>OZ014523.1:13222720-15622720 GCA_963966055.1 Lathyrus aphaca | reverse complement strand
ATGCAAAATATTATCTAAAAATTAGTTTCTATGAAACTTTTTGAAATGCAAGTTTCGGTCAAAAATCATAGTATATTAAACACTAGTTTCGGTAAAAAAAATAAAATTTAATTGGGGACGATTAGAAATGATACGAGACTTTTCAAATCATTTATATATTTTAAGAGGGAAAGTTATGATGGAAGTCCTTGCAAAAAAAATCATCTGAAAATTAGATTCTATGAAACTTTTCGAAATACATGTTTCGGTCAAAAAATCATAATATATTATACACTAGTTTATACTAGTTTCGGTCAAAAATCAAGTTAAATCGGGGATTGTTCGATATGATATGAAACTTCACATATCATTTATATATTTTACGAGGGAAGGTTATGATGGAAGTCCATTCAAAAAAACATTCGAAAATTAGATTCTATGAAACTTTTTGAAATGCAAGTTTCGGTTAAAAATCATAGTATATTAAACACTAGTTTCGGTCAAAAATATCAAATTTAATTGAGGACTGTTTGAAATGATACGAGACTTCACATATCATTTATATATGTTATGAGGAAATGTTATGATGGAAGTCCATGCAAAAAAAAAATCAATAGAAAATTAAATTCTATGAAACATTTTGAAATGCAAGTTTCGGTCAAAAATCATAGTATATTATACACTAGTTTCAGTCAAAAAAAATAAAATTTGATTGGGGACTATTTGAAATGATACGAGACTTTTCAGATAATTTATATATGTTAATAGGGAAGGTTTTGATGGAAGTCCATGTAAAAAAATCATCTGAAAACTAGATTATTTGAAACTTTTCAAAATGCAAGTTTCGATCAAAAAATCATAATATATTATACACTAGTTTATACTTGTTTCGGTAAAAAATCAAGTTAAATCGGAGATTGTTCAAAATGATTCGAATTTTCACATATCATTTATAAATTTTACGAGGGAAGGTTATGATGGAAGTCCATGAAAAAAATCATCTAAAAATTAAATTCTATGAAACATTTCGAAATGCATGTTTCGGTAAAAAAATCATAGTATATTATACACTAGTTTCGGTCAAAAAATAAAATTTAATTGGGGACTATTTGAAATGATAAGAGACTTTTCAGATAATTTATATATTTTAAGAGGGAAGGTTATGATGGAAGTTTATAAAAAAAATCATCTGAAAACTAGATTATATTAGTTTTCGTCAAAAATTAATTTAAATCGGGGACTGTTCGAAATGATACGAAATTTCACATATCATTTATATATTTTACGAGGGAAGGTTATGATGGAAGTCCATTCAAATAATCATTGGAATAGTAGATTCTGTGAAACTTTTTGAAATACAAGTTTCGGTCAAAAATCATAGTATATTATACACTAGTTTCGGTCAAAAAAATCAAATTTAGTTGGGCACTATTTGAAATGATACGAGACTTTTCAGATCATTTATATATTTTAAGAGGGAAGGTTATGATGGAAGTCCAACTAAAAACATCATCTGAAAACTAGACTCTATGAAACTTTTCAAAATGCAAGTTTTGGTCAAAAAATCATAATATATTATAAACTAGTTTATACTAGTTTCGGTCAAAAATTAAGTTAAATTGGGGACTGTTCAAAATGATTTGAAACTCCACATATTATTTATAAATTTTACGAGGTAAGGTTATGATGGAAGTCCATGCAAAAAAATCATCTGAAAATTAGATTCTATGAAACATTACGAAATGCATGTTTCGGTCAAAATTCATAATATATTATACACTAGTTTCGGTAAAAAAATTCAAATTTAATTGGGTACTATTTGAAATGATACGAAAATTAACATATCATTCATATATGTTAAGAGGGAAGGTTATGATGGAAGTCCATGCAAAATATTATCTAAAAATTAGTTTCTATGAAACTTTTTGAAATGCAAGTTTCGGTCAAAAATCATAGTATATTAAACACTAGTTTCGGTATAAAAAAAAAAATTTAATTGGGGACGATTAGAAATGATACGAGACTTTTCAAATCATTTATATATTTTAAGAGGGAAAGTTATGATGGAAGTCCTTGCAAAAAAAATCATCTGAAAACTAGATTCTATGAAACTTTTCGAAATACATGTTTCGGTCAAAAAATCATAATATATTATACACTAGTTTATACTAGTTTCGGTCAAAAATCAAGTTAAATCGGGGATTGTTCGATATGATATGAAACTTCACATATCATTTATATATTTTACGAGGGAAGGTTATGATGGAAGTCCATTCAAAAAAACATTCGAAAATTAGATTCTATGAAACTTTTTGAAATGCAAGTTTCGGTTAAAAATCATAGTATATTAAACACTAGTTTCGGTCAAAAATATCAAATTTAATTGAGGACTGTTTGAAATGATACGAGACTTCACATATCATTTATATATGTTATGAGGAAATGTTATGATGGAAGTCCATGCAAAAAAAAATCAATAGAAAATTAAATTCTATGAAACATTTTGAAATGCAAGTTTCGGTCAAAAATCATAGTATATTATACACTAGTTTCAGTAAAAAAAAATAAAATTTGATTGGGGACTATTTGAAATGATACGAGACTTTTCAGATAATTTATATATGTTAATAGGGAAGGTTTTGATGGAAGTCCATGTAAAAAAATCATCTGAAAACTAGATTATTTGAAACTTTTCAAAATGCAAGTTTCGATCAAAAAATCATAATATATTATACACTAGTTTATACTTGTTTCGGTAAAAAATCAAGTTAAATCGGAGATTGTTCAAAATGATTCGAATTTTCACATATCATTTATAAATTTTACGAGGGAAGGTTATGATGGAAGTCCATGAAAAAAATCATCTAAAAATTAAATTCTATGAAACATTTCGAAATGCATGTTTCGGTAAAAAAATCATAGTATATTATACACTAGTTTCGGTCAAAAAATAAAATTTAATTGGGGACTATTTGAAATGATAAGAGACTTTTCAGATAATTTATATATTTTAAGAGGGAAGGTTATGATGGAAGTTTATAAAAAAAATCATCTGAAAACTAGATTATATTAGTTTTCGTCAAAAATTAATTTAAATCGGGGACTGTTCGAAATGATACGAAATTTCACATATCATTTATATATTTTACGAGGGAAGGTTATGATGGAAGTCCATTCAAATAATCATTGGAATAGTAGATTCTGTGAAACTTTTCGAAATACAAGTGTCGGTCAAAAATCATAGTATATTATACACTAGTTTCGGTCAAAAAAATCAAATTTAGTTGGGCACTATTTGAAATGATACGAGACTTTTCAGATCATTTATATATTTTAAGAGGGAAGGTTATGATGGAAGTCCAACTAAAAACATCATCTGAAAACTAGACTCTATGAAACTTTTCAAAATGCAAGTTTTGGTCAAAAAATCATAATATATTATAAACTAGTTTATACTAGTTTCGGTCAAAAATTAAGTTAAATTGGGGACTGTTCAAAATGATTTGAAACTCCACATATTATTTATAAATTTTACGAGGTAAGGTTATGATGGAAGTCCATGCAAAAAAATCATCTGAAAATTAGATTCTATGAAACATTACGAAATGCATGTTTCGGTCAAAATTCATAATATATTATACACTAGTTTCGGTAAAAAAATTCAAATTTAATTGGGTACTATTTGAAATGATACGAAAATTAACATATCATTCATATATGTTAATAGGGAAGGTTATGATGGAAGTCCATGCAAAATATTATCTAAAAATTAGTTTCTATGAAACTTTTTGAAATGCAAGTTTCGGTCAAAAATCATAGTATATTAAACACTAGTTTCGGTAAAAAAAATAAAATTTAATTGGGGACGATTAGAAATGATACGAGACTTTTCAAATCATTTATATATTTTAAGAGGGAAAGTTATGATGGAAGTCCTTGCAAAAAAAATCATCTGAAAACTAGATTCTATGAAACTTTTCGAAATACATGTTTCGGTCAAAAAATCATAATATATTATACACTAGTTTATACTAGTTTCGGTCAAAAATCAAGTTAAATCGGGGATTGTTCGATATGATATGAAACTTCACATATCATTTATATATTTTACGAGGGAAGGTTATGATGGAAGTCCATTCAAAAAAACATTCGAAAATTAGATTCTATGAAACTTTTTGAAATGCAAGTTTCGGTTAAAAATCATAGTATATTAAACACTAGTTTCGGTCAAAAATATCAAATTTAATTGAGGACTGTTTGAAATGATACGAGACTTCACATATCATTTATATATGTTATGAGGAAATGTTATGATGGAAGTCCATGCAAAAAAAAATCAATAGAAAATTAAATTCTATGAAACATTTTGAAATGCAAGTTTCGGTCAAAAATCATAGTATATTATACACTAGTTTCAGTCAAAAAAAATAAAATTTGATTGGGGACTATTTGAAATGATACGAGACTTTTCAGATAATTTATATATGTTAATAGGGAAGGTTTTGATGGAAGTCCATGTAAAAAAATCATCTGAAAACTAGATTATTTGAAACTTTTCAAAATGCAAGTTTCGATCAAAAAATCATAATATATTATACACTAGTTTATACTTGTTTCGGTAAAAAATCAAGTTAAATCGGAGATTGTTCAAAATGATTCGAATTTTCACATATCATTTATAAATTTTACGAGGGAAGGTTATGATGGAAGTCCATGAAAAAAATCATCTAAAAATTAAATTCTATGAAACATTTCGAAATGCATGTTTCGGTAAAAAAATCATAGTATATTATACACTAGTTTCGGTCAAAAAATAAAATTTAATTGGGGACTATTTGAAATGATAAGAGACTTTTCAGATAATTTATATATTTTAAGAGGGAAGGTTATGATGGAAGTTTATAAAAAAATCATCTGAAAACTAGATTATATTAGTTTTCGTCAAAAATTAATTTAAATCGGGGACTGTTCGAAATGATACGAAATTTCACATATCATTTATATATTTTACGAGGGAAGGTTATGATGGAAGTCCATTCAAATAATCATTGGAATAGTAGATTCTGTGAAACTTTTCGAAATACAAGTTTCGGTCAAAAATCATAGTATATTATACACTAGTTTCGGTCAAAAAAATCAAATTTAGTTGGGCACTATTTGAAATGATACGAGACTTTTCAGATCATTTATATATTTTAAGAGGGAAGGTTATGATGGAAGTCCAACTAAAAACATCATCTGAAAACTAGACTCTATGAAACTTTTCAAAATGCAAGTTTCGGTCAAAAAATCATAATATATTATAAACTAGTTTATACTAGTTTCGGTCAAAAATTAAGTTAAATCGGGGACTGTTCAAAATGATTTGAAACTCCACATATTATTTATAAATTTTACGAGGTAAGGTTATGATGTAAGTCCATGCAAAAAAATCATCTGAAAATTAGATTCTATGAAACATTACGAAATGCATGTTTCGGTCAAAATTCATAATATATTATACACTAGTTTCGGTAAAAAAATTCAAATTTAATTGGGTACTATTTGAAATGATACGAAAATTAACATATCATTCATATATGTTAAGAGGGAAGGTTATGATGGAAGTCCATGCAAAATATTATCTAAAAATTAGTTTCTATGAAACTTTTTGAAATGCAAGTTTCGGTCAAAAATCATAGTATATTAAACACTAGTTTCGGTCAAAAAATTAAAATTTAATTGGGGACGATTAGAAATGATACGAGACTTTTCAAATCATTTATATATTTTAAGAGGGAAAGTTATGATGGAAGTCCTTGCAAAAAAAATCATCTGAAAACTAGATTCTATGAAACTTTTCGAAATACATGTTTCGGTCAAAAAATCATAATATATTATACACTAGTTTATACTAGTTTCGGTCAAAAATCAAGTTAAATCGGGGATTGTTCGATATGATATGAAACTTCACATATCATTTATATATTTTACGAGGGAAGGTTATGATGGAAGTCCATTCAAAAAAACATTCGAAAATTAGATTCTATGAAACTTTTTGAAATGCAAGTTTCGGTTAAAAATCATAGTATATTAAACACTAGTTTCGGTCAAAAATATCAAATTTAATTGAGGACTGTTTGAAATGATACGAGACTTCACATATCATTTATATATGTTATGAGGAAATGTTATGATGGAAGTCCATGCAAAAAAAAAATCAATAGAAAATTAAATTCTATGAAACATTTTGAAATGCAAGTTTCGGTCAAAAATCATAGTATATTATACACTAGTTTCAGTCAAAAAAAATAAAATTTGATTGGGGACTATTTGAAATGATACGAGACTTTTCAGATAATTTATATATGTTAATAGGGAAGGTTTTGATGGAAGTCCATGTAAAAAAATCATCTGAAAACTAGATTATTTGAAACTTTTCAAAATGCAAGTTTCGATCAAAAAATCATAATATATTATACACTAGTTTATACTTGTTTCGGTAAAAAATCAAGTTAAATCGGAGATTGTTCAAAATGATTCGAATTTTCACATATCATTTAAAAATTTTACGAGGGAAGGTTATGATGGAAGTCCATGAAAAAAATCATCTAAAAATTAAATTCTATGAAACATTTCGAAATGCATGTTTCGGTAAAAAAATCATAGTATATTATACACTAGTTTCAGTCAAAAAATAAAATTTAATTGGGGACTATTTGAAATGATAAGAGACTTTTCAGATAATTTATATATTTTAAGAGGGAAGGTTATGATGGAAGTTTATAAAAAAAATCATCTGAAAACTAGATTATATTAGTTTTCGTCAAAAATTAATTTAAATCGGGGACTGTTCGAAATGATACGAAATTTCACATATCATTTATATATTTTACGAGGGAAGGTTATGATGGAAGTCCATTCAAATAATCATTGGAATAGTAGATTCTGTGAAACTTTTCGAAATACAAGTGTCGGTCAAAAATCATAGTATATTATACACTAGTTTCGGTCAAAAAAATCAAATTTAGTTGGGCACTATTTGAAATGATACGAGACTTTTCAGATCATTTATATATTTTAAGAGGGAAGGTTATGATGGAAGTCCAACTAAAAACATCATCTGAAAACTAGACTCTATGAAACTTTTCAAAATGCAAGTTTTGGTCAAAAAATCATAATATATTATAAACTAGTTTATACTAGTTTCGGTCAAAAATTAAGTTAAATTGGGGACTGTTCAAAATGATTTGAAACTCCACATATTATTTATAAATTTTACGAGGTAAGGTTATGATGGAAGTCCATGCAAAAAAATCATCTGAAAATTAGATTCTATGAAACATTACGAAATGCATGTTTCGGTCAAAATTCATAATATATTATACACTAGTTTCGGTAAAAAAATTCAAATTTAATTGGGTACTATTTGAAATGATACGAAAATTAACATATCATTCATATATGTTAAGAGGGAAGGTTATGATGGAAGTCCATGCAAAATATTATCTAAAAATTAGTTTCTATGAAACTTTTTGAAATGCAAGTTTCGGTCAAAAATCATAGTATATTAAACACTAGTTTCGGTCAAAAAAATAAAATTTAATTGGGGACGATTAGAAATGATACGAGACTTTTCAAATCATTTATATATTTTAAGAGGGAAAGTTATGATGGAAGTCCTTGCAAAAAAAATCATCTGAAAACTAGATTCTATGAAACTTTTCGAAATACATGTTTCGATCAAAAAATCATAATATATTATACACTAGTTTATACTAGTTTCGGTCAAAAATCAAGTTAAATCGGGGATTGTTCGATATGATATGAAACTTCACATATCATTTATATATTTTACGAGGGAAGGTTATGATGGAAGTCCATTCAAAAAAACATTCGAAAATTAGATTCTATGAAACTTTTTGAAATGCAAGTTTCGGTTAAAAATCATAGTATATTAAACACTAGTTTCGGTCAAAAATATCAAATTTAATTGAGGACTGTTTGAAATGATACGAGACTTCACATATCATTTATATATGTTATGAGGAAATGTTATGATGGAAGTCCATGCAAAAAAAAATCAATAGAAAATTAAATTCTATGAAACATTTTGAAATGCAAGTTTGGGTCAAAATTCATAGTATATTATACACTAGTTTCAGTCAAAAAAAATAAAATTTGATTGGGGACTATTTGAAATGATACGAGACTTTTCAGATAATTTATATATGTTAATAGGGAAGGTTTTGATGGAAGTCCATGTAAAAAAATCATCTGAAAACTAGATTATTTGAAACTTTTCAAAATGCAAGTTTCGATCAAAAAATCATAATATATTATACACTAGTTTATACTTGTTTCGGTAAAAAATCAAGTTAAATCGGAGATTGTTCAAAATGATTCGAATTTTCACATATCATTTATAAATTTTACGAGGGAAGGTTATGATGGAAGTCCATGAAAAAAATCATCTAAAAATTAAATTCTATGAAACATTTCGAAATGCATGTTTCGGTAAAAAAATCATAGTATATTATACACTAGTTTCGGTCAAAAAATAAAATTTAATTGGGGACTATTTGAAATGATAAGAGACTTTTCAGATAATTTATATATTTTAAGAGGGAAGGTTATGATGGAAGTTTATAAAAAAATCATCTGAAAACTAGATTATATTAGTTTTCGTCAAAAATTAATTTAAATCGGGGACTGTTCGAAATGATACGAAATTTCACATATCATTTATATATTTTACGAGGGAAGGTTATGATGGAAGTCCATTCAAATAATCATTGGAATAGTAGATTCTGTGAAACTTTTCGAAATACAAGTTTCGGTCAAAAATCATAGTATATTATACACTAGTTTCGGTCAAAAAAATCAAATTTAGTTGGGCACTATTTGAAATGATACGAGACTTTTCAGATCATTTATATATTTTAAGAGGGAAGGTTATGATGGAAGTCCAACTAAAAACATCATCTGAAAACTAGACTCTATGAAACTTTTCAAAATGCAAGTTTCGGTCAAAAAATCATAATATATTATAAACTAGTTTATACTAGTTTCGGTCAAAAATTAAGTTAAATCGGGGACTGTTCAAAATGATTTGAAACTCCACATATTATTTATAAATTTTACGAGGTAAGGTTATGATGTAAGTCCATGCAAAAAAATCATCTGAAAATTAGATTCTATGAAACATTACGAAATGCATGTTTCGGTCAAAATTCATAATATATTATACACTAGTTTCGGTAAAAAAATTCAAATTTAATTGGGTACTATTTGAAATGATACGAAAATTAACATATCATTCATATATGTTAAGAGGGAAGGTTATGATGGAAGTCCATGCAAAATATTATCTAAAAATTAGTTTCTATGAAACTTTTTGAAATGCAAGTTTCGGTCAAAAATCATAGTATATTAAACACTAGTTTCGGTCAAAAAATTAAAATTTAATTGGGGACGATTAGAAATGATACGAGACTTTTCAAATCATTTATATATTTTAAGAGGGAAAGTTATGATGGAAGTCCTTGCAAAAAAAATCATCTGAAAACTAGATTCTATGAAACTTTTCGAAATACATGTTTCGGTCAAAAAATCATAATATATTATACACTAGTTTATACTAGTTTCGGTCAAAAATCAAGTTAAATCGGGGATTGTTCGATATGATATGAAACTTCACATATCATTTATATATTTTACGAGGGAAGGTTATGATGGAAGTCCATTCAAAAAAACATTCGAAAATTAGATTCTATGAAACTTTTTGAAATGCAAGTTTCGGTTAAAAATCATAGTATATTAAACACTAGTTTCGGTCAAAAATATCAAATTTAATTGAGGACTGTTTGAAATGATACGAGACTTCACATATCATTTATATATGTTATGAGGAAATGTTATGATGGAAGTCCATGCAAAAAAAAAAATCAATAGAAAATTAAATTCTATGAAACATTTTGAAATGCAAGTTTCGGTCAAAAATCATAGTATATTATACACTAGTTTCAGTCAAAAAAAATAAAATTTGATTGGGGACTATTTGAAATGATACGAGACTTTTCAGATAATTTATATATGTTAATAGGGAAGGTTTTGATGGAAGTCCATGTAAAAAAATCATCTGAAAACTAGATTATTTGAAACTTTTCAAAATGCAAGTTTCGATCAAAAAATCATAATATATTATACACTAGTTTATACTTGTTTTGGTAAAAAATCAAGTTAAATCGGAGATTGTTCAAAATGATTCGAATTTTCACATATCATTTAAAAATTTTACGAGGGAAGGTTATGATGGAAGTCCATGAAAAAAATCATCTAAAAATTAAATTCTATGAAACATTTCGAAATGCATGTTTCGGTAAAAAAATCATAGTATATTATACACTAGTTTCAGTCAAAAAATAAAATTTAATTGGGGACTATTTGAAATGATAAGAGACTTTTCAGATAATTTATATATTTTAAGAGGGAAGGTTATGATGGAAGTTTATAAAAAAAATCATCTGAAAACTAGATTATATTAGTTTTCGTCAAAAATTAATTTAAATCGGGGACTGTTCGAAATGATACGAAATTTCACATATCATTTATATATTTTACGAGGGAAGGTTATGATGGAAGTCCATTCAAATAATCATTGGAATAGTAGATTCTGTGAAACTTTTCGAAATACAAGTGTCGGTCAAAAATCATAGTATATTATACACTAGTTTCGGTCAAAAAAATCAAATTTAGTTGGGCACTATTTGAAATGATACGAGACTTTTCAGATCATTTATATATTTTAAGAGGGAAGGTTATGATGGAAGTCCAACTAAAAACATCATCTGAAAACTAGACTCTATGAAACTTTTCAAAATGCAAGTTTTGGTCAAAAAATCATAATATATTATAAACTAGTTTATACTAGTTTCGGTCAAAAATTAAGTTAAATCGGGGACTGTTCAAAATGATTTGAAACTCCACATATTATTTATAAATTTTACGAGGTAAGGTTATGATGTAAGTCCATGCAAAAAAATCATCTGAAAATTAGATTCTATGAAACATTACGAAATGCATGTTTCGGTCAAAATTCATAATATATTATACACTAGTTTCGGTAAAAAAATTCAAATTTAATTGGGTACTATTTGAAATGATACGAAAATTAACATATCATTCATATATGTTAAGAGGGAAGGTTATGATGGAAGTCCATGCAAAATATTATCTAAAAATTAGTTTCTATGAAACTTTTTGAAATGCAAGTTTCGGTCAAAAATGATAGTATATTAAACACTAGTTTCGGTCAAAAAATTAAAATTTAATTGGGGACGATTAGAAATGATACGAGACTTTTCAAATCATTTATATATTTTAAGAGGGAAAGTTATGATGGAAGTCCTTGCAAAAAAAATCATCTGAAAACTAGATTCTATGAAACTTTTCGAAATACATGTTTCGGTCAAAAAATCATAATATATTATAAACTAGTTTATACTAGTTTCGGTCAAAAATTAAGTTAAATCGGGGACTGTTCAAAATGATTTGAAACTCCACATATTATTTATAAATTTTACGAGGTAAGGTTATGATGTAAGTCCATGCAAAAAAATCATCTGAAAATTAGATTCTATGAAACATTACGAAATGCATGTTTCGGTCAAAATTCATAATATATTATACACTAGTTTCGGTAAAAAAATTCAAATTTAATTGGGTACTATTTGAAATGATACGAAAATTAACATATCATTCATATATGTTAAGAGGGAAGGTTATGATGGAAGTCCATGCAAAATATTATCTAAAAATTAGTTTCTATGAAACTTTTTGAAATGCAAGTTTCGGTCAAAAATCATAGTATATTAAACACTAGTTTCGGTCAAAAAATTAAAATTTAATTGGGGACGATTAGAAATGATACGAGACTTTTCAAATCATTTATATATTTTAAGAGGGAAAGTTATGATGGAAGTCCTTGCAAAAAAAATCATCTGAAAACTAGATTCTATGAAACTTTTCGAAATACATGTTTCGGTCAAAAAATCATAATATATTATACACTAGTTTATACTAGTTTCGGTCAAAAATCAAGTTAAATCGGGGATTGTTCGATATGATATGAAACTTCACATATCATTTATATATTTTACGAGGGAAGGTTATGATGGAAGTCCATTCAAAAAAACATTCGAAAATTAGATTCTATGAAACTTTTTGAAATGCAAGTTTCGGTTAAAAATCATAGTATATTAAACACTAGTTTCGGTCAAAAATATCAAATTTAATTGAGGACTGTTTGAAATGATACGAGACTTCACATATCATTTATATATGTTATGAGGAAATGTTATGATGGAAGTCCATGCAAAAAAAAAAATCAATAGAAAATTAAATTCTATGAAACATTTTGAAATGCAAGTTTCGGTCAAAAATCATAGTATATTATACACTAGTTTCAGTCAAAAAAAATAAAATTTGATTGGGGACTATTTGAAATGATACGAGACTTTTCAGATAATTTATATATGTTAATAGGGAAGGTTTTGATGGAAGTCCATGTAAAAAAATCATCTGAAAACTAGATTATTTGAAACTTTTCAAAATGCAAGTTTCGATCAAAAAATCATAATATATTATACACTAGTTTATACTTGTTTCGGTAAAAAATCAAGTTAAATCGGAGATTGTTCAAAATGATTCGAATTTTCACATATCATTTAAAAATTTTACGAGGGAAGGTTATGATGGAAGTCCATGAAAAAAATCATCTAAAAATTAAATTCTATGAAACATTTCGAAATGCATGTTTCGGTAAAAAAATCATAGTATATTATACACTAGTTTCAGTCAAAAAATAAAATTTAATTGGGGACTATTTGAAATGATAAGAGACTTTTCAGATAATTTATATATTTTAAGAGGGAAGGTTATGATGGAAGTTTATAAAAAAAATCATCTGAAAACTAGATTATATTAGTTTTCGTCAAAAATTAATTTAAATCGGGGACTGTTCGAAATGATACGAAATTTCACATATCATTTATATATTTTACGAGGGAAGGTTATGATGGAAGTCCATTCAAATAATCATTGGAATAGTAGATTCTGTGAAACTTTTCGAAATACAAGTGTCGGTCAAAAATCATAGTATATTATACACTAGTTTCGGTCAAAAAAATCAAATTTAGTTGGGCACTATTTGAAATGATACGAGACTTTTCAGATCATTTATATATTTTAAGAGGGAAGGTTATGATGGAAGTCCAACTAAAAACATCATCTGAAAACTAGACTCTATGAAACTTTTCAAAATGCAAGTTTTGGTCAAAAAATCATAATATATTATAAACTAGTTTATACTAGTTTCGGTCAAAAATTAAGTTAAATCGGGGACTGTTCAAAATGATTTGAAACTCCACATATTATTTATAAATTTTACGAGGTAAGGTTATGATGTAAGTCCATGCAAAAAAATCATCTGAAAATTAGATTCTATGAAACATTACGAAATGCATGTTTCGGTCAAAATTCATAATATATTATACACTAGTTTCGGTAAAAAAATTCAAATTTAATTGGGTACTATTTGAAATGATACGAAAATTAACATATCATTCATATATGTTAAGAGGGAAGGTTATGATGGAAGTCCATGCAAAATATTATCTAAAAATTAGTTTCTATGAAACTTTTTGAAATGCAAGTTTCGGTCAAAAATGATAGTATATTAAACACTAGTTTCGGTCAAAAAATTAAAATTTAATTGGGGACGATTAGAAATGATACGAGACTTTTCAAATCATTTATATATTTTAAGAGGGAAAGTTATGATGGAAGTCCTTGCAAAAAAAATCATCTGAAAACTAGATTCTATGAAACTTTTCGAAATACATGTTTCGGTCAAAAAATCATAATATATTATAAACTAGTTTATACTAGTTTCGGTCAAAAATTAAGTTAAATCGGGGACTGTTCAAAATGATTTGAAACTCCACATATTATTTATAAATTTTACGAGGTAAGGTTATGATGTAAGTCCATGCAAAAAAATCATCTGAAAATTAGATTCTATGAAACATTACGAAATGCATGTTTCGGTCAAAATTCATAATATATTATACACTAGTTTCGGTAAAAAAATTCAAATTTAATTGGGTACTATTTGAAATGATACGAAAATTAACATATCATTCATATATGTTAAGAGGGAAGGTTATGATGGAAGTCCATGCAAAATATTATCTAAAAATTAGTTTCTATGAAACTTTTTGAAATGCAAGTTTCGGTCAAAAATCATAGTATATTAAACACTAGTTTCGGTCAAAAAATTAAAATTTAATTGGGGACGATTAGAAATGATACGAGACTTTTCAAATCATTTATATATTTTAAGAGGGAAAGTTATGATGGAAGTCCTTGCAAAAAAAATCATCTGAAAACTAGATTCTATGAAACTTTTCGAAATACATGTTTCGGTCAAAAAATCATAATATATTATACACTAGTTTATACTAGTTTCGGTCAAAAATCAAGTTAAATCGGGGATTGTTCGATATGATATGAAACTTCACATATCATTTATATATTTTACGAGGGAAGGTTATGATGGAAGTCCATTCAAAAAAACATTCGAAAATTAGATTCTATGAAACTTTTTGAAATGCAAGTTTCGGTTAAAAATCATAGTATATTAAACACTAGTTTCGGTCAAAAATATCAAATTTAATTGAGGACTGTTTGAAATGATACGAGACTTCACATATCATTTATATATGTTATGAGGAAATGTTATGATGGAAGTCCATGCAAAAAAAAAAATCAATAGAAAATTAAATTCTATGAAACATTTTGAAATGCAAGTTTCGGTCAAAAATCATAGTATATTATACACTAGTTTCAGTCAAAAAAAATAAAATTTGATTGGGGACTATTTGAAATGATACGAGACTTTTCAGATAATTTATATATGTTAATAGGGAAGGTTTTGATGGAAGTCCATGTAAAAAAATCATCTGAAAACTAGATTATTTGAAACTTTTCAAAATGCAAGTTTCGATCAAAAAATCATAATATATTATACACTAGTTTATACTTGTTTCGGTAAAAAATCAAGTTAAATCGGAGATTGTTCAAAATGATTCGAATTTTCACATATCATTTAAAAATTTTACGAGGGAAGGTTATGATGGAAGTCCATGAAAAAAATCATCTAAAAATTAAATTCTATGAAACATTTCGAAATGCATGTTTCGGTAAAAAAATCATAGTATATTATACACTAGTTTCAGTCAAAAAATAAAATTTAATTGGGGACTATTTGAAATGATAAGAGACTTTTCAGATAATTTATATATTTTAAGAGGGAAGGTTATGATGGAAGTTTATAAAAAAAATCATCTGAAAACTAGATTATATTAGTTTTCGTCAAAAATTAATTTAAATCGGGGACTGTTCGAAATGATACGAAATTTCACATATCATTTATATATTTTACGAGGGAAGGTTATGATGGAAGTCCATTCAAATAATCATTGGAATAGTAGATTCTGTGAAACTTTTCGAAATACAAGTGTCGGTCAAAAATCATAGTATATTATACACTAGTTTCGGTCAAAAAAATCAAATTTAGTTGGGCACTATTTGAAATGATACGAGACTTTTCAGATCATTTATATATTTTAAGAGGGAAGGTTATGATGGAAGTCCAACTAAAAACATCATCTGAAAACTAGACTCTATGAAACTTTTCAAAATGCAAGTTTTGGTCAAAAAATCATAATATATTATAAACTAGTTTATACTAGTTTCGGTCAAAAATTAAGTTAAATCGGGGACTGTTCAAAATGATTTGAAACTCCACATATTATTTATAAATTTTACGAGGTAAGGTTATGATGTAAGTCCATGCAAAAAAATCATCTGAAAATTAGATTCTATGAAACATTACGAAATGCATGTTTCGGTCAAAATTCATAATATATTATACACTAGTTTCGGTAAAAAAATTCAAATTTAATTGGGTACTATTTGAAATGATACGAAAATTAACATATCATTCATATATGTTAAGAGGGAAGGTTATGATGGAAGTCCATGCAAAATATTATCTAAAAATTAGTTTCTATGAAACTTTTTGAAATGCAAGTTTCGGTCAAAAATGATAGTATATTAAACACTAGTTTCGGTCAAAAAATTAAAATTTAATTGGGGACGATTAGAAATGATACGAGACTTTTCAAATCATTTATATATTTTAAGAGGGAAAGTTATGATGGAAGTCCTTGCAAAAAAAATCATCTGAAAACTAGATTCTATGAAACTTTTCGAAATACATGTTTCGGTCAAAAAATCATAATATATTATACACTAGTTTATACTAGTTTCGGTCAAAAATCAAGTTAAATCGGGGATTGTTCGATATGATATGAAACTTCACATATCATTTATATATTTTACGAGGGAAGGTTATGATGGAAGTCCATTCAAAAAAACATTCGAAAATTAGATTCTATGAAACTTTTTGAAATGCAAGTTTCGGTTAAAAATCATAGTATATTAAACACTAGTTTCGGTCAAAAATATCAAATTTAATTGAGGACTGTTTGAAATGATACGAGACTTCACATATCATTTATATATGTTATGAGGAAATGTTATGATGGAAGTCCATGCAAAAAAAAAAATCAATAGAAAATTAAATTCTATGAAACATTTTGAAATGCAAGTTTCGGTCAAAAATCATAGTATATTATACACTAGTTTCAGTCAAAAAAAATAAAATTTGATTGGGGACTATTTGAAATGATACGAGACTTTTCAGATAATTTATATATGTTAATAGGGAAGGTTTTGATGGAAGTCCATGTAAAAAAATCATCTGAAAACTAGATTATTTGAAACTTTTCAAAATGCAAGTTTCGATCAAAAAATCATAATATATTATACACTAGTTTATACTTGTTTCGGTAAAAAATCAAGTTAAATCGGAGATTGTTCAAAATGATTCGAATTTTCACATATCATTTAAAAATTTTACGAGGGAAGGTTATGATGGAAGTCCATGAAAAAAATCATCTAAAAATTAAATTCTATGAAACATTTCGAAATGCATGTTTCGGTAAAAAAATCATAGTATATTATACACTAGTTTCAGTCAAAAAATAAAATTTAATTGGGGACTATTTGAAATGATAAGAGACTTTTCAGATAATTTATATATTTTAAGAGGGAAGGTTATGATGGAAGTTTATAAAAAAAATCATCTGAAAACTAGATTATATTAGTTTTCGTCAAAAATTAATTTAAATCGGGGACTGTTCGAAATGATACGAAATTTCACATATCATTTATATATTTTACGAGGGAAGGTTATGATGGAAGTCCATTCAAATAATCATTGGAATAGTAGATTCTGTGAAACTTTTCGAAATACAAGTGTCGGTCAAAAATCATAGTATATTATACACTAGTTTCGGTCAAAAAAATCAAATTTAGTTGGGCACTATTTGAAATGATACGAGACTTTTCAGATCATTTATATATTTTAAGAGGGAAGGTTATGATGGAAGTCCAACTAAAAACATCATCTGAAAACTAGACTCTATGAAACTTTTCAAAATGCAAGTTTTGGTCAAAAAATCATAATATATTATAAACTAGTTTATACTAGTTTCGGTCAAAAATTAAGTTAAATCGGGGACTGTTCAAAATGATTTGAAACTCCACATATTATTTATAAATTTTACGAGGTAAGGTTATGATGTAAGTCCATGCAAAAAAATCATCTGAAAATTAGATTCTATGAAACATTACGAAATGCATGTTTCGGTCAAAATTCATAATATATTATACACTAGTTTCGGTAAAAAAATTCAAATTTAATTGGGTACTATTTGAAATGATACGAAAATTAACATATCATTCATATATGTTAAGAGGGAAGGTTATGATGGAAGTCCATGCAAAATATTATCTAAAAATTAGTTTCTATGAAACTTTTTGAAATGCAAGTTTCGGTCAAAAATGATAGTATATTAAACACTAGTTTCGGTCAAAAAATTAAAATTTAATTGGGGACGATTAGAAATGATACGAGACTTTTCAAATCATTTATATATTTTAAGAGGGAAAGTTATGATGGAAGTCCTTGCAAAAAAAATCATCTGAAAACTAGATTCTATGAAACTTTTCGAAATACATGTTTCGGTCAAAAAATCATAATATATTATACACTAGTTTATACTAGTTTCGGTCAAAAATCAAGTTAAATCGGGGATTGTTCGATATGATATGAAACTTCACATATCATTTATATATTTTACGAGGGAAGGTTATGATGGAAGTCCATTCAAAAAAACATTCGAAAATTAGATTCTATGAAACTTTTTGAAATGCAAGTTTCGGTTAAAAATCATAGTATATTAAACACTAGTTTCGGTCAAAAATATCAAATTTAATTGAGGACTGTTTGAAATGATACGAGACTTCACATATCATTTATATATGTTATGAGGAAATGTTATGATGGAAGTCCATGCAAAAAAAAAAATCAATAGAAAATTAAATTCTATGAAACATTTTGAAATGCAAGTTTCGGTCAAAAATCATAGTATATTATACACTAGTTTCAGTCAAAAAAAATAAAATTTGATTGGGGACTATTTGAAATGATACGAGACTTTTCAGATAATTTATATATGTTAATAGGGAAGGTTTTGATGGAAGTCCATGTAAAAAAATCATCTGAAAACTAGATTATTTGAAACTTTTCAAAATGCAAGTTTCGATCAAAAAATCATAATATATTATACACTAGTTTATACTTGTTTCGGTAAAAAATCAAGTTAAATCGGAGATTGTTCAAAATGATTCGAATTTTCACATATCATTTAAAAATTTTACGAGGGAAGGTTATGATGGAAGTCCATGAAAAAAATCATCTAAAAATTAAATTCTATGAAACATTTCGAAATGCATGTTTCGGTAAAAAAATCATAGTATATTATACACTAGTTTCAGTCAAAAAATAAAATTTAATTGGGGACTATTTGAAATGATAAGAGACTTTTCAGATAATTTATATATTTTAAGAGGGAAGGTTATGATGGAAGTTTATAAAAAAAATCATCTGAAAACTAGATTATATTAGTTTTCGTCAAAAATTAATTTAAATCGGGGACTGTTCGAAATGATACGAAATTTCACATATCATTTATATATTTTACGAGGGAAGGTTATGATGGAAGTCCATTCAAATAATCATTGGAATAGTAGATTCTGTGAAACTTTTCGAAATACAAGTGTCGGTCAAAAATCATAGTATATTATACACTAGTTTCGGTCAAAAAAATCAAATTTAGTTGGGCACTATTTGAAATGATACGAGACTTTTCAGATCATTTATATATTTTAAGAGGGAAGGTTATGATGGAAGTCCAACTAAAAACATCATCTGAAAACTAGACTCTATGAAACTTTTCAAAATGCAAGTTTTGGTCAAAAAATCATAATATATTATAAACTAGTTTATACTAGTTTCGGTCAAAAATTAAGTTAAATCGGGGACTGTTCAAAATGATTTGAAACTCCACATATTATTTATAAATTTTACGAGGTAAGGTTATGATGTAAGTCCATGCAAAAAAATCATCTGAAAATTAGATTCTATGAAACATTACGAAATGCATGTTTCGGTCAAAATTCATAATATATTATACACTAGTTTCGGTAAAAAAATTCAAATTTAATTGGGTACTATTTGAAATGATACGAAAATTAACATATCATTCATATATGTTAAGAGGGAAGGTTATGATGGAAGTCCATGCAAAATATTATCTAAAAATTAGTTTCTATGAAACTTTTTGAAATGCAAGTTTCGGTCAAAAATGATAGTATATTAAACACTAGTTTCGGTCAAAAAATTAAAATTTAATTGGGGACGATTAGAAATGATACGAGACTTTTCAAATCATTTATATATTTTAAGAGGGAAAGTTATGATGGAAGTCCTTGCAAAAAAAATCATCTGAAAACTAGATTCTATGAAACTTTTCGAAATACATGTTTCGGTCAAAAAATCATAATATATTATACACTAGTTTATACTAGTTTCGGTCAAAAATCAAGTTAAATCGGGGATTGTTCGATATGATATGAAACTTCACATATCATTTATATATTTTACGAGGGAAGGTTATGATGGAAGTCCATTCAAAAAAACATTCGAAAATTAGATTCTATGAAACTTTTTGAAATGCAAGTTTCGGTTAAAAATCATAGTATATTAAACACTAGTTTCGGTCAAAAATATCAAATTTAATTGAGGACTGTTTGAAATGATACGAGACTTCACATATCATTTATATATGTTATGAGGAAATGTTATGATGGAAGTCCATGCAAAAAAAAAAATCAATAGAAAATTAAATTCTATGAAACATTTTGAAATGCAAGTTTCGGTCAAAAATCATAGTATATTATACACTAGTTTCAGTCAAAAAAAATAAAATTTGATTGGGGACTATTTGAAATGATACGAGACTTTTCAGATAATTTATATATGTTAATAGGGAAGGTTTTGATGGAAGTCCATGTAAAAAAATCATCTGAAAACTAGATTATTTGAAACTTTTCAAAATGCAAGTTTCGATCAAAAAATCATAATATATTATACACTAGTTTATACTTGTTTCGGTAAAAAATCAAGTTAAATCGGAGATTGTTCAAAATGATTCGAATTTTCACATATCATTTAAAAATTTTACGAGGGAAGGTTATGATGGAAGTCCATGAAAAAAATCATCTAAAAATTAAATTCTATGAAACATTTCGAAATGCATGTTTCGGTAAAAAAATCATAGTATATTATACACTAGTTTCAGTCAAAAAATAAAATTTAATTGGGGACTATTTGAAATGATAAGAGACTTTTCAGATAATTTATATATTTTAAGAGGGAAGGTTATGATGGAAGTTTATAAAAAAAATCATCTGAAAACTAGATTATATTAGTTTTCGTCAAAAATTAATTTAAATCGGGGACTGTTCGAAATGATACGAAATTTCACATATCATTTATATATTTTACGAGGGAAGGTTATGATGGAAGTCCATTCAAATAATCATTGGAATAGTAGATTCTGTGAAACTTTTCGAAATACAAGTGTCGGTCAAAAATCATAGTATATTATACACTAGTTTCGGTCAAAAAAATCAAATTTAGTTGGGCACTATTTGAAATGATACGAGACTTTTCAGATCATTTATATATTTTAAGAGGGAAGGTTATGATGGAAGTCCAACTAAAAACATCATCTGAAAACTAGACTCTATGAAACTTTTCAAAATGCAAGTTTTGGTCAAAAAATCATAATATATTATAAACTAGTTTATACTAGTTTCGGTCAAAAATTAAGTTAAATCGGGGACTGTTCAAAATGATTTGAAACTCCACATATTATTTATAAATTTTACGAGGTAAGGTTATGATGTAAGTCCATGCAAAAAAATCATCTGAAAATTAGATTCTATGAAACATTACGAAATGCATGTTTCGGTCAAAATTCATAATATATTATACACTAGTTTCGGTAAAAAAATTCAAATTTAATTGGGTACTATTTGAAATGATACGAAAATTAACATATCATTCATATATGTTAAGAGGGAAGGTTATGATGGAAGTCCATGCAAAATATTATCTAAAAATTAGTTTCTATGAAACTTTTTGAAATGCAAGTTTCGGTCAAAAATGATAGTATATTAAACACTAGTTTCGGTCAAAAAATTAAAATTTAATTGGGGACGATTAGAAATGATACGAGACTTTTCAAATCATTTATATATTTTAAGAGGGAAAGTTATGATGGAAGTCCTTGCAAAAAAAATCATCTGAAAACTAGATTCTATGAAACTTTTCGAAATACATGTTTCGGTCAAAAAATCATAATATATTATACACTAGTTTATACTAGTTTCGGTCAAAAATCAAGTTAAATCGGGGATTGTTCGATATGATATGAAACTTCACATATCATTTATATATTTTACGAGGGAAGGTTATGATGGAAGTCCATTCAAAAAAACATTCGAAAATTAGATTCTATGAAACTTTTTGAAATGCAAGTTTCGGTTAAAAATCATAGTATATTAAACACTAGTTTCGGTCAAAAATATCAAATTTAATTGAGGACTGTTTGAAATGATACGAGACTTCACATATCATTTATATATGTTATGAGGAAATGTTATGATGGAAGTCCATGCAAAAAAAAAAATCAATAGAAAATTAAATTCTATGAAACATTTTGAAATGCAAGTTTCGGTCAAAAATCATAGTATATTATACACTAGTTTCAGTCAAAAAAAATAAAATTTGATTGGGGACTATTTGAAATGATACGAGACTTTTCAGATAATTTATATATGTTAATAGGGAAGGTTTTGATGGAAGTCCATGTAAAAAAATCATCTGAAAACTAGATTATTTGAAACTTTTCAAAATGCAAGTTTCGATCAAAAAATCATAATATATTATACACTAGTTTATACTTGTTTCGGTAAAAAATCAAGTTAAATCGGAGATTGTTCAAAATGATTCGAATTTTCACATATCATTTAAAAATTTTACGAGGGAAGGTTATGATGGAAGTCCATGAAAAAAATCATCTAAAAATTAAATTCTATGAAACATTTCGAAATGCATGTTTCGGTAAAAAAATCATAGTATATTATACACTAGTTTCAGTCAAAAAATAAAATTTAATTGGGGACTATTTGAAATGATAAGAGACTTTTCAGATAATTTATATATTTTAAGAGGGAAGGTTATGATGGAAGTTTATAAAAAAAATCATCTGAAAACTAGATTATATTAGTTTTCGTCAAAAATTAATTTAAATCGGGGACTGTTCGAAATGATACGAAATTTCACATATCATTTATATATTTTACGAGGGAAGGTTATGATGGAAGTCCATTCAAATAATCATTGGAATAGTAGATTCTGTGAAACTTTTCGAAATACAAGTGTCGGTCAAAAATCATAGTATATTATACACTAGTTTCGGTCAAAAAAATCAAATTTAGTTGGGCACTATTTGAAATGATACGAGACTTTTCAGATCATTTATATATTTTAAGAGGGAAGGTTATGATGGAAGTCCAACTAAAAACATCATCTGAAAACTAGACTCTATGAAACTTTTCAAAATGCAAGTTTTGGTCAAAAAATCATAATATATTATAAACTAGTTTATACTAGTTTCGGTCAAAAATTAAGTTAAATTGGGGACTGTTCAAAATGATTTGAAACTCCACATATTATTTATAAATTTTACGAGGTAAGGTTATGATGGAAGTCCATGCAAAAAAATCATCTGAAAATTAGATTCTATGAAACATTACGAAATGCATGTTTCGGTCAAAATTCATAATATATTATACACTAGTTTCGGTAAAAAAATTCAAATTTAATTGGGTACTATTTGAAATGATACGAAAATTAACATATCATTCATATATGTTAAGAGGGAAGGTTATGATGGAAGTCCATGCAAAATATTATCTAAAAATTAGTTTCTATGAAACTTTTTGAAATGCAAGTTTCGGTCAAAAATCATAGTATATTAAACACTAGTTTCGGTCAAAAAAATAAAATTTAATTGGGGACGATTAGAAATGATACGAGACTTTTCAAATCATTTATATATTTTAAGAGGGAAAGTTATGATGGAAGTCCTTGCAAAAAAAATCATCTGAAAACTAGATTCTATGAAACTTTTCGAAATACATGTTTCGATCAAAAAATCATAATATATTATACACTAGTTTATACTAGTTTCGGTCAAAAATCAAGTTAAATCGGGGATTGTTCGATATGATATGAAACTTCACATATCATTTATATATTTTACGAGGGAAGGTTATGATGGAAGTCCATTCAAAAAAACATTCGAAAATTAGATTCTATGAAACTTTTTGAAATGCAAGTTTCGGTTAAAAATCATAGTATATTAAACACTAGTTTCGGTCAAAAATATCAAATTTAATTGAGGACTGTTTGAAATGATACGAGACTTCACATATCATTTATATATGTTATGAGGAAATGTTATGATGGAAGTCCATGCAAAAAAAATCAATAGAAAATTAAATTCTATGAAACATTTTGAAATGCAAGTTTCGGTCAAAAATCATAGTATATTATACACTAGTTTCAGTCAAAAAAAAAAATTTGATTGGGGACTATTTGAAATGATACGAGACTTTTCAGATAATTTATATATGTTAATAGGGAAGGTTTTGATGGAAGTCCATGTAAAAAAATCATCTGAAAACTAGATTATTTGAAACTTTTCAAAATGCAAGTTTCGATCAAAAAATCATAATATATTATACACTAGTTTATACTTGTTTCGGTAAAAAATCAAGTTAAATCGGAGATTGTTCAAAATGATTCGAATTTTCACATATCATTTATAAATTTTACGAGGGAAGGTTATGATGGAAGTCCATGAAAAAAATCATCTAAAAATTAAATTCTATGAAACATTTCGAAATGCATGTTTCGGTAAAAAAATCATAGTATATTATACACTAGTTTCGGTCAAAAAATAAAATTTAATTGGGGACTATTTGAAATGATAAGAGACTTTTCAGATAATTTATATATTTTAAGAGGGAAGGTTATGATGGAAGTTTATAAAAAAAATCATCTGAAAACTAGATTATATTAGTTTTCGTCAAAAATTAATTTAAATCGGGGACTGTTCGAAATGATACGAAATTTCACATATCATTTATATATTTTACGAGGGAAGGTTATGATGGAAGTCCATTCAAATAATCATTGGAATAGTAGATTCTGTGAAACTTTTCGAAATACAAGTGTCGGTCAAAAATCATAGTATATTATACACTAGTTTCGGTCAAAAAAATCAAATTTAGTTGGGCACTATTTGAAATGATACGAGACTTTTCAGATCATTTATATATTTTAAGAGGGAAGGTTATGATGGAAGTCCAACTAAAAACATCATCTGAAAACTAGACTCTATGAAACTTTTCAAAATGCAAGTTTCGGTCAAAAAATCATAATATATTATAAACTAGTTTATACTAGTTTCGGTCAAAAATTAAGTTAAATTGGGGACTGTTCAAAATGATTTGAAACTCCACATATTATTTATAAATTTTACGAGGTAAGGTTATGATGGAAGTCCATGCAAAAAAATCATCTGAAAATTAGATTCTATGAAACATTACGAAATGCATGTTTCGGTCAAAATTCATAATATATTATACACTAGTTTCGGTAAAAAAATTCAAATTTAATTGGGTACTATTTGAAATGATACGAAAATTAACATATCATTCATATATGTTAAGAGGGAAGGTTATGATGGAAGTCCATGCAAAATATTATCTAAAAATTAGTTTCTATGAAACTTTTTGAAATGCAAGTTTCGGTCAAAAATCATAGTATATTAAACACTAGTTTCGGTCAAAAAAATAAAATTTAATTGGGGACGATTAGAAATGATACGAGACTTTTCAAATCATTTATATATTTTAAGAGGGAAAGTTATGATGGAAGTCCTTGCAAAAAAAATCATCTGAAAACTAGATTCTATGAAACTTTTCGAAATACATGTTTCAGTCAAAAAATCATAATATATTATACACTAGTTTATACTAGTTTCGGTCAAAAATCAAGTTAAATCGGGGATTGTTCGATATGATATGAAACTTCACATATCATTTATATATTTTACGAGGGAAGGTTATGATGGAAGTCCATTCAAAAAAACATTCGAAAATTAGATTCTATGAAACTTTTTGAAATGCAAGTTTCGGTTAAAAATCATAGTATATTAAACACTAGTTTCGGTCAAAAATATCAAATTTAATTGAGGACTGTTTGAAATGATACGAGACTTCACATATCATTTATATATGTTATGAGGAAATGTTATGATGGAAGTCCATGCAAAAAAAAAATCAATAGAAAATTAAATTCTATGAAACATTTTGAAATGCAAGTTTCGGTCAAAAATCATAGTATATTATACACTAGTTTCAGTCAAAAAAATAAAATTTGATTGGGGACTATTTGAAATGATACGAGACTTTTCAGATAATTTATATATGTTAATAGGGAAGGTTTTGATGGAAGTCCATGTAAAAAAATCATCTGAAAACTAGATTATTTGAAACTTTTCAAAATGCAAGTTTCGATCAAAAAATCATAATATATTATACACTAGTTTATACTTGTTTCGGTAAAAAATCAAGTTAAATCGGAGATTGTTCAAAATGATTCGAATTTTCACATATCATTTATAAATTTTACGAGGGAAGGTTATGATGGAAGTCCATGAAAAAAATCATCTAAAAATTAAATTCTATGAAACATTTCGAAATGCATGTTTCGGTAAAAAAATCATAGTATATTATACACTAGTTTCGGTCAAAAAATAAAATTTAATTGGGGACTATTTGAAATGATAAGAGACTTTTCAGATAATTTATATATTTTAAGAGGGAAGGTTATGATGGAAGTTTATAAAAAAAATCATCTGAAAACTAGATTATATTAGTTTTCGTCAAAAATTAATTTAAATTGGGGATTGTTCGAAATGATACGAAATTTCACATATCATTTATATATTTTACGAGGGAAGGTTATGATGGAAGTCCATTCAAATAATCATTGGGATAGTAGATTCTGTGAAACTTTTCGAAATACAAGTTTCGGTCAAAAATCATAGTATATTATACACTAGTTTCGGTCAAAAAAATCAAATTTAGTTGGGCACTATATGAAAATATACGAGACTTTTCAGATCATTTATATATTTTAAGAGGGAAGGTTATGATGGAAGTCCAGCTAAAAACATCATCAGAAAACTAGACTCTATGAAACTTTTCAAAATGCAAGTTTCGGTCAAAAAATCATAATATATTATAAACTAGTTTATATTAGTTTCAGTCAAAAATTAAGTTAAATCGGGGAATGTTCAAAATGATTTGAAACTCCACATATTATTTATAAATTTTACGAGGGAAGGTTATGATGGAAGTCCATGCAAAAAAAATCATCTGAAAATTAGATTCTATGAAACATTACGAAATGCATGTTTCGGTCAAAATTCATAGTATATTATACACTAGTTTCGTTCAAAAAATTCAAATTTAATTGGGTACTATTTGAAATGAAACGAAAATTAACATATCATTCATATATGTTAAGAGGGAAGGTTATGATGGAAGTCCATGCAAAATATTATCTGAAAATTAGTTTCTATGAAACTTTTTGAAATGCAAGCTTCGGTCAAAAATCATAGTATATTAAACACAAGTTTCGGTCAAAAAAATAAAATTTAATTGGGGATGATTAACAATGATACGAGACTTTTCAAATCATTTTTATATATTTTAAGAGGGAAGGTTATGATGGAATCCTTGCAAAAAAAATCATCTGAAAACTAGATTCTATGAAACTTTTCGAAATACAAGTTTCGGTCAAAAAATCATAATATATTATACACTAGTTTATAATAGTTTCGGTCAAAAATCAAGTTAAATCGGGGATTGTTCGATATGATATGAAACTTCACATATCATTTATATATTTTACGAGGGAAGGTTATGATGGAAGTCCATTCAAAAAATCATTCGAAAATTAGATTAAATGAAACTTTTTGAAATGCAAGTTTCGTTTAAAAATCATAGTATATTAAACACTAGTTTCGGTCAAAAATATCAAATTTAATTGAGGACTGTTTGAAATGATACGAGACTTCACATATCTTTTATATATGTTATGAGGAAATGTTATGATGGAAGTCCATGCAAAAAAATCAGTAGAAAATTAAATTCTATGAAACATTTTGAAATGCAAGTTTCGGTTAAAAATCATAGTATATTATACACTAGTTTCAGTCAAAAAAAAAAATTTGATTGGGGACTATTTGAAATGATACGAGACTTTTCAGATAATTTATATATGTTAATAGGGAAGGTTTTGATGGAAGTCCATGTAAAAAAATCATCTGAAAACTAGATTATTTGAAACTTTTCAAAATGCAAGTTTCGATCAAAAAATCATAATATATTATACACTAGTTTATACTTGTTTCGGTAAAAAATCAAGTTAAATCGGAGATTGTTCAAAATGATTCGAATTTTCACATATCATTTATAAATTTTACGAGGGAAGGTTATGATGGAAGTCCATGAAAAAAATCATCTAAAAATTAAATTCTATGAAACATTTCGAAATGCATGTTTCGGTAAAAAAATCATAGTATATTATACACTAGTTTCGGTCAAAAAATAAAATTTAATTGGGGACTATTTGAAATGATAAGAGACTTTTCAGATAATTTATATATTTTAAGAGGGAAGGTTATGATGGAAGTTTATAAAAAAAATCATCTGAAAACTAGATTATATTAGTTTTCGTCAAAAATTAATTTAAATCGGGGACTGTTCGAAATGATACGAAATTTCACATATCATTTATATATTTTACGAGGGAAGGTTATGATGGAAGTCCATTCAAATAATCATTGGAATAGTAGATTCTGTGAAACTTTTCGAAATACAAGTTTCGGTCAAAAATCATAGTATATTATACACTAGTTTCGGTCAAAAAAATCAAATTTAGTTGGGCACTATTTGAAATGATACGAGACTTTTCAGATCATTTATATATTTTAAGAGGGAAGGTTATGATGGAAGTCCAGCTAAAAACATCATCAGAAAACTAGACTCTATGAAACTTTTCAAAATGCAAGTTTCGGTCAAAAAATCATAATATATTATAAACTAGTTTATACTAGTTTCAGTCAAAAATTAAGTTAAATCGGGGAATGTTCAAAATGATTTGAAACTCCACATATTATTTATAAATTTTACGAGGGAAGGTTATGATGGAAGTCCATGCAAAAAAAATCATCTGAAAATTAGATTCTATGAAACATTACGAAATGCATGTTTCGGTCAAAATTCATAGTATATTATACACTAGTTTCGGTCAAAAAATTCAAATTTAATTGGGTACTATTTGAAATGAAACGAAAATTAACATATCATTCATATATGTTAAGAGGGAAGGTTATGATGGAAGTCCATGCAAAATATTATCTGAAAATTAGTTTCTATGAAACTTTTTGAAATGCAAGCTTCGGTCAAAAATCATAGTATATTAAACACAAGTTTCGGTCAAAAAAATAAAATTTAATTGGGGATGATTAACAATGATACGAGACTTTTCAAATCATTTTTATATATTTTAAGAGGGAAGGTTATGATGGAATCCTTGCAAAAAAAATCATCTGAAAACTAGATTCTATGAAACTTTTCGAAATACAAGTTTCGGTCAAAAAATCATAATATATTATACACTAGTTTATAATAGTTTCGGTCAAAAATCAAGTTAAATCGGGGATTGTTCGATATGATATGAAACTTCACATATCATTTATATATTTTACGAGGGAAGGTTATGATGGAAGTCCATTCAAAAAAATCATTCGAAAATTAGATTAAATGAAACTTTTTGAAATGCAAGTTTCGTTTAAAAATCATAGTATATTAAACACTAGTTTCGGTCAAAAATATCAAATTTAATTGAGGACTGTTTGAAATGATACGAGACTTCACATATCTTTTATATATGTTATGAGGAAATGTTATGATGGAAGTCCATGCAAAAAAATCAGTAGAAAATTAAATTCTATGAAACATTTTGAAATGCAAGTTTCGGTTAAAAATCATAGTATATTATACACTAGTTTCAGTCTAAAAAATAAAATTTGATTGGGGACTATTTGAAATGATACGAGACTTTTCAGATAATTTATATATGTTAATAGGGAAGGTTTTGATGGAAGTCCATGTAAAAAAATCATCTGAAAACTAGATTATTTGAAACTTTTCAAAATGCAAGTTTCGATCAAAAAATCATAATATATTATACACTAGTTTATTCTAGTTTCGGTAAAAAATCAAGTTAAATCGGAGATTGTTCAAAATGATTTGAATTTTCACATATCATTTATAAATTTTACGAGAGAAGGTTATGATGGAAATCCATGCAAAAAATCATCTAAAAATTAGATTCTATGAAACATTTCGAAATGCATGTTTCGGTAAAAAAATCATAGTATATTATACACTAGTTTCGGTCAAAAAATAAAATTTAATTGGGGACTATTTGAAATGATACGAAACTTTTCAGATAATTTATATATTTTAAGAGGGAAGGTTATGATGGAAGTTTATAAAAAAAATCATCTGAAAACTAGATTATACTAGTTTTCGTCAAAAATTAATTTAAATCGGGGACTGTTCGAAATGATACGAAATTTCACATATCATTTATATATTTTACGAGGGAAGGTTATGATGGAAGTCCATTCAAATAATCATTGGAATAGTAGATTCTGTGAAACTTTTCCAAATACAAGTTTCGGTCAAAAATCATAGTATATTATACACTAGTTTCGGTCAAAAAAATCAAATTTAGTTGGGCACTATTTGAAATGATACGAGACTTTTCAGATCATTTATATATTTTAAGAGGGAAGGTTATGATGGAAGTCCAGCTAAAAACATCATCTGAAAACTAGACTCTATGAAACTTTTCAAAATGCAAGTTTCGGTCAAAAAATCATAATATATTATAAACTAGTTTATACTAGTTTCGGTCAAAAATTAAGTTAAATTGGGGACTGTTCAAAATGATTTGAAACTCTACATATTATTTATAAATTTTACGAGGGAAGGTTATGATGGAAGTCCATGCAAAAAAATCATCTGAAAATTAGATTCTATGAAACATTACGAAATGCATGTTTCGGTCAAAATTCATATTATATTATACACTAGTTTCGGTCAAAAAATTCAAATTTAATTGGGTACTATTTGAAATGATTCGAAAATTAACATATCATTTATATATGTTAAGAGGGAAGGTTATGATTGAAGTCCATGCAAAATATCATCTGAAAATTATATTCTATGAAACTTTTTGAAATGCAAGTTTCGGTCAAAAATCATAGTATATTAAACATTGGTTTCGGTCAAAAAAAATAAAATTTAATTGGGGACGATTAGAAATGATACTAGACTTTTCAAATCATTTATATGTTTTAAGAGGGAAGGTTATGATGGAAGTCCATGCAACAAAATCATATGAAAACTAGATTCTAGGAAACTTTTCGAAATACAAGTTTCAGTCAAAAAATCATAATATATTATACACTAGTTTATACTAGTTTCGGTCAAAAATCAAGTTAAATCGGGGATTGTTCGAAATGATACGAAACTTCACATATCGTTTATATATTTTAAGAGGGAAGGTTATGATGGAAGTCCATTCAAAAAATCATTCGAAAATTAAATCTATGAAACTTTTTGAAATGCAAGTTTCGGTCAAAAATCATAGTATATTAATCACTAGTTTCGGTCAAAAATATCAAATTTAATTGAAGACGATTTGAAATGATACGAGACTTAACATATCTTTTATATATGTTAAGAGGAAATGTTATGATGGAAATCCATGCAAAAAAATCAATAGAAAATTAAATTCTATGAAACATTTTGAAATGCAAGTTTCGGTCAAAAATCATAGTATATTATAACCTAGTTTCAGTCAAAAAAATAAAATTTGATTGCGGACTATTTGAAATGATACGAGCCTTTTCAGATCATTTATATATGTTAATAGGGAAGTTTATGATGGAAGTCCATGTAAAAAATCATCTGTAAACTAGATTCAATGAAACCTTTCGAAATGCAAGTTTCGATCAAAAAATCATAATATATTATACAATAGTTTATACTTGTTTCGGTAAAAAATCAAGTTAAATCGGAGATTATTCAAAATGATTCGAATTTTCACATATCATTTATAAATTTTACGAGGGAAGATTATGATGGAAGTCCCTGCAAAAAAGCATCTAAAAATTAGATTCTATGAAACATTCGAAATGCATGTTTCGGTCAAAAATCATAGTTTATTATACACTAGTTTCGGTTAAAAAATAAAATTTAATTGGGGACTATTTGAAATGATACGAGACTTTTCAGATTATTTATATATGTTAAGAGCGAAGGTTATGATGGAAGTTTATGCAAAAAAATCAACTGAAAACTTGATTATACTAGTTTCCGTCAAAAATTAAGTTAAATCGGGGACTGTACGAAATGATACGAAACTTTTCAAATTATTGATATATTTTAATAGGGAAGGTTATGATGGAAGTACATGCAAAAAAATCATCTGAAAACTAGATTCTATGAAACTTTTCGAAATACAAATTTCGGTCAAAAAATCAAAATATATTATACACTAGTTTATACTAGTTTCGGTCAAAAATCAAGTTAAATCAGGGATTGTTCGAAATGAGACGAAACATCACATATCATTTATATATTTTAATAGGGAAGATTATGATGGAAGTCCATTCAAAAATAAGATTCTATGAAACTTTTTGAAATGCAAGTTTCGGTCAAAAATCATAGTATATTAAACACTAGTTTCGGTCAAAAATTTCAAATTTTATTGGGGACTATTTGAAATGATACGAGACTTCACATATCATTTATATATGTTATGAGGGAATGTTATGATGGAAGTCTATGCAAAAAAAATCATATGAAAATTAGATTCTATGAAACTTTTTGAAATGCAAGTTTCGGTCAAAAATCGTAGTATATTATACACTAGTTTCAGTCAAAAAAAATAAAATTTAATTGGGGACTATTTGAAATGATACACAACTTTTCATATCATTTATATATTTTAAGAGGGAAGGTTATGATGGAAGTCCATGCAAAAAAATCACCTGAAAACTAGATTCTATGAAACTTTTCGAAATGCAAGTTTGGGTCAAAAAAGCATAATATATTATACACTAGTTTATATTAGTTTCGGTCAAAAATTAAGTTAAATCAGGGACTGGTCAAAATGATTCGAAACTCCACATATTATTTATATATTTTACTAGGGAAGGTTATGATGGAAGTCCATGCAAAAAATCATTTGAAAATTAGATTCTGTGAAACATTACGAAATGCATGTTTCGGTTAAAAATCATAGTATATTACACACTAGTTTCGGTCAAAAAATTCAAATTTAATTTGGTACTATTTGAAATGATACGAAAATTAACATATCATTTATATATGTTAATAGGGAAGGTTATGATGCAAGTTCATGCAAAATATCATCTGAAAATTAGATTCTATGAAACTTTTTGAAATGCAAGTTTCGGTCAAAAATCCTAGTATATTAAATACTAGTTTCGGTAAAAAAAAATTTAATTGGGGACGATTTGAAATGATAAGAGACTTTTCAAATCAATTATATATTTTAAGAGGGAAGGTTATGATTGAAGTCCTTGCAAAAAAATCATCTGAAAACTAGATTCTAGGAAACTTTTCGAAATACAAGATTCGGTTAAATATCATAATATATTATACACTAGTTTATACTACTTTCGGTCAAAAATCAAGTTAAATCTGGGATTGTTCCAAATGATACGAAACTTCACATATCATTTATATATTTTACGAGGGAAGGTTATGATGGAAGTCCATTCAAAAAATCATACGAAAATTAGATTCTATGAAATTTTTTGAAATGCAAGTTTCGGTCAAAAATCATAGTATATTAAACACTAGTTTCGGTCCAAAAAAAAATAAAATTTAATTGGGGATGATTTGAAATGATACGAGACTTTTCAAATCATTGATATATTTTAATAGGGAAGGTTATGATGGAAGTCCATGCAAAAAAATCATCTGAAAACTAGATTCTATGAAACTTTTCGAAATAGAAATTTCGGTCAAAAAATCAAAATATATTATACACTAGTTTATACTAGTTTCGGTCAAAAATCAAGTTAAATCGGGGATTGATCGAAATGATACGAAACTTCACATATCATTTATATATGTTAAGCTGGAAGATTATGATGGAGGTCCATTCAAAAAATCATTCAAAAAAAATTCTATGAAACTTTTTGAAATGCAAGTTTAGGTCAAAAATCATAGTATATTAAATACTAGTTTCGGTCAAAAATATCAAATTTAATTGGGGACTATTTGAAAAGATATGAGACATCACATATCATTTATATATGTTAAGAGGGAATGTTACGATGGAAGTCCATGCAAAAAAATCATATGAAAACTAGATTCTATGAAACTTTTCGAAATACAAGATTCGGTCAAAATATCATAATATATTATACACTAGTTTATAATAGTTTCGGTCAAAAATCAAGTTAAATCGGGGATTGTTCCAAATGATACGAAACTTCACATATCATTTATATATTTTACGAGGGAAGGGTATGATGGAAGTCAATTCAAAAAATCATTCGAAAATTAGATTCTATGAAACTTTTTGAAATGCAAGTTTCGGTCAAAAATCATAGTACATTAAACACTAGTTTCGGTCCAAAAAAAATAAAATTTAATTGGGGATGATTTGAAATGATACGAGACTTTTCAAATCATTGATATAGGGAAGGTTATGATGGAAGTCCATGTAAAAAAATCATCTAAAAACTAGATTCTATGAAACTTTTCGAAATAGAAATTTCGGTCAAAAAATCAAAATATATTATACACTAGTTTATACTAGTTTCGGTCAAAAATCAAGTTAAATCGGGGATTGTTCGAAATGATACGAAACTTCACATATCATTTATATATGTTAAGCTGGAAGATTATGATGGAGGTCCATTCAAAAAATCATTCAAAAATAAAATTCTATGAAACTTTTTGAAATGCAAGTTTCGGTCAAAAATCATAGTATATTAAATACTAGTTTCGGTCAAAATTATCAAATTTAATTGGGGACTATTTGAAATAATATGAGACATCACACATCATTTATATATGTTAAGAGGGAATGTTATGATGGAAGTCTATGCAAAAAAATCATATGAAAATTAGATTCTATGAAACTTTTTGAAATGCAAGTTTCGGTCAAAAATCGTAGTATATTATACACTAGTTTCAGTCAAAAAAAATAAAATTTAATTGGGGACTATTTGAAATGATACACAACTTTTCATATCATTTATATATTTTAAGAGGGAAGGTTATGATGGAAGTCCATGCAAAAAAATCACCTGAAAACTAGATTCTATGAAACTTTTCGAAATGCAAGTTTGGGTCAAAAAAAGCATAATATATTATACACTAGTTTATACTAGTTTCAGTCAAAAATTAAGTTAAATCGGGGACTGTTCAAAATGATTTGAAACTCCACATATTATTTATATATTTTACTAGGGAAGGTTATGATGGAAGTCCATGCAAAAAATCATCTGAAAATTAGATTCTATGAAACATTACGAACTGCATGTTTCGGTCAAAAATCATAGTATATTATACACTAGTTTCGGTCAAAAAATTCAAATTTAATTGGGTACTATTTGAAATGATACGAAAATTAACATATCATTTATATATGTTAATATGGAAGGTTATGATGCAAGTCCATGCAAAATATCATCAGAAATGCAAGTTTATGAAATGCAAGTTTCGGTCAAAAATCCTAGTATATTAAGCACTAGTCTCGGTAAAAAAAAAATTAATTGGGGACGATTTGAAATGATACGAGACTTTTCAAATCATTTATATATTTTAAGAGGGAAGGTTATGATGGAAGTCCATGCAAAAAAATCATCTGAAAACTAGATTCTATGAAACTTTTCGAAATACAAGATTCGGTCAAAATATCATAATATATTATACACTAGTTTATAATAGTTTCGGTCAAAAATCAAGTTAAATCGAGGATTGTTCCAAATGATACGAAACTTCACATATCATTTATATATTTTACGAGGGAAGGGCATGATGGAAGTCAATTCAAAAAATCATTCGAAAATTAGATTCTATGAAACTTTTTGAAATGCAAGTTTCGGTCAAAAATCATAGTACATTAAACACTAGTTTCGGTCCAAAAAAAATAAAATTTAATTGGGGATGATTTGAAATGATACGAGACTTTTCAAATCATTGATATATTTTAATAGAGAAGGTTATGATGGAAGTCCATGTAAAAAAATCATCTAAAAACTAGATTCTATGAAACTTTTCGAAATAGAAATTTCGGTCAAAAAATCAAAATATATTATACACTAGTTTATACTAGTTTCGGTCAAAAATCAAGTTAAATCGGGGATTGTTCGAAATGATACGAAACTTCACATATCATTTATATATGTTAAGCTGGAAGATTATGATGGAGTTCCATTCAAAAATAAAATTCTATGAAACTTTTTGAAATGCAAGTTTCGGTCAAAAATTATAGTATATTAAATACTAGTTTCGGTCAAAAATATCAAATTTAATTGGGGAATATTTGAAATGATATGAGACTTCACATATAATTTATATATGTTAAGAGGGAATGTTATGATGGAAGTCTATGCAAAAAAATCATATGAAAATTAGATTCTATGAAACTTTTTGAAATGCAAGTTTCGGTCAAAAATCGTAGTATATTATACACTAGTTTCAGTCAAAAAAAAATAAAATTTAATTGGGGACTATTTGAAATGATACACAACTTTTCATATCATTTATATATTTTAAGAGGGAAGGTTATGATGGAAGTCCATGCAAAAAAATCACCTGAAAACTAGATTCTATGAAACTTTTCGAAATGCAAGTTTGGGTCAAAAAAAGCATAATATATTATACACTAGTTTATACTAGTTTCAGTCAAAAATTAAGTTAAATCGGGGACTGTTCAAAATGATTTGAAACTCCACATATTATTTATATATTTTACTAGGGAAGGTTATGATGGAAGTCCATGCAAAAAATCATCTGAAAATTAGATTCTATGAAACAGTACGAACTGCATGTTTCGGTCAAAAATCATAGTATATTATACACTAGTTTCGGTCAAAAAATTCAAATTTAATTGGGTATTATTTGAAATGATACAAAAATTAACATATCATTTATATATGTTAATATGGAAGGTTATGATGCAAGTCCATGCAAAATATCATCTGAAAATTAGATTCTATGAGACTTTTTGAAATGCAAGTTACGGTCAAAAATCATAGTATATTAAACACTAGTCTCGGTAAAAAAAATTAATTGGGGACGATTTGAAATTATACGAGACTTTTCAAATCATTTATATATTTTAAGAGGGAAGGTTATGATGGAAGTCCATGCAAAAAAATCATCTAAAAACTAGATTCTATGAAACTTTTCGAAATACAAGATTCGGTCAAAATATCATAATATATTATACACTAGTTTATAATAGTTTCGGTCAAAAATCAAGTTAAATCGGGGATTGTTCCAAATGATACGAAACTTCACATATCATTTATATATTTTACGAGGGAAGGGTATGATGGAAGTCAATTCAAAAAATCATTCGAAAATTAGATTCTATGAAACTTTTTGAAATGCAAGTTTCGGTCAAAAATCATAGTATATTAAACACTAGTTTCGGTCAAAAATATCAAATTTAATTAGGGACTATTTGAAATGATACGAGACTTCACATATCATTTATATATGTTAAGAGGGAATGTTATGATGGAAGTACATGCATAAAAATCATATGAAAATTAGATTCTATGAAACTTTTCGAAATACAAGATTCGGTCAAAAATCATAGTATATTATACACTAGTTTCGGTAAAAAAAAATCAAATTTAATTGGGCACTATTTGAAATGATGAGAGACTTTTCAGATCATTTATATATTTTAAGAGGGGAGGTTATGATGGAAGTCCATGCAAAAACATCATCTGAAAATTAGATTCTATGAAACTTTTCAAAATGCAAGTTTCGGTCAAAAAATCTAAATATATTATACACTAGTTTATACTAGTTTCGGTCAGAAATTAAGTTAAATCGGGGACTGTTCAAAATAATTCGAAACTCCACATATTATTTATAAATTTTACGAGGGATGTTTTTGATAGAAGTCCAGGCAAAAAATCATCTGAAAATTTGATCCTATGAAACATTACGAAATGCATGTTTCGGTCAAAAATCATAGTATATTATACACTATTTTCGGTCAAAATATTCAAATTTAATTGGGTACTTTTTGAAATGATACGAAAATTAACATATCATTTATATATGTTAAGAGGGAAGTTTATGATGGAATTCCATGCAAAATATCATCTTAAAAATTCGATTTGATGAAACTTTTTGAAATGCAAGTTTCGGTGAAAAATCATAATATATTAATCACTAGTTTCGTCCAAAAAAAATTTTAATTAGGGAAGATTTGAAATGATATGAGACTTTTCAAATCATTTATATATTTTAAGAAGAAAGGTTATGATGGAAGTCCATGCAAAAAAATCATCTGAAAATTAGATTCTAGGAAACGTTTCGAAATACAAGTTTCGGTCAAAAAATCAAAATATATTATACACTAGTTTATACTAGTTTCGGTCAAAAATCAAGTTAAATCGGGGATTGTTCGAAATGATACGAAACTTCACATATCATTTATATATGTTAAGCTGGAAGATTATGATGGAGGTCCATTCAAAAAATCATTCAAAAATAAAATTCTATGAAACATTTTGTAATGCAAGTTTCGGACAAAAATCATAGTATATTAAATACTAGTTTCGGTCAAAAATATCAAATTTAATTGGGGACTATTTGAAATGATATGAGACTTCACATATCATTTATATATGTTAAGAGGGAATGTTATGATGGAAGTCTATGCAAAAAAATCATATGAAAATTAGATTCTATGAAACTTTTTGAAATGCAAGTTTCGGTCAAAAATCATAGTATATTATACACTAGTTTCAGGCAAAAAAAATAAAATTTAATTAGGGACTATTTGAAATGATACACAACTTTTCATATCATTTATATATTTTTAGAGGGAAGGTTCTGATGGAAGTCCATGCAAAAAAATCACCTGAAAACTAGATTCTATGAAACTTTTTGAAATGCAAGTTTGGGTCAAAAAAGCATAATATATTATACACTAGTTTATACTAGTTTCAGTCAAAAATTAAGTTAAATCGGGGACTGTTCAAAATGATTTTAAACTCCACATATTATTTATATATTTTACAAGGGAAGGTTATGATGGAAGTCCATGCAAAAAATCATCTGAAAATTAGATTCTATGAAACATTACGAACTGCATGTTTCGGTCAAAACTCATTGTATATTATACACTAGTTTCGGTCAAAAAATTCAAATTTAATTGTGTACTATTTGAAATGATACGAAAATTAACATATCATTTATATATGTTAATATGGAAGGTTATGATGCAAGTCCATGCAAAATATCATCTGAAATGCAAGTTTATGAAATGCAAGTTTCAGACAAAAATCCTAGTATATTAAACACTAGTCTCGGTAAAAAAAAAATTTAATTGGGGACGATTTGAAATGATACGAGACTTTTCAAATCATTTATATATTTTAAGAGGGAAGGTGATGATGGAAGTCCATGCAAAAAAATCATCTGAAAACTAGATTCTATGAAACTTTTCGAAATACAAGATTCGGTCAAAATATCATAATATATTATACACTAGTTTATAATAGTTTCGGTCAAAAATCAAGTTAAATCGGGGAATGTTCCAAATGAAACGAAACTTCACATATCATTTATATATTTTACGAGGGAAGGGTATGATGGAAGTCAATTCAAAAAATCATTCGAAAATTAGATTCTATGAAACTTTTTGAAATGCATGTTTCGGTCAAAAATCATAGTATATTAAACACAAGTTTCGGTCAAAAATATCAAATTTAATTAGGGACTATTTGAAATGACACGAGACTTCACATATCATTTATATATGTTAAGAGGGAATGATATGATGGAAGTCCATGCATAAAAATCATATGAAAATTAGATTCTATGAAACTTTTCGAAATACAAGATTCGGTCAAAAATCATAGTATATTATACACTAGTTTCGGTAAAAAAAACAAATTTAATTGGGCACTATTTGAAATGATGAGCGACTTTTCAGATCATTTATATATTTTAAGAGGGGAGGTTATGATGGAAGTCCATGCAAAAATATCATCTGAAAATTAGATTCTATGAAACTTTTCAAAATGCAAGTTTCGGTCAAAAAATCTAAATATATTATACACTAGTTTATACTAGTTTCAGTCAAAAATTAAGTTAAATCGGGGATTGTTCAAAATAATTCGAAACTCCACATATTATTTATAAATATTACGAGGGAAGGTTATGATAGAAGTCCATGCAAAAAATCATCTGAAAATTAGATCCTATGAAACATTACGAAATGCATGTTTCGGTCAAAAATCATAGTATATTATACACTATTTTCGGTCAAAAAATTCAAATTTAATTGGGTACTATTTGAAATGATACGAAAATTAACATATCATTTATATATGTTAAGAGGGAAGTTTATGATGGAATTCCATGCAAAATATCATCTGAAAAATTAGATTCGATGAAACTTTTTGAAATGCAAGTTTCGGTGAAAAATCATAGTATATTAATCACTAGTTTCGTCCAAAAAAAAATTTAATTAGGGACGATTTTAAATGATATGAGACTTTTCAAATCATTTAGATATTTTAAGAAGAAATTTTATGATGGAAGTCCATGCAAAAAAATCATTTGAAAACTAGATTCTAGGAAACTTTTCGAAATACAAGTTTCGGTCAAAAAATCATAATATATTATACACTAGTTTATACTAGTTTCGGTCAAAAATCAAGTTAAATCGGGGATTGTTCGAAATGATACGAAAATTAGATGGAAGTCAATTCAAAAAATCATTCGAAAATTAGATTCTATAAAACTTTTTGAAATGCAAGTTTCGGTCAAAAATCATAGTATATTAAACACTAGTTTCGGTCAAAAATATCAAATTTAATTGGGGACTATTTGAAATGATACGAGAATTCACATATCATTTATATATGTTAAGAGGGAATGTTATGATGGTAGTCCATACAAAAAAAATCAATAGAAAATTAAATTCTATGAAACATTTTGAAATGCAAGTTTCGGTAAAAAATTGTATTATATTATACACTAGTTGCAGTCAAAAAAATAAAATTTAATTGGGGACTATTTGAAATGACACGATACTTTTTAGATCATTTATATATTTTAAGAAGGAAGGTTATGATGGAAGTCCATGCAAAAAAATCATCTGAAAACTATATTCTATGAAACTTATCGAAATGCAAGTTTCAGTCAAAAAATCATAATATATAATACACTAGTTTATACTAGTTTCGGTCAAAAATCAAGTTAAATCTGGGACTGTTCAAAATGATTCGAAACATCACATATCATTTATAAATTTTACAGGGAAGGTTATGTTGGATGTCCATACAAAAAATCATCTGAAAATTAGATTCTTTGAAACATTTCGAAATGCATGTTTCGGTCAAAAATCATAGTATATTATACACTAGTTTCGGTCAAAAATATTTAATTGGGGACTATTTGAAATGATACGAGACTTTTCAGATCATTTATATATGTTAAGAGGGAAGGTTATGATGGAAGTCCATGCAAAAAAAGTATCTGAAAACTAAAATAGGTTTTTGAATGCCAGTTTTTGTCAAAAATCATAGTATATTATTCACTAGTTTCGGTCAAAAAATTCAAATTTAATAGGGGACTATTTGAAATGATACGTGACTACACATATCATTTATATATGCTAAAAGGGAAGGTTATGATGGAAGTCCATGCAAAATATCATCTGAAAACTAGATTCTATGAAACTTTTCGAAATGCAAGTTTCGGTCAAAAAATCATAATATATTATACACTAGTTTATACTAGTTTCCGTCAAAAATTAAGTTAAATCATGGACTGTTTGAAATGATACGAAACTTCACATATCATTTATATATTTTACGAGGGAAGGTTATGATGGAAGTCCATTCAAAAAATCATCCGAAAATTAGATTCTGTGAAACTTTTCGAAATGCAAGTTACGGTCAAAAATCATAGTTTATTATACACTAGTTTCGGGCAAAAAAATCAAATTTAATTGGGGACTATTTGAAATAATACGAGACATCACATATCATTTATATATATTAAGAGGGATGGTTATGATGGAAGTCCATACCAAAAAATCAACTGAAAATTAGATTCTATGAAACTTTTTGAAATACAAGTTTCGGTCAAAAATCGTATTATATTATAAACTAGTTTTGGTCAAAAAAATAAAAATTAATTGGGAACTATCTGAAATGACACGATACTTTTCAGATCATTTATATATTTTAAGATGGAAGGTTACGATGGAAGTCCATGCAAAAAATCATCTGAAAACTAGATTCTATGAAACCTTTCGAAATGCAAATTTCGGTCAAAAAATCATAATATATTATACACTAGTTTATACTAGTTTCGGTCAAAAATCAATTTTGAATCAGGGACTGTTCAAAATGATTCGAAACTTCACATATCATTTATAAATTTTATGAGGGAAGGAAATGATGGAAATCCATGCAAAAAATCATCTAAAAATTAGATTCTATGAAACATTTCGAAATGGATGTTTCGGTCAAAAATCATAGTATATTATACACTAGTTTCGGTCAAAAAATAAAATTTAATTGGGGACTATTTGAAATGATAAGAGACTTTTCAAATCATTTATATATGTTAAGTGGGAAGGTTATGATGGAAGTCCATGCAAAAAATAATCTGAAAATTAGATTAACTTTTTGAAATGAATGTTTCGGTCAAAAATCATAGTATATTATACACTAGTTTCGGTCAAAAAAATAAAATTTAATTGGGCACTATTTGAAATGATACAATACTTTTCAGGTCATTTATATATGTTAAGAGGGAAGGCTATGATGAAAGTCCATGCAAAAAAATCATCTGAAAACTAGATTAACTTTTCAAAAAGCAAGTTTCGGTCAAAAATCATATTATATTATACACTAGTTTCGGTCAAAAAAATCAAATTTAATTGGGGACTATTTGAAATGAAATGTGACTTCACATATCATTTATATATGTTAAGAGGGAAGGTTGTGATGGAAGTCCATGCAAAATATCATCTGAAAATTAGATACCATGAAACATTTTTAAATGCGAGTTTCCGTCAAAAATCATAGTATATTGTACACTAGTTTCGGTCAAAATAAAATAAAATTTATTTGGGGACTATTTGAAATGATACGTGACGTCACATATCATTTATATATGTTAAGAGGGAAGTTTATGATGGAATTCCATGCAAAATATCATCTGAAAATTAGATTTAATGAAACTTTTTGAAATGCAAATTTCCGTCAAAAATCATAGTATATTATACACTAGTTTCGGTCAAAAAAATAAAATTTAATATGGGACTATTTGAAATGATACGAGACTTTTCATATCATTTATATATTTTCAGAGGGAAGGTTATGATTGAAGTCCATGCATAAAAATCATTTGAAAACTAGATTCTTTGAAACTTTTCGAAATGCAAGTTTCGGTTAAAAAATCATAATATATTATACACGAGTTCATATTATTTTCCATCAAAAATTAAGTTAAATTGGGGATTGTTCGAAATGATACGAAACTTCACATATCATTTATATATTTTATGAGGGAAGGTTATGATGGAAATCCATTCAAAAAATCATTGGAAAATTACATTCTATGAAACTTTTGGAAATGCACGTTTTGGTCAAAAATCGTAGTATATTATACACTAGTTTCGGTCAAAAAAATAAAATTTAATTGGCGACAATTTGAAATGATACGATACTTTTCAGATCATTTATATATTTTAAGAGAGAAGGTTATGATGGAAGTCCATGCAAAAACATCATCTGAAAACTAGATTCTATGAAACTTATCGAAATGCAAGTTTCATTCAAAAAATCATAATATATTATACACTAGTTTATAATAGTTTCGGTCAAAAATCAAGTTAAATCGGGGACTGTTCAAAATGATTTGAAACTTCACATATCATTTATAAATTTTACAGGGAAGGTTATGTTGGAAGTCCATACAAAAAATCATCTGAAAATTAGATTTGATGAAAATTTTCAAAATGCATGTTTCGGTCAAAAATCATAGTATATTATACACTAGTTTCGGTCAAAAAACATTTAATTGGGGACTATTTGAAATGATACGAGACTTTTCAGATCATTTATATATGTTAAGAGGGAAGGTTATGATGGAAGTCCACGCAAAAAAATCATCTGAAAACTAAATTAAGTTTTCGAATTCCAGTTTCGGTCAAAAATCATAGTATATTATTCACTAGTTTCGGTCAAAAAATTCAAATTTAATAGGGGGCTATTTGAAATGATACGTGACTACACATATCATTTATATATATTAAAAGGGAAAGTTATGATGGAATTCCATGCAAAATATCATCTGAAAACTAGATTCTATGAAACTTTTCGAAATGCAAGTTTCGGTCAAAAAATCATAATATATTATACACTAGTTTATACTAGTTTCCGTCAAAAATTAAGTTAAATCGGGGACTGTTCGAAATGATACGAAACTTCACATATCATTTATATATTTTACGAGGGAAGGTTATGATGGAAGTCCATTCAAAATATCATCCGAAAATTAGATTCTATGAAACTTTTCGAAATGCAAGTTTCGGTTAAAAATCATAGTTTATTATACACTAGTTTCGGTCAAAAAAATCAAAGTTAATTGGGGACTATTTGAAATAATATGAGACATCACATATCATTTATATATCTTAAGAGGGAAGGTTGTGATGGAAGTCCATGCCAAAAAATCATCTGAAAATTAGATTCTATGAAACTTTTTGAAATACAAGTTTCGGTTAAAAATCGTATTATATTATAAACTAGTTTCGGTCAAAAAAATAAAATTTAATTGGGAACTATCTGAAATGATACGATACTTTTCAGATCATTTATATATTTTAAGATGGAAGTTTACGATGGAAGTCCATGCAAAAAAATCATCTGAAAACTAGATTCTATGAAACCTTTCGAAATGCAAGTTTCGGTCAAAAAATCATAATACATTATACACTAGTTTATACTAGTTTCGGTCAAAAATCAATTTAAATCAGGGACTGTTCAAAATAATTCGAAACTTCACATATCATTTATAAATTTTATGAGGGAAGGATATGATGGAAGTCCATGCAAAAAATCATCTAAAAATTAGATTCTATGAAACATTTCGAAATGGATGTTTCGGTCAAAAATCATAGTATACTATACACTAGTTTAGGTCAAAAAATAAAATTTAATTGGGGACTATTTGAAATGATACGAGACTTTTCAGATCATTTATATATGTTAAGAGGGAAGGTTATGATGGAAGTCCATGCAAAAAATATATCTGAAAAATTGATTAACTTTTTTGAAATGCAAGTATCGGTCAAAAATCATAGTATATTATACACTAGTTTCGGTCAAAAAAATCAAATTTAATTGGGCACTATTTGAAATGATACAAGACTTTTCAGGTCATTTATATATGTTAAGAGGGATGGCTATGATGAAAGTCCATGCAAAAAAATCATCTGAAAACTAGATTAACTTTTCAAAATGCAAGTTTCGGTCAAAAATCATATTATATTATACACTAGTTTCGGTCAAAAAAAATCAAATTTAATTGGGGACTATTTGAAATGAAATGTGACTTCACATATCATTTATATATGTTAAGAGGGAAAGTTATGATGGAAGTCCATCCAAAATATCATCTGAAAATTAGATTCCATGAAACATTTTGAAATTCGAGTTTCCGTCAAAAATCATAGTATATTATACACTAGTTTCGGTCAAAATAAAATAAAATTTATTTGGGGACTATTTGAAATGATACGTGACGTCACATATCATTTATATATGTTAAGAGGGAAGTTTATGATGGAATTCCATGCAAAATATCATCTGAAAATTAGATTTAATAAAACTTTTTGAAATGCAAATTTCCGTCAAAAATCATAGTATATTATACACTAGTTTCGGTCAAAAAAATTAAATTTAATTTGGGACTATTTGTAATGACACGAGACTTTTCAGATCATTTATATATTTTCGGAGGGAAAGTTATGATTGAAGTTCATGCAAAAAAATCATTTGAAAACTAGATTCTTTCAAACTTTTCGAAATGCAAGTTTCGGTTAAAAAATCATAATATATTATACACGAGTTCATATTAGTTTCCATCAAAAATTAAGTTAAATCGGGGATTGTTCGAAATGATACGTAACTTCACATATCATTTATATATTTTACGAAGGAAGGTTATGATGGAAGTCCATTCAAAAAATCATTGGAAAATTACATTCTATGAAACTTTTGGAAATGCACGTTTTGGTCAAAAATCGTAGTATATTATACACTAGTTTCAGTCAAAAAAATAAAATTTAATTGGCGACAATTTGAAATGATATGATACTTTTCAGATCATTTATATATTTTAAGAGAGAAGGTTATGATGGAAGTCCATGCAAAAACATCATCTGAAAACTAGATTCTATGAAACTTATCGAAATGCAAGTTTCATTCAAAAAATCATAATATATTATACACTAGTTTATACTAGTTTCGGTCAAAAATCAAGTTAAATCGGGGAATGTTCAAAATGATTCGAAACTTCACATATCATTTATAAATTTTACAGGGAAGGTTATGTTGGAAGTCCATACAAAAAATCATCTGAAAATTAGATTTTATGAAACATTTCGAAGTGCATGTTTCGGTCAAAAATCATAGTATATTATACACTAGTTTCGGTCAAAAAACATTTAATTGGGGACTATTTGAAATGATACGAGACTTTTTAGATCATTTATATATGTTAAGAGGGAAGGTTATGATGGAAGTCCACGCAAAAAAATCATCTGAAAACTAAATTAAGTTTTCGAATTCCAGTTTCAGTCAAAATTCATAGTATATTATTCACTAGTTTCGGTCAAAAAATTCAAATTTAATAGGGGGCTATTTGAAATGATACGTGACTACACATATCATTTATATATATTAAAAGGGAAAGTTATGATGGAATTCCATGCAAAATATCAACTGAAAACTAGATTCTGTGAAACTTTTCGAAATGCAAGTTTCGGTCAAAAAATCATAATATATTATACACTAGTTTATACTAGTTTTCGTCAAAAATTAAGTTAAATCGGGGACTGTTCGAAATGATTCGAAACTTCACATATCATTTATATATTTTACGAGGGAAGGTTATGATAGAAGTCCATTCAAAATATCATCCGAAAATTTGATTCTATGAAACTTTTCGAAATGCAAGTTTCGGTTAAAAATCATAGTTTATTATACACTAGTTTCGGTCAAAAAAATCAAAGTTAATTGGGGACTATTTGAAATAATACGAGACATCACATATCATTTATATATGTTAAGAGGGAAGGTTGTGATGGAAGTCCATGCCAAAAAATCATCTGAAAATTAGATTCTATGAAACTTTTTGAAATACAAGTTTCGGTTAAAAATCGTATTATATTATAAACTAGTTTCGGTCAAAAAAATAAAATTTAATTGGGAACTATCTGAAATGATACGATACTTTTCAGATCATTTATATATTTTAAGATGGAAGGTTACAATGGAAGTCCATGCAAAAAAATCATCTGAAAACTAGATTCTATGAAACCTTTCAAAATGCAAGTTTCGGTCAAAAAATCATAGTATATTATACACTAGTTTATACTAGTTTCGGTCAAAAATCAATTTAAATCAGGGACTGTTCAAAATAATTCGAAACTTCACATATCATTTATAAATTTTATGAGGGAAGGATATGATGGAAGTCCATGCAAAAAATCATCTAAAAATTAGATTCTATGAAACATTTCGAAATGGATGTTTCGGTCAAAAATCATAGTATACTATACACTAGTTTAGGTTAAAAAATAAAATTTAATTGGGGACTATTTGAAATGATACGAGACTTTTCAGATCATTTATATATGTTAAGAGGGAGGGTTATGATGGAAGTCCATGCAAAAAATAATCTGAAAAATAGATTAACTTTTTAAAATGCAAGTTTCGGTCAAAAATCATAGTATATTATACACTAGTTTCGGTCAAAAAAATCAAATTTAATTGGACACTATTTGAAATGATACGAGACTTTTCAGGTCATTTATATATGTTAAGAGGGATGGCTCTGATGAAAGTCCATGCAAAAAAATCATCTGAAAACTAGATTAACTTTTCAAAATGCAAGTTTCGGTCAAAAATCATATTATATTATACACTAGTTTCGGTCAAAAAAATCAAATTTAATTGGGGACTATTTGAAATGAAATGTGACTTCACATATCATTTATATATGTTAAGAGGGAAGGTTATGATGGAAGTCCATCCAAAATATCATCTGAAAATTAGATTCCATGAAACATTTTGAAATGCGAGTTTCCGTCAAAAATCATAGTATATTATACACTAGTTTCGGTCAAAATAAAATAAAATTTATTTGGGGACTATTTGAAATGATGTGTGACGTCACATATCATTTGTATATGTTAAGAGGGAAGTTTATGATGGAATTCCATGCAAAATATCATCTGAAAATTAGATTTAATGAAACTTTTTGAAATGCAAATTTCCGTCAAAAATCATAGTATATTATACACTAGTTTCGGTCAAAAAAATAAAATTTAATTTGGGACTATTTGAAATGATACGAGACTTTTCAGATCATTTATATATTTTCGGAGGGAATGTTATGATTGAAGTCCATGCAAAAAAATCATTTGAAAACTAGATTCTTTGAAACTTTTCGAAATGCAAGTTTCGGTTAAAAAATCATAATATATTATACACGAGTTCATATTAGTTTCCATCAAAAATTAAGTTAAATCGGGGATTGTTCGATATGATACGAAACTTCACATATCATTTATATATTTTACGAAGGAAGGTTATGATGGAAGTCCATTCAAAAAATCATTGGAAAATTACATTCTATGAAACTTTTGGAAATGCACGTTTTGGTCAAAAATCGTAGTATATTATACACTAGTCTCAGTCAAAAAATAAAATTTAATTGGGGACAATTTGAAATGATACGATACTTTTCAGATCATTTATATATTTTAAGAGAGAAGGTTATGATGGAAGTCCATGCAAAAAAATCATCTGAAACTAGATTCTATGAAACTTATCGAAATGCAAGTTTCATTCAAAAAATCATAATATATTATACACTAGTTTTTACTTGTTTCGGTCAAAAATCAAGTTAAATCGGGGACTGTTCAAAATGATTCGAAACTTCACATATCATTTATAAATTTTACAGGGAAGGTTATGTTGGAAGTCCATACAAAAAATCATCTGAAAATTAGATTCTATGAAACATTTTGAAATGCATGTTTCGGTCAAAAATCATAGTATATTATACACTAGTTTCGGTCAAAAAAATTTTAATTGGGGACTATTTGAAATGATACGAGACTTTTCAGATCATTTATATATGTTAAGAGGGAAGGTTATTATGGAAGTCCATGCAAAAAAATTATCTGAAAACTAAAATAAGTTTTCGAATTCCAGTTTTTGTCAAAAATCATAGTATATTGTTCACTAGTTTCGGTCAAAAAATTCAAATTTAATAGGGGACTATTTGAAATGATATGTGACTACACATATCATTTATATATGCTAAAAGGGAAGGTTATGATGGAAGTCCATGCAAAATATCATCTGAAAACTAGATTCTATGAAACTTTTCGAAATGCAAGTTTCGGTCAAAAAATCATAATATATTATACACTAGTTTATACTAGTTTCCGTCAAAAATTAATTAAATCGGGGACTGTTTGAAATGATACGAAACTTCACATATCATTTATATATTTTACGAGGGAAGGTTATGATGGAAGTCCATTCAAAAAATCATCCGAAAATTAGATTCTATGAAACTTTTCGAAATGCAAGTTTCGGTCAAAAATCATAGTTTATTATACACTAGTTTCGGTCAAAAAAATCAAATTTAATTGGGGACTATTTGAAATAATACGAGACATCACATATGATTTATATATGTTAAGAGGGAAGGTTATGATGGAAGTCCATGCCAAAAAATCGTCTGAAAATTAGATTCTATGAAACTTTTTTAAATAAAAGTTTCGGTCAAAAATCGTATTATATTATAAACTAGGTTCGGTCAAAAAATTAAAAATTAATTGGGAACTATCTGAAATGATACGATGCTTTTCAAATAATTTATATATTTTAAGATCGAAGGTTACGATGGAAGTCCATGCAAAAAATTCATCTGAAAACTAAATTCTATGAAACCTTTCGAAATGCAAGTTTCGGTCAAAAAATCATAATATATTATACACTAGTTTATACTAGTTTCGGTCAAAAATCAATTTAAATCGTGGACTGTTCAAAATGATTCGTAACTTCACATATCATTTATAAATTTTATGAGGGAAGGATATGATGGAAGTCTATGCAAAAAATCATCTAAAAATAAGATTCTATGAAACATTTTGAAATGGATGTTTCGGTCAAAAATCATAGTATATTATACACTAGTTTCGGTCAAAAAATAAAATTTAATTGGGGACTATTTGAAATGATACGAGACTTTTCAGATTATTTATATATGTTAAGAGGGAATGTTATGATGGAAGTCCATGCAAAAAATAATCTGAAAATTAGATTAACTTTTTGAAATGCAAGTTTCGGTCAAAAATCATAGTATATTATACACTAGTTTCGGTCAAAAAAATCAAATTTAATTGGGCACTATTTGAAATGATACGAGACTTTTCAGGTCATTTATATATGTTAATAGGGAAGGCTATGATGAAAGTCCATGCAAAAAAATCATCTGAAAACTAGATTAACTTTTCAAAATGAAAGTTTCAGTCAAAAATCATATTATATTATACTTTAGTTTCGGTCCAAAAAAATCAAATTTAATTGGGGACTATTTGAAATGAAATGTGACTTCACATATCATTTATATATGTTAAGAGGGAAGGTTATGATGGAAGTCCATGCAAAATATCATCTGAAAATTAGATTCCATGAAACATTTTGAAATGCGAGTTTCCTTCAAAAATCATAGTATATTATACACTAGTTTCGGTCAAAATAAAATACAAATTTATTTGGGGACTATTTGAAATGATACGTGACATCACATATCATTTATATATGTTAAGTGGGAAGTTTATGATGGACTTCCATGCAAAATATCATCTGAAAATTAGATTTAATGAAACTTTTTGAAATGCAAATTTCCGTCAAAAATCATAGTATATTATACACTAGTTTCGGTCAAAAAAATAAAATTTAATATGGGACTATTTGAATGATACGAAACTTTTCAGATCATTTATATATTTTCAGAGGGAAGGTTATGATTGAAGTCCATGCAAAAAAATCATTTGAAAACTAGATTCTTTGAAACTTTTCGAAATGCAAGTTTCGGTTAAAAAATCATAATATATATTATACACGATTTCATATTAGTTTCCATCAAAAATTAAGTTAAATCGGGGATTGTTCGAAATGATACGAAACTTCACATATCATTTATATATTTTACGAAGGAAGGTTATGATGGAAGTCCATTCAAAAAATCATTGGAAAATTACATTCTATGAAACTTTTGGAAATGCACGTTTTGGTCAAAAATCTTAGTATATTATACACTAGTTTCAGTCAAAAAAATAAAATTTAATTGGCGACAATTTGAAATGATATGATACTTTTCAGATCATTTATATATTTTAAGAGAGAAGGTTATGATGGAAGTCCATGCAAAAACATCATCTGAAAACTAGATTCTATGAAACTTATCGAAATGCAAGTTTCATTCAAAAAATCATAATATATTATACACTAGTTTATACTAGTTTCGGTCAAAAATCAAGTTAAATCGGGGACTGTTCAAAATGATTCGAAACTTCACATATCATTTATAAATTTTACAGGGAAGGTTATGTTGGAAGTCCATACAAAAAATCATCTGAAAATTAGATTTTATGAAACATTTCGAAGTGCATGTTTCGGTCAAAAATCATAGTATATTATACACTAGTTTCGGTCAAAAAACATTTAATTGGGGACTATTTGAAATGATACGAGACTTTTTAGATCATTTATATATGTTAAGAGGGAAGGTTATGATGGAAGTCCACGCAAAAAAATCATCTGAAAACTAAATTAAGTTTTCGAATTCCAGTTTCAGTCAAAATTCATAGTATATTATTCACTAGTTTCGGTCAAAAAATTCAAATTTAATAGGGGGCTATTTGAAATGATACGTGACTACACATATCATTTATATATATTAAAAGGGAAAGTTATGATGGAATTCCATGCAAAATATCAACTGAAAACTAGATTCTGTGAAACTTTTCGAAATGCAAGTTTCGGTCAAAAAATCATAATATATTATACACTAGTTTATACTAGTTTTCGTCAAAAATTAAGTTAAATCGGGGACTGTTCGAAATGATTCGAAACTTCACATATCATTTATATATTTTACGAGGGAAGGTTATGATAGAAGTCCATTCAAAATATCATCCGAAAATTTGATTCTATGAAACTTTTCGAAATGCAAGTTTCGGTTAAAATTCATAGTTTATTATACACTAGTTTCGGTCAAAATAAAATACAAATTTATTTGGGGACTATTTGAAATGATACGTGACATCACATATCATTTATATATGTTAAGTGGGAAGTTTATGATGGACTTCCATGCAAAATATCATCTGAAAATTAGATTTAATGAAACTTTTTGAAATGCAAATTTCCGTCAAAAATCATAGTATATTATACACTAGTTTCGGTCAAAAAAATAAAATTTAATATGGGACTATTTGAATGATACGAAACTTTTCAGATCATTTATATATTTTCAGAGGGAAGGTTATGATTGAAGTCCATGCAAAAAAATCATTTGAAAACTAGATTCTTTGAAACTTTTCGAAATGCAAGTTTCAGTTAAAAAATCATAATATATATTATACACGATTTCATATTAGTTTCCATCAAAAATTAAGTTAAATCGGGGATTGTTCGAAATGATACGAAACTTCACATATCATTTATATATTTTACGAAGGAAGGTTATGATGGAAGTCCATTCAAAAAATCATTGGAAAATTACATTCTATGAAACTTTTGGAAATGCACGTTTTGGTCAAAAATCTTAGTATATTATACACTAGTTTCAGTCAAAAAAATAAAATTTAATTGGCGACAATTTGAAATGATACGATACTTTTCAGATCATTTATATATTTTAAGAGAGAAGGTTATGATGGAAGTCCATGCAAAAAAATCATCTGAAAACTAGATTCTATGAAACTTATCGAAATGCAAGTTTCATTCAAAAAATCATAATATATTATACACTAGTTTATACTAGTTTCGGTCAAAAATCAAGTTAAATCGGGGACTGTTCAAAATGATTCGAAACTTCACATATCATTTATAAATTTTACAGGGAAGGTTATGTTGGAAGTCCATACAAAAAATCATCTGAAAATTAGATTTTATGAAACATTTTGAAATGCATGTTTCGGTCAAAAATCATAGTATATTATACACTAGTTTCGGTCAAAAAAAATTTAATTGGGGACTATTTGAAATGATACGAGACTTTTCAGATCATTTATATATGTTAAGAGGGAAGGTTATGATGGAAGTCCACGCAAAAAAATCATCTGAAAACTAAATTAAGTTTTCAAATTCCAGTTTCGGTCAAAAATCATAGTATATTATTCACTAGTTTCGGTCAAATAATTCAAATTTAATAGGGGACTATTTGAAATGATACGTGACTACACATATCATTTATATATATTAAAAGGGAAGGTTATGATGGAAGTCCATGCAAAATATCATCTGAAAACTAGATTCTATGAAATTTTTCGAAATGCAAGTTTCGGTCAAAAAATCATAATATATTATACACTAGTTTATACTAGTTTCCGTCAAAAATTAAGTTAAATCGGGGACTGTTCGAAATGATACGAAACTTCACAGATCCTACATCTCTGTCCATGTTCCCAAAATTTGCAGTCCCTAGATCTCACCCAGATATACAGGCAGGGTGCCTGCTCTGATGCCAATTGAAATTCTGGGATCAGGTACGTGATGTCGAACCAGATGTTTAAACACTTGAAAACTTAAACAAAACTTAAAGTGCTGGTAAATTAAATAACACAGGAAATTGTTAACCCAGTTCAGTGTATCTCCACACTACATCTGGGGGCTACCAAGCCAGGAAGGAATTCCAATATAAGTAATATTAATTCTGGAATTAAACCAACCAGTTTGATCTTTCACTTAATATCTACCCAAGGCAATTTCTACCTAAGACACAACTTAGATATGAGTACCTACTCACTCCCCCTCAATCACACAGTGATCTTTTACAATGATTAATAAAATTGAAGTCACACTTCAAACACAACAGCTTGATCTTACTTAAAAGTTTCAATCAAGACACAATTCACTTTTTGCTTAAAAGCTCATAAAGTGACAAACAATTAACATCTGCTATAAAACACAAACACCCTTTTTGGTCTTCTAAAATTCGTGCACTTCTCTGAGAGTTTCAGTTCCTTAAATAGATGCTTGGTTTTTGGGCTTTTTGCAAATTATCCAGACCTGATAAATCCCACAGTCATCACCTTGAATTAGGGTTAGTTAGTTTGTTATCTCCTTGATTCAAGGTGAGTTAGTTATTCTGTTATACTGAAACCAGATAACGAAGCTCCCTAAAGATGTGCCTTGGAGTGTTTATCTCTTTTCAATTAATTCCAGATAAACTCCCCTGAATTTACTCAGTTCTGTTATGCATCATTTAAGTCAGATAGCAGGTTTGCGATGTCACAACATCTGGTGTGACATCCTGATGTCTTGTACTAAATTCATTAACAGTTACTATATTTGTCAATGTCACAACATCTGATGTGACATCCTGAACTAAGTTTACTTATTCTTGTTTGTCAAAAATTCTGCCAATTCTTAACATCTACAAACTCCCCCTTTGGCTAATTTTTGGCTAACATAATCTTCTGGTTTTATCAGAGAGCAGCAGAGTTCTTTTATCAGAGAGCAGCAGAGTTCTTTTCTGTTAAATCATGTGAGAGCTAACAATTTGCTCCCCCTCAAACATTTATGTATACTGCTATGACTTGTTCAACAGACTTTGATATACCAATGTGCATTCAAAAAAAACTTAGTTCAGAAGACAGAAATTAACTTCAGCATTGTTCATTAAACAGGCAAACAGCAGCAGACATTGGCAGACATTGTTCAGTACACTTCTCCCCCTTGTTAGACAGAAATTTGGGGCCAAACATTACATAAGCAGAGAGAAAAACAAAACATTCAAAATTACAAAGAAAAACAGGCAATACATTTTCCACCACACACAGCTTCACTCAGACTCATCATACTCTGAATCTTCTTCATCCTCAGACTCAGCATCAGATTCATCAACATCTCCAGCAACTTCCTCCAGCTCTAGTATTTGAATTATGTTCTCCAACTTTTTCTTCCTTTCATCAAGCTCTTTGCAAGTAGTCTTGAGCTATGCAATCAGGGCTGCTTTTGAGAATGGAGTCTTAACAGCAGATGGCCCAGCAGATGGCCCACTTGGAGCTTCAACATCTGCAGCATGATGGCTCAGAAACAGTTTGTAGTGAAAGGACATTGGACTTTCTCTCTTGCAGACAGAATCCTTATCAGTAAGGATGCCTGGATATTGGTTGAGAATGATTCCACAAAGCAGAGAGGGAAAAGCTATTGGAAGCTTGGTTGCTGATGTTCCTGCATGCTTTAGTGTTTGATCAAAGATATAAGCCCCATAGTCCAACTTTGTTTGGGTGCCTACAGCACAGATGAATCTTCCCAGCCCAGTAGCTATAGAAGAAGTGTGGTTTGTGGGAACCCAATTGACTATTCCAATCCTGTGCAGCATAGCATACTTCCTTGTGAGCAAGCTGACAGATAGTTTGCCTTTGACTGGCCATGACTTGACCTGGTTGGCATTGATGATTTTGCAGACTTGGTTGTCAGTTTTGCCCAGCTTATTTGGTCCATCTGATTCTCTTCCTAGGTACTGATTTATCATCCTAGGAGAAAAATCAACACATCTCCCCCTAACATATACCTTCCTAAAATCCTCAGATTTCCCATCAGCACACCCCTCTTGCAGATTCACTATAAACTCCTTGACCAGCAGCTCATAACAGGGAGAAAAGTTGGAGACAGTTTTGAATAAACCAGCATTGGAGATTAAATCTATTACCTCAGTGCACTCCAAAGCATTGCTGCCCAGCTCTCTTTCCAGAGCCACCCTTCTTTGGTAGACATACTTCCACTTGCTCACACTAGAGACATGATGGAAGGACACATTGTCCAGAGGTGCTTCAGGAACAGCAGAGGCAGACCTGGGAGGTGCTGGCTTCTTCCTTAGTTGGGATGTTGGGACATCCTCCTCAACATCTGAATCAGGTGGAGTTGTAGCTTTCCTCTTCTGGGTGCTTACTTTTCTTCATTGCTTAGTAGGTCCAAAGGCAACTTTGACCTTGTCCTTTTTGGGAGTAGACTGTTTCTTTTTAGGAGTTGCATGTGCAGCAGGCTTCTTCTCCTTCCTAGCCCTAAGCCTCTTGGCTATGCTAGGATTAACAGATGCAATGATCTTTGTGTCAGAGTCATCATCTAGGTTTTCAACAGGTGGAGGTTGGGAGGCCTCTTTTTCAGCAGTTTTATCAACAGGAGCTTGATCATCAGTGGCTTGATCATTATCAGTTGAGGTTTTGTTCTGGCCCTCAGATGCTTCAACATTTCTTGAGACATCCTATTGAGCAGGTATGTCCTCTTCAGCCTGGTTGCTTGGTTCTTCTTGTGGAGCAGGCATACTGTTCAGGGGAACAGACACCCCAGGCACAACTATTTGTTCAGAGAGGATCCTATTTACAAGATGTTTGATGGATGCATCCACATAATCAGAAGCTTTGGGGGTGCTTGTAGATGAAGGAGTTCCCTTGCTTTTGCTGAAAACAGGCTCCTTAGCTCTTCTTTTATTTGGAGTTCTAGGTTTTTGAGCAATAGGAACGCTTCCTCTGATCTCATCTATAGGAGTAGCATCCATTGGTACTACAGAGATTGGGGTTGCGTGCACTACATCTTCTTGATTGAGACCCTCATCAATGAAGTTAGGGTTTTGATGTTGAGACATTTTTCAAATGTAGTGGAAGAGGATTTAGGTTTGATAGATTTTGATGAGCTTAGATACTCAGTTGTAGCATGCAAAATGTTTTGTGGAGCTAGTGGGAATGTGAGAAGCTAAGAGCACGTTTTCACATTTATAGAATTCGTTACTAGTGGAGTTTTTAGGATTGGAATACTAACAGTTATTGGCCAGACTGGTGCTGCCATCTGGTGATCATGCCACACGATGTCATAAGACATGCTGGCACTTCTCCATAACTGCTATATTTCACATAAGCAGATTCCCAATTTACCCCTTAGGTTTTCAAATTGGGTAGCATCCAAAGCCTTAGTAAATATGTCAGCTAATTGCAGCTATGTGGCTACTTGCTCTAATGTGATCACCTTCTCTTCCACAAGGTCTCTGATGAAGTGATGTCTTATGTCTATGTGCTTAGTTCTACTGTGTTGGATAGGATTTTTGGAGATGTTAATTGCACTTAAATTGTCACAGTACAATGTCATGACATCTTGTGGGACATTGTATTCTGTGAGCATTTGTTTCATCCATACCAACTGTGAACAACTGCTACCAGCTGCAATATATTCAGCTTCAGCAGTGGATAAGTGTCATACCCCAAATTTGTCCTACCATTTTTCTTTTTTCATATTAACCAGGGTTTTTGTGAACATTTTGTTTCTTTAAATGATCATATGGCCTCTGGCCATGAGGTGCTAGCATTCAAATCATTGAGATCTTGTTTGTGCTTATCATCATTCCAAGCTTTGTAAGGAAGGTTGTTTGTAAGAAAAAATAAAAGTAAGAGGTGTGATTTTATGGTAGGACCGTTGAGGCAAGGTTGACCCCAAACTCTACATTGATTCTTTCCCCAGCCTCAGCCATGTATGCATTATTTTCCAATGTTACTCTATTATTATATTTGGATTTACTCTATTACTATATTGGGATTACTTTGTGCCACCATAAAGATAACATCCAAATTCAAGCCAAGTGAGGAGCAATGTTTGCAATAAAGTTTTGGTATTAAGATGTTTCATGCTATGGTTCAAGTTTGGAGCTCCAAACACGTAACAAGGCAAATAAAAAGACGTTTGAGCTACATCTAGACTATCGTACAGGATCAGTAGTTTTTCAATAAAAGTCCAAATTAGAAATTCAGCAATGAATTTCCAGAAAGTCAAAGAGGAGTCATAATGGACTCAAAATAAAGAAGACTTAAAGTATTGTGATGCATAGTAGAAGGCTTTTATTTTCTTTATCACTAAAGATACACATTGATAGGAGTTTTGAAGGTTGAAGCCCATTACAATGTTGAATGCTTAAAGACTAATACATCCTATAAAAAACAAAAAAACGGCGCTTAAAGTTACACAGCAGTGAGCCAATTTTTTATACAAATTCAAGAAAGTCAAAATGCAGACGTAAAGACTCTTGATAGTCCATCCAGCTCTCGGTACCACCTGCTACAAAGCCTAGATCCTCAAGCCAAACGCGGCGTGTTTGAGCCAACTCTCTCCAGGTAACCATCCAAACACCCTTTGCTACTTTGCACCAGCTTGTCTCCTCCATTTTCTCCAAACCTCGTCGTCACCGTGTGCATGAAAGAAGAAAAGTGAGCATTAGAAAGAAAAGAAATTAGCAGTGCAAGCAAAACTACTTTAAAGCATTGAAGTATTAACATAAGTTCAAATGAGGATTAAGTGTATTACCCTTGAAGCACAATTCGACGTTTTCTTCCCAGCTATCCCATCTCCCATCCATCAATTATATTCACCATTGCTCTTCTTGCTCCATGTTCATGTTTCTCTAAGCAAGCTCCATAAGGTCATGACAATACGCCCTAATTTCCTTCACTCTTGATGGCATTGAATTTCTCTAACACACCTGCAACCAGGATCACCATGTTAGAACAATTTCATTGGAACAAATGGTGGCGATTGATAATGGCTCTGAAGGACGGTTAGGGGGCTTAAGTCATGATACATTTGCAGAATTTTTACAAGGAAGATCCAACAGAAAGTCAAGAAGGAGTAGGATTAGAAACACGACAAAACCAGAAATTCCGCAAAGGGAAAAATCACAGCAGTAAGAAGCAAGGTCATGTTGCTCTATCCTCCTACCTCATCCAATGCCTTCAAGCCAAGGTAGAAGACGACTCATGCTGAATACATACCGTTTATGCTTCCTGCATGAAGAAATATTATAGGGATCACATTTATAAAGCATCAAAAATAAAATGAAAAAAGAGATTGAAGATACCGTCGGGTATGACCAAGTCTTCAATCACTGGCCTTGTCATAAGTCCATCAACGACCCGCCGAACAATGTCAACATGTTTGTGCGCAACTGCAAGTCTACTTCCAAATCCAAAGTTCAAAGATCAACCGGGTGTGCAGAACGACAATCAACCGATCTCCAACAAGATCACCGTCAATCCCAGCCTCTACCTGCGAAATGTCAACAAACACCGCATCATTATTAGCCCGTCAAATGTTGAAACCTCACCACTGATATTCATACTATAAGAATACCAATACCGGTCAAAAATACCAATTGTCACCACCTGAATACCCACCCGAAACACCAAGGAAAATCCCAGGTCTGCAATATAACAAAATTCATTTGGACATCCATCCAAAAAGCTAGACACGATCAATTCCTTTACTGCCACAAGAAGATCAATCTCCAGGCTAAAAAAAAACAAAGTCTGCAAAGTGACAATTCAGACAGAACTGTATCGCAACTTCCAAAAACAAAGACCAATGACACCATCTGTGAACAAAAAATAACAATGTATCCCTTGACAGTGTGCCGAAACTAATTCATGACCTACTTGGCCTCACCAATGTACCCTCCATAATTCTACCTGCAAAGAGGCACACAAATACACAAAGTTCGATCTCAGTTTTAGAAAAATTGTTAACACAGTGAACAGGAAGATTCATTCAAGATCAAATGTCAGAGTAGGAGCAGAAGTCTCAAGCAAGGCAGTCGAAATAACATGTTCAGAAAATAATGTCTAAGTATGAAATAATGCATAGCAAGTCCATGATTATAACCAACATACCAAGTGTGCAAATTATGCAGCAAACATGATTCAAGACATCGATTCGAGTTTGACACAAGCAGTATGCAATTGAAGTCTGGACTGAAAGTGACTTAACCGATTCAGTAGTGTGTCTCAATTAATTCTTCTTGGTGACCCTCAGTTTGATAAAATCTGTAATTTACGCATTAACCATGCTACCACTTCAACCATGACAAGACCTACATAATACCAAGAAAATTTCACTATCATGGTCTAAGCTCTCTATACTATATCAGCCTAAGCTCTTCATATCAAAGTCTCACCACTGCAGCAAGAAGAAAATAGCAAGGTATCAAAATTTGCAAGGTTATAATGGAGACAGGACGGGTAATAAAAGCTAAAAGCCTTACAAGTCCAAATACCAAGGCAGCCTACCATATTTCGTCAACTCCCCACAAAAGCCTTTTGCAATGCATAGCTCTTCTGTCTTGGTCCAACAATCTTGGTAGCCGGCGCAAATGATTCAGCAACAGATGCTCCTAAGGCAACGTCTTTAGCGATATCCTTTTGTCTGCTACTCCGCGATGTACAACCTATGCCAATTCACGTTTTGCATACGGCCCTTGCGAACCCTGAACATTAGAGGATGATGCTTGGAGATGTTGTGTAGCCACTGGTAGACCAATTGCCAACACCATCCCTACAAAAGAAGGGACATCACATAAGTCCGTTGCAATACAAAATTTAGATAGAAATATGACTGGTGAAAGCAAATGATTCACAATTCACATCAAACTCATAAGCGGTGAAAGGCAGTCATAACAGTAAAATCAAGCAGTAACAAATCCAATCACAAACTCATTAGGGACCACCAATCTTCTAGAATGGCACTACAGACAAAACTCACAAATTTGTAGCTATCCTCAGGGGTCCCCACAGATTCCACTCACTAATTCTCCAACGGATTCACAATTCGTACAACCTCACACGAATTTTATGCCAAATATTCTCCTATAAAATGATTCTTCAATCATTGGTAGAGAGGAGGCTGACCAACCCTACACGAAAACCCTAGCTGCTGAAGCAAAAATCCCTAAACCTTACACTCAAAGCTCAATAAAAAAATCTCTACCTAATTTCACATCGAAATTAAGACAGAGATGAGCTAAATTCCTCGCACGATTCATTCACGGTGTCAATCCAACAACAACAATAGCCACGATAAAAGGATTTCAAATAGATGGGCAAAGAAGAAAATGAGAAGAATCAGAGGAAGACGAAAGAGATAAAAGGAAGCATTTTGAAAAGATTAGAAGAAGGAGGAAGAGAAGAGAAGGCAACACGTTGTACCTGAACGTCGACGTTGGAGTGTTCGTCGGACTTGCTCCGATTGGGTAACTTCTGAACCTTTGCCTTCATTCGAACTTATTTTGTTTTGAGCCTTCGTTGTTCGTTTCGATTCTCCCTTTGGATTGTTACGCCGTGCTTTTATAGATCAAGGTTTTATCGTGTATCTCTGGTTTTGTGGGTTAGGGCGAGTTTTGTTGAAATGTGAGTTTAGGTTCGAACTCAAAGGCTGTTGTTCATGTCGGATTAGGTTTTGATTGGTGGTTGGCCGGAGAGAAGGGACGTTGTCACCGCAACCACCTTCATCCCCGACGAGGATTTAGGTTTCTTTTGGTTGTTTTAAAAAAAACGCAGAGAGCTCGTTTTCAATCTGGTGAGATTGTCTTGGGTGGGAGTCATACGGAGTGTGAGGAGGAATTTTTTTATAAAAATGGTTTTGAACAAATGCTTGGAATCCGGTGCTTGTGTACCGCTGGTGATGTTGTTGTCTGAGCATGACGGTGACAAGTGTCGCCACCGTGGACACTTGTCACCGTCCAGGTGTATTGTCCAGTTTATTTTTTTGTGTGTCTTCCTTGGGTTGTTATACCCTGCACTGCGCTTTCTGACCTTTAGATTGGGAGCCTTTGTTGACTCCAGCCATCATCAACGATCCAGATTTCTTCCTAGGGGTCAGCTTTGACTAGGTCCATAGAATGGAATCTCCCTCATGCGTGGGCTTATATCCCTACTGGGCCTGAATTCGAATCTCTAACTGCACCCCTTATTTGCTGATTGAATCCAACCCCTTAGCATATTTCTTTTATTCATTTTATACTAATTTGTTTCTTTCTATAAAAAATCTATAAAAAAAACATTTTTTATTAATTAGTTATTTTAAATATTTCTATTTAATCTAATCTAATTAATTATTTAATTAATTTTATTAAATATGTTTATTTAATCTAATTAATTAATCCCTTCCCTTTAAACCATTCAAAGAAAAACTCAAAATAACATTTTTTTATTTATTTTGTTCAAATTTCAACTTATTTCTTTTCTTGTGATTAATTTCTCATTCGAATATATAAAAAAAAACCCAAAAACATTTTCATAGATTAATTTAATTAAATGTCTTATTTAATTAGATTAATTGATTTGATAATTAATCTAATTAAATATTTCTATTTAATTTGATTAATTAATCTTTTCACCTTTGTTCGATTATGTGTGTAATGAATGTTTGCGTATGCTCGATCCTCCTTGCTTGTGATATAATGATATGACTGCTTGTGTGATTACTTTTGCATTTTTGATGATAAATTGCTAAGTAACAAAACGAACGCACACTAAGACTAATCATTTCAAAGATAAACGAAATCTTTGGTCCAACGCCAAGTAAACATCCATATGTACTTCACTTCATTCACACACATAAGTCGATCGTTCCTCGATCGCCATCTGCACGAACTTTGCACCTTACACTTTCAGCAACTTTTTCCAACTTAATAAATCAACGCATTGCGCTTGTTTTCCATAGCTAGTCTTTAGCTTATTTCCTCAACTTTGCGAGTCGAGCACATTGTGCCTCGCTAACAAAACCAACAAATAAACCTCCACTTGCATTCACATTAAACTCAAAAAACCGAAATGTTACTTCTTAGATCCAAACCCTTGATCCAACATCAAGCGGTCTTAGGAAACAAAACACTTCAATAAATACGAGGAAAATTGCACGCCACGAGCCTTAAGCGATAGAAAGGGGGATAACGAGCTTTCGTTACTCGCTCCGATTATTTCGGCGCAAGACATTCTTCTTGTTGGACGGAATAAACTATCCATAGTCTTTAGTGCAAATGGACTCTTAAATCCTTTCATCGAAGAAAGGTAATAAAATCAACAACCAATACCCATATCAGGCCGAACTACGAAGCTCTGACTTTCCCATTGCACAAGGGAATACGTAGGCACGAGGATCTCAATCCTTGCCGAGCCCCTAGGATCAATAAAACCTTTTAGTTCAACAAGTAATCATAAGTATAGACATCCCTTCGCGCGTGACAATCTAGATGGTTCCCATCGAGTACGATGGATGTAAGAGGTGTTAATACCTTCCTCCTACATAACCGACTTCCGAACCCCGACAATGGTTTGCAATGACCTTGTTTTATCCCTTCTCAGTGGTTTTATCTATATTTTCCATTTCCCTCTTCGGGAATAAATAAAATTAGGTGGCGACTCTCAAGTCAGCCCAGCCGCGACCGCGTTCGCGAGGGATCGTATTTTTCGAGGTACGACAATAAGGATACACAATTTTCTTTCTTACTGAACCAAGAAATTAAATTGTTTCCTAGAATGAAGCATCCTCCTGATGTACTCTTTCTATCATCAGCACTTCCAGCCCAGTCAGCATCACAAAATCTAGTGAGGATTGGTTCACAACCATGAGAGTACATTATGCCATAGTCACATGTACCATTAACATATTTCAAGATCCTCTTCACCTGGTTTAGATGGCTTACTTTTGGTTAAGCTTGATACCTTGCACACACACCTACTGCAAAAGCTATATCTGGTCTGCTAGCTGTCAGATATAGTAGGCTTCCAATCATGCTTCTGTATAAGCTTTGGTCCACATTCTCACCCTTGTCATCCTTTGTCAGTTTTAAATGAGTGGGGGCAGGTGTTCTCTTGTGACTTGCATTGTCCATCCCAAACTTCTTGACAGTGTTCTTTGCATACTTGCTTTGGGATATGAACATATAGTCCTCCATCTGCTTGATTTGCAGTCCAAGGAAGTAGGTTAGTTCTCCTACTAGGCTCATCTCAAACTTAGACTCCATTTGAGTAACAAAATGTTTAACCATCCTGTCTGGCATCCCACCAAACACTATGTCATCCACATATATCTGAGAAATCATGACCTTTCCCTCTTCATCCTTCACAAACAAGGTTTTGTCTATTCCACCTTTCCTATACCCATGTTTTATGAGAAAAGTGGTCAGTCTTTCATACCATGCTCTTGGGGCTTGCTTTAGACCATACAGAGCCTTCCTTAGCTTATATACATGATCTGGACAGCTTGGATCAACAAATCCCTTAGGTTGCTCCACATATACTTCCTCATTAAGGTACCCATTTAGAAAGGCACTTTTAACATCCATCTAAAATAGCTTGAACTTTAGGATACAAGCAATTCCTAGGAGTAGTCTGATTGATTCAAGCCTTGCTACTGGTGCAAAGGTTTCATCAAAGTCTACTCCCTCAATTTGTGTATATCCTTGAGCTACAAGTCTAGCCTTGTTTTTTGTAATTACTCCCTGCTCATTAGACTTGTTCTTGTACACCCACTTAGTGCCAATCACATTAATGTCATCAGGCCTAGGAACAAGATCCCATACTTCATTCCTTGTAAACTGGCCTAATTCTTCTTTCATAGTAGAGATCCAGTACTCATCATTCAGAGCTTCCTTGATGTTTTTAGGTTCTATCTTTGAAACAAAGCAGGAGCCTGAAATCATCTCTCTTGATCTAGTGATGACACCATTGTTGGGATCACCAATTATCAGATCTTTAGGATAATCTTTATGGATTCTGATGGAGGGAGGTTTATTGGATTGCTCTGACCTTGCCTCAGTTAAATTGAAATCAAGATTATCACTTTCTGTTTTAACTTCAGTTTGATTGTCAGCAGATGTTCCAACATCATCAGCAACATCTTTATAGGCATCATCAATAATCACATTTATTGACTCCATTATAACCTTGGTTCTGGAGTTAAATACTATGTATGCTCTGCTATTTATGGAGTATCCAAGAAATATCCCTTCATCACTCTTAGGGTCCATCTTTCTTCTTTGATCCCTATCAGCCAGAATGTAGCACTTACTTCCAAACACATGAAAGTACTTGACTGTAGGTTTTCTGCCCTTCCTGACTTCATAGATGATGGATACAGTTCCCTTTCTTAGTGTGACTCTATTGTGTATGTAGCATGTTGTGTTCATAGCTTCAGCCCAAAAGTACAGGGGTAACTTTTTAAAATGAATCATGGCTCTAGCTGACTCCTGAATAGTTCTGTTTTTCCTCTCAACAATCCCATTCTGTTGAGGGGTGATAGGAGAAGAATACTCATGATTGATCCCTTCTGAAGAACAGAAGTCTGAGAATTTTTTATTCTCAAACTCCTTTCCATGATCACTTCTTATTCTGACCACACAGCTTGCTTTTTCTCTTTGGATTCTATGGCACAGATCTTTGAATACATCAAACACATCAGACTTCTCTTTGATGAAGCTTATCCATGTATATCTTGAAAAGTCATCAACAACCACATAGGCATATCTTTTTCCACCAAGACTCTCAACCTGCATTGGTCCCATAAGGTCCATATGCAATAATTCCAAGACTTTGGAAGTTGTCAGATGTTGGAGCTTTGGGTGTGACATCTTGGTTTGCTTGCCTATTTGACATTCACCACACACTTTACTTTCATCAATCTTGAGTCTTGGGATCCCTCTTACAGCCTCCATGGATATGATCTTCTTTATTCCTCTGAGATGGAGATGACCCAGTCTTTGATGCCACAGCTTCACTTCTTCTTCTTTGGCTAAGGAACAAGTAGATGTGAGGCTGGAATCTTGGGGTTCCCACATATAGCAGTTGTCCTTTGATCTGGCTCCCCTCATGACAACTTTCTGTTCTTTATCAGACACTATGCACTTAGTTTTGGTGAAGTTGACACTGTAACCTTGGTCACATAACTGGCTTATGCTGATCAAGTTAGCGGTTAATCCTTTTACCAACAGCATATTATCTAGACTTGGTACACCTGAGCAGTCCAGGGTCCCAACTCCCTTGATTTCCCCCTTTGCTCCATCTCCAAAGGTTACAAATCTGGATGAGTGTGACTTTAAGTCTACCAGCAGATTCTTCAGTCCAGTCATGTGCCTTGAGCAGCCACTGTCAAAATACCAGTCTTCCTTAGCAGATACTCTGAGAGATGTATGAACTATAGAGGCAACAACCTTCTTGGACCATTTGTGCCTGTTGTGAGGTTTCCTTTGATGCATCTGCCCTGTGTAGTGTCCATCTTTAGGGTTCCAAGGTTGTCTGTTGAACTTGTTCTTGGGCATGTATTTGTAGCTTTGATCAGCATGAAGACTTGCTTTAGGTATCCAAACTTTCTTGGTGACCTCTGTCTTCTGCTTAGGGGGTTGCTGAGACCTCTGATTTGGATATCCATGCAGCTTATAGCAAAAAGGTTTGATGTGACCAAACCTTCCACAATGATGGCATCTCCATCTTTGATATTTCTTTTTCATCATGTTCTTGTCATGATGTTGAGATATCTACTTGGACATCTTGTTTGACTTCATGGGATTTGGAGTTGTTTGGCTGGTACTAGCCTCAAAGTTTTGAGCTTTATTAAATCCCAGCCCAGTCCTATCCCCTGAGTGCTTGTTGTTGTTGAGAATGACATCCAATGTATTTGAGCTACTGTTCAGCATTCTGACAGATTTGGACATATGCTCTATTTTGGAGTTGAGTAGGCTGACTTCACTTTTCAAAGTGTCAATGATCTCTAGATGACTTGCCTTTTCAGCCTTTAATTCCTCAAGCTGCTTCTTCTGCTGTATATTTTCCATGCATACTTCAGTGCTCCTTTTACACAGCATCCTGTAAGATGCTTCAAGCTCTTCAAATGTCAGATCCTCATCACTGGATCCTCCTTCAGTTTCACATACTCCAGCTAGAGCAGTGATGTGCTTTGCAGATTCTTCTTCTGACTCACAACCTGAGTCTTCATCTGACCAGGACACAGAGAGACCTTTCTTCTGCTTCTTTAGGTATGTTGGGCACTCACTTCTGATGTGTCCATACCCTTCACATCCATGACATTGGATCCCTTTTCCTTGGTTAGTCTTCTCATCATAGTTTGACCTTCTATTAGAGTCATAAGGTCTTTTATTCTCAGAGGTTGAGTTTCTTCCACTTGGTCTGGGCCTGTTTTCCATTTTCTTGAGAATTTTGTTGAATTGTCTTCCAAGCATAGCAATTGATTCTGATAAGTTATCCTCAGATTCTTCATGACTTTCTTCTTCTTTATCAGTGTTTGAGACCAGGGTTATGCTTTTGTTTTTCTTCACAATTGTATCATTCATTCCCATCTCAAAGGTTTGAAGAGAACCAATGAGCTCCTCAACCTTCATTGTGCAGATGTCCTGAGCTTCTTCTATGGCAGTAACCTTCATGTCAAATCTTTTTGGCAGTGATCTGAGAATCTTCCTTACCAACTTTTCATCACTCATCTTCTCTCCCAAGGCACCAGAAGTATTAGCAATTTCCAGGATGTTCATGTAAAACTCATGAATGGTCTCATCTTCCTTCATCCTCAAGTTTTCAAACTTGGTGGTGAGAAGTTGAAGTCTTGACATCTTCACCTTTGATGTTCCTTCATGAGTAATTTTGAGAGTATCCCAAACATCCTTGGCCAGCTCACAGTGATGCACAAGCCTAAATATGTTCCTGTCAATGCCATTGAATAAGGCATTTAAGGCTTTGGAATTTCCAAGTGCTGAATTTTCTTCCTCCTTGCTCCACTCTTCTTCAGGCTTCAACACTTTTGCCCCATCCTTATTGTCTTGGACAGGGTGCTCCCATCCTTTGTTAACTGCTTTCCAAGCCCTGCTATCAAGAGATTTCAATAATGCTACCATTCTTGGTTTCCAGTAATCATAGTTGGATCCATCCAAGATAGGTGGTCGATTCACAAATCCTACATCTCTATTTATGTTCCCAAAATTTACAGTCCCTAGATCTCACCCAGATATACAGGCAGGGTGCCTGCTCTGATGCCAATTGAAATTCTGGGATCAGGTATGTGATGTCGAACCAGATGTTTAAACACTTGAAAACTTAAACAAAACTAAAGTGCTGGTAAATTAAATAACACAGGAAATTGTTAACCCAGTTCAGTGTATCTCCACACTTACATCTGGGGGCTACCAAGCCAGGAAGGAAATCCAATATAAGTAATATTAATTCTGGAATTAAACCAACCAATTTAATCCTTCACTTAATATCTACCCAAGGCAATTTCTACCTAAGACACAACTTAGATATGAGTACCTACTCACTCCCCCTCAATCACACAGTGATCTTTTACAATGATTTTAAAATTGAAGTCACACTTCAAACACAACAGTTTGATCTTACTTAAAAGTTTCAATCAAGACACAATTCACTTTTTGCTTAAAAGCTCATAAAGTGAAAAAACAATTAACACCTGCTATAAAACACAAACACCCTTTTTGGTCTTCTAAAATTCGTGCACTTCTCTGAGAGTTTCAGTTCCTTAAATAGATGCTTGGTTTTTGGGCTTTTTGCAAATTATCCAGACCTGATAAATCCCACAGTCATCACCTTGAATTAGGGTTAGTTAGTTTGTTATCTCCTTGATTCAAGGTGAGTTAGTTATTCTGTTATACTGAAACCAGATAACTAAGCTCCCTAAAGATGCGCCTTGGAGTGTTTATCTCTTTTCAATTAATTCCAGATAAACTCCCCTGAATTTACTCAGTTCTGTTATGCATCATTTAAGTCAGATAGCAGGTTTGCGATGTCACAACATCTGGTGTGACATCCTGATGTCTTGTACTAAATTCATTAACAGTTACTATATTTGTCAATGTCACAACATCTGATGTGACATCCTGAACTAAGTTTAATTATTCTTGTTTATCAAAAATTCTGTCAATTCTTAACATCTACAAAATCAAATTTAATTGGGGACTATTTGAAATAATACGAGACATCACATATCATTTATATATGTTAAGAGGGAAGGTTGTGATGGAAGTCCATGCCAAAAAATCATCTGAAAATTAGATTCTATGAAACTTTTTGAAATACAAGTTTCGGTTAAAAATCGTATTATATTATAAACTAGTTTCGGTCAAAAAAATAAAATTTAATTGGGAACTATCTGAAATGATACGATACTTTTCAGATCATTTATATATTTTAAGATGGAAGGTTACGATGGAAGTCCATGCAAAAAAATCATCTGAAAACTAGATTCTATGAAACCTTTCGAAATGCAAGTTTCGGTCAAAAAATCATAATATATTATACACTAGTTTATACTAGTTTCGGTCAAAAATCAATTTAAATCAGGGACTGTTCAAAACGATTCGAAACTTCACATATCATTTATAAATTTTATGAGGGAAGGATATGATGGAAGTCCATGCAAAAAATCATCTAAAAATTAGATTCTATGAAACATTTCGAAATGGATGTTTCGGTCAAAAATCATAGTATACTAGACACTAGTTTAGGTCAAAAAATAAAATTTAATTGGGGACTATTTGAAATGATACGAGATTTTTTAGATCATTTATATATGTTAAGAGGGAAGGTTATGATGGAAGTCCATGCAAAACATAATCTGAAAATTTGATTAACTTTTTTAAATGCAAGTTTCGGTCAAAAATCATAGTATATTATACACTAGTTTCGGTCAAAAAAATTAAATTTAATTGGGCACTATTTGAAATGATACGAGACTTTTCAGGTCATTTATATATGTTAAGAGGGAAGGCTATGATGAAAGTCCTTGCAAAAAAATCATCTGAAAACTAGATTAACTTTTCAAAATGCAAGTTTTGGTCAAAAATCATATTATATTATACACTAGTTTCGGTCAAAAAAATCAAATTATATTGGGGACTATTTGAAATGAAATGTGACTTCACATATCATTTATATATGTTAAGAGGGAAGGTTATGATGGAAGTCCATCCAAAATATCATCTGAAAATTAGATTCCATGAAACATTTTGAAATGCGAGTTTCCGTCAAAAATCATAGTATATTATACACTAGTTTCGGTCAAAATAAAATAAAATTTATTTGGGGACTATTTGAAATGATGTGTGACGTCACATATCATTTGTATATGTTAAGAGGGAAGTTTATGATGGAATTCCATGCAAAATATCATCTGAAAATTAGATTTAATGAAACTTTTTGAAATGCAAATTTCCGTCAAAAATCATAATATATTATACACTAGTTTCGGTCAAAAAAATAAAATTTAATTTGGGACTATTTGAAATGATACGAGACTTTTCAGATCATTTATATATTTTCGGAGGGAATGTTATGATTGAAGTCCATGCAAAAAAAATCATTTGAAAACTAGATTCTTTGAAACTTTTCGAAATGCAAGTTTCGGTTAAAAAATCATAATATATTATACACGAGTTCATATTAGTTTCCATCAAAAATTAAGTTAAATCGGGGATTGTTCGAAATGATACGAAACTTCACATATCATTTATATATTTTACGAAGGAAGGTTATGATGGATGTCCATTCAAAAAATCATTGGAAAATTAAATTCTATGAAACTTTTGGAAATGCAAGTTTTGGTCAAAAATCATAGTATATTATACACTAGTTTCGGTCAAAAAAAATTAATTGGGGACTATTTGAAATGATACGAGACTTTTCAGATCATTTATAATTGTTAAGAGGGAAGGTTATGATGAAATTCCATGCAAAAAAATCATCTGAAAACTAAATTAAGTTTTCGAATTCCAGTTTCGGTCAAAAATCATAGTATATTATTCACTAGTTTCGGTCAAAAAATTCAAATTTAATAGGGGGCTATTTGAAATGATACGTGACTACACATATCATTTATATATATTAAATGGGAAGGTTATGATGGAAGTCCATGTAAAATATCATCTGAAAACTAGATTCTATGAAACTTTTCGAAATGCAAGTTTCGGTCAAAAAATCATAATATATTATACACTAGTTTATACTAGCTTCCGTCAAAAATTAAGTTAAATCGGGGACTGTTCGAAATGATATGAAACTTCACATATCATTTATATATTTTACGAGGGAAGGTTATGATGGAAGTCCATTCAAAAACTCATCCGAAAATTAGATTCTATGAAACTTTTCGAAATGCAAGTTTCGGTCAAAAATCATAGTTTATTATACACTAGTTTTGGTCAAAAAAATCAAATTTAATTGGGGACTATTTGAAATAATACGAGACATCACATATCATTTATATATGTTAAGAGGGAAGGTTATGATGGAAGTCAATGCCAAAAAATCATCTGAAAATTAGATTCTATGAAACTTTTTGAAATACAAGTTTCGGTCAAAAATCGTATTATATTATAAACTAGTTTCGGTCAAAAAAATAAATTTTAATTGGGAACTATCTGAAATGATACGATACTTTTCAGATCATTTATAGATTTTAAGATGGAAGGTTACGATGGAAGTCCATGCAAAAAAATCATCTGAAAACTAGATTCTATGAAACTTTTCGAAATGCAAATTTCGGTTAAAAAATCATAATATATTATACACTAGTTTATACTAGTTTCGGTCAAAAATCAAGTTAAATCGGGGAATGTTCAAAATGATTCGAAACTTCACATATCATTTATAAATTTTATGAGGGTTGGATATGATGGAAGTCCATGCAAAAAATCATCTAAAAATTAGATTCTATGAAACATTTCGAAATGGATGTGTCGGTCAAAAATCATAGTATATTATACACTAGTTTCGGTAAAAAAATAAAATTTAATTGGGGTATATTTGAAATGATACGAGACTTTTCAGATCATTTATTTATGTTAAGAGCGAAGGTTATGATGAAAGTCCATGCAAAAAATAATCTGAAAATTAGATTAACTTTTTGAAATGCAAGTTTCGGTCAAAAATCATAGTATATTATACACTAGTTTCGGTCAAAAAAATCAAATTTAATTGGGCACTATTTGAAATGATACGAGACTTTTCAGGTCATTTATATACGTTAAGAGGCAAGGCTACGATGAAAGTCCATGCAAAAAAATCATCTGAAAACTAGATTAACTTTTCAAAATGCAAGTTTCGGTCAAAAATAACATTATATTATACACTAGTTTCGGTCAAAAAAATCAAATTTAATTGGGGACTATTTGAAATGCTACGAGACTTTTCAGATCATTTATATATTTTCGGAGGGAAGGTTATGATGGAAGTCCATGCAAAAAAATCATTTGAAAACTAGATTCTTTGAAACTTTTCGAAATGCAAGTTTCGGTTAAAAAATCATATTATATTATACACTAGTTCATATTAGTTTCCATCAAAAATTAAGTTAAATCGGGGATTGTTCGTAATGATACGAAACTTCACATATCATTTATATATTTTATGAAGGAAGGTTATGGTGGAAGTCCATTCAAAAAATCTTTGGAAAATTACATTCTATGAAACTTTTGGAAATGCAAGTTTTGGTCAAAAATCATAGTATATTATACACTAGTTCGGTCAAAAAAATCAAATTTAATTGGGGACTATTTGAAATGATACGAGACTTCACATATCATTTATATATGTTAAGAGAGAAGGTTATGATGGAAGTCCATGCAAAAATAATCATCTGATAATTAGATTCTATGAAACGTTTTGAAATGCAAGTTTCGGTCAAAAATCGTAGTATATTATACACTTGTTTCGGTCAAAATAAATAAATTTTAATTGGGGACTATTTGAAATGATACGATACTTTTCAGATCATTTAAATATTTTAAGAGGGGAGATTAAGATGGAAGACCATGCAAAAAAATCATCTGAAAACTATATTCTATGAAACTTTTCAAAATGCAAGTTTCGGTCAAAAAATCATAATATATTATACACTAGTTTATACTAGTTCCGGTCAATAATCAAGTTAAATCGGGGACTGTTCAAAATGATTCGAAACTTCATATATCATTTATAAATTTTACGAGGGAAGGATATGATGGAAGTCCATGCAAAAAATCATCTGAAAATTAGATTCTATGAAACATTTCGAAATGGATGTTTCGATCAAAAATCATAGTATATTTTATGCACTAGTTTCGGCCAAAAAATAAAATTTAATTGGGAACTATTTGAAATGATACGAGACTTTTCAGATCATTTATATATGTTAAGAGGGAAGGTTACGATGGAAATCCATGCAAAAAAATCATCTGAAAACTAGATTCTATGAAACTTTTCAAAATGCAAGTTTCGGTCAAAAAATCATAATATATTATACACTAGTTTATACTAGTTTCATCCAAAAATCAAGTTAAATCGGGGACTGTTCAAAATGATTCGAAAATTCACATATCATTTATAAATTTTATGAGGGAAGGATATGATGGAAGTCCATGCAAAAAATCATCTGAAAATTAGATTCTATGAAAAATTTCGAAATGGTTGTTTCGGTCAAAAATAAGAGTATATTATACACTAGTTTCGGTCAAAAAATAAAATTTAATTGGTGACTATTTGAAATGATACGAGACTTTTCAGGTCATTTATATATGTTAAGAGGGAAGGCTATGATGGAAGTCCATGCAAAAAAATTATCTGAAAACTAGATTAACTTTTCAAAATGAAAGTTTCGGTTAAAAAATCATAATATATTATACACTAGTTTATACTAGTTTCGGTCAAAAATCAAGTTAAATCGGGGACTATTCAAAATGATTCGAAACTTCACATATCATTTATAAATTTACAGGGAAGGTTATGTTGGAAGTCCATACAAAAAATTATCTGAAAATTAGATTCTATGAAACATTTCGAAATGCATGTTTCGGTCAAAAATCATAGTATATTATACACTAGTTTCGGTCCAAAAAAATTTAATTGGGGACTATTTGAAATTATACGAGACTTTTCAGATCACTTATATATGTTAAGAGTGAAGGTTATGATGGAAGTCCAGGCAAAAAAATCATCTGAAAACTAAATTAAGTTTTTGTATTCCAGTTTCGGTCAAAAATCATAGTATATTATTCACTAGTTTCGGTCAAAAAATTCAAATTTAATAGGGGGCTATTTGAAATGATACGTGACTACACATATCATTTATATATATTAAAAGGGAAGTTTATGATGGAAGTCCATGCAAAATATCATTTGAAAACTAGATTCTATGAAACTTTTCGAAATGCAAGTTTCGGTCAAAAAATCATAATATATTATACACTAGTGTATACTAGTTTCCGTCAAAAATTAATTTAAATCGGGGACTGTTCGAAATGATACGAAACTTCACATATCATTTATATATTTTATGAGGGAAGGTTATGATGGAAGTCCATTCAAAAAATCATCCGAAAATTAGATTCTATGAAACTTTTCGAAATGCAAGTTTCGGTCAAAAATCATAGTTTATTATACACTAGTTTTAGTCAAAAAAATCAAATTTAATTGGGGACTATTTGAAATAATACAAGACTTCACATATCATTTATATATGTTAAAAGGGAAGGTTATGATGGAAGTCCATGCAAAAAAATCATCTGAAAATTAGATTCTATGAAACTTTTTGAAATGCAAGTTTCGGTCAAAAATCGTATTATATTATAAACTAGTTTCGGTCAAAAAAATAAAATTTAGAACTATCTGAAATGATACGATACTTTTCAGATCATTTATATATTTTAAGATGGAAGGTTACAATGGAAGTCCATGCAAAAAAATCATCTGAAAACTAGATTCTATGAAACTTTTCGAAATGTAAGTTTCGGTCAAAAAATCATAATATATTATACACTAGTTTATACTAGTTTCGGTCAAAAATCAAGTTAAATCGGGGATTGTTCAAAATGATTCGAAACTTCACATATCATTTATAAATTTTATGAGGGATGGATATGATGGAAGTCCATGCAAAAAATCATCTGAAAATTAGATTCTATGAAACATTTTGAAATGGATGTTTCGGTCAAAAATCATAGTATATTATACACTAGTTTCGGTCAAAAAATAAAATTTAATTAGGGACTATTTGAAATTATACGAGACTTTTCAGATCATTTATATATGTTAAGAGGGAAGGTTATGATGGAAGTCCACGCAAAAAATCATCAGAAAATTAGATTAACTTTTCGAAATGCAAGTTTCGGTCAAAAATCATAGTATATTATACACTACTATCGGTCCCAAAAAAATCAAATTTAATTGGGCACTATTTGAAATGATACGAGACTTTTCATGTCATTTATGTATGTTAAGAGGGAAGGGTATGATGAAATTCCATGCAAAAAAATCATCTAAAAACTAGATTCTATGAAACATTTCAAAATGCAAGTTTCGGTCAAAAAATCATAATATATTATACACTAGTTTATACTAATTTCGGTCAAAAATCAAGTTAAATCGGGGACTGTTCAAAATGATTCGAAACTTCACATATCATTTATAAATTTACAGGGAAGGTTATGTTGGAAGTCCATACAAAAAATTATCTGAAAATTAGATTCTATGAAACATTTTGAAATGCATGTTTCGGTCAAAAATCATAGTATATTATACACTAGTTTCGGTCCAAAAAAATTTAATTGGGGACTATTTGAAATTATACGAGACTTTTCAGATCACTTATATATATTAAGAGTGAAGGTTATGATGGAAGTCCAGGCAAAAAAATCATCTGAAAACTAAATTAAGTTTTTGTATTCCAGTTTCGGTCAAAAATCATAGTATATTATTCACTAGTTTCGGTCAAAAAATTCAAATTTAATAAGGGGCTATTTGAAATGATACGTGACTACACATATCATTTATATATATTAAAAGGGAAGGTTATGATGGAAGTCCATGCAAAATATCATTTGAAAACTAGATTCTATGAAACTTTTCGAAATGCAAGTTTCGGTCAAAAAATCATAATATATTATACACTAGTTTATACTAGTTTCCGTCAAAAATTAATTTAAATCGGGGACTGTTCGAAATGATACGAAACTTCACATATCATTTATATATTTTATGAGGGAAGGTTATGATGGAAGTCCATTCAAAAAATCATCCGAAAATTAGATTCTATGAAACTTTTCGAAATGCAAGTTTCGGTCTAAAATCATAGTTTATTATACACTAGTTTTAGTCAAAAAAATCAAATTTAATTGGGGACTATTTGAAATAATACAAGACTTCACATATCATTTATATATGTTAAGAGGGAAGGTTATGATGGAAGTCCATGCAAAAAAATCATCTGAAAATTAGATTCTATGAAACTTTTTGAAATGCAAGTTTCGGTCAAAAATCGTATTATATTATAAACTAGTTTCGGTCAAAAAAATAAAATTTAGAACTATCTGAAATGATACGATACTTTTCAGATCATTTATATATTTTAAGATGGAAGGTTACGATGGAAGTCCATGCAAAAAAATCATCTGAAAACTAGATTCTATGAAACTTTTCGAAATGTAAGTTTCGGTCAAAAAATCATAATATATTATACACTAGTTTATACTAGTTTCGGTCAAAAATCAAGTTAAATCGGGGATTGTTCAAAATGATTCGAAACTTCACATATCATTTATAAATTTTATGAGGGATGGATATGATGGAAGTCCATGCAAAAAATCATCTGAAAATTAGATTCTATGAAACATTTTGAAATGGATGTTTCGGTCAAAAATCATAGTATATTATACACTAGTTTCGGTCAAAAAATAAAATTTAATTAGGGACTATTTGAAATGATACGAGACTTTTCAGATCATTTATATATGTTAAGAGGGAAGGTTATGATGGAAGTCCACGCAAAAAATCATCAGAAAATTAGATTAACTTTTCGAAATGCAAGTTTCGGTCAAAAATCATAGTATATTATACACTACTATCGGTCCCAAAAAAATCAAATTTAATTGGGCACTATTTGAAATGATACGAGACTTTTCATGTCATTTATGTATGTTAAGAGGGAAGGGTATGATGAAATTCCATGCAAAAAAATCATCTAAAAACTAGATTCTATGAAACATTTCAAAATGCAAGTTTCGGTCAAAAAATCATAATATATTATACACTAGTTTATACTAATTTCGGTCAAAAATCAAGTTAAATCGGGGACTGTTCAAAATGATTCGAAACTTCACATATCATTTATAAATTTACAGGGAAGGTTATGTTGGAAGTCCATACAAAAAATTATCTGAAAATTAGATTCTATGAAACATTTCGAAATGCATGTTTCGGTCAAAAATCATAGTATATTATACACTAGTTTCGGTCCAAAAAAATTTAATTGGGGACTATTTGAAATTATACGAGACTTTTCAGATCACTTATATATATTAAGAGTGAAGGTTATGATGGAAGTCCAGGCAAAAAAATCATCTGAAAACTAAATTAAGTTTTTGTATTCCAGTTTCGGTCAAAAATCATAGTATATTATTCACTAGTTTCGGTCAAAAAATTCAAATTTAATAAGGGGCTATTTGAAATGATACGTGACTACACATATCATTTATATATATTAAAAGGGAAGGTTATGATGGAAGTCCATGCAAAATATCATTTGAAAACTAGATTCTATGAAACTTTTCGAAATGCAAGTTTCGGTCAAAAAATCATAATATATTATACACTAGTTTATACTAGTTTCCGTCAAAAATTAATTTAAATCGGGGACTGTTCGAAATGATACGAAACTTCACATATCATTTATATATTTTATGAGGGAAGGTTATGATGGAAGTCCATTCAAAAAATCATTCGAAAATTAGATTCTATGAAACTTTTCGAAATGCAAGTTTCGGTCTAAAATCATAGTTTATTATACACTAGTTTTAGTCAAAAAAATCAAATTTAATTGGGGACTATTTGAAATAATACAAGACTTCACATATCATTTATATATGTTAAGAGGGAAGGTTATAATGGAAGTCCATGCAAAAAAATCATCTGAAAATTAGATTCTATGAAACTTTTTGAAATGCAAGTTTCGGTCAAAAATCGTATTATATTATAAACTAGTTTCGGTCAAAAAAATAAAATTTAGAACTATCTGAAATGATACGATACTTTTCAGATCATTTATATATTTTAAGATGGAAGGTTACGATGGAAGTCCATGCAAAAAAATCATCTGAAAACTAGATTCTATGAAACTTTCCGAAATGTAAGTTTCGGTCAAAAAATCATAATATATTATACACTAGTTTATACTAGTTTCGGTCAAAAATCAAGTTAAATCGGGGATTGTTCAAAATGATTCGAAACTTCACATATCATTTATAAATTTTATGAGGGATGGATATGATGGAAGTCCATGCAAAAAATCATCTGAAAATTAGATTCTATGAAACATTTCGAAATGGATGTTTCGGTCAAAAATCATAGTATATTATACACTAGTTTCGGTCAAAAAATAAAATTTAATTAGGGACTATTTGAAATGATACGAGACTTTTCAGATCATTTATATATGTTAAGAGGGAAGGTTATGATGGAAGTCCACGCAAAAAATCATCAGAAAATTAGATTAACTTTTCGAAATGCAAGTTTCGGTCAAAAATCACAGTATATTATACACTACTTTCGGTCCCAAAAAAATCAAATTTAATTGGGCACTATTTGAAATGATACGAGACTTTTCATGTCATTTATGTAAGTTAAGAGGGAAGGGTATGATGAAATTCCATGCAAAAAAATCATCTGAAAACTAGATTAACTTTTTAAAATGCAAGTTTCGGTCAAAAATGATATTATATTATACACTAGTTTCGGTCAAAAAAATCAAATTTAATTGGGGACTATTTGAAATGAAATATGACTTCACATATCATTTATATATGTTAAGAGGGAAGGTTATGATGGAAGTCCATGCAAAATATCATCTGAAAATTAGATTCTATGAAACATTTTGTAATGCAAGTTTCCGTCAAAAATCATAGTATATTATACACTAGTTTCGGTCCAAAAAAAATAAAATTTATTTGGGGACTATTTGAAATGATACGTGACGTCACATATCATTTACATATGTTAAGAGGGAATGTTATGATGGAATTCCATGCAAAATATCATCTGAAAATTAGATTTAATGAAACTTTTTGAAATGCAAGTTTCCGTCAAAAATTATAGTATATTATACACTAGTTTCGGTCAAAAAAATAATATTTAATTTGGGACTATTTGAAATGATACGAGACTTTTCAGATCATTTATATATTTTCGGAAGGAAGGTTATGATGGAACTCCATGCAAAAAAATCATTTGAAAACTAGATTCTTTGAAACTTTTCGAAATGCAAGTTTCGGTTAAAAAATCATAATATATTATACACTAGTTCATATTAGTTTCCATCAAAAATTAAGTTAAATCGTGGATTGTTCGAAATGATACAAAACTTCACATATCATTTATATATTTTACGAAGGAAGGTTGTGGTGGTAGTCCATTCAAAAAATCATTGGAAAATTACATTCTATGAAACTTTTGGAAATGCAAGTTTTGGTCAAAAATCATAGTATATTATACACTAGTTCGGTCAAAAAAATCAAATTTAATTGGGGACTATTTGAAATGATACGAGACTTCACATATCATTTATATATGTTAAGAGAGAAGGTTATGATGGAAGTCCATGCAAAAATAATCATCTGATAATTAGATTCTATGAAACGTTTTGAAATGCAAGTTTCGGTCAAAAATCGTAGTATATTATACACTTGTTTCGGTCAAAATAAATAAATTTTAATTGGGGACTATTTGAAATGATACGATACTTTTCAGATCATTTAAATATTTTAAGAGGGGAGATTAAGATGGAAGACCATGCAAAAAAATCATCTGAAAACTATATTCTATGAAACTTTTCAAAATGCAAGTTTCGGTCAAAAAATCATAATATATTATACACTAGTTTATACTAGTTCCGGTCAATAATCAAGTTAAATCGGGGACTGTTCAAAATGATTCGAAACTTCATATATCATTTATAAATTTTACGAGGGAAGGATATGATGGAAGTCCATGCAAAAAATCATCTGAAAATTAGATTCTATGAAACATTTCGAAATGGATGTTTCGATCAAAAATCATAGTATATTTTATGCACTAGTTTCGGCCAAAAAATAAAATTTAATTGGGAACTATTTGAAATGATACGAGACTTTTCAGATCATTTATATATGTTAAGAGGGAAGGTTACGATGGAAATCCATGCAAAAAAATCATCTGAAAACTAGATTCTATGAAACTTTTCAAAATGCAAGTTTCGGTCAAAAAATCATAATATATTATACACTAGTTTATACTAGTTTCATCCAAAAATCAAGTTAAATCGGGGACTGTTCAAAATGATTCGAAAATTCACATATCATTTATAAATTTTATGAGGGAAGGATATGATGGAAGTCCATGCAAAAAATCATCTGAAAATTAGATTCTATGAAAAATTTCGAAATGGTTGTTTCGGTCAAAAATAAGAGTATATTATACACTAGTTTCGGTCAAAAAATAAAATTTAATTGGTGACTATTTGAAATGATACGAGACTTTTCAGGTCATTTATATATGTTAAGAGGGAAGGCTATGATGGAAGTCCATGCAAAAAAATTATCTGAAAACTAGATTAACTTTTCAAAATGAAAGTTTCGGTTAAAAAATCATAATATATTATACACTAGTTTATACTAGTTTCGGTCAAAAATCAAGTTAAATCGGGGACTATTCAAAATGATTCGAAACTTCACATATCATTTATAAATTTACAGGGAAGGTTATGTTGGAAGTCCATACAAAAAATTATCTGAAAATTAGATTCTATGAAACATTTCGAAATGCATGTTTCGGTCAAAAATCATAGTATATTATACACTAGTTTCGGTCCAAAAAAATTTAATTGGGGACTATTTGAAATTATACGAGACTTTTCAGATCACTTATATATGTTAAGAGTGAAGGTTATGATGGAAGTCCAGGCAAAAAAATCATCTGAAAACTAAATTAAGTTTTTGTATTCCAGTTTCGGTCAAAAATCATAGTATATTATTCACTAGTTTCGGTCAAAAAATTCAAATTTAATAGGGGGCTATTTGAAATGATACGTGACTACACATATCATTTATATATATTAAAAGGGAAGGTTATGATGGAAGTCCATGCAAAATATCATTTGAAAACTAGATTCTATGAAACTTTTCGAAATGCAAGTTTCGGTCAAAAAATCATAATATATTATACACTAGTGTATACTAGTTTCCGTCAAAAATTAATTTAAATCGGGGACTGTTCGAAATGATACGAAACTTCACATATCATTTATATATTTTATGAGGGAAGGTTATGATGGAAGTCCATTCAAAAAATCATCCGAAAATTAGATTCTATGAAACTTTTCGAAATGCAAGTTTCGGTCAAAAATCATAGTTTATTATACACTAGTTTTAGTCAAAAAAATCAAATTTAATTGGGGACTATTTGAAATAATACAAGACTTCACATATCATTTATATATGTTAAGAGGGAAGGTTATGATGGAAGTCCATGCAAAAAAATCATCTGAAAATTAGATTCTATGAAACTTTTTGAAATGCAAGTTTCGGTCAAAAATCGTATTATATTATAAACTAGTTTCGGTCAAAAAAAATAAAATTTAGAACTATCTGAAATGATACGATACTTTTTCAGATCATTTATATATTTTAAGATGGAAGGTTACGATGGAAGTCCATGCAAAAAAATCATCTGAAAACTAGATTCTATGAAACTTTTCGAAATGTAAGTTTCGGTCAAAAAATCATAATATATTATACACTAGTTTATACTAGTTTCGGTCAAAAATCAAGTTAAATCGGGGATTGTTCAAAATGATTCGAAACTTCACATATCATTTATAAATTTTATGAGGGATGGATATGATGGAAGTCCATGCAAAAAATCATCTGAAAATTAGATTCTATGAAACATTTCGAAATGGATGTTTCGGTCAAAAATCATAGTATATTATACACTAGTTTCGGTCAAAAAATAAAATTTAATTAGGGACTATTTGAAATGATACGAGACTTTTCAGATCATTTATATATGTTAAGAGGGAAGGTTATGATGGAAGTCCACGCAAAAAATCATCAGAAAATTAGATTAACTTTTCGAAATGCAAGTTTCGGTCAAAAATCATAGTATATTATACACTACTATCGGTCCCAAAAAAATAAAATTTAATTGGGCACTATTTGAAATGATACGAGACTTTTCATGTCATTTATGTATGTTAAGAGGGAAGGGTATGATGAAATTCCATGCAAAAAAATCATCTAAAAACTAGATTCTATGAAACATTTCAAAATGCAAGTTTCGGTCAAAAAATCATAATATATTATACACTAGTTTATACTAATTTCGGTCAAAAATCAAGTTAAATCGGGGACTGTTCAAAATGATTCGAAACTTCACATATCATTTATAAATTTACAGGGAAGGTTATGTTGGAAGTCCATACAAAAAATTATCTGAAAATTAGATTCTATGAAACATTTTGAAATGCATGTTTCGGTCAAAAATCATAGTATATTATACACTAGTTTCGGTCCAAAAAAATTTAATTGGGGACTATTTGAAATTATACGAGACTTTTCAGATCACTTATATATATTAAGAGTGAAGGTTATGATGGAAGTCCAGGCAAAAAAATCATCTGAAAACTAAATTAAGTTTTTGTATTCCAGTTTCGGTCAAAAATCATAGTATATTATTCACTAGTTTCGGTCAAAAAATTCAAATTTAATAAGGGGCTATTTGAAATGATACGTGACTACACATATCATTTATATATATTAAAAGGGAAGGTTATGATGGAAGTCCATGCAAAATATCATTTGAAAACTAGATTCTATGAAACTTTTCGAAATGCAAGTTTCGGTCAAAAAATCATAATATATTATACACTAGTTTATACTAGTTTCCGTCAAAAATTAATTTAAATCGGGGACTGTTCGAAATGATACGAAACTTCACATATCATTTATATATTTTATGAGGGAAGGTTATGATGGAACTCCATTCAAAAAATCATCCGAAAATTAGATTCTATGAAACTTTTCGAAATGCAAGTTTCGGTCTAAAATCATAGTTTATTATACACTAGTTTTAGTCAAAAAAATCAAATTTAATTGGGGACTATTTGAAATAATACAAGACTTCACATATCATTTATATATGTTAAGAGGGAAGGTTATGATGGAAGTCCATGCAAAAAAATCATCTGAAAATTAGATTCTATGAAACTTTTTGAAATGCAAGTTTCGGTCAAAAATCGTATTATATTATAAACTAGTTTCGGTCAAAAAAATAAAATTTAGAACTATCTGAAATGATACGATACTTTTCAGATCATTTATATATTTTAAGATGGAAGGTTACGATGGAAGTCCATGCAAAAAAATCATCTGAAAACTAGATTCTATGAAACTTTTCGAAATGTAAGTTTCGGTCAAAAAATCATAATATATTATACACTAGTTTATACTAGTTTCGGTCAAAAATCAAGTTAAATCGGGGATTGTTCAAAATGATTCGAAACTTCACATATCATTTATAAATTTTATGAGGGATGGATATGATGGAAGTCCATGCAAAAAATCATCTGAAAATTAGATTCTATGAAACATTTTGAAATGGATGTTTCGGTCAAAAATCATAGTATATTATACACTAGTTTCGGTCAAAAAATAAAATTTAATTAGGGACTATTTGAAATGATACGAGACTTTTCAGATCATTTATATATGTTAAGAGGGAAGGTTATGATGGAAGTCCACGCAAAAAATCATCAGAAAATTAGATTAACTTTTCGAAATGCAAGTTTCGGTCAAAAATCATAGTATATTATACACTACTATCGGTCCCAAAAAAATCAAATTTAATTGGGCACTATTTGAAATGATACGAGACTTTTCATGTCATTTATGTATGTTAAGAGGGAAGGGTATGATGAAATTCCATGCAAAAAAATCATCTAAAAACTAGATTCTATGAAACATTTCAAAATGCAAGTTTCGGTCAAAAAATCATAATATATTATACACTAGTTTATACTAATTTCGGTCAAAAATCAAGTTAAATCGGGGACTGTTCAAAATGATTCGAAACTTCACATATCATTTATAAATTTACAGGGAAGGTTATGTTGGAAGTCCATACAAAAAATTATCTGAAAATTAGATTCTATGAAACATTTTGAAATGCATGTTTCGGTCAAAAATCATAGTATATTATACACTAGTTTCGGTCCAAAAAAATTTAATTGGGGACTATTTGAAATTATACGAGACTTTTCAGATCACTTATATATATTAAGAGTGAAGGTTATGATGGAAGTCCAGGCAAAAAAATCATCTGAAAACTAAATTAAGTTTTTGTATTCCAGTTTCGGTCAAAAATCATAGTATATTATTCACTAGTTTCGGTCAAAAAATTCAAATTTAATAAGGGGCTATTTGAAATGATACGTGACTACACATATCATTTATATATATTAAAAGGGAAGGTTATGATGGAAGTCCATGCAAAATATCATTTGAAAACTAGATTCTATGAAACTTTTCGAAATGCAAGTTTCGGTCAAAAAATCATAATATATTATACACTAGTTTATACTAGTTTCCGTCAAAAATTAATTTAAATCGGGGACTTTTCGAAATGATACGAAACTTCACATATCATTTATATATTTTATGAGGGAAGGTTATGATGGAAGTCCATTCAAAAAATCATCCGAAAATTAGATTCTATGAAACTTTTCGAAATGCAAGTTTCGGTCTAAAATCATAGTTTATTATACACTAGTTTTAGTCAAAAAAATCAAATTTAATTGGGGACTATTTGAAATAATACAAGACTTCACATATCATTTATATATGTTAAGAGGGAAGGTTATGATGGAAGTCCATGCAAAAAAATCATCTGAAAATTAGATTCTATGAAACTTTTTGAAATGCAAGTTTCGGTCAAAAATCGTATTATATTATAAACTAGTTTCGGTCAAAAAAATAAAATTTAGAACTATCTGAAATGATACGATACTTTTCAGATCATTTATATATTTTAAGATGGAAGGTTACGATGGAAGTCCATGCAAAAAAATCATCTGAAAACTAGATTCTATGAAACTTTTCGAAATGTAAGTTTCGGTCAAAAAATCATAATATATTATACACTAGTTTATACTAGTTTCGGTCAAAAATCAAGTTAAATCGGGGATTGTTCAAAATGATTCGAAACTTCACATATCATTTATAAATTTTATGAGGGATGGATATGATGGAAGTCCATGCAAAAAATCATCTGAAAATTAGATTCTATGAAACATTTCGAAATGGATGTTTCGGTCAAAAATCATAGTATATTATACACTAGTTTCGGTCAAAAAATAAAATTTAATTAGGGACTATTTGAAATGATACGAGACTTTTCAGATCATTTATATATGTTAAGAGGGAAGGTTATGATGGAAGTCCACGCAAAAAATCATCAGAAAATTAGATTAACTTTTCGAAATGCAAGTTTCGGTCAAAAATCACAGTATATTATACACTACTTTCGGTCCCAAAAAAATCAAATTTAATTGGGCACTATTTGAAATGATACGAGACTTTTCATGTCATTTATGTAAGTTAAGAGGGAAGGGTATGATGAAATTCCATGCAAAAAAATCATCTGAAAACTAGATTAACTTTTTAAAATGCAAGTTTCGGTCAAAAATGATATTATATTATACACTAGTTTCGGTCAAAAAAATCAAATTTAATTGGGGACTATTTGAAATGAAATATGACTTCACATATCATTTATATATGTTAATAGGGAAGGTTATGATGGAAGTCCATGCAAAATATCATCTGAAAATTAGATTCTATGAAACATTTTGTAATGCAAGTTTCCGTCAAAAATCATAGTATATTATACACTAGTTTCGGTCCAAAAAAAATAAAATTTATTTGGGGACTATTTGAAATGATACGTGACGTCACATATCATTTACATATGTTAAGAGGGAATGTTATGATGGAATTCCATGCAAAATATCATCTGAAAATTAGATTTAATGAAACTTTTTGAAATGCAAGTTTCCGTCAAAAATTATAGTATATTATACACTAGTTTCGGTCAAAAAAATAATATTTAATTTGGGACTATTTGAAATGATACGAGACTTTTCAGATCATTTATATATTTTCGGAAGGAAGGTTATGATGGAACTCCATGCAAAAAAATCATTTGAAAACTAGATTCTTTGAAACTTTTCGAAATGCAAGTTTCGGTTAAAAAATCATAATATATTATACACTAGTTCATATTAGTTTCCATCAAAAATTAAGTTAAATCGTGGATTGTTCGAAATGATACAAAACTTCACATATCATTTATATATTTTACGAAGGAAGGTTGTGGTGGTAGTCCATTCAAAAAATCATTGGAAAATTACATTCTATGAAACTTTTGGAAATGCAAGTTTTGGTCAAAAATCATAGTATATTATACACTAGTTCGGTCAAAAAAATCAAATTTAATTGGGGACTATTTGAAATGATACGAGACTTCACATATCATTTATATATGTTAAGAGAGAAGGTTATGATGGAAGTCCATGCAAAAATAATCATCTGATAATTAGATTCTATGAAACGTTTTGAAATGCAAGTTTCGGTCAAAAATCGTAGTATATTATACACTTGTTTCGGTCAAAATAAATAAATTTTAATTGGGGACTATTTGAAATGATACGATACTTTTCAGATCATTTAAATATTTTAAGAGGGGAGATTAAGATGGAAGACCATGCAAAAAAATCATCTGAAAACTATATTCTATGAAACTTTTCAAAATGCAAGTTTCGGTCAAAAAATCATAATATATTATACACTAGTTTATACTAGTTCCGGTCAATAATCAAGTTAAATCGGGGACTGTTCAAAATGATTCGAAACTTCATATATCATTTATAAATTTTACGAGGGAAGGATATGATGGAAGTCCATGCAAAAAATCATCTGAAAATTAGATTCTATGAAACATTTCGAAATGGATGTTTCGATCAAAAATCATAGTATATTTTATGCACTAGTTTCGGCCAAAAAATAAAATTTAATTGGGAACTATTTGAAATGATACGAGACTTTTCAGATCATTTATATATGTTAAGAGGGAAGGTTACGATGGAAATCCATGCAAAAAAATCATCTGAAAACTAGATTCTATGAAACTTTTCAAAATGCAAGTTTCGGTCAAAAAATCATAATATATTATACACTAGTTTATACTAGTTTCATCCAAAAATCAAGTTAAATCGGGGACTGTTCAAAATGATTCGAAAATTCACATATCATTTATAAATTTTATGAGGGAAGGATATGATGGAAGTCCATGCAAAAAATCATCTGAAAATTAGATTCTATGAAAAATTTCGAAATGGTTGTTTCGGTCAAAAATAAGAGTATATTATACACTAGTTTCGGTCAAAAAATAAAATTTAATTGGTGACTATTTGAAATGATACGAGACTTTTCAGGTCATTTATATATGTTAAGAGGGAAGGCTATGATGGAAGTCCATGCAAAAAAATTATCTGAAAACTAGATTAACTTTTCAAAATGAAAGTTTCGGTTAAAAAATCATAATATATTATACACTAGTTTATACTAGTTTCGGTCAAAAATCAAGTTAAATCGGGGACTATTCAAAATGATTCGAAACTTCACATATCATTTATAAATTTACAGGGAAGGTTATGTTGGAAGTCCATACAAAAAATTATCTGAAAATTAGATTCTATGAAACATTTCGAAATGCATGTTTCGGTCAAAAATCATAGTATATTATACACTAGTTTCGGTCCAAAAAAATTTAATTGGGGACTATTTGAAATTATACGAGACTTTTCAGATCACTTATATATGTTAAGAGTGAAGGTTATGATGGAAGTCCAGGCAAAAAAATCATCTGAAAACTAAATTAAGTTTTTGTATTCCAGTTTCGGTCAAAAATCATAGTATATTATTCACTAGTTTCGGTCAAAAAATTCAAATTTAATAGGGGGCTATTTGAAATGATACGTGACTACACATATCATTTATATATATTAAAAGGGAAGGTTATGATGGAAGTCCATGCAAAATATCATTTGAAAACTAGATTCTATGAAACTTTTCGAAATGCAAGTTTCGGTCAAAAAATCATAATATATTATACACTAGTGTATACTAGTTTCCGTCAAAAATTAATTTAAATCGGGGACTGTTCGAAATGATACGAAACTTCACATATCATTTATATATTTTATGAGGGAAGGTTATGATGGAAGTCCATTCAAAAAATCATCAGAAAATTAGATTCTATGAAACTTTTCGAAATGCAAGTTTCGGTCAAAAATCATAGTTTATTATACACTAGTTTTAGTCAAAAAAATCAAATTTAATTGGGGACTATTTGAAATAATACAAGACTTCACATATCATTTATATATGTTAAGAGGGAAGGTTATGATGGAAGTCCATGCAAAAAAATCATCTGAAAATTAGATTCTATGAAACTTTTTGAAATGCAAGTTTCGGTCAAAAATCGTATTATATTATAAACTAGTTTCGGTCAAAAAAATAAAATTTAGAACTATCTGAAATGATACGATACTTTTTCAGATCATTTATATATTTTAAGATGTAAGGTTACGATGGAAGTCCATGCAAAAAAATCATCTGAAAACTAGATTCTATGAAACTTTTCGAAATGTAAGTTTCGGTCAAAAAATCATAATATATTATACACTAGTTTATACTAGTTTCGGTCAAAAATCAAGTTAAATCGGGGATTGTTCAAAATGATTCGAAACTTCACATATCATTTATAAATTTTATGAGGGATGGATATGATGGAAGTCCATGCAAAAAATCATCTGAAAATTAGATTCTATGAAACATTTCGAAATGGATGTTTCGGTCAAAAATCATAGTATATTATACACTAGTTTCGGTCAAAAAATAAAATTTAATTAGGGACTATTTGAAATGATACGAGACTTTTCAGATCATTTATATATGTTAAGAGGGAAGGTTATGATGGAAGTCCACGCAAAAAATCATCAGAAAATTAGATTAACTTTTCGAAATGCAAGTTTCGGTCAAAAATCATAGTATATTATACACTACTATCGGTCCCAAAAAAATCAAATTTAATTGGGCACTATTTGAAATGATACGAGACTTTTCATGTCATTTATGTTTGTTAAGAGGGAAGGGTATGATGAAATTCCATGCAAAAAAATCATCTAAAAACTAGATTCTATGAAACATTTCAAAATGCATTCGAAACTTCACATATCATTTATAAATTTACAGGGAAGGTTATGTTGGAAGTCCATACAAAAAATTATCTGAAAATTAGATTCTATGAAACATTTCGAAATGCATGTTTCGGTCAAAAATCATAGTATATTATACACTAGTTTCGGTCCAAAAAAATTTAATTGGGGACTATTTGAAATTATACGAGACTTTTCAGATCACTTATATATATTAAGAGTGAAGGTTATGATGGAAGTCCAGGCAAAAAAATCATCTGAAAACTAAATTAAGTTTTTGTATTCCAGTTTCGGTCAAAAATCATAGTATATTATTCACTAGTTTCGGTCAAAAAATTCAAATTTAATAAGGGGCTATTTGAAATGATACGTGACTACACATATCATTTATATATATTAAAAGGGAAGGTTATGATGGAAGTCCATGCAAAATATCATTTGAAAACTAGATTCTATGAAACTTTTCGAAATGCAAGTTTCGGTCAAAAAATCATAATATATTATACACTAGTTTATACTAGTTTCCGTCAAAAATTAATTTAAATCGGGGACTGTTCGAAATGATACGAAACTTCACATATCATTTATATATTTTATGAGGGAAGGTTATGATGGAAGTCCATTCAAAAAATCATCCGAAAATTAGATTCTATGAAACTTTTCGAAATGCAAGTTTCGGTCTAAAATCATAGTTTATTATACACTAGTTTTAGTCAAAAAAATCAAATTTAATTGGGGACTATTTGAAATAATACAAGACTTCACATATCATTTATATATGTTAAGAGGGAAGGTTATGATGGAAGTCCATGCAAAAAAATCATCTGAAAATTAGATTCTATGAAACTTTTTGAAATGCAAGTTTCGGTCAAAAATCGTATTATATTATAAACTAGTTTCGGTCAAAAAAATAAAATTTAGAACTATCTGAAATGATACGATACTTTTCAGATCATTTATATATTTTAAGATGGAAGGTTACGATGGAAGTCCATGCAAAAAAATCATTTGAAAACTAGATTCTATGAAACTTTTCGAAATGTAAGTTTCGGTCAAAAAATCATAATATATTATACACTAGTTTATACTAGTTTCGGTCAAAAATCAAGTTAAATCGGGGATTGTTCAAAATGATTCGAAACTTCACATATCATTTATAAATTTTATGAGGGATGGATATGATGGAAGTCCATGCAAAAAATCATCTGAAAATTAGATTCTATGAAACATTTCGAAATGGATGTTTCGGTCAAAAATCATAGTATATTATACACTAGTTTCGGTCAAAAAATAAAATTTAATTAGGGACTATTTGAAATGATACGAGACTTTTCAGATCATTTATATATGTTAAGAGGGAAGGTTATGATGGAAGTCCACGCAAAAAATCATCAGAAAATTAGATTAACTTTTCGAAATGCAAGTTTCGGTCAAAAATCACAGTATATTATACACTACTTTCGGTCCCAAAAAAATCAAATTTAATTGGGCACTATTTGAAATGATACGAGACTTTTCATGTCATTTATGTATGTTAAGAGGGAAGGGTATGATGAAATTCCATGCAAAAAAATCATCTGAAAACTAGATTAACTTTTTAAAATGCAAGTTTCGGTCAAAAATGATATTATATTATACACTAGTTTCGGTCAAAAAAATCAAATTTAATTGGGGACTATTTGAAATGAAATATGACTTCACATATCATTTATATATGTTAAGAGGGAAGGTTATGATGGAAGTCCATGCAAAATATCATCTGAAAATTAGATTCTATGAAACATTTTGTAATGCAAGTTTCCGTCAAAAATCATAGTATATTATACACTAGTTTCGGTCCAAAAAAAATAAAATTTATTTGGGGACTATTTGAAATGATACGTGACGTCACATATCATTTACATATGTTAAGAGGGAATGTTATGATGGAATTCCATGCAAAATATCATCTGAAAATTAGATTTAATGAAACTTTTTGAAATGCAAGTTTCCGTCAAAAATCATAGTATATTATACACTAGTTTCGGTCAAAAAAATAATATTTAATTTGGGACTATTTGAAATGATACGAGACTTTTCAGATCATTTATATATTTTCGGAGGGAAGGTTATGATGGAACTCCATGCAAAAAAATCATTTGAAAACTAGATTCTTTGAAACTTTTTGAAATGCAAGTTTCGGTTAAAAAATCATAATATATTATACACTAGTTCATATTAGTTTCCATCAAAAATTAAGTTAAATCGTGGATTGTTCGAAATGATACAAAACTTCACATATCATTTATATATTTTACGAAGGAAGGTTGTGGTGGTAGTCCATTCAAAAAATCATTGGAAAATTACATTCTATGAAACTTTTGGAAATGCAAGTTTTGGTCAAAAATCATAGTATATTATACACTAGTTCGGTCAAAAAAATCAAATTTAATTGGGGACTATTTGAAATGATACGAGACTTCACATATCATTTATATATGTTAAGAGAGAAGGTTATGATGGAAGTCCATGCAAAAATAATCATCTGAAAATTAGATTCTATGATACGTTTTGAAATGCAAGTTTCGGTCAAAAATCGTAGTATATTATACACTTGTTTCAGTCAAAATAAATAAATTTTAATTGGGGACTATTTGAAATGATATGATACTTTTCAGATCATTTAAATATTTTAAGAGGGAAGATTAAGATGGAAGTCCATGCAAAAAAATCATCTGAAAACTATATTCTATGAAACTTTTCAAAATGAAAGTTTCGGTCAAAAACTCATAATATATTATACACTAGTTTATACTAGTTTCGGTCAATAATCAAGTTAAATCGGGGACTGTTCAAAATGATTCAAAACTTCACATATCATTTATAAATTTTACGAGGGAAGGATATGATGGAAATTCATGTAAAAACCAATCTGAAAATTAGATTCTATGAAACATTTCGAAATGGATCTTTCGGTCAAAAATCATAGTATATTATATACACTAGTTTCGGTCAAAAAATAAAATTTAATTGGGGACTATTTGAAATGATACGAGACTTTTCAGATCATTAATATATGTTAAGAGGGAAGGTTACGATGGAACTCCATGCAAAAAAAATCATCTGAAAACTAGATTCTATGAAACTTTTCAAAATGCAAGTTTCGGTCGAAAAATCATAATATATTATACACTAGTTTATACTAATTTCGGTCAAAAATCAAGTTAAATCGGGGACTGTTCAAAATGATTCGAAACTTCACATATCATTTATAAATTTTACGAGGGAAGGATATGATGGAAGTCCATGCAAAAAATCATCTGAAAATTAGATTCTATGAAACATTTTGAAATGGATGTTTCGGTCAAAAATCATAGTAAATTATACACTAGTTTCGGTCACAAAATAAAATTTAATTGGGGACTATTTGAAATGATACGAGACTTTTCAGGTCATTTATATATGTTAAGAGGGAAGGCCATGATGGAAGTCCATGCAAAAAAATTATCTGAAAACTAGATTAACTTTTCAAAATGAAAGTTTCGGTCAAAAAATCATAATATATTATACACTAGTTTATACTAGTTTTGGTCAAAAATCAAGTTATATCGGGGACTGTTCAAAATGATTCGAAACTTCACATATCATTTATAAATTTTATGAGGGAAGGATATGATGGAAGTCAATGCAAAAAATCATCTGAAAATTAGATTCTATGAAACATTTCAAAATGGATCTTTCGGTCAAAAATAATAGTATATTATACACTAGTTTCGGTAAAAAAACAAAATTTAATTGGGGACTATTTGAAATGATACGAGACTTTTCAGATCATTTATATATTTTAAGAGGGAAGGTTACGATGGAACTCCGTGCAAAAAAATCATCTGAAAACTAGATTCTATGAAACTTTTCAAAATGCAAGTTTCGGGCAAAAAATCATAATATATTATACACTAGTTTATACTAATTTCGGTCAAAAATCAAGTTAAATCGGGGACAGTTCAAAATGATTCGAAACTTCACATATCATTTATAAATTTTACGAGGGAAGGATATGATGGAAGTCCATGCAAAAAATCATCTGAAAATTAGATTCTATGAAACATTTTGAAATGGATTTTCGGTCAAAAATCATAGTATATTATACACTAATTTCGGTCACAAAATAAAATTTAAGTGGGGACTATTTAAAATGATACGAGACTTTTCAGATCATTATATATGTTAAGAGGGAAGGTTATGATGGAAGTCCAAAAATCGTAGTATATTAATCACTAGTTTTGGTCCAAAAAAATAAAATTTAATTGGGGACGATTTGAAATGGTATGAGACTTTTCAAATCATTTATATATTTTAAGAGGGAAGGTTATGATGGAAGTCCATGCAAAAAAATCATCTGAAAACTAGATTCTAGGAAACTTTTCGAAATAAAAGTTTCGGTCAAAAAATCATAATATATTATACACTAGTTTATACTAGTTTCGGTCAAAATTCAAGTTAAATCGGGGATTGTTCGAAATGATATGAAACTTCACATATCATTTATATATTTTACGAGGGAAGGTTATGATAGAAGTCAATTCAAAAAATCATTCGAAAATTAGATTCTATAAAACTTTTTGAAATGCATGTTTCGGTGAAAATTCATAGTATATTAAACACTAGTTTCGGTCAAAAATATCAAATTTAATTGGGGAATATTTGAAATGATACGAGACATCACATATCATTTATATATGTTAAGAGGGAATGTTATGACGGAAGTCCATGCAAAAAATTCATATGAAAATTAGATTCTATGAAACGTTTTGAAATGCAAGTCTCGGTCAAAAATCGTAGTATATTATACACTAGTTTCAGTCAAAAAAATAAAATTTAATTGGGGACTATTTTAAATGATACGATACTTTTCAGATCATTTATATATTTTAAGAGGGAAGGTTATGATGGAAGTCCGTGCAAAAAAATCATCTGAAAACTAGATTCTATGAAACTTATCCAAATGCAAGTTTCATTCAAAAAATCATAATATATTATACACTAGTTTATACTAGTTTCGGTCAAAAATCAAGTTAAATCGGGGACTGTTCAAAATGATTCGAAACTTCACATATCATTTATATATGTTAAGAGGGAATGTTATGACGGAAGTCCATGCAAGAAAATCATATGAAAATTAGATTCTATGAAACTTTTTGAAATGCAAGTCTCGGTCAAAAATCGTAGTATATTATACACTAGTTTCAGTCAAAAAAATATAATTTAATTGGGGACTATTTGAAATGATACGAGACTTTTCAGATCATTTATATATGTTAAGAGGGAAGGTTATGATGGAAATCCATGCAAAAAAATCATCTGAAAACTAAATTATTTTTTGAATTCCAGTTTCGGTCAAATATCATAGTATATTATTCACTTGTTTCGGTCAAAAAATTCAAATTTAATAGGGGACTATTTGAAATGATACGTGACTACACATATCATTTATATATGTTAAAAGGGAAGGTTATGATGGATGCCCATGAAAAATATCATGTGAAAACTAGATTCTATGAAACTTTTCGAAATGCAAGTTTCGGTCAAAAAATAATAATATATTATACACTAGTTTATACTAGTTTCTGTCAAAAATTAAGTTAAAACGGGGACTGTTCAAAATGTTTCGAAACTTCACATATCATTTATAAATTATATGAGGGAAGGATATGATGGAAGTCCATGCAAAAAATCATCTGAAAATAAGATTCTATGAAACATATCGAAATGGATGTTTCGCTCAAAAATCATAGTATATTGTACACTAGTTTCAGTCAAAAAATAAAATTTAATTGGGGACTATTTGAAATGATACGAGACTTTTCAGATCATTTATATATGTTAAGACGGAAGGTTATGATGGAAATCCATGCAAAAAATCATCTGAAAACTAGATTAACTTTTCGAAATGCAAGTTTCGGTCAAAGATCATTGTATATTATACGCTAGTTTCGGTCAAAAAAATCAAATTTAATTGGGCACTATTTGAAATGATACGAGACTTTTCACGTCATTTATATATGTTAAGAGGGAAGGCTATGATGAAAGTCCATGCAAAAAAATCATCTGAAAACTAGATTAACTTTTCAAAATGCAAGTTTCGGTCAAAAAATCAAATTTAATTGGGGACTATTTGAAATGAAATGTGACTTCACATATCATTTATATATGTTAAGAGGGAAGGTTATGATGGAAGTCCATGCAAAATATCATCTGAAAATTAGATTCTATGAAACATTTTGAAATGTAAGTTTCCGTCAAAAATCATAGTCTATTTAATACACTAGTTTCGGTCCAAAAAAAAATAATATTTAATTGGGGACTATTTGAAATGATACGTGACGTCACAAATCATTTATATATGTTAAGAGGGAAGGTTTTGATGGAAGCCCGTGCAAGTTTCCGTCAAAAATCATAGTATATTATACACTAGTTTCGGTCAAAAAAATATAAGTTAATTTGGGACTATTTGAAATGATACGAGACTTTTCAGATCATTTATATTTGTTAAGAGGGAAGGTTATGATGGAAGTCCATGCAAAAAAATATTTTGAAAACTAGATTCTTTGAAACCTTTCGAAATGCAGGTTTCGGTTAAAAAATCATAATATATTATACACTAGTTTATACTAGTTTCCGTCAAAAATTAAGTTAAATCGGGGATTGTTCGAAATGATACGAAACTTCACATATCATTTATATATTTTAAGAGGGAAGGTTATGATGGAAGTCCATTCAAAATATCATTGGAAAATTAAATTCTATGAAACTTTTGGAAATGCAAGTTTCGTTCAAAAATCATAGTATATTATACACTAGTTCGGTCAAAAAAATCAAATTTAATTGGGGACTATTTGAAATGATACGAGACTTCACATATCATTTATATATTTTAAGAGAGAAGGCTATGATGGAAGTCCATTCAAAAAACTCATCTGAAAATTAGATTCTATGAAACTTTTTGAAATGCAAGTTTCGGTCAAAAATCGTAGTAAATTATACACTTGTTTCAGTCAAAAAAAATTAATTGGGGACTATTTGAAATGATAAGATACTTTTCAGATCATTTATATATTTTAAGAGGGAAGGTTACGATGGAACTCCATATAAAAAAATCATCTGAAAACTAGATTCTATGAAACTTTTCAAAATGCAAGTTTCGGTTAAAAAATCATAATATATTATACACTAGTTTATACTAATTTCGGTCAAAAATCAAGTTAAATCCGGGACTGTTCAAAATGATTCGAAACTTCACATATCATTTATAAATTTTACGAGGGAAGGATATGATGGAAATCCATGCAAAAAATCATTTGAAAATTAGATTCTATGAACCATTTCGAAATGGTTGTTTCGGTCAAAAATCATAGTATATTATACACTAGTTTCGGTCAAAAAATAAAATATAATTGGGGACTATTTGAAATGATACGAGACTTTTCAGATCATTTATATATGTTAAGAGGGAAGGTTATGATGGAAGTCCAGGCAAAAAAATCATCTGAAAACTAGATTAACTTTTCGAAATGCAAGTTTCGGTCAAAAATCATAGTATATTATACACTAGTTTCGGTCAAAAAAATCAAATTTAATTGGGGTCTATTTGAAATGATACGAGACTTTTCAGGTCATTTATATATGTTAAGAGGGAAGGCTATGATGGAAGTCCATGCAAAAAAATTATCTTAAAACTAGATTAACTTTTCAAAATGAATGTTTCGGTCAAAAAATCATAATATATTATACACTAGTTTATACTAGTTTCGTTCAAAAGTTAAGTTAAATCGAGGACTTTTCAAAATGATTCGAAACTTCACATATCATTTATAAATTTTATGAAGGAAGGATATGATGGAATTCCATGCAAAAAAATCTTCTGAAAATTAGATTCTATGAAACATTTCAAAATGGATCTTTCGGTCAAAAATCATAGTATATTATATACACTAGTTTCGGTCAAAAAATAAAATTTAATTGTGGAATATTTGAAATGGTACGAGACTTTTCAGATCATTTATATATTTTAAGAGGGAAGGTTATGATGGAACTCCATGCAAAAAAAATCATCTGAAAACTAGATTCTATGAAACATTTCAAAATGCAAGTTTCGGTCAAAAAATCATAATATATTATACACTAATTTATACTAATTTCGGTCAGAAATCAAGTTAAACCGAGGACTGTTCAAAATGATTCGAAACTTCACATATCATTTATAAAATTTTACGAGGGAAGGATATGATGGAAGTCCATGAAAAAAAATCATCTGAAAATTAGATTCTATGAATCATTTCGAAATGGTTGTTTCGGTCAAAAATCATAGTATATTATACACTAGTTTTGGTCAAAAAATAAAATTTTATTGGGGAATATTTGAAATGATACGAGACTTTTCAGATCATTTATATATTTTAAGAGGGAAGGTTACGATGGAACTCCAGGCAAAAAAATCATCTGAAAACTAGATTCTATGAAACATTTCAAAATGCAAGTTTCGGTCAAAAAATCATAATATATTATACACTAGTTTATACTAATTTCGGTCAAAAATCAAGTTAAATCGGGGACTGTTCAAAATGATTTGAAACTTCACATATCATTTATAAATTTTACGAGGGAAGGATATGATGGAAGTCCATGAAAAAAAATCATCTGAAAATTAGATTCTTTGAAACATTTCGAAATGGTTGTTTCAGTCAAAAATCATAGTATATTATACACTAGTTTCGGTCAAAAAATAAAATTTTATTGTGGAATATTTGAAATGGTACGAGACTTTTCAGATCATTTATATATGTTAAGTGGGAAGGTTATGATGGAAGTCCATGCAAAAAAAATCATCTGAAAACTAGATTAACGTTTCGAAATGCAAGTTTCGGTCAAAAATCATAGTATATTATACACTAGTTTCGGTCAAAAAAATCAAATTTAATTGGGTACTATTTGAAATGATACGAGACTTTTCAGGTCATTTATATATGTTAAGAGGGAAGGCTATCATGGAAGTCCATGCAAAAAAAATTATATGAAAACTAGATTAACTTTTCAAAATGAATGTTTCGGTCAAAAAATCATAATATATTATACACTAGTTTATACTAGTTTCGGTCATAAATCAAGTTAAATCGAGGACTTTTCAAAAAGATTCGAAACTTCACATATCATTTAAAAATTTTATGAGGGAAGGATATGAGGAAATCCATGCAAAAAAATCTTCTGAAAATTAGATTTTATGAAACATTTCAAAATGGATCTTTCGGTCAAAAATCATAGTATAGTATACACTAGTTTCGGTCAAAAAATAAAATTTAATTGGGGATTATTTGAAATGATACGAGACTTTTCAGATCATTTATATATTTTAAGAGGGGAGGTTACGATGGAACTCCATGCAAAAAAATCATCTGAAAATTAGATTCTATGAAACATTTCGAAATGGTTGTTTCAGTCAAAAATCATAGTATATTATACACTAGTTTCGGTCAAAAAATAAAATTTTATTGGGAAATATTTCAAATGATACGAGACTTTTCAGATCATTTATATATTTTAAGAGGGAAGGTTACGATGGAACTCCATCCAAAAAAATCATCTGAAAACTAGATTCTATGAAACTTTTCAAAATGCAAGTTTCGGTCAAAAAATCATAATATATATTATACACTAGTTTATACTAGTTTCATTCAAAAATCAAGTTAAATCGGGGACTGTTAAAAATGATTTGAAACTTCACATATCATTATTTAAATTTTACGAGGGAAGGGTATGATGGAAGTCCATGCAAAAAATCATGTGAAAATTAGATTCTATGAAACATTTCGAAATGCTTGTTTCGGTCAAAAATCATAGTATATTATACACTAGTTTCGGTCAAAAAATAAAATTTAATTGGGGACTATTTGAAATGATACGAAACTTTTCAGATCATTTATATATCTTAAGAGGGAAGGTTATGATGAAAGTCCAGGCAAAAAAATCATCTGAAAACTAGATTAACTTTTCGAAATGCAAGTTTCGCTCAAAAATCATAGTATATTATACACTAGTTTCGGTCAAAAAAATAAAATTTAATTGGGGACTATTTGAAATGATACGAGACTTTTCAGGTCATTTATATATGTTAAGAGGGAAGGCTATAATGGAAGTCCATCCAAAAAAATTATCTGAAAACTAGATTAACTTTTCAAATGAATGTTTCGGTCAAAAAATCATAATATATTATACACTAGTTTATACTAGTTTCGGTCAAAAATCAAGTTAAATCGAGGACTGTTCAAAATGATTCGAAACATCACATATCATTTATAAATTTTATGAGGGAAGTATATGATGGAAGTCCATGCAAAAAATCATCTGAAAATTAGATTCTATGAAACATTTCAAAATGGATCTTTCGGTCAAAAATCATAGTATATATTATACACTAGTTTCGGTCAAAAAATAAAATTTAATTCTGGACTATTTGAAATGATACGAGACTTTTCAGATCATTTATATATTTTAGGAGGGAAGGTTAAGATGGAACTCCATGCAAAAAAATCATCTGAAAACTAGATTCTATGTAACATTTCAAAATGCAAGTTTCGGTCAAAAAATCATAATATATTATACACTAGTTTATACTAATTTCGGTCAAAAATCAAGTTAAATCGGGGACTGTTCAAAATGATTCGAAACTTCACATGTCATTTATAAATTTTACGAGGGAAGGATATGATGGAAGTCCATGAAAAAAATCATCTGAAAATTAGATTCTATGAAACATTTCGAAATGGTTGTTTCGGTCAAAAATCATAGTATATTATACACTAGTTTCGGTCAAAAAATAAAATTTTATTGGGGAATATTTGAAATGGTATGAGACTTTTCAGATCATTTATGTATGTTTAGAGGAAAGGTTATGATGGAAGTCCAGGCAAAAAAATCATCTGAAAACTAGATTAACTTTTCGAAATGCAAGTTTCGGTCAAAAATCATAGTATATTATACACTAGTTTCGGTCCAAAAAAAATCAAATTTAATTGGGGACTATTTGAAATGCTACGAGACTTTTCAGGTCATTTATATATGTTAAGAGGGAAGGCTTTGATGGAAGTCCATGCAAAAAAATTATCTGAAAACTAGATTAACTTTTCAAAATGAAAGTTTCGGTCAAAAAATCATAATATATTATACACTAGTTTATACTTGTTTCGGTCAAAAATCAAGTTAAATCGAGGACTGTTCAAAATGATTCGAAACATCACATATCATTTATAAATTTTATGAGGGAAGTATATGATGGAAGTCCATGCAAAAAATCATCTGAAAATTAGATTCTATGAAACATTTCAAAATGGATCTTTCGGTCAAAAATCATAGTATATTATACACTAGTTTCGGTCAAAAAATAAAATTTAATTCTGGACTATTTGAAATGATACGAGACTTTTCAGATCATTTATATATTTTAGGAGGGAAGGTTAAGATGGAACTCCATGCAAAAAAATCATCTGAAAACTAGATTCTATGTAACATTTCAAAATGCAAGTTTCGGTCAAAAAATCATAATATATTATACACTAGTTTATACTAATTTCGGTCAAAAATCAAGTTAAATCGGGGACTGTTTAAAATGATTCGAAACTTCACATGTCATTTATAAATTTTACGAGGGAAGGATATGATGGAAGTCCATGAAAAAAATCATCTGAAAATTAGATTCTATGAAACATTTCGAAATGGTTGTTTCGGTCAAAAATCATAGTATATTATACACTAGTTTCGGTCAAAAAATAAAATTTTATTGGGGAATATTTGAAATGGTACGAGACTTTTCAGATCATTTATGTATGTTTAGAGGAAAGGTTATGATGGAAGTCCAGGCAAAAAAATCATCTGAAAACTAGATTAACTTTTCGAAATGCAAGTTTCGGTCAAAAATCATAGTATATTATACACTAGTTTCGGTCCAAAAAAAATCAAATTTAATTGGGGACTATTTGAAATGCTACGAGACTTTTCAGGTCATTTATATATGTTAAGAGGGAAGGCTTTGATGGAAGTCCATGCAAAAAAATTATCTGAAAACTAGATTAACTTTTCAAAATGAAAGTTTCGGTCAAAAAATCATAATATATTATACACTAGTTTATACTTGTTTCGGTCAAAAATCAAGTTAAATCGAGGACTGTTCAAAATGATTCGAAACTTCACATATCATTTATAAATTTTATGAGGGAAGGATATGATGGAAGTCTATGCAAAAAATCATCTAAAAATTAGATTCTATGAAACATTTCAAAATGGATCATTCGGTCAAAAATCATAGTATATTATACACTAGTTTCGTTCAAAAAGAATTATTTTTAATTGGGGACTATTTGAAATGATACGAGACTTTTCAGATCATTTATAAATTTTAAGAGGGAAGGTTACGATGGAACTCCATACAAAAAAATCATCTGAATACTAGATTCTATGAAACTTTTCAAAATGCAAGTTTCGGTCAAAAAATCATAATATATTATACACTGGTTTATACTAGTTTCGTTCAAAAATTAAGTTAAATCGAGGACTTTTCAAAATGATTCGAAACTTCACATATCATTTATAAATTTTATGAGGGAAGGATATGATGGAAGTCCATGCAAAAAAATCTTCTGAAAATTAGATTCTATGAAACATTTCAAAATGGATCTTTCGGTCAAAAATCATAGTATATTATATACACTAGTTTCGGTCAAAAAATAAAATTTAATTGTGGAATATTTGAAATGGTACGAGACTTTTCAGATAATTTATATATTTTAAGAGGGAAGGTTACGATGGAACTCCATGCAAAAAAAATCATCTGAAAACTAGATTCTATGAAACATTACAAAATGCAAGTTTCGGTCAAAAAATCATAATATATTATACACTAATTTATACTAATTTCGGTCAGAAATCAAGTTAAACCGAGGACTGTTCAAAATGATTCGAAACTTCACATATCATTTATAAAATTTTACGAGGGAAGGATATGATGGAAGTCCATGAAAAAGAATCATCTGAAAATTAGATTCTATGAATCATTTCGAAATGGTTGTTTCGGTCAAAAATCATAGTATATTATACACTAGTTTTGGTCAAAAAATAAAATTTTATTGGGGAATATTTGAAATGATACGAGACTTTTCAGATCATTTATATATTTTAAGAGGGAAGGCTACGATGGAACTCCATGCAAAAAAATCATCTGAAAACTAGATTCTATGAAACATTTCAAAATGCAAGTTTCGGTCAAAAAATCATAATATATTATACACTAGTTTATACTAATTTCGGTCAAAAATCAAGTTAAATCGGGGACTGTTCAAAATGATTTGAAACTTCACATATCATTTATAAATTTTACGAGGGAAGGATATGATGGAAGTCCATGAAAAAAAATCATCTGAAAATTAGATTCTTTGAAACATTTCGAAATGGTTGTTTAAGTCAAAAATCATAGTATATTATACACTAGTTTCGGTCAAAAAATAAAATTTTATTGTGGAATATTTGAAATGGTACGAGACTTTTCAGATCATTTATATATGTTAAGTGGGAAGGTTATGATGGAAGTCCATGCAAAAAAATCATCTGAAAACTAGATTAACGTTTCGAAATGCAAGTTTCGGTCAAAAATCATAGTATATTATACACTAGTTTCGGTCAAAAAAATCAAATTTAATTGGGGACTATTTGAAATGATACGAGACTTTTCAGGTCATTAATATATGTTAAGAGGGAAGGCTATGATGGAAGTCCATGCAAAAAAAATTATCTGAAAACTAGATTAACTTTTCAAAATGAATGTTTCGGTCAAAAAATCATAATATATTATACACTAGTTTATACTAGTTTCGGTCATAAATCAAGTTAAATCGAGGACTTTTCAAAAAGATTCGAAACTTCACATATCATTCATAAATTTTATGAGGGAAGGATATGAGGAAGTCCATGCAAAAAAATCCTCTGAAAATTAGATTCTATGAAACATTTCAAAATGGATCTTTCGGTCAAAAATCATAGTATATTATATACACTAGTTTCGGTCAAAAAGTAAAATTTAATTGTGGAATATTTGAAATGGTACGAGACTTTTCAGATCATTTATATATTTTAAGAGGGAAGGTTATGATGGAACTCCATGCAAAAAAAATCATCTGAAAACTAGATTCTATGAAACATTTCAAAATGCAAGTTTCGGTCAAAAAATCATAATATATTATACACTAATTTATACTAATTTCGGTCAGAAATCAAGTTAAACCGAGGACTGTTCAAAATGATTCGAAACTTCACATATCATTTATAAAATTTTACGAGGGAAGTATATGATGGAAGTCCATGAAAAAAAATCATCTGAAAATTAGATTCTATGAATCATTTCGAAATGGTTGTTTCGGTCAAAAATCATAGTATATTATACACTAGTTTTGGTCAAAAAATAAAATTTTATTGAGGAATATTTGAAATGAAACGAGACTTTTCAGATCATTTATATATTTTTAGAGGGAAGGCTACGATGGAACTCCATGCAAAAAAATCATCTGAAAACTAGATTCTATGAAACATTTCAAAATGCAAGTTTCGGTCAAAAAATCATAATATATTATACACTAGTTTATACTAATTTCGGTCAAAAATCAAATTAAATCGGGGACTGTTCAAAATGATTTGAAACTTCACATATCATTTATAAATTTTACGAGGGAAGGATATGATGGAAGTCCATGAAAAAAACTCATCTGAAAATTAGATTCTTTGAAACATTTCGAAATGGTTGTTTCAGTCAAAAATCATAGTATATTATACACTAGTTTCGGTCAAAAAATAAAATTTTATTGTGGAATATTTGAAATGGTACGAGACTTTTCAGATCATTTATATATGTTAAGTGGGAAGGTTATGATGGAAGTCCATGCAAAAAAATCATCTGAAAACTAGATTAACGTTTCGAAATGCAAGTTTCGGTCAAAAATCATAGTATATTATACACTAGTTTCGGTTAAAAAAATCAAATTTAATTGGGGACTATTTGAAATGATACGAGACTTTTCAGGTCATTTATATATGTTAAGAGGGAAGGCTATGATGGAAGTCCATGCAAAAAAAATTATCTGAAAACTAGATTAACTTTTCAAAATGAATGTTTCGGTCAAAAAATCATAATATATTATACACTAGTTTATACTAGTTTCGGTCATAAATCAAGTTAAATCGAGGACTTTTCAAAAAGATTCGAAACTTCACATATCATTTATAAATTTTATGAGGGAAGGATATGAGGAAGTCCATGCAAAAAAATCTTCTGAAAATTAGATTCTATGAAACATTTCAAAATGGATCTTTCGGTCAAAAATCATAGTATAGTATACACTAGTTTCGGTCAAAAAATAAAATTTAATTGGGGATTATTTGAAATGATACGAGACTTTTCAGATCATTTATATATTTTAAGAGGGGAGGTTACGATGGAACTCCATGCAAAAAAATCATCTGAAAATTAGATTCTATGAAACATTTCGAAATGGTTGTTTCGGTCAAAAATCATAGTATATTATACACTAGTTTCGGTCAAAAAATAAAATTTTATTGGGAAATATTTGAAATGATACGAGACTTTTCAGATCATTTATATATTTTAAGAGGGAAGGTTACGATGGAACTCCATCCAAAAAAATCATCTGAAAACTAGATTCTATGAAACTTTTCAAAATGCAAGTTTCGGTCAAAAAATCATAATATATATTATACACTAGTTTATACTAGTTTCATTCAAAAATCAAGTTAAATCGGGGACTGTTAAAAATGATTAGAAACTTCACATATCATTATTTAAATTTTACGAGGGAAGGGTATGATGGAAGTCCATGCAAAAAATCATGTGAAAATTAGATTCTATGAAACATTTCGAAATGCTTGTTTCGGTCAAAAATCATAGTATATTATACACTAGTTTCGGTCAAAAAATAAAATTTAATTGGGGACTATTTGAAATGATACGAAACTTTTCAGATCATTTATATATCTTAAGAGGGAAGGTTATGATGAAAGTCCAGGCAAAAAAATCATCTGAAAACTAGATTAACTTTTCGAAATGCAAGTTTCGCTCAAAAATCATAGTATATTATACACTAGTTTCGGTCAAAAAAATAAAATTTAATTGGGGACTATTTGAAATGATACGAGACTTTTCAGGTCATTTATATATGTTAAGAGGGAAGGCTATAATGGAAGTCCATCCAAAAAAATTATCTGAAAACTAGATTAACTTTTCAAATGAATGTTTCGGTCAAAAAATCATAATATATTATACACTAGTTTATACTAGTTTCGGTCAAAAATCAAGTTAAATCGAGGACTGTTCAAAATGATTCGAAACTTCACATATCATTTATAAATTTTATGAGAGAAGTATATGATGGAAGTCCATGCAAAAAATCATCTGAAAATTAGATTCTATGAAACATTTCTAAATGGATCTTTCGGTCAAAAATCATAGAATATTATACACTAGTTTCGGTCAAAAAATAAAATTTAATTGTGGACAATTTGAAATGATACGAGACTTTTCAGATCATTTATATATTTTAGGAGGGAAGGTTAAGATGGAACTCCATGCAAAAAAATCATCTAAAAACTAGATTCTATGAAACATTTCAAAATGCAAGTTTCGGTCAAAAAATCATTATATATTATACACTAGTTTATACTAATTTCGGTCAAAAATCAAGTTAAATCGGGGACTGTTCAAAATGATTCGAAACTTCACATATCATTTATAAATTTTACGAGGGAAGGATATGATGGAAGTCCATGAAAAAAATCATCTTAAAATTAGATTCTATGAAACATTTCGAAATGGTTGTTTCGGTCAAAAATCATAGTATATTATACACTAGTTTCGGTCAAAAAATAAAATTTTATGGGGAATATTTGAAATGGTACGAGACTTTTCAGATCATTTATGTATGTTTAGAGGAAAGGTTATGATGGAAGTCCAGGCAAAAAAATCATCTGAAAACTAGATTAACTTTTCGAAATGCAAGTTTCGGTCAAAAATCATAAGTATATTATACACTAGTTTCGGTCAAAAAAATAAAATAAAATTTAATTGGGGACTATTTGAAATGCTACGAGACTTTTCAGGTCATTTATATATGTTAAGAGGGAAGGCTTTGATGGAAGTCCATGCAAAAAAATTATCTGAAAACTAGATTAACTTTTCAAAATGAAAGTTTCGGTCAAAAAATCATAATATATTATACACTAGTTTATACTTGTTTCGGTCAAAAATCAAGTTAAATCGAGGACTATTCAAAATGATTCGAAACTTCACATATCATTTATAAATATTATGAGGGAAGGATATGATGGAAGTCCATGCAAAAAATCATCTAAAAATTAGATTCTATGAAACATTTCAAAATGGATCATTCAGTCAAAAATCATAGTATATTATACACTAGTTTCGTTCAAAAAGAATTATTTTTAATTGGGGACTATTTGAAATGATACGAGACTTTTCAGATCATTTATAAATTTTAAGAGGGAAGGTTACGATGGAACTCCATACAAAAAAATCATCTGAATACTAGATTCTATGAAACTTTTCAAAATGCAAGTTTCGGTCAAAAAATCATAATATATTATACACTGGTTTATACTAGTTTCGTTCAAAAATTAAGTTAAATCGAGGACTTTTCAAAATGATTCGAAACTTCACATATCATTTATAAATTTTATGAGGGAAGGATATGATGGAATTCCATGCAAAAAAATCTTCTGAAAATTAGATTCTATGAAACATTTCAAAATGGATCTTTCGGTCAAAAATCATAGTATATTATATACACTAGTTTCGGTCAAAAAATAAAATTTAATTGTGGAATATTTGAAATGGTACGAGACTTTTCAGATCATTTATATATTTTAAGAGGGAAGGTTACGATGGAACTCCATGCAAAAAAAATCATCTGAAAACTAGATTCTATGAAACATTACAAAATGCAAGTTTCGGTCAAAAAATCATAATATATTATACACTAATTTATACTAATTTCGGTCAGAAATCAAGTTAAACCGAGGACTGTTCAAAATGATTCGAAACTTCACATATCATTTATAAAATTTTACGAGGGAAGGATATGATGGAAGTCCATGAAAAAGAATCATCTGAAAATTAGATTCTATGAATCATTTCGAAATGGTTGTTTCGGTCAAAAATCATAGTATATTATACACTAGTTTTGGTCAAAAAATAAAATTTTATTGGGGAATATTTGAAATGATACGAGACTTTTCAGATCATTTATATATTTTAAGAGGGAAGGCTACGATGGAACTCCATGCAAAAAAATCATCTGAAAACTAGATTCTATGAAACATTTCAAAATGCAAGTTTCGGTCAAAAAATCATAATATATTATACACTAGTTTATACTAATTTCGGTCAAAAATCAAGTTAAATCGGGGACTGTTCAAAATGATTTGAAACTTCACATATCATTTATAAATTTTACGAGGGAAGGATATGATGGAAGTCCATGAAAAAAAATCATCTGAAAATTAGATTCTTTGAAACATTTCGAAATGGTTGTTTCAGTCAAAAATCATAGTATATTATACACTAGTTTCGGTCAAAAAATAAAATTTTATTGTGGAATATTTGAAATGGTACGAGACTTTTCAGATCATTTATATATGTTAAGTGGGAAGGTTATGATGGAAGTCCATGCAAAAAAATCATCTGAAAACTAGATTAACGTTTCGAAATGCAAGTTTCGGTCAAAAATCATAGTATATTATACACTAGTTTCGGTCAAAAAAATCAAATTTAATTGGGGACTATTTGAAATGATACGAGACTTTTCAGGTCATTAATATATGTTAAGAGGGAAGGCTATGATGGAAGTCCATGCAAAAAAAATTATCTGAAAACTAGATTAACTTTTCAAAATGAATGTTTCGGTCAAAAAATCATAATATATTATACACTAGTTTATACTAGTTTCGGTCATAAATCAAGTTAAATCGAGGACTTTTCAAAAAGATTCGAAACTTCACATATCATTTATAAATTTTATGAGGGAAGGATATGAGGAAGTCCATGCAAAAAAATCCTCTGAAAATTAGATTCTATGAACTATTTCAAAATGGATCTTTCGGTCAAAAATCATAGTATATTATATACACTAGTTTCGGTCAAAAAATAAAATTTAATTGTGGAATATTTGAAATGGTACGAGACTTTTCAGATCATTTATATATTTTAAGAGGGAAGGTTACGATGGAACTCCATGCAAAAAAAATCATTTGAAAACTAGATTCTATGAAACATTTCAAAATGCAAGTTTCGGTCAAAAAATCATAATATATTATACACTAATTTATACTAATTTCGGTCAGAAATCAAGTTAAACCGAGGACTGTTCAAAATGATTCGAAACTTCACATATCATTTATAAAATTTTACGAGGGAAGGATATGATGGAAGTCCATGAAAAAAAATCATCTGAAAATTAGATTCTATGAATCATTTCGAAATGGTTGTTTCGGTCAAAAATCATAGTATATTATACACTAGTTTTGGTCAAAAAATAAAATTTTATTGAGGAATATTTGAAATGATACGAGACTTTTCAGATCATTTATATATTTTAAGAGGGAAGGCTACGATGGAACTCCATGCAAAAAAATCATCTGAAAACTAGATTCTATGAAACATTTCAAAATGCAAGTTTCGGTCAAAAAATCATAATATATTATACACTAGTTTATACTAATTTCGGTCAAAAATCAAGTTAAATCGGGGACTGTTCAAAATGATTTGAAACTTCACATATCATTTATAAATTTTACGAGGGAAGGATATGATGGAAGTCCATGAAAAAAAATCATCTGAAAATTAGATTCTTTGAAACATTTCGAAATGGTTGTTTCAGTCAAAAATCATAGTATATTATACACTAGTTTCGGTCAAAAAATAAAATTTTATTGTGGAATATTTGAAATGGTACGAGACTTTTCAGATCATTTATATATGTTAAGTGGGAAGGTTATGATGGAAGTCCATGCAAAAAAATCATCTGAAAACTAGATTAACGTTTCGAAATGCAAGTTTCGGTCAAAAATCATAGTATATTATACACTAGTTTCGGTCAAAAAAATCAAATTTAATTGGGGACTATTTGAAATGATACGAGACTTTTCAGGTCATTAATATATGTTAAGAGGGAAGGCTATGATGGAAGTCCATGCAAAAAAAATTATCTGAAAACTAGATTAACTTTTCAAAATGAATGTTTCGGTCAAAAAATCATAATATATTATACACTAGTTTATACTAGTTTCGGTCATAAATCAAGTTAAATCGAGGACTTTTCAAAAAGATTCGAAACTTCACATATCATTTATAAATTTTATGAGGGAAGGATATGAGGAAGTCCATGCAAAAAAATCCTCTGAAAATTAGATTCTATGAAACATTTCAAAATGGATCTTTCGGTCAAAAATCATAGTATATTATATACACTAGTTTCAGTCAAAAAATAAAATTTAATTGTGGAATATTTGAAATGGTACGAGACTTTTCAGATCATTTATATATTTTAAGAGGGAAGGTTATGATGGAACTCCATGCAAAAAAAATCATCTGAAAACTAGATTCTATGAAACATTTCAAAATGCAAGTTTCGGTCAAAAAATCATAATATATTATACACTAATTTATACTAATTTCGGTCAGAAATCAAGTTAAACCGAGGACTGTTCAAAATGATTCGAAACTTCACATATCATTTATAAAATTTTACGAGGGAAGTATATGATGGAAGTCCATGAAAAAAAATCATCTGAAAATTAGATTCTATGAATCATTTCGAAATGGTTGTTTCGGTCAAAAATCATAGTATATTATACACTAGTTTTGGTCAAAAAATAAAATTTTATTGAGGAATATTTGAAATGATACGAGACTTTTCAGATCATTTATATATTTTTAGAGGGAAGGCTACGATGGAACTCCATGCAAAAAAATCATCTGAAAACTAGATTCTATGAAACATTTCAAAATGCAAGTTTTGGTCAAAAAATCATAATATATTATACACTAGTTTATACTAATTTCGGTCAAAAATCAAATTAAATCGGGGACTGTTCAAAATGATTTGAAACTTCACATATCATTTATAAATTTTACGAGGGAAGGATATGATGGAAGTCCATGAAAAAAACTCATCTGAAAATTAGATTCTTTGAAACATTTCGAAATGGTTGTTTCAGTCAAAAATCATAGTATATTATACACTAGTTTCGGTCAAAAAATAAAATTTTATTGTGGAATATTTGAAATGGTACGAGACTTTTCAGATCATTTATATATGTTAAGTGGGAAGGTTATGATGGAAGTCCATGCAAAAAAATCATCTGAAAACTAGATTAACGTTTCGAAATGCAAGTTTCGGTCAAAAATCATAGTATATTATACACTAGTTTCGGTTAAAAAAATCAAATTTAATTGGGGACTATTTGAAATGATACGAGACTTTTCAGGTCATTTATATATGTTAAGAGGGAAGGCTATGATGGAAGTCCATGCAAAAAAAATTATCTGAAAACTAGATTAACTTTTCAAAATGAATGTTTCGGTCAAAAAATCATAATATATTATACACTAGTTTATACTAGTTTCGGTCATAAATCAAGTTAAATCGAGGACTTTTCAAAAAGATTCGAAACTTCACATATCATTTATAAATTTTATGAGGGAAGGATATGAGGAAGTCCATGCAAAAAAATCTTCTGAAAATTAGATTCTATGAAACATTTCAAAATGGATCTTTCGGTCAAAAATCATAATATAGTATACACTAGTTTCGGTCAAAAAATAAAATTTAATTGGGGATTATTTGAAATGATACGAGACTTTTCAGATCATTTATATATTTTAAGAGGGGAGGTTACGATGGAACTCCATGCAAAAAAATCATCTGAAAATTAGATTCTATGAAACATTTCGAAATGGTTGTTTCGGTCAAAAATCATAGTATATTATACACTAGTTTCGGTCAAAAAATAAAATTTTATTGGGAAATATTTGAAATGATACGAGACTTTTCAGATCATTTATATATTTTAAGAGGGAAGGTTACGATGGAACTCCATCCAAAAAAATCATCTGAAAACTAGATTCTATGAAACTTTTCAAAATGCAAGTTTCGGTCAAAAAATCATAATATATATTATACACTAGTTTATACTAGTTTCATTCAAAAATCAAGTTAAATCGGGGACTGTTAAAAATGATTAGAAACTTCACATATCATTATTTAAATTTTACGAGGGAAGGGTATGATGGAAGTCCATGCAAAAAATCATGTGAAAATTAGATTCTATGAAACATTTCGAAATGCTTGTTTCGGTCAAAACTCATAGTATATTATACACTAGTTTCGGTCAAAAAATAAAATTTAATTGGGGACTATTTGAAATGATACGAAACTTTTCAGATCATTTATATATCTTAAGAGGGAAGGTTATGATGAAAGTCCAGGCAAAAAAATCATCTGAAAACTAGATTAACTTTTCGAAATGCAAGTTTCGCTCAAAAATCATAGTATATTATACACTAGTTTCGGTCAAAAAAATAAAATTTAATTGGGGACTATTTGAAATGATACGAGACTTTTCAGGTCATTTATATATGTTAAGAGCGAAGGCTATAATGGAAGTCCATCCAAAAAAATCATCTGAAAACTAGATTAACTTTTCAAATGAATGTTTCGGTCAAAAAATCATAATATATTATACACTAGTTTATACTAGTTTCGGTCAAAAATCAAGTTAAATCGAGGACTGTTCAAAATGATTCGAAACTTCACATATCATTTATAAATTTTATGAGAGAAGTATATGATGGAAGTCCATGCAAAAAATCATCTGAAAATTAGATTCTATGAAACATTTCTAAATGGATCTTTCGGTCAAAAATCATAGTATATTATACACTAGTTTCGGTCAAAAAATAAAATTTAATTGTGGACAATTTGAAATGATACGAGACTTTTCAGATCATTTATATATTTTAGGAGGGAAGGTTAAGATGGAACTCCATGCAAAAAAATCATCTGAAAACTAGATTCTATGAAACATTTCAAAATGCAAGTTTCGGTCAAAAAATCATTATATATTATACACTAGTTTATACTAATTTCGGTCAAAAATCAAGTTAAATCGGGGACTGTTCAAAATGATTCGAAACTTCACATATCATTTATAAATTTTACGAGGGAAGGATATGATGGAAGTCCATGAAAAAAATCATCTGAAAATTAGATTCTATGAAACATTTCGAAATGGTTGTTTCGGTCAAAAATCATAGTATATTATACACTAGTTTCGGTCAAAAAATAAAATTTTATTGGGGAATATTTGAAATGGTACGAGACTTTTCAGATCATTTATGTATGTTTAGAGGAAAGGTTATGATGGAAGTCCAGGCAAAAAAATCATCTGAAAACTAGATTAACTTTTCGAAATGCAAGTTTCGGTCAAAAATCATAAGTATATTATACACTAGTTTCGGTCAAAAAAATAAAATAAAATTTAATTGGGGACTATTTGAAATGCTACGAGACTTTTCAGGTCATTTATATATGTTAAGAGGGAAGGCTTTGATGGAAGTCCATGCAAAAAAATTATCTGAAAACTAGATTAACTTTTCAAAATGAAAGTTTCGGTCAAAAAATCATAATATATTATACACTAGTTTATACTTGTTTCGGTCAAAAATCAAGTTAAATCGAGGACTGTTCAAAATGATTCGAAACTTCACATATCATTTATAAATATTATGAGGGAAGGATATGATGGAAGTCCATGCAAAAAATCATCTAAAAATTAGATTCTATGAAACATTTCAAAATGGATCATTCAGTCAAAAATCATAGTATATTATACACTAGTTTCGTTCAAAAAGAATTATTTTTAATTGGGGACTATTTGAAATGATACGAGACTTTTCAGATCATTTATAAATTTTAAGAGGGAAGGTTACGATGGAACTCCATACAAAAAAATCATCTGAATACTAGATTCTATGAAACTTTTCAAAATGCAAGTTTCGGTCAAAAAATCATAATATATTATACACTGGTTTATACTAGTTTCGTTCAAAAATTAAGTTAAATCGAGGACTTTTCAAAATGATTCGAAACTTCACATATCATTTATAAATTTTATGAGGGAAGGATATGATGGAAGTCCATGCAAAAAAATCTTCTGAAAATTAGATTCTATGAAACATTTCAAAATGGATCTTTCGGTCAAAAATCATAGTATATTATATACACTAGTTTCGGTCAAAAAATAAAATTTAATTGTGGAATATTTGAAATGGTACGAGACTTTTCAGATCATTTATATATTTTAAGAGGGAAGGTTACGATGGAACTCCATGCAAAAAAAATCATCTGAAAACTAGATTCTATGAAACATTACAAAATGCAAGTTTCGGTCAAAAAATCATAATATATTATACACTAATTTATACTAATTTCGGTCAGAAATCAAGTTAAACCGAGGACTGTTCAAAATGATTCGAAACTTCACATATAATTTATAAAATTTTACGAGGGAAGGATATGATGGAAGTCCATGAAAAAGAATCATCTGAAAATTAGATTCTATGAATCATTTCGAAATGGTTGTTTCGGTCAAAAATCATAGTATATTATACACTAGTTTTGGTCAAAAAATAAAATTTTATTGGGGAATATTTGAAGTGATACGAGACTTTTCAGATCATTTATATATTTTAAGAGGGAAGGTTACGATGGAACTCCATGCAAAAAAATCATCTGAAAACTAGATTCTATGAAACATTTCAAAATGCAAGTTTCGGTCAAAAAATCATAATATATTATACACTAGTTTATACTAATTTCGGTCAAAAATCAAGTTAAATCGGGGACTGTTCAAAATGATTTGAAACTTCACATATCATTTATAAATTTTACGAGGGAAGGATATGATGGAAGTCCATGAAAAAAAATCATCTGAAAATTAGATTCTATGAAACATTTCGAAATGGTTGTTTCAGTCAAAAATCATAGTATATTATACACTAGTTTCGGTCAAAAAATAAAATTTTATTGTGGAATATTTGAAATGGTACGAGACTTTTCAGATCATTTATATATGTTAAGTGGGAAGGTTATGATGGAAGTCCATGCAAAAAAATCATCTGAAAACTAGATTAACGTTTCGAAATGCAAGTTTCGGTCAAAAATCATAGTATATTATACACTAGTTTCGGTCAAAATAATCAAATTTAATTGGGGACTATTTGAAATGATACGAGACTTTTCAGGTCATTTATATATGTTAAGAGGGAAGGCTATGATGGAAGTCCATGCAAAAAATTATCTGAAAACTAGATTAACTTTTCAAAATGAATGTTTCGGTCAAAAAATCATAATATATTATACACTAGTTTATACTAGTTTCGGTCATAAATCAAGTTAAATCGAGGACTTTACAAAAAGATTCGAAACTTCACATATCATTTATAAATTTTATGAGGGAAGGATATGATGGTAGTCCATGCAAAAAAATCTTCTGAAAATTAGATTCTATGAAACATTTCAAAATGGATCTTTCGGTCAAAAATCATAGTATAGTATACACTAGTTTCGGTCAAAAAATAAAATTTAATTGGGGATTATTTGAAATGATACGAGACTTTTCAGATCATTTATATATTTTAATAGGGGAGGTTACGATGGAACTCCATGCAAAATAATCATCTGAAAATTAGATTCTATGAAACATTTCGAAATGGTTGTTTCGGTCAAAAATCATAGTATATTATACACTAGTTTCGGTCAAAAAATAAAATTTAATTGGGGACTATTTGAAATGATACAAAACTTTTCAGATCATTTATATATCTTAAGAGGGAAGGTTATGATGAAAGTCCAGGCAAAAAAATCATCTGAAAACTAGATTAACTTTTCGAAATGCAAGTTTCGCTCAAAAATCATAGTATATTATACACTAGTTTCGGTCAAAAAAATAAAATTTAATTGGGGACTATTTGAAATGATACGAGACTTTTCAGGTCATTTATATATGTTAAGAGGGAAGGCTATAATGGAAGTCCATCCAAAAAAATTATCTGAAAACTAGATTAACTTTTCAAATGAATGTTTCGGTCAAAAAATCATAATATATTATACACTAGTTTATACTAGTTTCGGTCAAAAATAAAGTTAAATCGAGGACTGTTCAAAATGATTCGAAACTTCACATATCATTTATAAATTTTATGAGGGAAGTATATGATGGAAGTCCATGCAAAAAATCATCTGAAAATTAGATTCTATGAAACATTTCAAAATGGATCTTTCGGTCAAAAATCATAGTATATTATACACTAGTTTCGGTCAAAAAATAAAATTTAATTGTGGACTATTTGAAATGATACGAGACTTTTCAGATCATTTATATATTTTAGGAGGGAAGGTTAAGATGGAACTCCATGCAAAAAAATCATCTGAAAACTAGATTCTATGAAACATTTCAAAATGCAAGTTTCGGTCAAAAAATCATAATATATTATACACTAGTTTATACTAATTTCGGTCAAAAATCAAGTTAAATCGGGGACTGTTCAAAATGATTCGAAACTTCACATATCATTTATAAATTTTACGAGGGAAGGATATGATGGAAGTCCATGAAAAAAATCATCTGAAAATTAGATTCTATGAAACATTTCGAAATGGTTGTTTCGGTCAAAAATCATAGTATATTATACACTAGTTTCGGTCAAAAAATAAAATTTTATTGGGGAATATTTGAAATGGTACGAGACTTTTCAGATCATTTATGTATGTTTAGAGGAAAGGTTATGATGGAAGTCCAGGCAAAAAAATCATCTGAAAACTAGATTAACTTTTCGAAATGCAAGTTTCGGTCAAAAATCATAAGTATATTATACACTAGTTTCGGTCCAAAAAAATCAAATTTAATTGGGGACTATTTGAAATGCTACGAGACTTTTCAGGTCATTTATATATGTTAAGAGGGAAGGCTTTGATGGAAGTCCATGCAAAAAAATTATCTGAAAACTAGATTAACTTTTCAAATTGAAAGTTTCGGTCAAAAAATCATAATATATTATACACTAGTTTATACTTGTTTCGGTCAAAAATCAAGTTAAATCGAGGACTGTTCAAAATGATTCGAAACTTCACATATCATTTATAAATATTATGAGGGAAGGATATGATGGAAGTCCATGCAAAAAATCATCTAAAAATTAGATTCTATGAAACATTTCAAAATGGATCATTCGGTCAAAAATCATAGTATATTATACACTAGTTTCGTTCAAAAAGAATTATTTTTAATTGGGGACTATTTGAAATGATACGAGACTTTTCAGATCATTTATAAATTTTAAGAGGGAAGGTTACGATGGAACTCCATACAAAAAAATATCTGAATACTAGATTCTATGAAACTTTTCAAATTGCAAGTTTCGGTCAAAAAATCATAATATATTATACACTGGTTTATACTAGTTTCGTTCAAAAATTAAGTTAAATCGAGGACTTTTCAAAATGATTCGAAACATCACATATCATTTATAAATTTTATGAGGGAAGGATATGATGGAAGTCCATGCAAAAAAATCTTCTGAAAATTAGATTCTATGAAATATTTCAAAATGGATCTTTCGGTCAAAAATCATAGTATATTATATACACTAGTTTCGGTCAAAAAATAAAATTTAATTGTGGAATATTTGAAATGGTACGAGACTTTTCAGATCATTTATATATTTTAAGAGGGAAGGTTACGATGGAACTCCATGCAAAAAAAAAATCTGAAAACTAGATTCTATGAAACATTACAAAATGCAAGTTTCGGTCAAAAAATCATAATATATTATACACTAATTTATACTAATTTCGGTCAGAAATCAAGTTAAACCGAGGACTGTTCAAAATGATTCGAAATTTCACATATCATTTATAAAATTTTACGAGGGAAGGATATGATGGAAGTCCATGAAAAAGAATCATCTGAAAATTAGATTCTATGAATCATTTCGAAATGGTTGTTTCGGTCAAAAATCATAGTATATTATACACTAGTTTTGGTCAAAAAATAAAATTTTATTGGGGAATATTTGAAATGATACGAGACTTTTCAGATCATTTATATATTTTAAGAGGGAAGGTTACGATGGAAATCCATGCAAAAAAATCATCTGAAAACTAGATTCTATGAAACATTTCAAAATGCAAGTTTCGGTCAAAAAATCATAATATATTATACACTAGTTTATACTAATTTCGGTCAAAATTCAAGTTAAATCGGGGACTGTTCAAAATGATTTGAAACTTCACATATCATTTATAAATTTTACGAGGGAAGGATATGATGGAAGTCCATGAAAAAAAATCATCTGAAAATTAGATTCTATGAAACATTTCGAAATGGTTGTTTCAGTCAAAAATCATAGTATATTATACACTAGTTTCGGTCAAAAAATAAAATTTTATTGTGGAATATTTGAAATGGTACGAGACTTTTCAGATCATTTATATATGTTAAGTGGGAAGGTTATGATGGAAGTCCATGCAAAAAAATCATCTGAAAACTAGATTAACGTTTCGAAATGCAAGTTTCGGTCAAAAATCATAGTATATTATACACTAGTTTCGGTCAAAATAATCAAATTTAATTGGGGACTATTTGAAATGATACGAGACTTTTCAGGTCATTTATATATGTTAAGAGGGAAGGCTATGATGGAAGTCCATGCAAAAAATTATCTGAAAACTAGATTAACTTTTCAAAATGAATGTTTCGGTCAAAAAATCATAATATATTATACACTGGTTTATACTAGTTTCGGTCATAAATCAAGTTAAATCGAGGACTTTACAAAAAGATTCGAAACTTCACATATCATTTATAAATTTTATGAGGGAAGGATATGATGGTAGTCCATGCAAAAAAATCTTCTGAAAATTAGATTCTATGAAACATTTCAAAATGGATCTTTCGGTCAAAAATCATAGTATAGTATACACTAGTTTCGGTCAAAAAATAAAATTTAATTGGGGATTATTTGAAATGATACGAGACTTTTCAGATCATTTATATATTTTAATAGGGGAGGTTACGATGGAACTCCATGCAAAATAATCATCTGAAAATTAGATTCTATGAAACATTTCGAAATGGTTGTTTCGGTCAAAAATCATAGTATATTATACACTAGTTTCGGTCAAAAAATAAAATTTAATTGGGGACTATTTGAAATGATACAAAACTTTTCAGATCATTTATATATCTTAAGAGGGAAGGTTATGATGAAAGTCCAGGCAAAAAAATCATCTGAAAACTAGATTAACTTTTCGAAATGCAAGTTTCGCTCAAAAATCATAGTATATTATACACTAGTTTCGGTCAAAAAAATAAAATTTAATTGGGGACTATTTGAAATGATACGAGACTTTTCAGGTCATTTATATATGTTAAGAGGGAAGGCTATAATGGAAGTCCATCCAAAAAAATTATCTGAAAACTAGATTAACTTTTCAAATGAATGTTTCGGTCAAAAAATCATAATATATTATACACTAGTTTATACTAGTTTCGGTCAAAAATAAAGTTAAATCGAGGACTGTTCAAAATGATTCGAAACTTCACATATCATTTATAAATTTTATGAGGGAAGTATATGATGGAAGTCCATGCAAAAAATCATCTGAAAATTAGATTCTATGAAACATTTCAAAATGGATCTTTCGGTCAAAAATCATAGTATATTATACACTAGTTTCGGTCAAAAAATAAAATTTAATTGTGGACTATTTGAAATGATACGAGACTTTTCAGATCATTTATATATTTTAGGAGGGAAGGTTAAGATGGAACTCCATGCAAAAAAATCATCTGAAAACTAGATTCTATGAAACATTTCAAAATGCAAGTTTCGGTCAAAAAATCATAATATATTATACACTAGTTTATACTAATTTCGGTCAAAAATCAAGTTAAATCGGGGACTGTTCAAAATGATTCGAAACTTCACATATCATTTATAAATTTTACGAGGGAAGGATATGATGGAAGTCCATGAAAAAAATCATCTGAAAATTAGATTCTATGAAACATTTCGAAATGGTTGTTTCGGTCAAAAATCATAGTATATTATACACTAGTTTCGGTCAAAAAATAAAATTTTATTGGGGAATATTTGAAATGGTACGAGACTTTTCAGATCATTTATGTATGTTTAGAGGAAAGGTTATGATGGAAGTCCAGGCAAAAAAATCATCTGAAAACTAGATTAACTTTTCGAAATGCAAGTTTCGGTCAAAAATCATAAGTATATTATACACTAGTTTCGGTCAAAAAAATAAAATAAAATTTAATTGGGGACTATTTGAAATGCTACGAGACTTTTCAGGTCATTTATATATGTTAAGAGGGAAGGCTTTGATGGAAGTCCATGCAAAAAAATTATCTGAAAACTAGATTAACTTTTCAAAATGAAAGTTTCGGTCAAAAAATCATAATATATTATACACTAGTTTATACTTGTTTCGGTCAAAAATCAAGTTAAATCGAGGACTGTTCAAAATGATTCGAAACTTCACATATCATTTATAAATATTATGAGGGAAGGATATGATGGAAGTCCATGCAAAAAATCATCTAAAAATTAGATTCTATGAAACATTTCAAAATGGATCATTCAGTCAAAAATCATAGTATATTATACACTAGTTTCGTTCAAAAAGAATTATTTTTAATTGGGGACTATTTGAAATGATACGAGACTTTTCAGATCATTTATAAATTTTAAGAGGGAAGGTTACGATGGAACTCCATACAAAAAAATCATCTGAATACTAGATTCTATGAAACTTTTCAAAATGCAAGTTTCGGTCAAAAAATCATAATATATTATACACTGGTTTATACTAGTTTCGTTCAAAAATTAAGTTAAATCGAGGACTTTTCAAAATGATTCGAAACTTCACATATCATTTATAAATTTTATGAGGGAAGGATATGATGGAAGTCCATGCAAAAAAATCTTCTGAAAATTAGATTCTATGAAACATTTCAAAATGGATCTTTCGGTCAAAAATCATAGTATATTATATACACTAGTTTCGGTCAAAAAATAAAATTTAATTGTGGAATATTTGAAATGGTACGAGACTTTTCAGATCATTTATATATTTTAAGAGGGAAGGTTACGATGGAACTCCATGCAAAAAAAATCATCTGAAAACTAGATTCTATGAAACATTACAAAATGCAAGTTTCGGTCAAAAAATCATAATATATTATACACTAATTTATACTAATTTCGGTCAGAAATCAAGTTAAACCGAGGACTGTTCAAAATGATTCGAAACTTCACATATAATTTATAAAATTTTACGAGGGAAGGATATGATGGAAGTCCATGAAAAAGAATCATCTGAAAATTAGATTCTATGAATCATTTCGAAATGGTTGTTTCGGTCAAAAATCATAGTATATTATACACTAGTTTTGGTCAAAAAATAAAATTTTATTGGGGAATATTTGAAGTGATACGAGACTTTTCAGATCATTTATATATTTTAAGAGGGAAGGTTACGATGGAACTCCATGCAAAAAAATCATCTGAAAACTAGATTCTATGAAACATTTCAAAATGCAAGTTTCGGTCAAAAAATCATAATATATTATACACTAGTTTATACTAATTTCGGTCAAAAATCAAGTTAAATCGGGGACTGTTCAAAATGATTTGAAACTTCACATATCATTTATAAATTTTACGAGGGAAGGATATGATGGAAGTCCATGAAAAAAAATCATCTGAAAATTAGATTCTATGAAACATTTCGAAATGGTTGTTTCAGTCAAAAATCATAGTATATTATACACTAGTTTCGGTCAAAAAATAAAATTTTATTGTGGAATATTTGAAATGGTACGAGACTTTTCAGATCATTTATATATGTTAAGTGGGAAGGTTATGATGGAAGTCCATGCAAAAAAATCATCTGAAAACTAGATTAACGTTTCGAAATGCAAGTTTCGGTCAAAAATCATAGTATATTATACACTAGTTTCGGTCAAAATAATCAAATTTAATTGGGGACTATTTGAAATGATACGAGACTTTTCAGGTCATTTATATATGTTAAGAGGGAAGGCTATGATGGAAGTCCATGCAAAAAATTATCTGAAAACTAGATTAACTTTTCAAAATGAATGTTTCGGTCAAAAAATCATAATATATTATACACTAGTTTATACTAGTTTCGGTCATAAATCAAGTTAAATCGAGGACTTTACAAAAAGATTCGAAACTTCACATATCATTTATAAATTTTATGAGGGAAGGATATGATGGTAGTCCATGCAAAAAAATCTTCTGAAAATTAGATTCTATGAAACATTTCAAAATGGATCTTTCGGTCAAAAATCATAGTATAGTATACACTAGTTTCGGTCAAAAAATAAAATTTAATTGGGGATTATTTGAAATGATACGAGACTTTTCAGATCATTTATATATTTTAATAGGGGAGGTTACGATGGAACTCCATGCAAAATAATCATCTGAAAATTAGATTCTATGAAACATTTCGAAATGGTTGTTTCGGTCAAAAATCATAGTATATTATACACTAGTTTCGGTCAAAAAATAAAATTTAATTGGGGACTATTTGAAATGATACAAAACTTTTCAGATCATTTATATATCTTAAGAGGGAAGGTTATGATGAAAGTCCAGGCAAAAAAATCATCTGAAAACTAGATTAACTTTTCGAAATGCAAGTTTCGCTCAAAAATCATAGTATATTATACACTAGTTTCGGTCAAAAAAATAAAATTTAATTGGGGACTATTTGAAATGATACGAGACTTTTCAGGTCATTTATATATGTTAAGAGGGAAGGCTATAATGGAAGTCCATCCAAAAAAATTATCTGAAAACTAGATTAACTTTTCAAATGAATGTTTCGGTCAAAAAATCATAATATATTATACACTAGTTTATACTAGTTTCGGTCAAAAATAAAGTTAAATCGAGGACTGTTCAAAATGATTCGAAACTTCACATATCATTTATAAATTTTATGAGGGAAGTATATGATGGAAGTCCATGCAAAAAATCATCTGAAAATTAGATTCTATGAAACATTTCAAAATGGATCTTTCGGTCAAAAATCATAGTATATTATACACTAGTTTCGGTCAAAAAATAAAATTTAATTGTGGACTATTTGAAATGATACGAGACTTTTCAGATCATTTATATATTTTAGGAGGGAAGGTTAAGATGGAACTCCATGCAAAAAAATCATCTGAAAACTAGATTCTATGAAACATTTCAAAATGCAAGTTTCGGTCAAAAAATCATAATATATTATACACTAGTTTATACTAATTTCGGTCAAAAATCAAGTTAAATCGGGGACTGTTCAAAATGATTCGAAACTTCACATATCATTTATAAATTTTACGAGGGAAGGATATGATGGAAGTCCATGAAAAAAATCATCTGAAAATTAGATTCTATGAAACATTTCGAAATGGTTGTTTCGGTCAAAAATCATAGTATATTATACACTAGTTTCGGTCAAAAAATAAAATTTTATTGGGGAATATTTGAAATGGTACGAGACTTTTCAGATCATTTATGTATGTTTAGAGGAAAGGTTATGATGGAAGTCCAGGCAAAAAAATCATCTGAAAACTAGATTAACTTTTCGAAATGCAAGTTTCGGTCAAAAATCATAAGTATATTATACACTAGTTTCGGTCCAAAAAAATCAAATTTAATTGGGGACTATTTGAAATGCTACGAGACTTTTCAGGTCATTTATATATGTTAAGAGGGAAGGCTTTGATGGAAGTCCATGCAAAAAAATTATCTGAAAACTAGATTAACTTTTCAAATTGAAAGTTTCGGTCAAAAAATCATAATATATTATACACTAGTTTATACTTGTTTCGGTCAAAAATCAAGTTAAATCGAGGACTGTTCAAAATGATTCGAAACTTCACATATCATTTATAAATATTATGAGGGAAGGATATGATGGAAGTCCATGCAAAAAATCATCTAAAAATTAGATTCTATGAAACATTTCAAAATGGATCATTCGGTCAAAAATCATAGTATATTATACACTAGTTTCGTTCAAAAAGAATTATTTTTAATTGGGGACTATTTGAAATGATACGAGACTTTTCAGATCATTTATAAATTTTAAGAGGGAAGGTTACGATGGAACTCCATACAAAAAAATCATCTGAATACTAGATTCTATGAAACTTTTCAAATTGCAAGTTTCGGTCAAAAAATCATAATATATTATACACTGGTTTATACTAGTTTCGTTCAAAAATTAAGTTAAATCGAGGACTTTTCAAAATGATTCGAAACATCACATATCATTTATAAATTTTATGAGGGAAGGATATGATGGAAGTCCATGCAAAAAAATCTTCTGAAAATTAGATTCTATGAAATATTTCAAAATGGATCTTTCGGTCAAAAATCATAGTATATTATATACACTAGTTTCGGTCAAAAAATAAAATTTAATTGTGGAATATTTGAAATGGTACGAGACTTTTCAGATCATTTATATATTTTAAGAGGGAAGGTTACGATGGAACTCCATGCAAAAAAAAATCTGAAAACTAGATTCTATGAAACATTACAAAATGCAAGTTTCGGTCAAAAAATCATAATATATTATACACTAATTTATACTAATTTCGGTCAGAAATCAAGTTAAACCGAGGACTGTTCAAAATGATTCGAAATTTCACATATCATTTATAAAATTTTACGAGGGAAGGATATGATGGAAGTCCATGAAAAAGAATCATCTGAAAATTAGATTCTATGAATCATTTCGAAATGGTTGTTTCGGTCAAAAATCATAGTATATTATACACTAGTTTTGGTCAAAAAATAAAATTTTATTGGGGAATATTTGAAATGATACGAGACTTTTCAGATCATTTATATATTTTAAGAGGGAAGGTTACGATGGAAATCCATGCAAAAAAATCATCTGAAAACTAGATTCTATGAAACATTTCAAAATGCAAGTTTCGGTCAAAAAATCATAATATATTATACACTAGTTTATACTAATTTCGGTCAAAATTCAAGTTAAATCGAGGACTGTTCAAAATGATTTGAAACTTCACATATCATTTATAAATTTTACGAGGGAAGGATATGATGGAAGTCCATGAAAAAAAATCATCTGAAAATTAGATTCTATGAAACATTTCGAAATGGTTGTTTCAGTCAAAAATCATAGTATATTATACACTAGTTTCGGTCAAAAAATAAAATTTTATTGTGGAATATTTGAAATGGTACGAGACTTTTCAGATCATTTATATATGTTAAGTGGGAAGGTTATGATGGAAGTCCATGCAAAAAAATCATCTGAAAACTAGATTAACGTTTCGAAATGCAAGTTTCGGTCAAAAATCATAGTATATTATACACTAGTTTCGGTCAAAATAATCAAATTTAATTGGGGACTATTTGAAATGATACGAGACTTTTCAGGTCATTTATATATGTTAAGAGGGAAGGCTATGATGGAAGTCCATGCAAAAAATTATCTGAAAACTAGATTAACTTTTCAAAATGAATGTTTCGGTCAAAAAATCATAATATATTATACACTAGTTTATACTAGTTTCGGTCATAAATCAAGTTAAATCGAGGACTTTTCAAAAAGATTCGAAACTTCACATATCATTTATAAATTTTATGAGGGAAGGATATGATGGTAGTCCATGCAAAAAAATCTTCTGAAAATTAGATTCTATGAAACATTTCAAAATGGATCTTTCGGTCAAAAATCATAGTATAGTATACACTAGTTTCGGTCAAAAAATAAAATTTAATTGGGGATTATTTGAAATGATACGAGACTTTTCAGATCATTTATATATTTTAAGAGGGGAGGTTACGATGGAACTCCATGCAAAAAAATCATCTGAAAATTAGATTCTATGAAACATTTCGAAATGGTTGTTTCGGTTAAAAATCATAGTATATTATACACTAGTTACGGTCTAAAAATAAAATTTAATTGGGGACTATTTGAAATGATACGAAACTTTTCAGATCATTTATATATCTTAAGAGGGAAGGTTATGATGAAAGTCCAGGCAAAAAAATCATCTGAAAACTAGATTAACTTTTCGAAATGCAAGTTTCGCTCAAAAATCATAGTATATTATACACTAGTTTCGGTCAAAAAAATAAAATTTAATTGGGGACTATTTGAAATGATACGAGACTTTTCAGGTCATTTATATATGTTAAGAGGGAAGGCTATAATGGAAGTCCATCCAAAAAAATTATCTGAAAACTAGATTAACTTTTCAAATGAATGTTTCGGTCAAAAAATCATAATATATTATACACTAGTTTATACTAGTTTCGGTCAAAAATCAAGTTAAATCGAGGACTGTTCAAAATGATTCGAAACTTCACATATCATTTATAAATTTTATGAGGGAAGTATATGATGGAAGTCCATGCAAAAAATCATCTGAAAATTAGATTCTATGAAACATTTCAAAATGGATCTTTCGGTCAAAAATCATAGTATATTATACACTAGTTTCGGTCAAAAAATAAAATTTAATTGTGGACTATTTGAAATGATACGAGACTTTTCAGATCATTTATATATTTTAGGAGGGAAGGTTAAGATGGAACTCCATGCAAAAAAATCATCTGAAAACTAGATTCTATGAAACATTTCAAAATGCAAGTTTCGGTCAATAAATCATAATATATTATACACTAGTTTATACTAATTTCGGTCAAAAATCAAGTTAAATCGGGGACTGTTCAAAATGATTCAAAACTTCACATATCATTTATAAATTTTACGAGGGAAGGATATGATGGAAGTCCATGAAAAAAATCATCTGAAAATTAGATTCTATGAAACATTTCGAAATGGTTGTTTCGGTCAAAAATCATAGTATATTATACACTAGTTTCGGTCAAAAAATAAAATTTTATTGGGGAATATTTGAAATGGTACGAGACTTTTCAGATCATTTATGTATGTTTAGAGGAAAGGTTATGATGGAAGTCCAGGCAAAAAAATCATCTGAAAACTAGATTAACTTTTCGAAATGCAAGTTTCGGTCAAAAATCATAAGTATATTATACACTAGTTTCGGTCAAAAAAAAATCAAATTTAATTGGGGACTATTTGAAATGCTACGAGACTTTTCAGGTCATTTATATATGTTAAGAGGGAAGGCTTTGATGGAAGTCCATGCAAAAAAATTATCTGAAAACTAGATTAACTTTTCAAAATGAAAGTTTCGGTCAAAAAATCATAATATATTATACACTAGTTTATACTTGTTTCGGTCAAAAATCAAGTTAAATCGAGGACTGTTCAAAATGATTCGAAACTTCACATATCATTTATAAATTTTATGAGGGAAGGATATGATGGAAGTCCATGCAAAAAATCATCTAAAAATTAGATTCTATGAAACATTTCAAAATGGATCATTCGGTCAAAAATCATAGTATATTATACACTAGTTTCGTTCAAAAAGAATTATTTTTAATTGGGGACTATTTGAAATGATACGAGACTTTTCAGATCATTTATAAATTTTAAGAGGGAAGGTTACGATGGAACTCCATACAAAAAAATCATCTGAATACTAGATTCTATGAAACTTTTCAAAATGCAAGTTTCGGTCAAAAAATCATAATATATTATACACTAGTTTATACTAGTTTCGTTCAAAAATTAAGTTAAATCGAGGACTTTTCAAAATGATTCGAAACTTCACATATCATTTATAAATTTTATGAGGGTAGGATATGATGGAAGTCCATGCAAAAAAATCTTCTGAAAATTAGATTCTATGAAACATTTCAAAATGGATCTTTCGGTCAAAAATCATAGTATATTATATACACTAGTTTCGGTCAAAAAATAAAATTTAATTGTGGAATATTTGAAATGGTACGAGACTTTTCAGATCATTTATATATTTTAAGAGGGAAGGTTACGATGGAACTCCATGCAAAAAAAATCATCTGAAAACTAGATTCTATGAAACATTTCAAAATGCAAGTTTCGGTCAAAAAATCATAATATATTATACACTAATTTATACTAATTTCGGTCAGAAATCAAGTTAAACCGAGGACTGTTCAAAATGATTCGAAACTTCACATATCATTTATAAAATTTTACGAGGGAAGGATATGATGGAAGTCCATGAAAAAAATCATGTGAAAATTAGATTCTATGAATCATTTCGAAATGGTTGTTTCGGTCAAAAATCATAGTATATTATACACTAGTTTTGGTCAAAAAATAAAATTTTATTGGGGAATATTTGAAATGATACGAGACTTTTCAGATCATTTATATATTTTAAGAGGGAAGGTTACGATGGAACTCCATGTAAAAAAATCATCTGAAAACTAGATTCTATGAAACATTTCAAAATGCAAGTTTCGGTCAAAAAATCATAATATATTATACACTAGTTTATACTAATTTCGGTCAAAAATCAAGTTAAATCGGGGACTGTTCAAAATGATTTGAAACTTCACATATCATTTATAAATTTTACGAGGGAAGGATATGATGGAAGTCCATGAAAAAAAATCATCTGAAAATTAGATTCTATGAAACATTTCGAAATGGTTGTTTCAGTCAAAAATCATAGTATATTATACACTAGTTTCGGTCAAAAAATAAAATTTTATTGTGGAATATTTGAAATGGTACGAGACTTTTCAGATCATTTATATATGTTAAGTGGGAAGGTTATGATGGAATTCCATGCAAAAAAATCATCTGAAAACTAGATTAACGTTTCGAAATACAAGTTTCGGTCAAAAATCATAGTATATTATACACTAGTTTCGGTCAAAATAATCAAATTTAATTGGGGACTATTTGAAATGATATGAGACTTTTCAGGTCATTTATATATGTTAAGAGGGAAGGCTATGATGGAAGTCCATGCAAAAAATTATCTGAAAACTAGATTAACTTTTCAAAATGAATGTTTCGGTCAAAAAATCATAATATATTATACACTAGTTTATACTAGTTTCGGTCATAAATCAAGTTAAATCGAGGACTTTTCAAAAAGATTTGAAACTTCACATATCATTTATAAATTTTATGAGGGAAGGATATGATGGAAGTCCATGCAAAAAAGTCTTCTGAAAATTAGATTCTATGAAAAATTTCAAAATGGATCTTTCGGTCAAAAATCATAGTATAGTATACACTAGTTTCGGTCAAAAAATAAAATTTAATTGGGGATTATTTGAAATGATACGAGACTTTTCAGATCATTTATATATTTTAAGAGGGGAGGTTACGATGGAACTCCATGCAAAAAAATCATCTGAAAATTAGATTCTATGAAACATTTCGAAATGGTTGTTTCGGTCAAAAATCATAGTATATTATACACTAGTTTCGGTCAAAAAATAAAATTTTATTGGGGAATATTTGAAATGATACGAGACTTTTCAGATCATTTATATATTTTAAGAGGGAAGGTTACGATGGAACTCCATCCAAAAAAATCATCTGAAAACTAGATTCTATGAAACTTTTCAAAATGCAAGTTTCGGTCAAAAAATCATAATATATATTATACACTAGTTTATACTAGTTTCATTCAAAAATCAAGTTAAATCAGGGACTGTTAAAAATGATTTGAAACTTCACATATCATTTATAAATTTTACGAGGGAAGGGTATGATGGAAGTCCATGCAAAAAATCATGTGAAAATTAGATTCTATGAAACATTTTGAAATGCTTGTTTCGGTCAAAAATCATAGTATATTATACACTAGTTTCGGTCAAAAAATAAAATTTAATTGGGGACTATTTGAAATGATACGAAACTTTTCAGATCATTTATATATCTTAAGAGGGAAGGTTATGATGAAAGTCCAGGCAAAAAAATCATCTGAAAACTAGATTAACTTTTCGAAATGCAAGTTTCGCTCAAAAATCATAGTATATTATACACTAGTTTCGGTCAAAAAAATAAAATTTAATTGGGGACTATTTGAAATGATACGAGACTTTTCAGGTCATTTATATATGTTAAGAAGGAAGGCTATGATGGAAGTCCATCCAAAAAAATTATCTGATAACTAGATTAACTTTTCAAATGAATGTTTCTGTCAAAAAATCATAATATATTATACACTAGTTTATACTAGTTTCGGTCAAAAATCAAGTTAAATCGAGGACTGTTCAAAATGATTCGAAACTTCACATATCATTTATAAATTTTATGAGGGAAGTATATGATGGAATTCCATGCAAAAAATCATCTGAAAATTAGATTCTATGAAACATTTCAAAATGGATCTTTCGGTCAAAAATCATAGTATATTATACACTAGTTTCTGTCAAAAAATAAAATTTAATTGGGGACTATTTGAAATGATACGAGACTTTTCAGATCATTTATATATTTTAGGAGGGAAGGTTAAGATGGAACTCCATGCAAAAAAATCATCTGAAAACTAGATTCTATGAAACATTTCAAAATGCAAGTTTCGGTCAAAAAATCATAATATATTATACACTAGTTTATACTAATTTCGGTCAAAAATCAAGTTAAATCGGGGACTGTTCAAAATGATTCGAAACTTCACATATCATTTATAAATTTTACGAGGGAAGGATATGATGGAAGTCCATGAAAAAAATCATCTGAAAATTAGATTCTATGAAACATTTCGAAATGGTTGTTTCGGTCAAAAATCATAGTATATTATACACTAGTTTCGGTCAAAAAATAAAATTTTATTGGGGAATATTTGAAATGGTACGAGACTTTTCAGATCATTTATGTATGCTTAGAGGAAAGGTTATGATGGAAGTCCAGGCAAAAAAATCATCTGAAAACTAGATTAACTTTTCGAAATGCAAGTTTCGGTCAAAAATCATAGTATATTATACACTAGTTTCGGTCCAATAAAAATCAAATTTAATTGGGGACTATTTGAAATGCTACGAGACTTTTCAGGTCATTTATATATGTTAAGAGGGAAGGCTTTGATGGAAGTCCATGCAAAAAAATTATCTGAAAACTAGATTAACTTTTCAAAATGAAAGTTTCGGTCAAAAAATCATAATATATTATACACTAGTTTATACTTGTTTCGGTCAAAAATCAAGTTAAATCGAGGACTGTTCAAAATGATTCGAAACTTCACATATCATTTATAAATTTTATGAGGGAAGGATATGATGGAAGTCCATGCAAAAAATCATCTAAAAATTAGATTCTATGAAACATTTCAAAATGTATCATTCGGTCAAAAATCATAGTATATTATACACTAGTTTCGTTCAAAAAGAATTATTTTTAATTGGGGACTATTTGAAATGATACGAGACTTTTCAGATCATTTATAAATTTTAAGAGGGAAGGTTACGATGGAACTCCATGCAAAAAAGTCATCTGAAAACAAGATTCTATGAAACTTTTCAAAATGCAAGTTTCGGTCAAAAAATCATAATATATTATACACTAGTTTATACTAGTTTCGGTCAAAAATCAAGTTAAATCGGGGACTGTTCAAAATGATTCGAAACTTCACATATCATTTATAAATTTTACGAGGGAAGGATATGATGGAAGTCCATGAAAAAAATCATCTGAAAATTAGATTCTATGAAACATTTCGAAATGGTTGTTTCGGTCAAAAATCATAGTATATTATACACTAGTTTCGGTCCAAAAAAAAATTTAATTGGGGACTATTTGAAATGATACGAGACTTTTCAGATCATTTATATATGTTAAGAGGGAAGGTTATGATGGAAGTCCATGCAAAAAAATCATCTGAAAACTAGATTAACTTTTCGAAATGCAAGTTTCGGTTAAAAATCATAGTATATTATACACTAGTTTCGGTCAAAAAAATCAAATTTAATTGCGGACTATTTGAAATGATACGAGACTTTTCAGGTCATTTATATATGTTAAGAGGGAAGGCTATGATGGAAGTCCATGCAAAAAAAAATTCTGAAAACTAGATTAACATTTCAAAATTAAAGTTTTTGTTAAAAAATCATAATATATTATACACTAGTTTATAGTAATTTCGGTCAAAAATCAAGTTAAATCGGGGACTTTTCAAAATGATTTGAAACTTCACATATCATTTATAAGTTTTATGAGGGAATGATATGATGGAAGTCCATGCAAAAAATCATCTGAAAATTAGATTCTAAGAAACATTTCAAAATGGATCTTTCGGTTAAAAATCAAAGTATATTATACACTAGTTTCGGTCAAAAAATAAAATTTAATTGGGGACTATTTGAAATGATACGAGACTTTTCAGATCATTTATATATTTTAAGAGGGAAGGTTACGATGGAAGTCCATGCAAAAAAAAATCATCTGAAAAATAGATTCTATGAAACTTTTCAAAAATGAAAGTTTCGGTCAAAAAATCATAATATATTATACACTAGTTTATACTAGTTTCGGTCAAAAATCAAGTTAAATCGGGGACTGTTCAAAATGATTTGAAACTTCACATATCATTTATAAATTTTACGAGGGAAGGATATGATGGAAGTCCATGCAAAAAATCTTCTGAAAATTAGATTCTATGAAACATTTCGAAAGGGATGTTTCGGTCAAAAATCATAGTATATTTTACACTAGTTTCGGTCAAAAAATAAAATTTAATTGGGGACAATTTGAAATGATACGAGACTTTTCAGATCATTTATATATGTTAAGAGGGAAGGTTATGATGGAAGTCCATGCAAAAAAATCATCTGAAAACTAGATTACTTTTCGAAGCATGTTTCGGTCAAAAATCATAGTATATTATACACTAGTTTCGGTCAAAAATATCAAATTTATTTGGGGACTATTTGAAATGATATGAGACTTTTCAGGTCATTTATATATGTTAAGAGGGAAGGCTATGATGGAAGTCCATGCAAAAAAATTATTTGAAAACTAGCTTAACTTTTCAAAATGAAAGTTTCGGTCAAAAATCATAATATATTATACACTAGTTTCGGTCAAAAAAATCAAATTTAATTGGGGACTATTTGAAATGAAATGTGATTTCACATATCATTTATATATGTTAAGAGGGAAGGTTATGATGAAAGTCCATGCAAAATATCATTTAAAAATTAGATTCTATGAAACATTTTGAAATGCATGTTTCCGTCAAAAATCATAGTATATTATACACTAGTTTCGATCAAAAAAAATAATATTTAATTGGGGACTATTTGAAATGATACGTGATGTCAAATATCATTTATATATGTTACGATGGAAGGTTATGATGGAAGTCCAGGCAAAATATCATCTGAAAATTAGATTTTATGAAACTTTTTGAAATGCAAGTTTCCGTCAAAAATCATAGTATATTATACACTAGTTTCGGTGAAAAAAAATAAAATTTAATTTGGGACTATTTGAAATGATACGAGACTTTTCAGATCATTTATATATGTTAAGAGGGAAGGATATGATGGAAGTCCATGCCAAAAAATCATTTGAATACTAGATTCTTTGAAACTTTTTGAAATGTAAGTTTCGGTTAAAAAATCATAATATATTATACACTAGTTTATACTAGTTTCCGTCAAAAATTAAATTAAATCGGGGATTGTTCGAAATGATACGAAACTTCACATATCATTTATATATTTTACGAGGGAAAGTTATGATGGAAGTCCATTCAAAAAATCATTGGAAAATTAGATTCTATGAAACTTTTGGAAATGCAAGTTTTGATCAAAAATCATAATATATTATACACTAGTTCGGTCAAAAAAATCAAATATAATTGGAGACTATTTGAAATGATACGAGACTTCACATATCATTTATATATGTTAAGAGAAAAGGTTAAGATGGAAGGAATTAAGGGAAGTCCATGCAAAAAATCATCTCAATATTATATTCTAAGAAACATTTCAAAATGCTAGTTTTGGTCAAAAATATAATATGTTATACACTATTTTATACTAGTTTTAGTAAAAAAACAATCAAATTAAATCGACAACTTTTCGAAATGCTACGAAACTTTTCAGATCCTTTTTGTACGAGGGAAGGAATTGAGGGTAGTCCATGCACAAAATCATCTAAAAATTATATTCTATGAAACTTTTCAAAATCCTAGTTTTGATCAAAAAATAATAATATATTATACACTAGTTTATACTCCTTTCAGTCAAAAATCAAACTAAAAATCGAGGACTGTTTGAAATGCAACGAGACTCTACAGATCCTTTCTATTAGTTACGAGAGAAGATAATGAGGTATGCCCAAGCAAAAAATCATCTTAAAATTATATTCTATGAAACTTTTCGAAATGCTACTTTCTCTGGAAAAAATCATAATATATTATACACTAGTTTATACAAGTTTCAGTCAAAAAAATTAAACTTAAATCGAGGACTACTCGAAATGCTACGAATTATTTTAGGCCATTTCTATATGTTACAAGGGAATGTTAAGGGGGAAGTGCATGCATAAAATCATCTAAAAAATTTATTTTATGAAACATTTTCAAAATTCTAACCTCGGTCAAAAATCTTAATATATTATACACTAGTTCATATTAGTTTCGGTCAAAAATCAATCTAAATCAAGGATTATTCGAAATGCTACGGAATTTTTCAGATCCTTTCTATACGTTACGAGGAAAAGTTATGAGGGAAGTCTTTACAAAAAGTTTATCTCAAAATTTGAATTTATTATACATTTCGAAATGCTAGTTTCGGCCAAAAAATCATAATATATTATACACTAGTTTATACTAGTTTCGGTCAAAAAATCAAACTAAATCAAGGACGGTTTGAAATGCTACGAAACTCTACAGATACTTTCTATATGTTATGAGAGAATATAATGAGGGAAGTCAATGCAAAAAATCATCTGAAAATTAGATTCTATGAAACTTTTCGATAAACTAGTTTCGGTCAAAAAATCATAATATATTATACACTAGTTTATACAAGTTTCGGTCAAAAAAATAAAATTAAAACGAGGACTACTCGAAATGAAACGAATCTTTTTAGACCATTTCTATATGTTACAAGGGAATGTTATGGGGGAAGTGCAAGCATAAAATCATCTCAAAAATTGATTCTACGAAAGATTTCAAAATGCTAGTTTCGGTCAAAAATCATAATATATTATACACTAATTTATACTAATTTCGATCAAAAAAATCAAACTAAATTGAGGACTTTTCGAATTGCTACGAAATTTTTCAGATCCTTTCTATATGTTACGAGGAAAAGTTATGAGGGAAGTCCATACAAAAAATCATCTCAAAATTTGATTCTACGCAACTTTTGGAAATGCTAGTTTCGGTAAAAAAAATCATAATATATTATACACTAGTTTATATAGGTTTTCGTCAAAAAATCAAATTAAATCGAGGACTCATTGAAATGCTACGAAACTTTTCAAATCCTTTTTATATGTTACGAGGGAAGGAATTGAGGGAAGTCCATGCAAAAAATCATCTCAATATTATATCTTAAGAAACATTTCAAAATGCTAGTTTTGGTCATAAATATAATATGTTATACATTTTATACTAGTTTTAGTCACACAAAAATCAAATTAAATCGACGACTTTTTAAAATGCTACGAAACATTTCGGATCCTTTTTATACAAGGGAAGGAATTGAGGGTAGTCCATGCACAAAATCATCTAAAAATTATATTCTATGAAACTTTTCAAAATGCTAGTTTTGATCAAAAAATAATAATATATTATACACTAGTTTATACTACTTTTAGTAAAAAAATCAAACTATATCGAGGACTGTTTGAAATGCAACGAAGCTCTACATATCCTTTCTATATGTTACGAGAGATGATAATGAGGGATGCCCATGCAAAAAATCATCTCAAAATTAGATTCTATGAAACTTTTCGAAATACTACTTTCTGTGAAAAGTCATAATATATTATACACTAGTTTATACAAGTTTCAGTCAAAAAAATAAACTTAAATCGAGGACTACTCAAAATGCTACGAATCATTTTAGGCCATTTCTATAAGTTACAAGGGAATGTTACGGGGCAAGTGCATGCATAAAATCATCTTAAAATTTGATTTTATGAAACTTATCAAAATGATAGACTCAGTCAAAAAATCATAATATATTATACACTAGTTCATATTAGTTTCGGTCAAAAAATCAAACTAAATTAAGGACTGTTCGAAATGCTACGGAATTTTTCAGATCATTTATATACGTTACGAGGAAAAGTTATGAGGGAAGTCTTTACAAAAAGTTCATCTCAAAATTTGACTTTATTATACTTTTCGAAATGCTAGTTTCGGCCAAAAAATCATAATATATTACACACTAGTTTATACAGGTTTTAGTCAAAAAAATCAAATTAAATCGAGGATTGTTCGAAATGCTACGAAACTTTTGAAATCCTTTTTATATGCTACGAGGAAAAAATTGAGGGAAGTCCATGCAAAAAATCATCTCAATATTATATTCTAAGAAACATTTCAAAATGCTAGTTTTGGTCAAAAATATAATATGTAATACACTATTTTATACTAGTTTTAGTTATAAAAAGATCAAATTAAATCGACGACTTTTCGAAATGCTACAAAACTTTTCAGATCATTTTTGTACGAGGGCAGGAATTGAGGGTAGTCCATGCACAAAATCATCTAAAAATTATATTCTATGAAAGTTTTCAAAATGCTAGTTTTGATCAAAAATAATAATATATTATACACTAGTTTATACTACTTTCTGTCAAAAAATCAAACTAAACCGATGACTGTTTGAAATGCTACGAAACTCTACAGATCCTTTATATATGTTACTAGAGAAGATAATGAGGGATGCCCATGCAAAAAATCATCTCAAAATTAGATTCTATGAAACTTTTCGAAACGCTACTTTCTGTGAAAAAATCATAATATATTATAAACTAGTTTATACAAGTTTCGGTCAAAAAAATAAACTTAAATTGAGGACTACTCGAAATGCTACGAATCATTTTAGGCCATTTCTATATGTTACAAGGGAATGTTACGGGGGAAGTGCATGCATAAAATCATCTTAAAATTTGATTTTATGAAACTTTTAAAAATGATAGCCTCGGTCAAAAAATCATAATATATTATACACTAGTTCATATTAGTTTCGGTCAAAAAATCAAACTAAATCAAGGATTGCTCGAAATGCTATGGAATTTTTCAGATCCTTTCTATACGTTACGAGGAAAAGTTATGAGGGAAGTCTTTACAAAAATTTCATCTCAAAATTTGACTTTATTATACTTTTCGAAATGTTAGTTTCGGTCAAAAAATCATAATATATTATACACTAGTTTATACTAGTTTCGGTCAAAAAATCAAACTAAATCGAGGACAGTTTGAAATGCTACGAAACTCTACAGATACTTTCTATATGTTATGAAAGAATATAATGAGGGAACTCCATGCAAAAAATATTTGAAAATTAGATTCTTTGAAACTTTTCGGTAAACTAGTTTCGGTCAAAAAATTATAATATATTATACACTAGTTTATACAAGTTTCGGTCAAAAAAATAAAATTAAAACGAGGACTACTCGAAATGCTACGAATCTTTTTAGACCATTTCTATATGTTACAAGGGAATGTTATGGGGGAAGTGCAAGCATAAAATCATCTAAAAATTTGATTCTATGAAATATTTCAAAATGCTAGTTTCGGTCAAAAATCATAATATATTATACACTAGTTTATACTGATTTCGGTCAAAAAATCAAACTAAATCAAGGACTTTTCGAATTGCTACGAAATTTTTCAGATCCTTTCTATATGTTACGAGGAAAAGTTATGAGGGAAGTCCATACAAAAAAAAATCATCTCAAAATTTGATTCTATGCAACTTTTCGAAATGCTAGTTTCGGTAAAAAAAAATCATAATATATTATACACTAGTTTATACAGATTTTGGTCAAAAAATAAAATTAAGCCGAGGACTGTTCGAAATGCTACGAAACTTTTCAAATCCTTTTTATATGTTACGAGGGATGGAATTGAGGGAAGTCCATGCAAAAAATCATCTCAACATTATATTCTAAGAAACATTTCAAAGTGCTAGTTTTGGTCAAAAATATAATATGTTATACACTATTTTATACTAGTTTTAGTCAAAAAAATCAAATTAAATCGAGGACAGTTTGAAATGCTACGAAACTCTACAGATACTTTCTATATGTTATGAGAGAATATAATGAGGGAAGTCCATGCAAAAAATCATCTGAAAATTAGATTCTATGAAACTTTTCGATAAAACTATTTTCGGTCAAAAAATCATAATATATTATACACTAGTTTATACAAGTTTCCGTCAAAAAAATAAAATTAAAACGAGGACTACTCGAAATGCTACGAATCTTTTTAGACCATTTCTATATGTTACAAGGGAATGTTATGGGGAGGTGCAAGCATAAAATCATCTCAAAATTTGATTCTATGAAACATTTAAAAATGATAGTTTCGGTCAAAAATCATAATATATTATACACTAGTTTATACTAATTTTGGTCAAAAAATCAAACATATCGAGGACTTTTCGAATTGCTACGAAATTTTTCTGATCCTTTCTATATGTTACGAGGAAAAGTTATGAGGGAAGTTTATACAAAAAAATCATCTCAAAATTTGATTCTATGCAACTTTTCGAACTGCTAGTTTCGATAATAAAAACAAATCATAATATATTATACACTAGTTTATACAGGTTTTGGTCAAAAAAATCAAATTAAATCGAGGATTGTTCGAAATGCTACGAAATTTTTCAAATCCTTTTCAAAATTTTATTCTAAGAAACTTTTTAAAATGCTAGTTTCGGTCAAAAAATTATAATATGTTTTACACTATTTTATATTAGTTTTACTAAAAAAATCAAATTAAATCGACGATTGTTCGAAATGCTACGAAACTTTTCAGATCTTTTTTGTACGAGGGAAGGAATTGAGGGTAATTCATGCAAAAAATCATCTAAAAATATTATTTTATGAAACTTTTCAAAATTCTAGTTTCGGTCAAAAAATCATAATATATTATACACTAGTTTATACTAGTTTCAGTTGAAAAATCAAACTAAATCGAAGACTGTTTGAAATGCTACAAAACTCTACAGGTATATTGTTAATTATTATGACATGATTAATCAAACAATGTGGATTAGAAAAATACTTATTATATAAAGCAAAAGGAAGCAACTGAGAATTTGATCGATAGTACATCTACCAATATATTATTTTCATATTACCTTTATTCAATATTCCATTCCTAAAACAACATCAAATTTAAATCAAATGTTGTTTCCCTATCAGGAACAAAGATTTAACAAAAACTTCCAAATTCCATACAACTTTCACAATATATAAACATTCTACTATCCTCTCTATGTATTTGAATAGTTTACCTGATTCTTAATCCATCGTAATTTAATTTATAAACCCTATTAGTCTTTATTATATAATAAAGTAGCTAATTAGTATTAGAAATCAGTATACGATGGATTAGAATTCAGGTAAACTATAATATATTTTTCTTTCTCATTCGATAAGAGAAAGCGACACAACCACATGAAAGAATTGGAGTTCCCTTAGAAGCTCCTCGGCGTGATATGCAGCCCGACGCTCGACTCTACGGAAGAGCTCCTCGCTTAAGTTGTCGCCAATGTGAGCATCAACAAGGACTCCACACACAGTCCTACAGCTGTTGGCTAGAGCCCTACCTACTTCATTAGCATCATCTGTGTTGTTCAAAACAAGGGGACTTCCACCTTTGAATAACTCAAGCTTGTTCATCACAAATGAACCATTTTCTTCAACTACTTCCTTGAAGTCTTCCAAACTTGGTGCATAAACTGGAATGTTAAAATTGTCTCTTTTTCCAGAGCTAATTAAACCCTGCCATCACCCATAATATGAATCAATTAACATTAATTTGAATCTGATATGCTTTTATAGTTGGAAGAGCATAAAGGTAGAAATTGATATAATCATTCTAAAGTGTTCACAAAACACAAAGCATGCATAAAAATGTTTGTAATCATTATATATATACCTCTTGGACAAGATCATCCCAAGCATCCTGAAAATGTGTCCCAAAAAGAACACCAGCCCCACCTTGTTGTGTAGGGTCCTCTGATGTTCTTCCTAAACAAACTAAGAACATGGACCCCTCTTTCTTCATTTCCACTGACCTTGCACTCAAAAAGTTTGCCAAATCTGCTTTGAACTGACTCTTGTAGGCATTGGCTGTGGCCTCATTAGCTCCATGGATAAACACCTTCCCTTTGTTGTATGCAATGGAGCTTTCATCCACTACACAATCAGGTATCTGCAAGGTTTATTTTAACTGATTGAATTAATATACTTCAATTAAGGTAAAAGGAAAGTAATAAAATATGAGTTTTTGGAAAAAGTTAGTAACACTTTTGGACCATAGTAAATGCACTCCCAAAAAAGTTAGTGAAATTTCTACATATAAGTGTTTTTCATCATAAAAAAATGTTATAAAGTCTAAGGTGCTTACGATGCATGCATTGAAAACTATATACTGTTCAAACACGTTATTGATTCCATGAAACATGCTCCTTTTTTCAATTGACCATGAATTCGTTGCATTCACTTTTTGACTACATATACATAAATTAGAACTTAAATAGCATTCAAAGTCATTTTTATTTATTTTTTGTCTAGAATAATTTTTTGTTTTATTCCTTGAAAAAGCTAATAATAATAATAATAATAATAATAATAATAAATTTGTCCAACTCAGCTACCAAAATGTTAAATGTTTACATAGATATCAGATGCAAAATTTACCTTAGATAACCAATGCAAAGAGAAGGCAGAGTGAAAAACATCAACAGTCCTTGTCGGAAAAAGCCTTCGGTAAAAGGAACCGGGAACACCGGCGACAAAGTAAGACCTTTCCTTCTCGGTGGCCAAACATTCTTCTATGGTAACACCCTCAGCATGTGGAGGAAGAAGCTGAAAGAGACTGTTGAAGTCATTGCTTGGTAGGTCACAGAAAAAGGCAGAAAATTCAGGTGGATTGTAACCTAAAGCTTCATAACGCTTGATGATGTGATCTATGATCACCTTCATCATATTAATGGTGTTGCTTCCATATGAACACCCCAAATCAGCTGCCACAAAAGCCTTTTCATCACCATTACCAAGCTTAACTTGATCTAGGGTTTCTCTCAAAAAGTGAATCATGGATTTTGCATGTATGGCCTGCATGCATGCATGTATGTTAAATAGCTTGAATTTTAATCAACATTATTTTTATGCTATATGATACACAAACACCAACATAGACACACATAATATAAGAGACATCATTTTTCAGACATGTTAGTGCTACATTGGAAAAGCTTAAGTATTTATGTGAATGAATATGAATCATTACCTGTGCTTGAGAATTGTTGGCATAGCTAGCCTCTCCTTTGCCACCTTTCATGCTAAACAACTTCTCCAAGTTGGACTCAACAGCAATTTCTTGCATAGGAGCCATAGCCATTGTTTTGGTGATGTGAGATTAATGAACTAAAGTATATATGTATGAGGGAGATATGAAAACTAAAGGGAGAAAGGTGATATATATAGTGGAGGGGAAGGCTATTTTTGTCTTTTTATTTATTTGCATTTATTGTATCCTTTATATCATTGTATTTTTTCTTGACTATTTTTAATAATATATTATTTGACTATTTTTAATAATATATTATTTTTGTCTATTTTGTCATAGGAAATATTACTTCATGGATTTTGTATCATTATTTTGTATTCTTTTATAATTTAATTACTTTATTTTTATTACTCTATGTGATTTCATTATCATTTGTAGTTATCTCTAATATATATATATATATATATATATATATATATATATATATATATATTGATTTCCAGCACCGGTCCTATCAATCCGGAGGTCCTATTGTAACTAAATATAAGTCTAAAAGTATTAATCTTTATCAAATTTTCAAAAGAAATTGATAAAGACTATAGTTTTTTTTAAATATGATTTACACCTCTTTTTAATAAACGGATGTAAAAGATATTTTGAAAATAATAATTTTACACTTGTTATTGAAAAATTAATTAGAAATATATCTTTTTAGAAATTAAAAAATAATTGGATCCTCTTAAAATTTGGAATCAGTGTTGCAACACAGGTTGCAACTGGACTGGGACGGTCCTGTTGATTTTATTATTTTTATGATTAAATATATAATCTTGTAAGTTAATTTTGTTTTATCCTTGAAATATTTCTTTTGGATTTTCTTCATAAAATCTCTTTCTTTAAACGTACAATTTTAATACTGAATATGAGATAAACAAAAAAAAATTACAGGAATTAACTTTGACGTTTAGGAATAAAATACATAAAACTTTTATATTTCGAAAGAAATTCAAAATTTGTTTTTTACAGGGAGTTAATCGAATTTCGTCAACATTGCAGAAGATATTGTATATTTTGATTATTTATAAGTATTTTTAAAATAAAATAGGTTAGATTGAAAAAATTATAATTTTTTTAAAAATTATTTTAATAAAATCTCTCAAACATTTATTACAAAACTTACAAAAGTTTATATCAATAGATAAATTAAATTAAGTTTACTTAAGCAAATCCTAAGTATAGTTATACTTGATCTTATCCAATCAAAACCATAATGTATTGGATTGTATTGGCTTCTAGTTATTTTGACTCAAAGCATAAGCTTCTAGTTATTTGCTTGTAATTTCTATTTATTTTATTTAAATTCATTGTTTTTTATTTCACAGGATCAATTAAATAGCAATCTCTCTTTTTATTTGGGTCATATTTTGACCCGATTTTTTGTAATCAGATTCGAGAATTCTTAATTTTCATTTATTAGAATCACTTATTTAAAAAATACCAATGATGATAAGAAACGTATAAAATGGAGGGTAAAAGAAATTTAATTAACAATAAATTTTTCAAAAACATAAGTCAAAATATATATAAAAAATGACAAATGTATGTCAATATTTGCAACTCAAATAACCAAAATAAAATTAATTAATTTCAAGTAATAAAGTGAAAACCCTAAAATATGGGGGGAAATTATTTTATTTTTAAAATATATATATATATATATATATATATATATATATATATATATATATATATATATATATATATATATATATATATATATATATATATATATATATATATATATGTAAACGATGGCAAATATGTCACTTTTAATTTTAGTATTTTTAAGTTTATTTACTTATTTTAATTCTTATAATATATGTTATTTTACTTTTAATATTTGTTCATTTATTTTATTCTCTATAAACTTATTTATCTTAACATTGATCATCAATATTAAAATTGATCCTTATAATATACATAACTATTAAATCAAATTCACAAAATTACGAAGATAAAGCATATTATAAATATTATAAATTTAAAAAGTTTTAAAAATTAAAGAAAAGTTTAAAAATTAAAATAAATAAAAAAACAATGTCTTTATATTTCTTTAGAGGGGAGGGAGAGGCATGATCTCACTCTAGCCTTATTCTGTATTCTTTCTTAAATCGAGGAATGTGTAATTTATTCTTTAAAAATAAATAAATAAGATATCGCATACTTCCACACCACTATAATTAGATGTCATATCCACAATTATCAATAGAGTGGCCTTCAAGGATTGTTACTTTTTCCTTCTTTGGTAGGTGGTGTTGGAGTAGACTTTAGAGTTGTTCATCTCTATCGAGACATATTTTAATAATAAGATATGTTGCAAATGTTGTTTTTTCCTCTTTAGGAGGTCATGTTGGGGTTTTAAGGCGTATCTCCCGGTGAAATAGAGAAATTTTATTGTTGGGATTCAAAGGTGGTACTTTTTTAGAATGGTTTAGGGAGGGTGTTTTAGATATTATTGGGAATGATCTTTGAGCTAGATTTTGGGTGGATGTGTGGGTTGGATTTGACCCATTAGCGTGTTCTTTATGAAAGATTTTTTTTTATCTCGGGTCAAAATAAACATCTTGTCGATCTTATGGGGATGTGGGTAGAAGGTGTATGTGTGTGAGTTTTCAAGTGGATGTGTGGTTTGTTTGTTTGGGCAGAGGAGCATCCTGCTAGCCTTGTTTTTCTTTGGAAGTTTGGGTGATGCAAGCGTAAGGATTTGTGGGTTTTAAAGTTATAACTCAATGATGGTTTCTACGTGAAGTTGACCTTCAGTCTACTTTAGAGAATCAAGTTCAAGAGAAAAGAATGATGATCATAAGTGATGCGGGTTTTAAAGTTATAACTTAATGATGGTTTCTACGTGAAGTTGACCTTCAGTCTACTTTAGAGGATCAAGTTCAAGAAAAAAGAATGATGATCATAAGTGATGCTTCAGTTGCAAGAAGTTTGGTCATTTCATTGTTGACTGTCTAGAACTGCAAAAAGATAAGCCAGAGAAAGGGAAACTATCTGAAGGACAACTTCATAAACAAGTTCAAGAAGAGTCTCATGGCAAAATGGGATAAACTTGACAATGAAGAAGACTCTAAAAAAGATGAAGAGCAATCCATTTTTGCTTTGATGGCTCTTACTTCTTTAAAAATAGAATTTACTCAGATTCTGGTTTAGATTATGAAGAAGAGGATGAGGTATTTTCTAAACTATTTCATTTTGATTTAATCACTGCTACAAAAAGTGCTTTTAACGTCGGACGAGAAATGCATTTTAACTCGGTTTCAGTAGCGAGGTGACGAATGGCGTCATGAAAAGTTATACAATTCGGTGAATAAAAAACTGAGGGGTAAAGTTATATGCACATGGTTCGAACCCCATCAGCGATACTTTTATTATTTTCAAAACTAACGTACCTTATATCTCGGTTATCTTGAAAATCGAGGGGTAAGATTATTATTTTTCTTAAAACGTTACATTATTTACCCAGAATATTACATTGTTTACAAATAATATTAAAATAAAATTCAAATTCCCTAGAGATCTAGATAAAAAAAATTCCCTGAAGATCTAGATTTTAGATCTTTGAATTATTGAGTCTTAGGGAAGATTGAATGTTGGGTGCAAGATTATTCTCTACGGATCTTGCATGCATTTGTTTCTTATGAAAAAATAGGGTAAGATAATTAAAATCCATAATCAAATTCATGACTTTCGGCTCAAATAAATATCTAAGAAAACAAACCTTGAACCCATATAATTTTCTTCTCTTGCAATATATCATAGAGAACTTTTCCTAGCGTCTTTAGATTTCAAGCGCTCCATGTTTCATTTAGGTTAGAAATGTTAATATTCAACATGCTTTTGAAATGGATATCTCTTATGTTTCACACGGATCACTAATGGAAGAGTCTTGAGTATTGATAAACATTAAATGGGACGATAAATATTTGTTTAATGGCGTTGAATATAGAGAAAAAATGCTTAAATATCCCCTCGGTCACGAAGAAAACCGAGGTGAATAAGTTGTTTTTTTAAATATATTATTTACACGAAATATTAAAATTACATTGTAAAATCTATTTCCTAATGTGAATTTTTATTTCCCATGTCCATGTCTCATGCAAGATGCTAGATATTTATTTCCCAATGAAATTTTTTATTTTCTTCACTTGCAATCTATCCCAGCAATTTATAGTAGCAACTCATGATCAAAATGGACAGTGGTAAATATTTTCTCTCTTTAGGGCGGCTACATATACGTTAGACTTAGGGTAAAATATGTTTAACGAATATTTTTATAGTAAAATATGATTATTAAACACCTCAGTTTTATGATAAAAATCGAGGTGAATAATTCTTTTTTTCTTTCTAAATTACATTGTTTATAAAGAATATTAAAATTCATTGTTTACAACAAATCTTCGGTGATAACCAAATTTTGATGCATACCCTTTAAAACATTTTTTTAAAAACAAGAATGATTTTCTACACTTGTAATCTAAAAATTGAGTACTCTATAAAGGTTGAAGTCTCTTCTTTAACTAAGGGTTATTCCAAAAATACAACAACGACAACATAAACACCAGTATGTGAGATAGATTACAAGGGCGGAAAAAAGTTTTGTTCAAGATAAAAGAACATTGAAGATTTTTCTGACTTGCAATCCATCTCAAAGAATGGTGCTTGCGAGTTTGAGGCACCATCATATTAGTAAGGATTAGGGTAAAATATATTTAACAATTTATTTTATAGTAAAATATTAGTATTTTATGTCTCGGCTAAATATAAAACCGAATGGTTAGAACATTTTGTTTACCCTTATAAACAAATAAAATCATAAACAGCGATAGTTGAGAATCGAAAAGTGAGTTGTTTTTTTACCTCGGTGTTATGAAAAAATTGAGGGAATGTATGGTTTTTTATTTTTAAATGATAAAAAATATCGCGCCTTGGATTTATACCTCAGTTTTCTATTGTTCAAGGTGAAAGCTTCGTCATGAAAAGCGGTATTTGTTATAGTGAATTACTTTCATTCTAGACTTCATGAGTGGGTGTCAAGAAAAATCCAGACACATGAGAATAATGAAAAAGCAGTATGATCTTTTGAAAGATGAATTAAAATCTCTTAAAAACAAAAATGAAGATTTAGAAAGAGATCATATTTTTCTAGTAAAAGAAGTGTTTGATAAACCTCTTAATGAGCATGAAATGGCTCTTCAAAAGTGTTGTGAATTACAACAAAATTCAATATCAATTTGTGGGGCAAAGAACAATAATAACCAAAATAAATGGTCTACAACAATAATAATCTGAAAGCGGTCAGGTTGTGTTGTAGAATCCCATATTCCTCTATTGTTGATGTTTGATACTCCGTATGAATGATCTAGTCACTATAATCCCACGACAAATTAAAAAAACGGTTAAACCTGATCTCTCGCGAATTAACTCAATAACCACTACTCGGAGCTTCATATCCCTGGCCGCCAGCATAAGGAGGGTTAGGCGATGTATATATTGTTAATTCTCTATTCCACTACTTGTGGTCTCCTATCCTTATTCAACCAATATAAATAGAAAAGTTGCCCTAGGTCCAACAAATAGGCTAAAGGTAAGTAATCCATATGTGTCCAAAATCTGATTAACAGAGTATCTCAAATAAAAAGCATTAAAATTAAGCAACAACCGAAGAGTGTTGTGGGAAAGTTTTGGTTTATTTAAGGTGGGTTACACAATTTTAGTGTTTTTTTAGTATTGTATCGCAAGTTTGTTGGTGAATGAGGAATTTTAATTTGGATTGTGTATGAAGATTGATGAGCAGTGAGTTAATTTTAGGGTTTATGTGTTTCTTGCTGCTATGATGTCCACCCAAAAAAAAATTATCCTCTTCTTTTAAACCAAGAAATTCTTCTACATTAAGTTTTCGGGTACAAGTGGCTTTGTCCTATAGCTCTTGCTATGTTGCTTTCAATTTTGCAGGTTTTGTCCATTGGTATTGTAGTGCTTTGCAGCTCTTGCTTGGTATTAATGTGATGTTGTTATCAGTTTTGGCTTGTAGCTTTTGGCTTTGTGAGTATCTGTTGCAGTTTGTGGGAAGTCATGAAGAAATGTGTTTTGAAGCCATATAGACTTAATTTATCTTGTTGTACCTTTCCTCATGTTGCACTTGTTTTCTACTATCTCTTGTTGTAAATGTTGTAAATGTTGTAAATGCCAAAATTAGTGTATGGGCCTTGGACTTGAATGGGATTTGACTCCCATTTCTTATTTTTGGTCATTTTTGTTGTAATATTATAATAATGGAATTGGACCTATGAAATGGGCTTTGTAAATACTATGTGCACCTTATTTCAATTCTTGAACAAACAAATTCAATTTTTCTTATATTTCCACTTGAAGTTGATCTTGAGGAATAAATTGACCATGAATACATCTCGGCCTTGGAATGGACTGGAACCTTTGAATCAAAATAAATCCATATGACCTTTTCCACTTGAAAACTAATAAACCAAATCCTCTATCATGAACCAAATGAGCAGGAATATGCCTTTAGAGGATTATGACTTGATATGTGAATTGTACTGCAATTGTACCAAAATCTAATAGAAATGATCTGAACCTTGAACATACTAAAAGTTTTGAATAAATGAATCAATCTAGAATTAATATTGAACTTTGTCACTTTAATATTGATAAACCAAGTCCTTCATTATGAACCAAATGAGTGAGAAAGCGCCTTGAATTCAGAAGATTATGACTTGAAACATAAACTGCATTGTGCAAAACCTTAACCAGAAATGAACTGGTCCTTGGTGATTCTCAACCATAGAGCACTTAAATTTAATCCATATTTTCCTTTCAAATTATCCAAATCACTTGAGAATGAAACACACTTCTTGTTTGACAAAAATTAGGTCGAACTCAACTGAATTTCAATCATTACCGCAAACACATTTGTCCTGATAAACTTACCTGAACCTCAATTCATCTTTGCAACAACATGGACTCAAACAACAGGGATAATGGAATCAACTAATTATTTATTTATTTTTGAGTAAAAGACAGAAATACAACTGATGGTATTAGGTAGGACAAATTTGGGGTATGACAGACAAACACATAGATAAACAGTTATATGCTCTGCTTCCACAAGATGACAATGACACTTTTGGCTCCTTTCTCGAACTCCAAGCAACTGGTGCACTACCTAGCATAAACATATAGACAGTTATGGATTTTCCATCCTCGTCACCATTACACTAACTTAAGTTGGTATATCCCACTAACTTGCATTCTTTTTCTTCACCAACTATAGGAAATAAAATGACATAGTCGAGAGTTCCTTTCAAATATCTTAATATCCTCTTAGTCGTTGCTAGGTGTGATACCTTTGGATTTCACATGAACCTACTCACCATACCTTCATTGTATGCTAGATTAGGCCTTGTGTACCAAAGGTATCTTAATGACCCAATAGGTATTTTATATTGAGTTGGGTCGACATAATCTTCGTTCGATTCTTTCGATAGTTGCAATCTAGGCTCGGTTGGAGTCGAACTTGGGTTGCAATCTTGCATCTCAAATCTCTTGAGTATTTTGCATTCATATCTTCTTTGGCGCATCATCAAACCTCTATGACTCTTATAGGATTTGATCCCAAGGAAATATGAGAGATTTCCAAAGTTTGACATTTCAAACACCTCACTTAGGTCATGTTTGAAATCTTCAATTTTCTTCTTGCAAATTCTTGTTATCAGCAGTTCATTGACATAGAGACATAGTATAAGAAATTCACTCTTGATTTTTCTTACATATAATTCATGCTTAGTTGTGCACTTTACAAATTCGTTTTCTTTTAGAAACCTATATATCTTCTTATTCAAAGTTCTTGGAGCTTACTTAAGTCTATACAAGGCTTTATGCAGCCTGTATACCTTGCTTTCTTCATCTTATTTCACAAACCCAGTTGGTTGTACAACATAAACTTCTTTATCTAAGGGGGAATTCGGGAATTCACATTTCACATCCATCTGACATATGTGCCAATTGTTCATGTTTGCTAGACCAACAACCAACCTGATTGTTTTGATCCTAGAAACATGTGTGAAAACTTCATCAAAGTCAATTCCTTCATTTTGAATAAATCCTTTCGCCACAAGTCTTGCCTTGTATCGAGTTATTTCTCCTTTGGGATTCATATTTACCTTGTATACCTACTTCACATTGATTGCCTTCTTATCTTGAGGAAATTCGACAAGTGACCAAGTGTTGTTGACTTTGATGGACTTTAGTTCCTCATTCATTGCTTTCACCCACTTTAAATCCTTTAATCCTTCAGTTGCATTTATGGGTTCGATATCTGCATAGAAAGCATAGTGTACCAGCTCACCTTCATCATCGACCATATCATCTTATGTAATCACACATACTTGCAACTTTGTACGCAGGTATCTTGTTCATTGAGGTTTTCTTGGGCCTGCTTCACCTATGACTTTTTCTTGTTGAACTTTTCTTTCGACTTCACTTGCTGGTTCTTCACATAAGATTCTTATTGAATCCTTTTTAACATTCTAACTTAAATCATATTCCTTAAGCTCATTTATGATCATGTCCATGTTGATCACAACTTGCTTGCTCACTGGGTCGAACAATTTGTATCCTTCAGTCGAATGATATCCTATCAAGATCATTTGACTCGACTTGTAATCAAGTTTTCTTCTCAACTAATGTGGCACATGTCTATGTGTTATAGATCCAAACACCTTAAAATGACTTATGTTAGGCTTGACACCATACCATCAGTCTTCTGGTGTAACCCTTCTAGCCTTTTCATCAGACATCTATTCAAGATGTATGTTGTATTTGACACAACTTCTCCCCATAATTCTTTGGGTAGATGCTTGCCTTTCAACATACTTCTCACCATATTCATGATGGTTATGCTCTTCCTTTCTGTAGTTCCATTATGTTGTGGAGTGTAGGGGGCATCACCTCATGCATAATCTCTTCTTTTTCACATAATACATCGAAATATTTTGACACATACTTTCCACCACCATCATTCCTCTGAATCTTTAGCATTCGACCATTTTGTCTTTCGAGCATAGATTTAAATTTGGCAAATACCTCTATCATTTCACATTTTTTCTTGATTAGGTAAGTCCATAGTTTTCGACTAAAATCATATATGAAAGTGACAAAGTATATGTTACCTTCAGTTAAATCCACATGGATATGACCACATACATCAGAGTATATGACTTCAAGAATTGCCTTCAACATGCTTCATGCATCCTTGATGAAGTTATTCTTGTGTTTCTTCGCCTGCTCACATTATTCACATACTTTGTTCGGGATGTCGATTTCTGGTAATCCTAAAACCATATTTCTTCTCTTCAAATATTTGATATCTTTGAAATTGAGATGGCCAAGTCTGTAGTGCCATATCCTTCCATATATGCTGGCTATTTCAAGGCACTTATGCTTTATCACATTAAGTTCAATCTTTAAGGTTCTATTATGAGACATTATTTCCTTCAAGATTAACATACCACCTGAGTCGAGAACTCTCATCCTTTTGTCTTTGATTGACACCTTGTAGTTCTTTTTTACCAACTGCCCTCTACTGAGCAAATTATTTTGCATGCCTGGTATGTATAACACATTGGAAATTATTGACCTTTTTGCATCTTTCCTCATAATCAGAATATCAGTGATACCTTCAGCTGCTAGAGTATTGTTATTTTTAAATTTCACCATGTTCTTCATTGAGGGCTTTATGTTGACAAACTAATATTTCCTACCAGTCATGTGTGATGAGCATCCTAAGTCAAAGTATCATTGGTCATGGAATCTTTCTTCATCTCTTGTTGTGACCATCAGTAACATCTTTTTTTCTTCATGTTTTGCCAGCTTTGCGGCAGTTTCTTTATTCTTCTTATTTTCAGAATAACCACTAGAATAGTGACCATACTTCTGACAATTATAACACTGAATGTGACTTTTTCAGGATTTTGACCACCATTTATTCCTCTAACTACAACACCACCTTTTTGGTTGTCTTGGTATGAGGACTTTCTCTGATTCGACCAACCTTTTCTTACTGATTTCGACTAGTCAAATTGGTGTAGCCTCATCTTCCTTTGTTGTCATTTCAACTTCGTTTTCCTTTCTTTTATTTTGTTGATTGTGCCTGCAAAGCCATATCACTCTTTGACTTGCATACAACTCTTTCAGTCATCATTTGTTCATAAGATTAAATTATTCCTTGAAGTTCTTCCTTTGTCACTATTGACAAGTCTTTCGACTCTTCTATGGCTACTACCACGTGGTCGAACTTTGGAGATAATGACCTTAAGATCTTTGCAACAATTGATATTGATGTCAACACTTGTCCATATACCTTGATTTTATTCACCAGTTTTATAATCCTAGTGAAAAAATCGGGTATGCTTTCATTGTCTTCCATTTTAAGTAATTCATAGGTTCTTTTGTGAGTTTGTAACCTCACCTTTTTCACCTTTTCTGCGCCTCCAAATGATTTCTCCAAAATTTCTCATGCTTCTTTCGATGATTCTACATCACTAACATTTTCAAAATTATCTGGATCAACACATTGATGAATTATAAAGAAAACTTTATAATCTTTCTTCTTCAATTCTTTGTGTGCAGCCTTTTCTTTCTGACGTGTTTTCTACAAGTGGTGTTACTTCTTCCTTCACAAGATTTCAAAGATCTGGATAACAAAAGACAACCTTCATCTGATTGCACCAATTCTCATAATTATTGCTCTTAAGAATCATAAGAATCACCAGAAAATGTTTGTTTGGATTATTCATTGTCATCGTGATTTTCTTCCCACGAATCGCTCAGCCAATACTCTAGATACCAGATATTGGAAATCCACCATAACCTATGGAGATTTTTTCATCAATATTGATGAACAAGATTATTATCGATACATAATAACAATGAAAATAAGAAATAAAATTGTAGAAGAAAGAAAATTAGGGTAACAAAATATATAAAGAAAATTATGTAGAGTTACTCTTTGCCCACAACAGGCTGGTGGAGGTTTTAAATGTTATTCAATCAGTGCAAATGTCAGCCAACAAAGAAGATAATTGGAAGTGGAGGTTAGATTTACTTAATGTCTTTTCTGTAAAATCTTATTATGATGCTTTATTGAACGCGGGTGCTTTGGTGCTGGAGGACAAAATGATAATGCGGGTTTTGGAAATTCTTTGGAATTCAGAAATTCCTATGAAAGTTAAAATATTTTCTTGGAGATTACTTATTGATAAGCTTTGGACGCGGAAGAATTTGGTTGCGAGAGGTATTAATATCAATTCCTATGACATGGGCTATTTGTTTTGTGTTGACAATAATGAAGACTCTACACACCTATTCTTTAATTGTCCCAATTCTCTTTTAGTTTGGAATTTGGTTTGTGAATGGGTGGGCATAGATCAAATTAATGAACAAGAGGGATGTTCTCATGCTTTGGAGTGGTCTAACAGATTAAGAGGTAGAAGTAAGAAGGGGAATTTAAATTTTATTTGGTTTATTTATTGTTGGAATATATGGAGGTATAGGAATAACAAGTTGTTTCACGATATATCTTGTAATGCTAATAGCATTTTTATTCCATTGTTGTATCCTCTTGGAATTGGTTGGTACTTGGTAATCATAAAAGGCGGAATTTAAGCCTATACGATTGGACCAAATTTCCTTTTGATTTTTTGTAATTAGAGATTTCAATTGTGGTTGGTTTTGGGACTGGCCGTTTTGCAGTCGAGTTTTGTATTTTGGTTCGAGATTCCATAATCTTTTTTTAATGAATCTTGCTTATCAAAAAAAACTCTTTGCCCACAAACTATGAAAAACTTATTCAGTTTGCAACTACAAAATTTTGTTAATTCAAGTTGTTATAAGAATAGGGGTTACCCCTCTATTTATAGTTTTAGGTTACCTTACTCCCTAAGCCAAAGCCTATACTATGCCAAAAATGACTTTTAATAGCGCACCTTAGACAGCGATTTATTACAAAAGTGTTGCTATAAGTTAAAAAAACACGGAAACTATTCACGAAAAATAGTAAAAGCGCTGCTAAAACTCCTACCTTGGACAGTGCTTTTGGAAAAGTGTTGTCTAAGGTAGACATTAGCCAGCGCTTTCTGAAAGCGCTTTCTGAAAGCGCTTTTAAAGGTATATCTTAGACAACGCTTTTCTCAAAAGCGATGTCTAAGGTATTATAATTTAAAAAATAATAATAAACTCAAAAGCGTTGTCTAAGGTTGACATTAGCCAACACTTTTCAAAAGCACTTTTAAAGGGCTATCTTAGCCAACGCTTTTCTCAAAAGCGCTATCTAAGGTCTAATTAAATGAAAATATTAGATTAGTTAGTATTCTATTTTCATATCTTTTCTTTCCCTCTCTGTGACTACGAATGCGAACGACCTAACGAAGTTGCTATTGCCACCATCGTCCATCGTCCTCCACCGTCTCATTTACAGCTTGTCGTCGTACTCCTTCCTCCACCGTACATTGTCTCTGTTTCGGTAAGTTTCTTCTTTTTTTTGTTAGGGCAAGTACTATTTTAGTTAGTTTTCATTTAGGTTTCCATTTTTCAGTTAAGATGTTGGTTTTCTTAATCTTTGTGATGTTAGTTTTCAAAGATTAGTTTTCAAAACTTGTAGCATTGTAGCATTTGGTGTGTACAAATGTGTTATGGGTCAATAAGATATGGGTTTTCAAAGATTAGTTTTCAAAGATTGGTTTTCTTAATGTTGGTGTGTACATTGTAGCATCTGGTATGTAAAAATGTGTTATGGGTCTATAAGATGTTGGCTTTCTTAATGTTGGAGTATAGGTATATAGTAATAACATGTTGCTTTAGTTGTTTGTTGAATGTTGTTAAACCATAGTATGTAGGATTATGGATCAATAATATTGTGAAATGATTTGAAAATCATTTATATATATTTGAGTTGTTATTTGGGCACTTAATGATATCATATTTCTTTGTTGGAATTCGATTTTGGTCTAGTAACTTATATGAGAGTATTATAATTGTTGTAGAACTTGATGGTTAATTGTTGTAGTTAGCATTATTATTGTTGTAGTTAGCAATATGGTATTTTATTTTGTTTACCTTAAAAATTAGTAAAACCATGGATAAAAAATGGATGTTTGCCGATCGATTGTCCAAAGAGTACGAGAATGGGGTTGCGGAATTCGTTAAGTTAGTTGTTCAACATGTTGAAGACCCCAGTAGAATGAAATGTCCTTGCTTGGGTTGTTGTTATGTGGGTAAAGTTGACGCGGATGGATTAAAATCGCATTTACTGAGGCATGGAATTGATCGAAGTTATAAGTGTTGGATATTTCATGGTGAGAAAATTAACGATAATGTTGAACCGAGTGGTAAAAGTAATATGACCTATGCTTCAGACGACAAAGACACAGAAACATACGATTGTGATCGAGTCGAAGAGATTGTAGAAGCACTTGAAGAAGATCTTCATGATTGTCCTAAAATGTTTGAGAGGTTGGTAAGTGATTCAGAGAAACCGTTGTATAAAGGTTGCACTAAATTCAATTGATTGTCTGCGGTATTAAAGTTGTACAACTTAAAGACGGGCAATGAATGGTCGGATAAAAGTTTCACAGAGTTGTTGCCCCTTATGAGATAAATGCTACCGGAGGATAATGTTCTTCCTAATCGAACCTATGAGGAAAAAAATGTTGTGCTCTATTGGCATGAGCTATGATAAGATATATGCTTGTCCAAACGATTGTGTTTTGTTTCGAAATGAATATGCATCGTTAACTGAGTGCCCTAAATGTGGTTTGTCTCGATATAAGAAAAAATTGTCTCCAGCAAAAGTCTTATAGTATTTTCCTATAATTCTAAGATTTAGACGCATGTTTCGTAGTGAAACCGATGCAAGACACCTGACTTGGCATGGAGATGAAAGAATTATTGATGGAAAGTATCGACATCTGGTTGATTCTTCATAGTGGTCGAAAATCGATAATGATTATCCTGACTCTGGAGAAGAAGCAAGAAACCTTCGCTTGGCATTATCTACTGATGGAATGAACCCGCATGGTCTTCAAAGTATCTCACATACCATATGGCCTGTGATTCTTATAATTTATAACCTACCTCCATGGCTATGTATGAAGCGTAAGTACATGATGTTATCTATGTTAATCTCTGGGCCTAAACAACCAGGGAATGACATAGACGTATACTTCACACCTTTGATCAAAGATTTAAAGATTTTGAGGGAGAACGGTGTGGAGTTTTATGATGGATATAGGAAATAAAGTTTCAATTTGAGGGCGATCTTGTTTGGCACAATTAATTATTTTCTAGCATACGGGAATCTATCTGGGTATAACATTAAAGGTCAATGTATGTGTCTTGTTTGTGAAGATGGAACCAATATGATGTGATTGGAACTTTGTCATAAGAATGTGTTTCTCGGTCATCGTAGATTCTTAAATTCTAAACATCACTATCGTGGGTGGAGAAAAGCATTCAATGGAGACACTGAACTGCGTAAAGCTCCACCCGCATTGTTAGGTGACCAAGTATTTGAAAAGGTGAAAGATGTGTGTATTGAGCTTGGCAAGTATTTTGCACATAAGGTTGTCAAAGGTGGGTGGAAGAAGAGGTCGATATTTTTTTAAATTTCCATATTGGAAGTCTTTATACGTGAGACATTTTATCGATGTTATGCATATTGAAAAAAAATGTATTTGAAAATGTTATTGGTACGTTACTCAATATAAAATGAAATTATAAGGATGGCCTTAAATCAAGGGAGGACATGTTAAAAATGGGAAAAAATGAATTAGCACCCGTGAAGAAAGGAAGACGAATATATCTACCACCTGCTGCTTTTACTCTATCTAGAAAGGAGAAAACAATATTGTGTAACTTTCTGAGTGAAGTTAAAGTTCAAGAAGGATACTCTTCGTATATTAGAAGACTTATGTCTATGAAAGACCTCAAGTTGAAGAGTTTAAAGACATGTGATTTCCATGTTATAATGGAACATTTTCTACCAATAGATATACGTTCTATTTTGCTAGAAAAAGTAAGAAGTGCAATAACTAAATTGTGTTTTTTCTTTAGGTCAATTTGTAGTAAGGGGATTGATCCCGAGATCTTATCGACACTACAAAAAGATATAGTTAATACCTTGTGTGAGCTTGAAATGTATTTTCCTCCCTCTCTTTTTTTGACATAATGGTACATCTAGTTGTTCATCTTGTGAAAGAGACACAGTTGTGTGGACCAGCTTATATGAGATGGATGTACCCTGCTGAACATTATATGAAAATCTTAAAAGGGTACGTGAAAAACCGAAGTCGACCGGAGGGTTGTATTGTTGAACTATACATTGTTGAAGAAGTGTTTGAGTTTTGTACTGAATATTTTTCCAATGTTCAATCGATTGGACTCCCCAAAGCTCATATTTTCGAAGAAAAAAAAAGTAAGGTAAAAAATTAATTAGAAATAAAATTGTGACAGTATCAAGGGATGAACGAGATCAAGTGCATTTGTATGTTATGTACAATAATAATGAGGTTGAACCATATGTTGAAATTCACAAGGATGTACTCCGAAGGTTAAATCAGAACAAAAATGAAAATTAGATAGTACGAGAGCATAATCAAAATTTTATACAATGGTTAAAGGATCATATTTATTCGAAGCGCTCTTCAGATCCTGCTTCAGTAAAAGAAAGGTTGATATGTTTGGCATATGGTCCAAGTTTACATGTGTTTTCTCATAGCGCATACGCAATTAATGGATACACGTTTTATACCAAAGAACAAGATGATAAAAGTACTATGCAAAATAGTGGTGTCATTGTGCTAGCGGAAGTAATGCACATATCAAGTATGAAGGACTTAAACCCCAAATATGAAAATTTGTCATATTTTGGAGTTATTGAGCATATTTGGGTGTTTGATTACGAGAAGTTTCAGATTACTATCTTTGGTTGCAAGTGGATAAATAGTAGTGGCATACGAATGGATAAGTCTGGATTTTTGCAAGTGGATCTTAATAGGGTGGGGTACAAAGATGAACCTTTTATTCTAGCATCTCAAGCTAAACAAGTGTTATATGTCACTGACCTGACGAGTACGAAATGGTCTATAGTGCTTTTATCTAACAAAGTGGTTGATGATAGCGGTGTAGATCAATGTAATATTGATGTTGAGAATGAGTCATGCATTAAACGAAATGAGTTGAATAAAAATGATCAAGAAAAGGATCTTATAGCGGATGAGTCATATATCAGAAATGATCATAATGAGAGAATTTGGATCAATTCTTCCGTCCGCATTGCAAAGGAACAAGTAATTCATATTCCAACCAATAAAAGAAAAAGATGTTGGTGAAGAGGTATTATAGTAAAATGTTATATATTATGTCATTTTCAATAAATTTATATGCTCTTCTTTATTTTTCATTATATATATATATATATATATATATATATATATATATATATATATATATATATATATATATATATATATATATATATCACTTGGTATCATAATTTATAGCTTATACAAGTACTTTCATTATAATTTATATTTGATATCCCTGATTTCTTTATTACGGGTTAGATATGGCTACTAACGAGGATCGTCCACATGATGATGATTATATTCATGATGGAGGTAAAAAGGTATCTATGGAAGACGACATTAAAAGAGGCATAATAGTTATGAAGAAAGTGATGTGTGCTAGAGATCGAGGCATCATTTTAGATGTGAATTGGAGCCCGCAAGGCCAACTTATTGAGCCTAATGGTTATACCTTGACAAGTTTCATTGGTGCACTTGTAAGGAATGATATTCCAATTACTTATGATGATTGGAGAAATAAACAGTTGAACGAAACCAAAGAAAAAATTTTGACTGAGATAAAGGTACCATCAATTATGTCTTTAATTATGCCAACTAATTATGTCTTTTAAATTACTTGTACTAATTCACTATGAGTATGATTTTCTTAGAGGTGTTTCAACATTGATGATGATAGAAGACCTTTTTGTCTCAAATTGGCCGGAAAGCTACTAAGAGGGATTAGAACATTTTTGTCAACCAAGTTTTTTAGGGATGCAGATCGTAATTTTTTAGTAGCAGAGCTTTCATCTAAATATGGAAGTTTGATTTCACAACAAGAATGGGACACGTTTAAATCCAAACGAAATACCCATGAATTTAAAAGTGTAAGTGAAACAAATTGGGAAAGAGCATCAAATCTCGTGTATCCATACAGAAAAGGACGTGTTGGATATGGACGCTTGAAACAATCTATGGTAAGTATCTATAAATTTCAATGATATACTTGTTCATTATGAGTTATATTTGATCATATTATTTGGCTTAATGTATAGTTACAAGAAAGTTTGTGTGGGCAAGTCTGGAGTTGTTAAAGAAGATGTTCTACAAGTATTTGAGAAATGTGTAAGTATACCATTATTTATTTAATAAATTGAAAACTTTATTAACAAATATTTGACAAATATTTATTTGATTTTCAGGAGGCGTTATCTCAGTCTTTATTTCCAGATGATTCCAGGAGCATACTTACTTGGGCATTAGATGTCCATGAGTATTCTGATCGGGTGAGGAGCAAGGGATTTTGGATCACTCTGACCTCCTTGAATATTAAAAAAGAAAAGTCTCCTAGTAATAAAGAACTTCAGCAAACATTGGAAGCACTGCAAGCTGAAATTCCTGAATTAAGAAAGGAAAAAGAAAGAGATAGTGCTTCAGGTTTTAAAGATGCTTCGGACAAAGATAGTATCAACTGTAACTTTCAACCGAACGTTCCAGAGGTAATTATATATATTTTTATGAAATTTAACTATTAGCTTAAATTATTTAATTGACATATATACACATTAACAATGTCATATTTATTATTGGTTTTAGGTAATTTCCCCTTGTCACCTCTACTTATCGTCACCAACTTATCGGATAGTTGGTAAGAGAAAAGTGTATAACACTTTGGTAGAATTAATTCACACTAGACTACTCCCTACTGAATGTTTGAAAGTCTCGGTTGAAATTGTTGTAGAGTTGGATGCATTATTACCATATCCTGACGATGTTTCGGATGCGTCATTGGTGGGAGATGCAATAGGTTCTTTTGTTGCATGGTCGTCAAGCCTCATTAGCGTAGGATATGAGGTATGCTTAAAACCATTATGAAACCTTGTTAATATTAATGTGTAGATTCAAAGTTTTTACGCGCATTTTACGTACATTTTTTACATGGTAATGTTAATTAGACTCCAACCAGATCCAAAGCAAAAGTGAAAGGGATTCCGCAATATACCGAGTCCGTTGTTTCAAAAAAAAAGGTACATCACAATTATATGATATTTATGCATGGAAAATGTTAAATATGTGATCTTATACTTCATCTAACTAATTATATGATATATAGCTTCATGGAAAAGAGATTAGCAACGTTTCAACACAAAAAAAAAATCGTTGTTGTTATGAAGACCGCGGCTAGAAAAAAAACCTACCTCCAAGTATAGGTTGTGCCTTCAGACGTTTCTAGAATTGATAGATATTCCGAACGGAGGTATTCGTCTTATACATATGGAGGAAGGTATTTATGGCTTTGAATTTGAACAAACAATTGGTAATGATGAATTTGTGCAAGTTTTTTGTCATGAAGAATTAGGTGTCAGTGTTGTCAATACATACGTCAGGTATATCCGATCTACTTTGTTATATTAATTGAACAACCTATTTACTTTATGTTTCAAATGATTAGTCTAATGTTATGATATTTTTATTTAAGGTTTTTGTATGATAAATTGATGCGCCCACGTGGATTGGAGCAAAGATTTGCATTCTTAAGTCATGCGTCTGTCAACTTATCTTTAATCATAAATAAACCAAATTAGGTCATGGTGTATGTACGCAACCTCTTTATGGCCAATAAAGATACGGAAAAGTTGTTCTTTTTATCGTTTAATATTGGGTTAGATTTTCATTATAAATTCATCTATTATATTTTTTTTGTATTTTGACGTCGTGTAGAAATTTTTCATCTAACATTTTTTTAATCTTACAGTGGACATTGGTTGTTGGCCACAATTAATCCTATCAGAGAATTTGTGTATTATCTGGATTCGTTAGGAAATAATCGGACAACATACCCGGATATGAAGAATTTGATTGACACGTAAGTGAGATTGTTCTAAATATTCATGTGTATATTTATTTATTTATTTATTTATGTGAATTGTTCTAAATATTCATTTATATTTTATTAGCATTATACAAGCTTTTCGAGCACAACGAGATATCCCAGTACCAAAAATGAGAGTCAACAATATTACATGGATAAGAGTTGAGGTATATTAATTATCACATATTTCATGTTGAGGTTTATGAGAGAAACTCTTTCTTTGGATCGATTAGAGATTCCATCTGATGTATGTATTTCTAACTTATGAGTTATTTTAATATTTAACACATATTTCTCATATAATTAAATAGTTGAAACTAAATCAAACTATGTTATATTATTATGTAGTACTTTGATGAATTCAAGTGTGCATATTACTCAAGAGATCATTTGGAAGAAATTAAAGAGGATTGGTGTCAATTCATTATGGAGCTCGGAGTTTTATAAGGTATATTGTACTCTTACTTTAATTGATGAGAATTTTGAGTATGTGTAACTTTGTAACTATAGACATATTGTTTATGTCTTATTTTAATTGAATTACAATTTTTTTTTTGTTTCAGGTTATATGTGCAAAGTAGAAGATATATTATATATCATGTGCAAAGTAGAAGATAGGTTTTGTGTTGGATGAAATGATTTGTATAAATTGTTTTGTATATATAAATTGATGCGTAAATTGGTACGTTTGTATAAATTGTTTCGTATATATTGGTTTGAAAATTCAATTGTTTTGTATATAAAAATCGGTGTGTATATTCGTACGTTTAAATAGTCAAAATTGGTGATATTTTTTGCAAAATATGGTTGAATAACAGGTACAAATTCTGGTTGAAAATCTGGTGAAATTTGTGGTTTAAAATATGTGCATATAAATTGTAAAGAAAAAAAAAAGACAACGCTTTTTTAAGTAAATTATTTTTAAAAAATCGTATACCTTAGACAGCGCTTTACACTAAAAGCGTTGTCTAAGGTGGGGTTTAGAAAGCGCTTTTACTAAAAGCATTGTCTAAGGTATACCATAAAAATGTCAAAAATGTTGTTTAAGGTATGCTAAAAAAAGGCAAAAAGGTATTTTCTAAAGCACTTTTAGACAGCGCTTTTGACATTAACAAAAGCGTTGTCTAAACCTTTAGCATTGTCAGTTTATACAGCGCTTTAAAGCGCTGTCTAATGGCAAAAAAATGTTGTCTAATGTCTTTTATGGTATAGTGCCAACACAAAAGCCCAAAATATCTAATTTAACGAACACTATTAAAATAGACCTAAATCGAAAATTTGTCGAGTAACCTGCTTCGACATTTCGATGCACACTAGATTAATTACGACACATCCTTATTTTTGTTGAATCACCTGCTTCGACATAAGAAATCTCTCAAAAAAAAAATACTACATAATAAAATAAAATTATTCTGTGCATGACATATACTACTTGAATAAACAATGTACAAAGAAAGTTCTAAATCTTGATAAGTAGTTTCACAAGAAAGAAAATGAAACCATCATAATCTTTTTCGATTGATTAAATAAATGAGAAATGTATCATTGATATAATTAACGCATAAATTTATGCTAAAGTTAAAGAGATTTAGATTAATGTAATAAAAATTATTGAGTAATGATACGCATTATGAGGGATAATTGGTGTAAAACAAAGAAGGTGAGATTAATTAGAAGATTAATTAGATTTGTCGGCTAGTTTGAAGCTATATTAGTAAATTGATAAGAGAGTCAAAGTAACCCATGAAAAGCCAAATGATGATTAATTATTTCATGGTTAGTTAAGTCATCATTCCAGAAATTAAGGTTCATCAGTTTGTTCCTACCGTTAGACGGTAGTTAAAAAAACCACTTTGTCGGTAATTAACAAATATAAATGAGTCCTTTTTAAAATGATTCTTATAGAGTAAGAGGAAGAGGTCTATATTGGAATGACACTTTTCATCCTTTATGTATTACAAATGAAAGACACAAGCTTTTTTAGCCAATAAAACATGAAAGATGAATGGTTATTATTTAACATTCTCATATTCATTCCTATTTCTTTTTATTATTTATTCTCGTGTTTCTCCTTCATATTCTTTTTATCTCTCTTTTATTTTGACCAACAATCTTCCACTTGAAGAGATTATAATCGGTCTTCACACCTTGGTCAAACAACAAAATTTATCAGTTTATCATTCTAGCAGGCCAATTGAAGATGAGTACAACTTCAGTTGTCAATTGTTACCACATTTGTTAACATGTATGTTGGATTCTCATTTTCTTGTATCTTGCTCAATGCTAGTACCTCACCCTTAAGAAGAGATCTAATGAAGTGATAACGAATACCAATGTGTTTTGTTCTTGAATGGAATGCAGAATTCGTTGTTAGATGTATTGTCATTTAACTATCACTATTCAAAACACTTTTCTTCTGCATGAAACTCAATTATGTTAACAACCCTTGAAGCCATATCAATTTCTTGCTAGCTTTTGTGACTGCTATGTACTTAGTCTCAGTAGTGGATAAAGCAACAATCTTATGTATCCACGATATCCAATTAACTGATCCAATACCAATAGTAAATGTATAGCCAGTCGTACTTCTTCGATAATCAACTTCGCCAGCAAAGTGTGCATCAACGTATCCTTGTACTTTTATTTCTCATTTGCCAAAGTACATAGACTTTTGTAATGCCTCGTAGATACCGTAAAATCCACTTGACTGCTTCCCAATGAGTTTTTCCTGGATTTTCCATAAACCTGCTTACAAATCCCACTGTATGGCCAATGTTTAGCCTAGTACAATGTACATCAAACTTCATATTACCGAAGCATATGGAATTTTACCCATGAGTTCTCTTTCTTCCTCTGTCTGAGGGAACTGGTCCTTGGATAGGCGAAAATGACTCGCCAATGGTGTGCTAACCAGTTTGGCCTTTTCCATGTTGAATCTTTTCAAAACAAGGTTGATGTACTCTACTTGAGATAACAACAAATTTTCTCTTTGCTTACCTCTTATAATTTGCATTCCAAGACTCTTTGTTGGACCCAAATCCTTCATGTCAAACTCCTTTGATAACTACATCTTCAAGTTTCCTATTTCATCCAATTTGTACCTACTACTAACATATCATTGAAATAGAGTAACAAAATGATGTAACTGGACTTATGTCTATTGAAGAAACAATAGTGGTCGACATTGCACTTCTTCTACTAACATATAATTGACATAGATTAACAAAATGATGTAAATGGACTGATATCTCTTAAAGAAACAACATTGGTCGACAAAACAAGGTTGATGTACTCTACCTGAGATAACAACAAATTTTCTCTTTGCTTACCTCTTATAATTTGCATTCCAAGACTCTTTGTTGGACCCAAATCCTTCATGTCAAACTCCTTTGATAACTACATCTTCAAGTTTCCTATTTCATCCAATTTGTACCTACTACTAACATATCATTGAAATAGAGTAACAAAATGATGTAACTGGACTTATGTCTATTGAAGAAACAATAGTGGTCGACATTGCACTTCTTCTACTAACATATAATTGACATAGATTAACAAAATGATGTAAATGGACTGATATCTCTTAAAGAAACAACATTGGTCGACATTGAACTTCTGGAAACCTTCCTTGTGCATTAAGCTTTCAAACTTCATATACCACTATCTTGGAGCTTGTTTTAGGTCATACAAGCTCTTCTTTAATCTACACGCCATTTTTTGTTTCCCATCGTCTGAGAAACCTTCATGTTGGTGCATGTAGATCTCTTCAACTAAGTCTCCATGAAAAAACTTTGTTTTCCCGTCCAATTGCTCAAGGTATAGCTCTTTGTTGGCCATAATACTTAATTAACTTGATAGTATTGAGCTTCATAATTGGAGCAAAGATTTCAATGTAGTCAACTCCTTATTTTTGTTGAAATCCTTTAACGACGAGTCAAGTTTTGTATTGCTTAGAACCAGCATGCTCATATTTTACTTGATACACCCATTTGTTGGGAAGTGCCTTCTATCATCCAATATGTAGCTTAGCTAGTTCCCATGTCTGGTTAGAGATTAAAGAGTTCATATCATCTTTCATTGCAAGCTCTCATTTACTAGTATATGTGGTCTAAAATGCTTCTGCATAGTCTCCAAGCTCATGAGAAACATGAGGTCGAGAAGACCTTCTTAATATAGGAGTTGGAGTACAAGTCTTTGATTCATCATATTTTTGTTTACTGCATTGTTCAGTTGATTCCTCTAACTGGGGATTCTCAATTATAGGACTTTTTGGGATATCATCCACCTCTACATAAATAGGTTCATTTAACTTTGAGTCATTAGTGGTTGTTTTATGCCTGTCTTTAGGGGTTTAGGTTGATCATAAAAGACCGACTAAACCGATAACTCAAACCAAACCAAACAAAAAACGTTTGTTTTTTGTTTAGTTTAAAAACTGAACCAAACTAATAAAAATCGAGGTGGTTTGGTTCGGTTCTCGGTTTTAGTTTTTAGGAACCGCCAAACTGATTAACCAAACAAATGACTTTATATACATATTTACTCTTTTATTTAGCCAATTAATAAGTCTAAATTTTGTATCGGTCCAAAATTTATTCATCTTTGTTTATACTTCCTTTCTTTGATCCAAATATATGTAGCCAAAACCAAACTTCAAACATAAAAAATAGAAACCATAAGCCATAAAAACTTGCTCTCAGCAAATTGCTGCTTTGGCTACCTGTCATCATTGTTTCTCTCGCCACTATCATTCTTATAGGTTATGGTTTTCTTATTCATGTTCATGTTCTCTTCGTTACTTTTTATCTTCTTTTCTTATTATTTATGTTTCTTCTTCAACGAATTTCCTTCTAGACTTGTTAAAAAATAGTTTTTATGTGTGTTTGAGGTGTGAAACATGTTAATTTATGTGTATTAAAACCTTTTGTTTTTATTTTTGTGTTTTATTTGTTAAACTTTCAAATTCCTTCCCAAACTTCTCATGCTAAGTGTCAACTTTTGTATTCGATAGTGAAATTATTTCATAATGCAATGAAAATTATGTAATGTTTCATATGGATTAAAAATAACTTGTAAATTGTTTTAAAAGTAGAACATGAAATATATTATATGACATGTATTATTTTAAAAATTAATTGTATAGAAAAATATTAGAGCAAATGATATACAAATGAATATAATGTTTAGAAAAAATAAGTGTTATAAACCAATCAACCAAACCAAACCAAACCAATGTTCCATTTTTAAAAAAAAACATATAACTGAACTGAATCAAACCGATGGAGATATCATCGGTTTGGACAATTTTTTTACTAAAAATTGGTCCAAACCAAACCGATTACACCTCTACATGTCTTTGTACATAACTCTTTCATTGAAGATCACATATATATTATGGATCATCCACACCATAGCCGAAGAAAGTGGACTTCTTTGATTTTGGATCAAGCTCATTACTTCCTTGATCACTTATATGCACATATGCTACACACCCGAAAAATCTAATATGTGTGAGTTTTACCTCTTTTATGCTCCATACCTCTTCTGATATTTTATGCTCCAATGGTATCGATGGATCTCGGTTAATTAAGTAAGTGGTTGTGTTGATTTCCTCTGTCCAAAACGGTTTCGGTAAGCCTGATTGTACACGCAAGCTTCTAGATCTTTCAGTGAATGTTTGATTCATACATTCAGTCACACCATTTTGTTGAGGTGTACCTGGAACGGTCCTCTCCATTATGATTTCTGCTCATAGCATAACTTCTTAAATTTGGTGTCTTCATATTCACCACCATTGTCGATTTTGAGATTTTTTATCTTCAATCCTGTCTAATTTTCTACCATGGTTTTCCAAATCTTGAAAGCCTCAAATACTTCAGACTTACATTTAATAAAATATACCCATACCTTTCTAGAGTGATCATTAATAAAGGTTACAAAGTATTTCATCCCACCAATAGATGAGACAGTAGTTGGACCCCAAACATCATAGTGAACAAGCTCAAGTTTATCCTTCTTTGGGGTTCTCCCACTTGTCTGAAAGCTATCTCATTTCTGCTTTCTAAGTATACAGTATTCACACATGTCAATTTCTATTGACCTATGTAGTTTTCCTTTTGAGTACATGACCTTCATCATTTTCTCACTCATATGGCATAATTTATGGTGCCATAGATTGGGGCTTTCATTTGCCACAACTGCAATCAAGTGACATGCTCTTGCTTTCATGTAAATAGTATTGTTTTTTTTTACCACGCGCAAATGTTATTGCACCCTTTGAAATTTTCCATTGATCACCATGGAAGACTATTGTGTAGCCTTCACTAGCCAACTGATTTACTGAGATTAAATTCTTTATCCGTTCAGGATTATGTCTTATATTTTTCAATTCTCATTCAAACACATTCAACTTAATCTTCATTACACTTTTACATGCAATCTCACATGATTTCTCATTACTGAGGTAAACTTTACCGAGATTTCCAGATAGATAATTCTTAAATGATTCTTTTGGAAGTGGCATAGAAGTATGCTCTTGAGTCTAATACCCAAGACTCTTCCTTATCCTCCAAAGAACATATCAATGTGTCTTCTCCTCTTCTCCTCTCGAGGTGCATGGAAACAACATTTGCGTCATCTTGTACCTCTTGATTTTCTAATGGGATTCTACATTGATTTTTGTAGTGCCCCTTCTTTCCACAATTCCAACATTTGATTCGACCTTCTTGGACCTAAGATAAATTTATAGATATTTAACTAATTTATATTAAATTGTCTTTGTACTATCCTACCCTTCCTTCAGTTAAAGGGAATAAGTGACCATAAATTTGACTGCATATTAATTTGTTTAACGAGTTATTTATTTTTAGGTGTAAAAAAATACCTCAAGCATTGCATTATTGGTTGATCTTGAGATTAAAGATAATGCGGCATAAAACTTAATTAATATGTGTTTAACATATCATTATTGTGCCATAAAAGAGAAAAGTAGTTGTTGTAATACTTGTCTCTTTTTACAAATAGGCAAAACTCAATAACTTCTATTGATTTGATTGCTCTAATAGTAACCTTGATCTTTTCGACTATTTTAGTGATAACTCTTTTTAATTATCTTCAATTCACTAGATTTTCAAAATTTCTTCCTTGGATTTCAAAGAATGTAGCTATGGTTATGGAGGAATTAAAAACTTTGACTCATAATCATTTGTTTCAAACTTTTGTGTTTCTGTTGAAACATTTTCTCTTACTTTATTACTACATATGCTCCCATCTGAGTATCATTTTTCTATTTGAAATTGAAGTTTTGTCTTAGGTGAGATTAAATACTTAATTTAGTCATTAAAATTGTAATACCTAGTATCCTATATAATATTTAATCATAAGTCATATATGATTTATGGCATTGATTAGGGAACAATTCAACTGGTTTTGTGCAAATACTTATCTAGGGTAGGAAACAGTTTAGCTTTAAGAGTATGACACAAAATCATAGTCAAAATATGATCGACAAAAAGTAAGTAAATGATGTGATTTTGACTCTATGATCCCATAGTCTTACAAAAGGCTGTGAAAAATATAATCAATTCCAAATGCCTTTGCCAAAAATAAAGAGAATAAATTCCTAATAATTAACCAAAGAGAATGATAGACTTTTTTTAAGTAAGAGATTTGAAGTATATGGTGGCATGGTCAAAATATGTTAATTTTCTTATCTTTCACTTTTTCTTGTGTGGCCCCTCATACTTTTTAACAAAAGTTTGAAATATGAAAATGCTTGCTATGTTGTTTAGGGTTAATTTTATGCTTATCCTAACAACATATGCTTGACTTAAAAGAGAAATACTTGGTCTTGCTAGCTGGTGCTTTTTCTAAGTCAACCAAAATCTTATTTTGGATTCATAAAGTCATTTGAGAATCAATACATGCAGTTGTAACTAAAGAATATAATAACTATGACCAGAGTTTGATCTACATTATGAACAAAGTTAATTTGTTAGGTTTTCCCCTAGATGCTTCCCTTTATTTAAGTATGATTTTTTCTTTGTTGTGAGAGGATATGTCAATTAAAGTATGTGAGAATATTTTATTTAAAAAGAAGTGCATTGCTAAATTAGTATGTTTGTAAATAAGATATTTATTTTATCGAGAGAGTAATAGTTGTTTGTAATATTATTTCACACAATTAAATAGGAGATTGTTTATTTATATAATTGGCTCTTAAGTTTTATGTGTTGTTATGAATTACCAACAAAATTTAATATCAATTTGTGAAGTAAAGAAAAGTAGTAATTAAAATAAATGGTCTACAAAAATAATAATTTGTACATAAGTAATATAATAGAATAAGGCAAGAAATAAAACGAATGTTTGTTTACCCGGTTCGATCAAACTATCTACTCTAGGGGAGAGAGTGGCTCTCCAATTCACTGTACTTAGAAAGTTGTTACAAGAGATTACATATGAGTTACAAGAAAACAGTCTTCGCCTTCAGGTTCCCAAGAACAACCCTAAAGGCGCCCAAGAACAACCCTATTTTCTACCCAAGTGTTTCACAACCTCTTCAACTCTCAATATATGAATCACTCAAACCTAATGTGTAATCCAAGGTTTTCTTTATGCTGGAACCTAATACCTTTAAACCCTTGCTCTCCCTTGTTGGTGTAAATCCTAAGATTTTCACACACCAAACATATAAGAGATACATATTTATAATAGCAAATACCCAACAAACAAAACCCAAAATCTGGATCCATTGACCAAATAAAAGAAAAAAAATCTGAAAAACTAAAAACACTATTCACCGTACGGACAGTACTATTCATCCGTATGAGCAACACTATTCGTACCAACGGATGATACTATTCATCACCCAGTTCTTTTTTCCTTTTTTTCGTCCAACTTTCTATAACTTTTGATTTTCGCGGTAAATGCAATCTCCAAAATATGTTTTTCCTACTCTTAATCAACCAAGGTTTTAAGACACGTTTACAACAATTTCCACCTTGAATTTAAACCGTGTTGATACCGATTTAACAATCAACAAAATTATTGTTCTCTACCAAGTTGAAACTCTAATCAATAACCTTGCTCAAATTCAAGCAACCCTTGAATCTTTAGCTCTCCACTTGCATCCACTTGTTTCCAATTACCTTTTTCTGCCTAGGTAATTTAACAAGCCTACAAGTATGATTTTTCAACCACCATTGACTCTACCGGTTTTCAAATGTCTCCCTGAAGTTTTTCCTTCTTTTATTTTGCAGTCCTTCAGCCACATTAAGAACATAATATCCAAAACTAGCATAATCGTCCCTTTGAGATGTTACAATAATCCTCCTTACCTTATCATGAGTCAAATGATAAGCCGAGATCTTTGTAACTGTTCTTTTAAATGGTAGTCCATCAAAAGATTAAGACTTCAAGGGGGTTGAAATAAGGGGGTCGAATGGCTGAAGGGTTAGCCATTCTTGTTCGAAGAGCTTCTTCGCGTAATTTTCTGTCTGATTTCAAAATAAATGATAATGAGAGCTTCAATGTTTTTCAATTTGCGGACGTTGATAGTGTGTGATGGTAAATACTCCAATTTGTGGGCATTTAAAGTGATTCTTCAAGGATTTGAGTTGGTTGCGGGGCTAAAGATTAATTTTGTTAAGAGTTGTCTATACAGAGTAGGCCTTGGTTTGGTTTTTATGTGTGTTGTTGAATTCTTTCTTTGTTGTAAATCTGGTGTGCTTCCGTTCAAATTTATCGGTATCGGAATACGAGGTAACCATAGGAGATGCTCCTATTGGAAACTGATTATTGCTTGTTTTCATAACCGTCTTTCCTCTTGGATTTGGAGGAATATCTCTATAGGTGGGAGAGTTACTCTTCTTAATTCTGTTTTGATGAATTTGACCATTCATTATCTATCGTTTTTTAAGGCTCCTTGCAAAATTATCAAAGAAATCATCTCAATCCAAAGGTGGTTTTTATGGTCAGGATCGAGATGTAAAAAAAGCATTGGTTGGGTTAGTTGGAAAAGGATTTGTATACCTAAGGAGCGAGGTGGTCTTGGTATAAAACATGTAGGTATTTTTAATGTTGCCTTGATATCTAAGTGGAAGTGGAAATTTTTAAAAGACGGATCCGAATTGTGGAGGACAATTATTTTTCATAGGTACGGGAATTGTGTTGCACGCTTCCTTAATCCCCTGCCTGAAGTGAATTTGGTTGCTGACTCTTTATGGCTTAGGGACTTGTATGTTGCAACATGCCCTATAGCAGGTGCAACTTTCAGCAAACTGTTGCAGCCCAGTCTTGGTAATGGCACGGTTTTTTCCTTTTGGTATGTAAACTGGCTTGGTATTTTACCTTTGTGCGGAATTTTTCCATCTTTATTTCAGTATACTAGCTCTAAGAATTGGACTGTGAATCAAATGGGGTATTGGCGGGATGATCGGTGGTATTGGAATATTACACAAGATCTGTTTCCAGGTTTGGATGACGCGGAAGGAGACATTTTTGCCTTGTCTGATTTGCTGAAAATGTCAAATTGCGAGCAGAAAAGGATGACGAGTAGGAGTGGTCGGTAGAAGTGATAAAGTGTATTCCGTGAAGTCTTTCGATGAGGCAACAGTGGTTGAGTTAAGCGGTGATATTTTATAGGATTCGCAACAATCGGTATTGGAAATTTTGTGGGCCTCTAACATTCCGTTGAAAGTTAAGATTTTTGTTTGGCGTATGGTTATTGATAGACTTCCAACACGGATGAACCTTGCGTATCGAGTCATTGTTTCTAATCAACGTGATTTGGTGTGTGTGTGTGTGTGTTGTGCTTCCGGGAGAACGAACTATTTCCCATGTTCTTTTTTCGTGCCATAAAATTGTATTAATATGGGAAAAGGTGTTTTGTTGGGTTGGTTTGCCTTGGACGAATGGCCAAAATTGTTGTGATTTCGCCTTGTCTTGGTATGCGTTGTTGAAAGATAGGTGTAACATTAAGTCTCTTTGCTCGATTTGGTTTATTGCATGTTGGTGCGTTTGGAGCACTAGGAACAATATCATTTTTAATGGGGGATTTGTAATATCGAGTACAATGTTCATAGGATTATTCTTATTTCTTGGTGGTGGTTGTCATTATGTGACAATGGTAATACTAGTTGTAGTTTATATGATTGGTTTAAGTATCCTTTGGATTTTTTGTAATCCGTCCATAGGCTGGGATTGATTCTCAAATACCCGATCGGACCAAATTAATTATATATAAATATGAAGAATACAAGTATTGATGAAAATGAGGTTCGAATCCACATGTCTATAGGCTTGGTTCACATGATAATTTATGTAGGAGTTCTTACCATCAATAAGTTGATTTCAAATTGAAGCAACCATCAATTATCTATCTATACACAAGAATGTATTTTATGATATTGGGAAAGATATGTGCCTGAAATGTAGGGCTTGAAATTTCTGCTAATTAATTAATATTCCCGCAAGAAAAGAGTATGAATATATAAACGTGTATGATTCATCTGCATGTGTAGCTAGGGCTAGAGACTTGTCAAGCTTATTCAATTTGAAACATTTTAAGGTACATACTACAACTGCTTTGTGGATTTATAATAAAAGGGTCAGGGAAGAATAAAAGAATGAAGTGGTTTGGATAAGACACCTATTATCGTAAAAAAAAAGTGGTGTATATATTGTTCGTATTTATTTACTTTTTATAGATAAAAGAATCGATTGCTAGTGTTAAATGTTTTCAATACATTGTTTACTCTTAAAAAGTGATTTTTTTTAATCGGTGGTAAACTAAATGTTTCAAAAATTTGATCAGTCATCAAATTGATAATGGTACTAAAATGATTTATGAGTTGAACCATCGGATGAGGGTCATTAATCGAATCGCTTGATTAAATTGAGTAACTCGATTGAAAAAACCAATTTATATAATTAAATTAAATTGTTATTTAATAGATTGTACGAATGACTTCACCTAAAAAAAATTCATAATTTCATAATTTTACAAATATATTTTTTTAAATCATAAGATATAATAAAATAATATAAAATACAAATTTAAATAAAGTTTATAAAAATATCTAACTGTAACATAAAATAAATAACAAAATAAGTGCACATTCTAATAAGTTTTATTTTTTTTATAGAGTGGTATTCTTCCTTGCGTACCGATTAATCCATCTGAGAGCTTTCGTCCCCACATAACTTCCGAGAATTGGTCATAGGCTCCTTCGAACTCAGGATCTCAAGGAAAGCAAACCCTTGAGACCCAAATACCCTCTCACTAATAAAATAATAATAATAATAATAATAATAAATTTAATTTCAATGACGAAAATTGTTTCAAATAAATAATTTTTTAACAAAATCTATTTATATTTTTAATTTAGTTTTAAAAAATATATATTAAAATGATGTAGTTTTGTTTAAAAAGAAATAAGCAATCATTCAACCTGACGATTTTCTGAAACCTCTTGTTCGTCGATTTTTACTAATTTTGTTTAATTCTGACCGGTTTTCACATATTCAATGGCTTACTCAATTCAGCAATTAGACCATATCGATGATCCTTCTAATTTACGATTCAACTCGTTTAACTAGTCAGATCAAGATTTTAGATCTGCACTCTTTAATATGTATCTCATCCCGCTTTTTAGGATTTTTTTAGGGTTTTTATGGACGGTCACGATTTTGCTGACAGATTTGTATGGTTGTGATTGCACCAACAGCTTTGCATCAAGCTCGATCGGACCCTTTGTTAGCCTACGACAAAAGAATCGAACTTGATGCGAAGCTGTCGAGATTTGTCAATATACATATGGTTGCATAGATGTCTGGATAATATATATATATATATATATATATATATATATATATATATATATATATATATATATATATATATATATATATATATATATATATATATATATATATATTACATGATATAGAAATAATAATATTTGTAAAAAATAAACATGAAAGCAATAAAATGCAATAAAATATATGTGTAACAAACTAAGGTACCTGGCAAGCTATCTGGTGTTAAAATGGATCGTCACCCGAAGAGCAGAATACAATTGGATCAGTGTTACACACCCCCACGCCCAATTGTGCGTCTTCAGATCACTGAAAAGACAGATACCTTGCATCAACATATCTATCATACTTGTCGGGAAAGAGAGTACATGCTCATTATACTCTGTAAGCACAAACTGGTCAACATGCCCTCTTGGAAATCCTGGATCTGTGTATACGGAAGGCTCAGTAAAAGGAACCGTGACTTCTTTCTCAATGGTCTCCTCGGTAAAATCTCTAGCATCAGTAATAGGCACCTCCCTCGCATCACCCTCAACAACCTCCCTTGTATCACCCTCAGCAACCTCCTCAGTAACAGGCTCCTCAGTAACTAGATCAATCGGCTGAATAAATGGCTCAACAATTGAGTCAACTATGGGAACGTCTGTGTCCACCTCATCTGTGGCATGTGATGCAGAATGACCTCCATGTCGTCGAATTGTACGAGGTGCAAGGAAACGAGCCCGCTCAGCCTGCTCAGCCAACCTCTTCTGGTGTGAATCGGTTGGGACCACTCGTCCTACCCGAACATGTGAAGCTTTTAAGTGTGGGATTACTCTTTGCACTCAGCGAAGTCTATTTAATTATTTTGACTTAAGAAGCTTTTAAGTTTCTAGTCATCCAAATGAATAGGAATATGTCAGACCAACTAACAAGGGCCTAGGATTTAACCTACATAGACCAAGGCTAGATCAGATTTATTTTTAAATATAAAAGACCTAGGTTTATTTTATAAATCTACTAATTAAATAGACTAGGTCGCAGGTCATAGAAATAATCTTATAAGCCTATCAAGTCGGCCTATTTATTAAATATGAATGAATTTATTGTTTTAATATTGTATTTTATTCTTTATATTGAAATACAAAAGTAAAACTTAGTTATAATTAAAAAAAACTTATCAAAATTAGTTGAAAGATATCATATGAATAATGTTTTTTCTTAAGTTTTGTCAAATAAATCATTTGACAAAATTTATGTCACTAGGTAAACTCAAATAATTCAATAGAAACAAATATTTAGTCTCATTTAACTTTTGATTCTCTAGTCTATTTAAACTTTTGTTGAATTTCTTATTTACACATATTTAAATGATATAGGCTTTTTAAGTAGACTAATAGATCAATTCAAACCTTCAAAAAGGTAAAGTTCTAACCAAAACATAATCCTTTTGATAGACTACAGATCAGACTTAGACTTGGAAACTTTTAATAGGTCAGACTCAGTTTGATAAAGTCTAACTCGGTCCAACTTATTTTCACCCCTAAATGCAAAGAAAATGATCACTTAACACAATACTAGAACAACATTTATTCAAACATTCAGACAAGAGTGTTTCAGTTGCAACATCTTTGCTATTATGATTTAAATACATCCTACACAATGTCCACTCTACCCCGCCTAATTTTCTTAAGGTGTCTGCTCTAACCCACCTCATTTTCTTTTCTTGTGGGCATTGCGGAACAGACCTAAATGACACGATAATTTGCCACCCTAATCATAATATCATAATGCATCTTTATTTTTCAGAAACAAAAGAACATAATATATTCATGACTAAGAATAGATAGACAATTGACGGTTATTCAAATGACTCATGAACTAATATTACACTCAAACTCTCTCAACAAGCAAAAATCATTAAAACTTCATACATTACTACCTGACCCTAGCTAAAAAATACCATTACTGGTCTTTGAATAGGTGTTCAAAGATCAATAAATTTCCCACGGATATGCTTTTCCAGGAGTGTCTTTTGTACAACAAAATATTATACAATTCCAGCAAACTAAGAGGACTACAGAGATAATTTAATTTCAAAGATAAAACTGTGATCAGCGGGCATAACGCGCCTACATATACCAAAAAGAATTATACAAAATGAATATCTATAAAGAACAGCACTAATATACAGCTAGCTGCCTTAACTAAACTAAACAGTCATATCTTCTACGGCTACAGCTACATGTATAACATCAAAGACAATTCAGGCTCCCCAGCTACATTTTTGCATAAATCAATGCTTCTGCAATACACCTTGAAACGGGTCTCACATGAATGTTAAATTATCCATACGAAAAGAAAAAACCATTTGACACCATCCAAAAACCTGCATCCACACAAGAGGTACAAGAAATGCTAAAACTTCCAACTACAGGTATATTGATAACTCATGTTGTGTATGCTTCACTACCATATATGATGTCACCATTAAAGCTTAAATATTTACATTCAAATACGATAATCATGGCTAGCTTTTGGCTTCGTCTTTTACCATCTTCTCTAACTAGATCAATTGTGACCATTTTCAGAAAAGAGACGCAAAATAATAAATTTTTGAAGGAAAAAATGCTATCATTGGAAAGATGGAAAAAATATAAAATATATAAAGAAAAAGTGATTCACCGCTTAATGTACATGCAGTAAATTCTAGTAAATTGTAATAAATGAATAAAGTGAGCTAAAAGTTTGTTGCTCCCACTCTCTGTAGTCTGTTCTAGGTCTGTTCCATGCTTGAATTGCTCTTCAATTCTACATTCATGGCCCCAAACTCACTCTTTCTATGTTGTACTTTTGGTTTCAATAAATGCAGATAGCAGTAATACTGGTTTTTTTCTAGTTGGAGTTCTTCTGTACCATTGGTGACGTTTTCAGATACCACATTTATTATATCTCATTCCCACGAGGTTTGATAGCATTAGGACAGCAGTTAGTAGGTTAATTATGTTTGCAAGTTATTATGCCATTAGATGAATAGCCTAATTTCTGTTTGAAACCACTCTAGTGTTTTATTTGTTTACATGTCCGTAGCAACTCAAATCTCCTATTAATATCTTGTCTGGGTTTCAATTAATTCTACGCTGCTTGGTTCATTATACTTATATGACTTCCTGGATTAGATTTGTCCATCTAGCAGACACATTTGGCTAAAGAAAATCTCGATTAAAATTTTAGATAAACACCAGGGGTCAAATACTCACCACAAAACTGCAATGTGTAGGAATCACAAAAACATGTATGTTCGAGACTGATCAACTGATAACAGGTTGAAATGACTTTTTGATTTCATCATAAAACCACCTGCAAAACAAGTCAAATCATCTTAAGAACCCTCCCAAAATAAGAACAAACAACATCCCTGTTGTGAAATACTGAAATATTATTGAATATCTGAAAGAGTATAAGCACTAATAGGATATAGGATATATAGACTGTGCTCCACCAAATAAAATTGATCAATGGATGTAATACAGTAATAACTAATAACTAATAATAAAAATTATATGACTAATAAATGATTTTATATTATGTATTTTCATAATCTTATGTTTTGGATTGAACCATACTCATCCTAATAAAAATTGACTAGTAAGATAAAGGGTGTCTCTTCTTTACAAACAATTTGTGTCTTGTCTCTTTGTCTCTTTATAATGTAGAACTTAAACTTTTGTTACAGTAAGCAATCTGATACCATCTCGAGTTTTGGATTGAGTCTAACTTATTTTTAAAAACCTGCTTCTAATATAAGGAATCCCCCTTCTAGATAAACTACGTTTAATATGGGGCTCGAGTTTTTCCTATAAATAGCAAAAATATAAACCATATCAGATATGAATATGATGATGTCCAGATTGAGTAGTGATACAGCGGGCATTCAAGCAGAGTACAATATCTACACTGATACTGAATGCATGAACCTTAGAATAAGAATTAAACATGATTTCAAATACTAGAAGCTGAGCATCTAAACCATATAAACTGATGTACTGCAGTAAACAAAGGACATGAGACTAAAGTAGTTGAGACATGATACATTTTCTTAATAATACTCTGTCATACTGGCAGGCAGGCAGCATGGAAATATGTTTCAATTTCCTATTTTTATCACCACTTACAACAAGCCTAGTTGATAATTATAAATATATTTTGTTAGTGGGCGCACAATCCTATGCATAAAGTTTTTCTTAACCCTCGTACTAACAGCTAGATAGATGTCATCTTAATAAGCTCTTGTCTCCCCCTCAACCATATGTAAATAGCTAACTGCATGCATCAAACTATAGAAAGTGCAAAATTTGACAACAGCTTTTTCCCATCTACCAAATCCACACCACAAAGTACATAAATAAATGTGTCTACCATTACAATATCAATTAGTCATTTAGCTATGCCCATCCACTAAAAAACATGTGAAAGAAACCCCAAATTCACATGGTTTTAACATCCACGGAATAAGCTTGAAACATAGTTGTTAATTCCAGATAGAGGAGTGGAGCAGCTGAACCCAGGGACAGAACAAGGTATAGGCTTATAAGGGGCTGTCACCACCACCCCAAAGAAATCTTTTTATCAGCATCTAATTGTATTGCCATGTACTCGACCACTCAACCCAACTGTTTTAAGCTGTCAAAAAATTTCTACACTGCCCAACAACCAAAAAACACTATCATTATCAATGGTTCAACACTAATGTTCTAACAATCATTATTGTTGTTTAGCAAAATATTGAGGAAAATAGCCTTATATATAATGTAGAAAGTGAAAAGAACTAAATACAAAAATAACACTAAAAAATATGTTTGTATTGCTAGAAGCTTGGATAATTATATAGCCTGCTTCTCAAATTTAATTATGAATTCAAATTGAAATAACTAAATGGCATAAGAGGAGTATTCAAAAATAATATTCTTAGGCTACTTGGAGAAATTAATTTCATTTTTATAGTTGATCTATGTTTGAAGAAAAACAATCTACAAGTTGGTAAAGCTTATCTACCATGTCTTAACTTCACTCCCCTTAATACTATTTTCTGGTTCTGTCCATGGCTAACACCAAAACTGGGATGGCGGTATATATATATATATATATATATATATATATATATATATATATATATATATATAAAAAAAAACTAAATGTGTTTGGATAATTAATTTTTACAAAAGTAAAATACAGTTTTTACTAAAATAGTAAATTAATTTTAGAATTATTTAATTACGTTATTTTGTAATTTTCACTATTCAGATAAGACATGACTACTTCATGGTTAGTTTGACAACTACGGGTTGCACAATGTTGCAGCAAAAGACATAAAATCCCATTTACAAATTTGTTCACGCAAAAGAAATAAGCCTTTAATTTTCATCTGAAGCACTTCATGACTCATGTATCAGAGAACAACATCCTTAACCCTAAGAATTAACTTCAAAAATTAACAGAAAAAAAAACTAAATCATTATGAAAATAACCACGACCACAATAAACAGGTAGTTTCATATTTTCACTAAATGCAGTATTCTGAATCACTTAAATATAAAAGCACTAAATTATACAGAGAAAAGAGTATCCAGACAAGGTTAACTTAACACAGCCATTCCATGTTTCATTGCCACAAAATTTTCTCTACTTGTATTTTACCAGTTCCCCTCCATAACATGTAATTGCTATAATATTATAATATGCATGTAATGAATGTAAACCATCTTTACTTGATGTTTGAAGCGAGTGCGACAGGCATAAAATAAAATAAAATAAACAAAATGAAATAAAAACTGTTCAGAAAACAAAGGATAAAGAAACAAACCTGCAAAGGAAAATGGGCTGTACACTAACACTTGCTTCAGTTCCAAATTGAGCTCTTCTGTCATTTTCTTGTTTAAATTTGTCGTATGGAAGCACTACACATGGGCCTCGGATAGAGCTAGCCATTTCAATCCTATCACTATTAGATTCATAAACCTTCAACAAAGAAAAAAGAAGACATACCTATAAGAAAGTATCAAGCAACATCTGGTTCTAAAACGATAAGTAAGATGTGTGGCATTATCATTTCACTGGAACACCAATCAAACTACTGTAGAGGTTACACTCGAACCGTTACTGAATTTGCTTTTGATATAACTATCAGCCATGTGAATTTATAGCTATAAAGTTGTACAATTATAATCCCTTGATTATAGGAACTAAATCTTACTATAATCTCTTCTAATTACACCAGAAATTTTAACTCTATACTAGGGATTACTTACACAGAAGAAATAAGGAAATGAATTTCCTCAACCTTGGTGGTAGGGTTTCTGGTTTGGGACACTACAGTTTCATCAGGCCCAACCGATGTGAGCTCTGAACCCGATTGGAATTTGTTATTGAATTTCCTCGAGAGATTAACCCTCAGTCATAAGAACTTATAGAGAAATAGTTGTTGTACAATTATAATCCCTTGATTATAGGGATGCCATTTGTTCTATAATCACTCCATATGGCATCAGAATTATATACAAAGAAATAGAGAGCTAGAGGCTATTTACGTATGTTGTATAAGGGAAAGAAAATCTCATCATATCTCAGTTGTAACTCCAATTTGAGTACAAATGTAGTGTATGTATGACCAAAATCAATGTAACATTAGGGAAAAACTGATTGATTAGATACCAACGACAAATTTTCACACATGCGAGAATGAATTGGCATCCATTTAAGCGGCACCTTAATTTTATATAAAGATGTACAAATAAAATAAAATAATAAAATAATTGTTACCTCATTGACTTCAGATATACAAGGATGACCAATATTTCCAGGCAAATCATCAGGAAAGTAGCACTTTGTTGCCTTTACCCACTTCATCCCAGTTTTGGAATCTTCCCACATGGACTGAAAATTAAATAGGAATAAGTCTATGTTAAAATTCTATAAATTTATATAATGACACAATTTTGCACAGGGTACAAACCAGTTATTAATTAATTAAATCACAATAGAAACTGTAAAGTGCACCTAAACAGGAAACACAGCTTTTTACTATTCATATGCCCTTTGCAATTTCATAGGTGAATTTATACAAGTGTGAAATAACCCAAGTGCTAGATTATGATAGAATGCATGATAATTTGCTTGCCTGAAGTTTAGAAGGTGTCAGTTTGCCATGGTTAGATGTGAAAAAAGCATGACCATGCAGCCTATATGTTACTCCATCAATGCAGCAAGATTGGTAATACTTTTTCTCATCTACAAGTTGTTCAACATCACCAATCCATTCAACAGCATGTGAGCTATCTGAAGATAAAGCAGAGTGCTGAATACCTTCAGTATTAGTTCCAGAACTTCCGACAGAAATTGGTTGTGCAACATCTAGATTATCGCGCTTGATATCATGAGTTATATTTTCTCCTCCATGAGATTCCTTTTGATTACTAATCATAAAACTACTGCTATCATGTCTATCAGGTGATATTTCAGCATTGTCCTGTGACACTGCCATCTCAACTTGAGAATCTTGTGATGATTGCAAATTTTCACATTTAGCCGGCTCGGAAGATTTAGTCAGAGTTTCTGATTCAGAAGTATCTTTACAGGTCAAAGTCTTTGAATCTATTTGTTCAGCATAACTTTCACCCTGCAAGCCAGTGGAAACACTACAAGCTGCAGATTTCATACATATGCTTGGATCAGGCTTCTCTTCAATAGTTTCAATGCTAGATGAAATGTTGCAACCTTGTATATCTCTTGTATCTGAGATATTTGAGTCAAATGAGGGCTCAGTACTGTGATTGGCACTGGAAACAGTTGGAACAGAGTTTCCATTTGATGTAAAAATTTGCGGGCTGACCTTTAGATCTAAGTCATCTGGTTTCTTCTCTGAAGATGGTTGAATACCAACTGTATTAGAGGGAAAACTTGGTGATGTAATTGAAGATCTCGTCACACGGCCATATTTTGGAGGCAAAGACTTTCCGCCACTTAAACTCAAGCATTTCATGCAGTGCCAATCAACTCTATTATGAATTCCTCTAATTACTGATGGCTGCAGGCACTTTAAGTGAAATCCCTTTTCACAAGCATCACAGAGAAGAACAGAATCAACCTCACTGACAGTGAGCTCACATGTCTGACATGTGAAAGCCTTGTTCATATAATCCCTTGATGGAGGAGTCCATGTGCGATGTTCAGGAAGCTTTGGTAGTAACAATTTCTGGACAATCTTTGCAATATCAGAGTGACTAGGAATCAAAGGAGGTTGAACCATGTTCCCACCCTGCAATGGCTGGTGCATGCTAGACATATTTCCAGGTCCCGTTTGAGTAATAAATGGTCTAATGCTCTGACCTGTTGCTACTTGTGGACCTGTCCTCGATACAGTTGCATCAGCAGTTCCTTCCACCTTGGGAGGATTATGAGCAGGCGCCTTGTTTTCTGATACACTTCTAGCTAATGACACAGGTTGAGTCTGTATTGACCATGTAGGAGCATTCACCAATGATTGGTTTGCCAATGAATTTGCTGCAGTTTAGAAAAGTTCTCAAATTCAGTTGCTACTTCAATGACTGAAATGTCATAAGATACAATTTTATGAGTATTATTAAGAACATACAGTGGACTACTAGTATTGTAAACTACAAACAAAAGTAGAAAAATCCCAGTAGAAAGTTAAAACCCATACTTTTTCCAATTTCCATAAATTTCACCTACAAATAATAAAAATTGGATAAGAGACAACCGAAAGAAAAGGGTCAGTCATTCAAGTTCAGACTCTTGAAGAATAGGGAAACAATAACAAGTTATGCCTGTTACAAAAGGACTAAATCAACTCACTAACTTCAAAAGGACCTACATCCACACAAATCTAATGAACTTTAAGGTTTCTTTATGCATCATTGCATTCAATGTTCAATATATAGGAGAAACTCCTGGAAGAAAATAATAACCAAAATATGTAAGCATTTAGTTTTATAAAATAGAATCACAGCGTAACAAAGTACGAGTCTGCACCACATGTTCAAATCATCATGTAGCGAGAGCGTATTGATGTTGCAGTATAAGTCAATTCATCAATAGAAATGTAAGTCTGCCACCCCTTGGAATTTCAGATTGGTGAAAAGCTGTGGAAATTACCTTGGACCTGAAGCACATAAGGAGCCCCACTCAATCCTGCAGTAACTTTAAACTGTGGGTTTTCAACTCTAGGCAATGCTATAGAAGATGGATTTCTCCCCATGTGACTGCTAGGCATTACACCAGAAACAATGGGCGGTCTGACTTCATTGCTGGTTGACTGATATTGCAATGCTGCAGAAGATCCTGCAGAAAGATGGGGAGGAATAGACATCATCGAAACTGAAGTTACTGCCATGTGGTTTGATTTATCAGACGAGAACATTCGAACACCATTTGTTGGAACACGATTATCAACCATTCCACTAGTGTTTGTTTGCAAGGGTTGAGGTGTATATGTTGTAGAAGAGGCAGATAATAATTTCTTTGATTCCTCCATCTAGAAATAAAAAAGATAGCAGAAGAAATAGAAAACAAATGTAAAATGAACTCGTCAAAACACTTGCAATAGCTTCTTCATTAACATTACACACATGCTATAAAAAAGAAACAAAAGCTATTACTTAAGTAGGAAACAGAATTAAAAAGCATTTCACATTAGCAAAGTTCATCATCTTTCCAACAAACTCCACAAGGGACCTTCCCATTAAGGTAATATAAGATTAAATGAGTGGTAACAGGAAATTAACAGAAAGAAAAATAATCTAATACTAGATGCAAAGGTTTTAAAACCGGTCCGCAGCCGCGACAAAACGGTATTAGCAGATACAGATTCTGTTATTCACTATTTTTATGTTAATGAACAAATTGTAGTTAATTTCACATTGCGATGGCCGCAATTAGCGTCATAACACATGTGGAGACCGAAATCACAACACCTTATGCAAGTAATGCCCCTAAAGACATGCAATACAATCAAAGACATGATATTCCTTCTGATTCTACAAATCAATAATTCAAAAAATTATAGAGTTGCAAAAGTTGAAATTAATTGAGTTAAGAACTGAGAAGTTGAATACCTTGGATTTATTGAACGCATACTTCTCAGCAATGGACATCTTAGGAGTACGAAACCCTAACCTCTGGTCCCCAACCTTAGCGTTCAAACCGAGATCCTCAATAACGGCACCAATAGCTTCACGAGCAACAATATCCTTGGGAGCAATCTCCTGGCAGAGAATTGCGAGCTTACTCCGAGCCTCTCTCATGAGCTCAACCTCCACGTCAGTTGGCTTATTTCCACCTCGCATCGTCGCCATCGTTGATAAAACCAAAACAATCTCCGCCACTCGTTTCAATTCCGCCTCCGGTTTATCAATTTCGTCAACCTTCGCCTTCTTGCTACACGGTTCCTCCGATGGTACTCCTCCTCCGTTCTCGACCTCCGGTGGAGGATCTAGCGTCGGCTCCGGCACCTCGTCCATCGGGGAGAAACCCTAGAGAAGGGGGAAGAGACGGAGAGAGAGAAAGGGAGGGAAGAGGAAGAAGAGAGAAAGAGATTTGAAAAAATGAAAAGAAAAAAGAAAAATTGGAAGCGGTAATTTAATTATAAATATATGTATATGGTTTTTTGGCGGGTAAGTGTTTTTAGCGTGTGTTATTGAAAAATAGAGTTTGGGAGAGACGAAGAATTGGGGTAAATTGTATTTAGGTATTGAAATTGAGATATTTGGGATGAGTTCGGTTGAGTTAGTGAAACAGAGCCAACAAGCGTGCGTGGGTAGCTAGAAAGATAAAAACTCGTTTATATAACGAGCCAGGTTCCTTCGCTGCTTGTCACGTGATTTTTAATTATTTATAAGAAGAAAAATAATGCCTTTTAATAATTGTCTATTTTCGTTTTATAATAATTATGGGATTAATTGTTACAAAAATTTACTTAAATTTTTAAAATAAAAGTTAAACTTCTTTCAATATCGAACAGTTATAATTTAGTTATGATTTATTGATAGTGTAAATAAACTTTATATTATGAATGCATTTCAATTAAATTAAATAATTATTACAATTATGTATATTTGTTATTCCAAATAAAAATAGTAATATAAACTCAAATTTAATATTGTTGCTTGTATATAGTAATCTAGGTAGGTTAATAATGATAAATATTATCTTCTTTTGTAAAAGAAATAATAATGCATTAATTTTTATATAAATTAATATTACTAATAAGTTAATAATAATATTAGTTTGGTTATATTAATGGTTTTGAAGTGTTAAGAGTTGGAGAGAGCTCTAGTTTAATGGAAGAAAAAATTTCATGATGATATCAGAGGTGTTAATAAGAGGGTTAAATGTAACGTCCCAAATTTTATTTAATTGTTTAATTGGATTATAGTGTTTTGGTGTGTAGAAGAATAATATATTATTGAATATAATATTAATTTAAGAATTATATTATGGAGGATAACATTATTATTGGATAAAATAAATAATTGTAATAATAAGAGGTAAGGGGTAAGGTGGTCGTTTGGTGAAATTAGTAAGGGTAAAGATGGTTGCTTACACCAAGAATGACAAAGTGCTTATTCATTGCTTCCTAAACAGTTTGAGTGGTGCCTCTATGAAGTGGTACATGGGACTCGAAAAGGATAGTATCCATAGCTGGACGGATTTGGGTGATGCTTTCGTGAAACAATACAAGTACAACTTGAACATGGAACCCGATCGCCGCCAATTACAGAATATGTCTCGGAAGGAGAGGGGGTCCTTCGAGGAATATGCTCAACGTTGGAGAGAACTGACATCTCAGGTTGAATCTCCTCTAGCTGAAAAAGAACTGACTGGTATGTTCATGGATACCTTGGCTCCCTTCTATTGGGAAAAGATTATCGGAAGTGTCTCTTCCAGTTTCACTGATCTGGTTACCATTAGATAAATGCTTGAAGAAGGAATTAGGAATGGAAAAGTGTCCAAACTTGCTGAGTCTTCCAATGCTATTAAGAAGCCTTTTGGGAATTTCCAAAGGAAGAGGGAAGATCAGACCGATGATATCTTAGATATGGATAAAATACCTCAATATAGGGCTCAACATGATAATTAAGCTTATGTTGTCATTGTTGCCCTGTGATTGTTGTTCAACCAGCTAGAGCTCATCAACGTCCAACTGTGAGACAAGTTCAGAATAGTGATAAGGTTCAATTTGACCTTATTTCTATGTCATACATAGAATTGTTTCCTGCAATGCTTCAGAGAGGTTGGGTTACCACTAGGCATATGCCTCCTCCTTCAGACCCTCTCCCACCAGGCTACAAGGCAGAACTTCATTGTGAATTTCATCAGGGTGGACCAGACCATGATTTGGAACATTGTTTTACTTTGAAGACAAGAGTGAAGGAGCTGATCAGAGACAAGATTCTTTCCTTCCGTGATACCAATCCTAATATCAGAGACAATCCTTTGCCAGGGCACGCAACTTGAAGCTTTAGTCGACTTCAATCAGTTATCCCTAAAGTCAGTGTTTCAAGACATAACATCCCATCATTGTTTATTGATTAGTCATTAGGCTATTGTTTCCTTTATGTTTGCATTCTCCTTGTATTTGTCTAAACAATTTTCTTTCAATTTAGTTTTTTTTTTAATATTTTCTATTTTTTTATTCTAAAAACCCTAAAAAATATGTTTAGAATTTTTTTTTGTTTTAGATAGTTGTTAGGGTAACTTAGGTTAGATCTTTCTAAGTGTGAGAAGTTAGGTTTCGGTTTATCTCTTTGTGTGAGTATGGTTTAATCTTTCATATATTTAGTTGTATGTCGTGAATTATATTGATTTTATTTCGCATTATGACCATATATTTTTAAGATAAAACTTGAAGCGCCTCAACATATTGATTTTAATTTTCAAGATAATAAATCTTTGGCCTAATGCCAAGTGAGATTTACACACTTCACAATTTTCTCAATTTTTTTCAACTTAAATGAAACAATGCATCGCGCTTGTTTTCCATAGCAAGTTACGAGATTCAAAGTACTTGATCCACATATCAAGTTATATCCAAATCTTTTAAAGTCAAGCGTAACGTGCCTCGCAACCGATTCTTAAACCCTTATAAGTTGGTCGCATTGTGCGTCGCCATCTACCTTAACCTAGTCAATTAGGTTCTCTATACCAATTTACCTCAAACCCTAAGAATTTTCTCATACACGAATTCAAACCTCGATTCAACGTCGATTTACTTTTTTCTAAAGTGTAAAAGAGAAGTGTGGAATCTTCTATGCTCCTCCTCAACTGTTTGGATATGAGGCATAAGTCTCATATGCGAGCAGTTGACGCCTTCTAAACTTCAAAACATTTAACCTTTATTAAACACATATTTTCTCAAAGGTGTAAGAAGAGAGTTGTCGGATCTCCGATACCTTTTCTCAATTGTTTGTGTATGAGGCATTTGCCTCGTACGTGAGCAGTTGACACCTCAAAAAAACAAACCAACAAACGACCAACCCTTTTTCTTAATTCAAAATTAAGACACTTAACGACTATCAAACACTATTTTTCAAATGGTGCAAAAGAATGGTAATGAATCTCCGGTGCCTTTCTTCAATTGTTCACGTGTGAGGCATCTATCACGCACGTGAGCAGCAGACGCCTCTAAAATGAACCAACCAGCCGTAGTGCCACGAACTACGAGACTCTGACTTTCCCATTGCACGAGAGAATACGTAGGCACACAGATATTACTCCTTGGATAGTGGTTTTTGCAGACTCTCTGGTCGTTTTTATCAGGTTACACGTCTATTACACGTATGGAGAGTGGTTTTTGCAGACTCTATGGTCGTTTGCATAGTGTAAACATAAGAGCGTAAGGTGATACACGTATGGGCGTACGCTAGTACGCATATGGGAAGGTCGTACACGTTTGGGCAGCAGGTATGCGTTTTTGTGATTTCGCAGCGATTCGCCTATCATTTCGCGTCCGTTCCTTTTTCTGATGATCCGTAAGATGCTTGGCAACTAATAATTAATGATAAATGTAATTAGAGATTAATAATAAGATGATTTAAGATTATTGTTAGAAAAATTTAGAGGGTGGACTTAGAGATGATGAACTAAGACGATTAAGACAATTTTTACACTATTGCAATGATGTATTCGGATGTAGGTCTTATGACCAACGGTGTGGTGATGTTACAATGAGGTATGATGATCTAGGACGATGTGTTTGAACGACGTTTACGATGTGTGATTGTGTTGTATGTCATTCTCCTACCGCATACATTTGCATAATTAAGATGGCCTGGAATGGCAAACACGATGTTTAAGATGAAGACTTATGTCTTGTTGATGCCCAGCTAGATGGCGTGAATTTTAAGATGGGAGTTCGCTCTGAATGGTACCACATGCATACATTTTTTAGTCGCATATGAATTTCATTGTTGAATGATTTATGATGATGTTATAGATGTTATGATGATACGATGTTCATGATGATTATGATGTGAATGGCTAGTTGGATGACTTTAACTATATATGTTGATTATTGTATCATGATTATAATTGTTGATATCTCACCCCAATGTTACCCTCTGTTGGTAACGTGCAGGTGATCCCGAGTAGCAAAGAGTTCGTTAGATGGTTTGAGTCGTTGGTCGCTCTGATATGTAACACTTAGATTTTGAACTTGTTTTGTTTTAGTTGGATAAAGATGTTTCTTTTAAAAGAATGATGTTTTGATGTTAATGAATTATTTTACGAAGTTGAATTTTTAAAGATGAGATGTTTTTGACTTTAATGGTTTTCGCTGCATAATAAAGACTTGATTTATCACTCGATGTGTTTGTGATGTATGATTTTAATGAAGAAAATGTGATGCCCCGTTTTTGTTGAACTCTGATTATTTATAACTAATTGCAGGTAGATTGAGGTGTTACAGGTAGTCTCATCAATCAGGTTATGTATAATTTTGTCTAAAAGTCTTAGTTTCTCCAAGCTAACTAAACCTTCATCAGAGAAACTTAATGTCTCTTCATCCGAACCTCCTAGAGAAGCTAAACACCTCATTATAGGAAATACTAGTTCTCGTAATACTCCTATCAATCGGGAGTAAAAAGGAATTTTGACTTCTACCAAAAGCCTAATTGGTTCACCGTGATGAGAATCTTTTGTTTTCAGCTGAAGTTTGTTTGTATTTGTTCTTGTCGATTCTTAAACACCAAAATTATACTTCAAGTTTCCTATTCAAATTCCAAGTTCAAGTTTATTTATTTCTTATTTCAAGTCTAATTCTCATTTTCAAATTTCAAGTTCATTTTCCAAATTTCCTGTCCATGTTCAAGTCTCAATTTCCATTTCTAATCCCAAGTTTATTTATTAAGTTCTATGTCATGTCCAATTGCAATTTTCTAAGGCATTGTCAAGTTCTAGTTTTAGTTCCCATTTCCAATTCCAAGTTTTCATTTCCAAGTTTTCATTTCCAATTGCAATTCCAATTCTAACCTAAGTTCGTTCCAAATTCAATCCAAACTCATGATCATTCCAAACCCATAGTTTCCATCTCAATTTATATTTCCCATTTCAATTATCATTCATTTATCCAATTTCCAAATTCCAAGTTTAAATCCAAGTTTCAAATTCTCATTAATTTTTTAAGAACTTCATTTCAAATTCATGTACTATGTTCCAAGTTCAATTTCAAAGTTACTAGTTTAAATTCAAGTTTCAAAATCCAGTTCCTAAGTCATTCCAAGTTTCAATTGTATGTCAAAATTCCATTCAAAGTCTTAATTTCTTCCTCATTTTGATTCTCATGTATGCATCCAATTTCATACTCTAAATTCACATTCATGTTTCACCCTATTTCAATTCAAGCTCCAATTTCTTTTTAATTCCAATCATCATTCAATTATTTTTTCCAATTCAATTTCAACTCTAAGTATTGTGTGATAATTTAAGATTACAAGTCAAGTTAATTTGCTCATTCTCAATACAAGTTGAAACTTAAAGCTACGAATTCAAGTTTAGTCATACAATCAAGTGTTCATAATAGGCCTAAAAGTATTGGTCACGATCCAAGTTCTTTGTCTAGGCCATCATGTCATCTTAAAAAAAGGATCTTACTTTAGGTCATACAACTTAAGCAATCCTCCACCATCTTACCAAGAATTCCAAAATGCACATTGTAGCGGTAAAATCATGAGTGTAAGATATTGATTAACTTCACTCAATATACACAAAGTCGCCACCGCGCTTTTATTTATTTCCAAGTGGAAAAAGGAAAATGAACGAACAAAACCTTAATGAATCTCAAAAGCTAAAAAGCTCAAAGAATCAAACAGAGAATAGGTACGGGGATTGGTTACAAATCGTGAAGGTTTTAAGCACCCGACTTGTCTGTAGTACTCTACGGGAACCCTTTGAAATGTTTACTGCATTTTTGGTTTGAAATGGTTTGCTTGAAAAAAGATTGAAGAGATGAGAAGAAGAATGTTTTTTAAGATTTTGGTGTTTGAAGAGACGAACGTCTCATGCCTACGTACCCACAGAGTGCAATGCGAGATCAAAACCCCGTAGTTCGTGGTACAAATTGTGAAAAAGGCAAATGAGTTGAATTGATTTTAAAAATGTAAAGATAAGTCGTCATCCTTTAGCGAATAATTCCGCTAGAAAGGATGAATCATATCTAAACATAAAAAAAAAAAAATTAAGAAGAAACGTGCACGAGGGCACAAAAGCAATTGAATGAGTTTGAAAGTTTTTTTTAAAGTTTTTGAGAAAGAAGTTTCGATATGCTTATGTGGTTTAGCATTTATTAAAGAAATGAAATGAAAAGGTAAAAACAATGACCTAAGTCAAGGTTTAATTGAGAAAATGTTTGAAGTTTGAAAACAAAGAAAGTTTTGAAAAGAGGAAGGAGATTTGAAAATTAAAGAAGATGGGAAGAGATGAAGGGACTATCCTAGAACTTGAAAAATAAAAGTTAAAGGAAGAAATGGTCAAACCAAATGGAAAGCATCCTTGAGACAATTGGATTTTCATCTTCAAAAACAAGTAACTCAACCGGAGCCAAAGTCTTCAATCCATAACAAATGAGCAAAGGGATGATCCTAGAATCTAAGTCCGAAACTCCAAGCAAGGGATAGTAACCATAGTCCAAAATAATAGTCACCCATTTTTTAGATGTTTAATCCATTATTAATATTTTTGGTGTCCAAATGGACAAATGAAAAATAACAAGCAACAATAATATATACAATAAGCAATATGATGAATGAATATAGAAGCATAATAGGAGAGGTAAGGAACGAGAGATTTAAAGTAAAAGGATAAGGTGCGAGAGATTTAATTAAATGTTAGTATATTCACAATATTAATATTTACAATATAAAGTGGTATGATGAACTTAATCAAGCACAACCACGAAAAGAAAAATAAAGTCGAGGCAACCGGATCCAAGTGGATCGCATTCCGAATCGGGACAATGTAGGTCTATGTTAAGCAATCGCCGAGTAATTTACGGAGTAATTACCCTACAAATGAGGCCGGCCACCACTAATTAAAGTGGAAAATATTCGTGTTAATACATGTTAGAGAAACGATATAATGGATCGTTCTCCGAAAACATGCCACACTAAAAGAAAGAGAACGGTCTAATCTTAATCGAGATTATCGTTGAATTTCTCGAAAGACAACCTATCACGATCTCAAAGTATGGAGAATGATCCAAATGATCATTCATCCATAGATTTGAAATAATGAAGATTAAATCGATCGGAAATCAACAATCGCGAATCCGAGATCTCATCGACCAAAAAGAAAAAAAAAATGAATAAGAAATGGATCCAAAAGAATAAATCCATAAAAAAAAAAAGAAATAAAAATAGAAACATCTTTTAAATTCTTTTTCTAAAATTTCTTTTTTCTAAATTTATTTCTAAACAACTCCAAAATATTTTTCTAATTCTTTTCCAAAATAACCTTTCTAAAATTCTTTTCCAAGACTTTTCTAAACTCTTTCTATAAAAAAAAAACTCCTTAATCAAAAAATAAAAATAACAGAACTCCATTTAAAAGGTGAAATAAAGAAAGTATAATAAAAGAAAGAAATTAGTATAAAGGGAGGGGGGATGACACGCTGCTTTTGGATGTATGATGGTAGCAAAAACGGATTCAAGGCCCAACACCAAACATATATTTCCCTTAAACCAAAATTCTTATTAAAAAAATGAATTAAAATGAAGGAAAAGAAAAGGAAGCAGAGGATCCTCTTCTTCTTCTATGAGAACGCAAAAACAGGGGAGAGGAAAAATCATCTTCTCAATCACCTCAAATCGCACGGCTTGCCTTATGGTTCTGAATTTCTCAAAGAAATTTGTGAAAAAAACCAGAGATCAACGCCGTATTTCTTCTCCTTCTTTCGGATTTGGTCTTTTGTTTTAGGTTTTGAGAAAGGGATTAATGGAGGTTGGATTGAAGAGTGAAGAAAAAAAGAGGATTTGAAGAGGGGTTAATAGAAGGTTGACGGTTAGTTTCGGAATGAAATTGATAGAATGGAAGGTGGGAGGATGAAGTTGAAGATGGAAGAAATTGGGAATTGAAGCTTGATTTTGATTTGGTGGTGGTGAGATTTCAACAGAGGTTTTTTGGCTGGTTCAAGCTTTGGAGGATTGAGAGGGTCAAGGGGTTAATTTATAGAAGAAATGGTGTTGAGATTTGAATGAAAATAAAATGCCGTTTGGATGAGATTTTGTGCGTTTTGTGTTCACGGGAAAAGTGATTCAATTGCTGCGGAATCCGTGTGCATCAGCTGAGTTTTTTTTCACTTGTTTTGAATTTGATTTGCGTTTTGATGTTTAACAGGTGTTGCGTTTCATTTACTTTCAAATTGCGTTTTGGGCTGGTGTGAAAAGCTCGTGCTGTTTGCGGCTTGGAGTTTGATTTGTCTTGCAAAAAGGCTTGCAAGAAGATGGCTTGAAGCTTGTGAATTTGGCTGAGGTTATGCAAGTGGGAAAAGTGTGACTTGTTTTGTTTTGGCTTGCTGGATACCGTGCGGGATAGCTATGGGCAAGCTGCTTACGGAATGGCTATTGTTATGAGTTTACGGCGTAGGTGTGTGGCAAGTTGAATTAGTGAGTGATGTGGGTTTGTGGCTAGCTGGCTATTGTGAAGAAGCGTGATGGAAAGCTGAGCTTAGGTAATGGCTGAGAAGAAACTGTACGACATGAGAGGCTTTATTGATTGCAAATGTGTATGGAAAAAAAAGTGATTGTATTGAACATGGGCTAAAAATTATAATATCAACAAAATGATGGGCTTAAAAGAAACAAATTTATTTCTTGTTTCTTTATTTTTCCTAATGTAAAATAATAGGCCTTTTTTAGAATATGGACTTAATTTTGTAATGACTTTTTTTTTTGGATAAAAGAATGAATAATAAAAAAAATAATAATTGGAATCGGTAAGAAAAATGGAATGATTTAATATCGGAAGAAAAAAGATAATGAAAATATGGATAATCGGCTAAATTGAAGTGAATGGATAAAAAAATAAATATCAAATATTGGTATTGAAAATGGAGGGTTATTGAATATTTGGGTTATAGAAATTGGAAAATAAAATGGTTAGAAAATGGAAAAATGGATGATGGATGAAGTCTTGATTTTAAGCCCAGAATCAGATCTTGATTATTTTTCTCACAAGCCACTGAACAACTCATAGCATTGAGCCACAACCACTGAAATCTGCCTCGATTATTTGAAACCACGCTGTGGAAAATAAATCCACAAACGAATCACTGATGAACTGGAAAAAATGATGAACTGATAAACACTTGAAGATTCAAACCAAACTTTGCACAAAGCACTGCCCGATAAACTGATAATCTTCGCACACAACACAGTCTGAACTTTGAATATGCACTGTCTGAAAAATGAACCACTGGCACACTCAACTTGCAATTGAAACAAATCTCTTGATAGTTTGACCAGGATTAGGTCAAACATCCATCTGAATCGAATTGTAATTGAACAACCACATCTGAATCGAGAATCAAAAACCTGTCCTTTAAATCCTGTAACACAGAAGAAGGAGAAGAAACTGCAACCTATTTTTTTTTATATTTTGGGTTAGAAGTCAGTAAATATAAACAAATAACGGAATTTAAACATGGTAATCTTCTGCAAAGCAAAGACCTGCACCTGAAAAGGAATACATGAACCAGTGCGTGATCTTGCTTGTATGAGAAATGCGTATGAGATGCGAAAAATCTTAGGGTCAAAAATTAGGGTCTGACAGATGCCCCTATTTAAGTTTCTTCAATCCAGAGATAATGAAGATTGAAATCTTCGTTTCGACAAGATGGAAGATACTTAAATATCAAAAAACCCAATTTTTGATCCTAAGATGCCAAAAACTGGAATGAAATGAGATGAACGATGTGAAATGACATAGAAATGATTATGAAAGCATATGAAACTGTTTTATGAAAGCATATGAAAATTATATGAAGGCACATGAGATGGTATGAGACAAATAGGAAATGCAGAGAAAATATGTGACAGCATATGAAATGTTATGAGAAAATTCATGAGATGATATGAAATGTATCTGTAACTAAATGAAATGCAGAGAAGTCCGTGAGGGACAAGACAACACATGACAAAGAATAAATGCTGGGGATAAGGAGCATGAGACTCCGACGGGAAAAACAACATGCTAGAGACCAACACATGGCTCAGCCGAGGTGGAAATGTCCAGGAATGGCAATTGGATAGAAAACATCACAACATTCAGGAATGGCACTGAATGAAGTGAGAAAATTCCGAAACAGTACACCAAAAACATCCATAGATGACATGACTGACTTTGATAAGAATATCCGAGAATGGCAATCGGATAAAGGTAAACATAACATCTGAGAATAGCAATCAGACAGAAAATGAATTACAACATTCAGGAACAGCACTGAATGAAATGGGAACAACTTCGGGAAAACACATCAACTCAATGATGATTCCAACATGAAAATCCGAGAACGGCAATCGGAAGGCAAGTGATTACAACATCTGAGAATGGCAATCAGATAACATGAATCACAACATTCAGGAACAGAACTGAATGAAATGGGGAAAATCAGGAAAACACATCAACTCAATGATGACTCCAACATGAAAATCCGAGAATGGCAATCGGAAGGCAAGTGACCACAACATCTGAGAACAACAATCAGATAAAATATGTGAATCACAACATTCAGGAACAGAACTGAATGAGATGGAAAAAGGTCCAGGACAGTACATCAAATCAATGATGACTTCACTATGGACATCCGGGAATAGCAATCGGATAGGAAGTGATCACAACATCTGAGAATGGCAATCAGATAAAAGTGTGAATCACAACATTCAGGAAATGAACTGAATGAGATGGAAAAAAGTCTGGGACAGTACATCACATCAATGATGACTTCACTATGGACATCCGGGAATAGCAATCGGATAGGAAGTGATCACAACATCTGAGAATGGCAATCAGATAAAAGTGTGAATCACAACATTCAGGAAATGAACTGAATGAGATGGAAAAAAGTCTGGGACAGTACATCACATCAATGATGACTTCACTATGGACATCCGGGAATAGCAATCGGATAGGAAGTGATCACAACATCTGAGAATGGCAATCAGATAAAAGTGTGAATCACAACATTCAGGAAATGAACTGAATGAGATGGAAAAAGTCCGGGACAGTACATCAAATCAATGATGACTTCACTATGGACATCCGAGAATAGAAATCGGATAAGAGGGTGTAATATATGGGAAGACACAACAAGTATATGAAGAAATTCTGAAGAGACAGACAAATGCCAAGTAAGTTGGACTTTGACCAAAAAGTAAGAAATTGAAAACAACAAGACTTGAGAAATGCATATGAGGACTAAAACACTCAGTATGCAGACATTTACGAAAATGGGGACTAAACCACCCAAGGATACGCATAATGAGGACTAAAACACTCAACTATGAAACCGTAACCAAAACTGGGGAATAACACACCCGAGAAAACGCATAATGAGGCATAACACACTCAAATATGCAAACTTTTTCGACAATGGGGGAATAACACACCCTAAGGATACGCATAATGAGGACTAAAACACTCAAATATGCAAACCTTTTACTAGACTGGGGAATAACACACCCAAAGAGATAATGTGAGAAAAGAAATGATGACAACCAGTTTAGACTCTTAGAGGAGTGCAAAAGATGACAACCAGTTTATACTCTTAGAGGAGTGCAAAAGATGAAAGACTGATTCCTCAACACAGAAAATCACTGCCATTCTGCTCAGAATATAAAGGTGCTACCGCTGCACAAATCTCTGTCACACCAGTAAACTGTTCCAAGTTGCCAATCTTTTGAGAAAAGTCATGCAAAGCTACTTGGGGATTCTTTGAAGAAAAATTGCCCCAAGTTCAATGACCGATGAAAGTAAACTGATAATGGATTCAGTTCATGATTACTGCTGGAGAAAATAATCAAATCTTTGAAATAACTGCTGAGAAGATAAACTGTTCATGGCTTCAATTCTTGAGATGAATGTTGAGAGAATAAACTGATCATGGTCTTAGCCCTTGAGAAAATGTTGAGAAAGTAAACTGATCATAGCCTCAGCCCTTGAGAAAAAAACCCAACATGTAACTTGCAGAGAATCTTCTGACTAACCAAATCTGAGAATAACTTGCATTGAGCAACACCTCTTGAAACAAAAGGAATTGAGAAAAAACTTGCCCCTGATAAGATCACCGACCAAGTTTCTTAACTGTTTGAAAATTCCTTGATGAGGAAAGTTTATTTGCAAATAAAAATGTTTGTACAAACCTGGTAATTTTAATGCAAAATTCAATGCAAAGTTTGAAATCAAGAATTATTTTTGAATGAAATTTATTGATGTAAAGTAAATAAAAACTTGTCACAACACGGCGGTTGAGACAACATTAAAGATAAAGCAACAGCAAGAAAACAAATGATTGGTAAAGAACTTGGGAGTCAGTTTACACAACCTTGTTGTAGTATGATTTTCAAAAGAAACCTGGATTCAATTAGGACTTTTGAAAGTTGTAACGTGGTCTGGTTCACGGTTTATGAAACAAAGGATATAGGCTCAAAGTTTATTTGTACCCAACCCAACTTCGTGATGAACTCCAGTCCTACATTCAAATAATTCAGCCTATGCATTCAAGTTCCAAGCATTTGGGATTGCACAGATGAAGATGGTTCATAAGCCAAAGGGTTTTGAGATAGCAGTCACATCTTCCTTTTGTTATTCCCAGTGAGGACTTTAGTCAACTCATCTTATTTTGCTGAGGAATTTTGATGACCTCTTGCCAAGTATTTCTTTTTATTATCCCTAACTTTTGCCTGAACTGTGTCATTTGAACTTACAGCCAGCGGGATGCCCCAGTTTTTGCCTAAGTCTCCTTCATAGGTTTTCACTTAGCGGGCTTTAATTTTTTTTTTAAAATAATTTTTCAATATCATTTTTTTTTTGAAAAGATAATGACTGCATGGCTTAATAATTACGACGAACCATCATTGGCTTTTGAATTGAGAAACATCTTCAACACTTCTTGATGTGTGTGAAGGAAAACTTGAGATTGCAACCTTTATTTGAAAGGTGTCTTGAATGATTCTTTTGTACTTGAATGCACATTTGAATTAATTGAGAACTACCCATCCCCGGGTTAAAATTGAGGTTTTTTTTCCGAATAGAAAGAATCTCCTACTTCAAGGCTCAAAGGGGTTGACAAAGGATTAACTTCCTTATTTCTCCAGTGTTTAGGATTTGAAACAATGCCTGTATATCATCAACCAAGTCTCAATTGAAAGCATACCAACAACAATTATGGGTATCTCGTTTTCATCATCCTCCCCCCAATCATTGTAAAAACTTTGAGAAAAGATAAGTGAATTTGAAATGTAAAGCATAAAGATGCAAATAGCAAATGAAATTGAATCAAAACAAAGCAATGCTCATTTCATTAAAACCAACATGAAAGTACAAACAAGCTTAAAAGCAAACAACTTAATATGATTGAAGAAAATTGCAAACATAAAGAAACAATGGCCTAGTAATCCATCAACAACAAGGATGAGCTGTCCCGTCTGATATTCTGACCTTGAAGAAAATTTGACAATTGAAGTCTTCCTGAAGATTCACTTCCCATGATTCGACAAAGGATTGTTGATAACATTGGGATTAATGTCATTAAAGTAAAGGATGTTGTTCCTGATAAGTTCTTGTACTTTAGCTTTCAGTGCAAAGCAATGCTCTAAGTCATGACCAGTTCCACCTTGATGAAACTCACAGCGGAGATCCGATCTATAACCAACTGGAAGAGGATTTGGAACAGGAGGCGGAGGCCTAGTAGTAATTAAACCTTTCGCAATCAAAGAAGGAAACAATTCAGTATAAGACACTGGAATAGGATCAAAGTTTGGCCTATTGCGATACTGACTTTGTCCAGCAACAGCAGGAGGAACCTGAGCTTGAGCTCGAATCTGAACTTGAGCTTGAGCTGGTCGAGCTTGACCCTGAGCTTGAGTTTGAGCAGGTTGAGTTTTGACAACAGGAGCAACTGCAGCTACGTATGGTTGAACATATCGTTGTTGCGGGTGATAAGGTCTCCTCTCAGTTGAAACAGCATAAGCATCACCATCTCTTCTCTTGTGAGGATTCCCAAAAGATTTTCTTGCAGCATTAGGAGCTTCAGAATTGGTAATCTTACCCTTCTTAATACCTTCCTCTAGTCTTTCTCCAATAGTGACTAGATCAGAAAAACCAGATGAAACACTTCCTACCATTTTCTCCCAAAAGAACGGTTGAAGAGTATCCATGAACAAACCAGTTAATTCCTTTTCAGGCAAAGGTGGTTCCACTTGAGCAGCTAGCTCTCTCCAACGCTGAGCATACTCTTTGAACGATTCTTTCTCTTTCTGTGACATGTTTTGAAGTTGACGACGATCAGGCGCCATGTCCAGATTGTACTTATACTGTTTTACAAAAGCATCGGATAAATCTTTCCAACTTCGAATGTGACTCTTCTCAAGTCCAACATACCACTTCATAGAAGCACCACTCAAACTATCTTGAAAACAGTGAATAAGCAAATTGTCATCTTTAGCATATGCAGCCATCTTGCGACAATACATCAGCAGATGAATCTTTGGACAAGTGTGACCATTGTATTTCTCAAATACAGGAACCTTGAACTTATCAGGAAGAACCAAGTCGGAAACCAAACACATGTCAATTGCAGCAGAACCAAAGACATCTTTTCCTTCTAGACCTCTTACCCTCTTCTCAAGAGTCAAGCATTGTTCTCTAACTTCATCCATATATCCAGGTTCACCCTGACTTTCAGCTTGTGGACCAGGAGCTTGGTACAAGAAAGGAGAATTCTGATAAGTAGTCTGAGCAGTAGCATGCACAACAGGTTGAGGTTCAGCAAAAGTCGGAACTGAAAAGCCTGGCACAACAGATGGACCACCCATTTGAGCAGTTGCAGAAACTGGCACATAATCCGGAGGTAACCCATATTCCGGCCAAGTAGAAGCTGGTTGTTGAACAACAGGAGAATCAACAACAGTAGTCAAAAATTCAGAGATAACAGTCCTTTGAGGTGGTTCACCTCGAGCAATCAGAACTTGCATCATTTCAGTGAGCTTGGTCATACCGGCCTTCAACTCATCAATTTCCATTCGAACTTCCATATTATGCTGTTCTTGGCGTTCCATTCTCAATCTAATAGCTCTTCGTCTGATAACAGCTCTAGTACCGTATCTGTGGTGAGGAGTCAGCTTGACGGATCAACAGACAACTGAGGAAAGAAACAACCGGGATGAGTTCCCACACAACTCGGATGAACACAAGAATATGCGAGGATGCAATGATATGCAATGCTCACCTCCATTTTCAGAAAAACAACTCGATTATTGCAAACATGGTCAACATCGAGAATACGGTCATGAAATATCTTGACAAAAAGGAATATTTATTCTTTCTAATGTTTGCAATAATCGGAATTGTCTTCCTTGAAAAATGGCTGTGACGATGATCATGATGAATATGTAGATGCAGCAAACACAAACAAGATCACGCAAAGCACACAGGTTCAAAGGTTCGAATCACGAGCATGGAGTCATGGTAACAGAACACCAACCCACACAGGTATGTACTAAGGTTTGTCTTCATTGTACCTGCAAAAAACCAGAAGGGTGCTAACAGAGGTTCCCGGAGTTAACAGCCATCTTTAGAATATCATCGGTACGTTGGATTACTCCCCAACCGATATCATTCTTAAAATAGACCTCGTCCGAGTGTAGTATCGCGTGACAACCACCTTAAGTTTACACTCAGATAGTTTCCGCACTACGTTCCTAAATTGGCTTAGATTGGTTAAGGGTTCTACGGTCCTCAGTATGATCAGCTCAAGGTCGGAAAATAATGCCATGTACGATTACTCGTCATGACATTGATAGTCCAAGAGAGCCTAACCGAGTGGAGATTATCAAATTGATATTGCTTTGGACTACTCCATCGCATATCGCTTCGAATATCGCCGTCCTATCATAAGTGTCACTCAGATCCGGGTTAGGATCTATCTCACAGAGGATCACCAAAACAGAACAACCAAGTAACAAGCAAATCAAACTAAAGCAGTAAATAAATCAAAGTAGGCCGAATCCACTTAGAGATTGACTCCCCAGCAGAGTCGCCACTTTTCTGTAGCGGTAAAATCATGAGTGTAAGCTATTGATTAACTTCACTCAATATACACAGAGTCGCCACCGCGCTTTTATTTATTTTCAAGTGGAAAAAGGAAAATGAACGAACAAAACCTTAATGAATCTCAAAAGCTAAAAAGATTAAAGAATCAAACAGAGAATAGGTACGGGGATTGGTTACAAATCGGGAAGGTTTTAAGCACCCGACTTGTCCGTAGTACTCTACGGGAACCCTTTGAAATGTTTACTGCATTTTTGGTTTGAAATGGTTTGCTTGAAAAAAGATTGAAGAGATGAGAAGAAGAATGTTTTTTAAGATTTTGGTGTTTGAAGAGACGAACGTCTCATGCCTACGTACCCACAGAGTGCAATGCGAGATCAAAACCCCGTAGTTCGTGGTACAAATTGTGAAAAAGGCAAATGAGTTGAATTGATTTTAAAAATGTAAAGATAAGTCGTCATCCTTTAGCGAATAATTCCGCTAGAAAGGATGAATCATATCTAAACATAAAAAAAAAAAATTAAGAAGAAACGTGCACGAGGGCACAAAAGCAATTGAATGAGTTTGAAAGTTTTTTTTAAAGTTTTTGAGAAAGAAGTTTCGATATGCTTATGTGGTTTAGCATTTATTAAAGAAATGAAATGAAAAGGTAAAAACAATGACCTAAGTCAAGGTTTAATTGAGAAAATGTTTGAAGTTTGAAAACAAAGAAAGTTTTGAAAAGAGGAAGGAGATTTGAAAATTAAAGAAGATGGGAAGAGATGAAGGGACTATCCTAGAACTTGAAAAATAAAAGTTAAAGGAAGAAATGGTCAAACCAAATGGAAAGCATCCTTGAGACAATTGGATTTTCATCTTCAAAAACAAGTAACTCAACCGGAGCCAAAGTCTTCAATCCATAACAAATGAGCAAAGGGATGATCCTAGAATCTAAGTCCGAAACTCCAAGCAAGGGATAGTAACCATAGTCCAAAATAATAGTCACCCATTTTTTAGATGTTTAATCCATTATTAATATTTTTGGTGTCCAAATGGACAAATGAAAAATAACAAGCAACAATAATATATACAATAAGCAATATGATGAATGAATATAGAAGCATAATAGGAGAGGTAAGGAACGAGAGATTTAAAGTAAAAGGATAAGGTGCGAGAGATTTAATTAAATGTTAGTATATTCACAATATTAATATTTACAATATAAAGTGGTATGATGAACTTAATCAAGCACAACCACGAAAAGAAAAATAAAGTCGAGGCAACCGGATCCAAGTGGATCGCATTCCGAATCGGGACAATGTAGGTCTATGTTAAGCAATCGCCGAGTAATTTACGGAGTAATTACCCTACAAATGAGGCCGGCCACCACTAATTAAAGTGGAAAATATTCGTGTTAATACATGTTAGAGAAACGATATAATGGATCGTTCTCCGAAAACATGTCACACTAAAAGAAAGAGAACGGTCTAATCTTAATCGAGATTATCGTTGAATTTCTCGAAAGACAACCTATCACGATCTCAAAGTATGGAGAATGATCCAAATGATCATTCATCCATAGATTTGAAATAATGAAGATTAAATCGATCGGAAATCAACAATCGCGAATCCGAGATCTCATCGACCAAAAAGAAAAAAAAAATGAATAAGAAATGGATCCAAAAGAATAAATCCATAAAAAAAAAAGAAATAAAAATAGAAACATCTTTTAAATTCTTTTTCTAAAATTTCTTTTTTCTAAATTTATTTCTAAACAACTCCAAAATATTTTTCTAATTCTTTTCCAAAATAACCTTTCTAAAATTCTTTTCCAAGACTTTTCTAAACTCTTTCTATAAAAAAAAAACTCCTTAATCAAAAAATAAAAATAACAGAACTCCATTTAAAAGGTGAAATAAAGAAAGTATAATAAAAGAAAGAAATTAGTATAAAGGGAGGGGGGATGACACGCTGCTTTTGGATGTATGATGGTAGCAAAAACGGATTCAAGGCCCAACACCAAACATATATTTCCCTTAAACCAAAATTCTTATTAAAAAAATGAATTAAAATGAAGGAAAAGAAAAGGAAGCAGCGGATCCTCTTCTTCTTCTATGAGAACGCAAAAACAGGGGAGAGGAAAAATCATCTTCTCAATCACCTCAAATCGCACGGCTTGCCTTATGGTTCTGAATTTCTCAAAGAAATTTGTGAAAAAACCCAGAGATCAACGCCGTATTTCTTCTCCTTCTTTCGGATTTGGTCTTTTGTTTTAGGTTTTGAGAAAGGGATTAATGGAGGTTGGATTGAAGAGTGAAGAAAAAAAGAGGATTTGAAGAGGGGTTAATAGAAGGTTGACGGTTAGTTTCGGAATGAAATTGATAGAATGGAAGGTGGGAGGATGAAGTTGAAGATGGAAGAAATTGGGAATTGAAGCTTGATTTTGATTTGGTGGTGGTGAGATTTCAACAGAGGTTTTTTGGCTGGTTCAAGCTTTGGAGGATTGAGAGGGTCAAGGGGTTAATTTATAGAAGAAATGGTGTTGAGATTTGAATGAAAATAAAATGCCGTTTGGATGAGATTTTGTGCGTTTTGTGTTCACGGGAAAAGTGATTCAATTGCTGCGGAATCCGTGTGCATCAGCTGAGTTTTTTTTCACTTGTTTTGAATTTGATTTGCGTTTTGATGTTTAACAGGTGCTGCGTTTCATTTACTTTCAAATTGCGTTTTGGGCTGGTGTGAAAAGCTCGTGCTGTTTGCGGCTTGGAGTTTGATTTGTCTTGCAAAAAGGCTTGCAAGAAGATGGCTTGAAGCTTGTGAATTTGGCTGAGGTTATGCAAGTGGGAAAAGTGTGACTTGTTTTGTTTTGGCTTGCTGGATACCGTGCGGGATAGCTATGGGTAAGCTGCTTACGGAATGGCTATTGTTATGAGTTTACGGCGTAGGTGTGTGGCAAGTTGAATTAGTGAGTGATGTGGGTTTGTGGCTAGCTGGCTATTGTGAAGAAGCGTGATGGAAAGCTGAGCTTAGGTAATGGCTGAGAAGAAACTGTACGGCATGAGAGGCTTTATTGATTGCAAATGTGTATGGAAAAAAAAGTGATTGTATTGAACATGGGCTAAAAATTATAATATCAACAAAATGATGGGCTTAAAAGAAACAAATTTATTTCTTGTTTCTTTATTTTTCCTAATGTAAAATAATAGGCCTTTTTTAGAATATGGACTTAATTTTGTAATGACTTTTTTTTTTGGATAAAAGAATGAATAATAAAAAAAATAATAATTGGAATCGGTAAGAAAAATGGAATGATTTAATATCGGAAGAAAAAAGATAATGAAAATATGGATAATCGGCTAAATTGAAGTGAATGGATAAAAAAATAAATATCAAATATTGGTATTGAAAATGGAGGGTTATTGAATATTTGGGTTATAGAAATTGGAAAATAAAATGGTTAGAAAATGGAAAAATGGATGATGGATGAAGTCTTGATTTTAAGCCCAGAATCAGATCTTGATTATTTTTCTCACAAGCCACTGGACAACTCATAGCATTGAGCCACAACCACTGAAATCTGCCTCGATTATTTGAAACCACGCTGTGGAAAATAAATCCACAAACGAATCACTGATGAACTGGAAAAAATGATGAACTGATAAACACTTGAAGATTCAAACCAAACTTTGCACAAAGCACTGCCCGATAAACTGATAATCTTCGCACACAACACAGTCTGAACTTTGAATATGCACTGTCTGAAAAATGAACCACTGGCACACTCAACTTGCAATTGAAACAAATCTCTTGATAGTTTGACCAGGATTAGGTCAAACATCCATCTGAATCGAATTGTAATTGAACAACCACATCTGAATCGAGAATCAAAAACCTGTCCTTTAAATCCTGTAACACAGAAGAAGGAGAAGAAACTGTAACCTATTTTTTTTTATATTTTGGGTTAGAAGTCAGTAAATATAAACAAATAACGGAATTTAAACATGGTAATCTTCTGCAAAGCAAAGACCTGCACCTGAAAAGGAATACATGAACCAGTGCGTGATCTTGCTTGTATGAGAAATGCGTATGAGATGCGAAAAATCTTAGGGTCAAAAATTAGGGTCTGACACACATGAAAATTGGAAACAATCAAGGATTAACATTCATATGTTAAGGTCTTGATGCATACATAGACATCATGCCAAATTTAAATCATTCACTTATCAAAGTCACACATACATACTCATCCAATTCAAATATATCATAATCCAGTCAAACATACATTGATCATTAGTACACAAAAGTTTCAAAGAGGCAGTTTAAAATTCAAAGGGACCACTTGTTACATACAAACAAAACTCTCAAAAAAAATAGCAAACCTCTACTTAGTAGGACCACTGCCACGGTACATATTGATCTTCACCATCCTCTCCACCCATAAACTCAGACATTTTTTTAAGCCACCTCTGTTGCAACAGCGGGTTTGAATTCGGCTACTTCCTCCACCATAATAACAAATTCAGATTGTGTCCCCCTATACAAACACCTTTCACCAAAGAGTTTCTGGTACAAAAAATCAAATGAAAATCCTAATCAAGGATCTATATAGTAGAGACTATTTCATTCATCAGGGAGATGACGATATAAGGTTGCTCGAAGGGAGATATCACCTCGCTATTTAATCTTCCCTCGCCACTACATGGGAAACATGGGATAAGAATTTTCTCAGGTAGAGAGAAAGTCAAGGCCATTAACTGACTCACGACTCCCTTTAAAATAAGGATTCAACTGTCCAATATTGACTAAGTGCATTGTGGCCCTTTCCAAGGAATCCCTAAGTCCTAGAGACCTTTATAAATACATATTCTTCCAAGGAGATAGACTTCAAGTAATACACACTCTCTACACCCTAAAAAGCAAAAAAAAAAAATACTATGGTATTAACACAATCTTTACACTCGAAAGAGAATAACACTCCCAACAATATTAACACACTACCGTCACGATTGCATGCTTGCTACCAAGCATCACTGATCATCAGCAGTGTCTCTCACCTCACATGAGCATATCTCATAAGCAACCTCAAAACACCATTGTATAAGGCCTTCTCACTGTTGTGGACAAACCTTCACCACCAAAAAGTTTTATAAATCTACTAAGGACTCTAAGTCTCTCTGCCCTTGCAGGAGGAACACACACATCTGTATTTTTTTACTAGTACAACTATATTGATGGTTCCATTAAAAGACATAAGGTTAGGTTTATTTTCAAAGGTTACATCCAATTTAAGGGTGTATATTATTTAATATATTTGACCTTGTTGCAAAATTAACCATATTCATAAAATAGATGACAATGCTCCTTCTTTGATCTCAACCAATAAATATTATTAATACAAATTAATTATGAATACAATTGAATCATAGTAGGAATTTCAATTATATTGTTGGTAAATTATCAAGCCATCTATCCTTATTTATGAAAGATGACAAACTATATTCTTCTAAGTTTAAGCTATTAATTATATTGTTGGTAAATTATCAAGCCATCCATCCTTATTTATGAAAGAAGACAAACTATATTCTTCTAAGTTTAAGCTATTTGCTTTCTTCACCCACCTAACACGTTTCTCAGTATTGGCTCCTGGTCCACTACAATTTACTTCTGCAAAGATAGTATTTTGCCTGCATAAATTTATTTCCAATTTAAATAAATATATAAAGGTAAGAGAAAGTTGAAAGAATAAGTCAAAAAAATTTACTATTAAAAATCAAACTTACGCTTGAATGGTCGTTAAATTCCATTGATCCCATCCTTGAGGAGTTACCACCGGCGAAAAATATGTTTCCCAAAATATGACTCTTGAATAAGGACCCCAAGGTCTACCCAGATTCACTTGACCATTTCCATCTATGCGTCCTCCTTTAAAGACATAACCATTTGGACTATTTGGTGTTTCTCTCCGTTGTGCGGTGACAAAACCGATAGGTTTTGATTTGGACTGAGTGGCATTGATCCTACAATTCTACAAGTAAAAATTCACAGAAAAATAATTAAGAACAATAAAACATGTTTTATCAAAATGAAATAACTGAGTTTAGTTACCTCAAAATAAGATTGACCTTCACCGAATATAAAGTCCGCTTCACCTTCAACATAACAATTTTTAAAATATTGACGCCGCTTCGATGAAAGTAAAGTATCTTGATAACCAGTAAAACTACAATCAAAAATTGCAGTCTTATCACCATATATTGAAGCTGCTACTGCTGGTCCATCATCTCCATGTGTGTTCTACAATTATACAAAATAAATTAGAAATAATCAAAGATTCAACTAGACCTTTTTTCTGAAAGTTCTTATTTACCTTGAATGTAATGCCACTCAAAATTACATTAGGTGGAGATGAATGAAATGTTGCACTATTAGAAGTTCCAATATCATTAGCTGCATCATTATAGGTAATGATTGTGCTATTATTACCAGATCCTTTTAAAGCAATGCATGGCTTCCTTGGATGTATAAGAACTTTTTCCCTACACAATTTAAAATTTATGAACACATTATAAAAAATCATCAAATTAATATGTAACAATATTTTTACTAACCTGTATACACCAGGATATATTTTAATTAGAACCCATCGATCATTTGGATTCTTTACAGAATCAATGGCAGCTTGAACTGTTTTAAATGCTCCTTTTCCTCCTTGATCAACAATGATGGTGTTTGCAACTATATTACCACCACAATCTATGGCTCTTCCGAGAGAAAAACAACTCATAAACAATACTAAAAGAAACATTATTGATAGTGATAACTATATTTGTTTCTTCTTCTAGCATAAATACATTTGAAAATTAATACATCCTATTTAATAATTTATTTGGTCAGATATTATTAATTTATTTTGTTAAATATGAGATTCTCCTCTTTAAGATATTTGATCATTTTCCTAAAATGTGACAAACTTTTTTGACCAAAGATATCCCATATTAATATATTCAGTTTATTTTCTTTTTCTATATAGGAATACACAAATAGTACTAAGTATATATACACCAAACTTTGTATTTATTTATGATACATTGAATAAAAAATTAAAAATAGAGTTTAATAGAGATGTACCACATTATAAAAAGCTTTTACACAATAAAAATGTATCATTCTATTATATTATATAAATAATTAAAAAAACTTTATTCTGAGTTTTTAGACTATATAATCGGTGATAAAAAATAATCGTCACCGATTGACATTACAAAATTAAGGAAATAAAGGAAATGCATCGATAATGTAAAATATTTTACATTATCAATCAATCAAAACTAAATATTAGAATAAAATATATTTCTAAATTTTAAAAAATTAATATTACATGACAATTATAGATATTTTAATTGGTTATATGTGAAAAATGTTCTTACATTGAGAAAGTACTACCTTTAAACCCTAAAATTAATTTACACCATTAATACATTATCACTTTTCTCTAAAAATAAAATAAAATTTATTTAACCCCTTTTTTTATGTTATTTAAGAAAAACAACGGACTCATTTTGAAAGTAATTAGATATTAGTAATAAGTTATTAGACATATCTTACAGTTGTTTTCGATTATAATTTATGAGAAATGTTATTTTTACACTAAAACATACACTACATTATATTTTATTGTTTCCCGTAAACAGTAAAATATTATAATAATAAAATATTTTTATTTTAAAATATAAAAATTAATTGTTTTTTTTTTATATTGGGGTATTTATTAAACAATTGTATATCTTAATTAACTAAATTTTTATACTGTATTAACCAACTTTGTTTTACTACTAAAATTATTTTTATATTTGGGCACTTATTAACCAATTTTATAATTTCATTAACCAATTTTTTACATTGAATTAATCAATTTTGTTTTACTAGTAAAAATCAATATTCATGAACTACTCACGAAGTAATCTTCACGGATACTATTCATACATATAACACTGATCATATGACACAATTCAAATTTGTAAATGATGCATACTATGTAGGTGTAAGGAGGAAGTAAGCATATCATTGATGATAATTTATTAATATAACTATTTTAGTAAATGATATTCATTTTCCACTTATCTTTTATACAATATATTTGCATTAACTGGAGCAAAGATGCAAAGATAGATCTAACAAGAATAAATGAAAATGAAGATGACTTTATGATTATTATTATTCTCCTTTTTCTCCAAAACTCATTTATTTCTTTTAGTGTTGTAATTCATCCTTATACTTTCATATTTGTGTTTTATTTAATATTTTTTTCTTATATCAAAAGGATTTCGTCTTTCATTTTATAAATATATTTTTTTCTATGTTAAGTTGATTCTTCCCTTTAAAATTTTGCCAGGTTATATATTTAACATAACAATGTTTCTTAATTTGTCTCTAATAAATTTAATTTAATTTAATCTATAACTATATATAAAGGCAAAACATATTTTTGGTATAGCCTATTTTCTTTCATCTTTTGCCATTTAAAACTATTTAGAAATTACATAAATAAAAAATAACTACTACTCCCATTTTATTTATATAAATTGTAATTGATCATATAATTGTTAATTGAAGAAAACCAAAACTATCAATCTTAAATTTTAAGATGCACAACATTTATTTCATCGCGTTTTGTTTGGTGTCTTAACATAAAATATGTCAGTTTTCCTTTGGATTTATAATTATTATTTTAAGGAGGATAAAGAAAGAATAAATCACTATGGCAAAAGACATTAAAGATGGATTTCGTGAACACTAAATTTTATCCATATACAAAAAGACTATTTTGCAAATTTTCCTTTTCTTTGTTGATTAAAAACCACCATCATATAATCAAGGTTAAAAATCACCATCATATAATCAATATATAGTAATATAACTTCTTGATATAATTACTTAGAATACCTATACCTATATATAAATAGGATACACCAATTTGGTATGATCTATTTTCTTTCCAATTTTACCCTTTAATTATCTTTAAAATCTCAAATGAATAATTATTTAAAAAACTCAACCATCATATATTCTAACTGATAACTACTTAATATAACTTCTCACACTACCATTTATAACTTACTCAACATTACTTATTTTCTTCTATTTTTATTTACTGCATGTATCTCTTTTTCCCTTATATTAGTTACTCTCAATATTTTTTATGAAATTGATTTTATCTTTATTATTACTTTAGATTTTTTTCTTTCCTGAGTAATGAATTCATTATTCATGATAGACAAATATTACAACTTTTAGAGAAAAAAATTATCTCCATATCAACCATATATAGGGATGTCAATTTGCATCTGTTAATAGGGATCCTCGTGGATATTATTTGTTCGGAGCGCCAAATACCACAGCTCGCGTATTCCCCGAATCCAGCCAATTATTAATTATATATATATATATATATATATATATATATATATATATATATATATATATATATATATATATATATATATGATATTATATAAAATATAATTATGTAATTGTACATTTTTTTATTAAAAAAATATTATATTAATTATAAATAAAGAATATTTTATTTACTAATCCTAAAAAAGTGGACAGACCAAATGTGAAACGTCTTTTTATGTCTCTTCTTTTTAGAAGAGTTTTTTATTCTCAAAACTCTTTATCTTCTTCATACCTCCTCTCCTCTATTTGTATTATAATCACAACAATGACTCTATTTTGTTCATTCTCATCAACACAACAACAATCATCATTGTGATACCGGGATTTACACTCTCTATATCTCTTTTTTCAAATTTGTGAAAAAAATTCCCCCGCAACGGGGATCGTGGACGGTGAAAATTTGGGGGACGGGCGGGGAATGGGGAAGCATCCTCCGGACATTTCCCGCCCCGTTGACATCCCTAACCATATATCATTATTCATTAGCGGCAAAGTGATGTAGGAAGTGCATTTTTCTCTCTTTGATTTACTCCAATATTCATTCTAAATCTTTTGTCCCTTCACATAATTCAATGGTAACATCTTATCTTTCCTTAATGAAATTTCTGCTATAATATATATCATTTTCCACTTATCTTTTATAACAATATATTTGCATTAAGTGGAGCAAAGAGACAAAGATAGATCTAACAAGAATAAATGAAGATGATTTTATTATTATTATTCTCTTTTTTCTCCAAATCTTTTTTTTTCTTTTAGTGTAATAATCCATCTTAATACTTTCATATTTGTGTTTTATTTAATATTCTTTTCTTATATCAAAAAGATTTTGTCTTTCATTTTATAAATATTTTTTTCTATGTTAAATTTTCTCTTCTTTAAAATTTTGTCTAAGTTATATATTTAACCTAACATAACAATGTTTCTTAATTTGCCTCTAATATATTTTTGGTATAGCCTATTTTCTTTCATTTTTTGCCATTTAAAACTATTTAGAAATTATATAAATAAAAAATAACCACTACTCTCATTTTATTTATATAATTTGTAACTGATCATATAATTATTAATTGAAGAAAACCAAAACTATCAATCTTAAATTTTAAAATGCACAACATTTATTTCATTGCGTTTTGTTTGGTGTCTTAACATAAAGTATATCGGTTTTCCTTTGGATTTATAATTATTGTTTTAAGGAGGATAAAGAAAGAAAAAATCACTATGGCAAAAGCATTAAAAATGGATTTTGTGAGTAGTAAATTTTATCCATATACAAAAAGACACCTGCATGCATTATATTTTGCAAATTTTCCTTTTCTTTGTCCATTAAAAACCATCATCATATAATCAAGGTTAAAAACCACCATCATATAATCAATATATAGTAATATAACTTCTTGATATAATTACTTAGAATATCTATACCTAGGATACACCAATTTGGTATGACCTATTTTCTTTTCAATTTTATCCTTTAATTATTTTTAAAATCTCAAATGAATTATTTAAAAAAACTCAACCACCATATATTCTAAAGGATAACTACTCAATATAACTTCTCACACTACCATTTATAACTTACTTAATTTTACTTATTTTCTTCTATTTTTATTTACGGCATATATCTTTTTTTCCCTTATATTAGTTACTCTCAATATTTATTATGAAATTGATTTTATCTTTATTATTACTTTATATTTTTTCTTTCTTGAATAATGAATTCATTATTCATGATATGCAAATATTACAACTTTTAGAGAAAAAAATCATTTTCATATCAATCATATATCATTATTCATTAGCGGCAAAGTGATGTAGTGATTGCATTTCTCTCTCTTTGATTCACTCCAATATTCATTCTAAATCTTTTGTCCCCTCACATAATTCAATAGTAACATTTTATCTTTTCTTAATGAAATTTCTGCTATAATATATATCATTGCTATAATATATATCATTTTCCACTCATTGAAATTTCTGCTATAATATATATCATTGCTATAATATATATCATTTTCCAATCATCTTTTATAACAATATATTTGCATTAAGGTTGAGCAAAGAGGCAAAGATAGATCTAACAAGAATAAATGAAAATGAAGATGACTTTATTATTGTTATTCTCCTTTATATCCAAATATCGTTTTTTTTTCTTAGTGTAGTAATTCATCTTGATACTTTTATATTTGTGTTTTTTTAATATTCTTTTTTTATATCAAAAAGATTTCGTCTTTTATTTTATAAATATTTTTTTCTATGTTAAGTTGATTATGCTCTTCTTTAATATTTTGTCATGTTATATATTTAACCTAACAATGTTTCTTAATTTTATAAATTTAATTTAATTTAATCTATAACAATATATAAAACAAAACATGTTTTTGGTATAACATATTTTCTTTCATCTTTTGTCATTTAAAACTATTTAGAAATTACATAAATAAAAAATAACTACTACTCCCATTTTATTTATATAAATTGTAACTAATATATAATTGTTAATTGAAAAAAACCAAAACTATCAATCTTAAATTTTAAGATGCACAACATTTATTTTATCGTATTTTGTTCGGTGTCTTAACATAAAGTATATCGGTTTTTCTTTGGATTTATAATTATTGTTTTAAGGAGGATAAAGAAAGAAAAAATTACTATGTCAAAAGGCATTAAAGATGGATTTTATGAATAGTAAATTTTATCCATATACAAAAAGACATTTGCATGCATTATATTTTGCAAATTTTTTTCTTTGTCGATTAAAAAGGTTAAAAACCACCATCATATAATCAATATAGAGTAATATAACTTCTTGATATAATTACTTAGAATATATTAATAAGGACTTTAAAGAAAGTGAAAACAACACACGGTTATAGTAACAGAGAGGATTTAATATTTAAATTTTTTAAAGTATAATATATTTAATAAATTTTAATTATCACAATTAATCTTTTACATTTTATAATTACTCAAATTTTGATAATAAATTATTAATTAAAATATATTAAAATAAATTTATGTCATTTTACTTTTATAGTTAGAGAATACCTAAATTTGGACTGACCTATTTTTATTACAATAATAATCCTAAAAATGAGTGGATTTTTACCAAATTAATAGAATAATTTAAAATATAAAAAATATATATGCACAATAGTTATTAAATAAAAAAAGAAAATATATATTCAAATTTAAAAATTGACAAATTCCAAACAAACATAAGTCTATATAATAGGACAAATGATGGACGAAAGAGATATCAGATTGAAAGATGAAATCACACATATCAAATACATCTTAACCACAATATAGTTGCTACAGATGCAACATTTGGAGTGGCATGAATCTGTGATTATGTTTCAGACAAAAAGATATTTGGAGGTTTTGTGTGTGCCACAACTTCAAACGAGAATTGGTTTGAAGATATTAGCAAGAAGTTTTAGGCATGAAACCAATGATCGCCAGAATTTCATTGTGAAGTACTTGAGTCTCAAATGTAGTTGTTTGTTCATTAATTTTGAATGAATTGGTTCACCTTTATCGAGAATATGGTTCCATAAATCATTGTTACTTTTAAGATGAAACTCTTTCATTTAATTAGTGTTTATGCGGTTTTTACTTTTTACCATGCGAATGTATAATTTTGTTTAAATAAAGATACAATCTTCAATTGGTTGATGAAAAATATTGAAAAAGAAAACGCATTTAAAATAATATTCATCATAGTTTTAGAAAGCTTTGTTACAAATTGTATGATAAAGCAGAAATAACATAATAATAAAAAAAGATAGTCATATGCATAGTTAACAACATAGTTGATTTTAGGAAATTAGTCATTAGAAACCTTTGTTACAAATCACCATCTAGCCTAAATGTTTTGTCTTCAAAACTACTGTACGAGAACTACTTATTTATTCGTTTCAAGTTAATATATTTTTTATGCTTCAAATTTAGATGATTTAATTTCTTCGTTTTCACTCTTTTAGATTTATATTTTTTATTTTCATCTAATATCTTTCCTGTAATTTCTTTTTTATAAGTTTAGAAATCCATTTACATAATTTTGATGATTTTCTGTAAATTTTAATTCAAAATTCTATATAGTATCTTTTCATTATATTACTTCAATATTTTTGAATTTGCAATCTTTTTCTATTCTCTATTTTTTTTCCAGAAGAATCAATTGTATTATTATTAGCCAATGCCATTTTGTTTTTGTTTTTTCAAAAAAGGATGAATTTTTGGGTGGCTTGTTTTTATATATCTATGTAAAAAATTCCTATTAAGTGTAATTAATTTCTTTCATTTGCATTTTGCCTTAGCATATATATTTTTCTATTTGACTACTTTTTCTAATGATTATAGATTAATTTTTTAAGATTATTTAGCAATGCAAGTGAGCTTAAAATATTAATTTGGAATGAATTTAATATCACTTTAAAGTTGTGACTAATATATCTGTTAATTTTAATCAAGATATATTTCTGATTTTGATTATATGATTGGTCTTCCTACTAAGCAACAATTAATGTCTATGTGTTTATGTTTACTTGTTTAATAAACTTTGACAAATGTTAATTTCTTATTAATGGATCTATATCTTCTTATGGTTTTGAGCAATCTATAACAATATATAAAATATACAAAATTTAGATTTTGTGTAACATGTTTTTTTCTTCTGCATTACTCTTTTCTAATCTCTAGATTATTCCACTCATATTATTGATTTGATTGAAAGAATCATGTAAATAAAGTTATGTCACAATGCGTCTTTCGGTATTCATAATAAAATTTAATTTGCGAATATTACTGTTCTGGACTGGGCCCAGGGCCACCTTGGGCCTTGGCCCAGTTACGTCGAGCAAGTGCTCATCTGCACGAGCAGCAGTTTTGTCTTGGCGAGCATTAAAACAAGGTGTCGAGCACAGTGATGCCGCACGGGCAGTAAGCAGGTCCTCCATCTTGCCTGCCACGTCACCCCAACTGCCCACGAATATCTCCTGAGATATAGGGGTTGTTGGACCAGGGCAATGACCTAATAACTGGTCATACACGCTCCTACGTGTTCCGGACTGGGCCGCAAGAATGTATAGGGCCACGGCCCAGTACATGTCGAGCAAGGGCCCATATGCTCGAGCAGGAGAACCTCTTGGACAAATCACCTGCTTATGCGACGGGCATGCACTAAGGACGGGCAGAGAGTATGTCTGCCGCCCAGTACATGTCGAGCAAGGGCCCATATGCTCGAGCAGGAGAACCTCTTGCACAAATCACCTGCTTATGCGACGGGCATGCACTAAGGACGGGCAGAGAGTATGTCTGCCGCCCAGTACATGTCGAGCAAGGGCCCATATGCTCGAGCAGGAGAACCTCTTGGACAAATCACCTGCTTATGTGACAGGCATACACTAAGGACGGACAGAGAGTATGTCTGCCAGCTCATCCACCACGTCACCCAACTGCCCTTTATTATCTCCTGAAAGATAGGGGCAGTTGGACCAAGGGGCATACCTTTTGTCTAGGTCTTCACGCTTCTTACGCGTCCCTTGGCAGTTCCTCCATGGGCCTAGCCAGATTAAGCCCATTGAGGGGTCTTGGCCCAGCGCTGGGGGCACATTATAAATACCCTTTCTTAGCAAAGGGTCAGGTATTCTCACTCATGCTAAACTCTCATTGCTATTACCATACTGTACCTCTCTAACTTTGGCATCAGAGTGCCTTGCAGGTACACCCCCCTCCATTCCATCCATCCATCAACTTTGCTACGTTCGACCGACCAAGGGAAGACCCTCCTGATCAGGTAAGATCAATTACATTGCACAATTTTTTTTTTGTAAATTTCTGAAAATTAATATCATTAGCCTCATCATATAAATAGTTAATGTTAAAGTCAAACTTATAAAAATTGACATTGTAAATATTTTAACGCGATGCACCTTAAAAAAACGGACGAACGAACACTAGTGAGGATAAAATAATATTCACTCCGTCTCAAAATAACACACTTTTATATATATTAAAAAAATATAATAAATAAGAATTTTATCAAATATATTAAAACACATATTGATAAAATTGTGAAAAAAATATTAAAATGTTGTTTTCAAAGTTAAACAAACTTGAATGGCTTAAAAAGCCCATATATTATGCAAACTACGTCAGTTGGACTTGAGAGCAGATTCCCTATCCGAAAAGGTATAAAAAGACTCATTCTGATATTTGATGCCAAACTTGCACAAATACTACCGAACCTTTCCGACGTGTGACTTCCTCTTCGATACACGCAACCCCGGTTCTCTTTCACCTCTGAAAAACTCGACCCCGGTTCTACTCTTGATAAAGAGCCTCATTTGATCTATACACATGAACTTATTGGTTTTCTTGATAACTTTAAAACATCACCATAAACTTAATGGATATATGGAGTATTATTTTAGCTTCTTCCCATATTCAATAGTATTTAGGAAAATAAACATTTATAGGTTATAAAAACAGTACTCAACATTTCTTACTATTTACAAAAAGTTTAGTCCTAAGAATACATACACTCTTCAAAGCTATCCTCTGTACTGTGTCCTGTGAGAGTAGTTTTATGATTCATAAGCTATATGATGTCTAAGATAGTATTCTCCCAAGAAGGTTACATCACTAGACACTTCAATCCACGGCGGAGTGTTCAAGATTCGCGCGTTCTTGAGGGCGAAACCCTTGAGAATCGGCAACGGAACTCCCTTCTTTAATTGCGAGTTCAAGTACGGTATCAGTACAGTTTTGAGGACAGTTGATGTCAATGACTGCAAAAGTTTACAAAGTAAAAGAGTAAGATTCATATAAATGTCTTGACTAACAAGTAACCAATAAAAGTCATGTATTTCAAAGTCGAAATTACAATGATTTTTGTGTGAACTTTGAGATGGTGTTACATATGTGAAAAAATGATTATTTTATTGCTACTTACCTGAATTACATTCATGTGAAGTTTCCCTATTTTGCTCCATTTCAAGTATGTGGAGAATTTCTTCAATTTAAGCCGACCGGTGAGACTTTTTCGTACAATTTCCGCGTCACATGAAGCACTAATGTTCTATTTCAACAAACAATATTAATGTAACATGTTAAGATAAGATAAGATACTGATCATGTTATCGGAATGTAGAAATGTAATAAATTGTGAGAAGAGTTACCACAGAAATGCATGTAACAGGTATGATTTCACCGGCTTCCAAAACATCAATGATTAAATCTATGGAAACGGTAGCGTCGATATCTTGATCAGACACTTCTATAACCGGTGGAGAAGATACCGAGATATTAAGGTTCATGTCATCATCTGGATATTGTTTGTATAATTGAGGAATGATGAGTTTCCATTCAGCAGTGTTCAAAAGGGACTGATTAGGCAGTTCTTCAAGTATCCATTGCAACGCATCGGCCTGAGGCAAGAACAGCATAAACTATCAAAACTATACTCGAGTATATCATATTGCAAATGTATATTCAGAATTTAGAAACTTACCGCAAAGTAAACTTCTGAGGCAGATTTGAAAACATTTTCATGTATTGAAATGTTAATCATCTTTGGTAAATCACCATTTGAAATAGAAATGTGATCAGATTCAGATCCTTTATGGTAACTTTGAGGTATTAAAACACTCTTTCTCTCGCTGAATAAACCGTTGATTTTGAGTTCGATAGAAGAGTTACTTAGCACAGGATTGTCGACGAATGAAACATTTAGAGCAGCAGTTTTGTCTAACGAGATTGTCTTCGGAAGAGTTTGCAGTAAATCGTCAAGTGTTGGTATCCCTTCTCGTATTTTCTTAGAAACGGTATCTTCAACTGCAGATCGTATATTTCCTTTAAAAGCATCAACTAGCCTGCAGCAAAAAACAAAACTCATAACATCTTCAATTATTAATCTATTATCTATCTATCTTTTGGTAAATTTATCTATGTATCTATCTATCCGTCTGTCTATCTGTCTATCCATTTATCTGAACAAATCTCTAAAACGGAGTATGTTATGTTATCGGAGTTTCTATGTACTATCATAAATCATGTTTTGAAGAAATTTCTTACACTTGATAAAGCCAAGCTGCTCCTCCGTTCATTTTTATAGATAATTCTCCAACATCACATCCATAATCTAAGAGATTCAGCTTTAAAGTTCCTCCTTGGTTCGTTAAATTTACAGTTAGTCCCACTTGCATATCTTCAACCTTCCAAACATAGCATAGCACAACCAAGTAAGGAACATTATCGGTTGATCAAAGAGGGGAAAAAAACTACCTGAATTACTAGTACATTATTCTCACAGATGAAACAACAGCACAAACATGACACTAACACATCAACAACAATAAATATTTGAAAATACGAGTTAATTGAATCTCCTCACATGTGTCAGTATCGTATCTGGTGTCTGTGTCCGACACCAAATACATATTCGATCAAATTCAAATACAATACAATACCTTAACGGTGGCAGTTCCACTATCTGAAATTCCGATTGGGACCAACCAACTACTGACACTGTACCTCCAATTCAAGGTCAAATTAGCAGTAGCACCAGAAACAACGACACCAATGGCAGAATCACCGGTTTCAACCGACGAAGAACTGACTTGAATATTCTTAATCATGATCTCAGAAAGAATCACATGAGCTTTTCCAACGAGAGGAACTTGAACAGATTTCTCAATTTGTGGAAGCTGAGAAACAACTATAGATGCAATAGCTTGGTTTATCAGAATGTCTTTGGCAAAGTCAAGACCCTTATCAGATATAATCACAGAGATGAAACCTTCTTCAACAGAAACACTGGTTGTTGAGATTAATAACACGGATAAAAAAAGGACAGAAATTCTATGTGACATGATTTGTCTTTGTGCGAGATGGATTAAATTTGTGATCATGAAAACATCAACATGAAACCTAGATGGTGTTTGTTGAACCTTGAAGAGAGTTTTAATAATGTTTATGTTTATTTATTAGCGAAAGATGAAAATAATATTGTTAGTATTCTAATTCTAATAACAACTAACTTTGAGATTGGTTTTGGAAGTTTGTTCAATACTACTAATTAATATTATATTATATTATATGTGATAGTAGTGTTCAATTACTATTAATATAAAATATTAAAATGTATAGTTTTTTTTTTCTTTTCAAAAAGTTGAAAATGAGCTCGAGTCCCACGCGACTTGTTATTTATTTTACAATTCAATGTGTGTGTATATCCGTAATTACTCTAAAAACTAAATAAAAAATAAAGTTTGTGATGTTTATAGAGAATGATTTCTATTAAAAGATGGAGATCAAATATATAATTGATTCTTTAAATTTGATGTGTTTAACAAATTAGTTTTTAAGTTTTGTAGTTGAAATATAATTATAAAATCATTTGTATGATCTACTTAATCAACTTTTTTTTTAAGTGTAGCTTGTAAAGAATCGAGTGATTATTAATCGCTAACATTAAAAAATTATAATTAATCCATCTGTCAAAATCACTTAAACACCTTAATAGGATTCTAAAATTATAATTAAAAAAAGGTGGAATGAACAAATGAACAATCCTGAGACCTGAGTGAGCATCCAACGACCATTCCTGGTGATTTTGAGAGACATTAGAAAGTTTCATGCATTTGTTGTATGCATCAAGATTTTCTGTTGAAAAGGACCATTTTCTTTGACAAATGAATCTCTGGATTCAGGAGATGCATGATTTTCCAATACTAACCAAAAAGTGCAAACTCTAAGCAATAATACATATATATACTCGCATGCTACATAAATTGAATAACAAACTTCTATAACCCAAACAAATAACAAAACTTGAATAGTGGGTTTTTTCCTCCAAAGGATTATATGGACTCCCAATATTCCCTGATCCAATCTAATCCAACTCTTCCTAATCAAGTTCTCATATATGCAAATGTCGTTTTCTTTCTAAATAAAACCTTTGTCCATCACATCTTCTGAATGAACAAAGGTAAGAATCACATATTTCCAAATCAATCATACTAATTCACAACACTGCTACAATAATAATGATGCATGAAGCAAGCAGATGCACAAGCATGTATCACATACTCCTGCCTCTAGAATTGACAATTGCCCGTCGCTGATTCTTCCCGTTTACAGACATCTCCTTGATTCAATCAAACCTCCCGTTCGTCAATTCGTGTATTCAGATATAGAAACAAAGAAAGCTGATTTATAAGAAGTAATCTGGCGCTGGTTTCTTGGCAGGTGCGCCTCTTGAGTCCTGTGATTCATTAAAATTTGAAAATCGATATCAACCAATGAACAAATTAATTTTTGCATTGGTGGCAAAGAACACAACCACCGATTGTTTGCTCAAACATGCATATTTAAATGAAAAGTCCCTAGTGTAAATTCAGTAGGATTTACAAATTGCAACCCTGATGCGTAAGAGACGCATTCTTTACAACAGGAATCAACGGATTTGACATAAAGGGATTGACACTTGAATTGCTGCTGTTTTAGGAAACAATAATCCGTATAGCGTATCTATGCATCAAGTTTATAACAATAATAATCAAAATCATGTGATTTTGCCAACAAACCTGTGGGGCAGCCTCAAACACACGAAACTGCTTATTAAGATTACCGTCTAATTCCAAAATTGCAGCTACATTACCACATCTGCAACAAAGACGAAAATTTAGTATTAAATACACCAGAATACAAATAATAATAATAATAATAATAATAATAATAATAACAGACATTTGAATTGATTATGCACCTGTAGCAATAATTTGGAGCTGACCAGACAGTAACTATCTGGTTATTGAACATCCATTTATATCCTTCCATTACCAACTGATGAGCTCGGCAAATATAGTCGATGTTATTGGTGTGGTTAAAAGAAGAGACAACACTACCACCAAACAAGAAACCAGCACCACGGGGACTCAGACCCCATCCATCTACAATATCTTCAGGATCTGACCATAGGAGGTCACACATGGCACCATCATGAGGTACCTCTTGCTTTCTATCAATAGTTCGTATCTGGACAGGAATAGTAAAGAATCTGTATAATGTAGCCTTTAAACAATCTTTAGACACATAAGTTGGGGTAGAACTTCTAACCTGATCCAATGTTGTAATGGCAGGAGAGAGACCACCATGAACACTGAAAATCTTGTTTTCAATTAGAGCAGACAAGCTACAGTTTATCGTTATAAATGAAAGTCATTAGCAAAAACACACGCTAAAACAAATAAGTTTGTAAACGGAACTTATTTTATTAAGTTATTAAGAAAAGAAGCAGCTACATACATACAATGTTCCATTAAAACCCTAATTTCATTTTGGGTTATTTCTATAATTAAAAAATGCTAGCAAAACATGAAAGTACCAATTTTTTCTACACCCTCACAATTACTGTGTGACCATCCATGTGGCCTCATTCGCTAAATTGTGCCCACTTTCTAGAATAGTATGTTGCTAGCATTTTTCTCCTCTATATCATTTGATAAGGCTGTCAAAATATATGGTCTACAGTTCTTGGAACCACCGACCTCAACCCACATTCCTCTTAAAACACACAAAGACGAGCTGCATAAAGCATCCTTCTAATATTAGCCTAGCTCATATCCACCTACACTCCTTTACTCTAAAATAGAAAGGATAATGCATAAACTTTGCAAGTAACAGTGACAGCGACAGAAACACTTCAATCATGAATTTGACAGTTGAAAGAATAACAGAGAAAAACAATCCAGAAAAAGTTTCCCAAACAAAGAGCTTAGTTTTCAAAAGGATTATCATATAGTTTTCTGTAGAAAAAAAAAATCCAGAGAAAAACACAAGCAGCCGTCCATGTACCCATAAAACAGACAGGAAAAAAAAAAGAAAAAGAGATGTCAGCAGCAACAGTATAGTATGAAAACTGCAGTTTGTGGTAAAACACCCGTCTTAGGTGAAGCTGCCTACATCTAACCTCCAAGGCCCAGACTCCACATAATAGGAGCCTTGTGCAATGGGCTGCCCAATTGCCCATGTAGTGTATGTTTCTGTGGATGACATAAAGCAGATTGAGATATAAATATAAACATGTCGTTATTTTAGTCTTGCATATGAGAGCTACCCCTTCACAAGACTTAAATGTTTGATTTGCTATAAAACACACATGGGTGATTGGGAGGCGCGGTGCACAAGGCTCCCACCAAGTGGAATTTGGGCCTGGGAATGGTAAATGTGTGCAGCCTCACTCTCGCAAAAGGAAAGACTATCTAGGATTTGAACCTGTGACCTCTAGGTCATAAGGCAACAACCTCACAATTGTGGCAAAACTCACCCTCTCCACAGAAACATGTGTAAAAATAAATTTTTGACAACTATTAGATAACAGCAAACCTTAAGTAATCGAATATGTCAGTACAATATCTCCAAACATTTACTGAACCATATTTCCGAAGGCATTCGTCATAGAAACCGTATACCTGTCAAGTAGTGGATAATGAATAAGTATTCCAAAGTAAAAAATTGTGGAGAAATATTTGAGTGTATTTTACCCAATACTTTTATACATTATCCCACTTCAGCTAATAGACAAACCTGTGTGATCTGACGACTTTCATGGTTTCCCCTAATGAGTGTTATCCGATCTGGATACCTCACCTGATTGTATGTCACTAATTAGTTACAAAATTAATGAACAAAATGAAAAAAGAGAGATAATGGTTTAAAGGAATGAGTGAGCCAGAAACTAATAAACCATTTTTTCAAGGGAGTTGACAAAACCCTTTTAACTTTTCTTTTTCATTTATATAAATAATAAAAGAATAGTTTAACAAGACAGCTAACACAAAACTTTATCAAATATTAATGGTACGTGGACCAATAGGCGCCACAAAATCTCCTCGAGTATTAAGTTCATAATTACTTCATGTATATCCAAGTATCTAAAATCTATGGTTGACCTATAGTTTTTCTTGAGCACCCTCTACCTCTGACTTAAGTGTTGTTAATTGCATATTGCAGAAAATAGTTGTTTGTTGAAATTTTGCTAGGCTATAGCATTATAGTGCCTCTAATTGACAACATGTACTAACTTGTATATCACAGAACAACAGTGTCGTGTTCAAATTCCGCTGCACAATAATACTATACTGCCGCTATTTGACAACATTGTCTAGCAATGGGACTATCACCCCTCATTATAAACACAAGCCTCCCTAAAAAACATGATCAGAAACCTACAAAGTGGGTGCAAAATTGCAGTAGAAGAAATTGCTGACTGAAAAAAGGCAGCATAATATTCCATCCAAGTGCATCAACAACTAGCCTAAAGAACAAAATTTGAAAGCAATTTCATTTCACCAACAAAACATCAATACTAGATTACAAAAAGACCACCAATAAAGCCTCCTCTGTCAGATTTTCAAGTGTAGCCACTCATGTCATCCCACACAAAGACTTGTAGAATTTTATTCCAATAACTAATAAATTTTTATTCCCCAAAAAACATCAAATTCACTCGAACACGTTATATTATCCTATCATATCAGGCTATCACCAATCCACAACCAAAAAATCATAAGAGCACATTTCTATTCTATGATAAATTAACCATAAAGCAAACTGACAGAAGGAATCTTGAAACTGTCATACCGAAGCCAAACACAGATCTAAAACATAGACGACAACACAAAACAAAAACTACAAAATTCTCTAAAAACAACCAATCAAAACACTTCTAGCTTACAATTACATCAGAAGAACAAAAGATTATCACCTTGAGAGCGAGCAAGAGGAGAAACGTTTCGACGGAGTAAAATCCTCTATCAACAAAATCCCCAAGGAACAAATAGTTAGTTTTGGGGCAATCACCTCCTACTTTAAAAAGCTCTTTCATATCATAAAACTGTCCATGAATATCCCCACATATCTACAAACAACAAAACCACAACCACCAAAGTAGTTATCAGTTCCATAGCAAAAAATAAAAATAAAAATAAAACATCACAAAGTAAAATTACAGTACAAAAAAAAATCAGAATTGATGAAAAATAATAAGAAAAAAAAGAAGCAGAAAACCTACCAAATCACCTTGAAACACTAACCCTAAAATCAACTACTGATTATTACAGAGTACCCTAGATAAATTGATATTCCAAGTAAGAGTAGTTCAAATTCTTAACCTAACATATTATAGAGAGAAAAATTGGAGGAGAAAAAGTGACTAACGGTGACAGGAGCGTCGACCCTTTGAACATTGCTTTCTTCGACAAGGATTTCAATGGCTTTGAGGCAGAGAGCTTTCACTTCAGATTCCTTCAGCGGTTCGCATCGTTTCAGCTGCTCAATTTGTCTGTCGAGGTCAGACATCTCTCTCTCTCCTCTTTCTCTCTCTAAGCAGTGATGACGATGATTCAGTCACTGCCTCAGAGCTTCTTCCACTGCTTCTTCTTCTTCTTCTTCAATTTTCGTTTTCTCAGTTTTTGTTCTTCCGTTTTGCAAAATACCCTTTTATTTTTATCTATTTCTTATTCAATCAATATTTTACTTATATTTTTAAATTGGGAAATATTTATGGTTACAAAATAAAGATAATTTAATCTAAAATTAGATTATTGTAATTTTGGTGATTGTGTTAGATATTTCTTCATTTTTGTTATATCTACCTTCTTGTTTTTGGAGACTCAAAACACATGTACCACATATGCGACTATCATGTAAAACCAAAATGAGATTAATTGATATTCAATAATAATGTAAAAGAATTTATAAAGTCATACATCACAATTATTTTTTTTAAGCAATGAAATAAATAGGTTGTCCAATCCATTATAAAGCAGTGTTGGCTATGGCGGATTACGGAAAATTGCGATGAGACAAAAATCTGCCATAAAAATATGATGGAGGGAGTAACGAAAAATTGCGGAAGTATGACGGACAAAAAAAAAACATTATAATATACTCACTGAAACGAGTAAGAGCACAAAAACATTAACAACACCAAAAAAACAATAACAACAATAATGACAAGACCAACAGATACTCACTAAAAACAGTAACAACACAAAAAAAAAATTCAGAGAACTTAAAAAACATAATTCATATATCATAATGAGTTTAAAAATATTACTTTCTTAGATAGATGAGACATGTCTTAACTCTTAAGAACCTCAACATTCTATTCATAAAAAACATTATAAAACAAAACAATAAAACATTATAAAATCTCTAATCTTCTTCTCTAACTTCAACATAATATTCTTCAAAAATATTATCAAATGGAGCATGTCCTTCTTCCTCTTCTCCAGAATCTTCAGAATCTCTAAATTTCATCATTTTAGCAAACTCGTCCTCCTTCTCTTGTTCTGCAGCAGCTATATCATCATCACTGTCTATATCTGCCAATTTTTCTTCATCAATCCCATTCAAAACCTCATTTTGTTTTTCTTTAGAGGTTGATGTTTGTGCTTGAACTTTCTTTTTTGTGGTTCTAGCAATTGTAATCTTTCTCTTCCTACTTTGTTGTCTAGTAGTTCTTGTAGGCTCTCAAACCCTCGAAGCCTCATAAATAGTTTGTCAATTGAGAGTAATGTCATCTTCGTGCACTAAGTCATTTCCAGCCTCATTACAATCATCCAACACTCCCACAAACCACTCATTACAATCATAATCATTAATATCATTCAAAGACATTGCATCAATTTCATCTCTAATATCATATCTTTCTTTAAGCTTTTGGTTGTATTTGACAAAAACCAAATCATGCATTCTTTTGTGTTCAAGTCTGTTTCTCTTTTTTGAATGAATCTGCAACATATATATAATAAAATATTAATACTTTTTTCTAATCCTATATTCCTATAAAAAAAATATCACAAGTTTAGGAATATTACTTGCTTAAATACACTCCAATTTCTTTCGCAGCTCGACGCACTTATTGTTAAGCTCAAAATTTTGATTGCTAACATTTGCAATTTTGGCGTTGAATGGCCAAACATTCTCCATCATTGAGCTGCAAAACCAAAACTGTATATTTAGGATCTCTTCTTAAAATTTAAATAACTTCAAATAACTAGAAGTTGAATTCTCACCGGGAGCAAGGTCGCCTCTTTGTGATACTCCAAATTCACTTTCAAAGAGGCCGCCGACACTCTTGTATATTGTCAACTCAACCCTTATTGCATTGCCCTCTTCAAGAGATGATGTCAACCTATTGATGCATTCATATAACCCATTACTAACTTCCAAATCATACTCCAATTGTAGATTTCCATAGAAGAATGACGAGTTCAGAAAGTGACCGGCAACATGTAGTGGTTGATGAAGTTGATAATTCCATTGATCATCAATTATTTTAAACACATTCTGGTATTTGTTTTCATTGTTATTGAAAGACTTCACAATTGTTTCTTTTACCCTCTCCATCGTTTCATATATGTATCCCATGGATGATTTTCTTTCTCCATCAACAAGACGGAGCACTCGAGCAAGAGGGCTCATGATCTTAAGAGTCTAAACAACATGGTTCCAAAATGAAGGTATAAGGACAACCTTTGTCACTTCCTTTCCCTTAGTCTCCTAAGACAACTTGTTTATCATCCATGAGTCATATGTAAATATCTTTCTAAGATTCCCTTTCTCTTGATGAAACCTTTCTAATGAAAAAAAGGATGTAGCAAATCTAGTTATTCCATGTCTCACCAACTCCCTTTTGTTAGTGAATTTTCTCAACAAACCCAAAGTACTAGAATGGCTATAGAAATAATTATTTTGTACAAGGGGATGTTGTGAATAGAACAAAGGGAAATGGAGAATTGAAAATGATTTTATATTATGTTTTCTTATATAAGTTATGACTAGTTTTATTAATTTCACTCTTCTAATTAAAAAACTGTGGCTTTTAATAGTGTTTTTTTAATTTCATTTTTTATTATTTTCAATTTCTATCATCCTTTTAATTTATTGTTATATTTAATCATAGCAATTTAATTATAAGTTTCATGAACATGTTTTTGTGAGATTTTGTAGATTTCTTAATCACAATTACTCTATTCGTCCCAAATTATAAGACATTTTGGATATTGAACACGAATTAAAAGCAACTATGTTAACCCTCCGTTAAACTCACACATCAAATTATTTATAGTTGTCGATCTATATAATTTTTCTCTTTTATCCCATCTTATTATAATTTGATATGAAAAAATTAAGGCTTCTTCACGAGAAATTTAAATATTTTGGTGGATGAAATATTTTATGATATATTTATTTTATTTTATTTTTTGTGTTCAATACTATGTCACCTTATTAAAATATGTCAAAGATTAAAATAATAAATTTATTCATAACATAGTGCATTGCAACAAAAATACGAGAGAAAAATACAATACAAGTGAGGATTGAGAGAGTAAAATATTAAAATATATGGAATATGAATATTTATCGAATTATTTTTAATTTTAATAATTCTAATATATGTGTCTAAATAATTTACTTTTCATGAGAGAGAGGGAGAAAGATATTGCCAAGTACTTGTTCCAATGATCTATATTTAACGATACTCGAATATAACAATCTTGCTAATTACATAATTCTTTTTTTTAATTTCTAAATTAATATCATTAGCCTCATCATATAAATAGTTAATATTAAAATCAAACTTATAAAAATTGACACAATTAATATTTTCACGCAGTGCACCTTAGAAAAGCGGACAAACGGATACGAGAGTGTCCGTTTGAACGCTAGTATAATATAAATAATATTAACACTAAAGGTACTGAGAATAAAAAATAAGGATATACACTACACAACATCTCTTTCGTTGATTAGAGTGGGACCCATTTTATTTCTATGCAGTTGCGGTTGCCACATGTAAATTACCTATTAGTTAATCATTTTTACACGGATTTCCACATGTCATTATATTATTGGTGTATTTACCTCTTCACGGATCACTAACATGGTTTTTGTTCATATAAAATGAATTAAGTTAGAGCAGGAGAAATGTAAAACAAGTATGAATGAGGATAATCATGCCCGTTCGGGGACTGCTATGACCTCTCTCAACCGTCATCGCGTTTCCGGCTTGAAAGTTGATCAAACTGCAACTCTTACTCAAGTCCAAGTTGTTGCGCCAGACTTTCCTCGTGTTATTGAAATTGAGTCTTTGTGATATTTTTAGGGACTAAATACATATTTAACCATTTTTAATATTCTTTTATCTATGTCTGAGTTAGTGCCATATGATAAGAGAGAAGTAGATTACAACAGACATATTAGAAGGTTAAAAGAGAAGAAGATAAGCAACAATCTATAAAACAGATTTATTGTCTGTCATTCATATAGCATGAGATAAATGCTTGAGTTGTATATTACTATGCTAGAATTGATAGTATGTTTTCATCTACTTCTCCATTAATACAAAAGGTAGAGACGAAATAAGGAAATATATTCATCCTCACTCTAAATATACTCACTTGCTCACTTAAAAAAGCTCATACATACATATATCCATTTCATACACCAATCGAGTAATGACATCTCAACAAATCAAATACGCTTCAAGATCATCAAACAGCCGAATGACTACAATAAAATGATCAATTAAAAAAGGAGAGAAAAAATTTAAACTATGCAACTAAAAGAAGAGCTTCCGTGGGGGTGGTGCTCTAGATTCAACTTTGGAAGATAAGTTTGAGGACTTGAGGGTAGGAGACACTGTCTTGCTTTCTTTTCCCTCAGCCACTTTGTCAAGAAGCTTTGCAGCCCTTGGATCTGTTAGCAGCTTCTTCTGGAAAGACTGCGAAAAGCCAGTTGCGATGATAGTCACGTGAATCTCTCCGGTGTAATGGTCATCAACAACAGCTCCAAAAATAATATTGGCAGAAGGATCGGCCAAACTAGTCACAACCTGTAAAATTACATGCGTTGAGAAATTACAGAAAGTGCAGAAACAAAACCATTGATAACAAAGTGTAAAAGGAAAAACAAGATTTTTCTTTAACTTGTGCTGATAAAATTCTCATATACCTGAGATACCCTGTTGACTTCCTGCAGGGTAATGTCCTTTCCTCCAGTAATATTATACACTACTCCCATGGCTGATTGAATAGACGATCCAATTAAAGGAGCCAAAGTAGCCTGTTCTGCTGCTTCTTCTGCTCGGTTTTTACCGGATGAAACACCTACTCCGAGCATTGCGGTACCAGAGTCTTTCATCACGGCTTTTATATCAGCAAAATCCACATTTACAAGTCCAGGTATCTGGAAGATCACAATATAGCAGTTCATATTGTTATCTAGAGAAAAGAACTATATCAATAAATACAAGCCCAGTTATGAAGGAAGCATGACCACTCAAAAGCATTTTTTTTTTCAAGTCCAGTGAGATCGATCAACTAGGGGCATAAATCATGTTCAAACGAATGACTGCAAAAATAGAATGGTCTACGTTGTTTGCAAATCAACTCACTGTTATAATGTCTGAAATTCCCTGAACTCCTTGGCGTAAAACATCATCTGCAAGACGAAAAGCATCTTGAAGGGGCATCTGCGCATCAGCTATGTCAAGCAGACGATCATTTGGAATCACAATAAGTGTATCGACATTTTTCTGAAGCTTTTCAATCGCTTCAAGTGCCTGAAAGAAATATATCAAATGAATACCATCTTATTTAACATATTAAGCGAAACAAAAGTATTCTCTTCCGAAGGAAAAAAAAACGACACCTGCCTGCAATGATCTTTTCCGTCCTTCAAAACTGAAAGGATATGTAACAACACCTACAGTCAAGTAACCTGCCTCTTTTGATAATTGAGCCACAACTGGGGCAGCACCGGACCCTGTACCCCCACCCATCCCAGCAGTTATAAACACCAAATCTGATCCTTTAAGGGCATTAGCAATAGCCTCTTTCGATTCCTCCGCAGCTTGTTCTCCCACAAGCGGATTCCCACCAGTACCTGCATCACTATCAAGCCATTTGAATCAAAGGCCAAACCTCAATTTCTCAATAAAACCGGGAAGACTATAAGAATAAAGCTACACAAGCAAAATATCACATCACATCATAATCAATATTAAAAAGACATGCACGGAAAGTCCCTGACCTAATCCCCGAGTCAGAAGCTCTCCAATTTTAATAGGATTCTCGGCCGCAGAATGCAATAGCGCTTGAGCATCGGTATTTATCGCATAGAAATCTACACCCTAATTACAAACATAAATAGCAGAAGTCAACATTAGTACAACAATTGCAACCACATTAGTTCACAGTCCCTCAGTTTCTGAATAACCCTATGCTAGGAATTGCTACTATAATGAACAATTGAACAACCAAAGATATCTCCACAAACAAGTAGAATAGCTTTAAAGTATTAAAATAAATTAAATTACAGCTACATAGAAATGAAATTACACAAATGAAAGAAACCCATTAACAATGCTCTAAATTGGGTTCCTAAATATGAACTATAAAGTAAAGGGCAAATTAAAAATGGAAACTTTATAGAAGATAAATGAAGGAAATGAAAACCCCACCTGCAAACCACAACCAATCATGCGGTTAACGGCATTGTTACCACCACCCCCAATTCCAACGACCTTAATCTTAGCATTATCGACATAAGCTAAAGAGCATGTAACGGACCCAAAACGACGACCAAAACGTTGCGTTTTAGGGTAAATTGAAACTGAGTTGGTTGTGAGAGAAGAGGGTGAAGTGGAAAGTGATGCATTGTGGAAGAGTGAAGAATATGAGAGGAATTTATTTGGGTTTGTGAGCGAAGAATGAAGAAGCGTAGCCATTTTTGTTATGTAGCAAAAGGGATTTTTTTTTTTTGTTGCTTTTTTGTTAGGGTTTTAGCTGCAACATGAAAAAATTTAAGCTTTTTTCAATTTGGTGACTTTGGTTGGATTGGAAGCAGATGAAGGAACATGGTGATGGTTCGTAGACATTGAATAATCCAACGATGTCGTTTCACTCGTATTCCACTTTCTTACAACTAAACAAAATACAATTATTAATGTTATTAATCTATTTTTTTATAAATAATTATTGGTAAAATGTAATTTTAGTCCTCTATTTTTAAATAAATAAAAATTTAATTTTTTATTTAAAAAACTAGTTTTGTCTTTGTTAAGATTCAATTAAATCTCACATCGACTAAAAATTGATAAAATGTTGAGTTAATAAGATTATAGAATCATACCCCTCATTATTTTAAATTATATTTGAATTGATGGAACAACATAATAAAACTAAGCAGAATAAAACATAATTGAATGTGATTAAGCAGGGCGAGAAATTGAATATAAATTTCACTATATTGTGTGGCTATTATATAAAAAATACTCCATTGCATTGTATATATATTTTAAATTGGATAGAACAAAAAATAGAGATTTGAATGGAATGATATGAAATGGATTCCATCATGTTCTATTTTATTTTATCTATTATTTATAAATCCAAACAATATAATTTTACTATTCATCATTCAGTCGTGTTTTGTTTAATCACATTCCATTAACGTCTTCAATAATTTGATCTTCCATAAACACTGCATCGCGACTTCAAATAAGCTTCTTCCATACATGATCATACAACATGTAACCAAACTCATCTTGCCCATAGTCGATGAATATACATTATTTTGACTTTGCATCCAATTTGGTTCTTCATCCTTTGGAATATGCACAAAAGTCTTACAACCAAAGACTTTCAGATGATCATACTTGACATTCTTTCTAAACGTAATTTTGTTTGGAACATCACTATTCAAAGCAACGGTAGGAGTGAGATTAAGAACATGCACTGTCATGTAAAGTGCTTCTCCCCAATAATGATTAGGCAACTCAGCTTCAGATAGCATACACCTTACTCTCTCAATTAGTGTTCGATTCATCCTCTCAATTAAACCATTCAATTGAGTCTTTTCATGTGCAATACCATACTGCTTGCAATAGGAATCAAATGGTCCACAATGCTCCACGTCGTCGTCTGAACGAACACATTTTAGCTTCTCACTTGTTCACCTCTCAACCAAAGCATGAAATTCTTTTAAATTTTCCAAAATTTAGTATTTTGTCTTCAAGGCATAAATCCATCATTTCCTGGAGCAATCATTAATAAAGGTGACAAAATAAAGTGCACCACTAAAGGATTTCACCTTTAATGGATCACAAACATTAGAATGTACCAATTGAAGTAACTTTGACTTTCTTGAGGGATAATGTCGCTTGAACGATACTTTAGTCTATTTTCCAGCCATGCAACGAGAACACTTCTCCAAATTTGCATTCTTTAATCCACGAAGAACATCATTTTTCGCCAAAATATTCAGCCTATTTTCATTAGTATGACTAAGTCTTCGGTGTCATAAAGATGCTCCCATATTGATAGCATTCACATTATCCCTAGCAACCAAAGCTTTTGTCTATTATAGTTTAGAAAGTTTTTCCCTCTAGCCACAACCAAGTTACCTTTGTTGTGTTTCCACGTTCCATAACCAAAGTGATTGTCATAACAACAATCATCAAGCATATGTACAAAAGATCAAATTAAAGCGAACACTTGGAACATGTTTGACACATTTAAGCAACAAATACATTCACATGTTAGTTTGCAAGCAAACATCACCAACATCAATTACCTTAGATACATCATCAGTACCCATATTCGACACTTCAAAATCCCTAGAAGTATAAGATGTGAAGAAATCCTTCCTTGGTGTAACATGCAATGTAACACCACTGTCAATTATCCATATGCTATCGTCTGATACAAGATTAACATATTCATAATTAATATGGTTTTAATTAGTTGACAACATATGTATTACAAAAGAAAAGAAACATACCTCTTTATTCCAGACGTGTCTAGCAGAATGCCTCTACATAATTATAAAGTAAGGATGTGTCATATGACCTTCCTGTATAACTCTCTAATTGGGCATCCTGGTCGGCTACCTCATAGGCTTTAGGGTCAACCGGGGTCTCAGGATCCTCAGGTTCTGCTGCATCATATGCTTGAGAGATTCGCCTATGAGAATCAGATGGTCAGGCTTGCGAAGTAGATACATCATCAAACGAGCTATAAGTAACTCGTGGCCTCGTGGTCCTCACTACGACCCTCTCACGTCGTACTGACGCTGTTTCACACACACGTTTGAGTATAATTCTTCCATTTTTGTCTTCGGTCATTGCATTTGTGTTATAAATAGAGACATGTATGAACAACATGTCCGGAGAAAATCATAAATCCCAAAAAATAACCAAATTTTTTTCTTGAGTCAAATCCGGAGATACAACTTCTATAATAATATAAAGCAAATCCAGAGATGCGTCTCCGAACAAACTTTCGATTGTCTCAGTCATGACAAATACATCATTCATGCCCTAACATACGCAAAAAACCTTAATGCATGTTCAAATAGTTTATCAAATTCGTTTATACTACTACCTAATGTACCTAAAACAACTAATGTATTTTAGAAAACTAACAAAAAATCAAAACATAAAAAGATAAGAAAATTAGAAAAACTTACCAAAAGAAATTGATTGATGAGAAAGAGTAGTTGAATCTAGGGGTGGGAATAGGCTGGGCCGAGCTAAGCTTTGTCAAGCCTGGGTCTGGCCTGCTAAAAAATTCAAAGCCTAAGCCTGACCTGTAGCCTAGCAAAGACTTATTTTTTTTGGCCTGAACCTGACCTTTTCGAATGTCTGGTTAGCTTATTAGCCTACTTAAAAAGCCTATGTCATTTGAACATATGTAAATAAGAAATTCAACAAATTTTTAAATAGACTAGAGAATCAAAAGTACAATGAGACTAAATGTTTGTTTCCATTTACTTATCAGAGCTTATCTAGTACCATAAATTTTGTGAGATGAATTGTTTGAAGAACTTATGAAAACACCTTATAACATTATGCATATGATTTCTTTCAACTTATTTTCATAAGTTCTTAAATATAACTAAGTTTTACTTTTGTATTTTAATATAAAGTATAAAATAAAATTTAAAAACAATAAATTCATTCATATTTAATAAATAGACTTACTTGATAGGCTTAAATGGCTTTTTGTATGATATGTGGCATAGCCTATTTAACTAAATAGGCTTATAAAAAAATCTAAGTCTTTTCTATTTAAAAAAAAGTCTAGTTTGACTTTGGCCTATATAGACTAGGTCGTAGGCCCCTGTTAGTTGACCTGCCATATTCTCACCCCTAGATGGATGTTATGAGATGCTGGAAAAACTCAAATGATATAAGTTCTATTGAATGGATGCTAAGGTCAAATTGTAGCAGAGCTCAAATGACTTTTTTTTAGAACTTTTGAAAAAAATGAAGGAGGATGAGGGAAAGCTCTGACGTGGGATATTAATGAAAAGTTGTCGGAGACGCATCTCCGAACCACCGGCTAACTTTTGAATAAATTATGTTGACATAGATGCATCTTCGAACGCATTTTTTATTTACGGAAATACATCTTCGAATTCAATTTTTACATAAAAAAGATAACTCTTCAATTAGATTAAAAAATAATTAAAATCAGGGCGTCTAAAAATTGATCTCAAATACTAGAGATATTATCAACTTTTTCCAATGGTACGTGAAATTGATAAGGTTGAAAGAGCTTCCCCTTTAATTTTACTAACTATGGTTATCCTCAAACTTGTTTTCTTGAAGATTTTTTTTTACCATATTTATGTATTTATAGAACTATTTTAAATACAACTTATAAGTATTTCTGGTTTGAAAAGTGAAAATTAGAAATATATATAATTTTTTGTTTCATAAATTATTTTTTAATACATTTTGTGTTGACTGAATTTTTAAATAATAGGCTAAATACCCATATTGGTCCCTTAACTCCATCACTGGGTCCAATATGGTCCCTTATCTCTAAAAAGTGACAAAAAGATCCTTTAATTTGTTAAATTGTACCACGTTTGTCCTTCCGTCAGCAACCGTTAGTCAAAGTCAACTTAGCATACACATGTGGAGGTTAGATTGGGTGACTCAGCTGCCATGATTGGGTGACTCAGCTGCCATGTATGATGTGTTTGCATAAGGAAGGGAAATGCTACCAAGGACTGTCATTACGAATGTTGGTGAAAATTAGTAAGAAGAACCCTAGCGCAGCCATTGAAGCATGAAGCATTGAAGCAGAAGCCATTCGTGAAGCAGAAGCCATTCGTGAAGCATAATCCACCAGGTATTCTATTTTACTATGTTATTCGATTTCCGTTACTGTTTAATTTAGGGTTTTTCGTAATAGTTTAGGGTTTTTCGTAATAGTTATTCGATTGCAATTTGATATGTTTTAGGGTTTTTCGTAATAGTTACTGATTTAGGGTTAATTGACTATTTAGGGTTATTTGACTTCAGTTGAGATGAGTGAGTTCTTGAGTCTTACTATTCACCACAGTGGTGCATTTGTGGATGACGAGCTGAGTGTATACGAAGGGGGAGAGATTGCAGAATTGAAAGTAGATGTTGATAGATGGAGCTATTTTGAACTTCTAGGTTGTTTTAAGGATCTAGGTTACACATGTATTGGGAAAATTTACTATAAGGATCCACAATTTGGGATGAGCACCTTGGTTGATGACAAAGGAGCTTTAGAGATTGCTGATTTGTTTAGGGTTCACCTCAGGGTTGACATATACATCACACACATTTTGTCACAACCTGCTTTTTATGATGGTCCAATTGATGAAGTGGAAGCAGATGTGATGGAAGAGGATGACACTGAAAAAGTGCTTGCTGCAATGATTGAGGAAGTTAATGCTGAGCTGAATAATACAGATCCTTTGAATGATACAACTCCAAGGATGGAAGGGGATAACATTGATCCTGTGAATAATTCTGAAACTGGTCCTGTGAATAATGCTGAGGTTAATAGCTCTGGTCCTGTGAATAATGCTGAGGTTAATAGCTCTGATCCTGTGAATCCGAGGATGGAAGAGGAAGTTTTGAATCAGAATGAAGGGGATAATACTGATGTCAGTGATGATGATAGTGATGATGAAAACTTCAATTATGACAGTGCAATGGAAGTTGGTTTTGATGATGAATCAGATGAGTTTTATGATGAGGAGGGTGATGTGATGGAATCTGTAAATGATCAAGAGGGGAAGATGAATAAGGGTAAAGAAAAGTGTGATGATAAAGTTAGTGATAATGAAAGTGATGATTTACAAAGTGGGTGTGAAAGTGATGATACTAGTGATGTTGTTAGGAAAAAGTACCCTATTTTTAGATTACAGAAAGACATGTCCAAATTCAAATGGGAGATTGGGATGTATTTCACAACCAAGGATGATTTTAAAGAAGCTATAGCATCATATGCTGTGCAATCTGGCAGAGGTCTTAGGTACATTAAGAATGACAAGGTAAGGGTGAGGGTTAGATGCAAGGAAGGATGTGATTGGGAAGCCTACTGTGCAAAGTTACCTAATGAGGATTCTTGGCAACTAAGGAAGATCATAGACAACCATAGTTGTAGTAGAGAGTACAATGTAAAGCTGATGAGTACAAAATGGTTAAGTAAGAGGCTACAGAATTCACTGAAATCCAATCCAAGATTGAAGCTTAGGGACATAAAGGAAAAGGCACAAAAAAAATGGAATGTAGGTGTTAGCAAGCAAAAGGCCATAAGAGCAAGATTTGCTGCTAGAGACATGGTAGATGGTTCTTTTCTTGGGGACTATACAAGGATCTATGACTATTGTCATGAACTTTTGAGATCTAACCCAGGTTCTACTGTGAAAGTCAATGTGCATCCTGTACTAGAGGGTTCAGCTGATCAGAGACCATATTTTAAGAGGTTGTACATTTGCTTGGCTGCTTGTAAGGAGAGTTTTAAATTATGTAGACATTTCATTGGGCTAGATGGCTGTTTTTTGAAAGGGTTGTGTGGAGGGCAAATCTTGGCAGCAATTGGTAGAGATCCAAATGACCAAATGCTACCAATAGCATTTGCTGTGGTTGAAAGTGAAAATAAAGATAGCTGGACTTGGTTCTTGGAGCTTTTTATTGATGATCTAGGTGGGAGAGAAAGGTGTCTCACATACACCTATATATCTGATCAACAAAAGGTAAATATGGTACTTATGTAATTTTGTAGTTATGTTCACTTATAGGCCCTTATGTTATTTGTACTAACTTATGTAATTTTTGTTGCACTAAGGGTTTATTACCTGCCATGGATGAGTTGCTGCCAGGAGTGGAGCAAAGATTTTGTGTCAGACATCTTTATAATAATTTCAGAAAAAAATATCCAGGCAAGAAACTCAAGGAAATAATCTGGAAAGCTGCAAAGTCCACATATTACCAAGCTTGGGAAAGAGAGATGAAAGTGATGAAGGATATCAATGTGGAAGCATACAAGCACATGATCAGCACTCCACCAAGATATTGGAGCAGATCATATTTCAAGACTCATAACAAATGTGATGCAGTCCTCAACAATATGTCTGAGGCATTCAATAGTGTTATTCTGGATTCAAGAGCTAAACCACTAATTACTATGGTGGAAGAAATAAGGATATATATGATGGAAAGATGGGCAAACAATAGGATGAGGTATCAGAATCTGGCTGATGGGGAAGTGCTACCAAACATAAGAAAGAAAGTTGAAAAACAAGCTATTACACCAACCTTTGGATTGTCAGGTATATGAATTCTGAATTCTGTTGCTTATTAGTGATTGGTAAATGAAGTCTGAATTCTGTTGCTTATAGTTGCTTATTATTGATTGGTCTGAATTCTGTTTTGTTGCTTGAAGTGGATTGGCAGGTATATGATTTCTGTTTTGTTGCTTAATTGCTAATAATTCTGTTTTGTTGATTCTGTTTTGTTGCATATAGTTGCATATAGTGGATTGACAGGTATATGATTTATGATTTGTTGCATATAGTGGATTGGCAGGTATATGATTCATGATTTGTTGCATATAGTGGATTGGCAGGTATCTGAATTATGATTTGTTGCATATTTCTGTAGTTGCTTATAGTTGCTTATAGTTGCTTATAGTGGTATATGATTTCTGAATTCTGTTGCTTATAGTGGCATGGCTTCTGAAGCATCTGTTCAGCAACCATCACAGCAACCAACACAGTCACAAGGCCAGCCATCACAGCAACCAACACAGTCACAAGGCCAGCCATCACAGCAACCAACACAGTCACAAGGCCAGCCATCAAAGCAACCAACACAGTCACAAGGCCAGCCATCACAGGAACCAACACAGTCTCAGCCAAGCAAAACCAAGCAAGCTCAAGGAAGGCCAAACAAGCTGTCTTACAGAAGGCCAGCTAAGCCTTTCATGCCCCCAGGCCCAACCACCAGGATGAGTGCAGCCAAGACTGCTGTAGGCCCAACAACAAGGAGAAGTACACCAACAAAGAGATCAACCAAGACTTGGAAACCTTAGGATCAATGTTAAGACAATTCTGTCAATGTTAAGTTTAGTTAAGACAATTGTGTCAATGTTTTTTCAATGTTAAGACAATTGTGTCAATGTTAAAATTCTGTTTTGTCAATGTTTTGTCAATGTAAGACATATGGTTTTGTCAATGTTAGAATTCTGTTTTGTCAATGATGGAGACATATGCTTTTGTCAATTCTGTTTTGTCAACTATTGTTCTGTGGCAATTATCTCAATTATTTCAATTAGTTCTATCAATGTAACTAATCTGTAGCAATTAACATTTCTGTTGTGTAAAATGCTAACATTATGGTACTGTCAACATAACAATAGTAACTACCATTGATCACAAATAATCCATTACATTTGACAACAACAACAACAATTTGACAACAAATTGCCTTAATTCAACATCAATTCCCTAAATCATTCTAAAAACAGTGAGACCAAAATGATTCAACAACATCCTAAAGGATTCTAAAAACAACTACAACAAGGCCTATGAACCAAATCAATTTCCAGAATTTTATCAACTTCATGAGCTTCTTCATGTCATTTTCCATTTTGCTTATTTGTTTCCCATGTTCTTCAATAGTCACTTGAGCCTTTGCCAATGACTTTGAGAGCTTCTCAATTCTATCCATCAAATATTGCTCCTTCTCATCTCTGACCTCTTCAAAATACCATCCAAAGTACCCACAACCGGCATTGCTTGATCCCTGCAAAATAACATCTTCAACATCAACCATTTTAAAACACAAATACAGCTACAGATTTTAAACACATACATATGACATACCTTAAAATTAGGGCATCCCCAAAAATGTTTCCCATAGTTCTTGAATGTTGTGGCCATACGAAGAACAGCTAAATCCCCACAGTGACATATAGGTTTCCAAGTTGTGCTTGTGTTAACATTCGATTCTTCCTTCGAAGAACACCCACCATAACCGTGTTTTGCTTTCGAAGAACACCCACTGGATTTCATCTTCGTCACTCTATGATTTTCTTGGTTCTTGAATCAATTTGGGAATGGATGAAGACAAATTTTCGCATAAACCCTAGAAATGGAGGAAGATGAAGATTCTCAGTTTAAAGGAAGAAGATGATGCCATGTCAGCTGCCACCTATACCATAGTTAACGTCTGTTAGGGGGTGATGGACGGAAAGGATCTATTTGGTACAATTTAACAAATTAAAGGATCTTTTTGTCACTTTTTAGAGATAAGGGACCATATTGGACCCAGTGATTGAGTTAAAGGACTATTTTGGGTATTTTGCCTAAATAATAAAATAAAACAAAAATATTTGATATAAGTACAAGGCACCACAAAAAATTTAAATAAGAAGTAAAAAATAAAATACACCCCCCCACCTGTGGGAGCTTCACCTTCCCATCATTCATTCGTACAATAAACGACGAACCGTTTCAGAGGTAACCTAATTTTCACGTCGTTTTGATTTTCCCCTCATTTTCTCGTAACTGTAACAGAACCATTTTCTGTAATTCAGATCGATATGGGTTTCGTCGTCACCTCGCTGATTTTCCTTGTCGTCGGAATCATCGCATGCCTTTCTACAAGAATTTGCTTCAACAAAGGACCTTCTGCTAATCTGTATGAATTCAAATTTTAGTATTTTACGCGGATGTTTATGTGGACTTCTTAAATTTTGGATATGATATGGTTGAAATTAAAAAAAAAAGTTTTTTTTTTTATACTTTTTTTTTGTTTGAATTTATGTATTTCCAGTGACAAAACTAAGACTTAAATTGCTTGAGTTATTGATGATAATTTGCATTTTGGTTCTTAGTTCTATTTAGTACCCAATTTTTGTCATGAATTGTTTAGGAAAATGTCACCTTGTTGTGAACTTGTGATGTACAAATGGGATGTTTTTCTATAGTTAGTACTGAAGTAGGTTTCTAAGATGATATAAATTTGATCTAAATAAAGAGTTTTAACTTTTAAGTGTTCATGAAAAAAGCTCAATTTTTTGCGTCTCCCTTCTCTTTCTAAATAGAAGCGAAGTAATGCTTTGTTTTAGAGCTAATATTTTATTATTCTGTTGCAGATTTCACCTCACTTTGGTCCTTACTTCAACAATATGCTGCTGGATGATGTAAGTGTGTGTTTGATTTACATTCTTAGTTAAATTTGTGTAATGTTTGAATTTGCAAATACAGAAAAGTTTCATTGCTGTGATGATTTCCCTGGTAAGGTATAGGTCATTTAAGAAAGATGTACGGCAAATCATTAAAACTCTTCATCTATATAGCACCTACACTTTAGGTCAAAGGCATAGCCGATGCATGTCAGTGATTCACGTACAACATTGGCATGCGTGCTTACATTAAACCATTTCTGTTTTTTTTTTTTCTTCAAATCATTGTGTTGATTTCGTGTTTGGTATCCATGTTTGTGTAAGTGCTTCATAGCTCCTCACTCCCCTCTCAAAGCTGTTTGTTTGTTCTAATTCGTGTTCTTTTCGTGTTTGGTATCCATGTTTGTGTGTATGTGCTTCATAGCTCCTCACTCTGTCTTGTGCTTGATGTGTAAATTGAGTGTAACATATATAGTGGTGTTACTAAATGAAAATGTTCAAACTGTATAGGGTCTGTGAATCAATGAGTGTTTTAAAGTCTATATCTTTTCTTTGATTCATTTTAGGTATAAAAATATTTGTTGTCATTTTCATAAGCTGTGTGCACCATGCACATTCTAAATGTGTTGTTTTACATGAGAAAATTGTAAATAACTTTTTTAGGCAATATTTTCGTGGCAGAATAACATTGTAAATAACTTAGGTACCTGTTTATTTGAGTCCTAGAAAGGAACTAGTGATAAAAATTGAACAAACACACGTGGAAAAGATGTTGTCTTCTTCCTCATCCCAAGGAGTATACACTGTGTAACATTAAGTCGAGTACAATCAAGGGATGAAAAAAGGGACTTAGATGGAATGATATGAAAACATTGCTTAGTTGAATCACATGTTTGGAACCGCATTAGCATGCTGCTGAACTTGCGGTGGTTAACTTCTTCAATTCATAGCTTCTTCCTGAAAGCACAATGTTACCATGGTTTTGTCTCTTTCTGAAAATACCCTTGGTGTTTTTTTGGGGGTATATTCTATACCAAAATCTTGTACAGAATAATCAAAGTAGAGAGAAGTTTGGGCTTACATGGTATGATTTGAACACATTGCTTTGTTGTTTTAGTGATTTTTTTAGATTACATTTTCTTTTGGTCCTGAAGTAGTTTTAGCTTGTTGTGAGTATTCATGTCCTATTTTATTGCACATAATAATTTACTCTTCTTCTCCCCGATTAAGCTCACCTTGCTTTTTGTTGTTGAATCAGGTGGGCGATTGTATATCTGGCACAGATGAACCCCCTCATAGTTCCCATCTTGAGTGATGGCGAATAACTTTTTGTACAAACAAATGTAATTCCTCAAGTAGAGTACAAATCACAGGTTGGCTGCTTGAGAGAATATGGTTTCAGCTCTGGTGAGTCATTCAATATTGGTGGCGCGTTTCAATTGAATTTTCCTTTGCTGCGTGACGTTTTACCCATGTAAGTTATAATTGAAGTATTAAGTTCAGAAATTAGTAAATAGTTGGAGTATGTATTTTGAGGAAATAAGTTGATGAAAGGAGATTATCTGATTTCTGTATTATATGGAGAAAATAAGTGATGAGACTCTTGGTGTATGATTCTACAAAAAAGAATGAGCTAAGCTCGTGTCATGAGCAATAAATCGCGTCGATTATTCATATCATATGGAAAGTTTTGTTGATAATGATAATGTTTGTGACACAGGAAGCATATGAAAAGCTGTAAAGCGAAAAGTAAAGTATATATCTGCCAACTCAATGCTACACAATCACATAAATACTTGAACTGAAGGTTCAAGTTGACTTGAAAAACTTTGGCTATTGCTACTAAAAAATCTCTTATATTGCTATAAAGTATGCATTTGGATCTCACAAATTGTCTGAAAATATACATTCAAATTTCAAACCAAACAAATTTAGCAATTATTTTAAATGCATACATCTTAACTGATGTTAACTCTGGAGAAAATAGTCTTCTAAAACTTTTCCATCACACATTCAACAAAAAATTTAAACTCCTCAATGCTTCTCTGGTCAGCCCCATCACGCAACAACGGTGGAAAGAATAGCCATGCGGCGGTCGACACCACAAACGCCACCGAAATTGGCCCTGATATTGACCAATGCACTTTCAACTTATGACCTAACCACTTCATCACACCAACCTCCACAGCCACACAAACTCCATGAAGCATAAAGAAACACGTGACTTCCCACGTGGGAGACACACGTGTGACATGGTAGAATATCATCTCATGCATTAGCCCAGACACCAAAAAAGATGCAATAATTCCAGGCAATGGAGCCCATTGGGGTCCCAACAAAGTTTTAGAAAATAGTATTTTAATAGGAATATATATGGTGTGTCGCAGAATATATGTTACCATGAGGTTCCACCTTTTCCCCCAAAAATCACCCAATGAAGTTGACAAATAAGGTTCATCAGACGGTGATTCAAGCTCGATTCCAAATAAAGCATTGATCAAAATATTGAAAATTCCCAAAACAAGATCTAACAATAAATATACAAGACTACAATAGAGTCCCACAATAACAACTGTTGGATACATCTTTTGTTTTTGTTTGTGGTCATTTAATCCTATAAGGAAAAACCCAAAAAGCAAAGCCTTAATTGGAAGCAAAAGATGAAATTTTGATTGGTTTCTGTTAAGTGAGTGATTTTGTTTTTGGTTGATTCTAATTGGGAGACAAGCAAGGATGAGAAAGAGAGGGAGAGATTTTGATGGGTTGGATGAGAGAGGACCTAAATCAAATGTGAAAAGAAGAAGTTTGAAGTTTGTGAGCCAAGTGATGAAGAAGGAAGTGATTCCTATTGGGAGAACAAAAGAGAGTTGAAATGGTAGAATGATGAAAAGGTACAAAATTGGGGACAAGGAAAGAAACCTTAAAATGCCTTTTGGTAAGTTTGAGGAAATGAAAAAACAGTAACATAGTGAGACAATGATTGAGAACCATACCTTGATTAAGGTCTTGATTTCAACTTCAAGTTCAATGCAATTTGGACTTAACATGTTGATGACGATTTCAATGATAATGTATTCTTCACAAATAGTCAAGTGTGCACATTTTGTTTATGTATTATGAAAATATATTATATTGTTGACAAATGTGTCCCATGCCATCCATGTGTTTTTGAGTTAAATAATTGAGACTTTTATTTTAGTTGAAGTCGAAGAGGTTTTCGTTATGTGTTACGAAATATTTTATGATTGAATACGTATATTTTGTTTATAAATTTGTGTTCAGATTATAAATGATAAATATTAGTATTATATTTCAATGATAAATATTAGTATTATATTTCATTAATAAATTTGTGTTCAAATTATGAATGGTAAATATTATGATTCTTGTAACAAAATTACAAAAATAAAAGGTAAATTAATTTTAAAATACCTTCTTATTTCTTATGAATCAAAAATGTTTATTGTTAAAATTTATCATCTTTCCTCCTCTTTTATATTTTGAACCAAATATAAAAATTAAAATTTTTCCTTTCCTTTGTCTTGATAAAAATCTCTCATTTCTCCTCGATTAAATCAAGCAGACATTTAAAAAATAATTTTAACTTAGATTTTTTTCCCATACCACATCAATTTATATTGAAGAATGGTAATTAAGAGATTCTTGACAAACAATGATACATGACATATATGATTTACATTGATATGAATTTCATGCATGTCATGCTCATGCGTCATGAGTTTTTTAATTACCATTCTTCAATAATTATCAAATTATCATAAATGTATAATTTCAACTAAATATGCTTCATAACCAAACCTTTCACATAAGCAATTTCACCAAAATAAGCTTCATAATTAAACCTTCCACATAAGCACTATGAACATGCATTGGAGATGCCTTTACCCACAAATTTATCGACACCCCTACCAAAACCGAAATGCTGCTGGAACTTAACTAAAAGGAAACGCATTCAAAACTGATAGATGGGCCTCGTTGCTCAAGCTATCTTTTATTTTAGTTTATACTTTCAAAACTATTTTTTGATCAATTTTCCATGATAAGCTAATTCTAGAGGACAAACCATTAATTTTTTCAACCAATAAAGTGTATACTTGTATCGTTATACTTATTATAACGAAGAAAGATTGTTGCTTAAATATTTTTATTCAAAATGAACCGATCAAAGATGGCACAGAAATAAGCATATCCGAGTAATTTAAGAGAATCAAAATCCATTTTCTCTATGTACAATACATTTGTCAAAATTCTTTAAATCTAAAATCATACATTGTATTGCATGTAAAACCTAGTCATCAAGCCAACCCGCTGAATGGTGGAGTGAATATTCATAATTAGGACCAGCTGCAAATCCTGCGGGCACAACACGTTCAGGAGTCTGGAAACTTTTAGTCTCACTACGTGTTTTCCTCTGATGGCTAGACACTTCTTTTACAGGCCGTGTTTTAAACAAATGGGAGGATACACCCAGTCCTTTTCTATCATTTTTCTTGATTTGTTTTCTCTTCCCAGATGTCTTCCAAGACTGGTCAAGCTTAAACTCCCGTCTCCAATCACTCTCACCGTCAAGACGACCAAGCCGGGAGCTTCTTTTCTGACTTTCATTTATACATACTTCTTGAATATCAGTTGACTCTGGAAGGTCATGATTCAGCACCAGCTTGTCCTCAACATCTCCCAACTTTTGCTTTCCTACCACACCGTCCAACAATATTGAGGATCTGGCTTCTTTAAATGAATCCACCAAACTACAAGCAAAGAAATCATCGAAAGTACACAAGTACAAATCAATATCATGCTAAATAAGTGCATAAATTAATGGCAAATTAATACCTAGATTAGTTTGTGAAACTATTAGCTATTTTAATTTTCTCTGTGCTTTTTAACTTGTTAATAAGATATAGACTCTTCAAATGTGGCAAACACTAAAAAAGAAAGATGCCAAAAAGGAACAAAATGAACAAGCAAGAATTAGATAGATATACCCTTTCTCTGAATCAGCATCCAGTGGAGACAATACACTTCTAATAGGCTTGATTGACAGGGTTTCATTATCTGCATCATCGACATTATTGCCATGCTGGGTTGGTTTAATACTCATAGAAGCATTCAATTTCTGACCAGTTAGGTTTGAGACCGACTTCTTATTTTCAGTCAAAACCCTTCCTGATGTTTCATTTGATTTTGGTTTATTTGAAGGCAATTTTCCAGTCACTTCAGATGCAGCTGCAGTGCTCTCCCCAGATGATTTTAACAAGTCAACATTATTCTCCAATGCAACTCTTCCATTAGTTGCTTTAGATCCTGCTGCAGTGCTCTTCCCAGATGATTTAACAAAGCCAACATTGTTCTCCAATGTAGTTGTCTTTTTAGTTACTTTAGATCCTGCTGCAGTGCTTTTCCCTGATGATTTATCAACGCCAACATTGTTCTCCAATGCTAGAACTGTCTCCTTAGTTACTTTAGATCCTGCAGCAGTGCTCTTCCCAGCTGCAGCTGCAGTGCTCTCCCCAGATGATTTAAACAAGTCAACATTATTCTCCAATGCAACTCTTCCGTTAGTTGCTTTAGATCCTGCTGCAGTGCTCTTTCCGGATGATTTAACAAAGCCAACATTGTTATCCAATGTAGTTGTCTTTTTAGTTACTTTAGATCCTGCTGCAGTGCTCTTCCCTGTTGATTTATCAACGCCAACATTGTTCTCCAATGCTAGAACTGCCCCCTTAGTTACTTTAGATCCTGCTGCAGTGCTCTTCCCAGATGATTCATCAAAACCAACATTGTTCTCCAATATAACTCTCTCTTCAGTTGTAGGTTTCAACCTCTTACTAGAAGTATTAATTTCCCGAACACTAGCTTTAGCATCAGGGAGTTTTATATGATCTTTTACAGGATTTGCAGTGCTCTTCCCAGATGATTTAACAAAACTAACATTGTTCTCCAATATAACTCTCTCTTTAGCTGCAGGCTTCATCCTCTTATTAGAAGTATTAATATTCCCAACACTAGCTTTAGTGTCGGGGAATTTTATATGATCCCTTACATGAGTTTCAAGCTTATCATTGATCTTGTGATTTGCAACTCTCATCCCAGATGATTTAACATTGTTCTCCAATATAACTCTCTCTTTAGTTGTAGGCTTCATTCTCTTATTAGAAATATTATCTTCCAGAACACTGGTTCCATTGTCGGGGAATTTCACATGATCTCTTAGAGGAGTCGCAAGCTCATCAATGATCTCATGATTTCTAGTCCAATGAAATGATAAAAAAAATCACACGGGTATTAATAAGGACAAATTTTAAAAACAAAAAAATCAACAGAACACTTACAAGCAATATATAAGGATGCGATTGTTTGGTAAAAGACCTTCCCAAGCCCTTGTTTGAACACCATCGATGTCAAAGGCAATCCCTCTGCCAAAATCAAGTTGAGAATCAACCCCGTATACAATATCAATCAGAATCATAAAAAGGACAAATAAAGAAAAAGAGAGAACAGAACGTACATCGGCAAACATTTGCGATGATATGACTTTGGACATCGGTTACAAACTCCAAATTGCAACTCATGCTCCATCTTATTCTCCAATCCTTTACAGACAAAACAAAAATGAATTGGACATGTAAAGGGTTTCCCCTCAGCAATATGTTTCTCAGGGGGAAGTAACTTTGCGACACAATGTGGATGGTAGAAACGGTCACATGTTTCAGAAGCACATTTAATGACCTGAAAGAGGGATTCTCAAAATTTTAGTTCCTTACATCATATCAAAGCACTGTCGTTTATAGCACAAAAACTCTTGTTTCCAAAAAACATTAGTATCTTAACCAGTCTATCAAAATCAATACCAAATTAAAAAAAAAAAAAACACTGAAACAAGAGAACCATGTGCCAAAATCAGCATATCACAGGAATACATGGTAGAAAAATAAGGATGGATATGCTATATTATATGTAAGGTATGCTTTAATGAGCAATCAGTTTTACGAGGTTTGAAACCTCATGAATCTTTTCAAAAATTGTCGCCAATACACAATAAGTAAGTAAGATACTATTGTTGAAGGCAAGAAAACCTATATAATATAGGCCTGTTTCATTTACAACAGATTGCCTCATACTTCTAGATATTTAAAATCAAACAACAGGTTGACTCATTCTACATGGCAACTGATTCTCTTCTCAATGCATAATTTTTTAAACAAGAAATAATTAGTTTTAAGAAGACTAACAAGGACGATCGGGTACTCATTCAGCAATGAAAAACATTTACATGAACTAATCAGCATGAGAAACGTATTTTATTTTCTACAGAAATACATACCTCAGCCCCCTTATCTTTATCAGAAGAACCCAGCTCACCACATGCAAAGCATTGATGCTGACGATATTCGCAATTTTTACAATAAAATGTCTCAATATCCTGCAATTATTTTGCAACATTTCTACATCATTATCTGAAGTGGAAAAGAACAAGAAAAATAAATGTAAAAAAATAAAATTAACATACATCAACTTGCTTCTTTGTAAAACCAAGAGAATCACACAGAGATTCCCTACCATCCGCCTTAGTAGCATGAAATGACCTCATGCATGCTCCATCACACCTGCATGACAATTGTTAAAATAAATTTCGAATATACTGGAAATGGTAAAACTATAAATTAAATGAAGGACATAGATTTAAATGGTTTGTCTTTAGACATGATTCACCATAGGAAATTGGCTTGGCCTCATTCATATAGACAATCCAAACTTGTGGCAAAAGACTTTTGATGTAGTTTGTTTGTATCTTTCGGAAGAATTATACTAGAACACCTTTTTTCCAACACACGCTCTTATTTAAAAGTGATAGATATTTCTCATAATATATTGGTTGCATGAGCTTGCATATGTTGGTCAGACTGAATATAATATATTAGTATAAAATAGAACTACCGGTTCGTTAGCATTTCGTACCCAAATTATTGGACGTCCAACAATATTTTATAGTCATAGATACAAACATTAAATTAAATAAGCCGAGAAGAAGAATTCATACATTATAAGATCACCACCATTATCACACATTGCACAAACAGAATCAAACAAATCATCCTCTACTTTTGAGTCTTCATCAGTTTCTTCGATGATGTCATTGTCAGTATCATAATCTCTAAACCCAGGTTGTGACAAACTTTCAAATTCCTGAAATCAGGTAGTAAAACCTTAAATATATAATATAGACAATACACATGCCTAAATAAAACGAATGTAAGGGAGATAATATATCAGACAAATCATTCCTGATTAAAGAATATGAAATTAAATATGCAACAAACCTCATAAGATAGTTTTTGATACTCTGGCTTGTCCCCTAAAACTGTGAGCAAAAGCTGTTTACAACATCACAGTATTTTCATTAATATGAAGCACATGTGGGGAACTATAAAAACAAGTCCCTCAAAGCCTTGTTAAACATATCTTTGTAATTATACTTAATAAGTAGAAGAATTTTTTTTTAGCAAAAGAACAAGGAAAATTATATTTAAACTCTTATAACAAAAATGAGATGTGTGTAAATCAAACATAACTGAAGAAAATAAAATTTTAAGACTACACAGAATCCAAACCATTCATTACTTAAATATGTTATAACTGCATACTTTTTCCAAGTGTAAAAAGCAAGAGAAGGAAAACATGGAGAATATTAAAAGAAACAGAGTTTAACCAATCAACACTTATTTGCAATATTCAAACTGTTAACATTAAAGCACTAATCAAGATCATACACATTATCCAGTTCATTCCTGTAAGCAATCCACTTTGTGTACATGATATTCTAATATTAAGCTAGAAATCTCATAGATCAATGACTAACTCAAAAAACAAATACGGATCATATAACCTAATTAATAGTTTAATACTTAATAAAAAGGATGCAAAGTTATTAAGTTTGATGCATTCCTACTCTTCCACTCAACTAACGATGTAAACCAATGCTTTGGACATACTATTATTAACCATTCACAGATTTACTGATAAACGCCAGTCTTTGTGAAGTCTCCTGAGTCTCGAAAGACACTACCTCATTCAAAATTCTACTTAAATATGTTGTGTTGTCCGCCGTATATTTCAACTGGTCAAAGAATATGATAAAGTAGAACCATTTCATTGCTGATTCTGTGCCTTGAAAATCAAGACAATAAGCCAAAAACATCCACAGATGGTTAACAAAAACAGCTAATTAAAATCTTCTTTGCATCAACCCACACATGAACACAAACACAATCTTCGTGGCAAATAATTTATCATACTGCAAAAGTTAACTTCTATAACTGAAACTCATTGCAAAAATACAGAAATACAATTTAAATCATGAAATCAACTCGTACTTTGAATGATTAAATTTTAAAAGGGGATTGAAAGAAAATACAGACCTTAGACCGAGCCAAGACAACATCTCTTCTGGTAGCTTCACCAATCAAAGACATATGATCCAGTAAATCCTTGTGTGAAGGTTTAAACCCATAAGAGCTACAAAAAGCATCCATTTAAAAACCATCATAAAATGCACTTTTCACATAAGCCATCACTCATTAGCTTCAGAAAAAGAAAAATCAAGAAAAATACCTCAAATCTCTATCCTTACACAAGTTACTCCAAAAAGACACAGTAGATAATCGAGGCTTCTTCTTAACACAGTGAAGAAAGTAAAGGGTAATTAAAACAGTTTTAACAGTATCCTGAAAGCTTTTCCTTGGTTTCTGAAGCTTGATCCACTGTTTATCCTTTGATAGCAACAATACCTCAGGTTTCAAACCAGAAATATCAAACTTCCAGGCAGTAATCTGCATGAAAATCTTCTGCAATCCACTATCAGAAGTTCCGTGTAGGAATATCTTCCCTTTGTTTCCATCAACATTAGAAACCTTGGAATCACTCCATTGAATCGGCAAAACAGAAAAAGACACAGGCTCCTCATCGTCATCTTCAAGATGATAATTCGATACAAGCAGAGACTGAAACTCAGTCTCAGATTCATCAGGTTCCTCATCTAAAATAGCTAATCGTCTCTTCATCTCAACAAATCCTTCTACACTAAAAAAAAAAAACAAAATTAAATTAAAAAGTAAATCAATCTATTAAAAACAACCAATGCGTAAAGATAACTATAATTCTATGAATCAAAAACCAATTAGGGTTAGAAACTTCGTATAATAGATATATATGAATCAATTAAAACCCTAATTCCTAAATTCGGAAACGGAATAATAATGCAGAAAAGTGAAATTAAAAACAGAAAAGGTAAAGAGAAAGAGAAGTAACCTTGAATTGATTATCGATGAGGTTACGGTGTGCGAGAGAGAAGCGATTGTGAAATCGAAATTGAAATGAAAATTGAAATTCACGTGTTGTTATGGGAATAAATTGGATCACGATTTTTTTGGCTTAAACCCTTTTGTACTACGAACACTTTTGCCGCTATTTCTCTTGTGATTAGAAAATATTGACTCATGAAATCGATTCACCACTAATCGATTATTAAAGAGTAAAGATATGATAGTACAAAATATTTCATCAAAAATATGTCAAAAACAAAATAAATTAATCGTAAAATATTTATATATAAAAAAATTATTTGTTAAACAACAATTCGGGAAACTGAACCTTTTAAAAGTTTTTCTAGTAAAACAATTGATTTTTTATATATAAATAATTTTTAAGAACTATTTTGTTTTTTGAATTTTTTGTTTGTTTTTAAACAAGATCTTTATTTGAAATTTAATAGATACATATATATGATTTTGAATCTTTGATTTGATTTTGATATTATTTAAAATTGATTCAAATTTGATATCTAATTTATGTTTTATTTTACTTTTATCCGAATTCATATTTCGTCTTGTGATTTGTTTGATAAAACCATTAGTATGATTTTTTAAATAAAAATTTAACTAAGTTATTCTTTTAGATCTTTAGGTAAAAATTAGGTTTAATTTATTTTTTTGTTTTTTAACTTAATTTTAATGTTTTATTTTAGTCTCATTATTAATAATCTTATATTTAGTTAGGTTACGTAGTTTTACCAAGCAGTTAGAACAAAGGTTGGAGAAGAAAGATTACGAGAAGTTGTCGTCGAAAAACCAAGTTTCAGATTCAATCGGAAATTCGAGCTACCTTCAATCCAAGGTAAGGGTGAGGTTCAAATTTTATAACTGGAAATACGATAATTGGTATATAGGATTATAATTTTCTTCTGTTGATTTTATGGGGATGAATTGTTGTTGGTTTTGTTGGAAAGTTATGCGATGTTGATTTTTACGTTGATGAGGATTTGGATTAAAATTAGGTATAACTTATAGTCGAGAACAATACTAAAACTAGAAAAAAAATACTAGAAACCGTATAATAGGAGGAAAATTAGAATTTTTGGTGACATAGGCCACGAAGGAGGGTGACGCACGCCACAGGGAGTGACCACCCATTTTGCGATAGGTGGCACAAGCCACACATGGGTTAAGGGGGCATGGCGCAAGCCACCATTTGGTGGTGAGAGCCATGATAAAAAGTGGCGCAAGCCACATACATGCTAACAGGTGGGGTCACTTTGCTTTATTTCTGAGTGTATAATTAATGGTTTAATTTAAGTGCAGCATAAATGAATAAGTGAATTTGTTAAATGAAATAGTTAATTCATTAATTAAGGATTACATGTGTGATGCAATTAGTGATTAATTAATCAGTAGCATGTGTTAAGAAGACGAGTAAAAATAATACAGTAGTATCAGTAGTGAGATTGTAGCAGAAAAACCAGAAACTAGCTAATATCAACATATTGTATTAGAGAATTTAACTTGATGACGGTAAGAAAATTGAAGCAGGAAATGTATGTATAATTAAGTTAAGATTTTTCAGAATTAGTGAACTTGTTGGTATTAATAACATAGTGTAAAACAATGTCGATTTAGTTGAATAAGTGAAATTAAGCGTAGAAATTGGTTGTCCGGAATTAGTTGAAATTCGTCGGGGTAGTTCGTATAAATTAGTAGATGATTTTGGTTGGTTTATTTTGTTGGAATCTAGTCGAATACAAGGATTATAGGTACTGCTGAATAAGTTGATTTGTCTCGATTTATGGACATATTTGAGTTGTAAGTCTGATGACGGTGTTGATTTAAGTTGTTGCAGCTGATGCATAATTGTTGTTGTTAAGTTGTAGGTCTACGGTCAATGTTGAATAGTTGTTGTTGTTTTCGAGTTGTAGGCCTATTCCCAATGTTGAATAGTTGTTGTTGTCGAGTTGTAGGCCTATGACCAATGTTGAATCGTTGTTGTTGTCGAGTTGTAGGCCTATGGCCAATGTTGATTCATTGTTGTCGATAAGTTGCGATAATAGGTATTTGTTGTTAAGTTGTTGTAGTATGTTGATGTTGCTACGTTGGGATAATATATTGTTGTTAGTGTTGCTATATAATTATCAATGTTGTTGTTCTGATATTGGAGTTGAGTCGCATCGCATACATTGCATTTTCTAAGTTGGGGCTAATGCTCAACCATGTTGGTCCGGATTGGCAAAGAATTATAAGTTGAAGTTGAAGGCTTATGACTTGTTGTTGCCTCGACAAACTGGCACTTTCTAAGTTGGGAGTTCTGCTTCAATGGTACCACATGCATACGCATAGTTGATGTCGCATTTGAATTGTATATTATACGTATTATGTTGATTGTTGTTTTGTTGTTGTTGGATAGTGGCGAAATTGTATGATTCTAGCCTAATGTATTGATTATCATACTTCTGTTTATATCTTTCGATATCTCACATCTTCTGTTTGAATGTTGTCCTCTGTTGGTAACGTGTAGGTAATCCAGAGTAGAGTGGATTACCTTAGTATATTCGAATTGGTGTTGTCGCTCTAATACGTAGCACTCGGGGGGGGGATAACGTATGTTTTATGTCGATGTTGAATAGTATTATAGAGGCTGAGTTTTAAATTTGTTTTATTAAAGAAGTATTGTTTTGAGTTGCTTTGATGTTGAACACGAGTTGTGATTTAATAAAGTTGAATTTTATGAATCTGCTGCGTAGTAATGAAGTATGTCGTTTTAAATACTAATTTGTGTTGAATCTTGTTTTTAAGTCGAAAATGTATCGTCCCATTTGTGTTATTGAAGTTTTATACTCTGATTTAATAATTAATTTCCCGGTAGAAATGAGGTGTTACAATTCTCCCTTTCCAAAACTCTAGCAGCCGATATCTTCTTTTTCTTTCTCCTTATCCATAAACTCTTCACATCCTTATCTTCTTTCATTTTTCTTCGTTTCTTTCTAAACATCTTCATATTCCTATGTTTTTTATGGAAGCAACAAAATAAAGGATTTGTCATGTGTTTGATTTTAGATTTGGTTTCAGATCTGGTATAATGATTAAAATAATGATTTTGTTTGAAAAAACTTAAGAGAATAAGTAACTAAAAATGACATTACACGACACCTTCGATGCATTACTCAAATCCGACACTATTGTAGGTCCTTTTATTTAGGAAAACATGTTTGATCCTCTCTTAATTTCTTCTTACAAAAATTGCAGGATATTTGTTTCCCAGATTACCAGTTGTAAGATTTTATTTTATTTTGAATCTTTGTTCTACAGTGACGGAGAAGCAAAACAAAGGCTTATGAGGTGATGGGGTTAACGCAACAACAATAGATACTGCAATGGCACTTTGACAGAGGATAATTTTTAGCGTCTTTATTTTTCTAAATTTACATTTCTAATTTATCTCTTTTAATGGTTTATTGGATGTTATGGTTTATATATGACCTTTTCTTCTGTGTAAAAGTAGTTATCATACCACACACAACTTTGAGAATGAGTGGTTTTTCAATTTGATGAGTAATCCGAGCTTCATGTTTTATTCAGTTTCTTAAGTTTTTTTGAGCCATTGATATCATCATAATTGTTATTAGTACTTTCTCAATTAAACATTATTAAACATTATTATGTATATCGTAGATGTTCTTGGTTATGCTTGTATGAATGTTGAAATTTGACGAGAGAAGAATTGTATTGTTAATGAAATGAGAATAATTGTCGTATCTTTTTAAATAAAATATTTTATTGGAAGAACATCAAATTTAAATAAAATATTAATTTTTAAATAAATTTACTAACTCATTATTTTAGTTGTCATGTTAAGAGAAGAGATCAATAATACTAATAAAACATTTTTAAGGGACAAAAGTGTAATCTTTTTCAAAACCTTAAATTAATTTAAAGGGCTCATGGACTAATTATATCTAAAAATTATAGTATTGACATGTCTTGTAAAGTTGAATAGAATATCTTATAGTATTAACATTTAGTTACCATTATCATGATTTGATTTTGTTTTATAAAATTGCAAAAAGAAAAAAAAAAAGTCTTATTTATATAGTATTAAGATGTCTTATTTGAACAATAAATCTTATCTATTAGAAAATAATCACCCAATCTCAAAGCAATTAAATTTTTTGATGTAGAAGGATATAAAAAAAATTTATAATAATTTATTTATTTTTAAATGATAATAATTGTATTAATTGATATATTTTTTTTAAATAGATATTATTTGAATAAAAAATCACATAAATTTTATTTATTTTTAAATTAAGGAGCATATTCGTTTGAGATTTAAAGGATTTACAAAAATTCTTGATATTTTTTTTGTAGTATTTTTTTATTATTTAAAATTGTTTATTTATAACTATTAATAATTTTTTTATATTATGGGTATGATTGGTTATAAGGAGAAAGTGATAAGAAAGAAATAGGTAAGAGAGAGTGTGAGAAGAGAAAAATATGTGATAAATAAAATATATTTATTTGGTCGTTTGTTATAAGAGAATTATAAAAGAAATAGAAGAGAGAGAAATATAGCTATTTTAAAAAAGACATAAATACCATTAAATTAAAAAATAAAAAACATATAAATTATGATGTTGGAATAAATAAAAAAGTAAGGCGGTGTTCTCTCTCATTTCTTATTATTTTTTAAGAGAAACTAGTAGATGACTCGTGCGTCCGCACGACGCGTTATTAGTTAATTAATCTTAAAGATGTGTTTTTATTTTTTGTTTAAATTTTATATGACTGATAGTATATCGTGTTATAATTTTGTTTCATGAGTAACAAATCAGATGCAGAATAAGAGGAAAATTTATGTTTTTTTTCTGCCTGAATTCATTTCATGAGTAATAATTCAAATGTACATTGAGAGCAATATTTATGTATGTTTTTTTTCCTGAATCTAACTGGTAGTCTCCCGTATTATAATTTAATTCCATGAAAAATTCAATTGCAGATTGAGAATAATATTTATGCATGTTTTTTAACTGAATCTAACTAGTAGTGTCTCGTGTTATAATATTTATTCATTGGAATAATCTAAACCATAAAGATCGCTAAAACTATGAGCGACAATGGATACGCATCATGTAGCATTCATGATGGTTTTTTTATATTAATTCTAATTTCTTTCACATCTATAAGGAGTACTCTATCTTTGCATGTTAGCATTTTTTGTATGAATTGTTTAACATCTCACATAAATCATGTTCTCTTTAAAGCCAATAAGGTGATCAAACGAAAAATAAGTTTTACTAATAAAAGTTATATTTATTTCATGTTCTTATTCAAATTATCATGCCTAGTCTCATTACTTTTTCAAAATGAGTCAACAAATAGGGGTGCTGCAAAGTTATGATATGAGATTTGTAGTGTCCACTATATGCACATGACTCAATGTTAATTAAGCACTATAAATCAAATTATAACAACGTAGAAATCACCAAATTCCTTGATGTCGTAAGTAAACCATGATGTGTAATACTTACTTTACCTATTATACCATTAGTGAGAACATTTGAAACTTTCCTTCTTAATTATAAGAGCTGACTTCCAAACAATATCTTAGTTGATATAAGATTTAAAATTTTCCTTGCAAGGAAGACATATTCCTTACATTTTTATATATTCAAGTTTGTTGCTTTGTTCCAATCATAACTTCACTTATCTCAATTGGTTTATAAAATACCACTGCTTGAAAAAAATTGAACAACAAAAATAGCCATAATGTAATGTTGCACAATTTCTTACCACAACTACAAAATGCATTGGCAAATTTAGATGTTGGTTTATTCATAATTCAAATTTCAAACACTAATACACATATCTTTCCAGAAATGACAACTCTTACCTACTCAATAAAAATGAATTAAAAATATCATTAATTTGGCCAAAAATTAATTAATTTGAACATCAGTTTAAGAATTAAGGAAAATGGAATTTGAACAAATGATGCATACTGCTTGAAATTGAAACACAGTTTGCACAATAGTTTGCACAATAACACAATTTGAAAAACTATACATTTCATTAAAGGGCATACATTTGAACAATACATTAAAACAGAATGGCAAAAGAATGAAAGGAAAATAGGAAATTAAGCCAAATTATTCCTAAAGTTTTAAATAGGGAATTAGGGTTTTGCCGATTATCAATTTATCAGGGTTTTAATGGGCTTGTTTTTCATTCATTTTACCCGCTTTATGTTTTTTATGAGAGAGAATAGAGAGAACACAAAGAGGGATTTTGAAAAAATGATGCCACATGTACAAAACGGAAATCTTGATTGGTCAAAGTTTTTTGATTTAGTCAATTACTATAAAGTACAAATTGTAGTGTAAATTTGTTTTTTTTTTCAAAAGGCTAATATAGAGAGTTTAATAGCATATTTTAATAATGGGTAAGTAGTTGATTAAAAAGTGTGGGTCCCACATTGATTAATCACTCTTCCATTTTTTTTTTCACGAATCAAAAGAAGTGTGACTCTTCTTCTCTTCTTCTCTAGCTGATGTCTCTATCTCTTATGTTCCAATCAAGGCCTATGAGAAAAACAACTCGCACTCGTAGTATTTAATTAATATTTTAATAAAATTCAAATAAATTTTATGATATTCAAAAGACTGAATGTATCTTTTTGTCCCTTAACTTAATTTAAATTTTCAGTTTAGTTCTTTCTTTAATAAATATTACGTATTGGTTTCTTAACAACAGTTATAGTAATCAAATTGATTATTTTTGTTAAATGTTGATGAAAAATGTTAACTTTGGCATATGTGGTACTTTAGGTGGTATTTCGTTATCTGACATAGATTTTTTGTTGTTTTTATTTTTTATTTTTTAATAATTGAAACACATAACAAGAAAACTTAGAAGTTTTGTTCTCCCAGAAAACCTAATTGTTACCATTTCCATCAACCACAATGACAATCGATGTCTCCCATCGACCAGTGTAACCCAAAATTTTCAATACAATCTTTGTTGGAAATATCGATAAAGTTGAATAGATCCATGACTGTATCGTGAATGATGTCACTTTCTTTAAAAGTATTTCAAGCATTCTCTTGTATGTCTTAGAGTTGGAACACATGAATACCTAAGATAATTCAACCTTATATTGAATTTGCGTGAGACTAACGAAACCTCAATTATATAGCGAAAAGTGTTTAAAATTTTGTACAAGAGGATATTCGGGTTGTGATGTGTTTCTTGAATTCCTGAATGAGGTATTTATAGTTCAAGTATGTGTTGTTTCACAAGGTTGCGACCCTTGAGGAAATAACATCGTTTAACTAAAAGTTGTATTGTTTCCAAGCATTGCATATGTTCATTCCGCAGCAACACTTCACAAGTGTTGTTTATCTTCGAATTTAAAAGTCAAATGTATGCATCAACCAAAATGAGAGTAATTAATAATAATCCCGGACGAAGGTCGACCGTCGCTCGTCGGAGCGTCATGCCTAAGTGCTCAAGTGCCACCACTAGCGTCTCTATGTCCACTCCCTCGGATCCGGTTCCGGAGCCGGTGTCGCTAGTGACGACACCAGCAAATGGTGTATGGAGGAGACAAGTGACATAACGCTTGAGACCACCACACTTATCCAAGTGACACTTTATCATTTTTGTCTCTTTGTTAAGTTAATGCTCATAACTCTTTATAAAGACTTTTAAAGTGTGTGAAACTATTTCCCTAGCATTTATTGGCATTTACTCACTTCCACTTTTTTTTGTCATTTTGGAACACATCCATGGACATTTATTATTCATAAATTACAACAATTCCCCACTTGTTCTAATAATGACAAAAAACGATTCCAAAAAAGAGAAACAAAGAATGTTGATACAATTAAGTATCTTTCGATTTAAAACTTAATCTTAGTATAAACAACGAAAAGTCTATTCGGAATGTTAGGTAGCAATATTTTTAAATCATTAATCCATGTGAATAGACCGGCGTTACCTCACATACATTTTTTAAGGGTTCTTCGCCTACATTTCTCTCCTAACATTTATTTATGGCCATATGCTTTTCTATTTCATAAATTTTTTGTGAGAGAAACTTTAACTCTCACTTTGACACGACACCATCTTGAAATTCACATAGGTGAAATTCATATTGTATCATTTTTCACGAGACACATACCCTCAATATTGAACTTCATTAAGACTTTAAATAAGAACTCATTCCTCATTTTAAAGGTCAACATTATTACGGAATGTTCTACAAACATCCAAATCAGTGACTTGTTGTTACCCTTTGAATCGCGAGGTTAATGAACTGTTAATGTAAGATTGGATTGCCACCGTTGTCGGAACTCTTACTCGAAGAGTTTCAACCTCACGCCTCTTGAGGTTGTTTTTACTATTTCTTTGGTCAGTGCTTAGTAAATGGATCAACTAAATTATAACTCGTCTGTATATAGGTGAGTGAAATGATTTCATTTTTAATCAATTTTCTCAAGAAGGAATGTTTAAGTCCTATGTGTCTAGACTTTCCTTTATACACTTCGCTAAATGCTCTAGCTAAAGTGGATTAGTTATCGCAGTGTATTAATACCTTTGAAACATTGTCTTTTCCAATGGAACTTTTAACAGAAGGTCCCTTAACCATTCTGTTTCTTGACCAACGGAAGTAAGAGCCACAAACTCTAATTTCATGGTTGAAAGAGTAATGCGTGTTTGTTTCTTTCTCTTCCAAGAAATCGCTTCTACAAATGTAAATATCCACCAAGTTGTGGATTTATGATCTCCAACATTGGATATCTAACTTGTACTGGTATATCCTTCTAGTATGGCGGAAAACCTGTCGTAGTGAAGGCCAAAAATTTTGGTCTTTTGTAGATGGCCAAAATCCTTGTGATTGCAATATTCTTTATTTGGATTACCAGTAAATCTACTCATTTTACTAGCTGCAATCTCAGGATGTAATTAATGTTATGAATTTGGTTTGTGCAACAAAAACTTTTATTCAAGAGTTGAGAAAAAGTGGTTGGGATGAATTGTTTACTTTTGTGAAGTTTTTTTTTCTTTGTGAAAAACATGATATTGAGATTCCTGATCTTAATGATGTTCATTCAACAAGATTTGGTCGTAATTATCTTGAAGATAATCAAGTAATCATTGAGCATTATTTTATAGTTGAAATATTTTCACTACCATCGACAAACAATTACAAGAGTTGAGTAACAAATTTAGTAAACATGCGATTGATTTGTTAACTCTAAGTTGTGTTTTGGCTCTCATGGATAGTTATAAAGCTTTTAACCTTGGTACTATTTGTACTCTATAGTTGACAAATATTATCCTATGGAATTCAATGAGCAAGAGAGAGTCAATTTGCAATTTCAACTTCGACATTTTATTATTGACGTCAAAAATCAAATTTGAATTATTTATCAACTATTCAAGAACTATGTTCGTCTTTGATTAACTAAAAGAAATAAAATTATTATTTGACTGATAGACGTGTCTTATCATAACTCTCCCAATATCTATAATTACTACGAAAAATATTTCTTTTACAATGAAAATTATCAAAGCTGAGAAACAAAATAAAAACTGATTTTTTAAGAGATAACATGATGGTTAAAATTGAAAGATAATTTGCTAAGTATTGATTCTAGGTACCTATTATTTGATGATTTCAAACTACTCGACCAACGTAAAGCATTATTTTAAAATATTTTTAAATAATACTCTTTAATTATTTCATGTTCGAACTTTATTTTTACTACAATTTAAATATTTTATAGTGGAATGAAACCTACATAAAAAGAAGAATCCAACTATAAGGTAGTTGTTGTCTAAACTTCAAAAACCCTTGATCAACTCATTATTTTGCCTCTTATTTATCATGCCTCTCTCCAAAGAACAATAAATTTTTGTACATACTATTCACATCTATTCTATTCTATATGTTTGTAGATTACACATGTAGCATCTTTACCATGTAGTTTGAGTTTTGTCTCAACCTTTGCTATTATATATATCCATTCTGGTTCTAACAAAAACATTATCTCATGCATGTTGTGAAATGTAAGTCTTGCAAACTGAACTCAAAATAACTCGTCTTCGACAACTCCACCATCAAACTCGAGCTGTGAAGAGACTGTTGTATCGGAAGTGGTATCGTCAACACTCAAGTTGGAGAAATCACCAGTAAGGGAGGAATATGTTTCATCATCACCGCAAACGGAAGGGGCAGGGGAAGCTTCAGATGTTACGTCAGTGACAGTGCTAACAGGCGAAGGAAACGAATCTGCGTCTTCGGTCTGTTGTTGGAGACTCCAATACATTATACTAGCTGCTAGAGTCAGAATCATCTTCTGATTAACCTGTCATAAGTTAAGCAAAAAATTTAGCACAACTTCGATAATGTATTGTTCGATGATGTGTATGAACACACTGGTGGTTGGAACTATACCTCCATGATATCTTCGGGTAACAAATATATGGAACAACCAAGCTTTCGAGCGACACTGATTATGTACGTAGCATTCAATTTCTTTTCATCATCTATAATTTCAGAAGCAACCACAAGTTAATTCAATTCAGAAAAATGATAACGAGTAAACATTCAATTAGTCCCTTCACTATCATACTCTCTCTTATTTGGTCCATGAACTATAAAAATAGGAGAAAACGATAGTTCAGAGACCAAATAGGAGATTGAGCGATTGTTATTGACGGTTTATTCATCGATAAAAATAGAAAAAGTATAACAAATTTTCATCTATTTATTGCATGTAATCATACCACTTTTTCCCTTGGTGACTAGGTTCCAATTGACAACCCTTGGCTCTACAGCACTCAGAAGTTCAAGGAAAAAGAGTCCACTTGATATGCTCTTATCCTGCAGTACATAAAAATTGTATTGAAAATAGTGTCACACTAACAAATAAATAGTTGTTTTAAGTCTTTTACAGTCGCGCATTCTTCACATGAAATAAAAGAGAATGCTTAAAAAAACCTTGAAACTCTGAATGTGAGATGTTCTGCCAATGCTATTCACTTTTTTGTTTGCCCATTCCAAGATATCGGTATCACTGATCTCCTTTCCTTGGGAATGTGATCGCAAATTTTTCAACAGTTGAAGCATTGTGAATCTCATCAACTGCCACAATAAAGCTGAAAAAATAGAACAAATTATCATTATTAGACTGTGAAGACTGAGTTTGTTTCTGCAGCAACACGCACAATGCGGTACTAGTTGATGATTTAAATACCAAGGATCAGCTTCTTATTTCCTTGCACAATGTCATTTCCAGCTACATTGACTAGAGAGAATTTCAGTTGTTTACTGACTTTTATGACCTGATTGCAGTTCTCGACTTTTCTAAATGGCATTCTTATTGGAGGTCTTGTCGCCTGTTTCCAGTTAACAGATGCTGGAAAAATCTTGTCTAGAACTTCGAGAAGTATCCATCTACGCAAATAAAAACATAAAATAAATTTGAATATATACATAAGAAGAGCTATGTATTACGATGATTTTAGGTGAAGGATCATGAAATGATACATACCCGTTTCGAACATCCTCAAATAGATTATTTACACGAGTAGAAATTCCAAGACTATTGATCCACATTCTAAAGCATCTCTCTTCTCTACATGTTTGCACATCTTCTGTCATCATCTCAGCATACGACATCTTTTTAGTATCTGTCGATAGGCCACTCCTGCATTGTATAATAAAAATAGTAACAAAATCCATTTCATAGCCGTGATGAGATTGTTGTGCAGAAAGGAATAAACATAATGAATACAATTAGTAATACAATTTAATACCTGTGATGAAATAATTGTGCGACAAATGCGAGATTAAGATTTGAGGTACCCTCGGTAATATCTCTCGAGTTTAGATATCTTTTGCAGCCCACTTTCTCTGCATGCTCAAGCACAAGATTTGCTCTTTCATTGGCATCTTTAGTATCTAAGGTGGATGGATTACAATGTTCGGGAGCAAGGACATTAAGAAGATATGTATAAGCCTCTCCGTTCTGTAAATGTATCGGCAGAAATCACATAAGGATTTTGAATTGATAATATATTGATTCAATTTCATATTCTAGAAGCAAAATGTTCATAAATCCAACAAATTAAAGAAAAACTCTCTTCCTAGAATTACTTTTATCTCGTTGTGATCACAAATACGAATAATTACAAACAAAACCAACAAATCGTAAGATAGTTAAGAGTACAAAACATTTCTAACAATACAATTGTTATCAAAGAAGTGTTCATATATAAACCTTCAAATCAGAAGAAAAATTCTTGACGGTTTTCTCGTAACCTCCTCTCTGGAGATGAAAATTCATCCATTTTAAGAGAACCTTTTCGGGAGACAAATTAAGAAGCTCTTCAATGTCCTGAGACCAATACAGAGTAAGATTAATAACTAATTCAAAATTTGATTTAATTGGAATAGATTTAATATAAAAGAAAAAAGTTGAACATCTCATTACTTGGCCATCGTCAACCAATTCCACAAGTTGAGGCGTCTTCTTAAGGCTGAGATCGGCCAAAAGTTGGATCTGAAATTACCGGAAAGCGAGAAACAACGAGTAATTAATCATTCCATATTCAAACAATCTATTAGTCCATTAATAATAGCAACATATAAGCAAATTCAAATAACTAAACTAATCGAAAAAATGTAAATGATGTTATAAAGTTTAAGTGTTTACCTTTATGATTTGGGAAATCAATCCTAGAACAAGATGAGGCTGTAACATAAACAATCAAACAACAATGTCAGAAACTATAGGAAGCTCGGTAAATATCAATAGAAGATTAGTTGCAAAAAAAAAACTCACTCTTCCTTCAACTAAGTCCTGTGTTCCAATGTTAACCACGGTGCAGCCAATAGCCTTAGCCGAATTTAAGCATAGAGTATGGTTCTCATTTCTCTCCCAAAGAGTAAGATTTCGTTTCGTATTGATGGCTCGCTCGTCTATAGTCCCGGGCACAGCAACATTAATAAGTTTACTGCAATAAAATAACATATATCAAAACCGATGTTACATTAAGGTCTAGTATAGACATAAGTAAAACACGAAAATCAGCAGACCCTGCTTATATACCACAGAAGAATGCCATCTTTAGAAAGATCAAATAGATCATTCGTCGCCGGATCCAAAGGAAGAAATTGACTCAAAAATGGATCATCGCCGAGGTAGCTGTTTATGTGAGCAACATAACACGCTTTTTCTGATTGGCTAATCGTATGAAGAAGGGTAGTTACGGTGTCCTTAAGGAATGACGAGGAATGCTTCTTTCCACCTTGTTTCGTCGTAGCTCCACTTCTCAAATTCAAATATGCCTGCATGAAGGTCACATACATATACATTAAGCAACATGCATCATGTTTAATGCTCTATAACACATAAACCATTTTCCTAGCATTTAAACACAACTTCATAGTCTATAACCCTAAGCATTGTCGGATAAAGTCATAATTGGTCGAACGAAATGCGTGATCAATCTCTCATGTTCTTATTAACATCTCCTTATCAGATTCAAACAAAACATGTTTCTATTGATATAGAAAACCATAAAATTACATACCTTCAAGAAGCCTTCGAAATCAACATCATTGGCAAAATCATTACCAGATTCATTCAAGACCCCTCTAATCTCATCTTCACTATACATATCTACAAATGCCTTTAGCTTCATCATCAAAGATGATAAATCTCCAAATGTAACCTTCCCATTCTGATTTTTAAAAGACACAAACTACACCACCACAAAGAAAAACATGCAAAACATCAAATTCATCAATGAAATTGGATCAAAATATCCATTGAATAAGGAAACAAGAATTCAATCTTACTTTTGATTTGAGGCTACGAAGTTCCACCTGTGTAAACTGGCTATGAAGCAATTGATCAGATACAATAACACCCTCAAATTTTGACATCTTGATAAATCACAGAGATAAAGTCAAATGCAGATACAAAATGTATCTCCTTAAAAGGAACAAAAACAATAAGAATGTCGTATCCTGAAGTATTCAACAAACTATTGCCAGACAAGGTCAAATTGAAACACAAGGACCAAATCTAGAATACAAACAAGAACCTGTCCAACGTTATCCTGACAGACAGCAGAAACAAAAACATAAGCTAAAAAAAGAAAAACCGAACAAAGAACAGAATCTAATACAGAAACAAAAAAAAAAAGTTTGTTAGATTATCAAAAAAACAGCATAACAAAAAAATGACTAGAAATTGTGAATTCATTGATGAGAAAGTATGAAGTAATAAATGAGAACATACCGAAATACATGACAATCAGATGTGAGTTGTTTAAGGCTCAACCGTTTGTAATAATATCAATGGGAGCACAATGAATGAATGAACATGGAGAGAGAGAGAGAGAGAGAGAGAGAGAGAGAGAGAGAGAGATTTCTTGATGGAGTGGCAACGTGAGAGAGAAGAGAAGTGGGAAGAGAGAGTAGTGATTCGAGGACTTTGTTGTTTCCCACGTAGTTTAGTTGTAATAGGGCGCGTGGTGATGAGCGCGTGGTGATGAGATTAGCGGCAAGAAAATGAGATAGAAACACGTAATTCTGTTTGGTGTATAAGAATTTTGTTGGTTTGTGGAACCGACTTTGATTTTATTTATTTTGTTTTTATTTAAATTTGAGGCTATGAATGAATGAATGTTGTGAATTTGTGATCTCATCGTGCTACAAGTAACAACAGCTGGCATGTGATTTTATTTGACTTGGAACCATTATTTATACTATTACTCTCTTTTTATAATTATAGAAATTAAATATTACTTTTGAATTTTCAAAATAAAAAATTTAAAAATTCTTATGAAAAGCGACACTTAAAAAAAAGGAGTGTTTATTTATAGTATCTCATCAAATCTAGCATTACCTTTTTTGTTGGAACAACATTCTTAATATAATGTGAGATGTCATTATAAATATATGTTAATAAATATAAATGATTAATACTAAATTAAATGGTTTTAAATGGTTCAAAAAATAGACATTTTTACTCTAATTTAATTATCTTTAAGTATCACATTTTTTCATCACAAAAGTATCACATTTATGTAAGAAGAAGTTTAGATAAGTCGAATTTTAAGAAATCATTAGCTGGTGTCCTTCTATTGGATGTGTTTACTCAATTCATATGGTGTTATCATGAAAAGTAATGTCATAAATTGTGGAGATTTATTACGCGACACTCACGGCGAATGGATTAGAGGATTCCACTAACAATTTAATCTGCACAAATACTATTGCAGAATTTTGGGATGTGTTTATCGGGTTAGAACTTACTTTGTAAAAAGGCTTTAAGAAACTTGTGGTACAAACTGATAACTATAATGTGGTCTTAAATGCATGTCCTCAGTAAATCGTCGATCCAACATCAAGGGGCTTCTTTGACAAGACAAATTTGGTAGATCCTTCACTTGTTCGATGATGTTAATATTAAGCATATTTTTCGAGAGGCTAACCACTGTATCGATTACCTTGCTAAGTTGGATCTTCACAGTGGATGCGATTGTGTTTAGTTAGAGTCTTGTCCGATTGGCCTTAGGAATTCCCTGAGTTTGGATAGGTCGTTTTTGTCTGCTCGACTTGTATTAGAAAAGAAAGAGTGGTAACTGCATTTGTAACAACTTTCTGTTATTCTGTTATTTCATAATGAGAGTGAGAGAGTTACAAGAGTTTATATATAGGAGAACCTGAACTACCAGGTTATAACACATCAATGACTAACACTAGTTAATACTGAAAATACCCCTATAACAACTACTTAGACTGATAGGTGTCAATTCTAAGTTTACATAATATGTATTCTCTAATACCCCCCCCCCCCAAACTCAAGGGGAGGAAACGACCTTGAGTTTGTGTCTAAGTTCTAGAAATCTGGTAGATGATAGGGGTTAGTAAGAGTGTTAGTCCACTGATCAGTACCAGGAATGTGAGTGATGTTAAGTTGCTTGGCAAGAACTTTCTCTCTTACAAATAAGAGATCAATCTCCATGTGTTTAGTTCTGGAATGAAGAATAGGATTGTGAGTCAGCATAACAACTGGTTGATTGTCACAGAGAATCAGTGGAGTGGTGGTGGAGATGAAAATCTCTTTGAGAAGAGTCTGAAGACAAAGTAGATTTGTTGTGGCTTGGGATAGGCTCCTGTATTCAGCCTGTGTGCTCGACCTGACAACAACTGGTTGTTTCTTTGACCACCAAGAAATGAGATTATTTCCAAAATAGATGGTAGCACCTGATGTGCTCATTCTGTCATCAGGATCAACTTCCAAATCATCATTACATTAGATATGCAAGGAAAGAGAAGTATGAAGAGAAAGTATTGAAATGGATAGGTCATGACCCAATGTGCCCTTGAGATATTTAGGTATTCTTTTAACAACTACCCAATGAGTTTCCAAGGGATGTGACATGAATTGGCACACTTTGTTGACTGCATATGCAATGTCTGGTCTGGTGACAATAACATACTACAAAGCTCCAACTACTGACCTGTAAAGTGAGGGATCAAACATAGAAGTGGATTCATTTTTGGATGATGACTGCATAAGAGTGTTTACAGGGCAAGCTTCCAACATGTTTGTCTTGACTAATAAGTCCTTAATGTACTTGGATCGAGTTAGTAGTAATGCGTCTATTTTAGTGTATTTGACCTCAATGCCTAAAAAGTAGTCAAACTGACCCAAATGCTTGAGAGAAAAGACTGAATTGAGTTTGGAGATAACAACCTGATTTTGTGATGTAGAATCCCCTGTAATAATAATGTTATCCACACAAATTAACATGTAGATAGTATGGCCATCAACATAGTAAGTAAACAAGGAAGGGTCACATTTGCTAGGTTTAAACTTGAGTTGAATCAGAATTTGCTGAAGTCTATCAAACCATTGCCTAGGAGCCTATTTTAGGCCATAAAAAGCCTTGTTTAGTTTACATACTAGAGCTGGATTATCACTCTCAAATCCTTTTGTTTGTTTCATGTACACTTCTTCATGGAGCAGACCATTAAGGAAACTAAACAAAGCTTTGGTTGTCAACACGGGCGTGTGGATAGGCACAACCCACTCGTGTTGGTTGCTGGAAAATAGAACCAGAAGATGCATGTTTTTTTATACTTTTTTTTTATCAAAAATCCATTATTGTCTAAAAAACATATATCACACAAAAGTAAAAAAGACGTGAATTTAAATAACTAAAATATTAAAAAAAACGACTAAAATAATGGTATAGAAACCACATGATGTTTCTGAATTACATATAGCTAAATTTAAAGAAAAACTTATTGATGTATGAATTGAAATACTAAAAAAGGTTTAAAATTTGAGCTAATAACAATGGGGAGACTATACTAGGGGTTTGTGAGCTTAAACTGAAATAATTATGCACAATTTTAAAATAGATATACGATAAGGTTTTTTATGATATTCCACGTATAAAAGAAAAGAAGAAAAACAAAAACTACTGTGTAAAATTTGAAAGATAATATTTATAGAAATTGAGTATCTTCTATGCAACTGCAGTGATTAAAGTTGGGTAGGATCATAAAGAATGACAAAATTTTCCTTCAAGAAAATTTAACATTGCTATTTAAACTTTAAAAGAGATTACTTATCATCTCATACAAATACTCTTACAAAAACAATTTGATAAATCATGATCAAATATTTTCAAAAGGAAGATACTTACTTCCTTAGATCTGAACATTCTAAAACTACCATAAATTATTTAATTTAATTTCATATTATTGAAACATAACACAAATATTACACACTATACATAACAAGATAAGTTGTTTATTGTTTAACTAAATAATAATTTTTCATGTATTACAATAAAATTCGGACCTTCCTATTTATAGATATTGGTCCAATGAATAGTGAAACCCAATCTACAACAAGCTGAAAATGTAGCCCATAGTTATAAGAACTAACTCTCAAAATTTTAAAGGCTAATTAAAGAAGATAATAACTCTAATACCCCCTTCTCAACTGGGATGTGAATATTTTTAAAGGTTTAGTAAAAAATCAACCAATTGTTGTTGAGATGTCACAAGAAATTTACCAGTGCAACATTATAATGAATATGCATAATTTTTTTTATAAGCAATATTATTGATTATAGGAGAAAAAGGAGTTCTCCGTCTCAATACATTAAGCTTAACAAAAAATAAGAGAATATGCCTCTAAAATTAAAAAAATCAAAAGGACTCCAAATCCAATAGATAAAAAGGGGCAAAAACTATTCCTATAAAAAATCAAGTGGATGATGCATCCAATCAAATAATGTACAATTCCTACGACCTATCTCCAACCACCACCAAGAAAGAATCATGATACGGAAATAAAGATCATTGACATTAAAGGAAGCTTGGCCGAAAATAATATTGTTCCGCGCACTCCAAATACCTCATAAAGTAACGAACCACTCACAACATTTCATGTTCTCCGCAACCTTGTCCTTTTCCGTATCGGTGGTTAATATCCCGCGGATCCCAAGGTTGGACCTAGTCGGTAAACGGTCTAATGCAAGTCTCCATGCAAAAACTTTGATCTTTAAAGGAATATTAGACCTCCAAATTACCTGCAAAAAAAGTCTCACATCATCCAAAAAAGGAGCAACCGCATAAGAGGCGCTTAACAGTCCATATACGAATTTGATAGAGAATTGCGTTGAAAGATCCACCCCCCAAAACCAGTTGTCTTTAATGTTGTGTAGGAGCTAGAAATTTGACAGAAAATCCTCAAAAATGTGCATAACATCTGCTGGCAATGTTGCATCATCAAGACCCAATCGTTCCATATTTCAATGCCAAGAATCCCTTTCCCAAAAACATGTTTCTGCAATGCATCCGGCTTTAGACGCAGCCGCTGTGTGAACAGTAGGAAAACGGGATTTCAAAGTCACATCCCCACACCATAATGAGTTCCAAAATAAGACGTTTTATCCGCATCCGACAACCGGTTTAACACACATGAGGAATGATGTTTCTGCCGTAAGAACCATACACTTTCAACAAGTCTCCAATCCATAAAGACGTTTTCGATGGCCGAGGAGCAACATCGTAATCTAGCATCCACTTACATAAATTTCCATACCGGCTAACCAAAAAAGATCTCCATAATCCGTTATCGTCAATAAGAAACTTCCAAAGCCATTTGGAAAGAAGAGCATTGTTGAATAATCCCACATGTTTAACTCTCAAACCACATTTATCTTTAGGCTTACACAAGTCTTTCCATTTTACTTAAGCTAAAGAATTACGAACCTTCAACCCGGACCAAAGAAACCGACGTTGAATGTAAATAATTTCTTTCACGATCTTTGGAGGAGCCTTAAAAAAAGATAAGTAATGTATGGACAGATTCACAAGAAGGAAATTAATAAGGGTAACACGACCACCCATTGATAGGTTACTATTAACTTGACTGTTACTATTAGATAAAATAAAAATTGTGTGTGGTATCAATTATAGGCCTAAGTTATTATTGGAGTGCATACTTGTTACTCTTCCCATCTTGACAACTGACAAGACCAACATCATAATTGTTGACTTATGAATCATTCGAGACTCCAAAAATATTACTCAAGAATCTCTTGATATTTTTACCGGTTGAAGAGACATCTATATTAAAATTTAACTAAAATAGAGCGAAAGAAAATTTTGGTATGAATACAAAATTTTGGTAGTATATACTAAAAATTTGATATATTTTGTAATTTTCTTTTATTTTGAAAAAATAAGATAGTTTATTTTCGATAGAAAAAAAATGAAATTGATTTTTCGAAAAGATCAGCTACATTAAAAACTAATTAAATAAATAATAGATATAATGTTACATTTAAAACACAAATGAATGTTTATCTAACTTATTAAGCTCATTTTTACAAGGACAAGAATCCCACTCTAAGTGGTAGACAACCTAAATGGGGTTTTAGATCTCAAAATTTTGAGTAAAAAAATTCAAAATGTACAATTTAATTATGAGTATATAAAATATTTTCTAACTAATGTTTCTTTAGTTTTATTGGTAGAAAATAATACCTTTTATTTTAATAGCTAATGTATTGGCATCTATCTACTATAATACTTTTCTTTTTAAAATTTTACAAATTGCTTTAGGTCTATTTTGGGTAGGGGTGAGTCAAAGCATAAATAATTTAAATTTATTGAAGATTTAATCTGACATCTTCTAGTTAGACTTGACATCCCTTTAATATATATGAGAAGACGATATTATCAGGAAAAATTCATTTTAAAAAATTTCAAAATTCATAGTTTATAGACGAAAATTTGAAATCCGTGGAGCGATATCAGAAATTTCTTACTGAAAAATTCAAAATTTTTGGTATTTTGTACCAGAAATTTTAACATTTTCGAAGTTTACCTTGAATGTACCGGAAATTTCAAAAAATTTGGTGTTTACATTGAATAGTATACCAGAAAATTTGAAATTTCCGGTACATATCCCATTCTTTATATCAAAAATTTCAAAATTCTCGGTAGTTATTAAAACCTGGTTTTGTATCAGAAATTTTGAAATTTCCGGTGTATTCAATGGTTTTGGTACCAGAAAATTTTGAAATTTCCAGTATGTACAAAAACTTTGTTTTGTACCAGATATTTTGAAATTTTCGGTAGTTGCCAATTTTTTTCTTCTTCTTTTGCAGTGAAATACAGAGGCAGAGACGACACAATTGTAGGAAAAGTTGTTGATCGAGCAATATATCAGAGTATGGTTGTCAAGGGTGTTGATGTTGAGTCTTCCCAGTTACAGGCAGGACGAGTGGCCCAAACCGGTTCCCACCGAAAGTTGAGGGCTTAGCAGGTTCAGTTTCGGACACCTCGTTGCACTCGACGTCGACCAGTTCGATCAGTAGAGTAGCCTACAATGAGGTGGTGCCAAATGTTGATGTATCTGATCCCATGGATCATCTAGAGGTTGATCAAGTTATTGATACAATTGTTGAGCCAGTGGTTGATCCATTGATCCAGTTGTTGAGGAGGTTAGTTCGGAGGAGGTTGCTCGGGTAGTCCAACCAGATGTTGTTGTTTCTGATTCGGTCCCATCGATTATTGTTGACACAGAGGTTACAACTCCTTCAACTAAGCCCTTTGTGCAAACAAATGGAGGATTCCCTGGAGGACATAGCGATCGGTAAGTGCTTACAGAGTATGTTAAGCATATAGCCTTACGACTATAACAGGGCAAGGTATATGTCTTTTATGTTTAACTTTAATTTTTGTTTATATATGTTTGTCACAGGAAGTATCAACTAATTTTGTGTATATTTTGTTGTCACATGAGCAGCCTACACTGAAGGTGACATCGCACGAGTCAAAGATGATGGACTTCCCGAAGATTACGATGCCTGAGTAGGTCAATTGGATTATACAGGACTTCCAACTGCTTGATTTTGCCCGTTGATCTCTCACCATGCTCGACGTTACATTACTTAATACGTTTGTTGAGAGGTGGAACAATGAGACATCATCATTTCATCTTACGTTTTAGGATATGACCATCACTCTGAATGATGTCTCTGCATTGTTCCATCTCCCCATCGAAGGCATATTTTGGAAGACTCTCGTTTTTAGCATGACTCTTGCTTGTCTTATTGTTGCACGAGATTTCATATTGTCTGTGGCAAAGATGAAAACATATTTTGGCATGACCAAGGGCACATTTCGTATGTCTTAGCTTCAGAAGACATACAATCGACTTGTAGTTGCTGGGAGGTATGAGGTTGTCGTTAGGACGTATGTGCTACATATAGTAGCATGTATTCTTTTGTGGACAAGTTTGGTATTTATATAGATTCCCGCTACACGTGCCTCTTTAATAGCCTCGAGGACACCAGTTAGGCTTAGGGTTTAGGGTTTAGGGTTTAGGGTTTAGGGCTTAGGGTTTATAGATTCCCGCTACACGTGCCTCTTTTGTGGACAAGTGTGATGCATTAACCCGATTGTGTACATCCCTTGGAGTGACGACGGTCTTTGAGACCAAACTACTTGCTGGTTATTTGAGTATGTTACAAGTATACTTGAAATTATTATTAGTTGTTGATTTCTTATTTAATTGTTATGAATAACATGTCTTATTTATTATTTGTTGTGTCTTTGTTTTGATATTAGTGTTGGATATATATGCATTTCCCCACCATCTGTGATAGGGGGTGCAACATTGCGCGGTGGGGTCCCAACGAGCGAAGATATGGAAGGCTATGAAGGCACATCCCAGTGGTGTTGTTGAGTACATGAGGAGGCTTGATGCGTTTACTATAAATGATGTCATTTGGACAACATAAATTGGTCATAGAGTCCACAATGAGTTCGAGGAGTCGTCATTATATTCGGGTTATATGCGGTGGGAGAACATGGTTGCTAGAAACTTGCCTGAGAGGTGTTTGCGACAGTATGGTTATGTTCAGAGTATCCCACGACCAGTTCCAGATATAACATCATCAGGTATTAATTGGTGGTTTCAGACTAACTTCATCAGCTCTGGTCGTTGCATTAGAGATTGAGTAGTCACTATTCAACACCCCTCGCAATGTTATGATGGTTACTTAGAGTCGTACCTCACTGTATCACACCCTCCCATCATCCCACCTACAACTGATGTTAGGTATTCTGATGACTGGGTACCTGTTGATGACGTATTGTCGCCTCCTCCAACAGATCACACTGATGACCAACAACGTCTCTAGATGATTGCAATTAATATTGAAACCTCGTGAGTTTGGTAAACCCAAATGACGAGGTTTATACTTGATTATCTCAGGCTACATACATATCACGTGGGGGCCTATTTAGACATCTTTTGTATTTTTTGTATCATTTGATGTTATTCAGACGTCTTCATCATAACTCTTTATTTGTTAATATTTTTTATCATCCTTAAATTGCATCGTTAAATAACATCTAATAATGGATTACATAACTTAAGTAGAAAAAAATTTACACTACAATATGATTAATAAATAAGAAAAACTTAAACACTATAAGACCCTTCTGGACGTTTCAACATATCCATTATGTCGTCAACAAGTCTTGGAAGCTTACCATCTAACTCGATCGACCCCTTTGTTATCCTACAACGAAATGATCTCCACATATTCGTTGATCTTCAACTCAATAAGATTGTATTTCACCCTCCCGTTAGTATCAATCAAATCTTCACAAAACTCAATCTTTCTCACCTTTATGTTTTCGACATCAAGCAACAATTCATTCAACTTCGACGTCAGGGCGACAAGAGATGTGGTGCTATTTGAAAGTCGAAACTCTATAGGAGAAGCTTCGTTGAAATACACTTTTGTCTTAGTCAAAAATTGAGGAAGATTCATTTTTTGAGACGTGTTTATCAAACAACACGTGACCCCAATTTATACAACTTTGTATTTATTCTGCACCACACAAATTATCGGTGCAATCACAACCACCCAAAATTATCGAAAAATCCTGATCATCCAAATATTCAAACAAATAAAACTACTGAAAATTTCACTAAGGTTGAAATTTCTAGTATCACCACAAAAATTTCAAATTTTCGAAACTGGTTGCAACTTACCAGAAATTCTGAAATTTGATATATTTTTCAACCAGAGACAATTTTATAAATATTAAAATTTGGAAGATACTAGATATAATTTAAGGGGTGACAGGTTAAATTCTTGAATTTGTTGTAGATGTAAATATGTAATATACTAGTATTTCTATGTATGAGTTTTTAAGTGTGTTTGAATGAAACATTTTAATAAGGGAAAATAATTTTTTGAGGGAATTTGAAATGACTTGACCAAAATCTATTGTTTGGATAAAAAATATGGAAAATTGTTAAAATGATGTAAATTTATGGAGTATTTTGTTTATGCTAAATTTAAGAAATTTAAAATGACACCAAAAAGTAAAGAATTTCAAATTACTTCATCAATGAATGTTAAATTGTTTATTATTAAATTTTCAAATTTTGCAAGTTGGTCCTCATATTTTATGAAAATTTCAAATTTACCCCCAAAATTTTAAAAAATTACCAATAAGTCTCTAATAATTTTCAAAATTTTCAAATTGGTCCTTCAAAATTTCAAAAATTGCAAATTGGTCCCTTTTTTCATATTTTAAATTTGTTCCAAAAGCTTTAAAAATTATGAAAATTACCCCAAATTTTTTACAATGAATCATTTTAATACTCTATTCAAACAAAAAAATTTAAAATTGAATGAATTCTAATTGAATTATCTAGAATTTTGAATTCCTTAAAAAAAATTTAATTACTCTGTCCAAACACACTCTTAAGGTTTTTCTCAACTTATGTGGTAAAAATTCAATCATTAAAATTTACTCCAGTCATTTTTTTTTATGAATAAAAATTATTTTTCAAATTCATTAAATAATTAATATATTTAATTCATATATAATTTAAATATATGATTTATTACATAAATTTAAAAAATAAAATTTATTTATAAAAAAAATGAAAGGAGTAGATATTTGGATGAAGTAAAAGAATAATAATTCAACCAATGCCCTAAATCTAAATAGATTGTCATCAAGTCCCAAAGTTCTAATAAATTTATTTAAAATAAAAACAAAACATCATTACTCAATGAAATAAATTTAGGGGTGTTCGCGAGTCGGTTTGGTTCGGTTTCGAGAGAATCCGATACCCGAACCAATGAAAAATAAATGGATTGGTTTGGATTGGATTTCTATATTTTAGCAATAAAGTTCAAACCAAAATGATCCGGAAAATAATGGATTGGTTTGGATTGAATTGATCGGATATATTAAAAATAAATATACAAAAATAAATATTTTTAAATTATTTGTTCACCCACTAAAATATGAAAAATAAATATTGAACACATGACACACATATTTTTAAATAAGTTATAACCACCATGGTCATATTGTTGTATTTCACTTAAATATTTAGTAACTTAAAGCAATTTTATTGCATACTCATACTCCATTTCATAACATAAAATTGAAGGTTTGTAGTTTATAGATACTTGTGATTAGAAGTTTTACAATTTGGAAAAAAGTTTGTGGTTTACAGATACTTGTAGTTTGCATTTTGTGAGCTTGATTTATAATAGTTGTGATTTATGATGTTTGGTTTCTCTATATTTTATCATTGGTTGATATGCTTGTGATAATTTAAAAAATGCCGTTCCTTTTTTTATTGTAAATATCTAGAGACTATGTCTCATTATTTCTTTTATTATAGTTTGTATTTTATAGTTAATATAATAATTATTCTTCTCATTCAAATAAATAAGTAATAACTCAATTAAAATTGATAATTTATTATATGAATTTATTATGTTGATTGTTATTGGTTTGATTTTGGTTTACGGGTAGAAAATTAGAAATCTGTTTGCCCGAACCAATTAACATCGATTTTAATTGGTTTGGTTTGATTTTTGCCCGAACTAGAAAAATATCCAACCCAAACACATTGATTTGGTTTGAATTTTGGTTTGGTTCGGGTTTGTCCGAACCAATAAACACCCCTAAATAAACTTAAGTAAATGAAATATTATTATATTTTTCGATTTATAGATTTTTTAGGGCCTATTTGTTTCCAGATTTGAAATCATATATCTAAGCTCATTATTTTCAGAAGCAATAATCTTACTTTCAGGAGTAGTAAGTATTATTCTTACTTATGTTTGATAAATATTTAAGTTTGCTAAAAAAAAAGTAAAATTTATTTAATTTAAAATTATAAAAATTATGGTTGATTGAAGTGATTCTCATCCTTTAAACATTGAAATGAAAATAAATAAAAACATATATAAATAAGATTTCTGGAAATAAATAAATATTTTATTAAACTTAAATCAAATGAGAATATTGCATTTCCACAACCATGTTTTTCGGAGTATTTTTCAAACCTAAATACAACCTTAATTCGTATGAAATAATTAGGAGTATTATTATTTATTGACTCCAATTGCAAATTCATCATAGCCCACAAATATTTCATTATTAACTTCTATTTTATTTTACATAATATAATGTGGCATTTACACAGTTTTGATGAAGAAAGAAAGAAAAGTGAAAGTAGATGAAGAGAAAAAAAATTGTATTTTCTTGTTTGATGCTGCAGTAGAAAGCAAGAGGAAAGAAAATTGTGCATTGCTAAATGACTAATGTAACCTTAAATAAAATGATTAAATATATAAAACAAGAATATTAAAGTCATTTTTACTCAAATCAACCCTTACTCTCTTGTTTACTTCACATTTTGAAGGGATTTTTCAGTGGCAAAGCTTAAGTATTTAAATCTTAAACACAGCTTTCTTTCCCTTTTCTTCCCTCTTTCCTTTCTTAACCTTTCTTTCCTCTATCATTCTCCTATTTAAATCTTAAACAGCTATACCTTCACGGGATTACTTTGATAATTGAAACCTGTTCAGCTTAGCATAATATTAATTCTTCCTCATTTTATTGGCAAAAAAAAAACTAAGGTGAATCAATGATAACCTTAGATTCAGTTTCATTATTATATTATTCATATTTTGGCATAACTATAATAAAAACAACAAGCAAGGAACATGTGGTATCCTTTTTGTCTCAATGTAGTCATAAGGAAGGGATCATTCTGTCCTCATGAACCACTTTTTGTTCATTCACCGAATAATAAGCAACTTTTAAGATTGTTTTGTTGTGATTACTATCACTATTATAATGTTAATCTATCTCGTGAACACACAGACTGTACTCACATGACACAACTGTTACCAAATGACACTATTAAGACTAAAATAATGTAAATAATTGTTCAACCAACATTCTAAACACCATTATAAATAAACTCATAGAGAGGTAACAGAATATAACATAGTAAGTAAGCACCTGGTTGATAAATTGGGAGAGTATGGCACATTCTAGTGGAAAGACTTTGGGGCAGTGGATGGTAGCAGCATTGATCTTTGCCATGTTGAGTGGAAGTCTAGCTTTTTTAATGTGTAACATTGATTCAAGTGAGCTAAACTTATGTCATGACGCTGTTACCGGTGCAAACCCGCCAGACCCGGAAAAGGAATGCTGCGATGTTCTCCGCCGTTGCAATCTTACTTGCCTTTGCGGTTACAAGTCTGACCTACATTTATTTGGAATCAACCCTGCAAATGCTATGGCCTTGCCTGGTAAATGTGGTCTGAAAAGGCCGTCCAAATGTTAAGGTATCATCTTAACCCATTAGACCTTGAGCTTGAGTGTTTAAACTACTTGTGCTTATCTTTGACAAGGTAAAATTTCATGATTGATCTTTTCTTTTTGCAGTGAGGTGAAGGTCTCCTCCATTAAAAGCAATTCTTCATGTGTTTTGCTAACACTAGAGAAGCTTTAAGCAGCATTTGATGTTCTCCAAATAAAGATGTAGTTTATTTTGATCAGTGTGTTTTGTCCATTTATTTGCAAGCAGATATGTGTGTCTGGTTCTATAGATGTTGTAAACGTATTTTATGTACAAGAATACATGTCTCAAGAATATCGAGAAAACGTCTATCATTGTCTACCCCTGCAACCTGTAGTCTGTTCAATAAAATGTTTGTTTCTTTACTTCTCTTACATATAGAACTTCCTTGGATTCTTAATTCAGTGTTGTAGATTGTATGAAATGCGTGCCCCAAGAAGCAACAACTAGCTATGATTAAATATGATAATCCACAATATGAAATTTCACACTTCCACCTGCTCACGAAGCAAACCAAATAAAAAACCCATTGACAGTGAGCACACAGAGTATCAATCTGCAAAATTTCCATAATATGGATAAACTCAATCTATTGCTGCAAGCTAGCCTCAGAATCTTGAGAAAGAAAATATGATTTTCCTTCTAGATTTTTTTAAAGTTCAAAATCCCAAATGATATTCAAAAGCCAGCTGGTTGCTAACCCAATTATATGTGCATGACTTGTGCATTCAAAATAGTGACGTCAAATGCTCATGGAAGCGATGATGCAAACGGGTTTGCATGCTTCTGGCAGGTCAGCTTCCTTAGCCCAGATATTCAATATTAAGCTTATTGACCCTCGGGTCAACTTTCAGAAGTTTCCTTTGACCCTTCCAAAGATTAAGCTTGATGAAAAGGAAGTTTTAGCTCAGAGCACACTCCAACCAGCTTTCTTTCCCAGCAAACACCTATCTTTCATTGTCCTTCTCACATTTTCTGCTTCTTCCCATCTCCCAATAGAGCTATACATATTGGCTAGCATTATATAATATCCATCATTTTCTGGTTCAGAGTCAATAGCATACTTGGCAATTCTTATTCCCTTTTCAATTTGATTGTGAGTTTTACAAGCACTTAACAGCGCTCCCCACATGCCGCCATCCGGAGAAATAGGCATGGATAAAACTAACTCTTCTGCTTCTTCTAGATTACACGACCTTCCCAAAAGATCTACCATACAAGTGTAGTGCTTTAAATTGGGTTTCATGGAATAGCTCTGCATTTTAGCGAACAAGTTTTTACCTTCTTCAATGAGTCCTGCATGGGCGCACGCTGAGAGAAGAGAGAGGAAAGTAATTTCATTAGGCTTAACATTTGATTCCTCCATAAGATTGAATATCTCCACCGCAGATTCTGCATATCCATTCATTCCATAGCCCGAGATCATTACATTCCAGCAAATTACATCCTTTTCCATCATCGAGTCAAATACCTCCCTTGATTTCTCTAGCTGCCCACACTTGGCATACATATCAACCAAAGATGTGCCAAGAGATAAATTGAGCTTAAATCCTTTTTCATTTATGTAGTCGTGAATTCTCTCTCCTTTCTCTAGAGATGCAAGGTGAGAACAAGCTGAAAGCACTACCACCAAAGTGACTGTGTTAGGTTTCTGGTCTTCCATAATCATCTTATTAAATAAGCTTATGGCCTCTTCGTGATGCTTGAGATGAATATGAGCTGAAATCAGAGTGTTCCACAAGATAACATCCCTCTCAGACCGATTAAATATTCTCCAAGCAACGGTCATTTTATCACATTTTCCATACATTTCTATGAGTGAATTGATTGCCGAGAGAGACTCATCTACAAAACCTTTTATCACATTGCAATGAATTGACCTTCCCAAGTTGATTTCTTTTAACTGGCCACACGAAGCAATTGCGGAAACTACGCCGATCGATTCAGAACAAATACCTAAATACTGCATCTCCCGAAAAACTTCAATACATTTGACATTCTTGCCTATTCTACCATAGCCAGCCACCATAAAGTTCCAGCACTCTATACTCCCTTGACACCAGTTGAAGAGCTTCTCAGCAAAACTTAACATACCAAATCTGCAGTACATAAACAACAATGAATTATAAACGATCTCATCAGGCACACAATATCTCCTAATGACTAATCCATGAAAAGCTTTTCCTCCATATACATCCCCGGTATTACCAAAACCCGAAAGAATACAACCAATAACAATTCCATCCGGGTACACTTGATTTTCCTGCATCTCCCAAAAGAATCTCAGGCAATCACTCATCAACCCAAACCTAGCATAAACTCCAATGATGGATGTCCAAGACAAAAGATCTTTGTTGATCACTTCACAAAAGGATTGATAAGCATCTTGAGGCACCCCACATTTACAATACATAGACAAAATCGAAGATTGCATATCAAGTGAACAGCCAATCCCATTTTTCACAACCAAACCATGCAAACACCTGCCACAAAACAAATCACCCAGATTCCCACAAGCAAGAAACCCACCCTCAAATGTCCTGGAATTAGGCCTCTGAGCATCGTGATCATCCTCAACAGCATACATCTCACTAATACACTTCAAACCCTTCTCACTCTCCCCATTTTGCACATACCCAATAACAAGTGCAGTCCAAGCAATAACATCCCTCACAGCAATTTGATCAAACACCTTAACTGCATCATTCATTTCACCACACCTTGAATACAAGGACACAAAGGAAGACCCAACAGCTGAACTAGAAGGAAAAAACCCAACTTTATAAGCCAATCCATGAAGGTTCATCCCAGAAGGGAGAAGCATAAAATGTGCAAAAGAAGAAGCAACCATAGGGAAAGTGAAGTGATTAGGCAAGACATTGGAAGATCGCATGAGGGAGTAAAAAGAGAGAAGTTGAGGGAAAAGGGAGCGAGAGAAGAGGGTTTTGAGGAAGGAGTTCCATAGGAAAACGTCTTTGAAAGGAAGGGAGTGGAAGAGGGTTGAAGAGGAAGAAGGGTGGTTGAGAGTGTCGTAGAGAGAGATGAGCTTGGCGGCGATGAAGGGGTTGGTGGAGTGGCCAGTAGTGAGTGTAATGGCGTGGAAAGGAAGAAGAGATTGAAGGGTTGTGAGGCGCTTGGAGAGAGAGATGAGTTCGGCATGATCGAATTTCAGCAAAGATATGCGCATCACCATTTTATACGTTTCGTCACAGTTCATCCAACATACTCATCTTTTCCATTTTATTTCTGAAAAATGTTACTTATGTTGTTTCACTTGGTAATTGTTTTTTTGTTTTTGTTTTGAAATGTGTGATAATATACAAAATTGATTAATTGAAAACATTGTTGTACTAATAGTATGTTTGGTTTGGTGTTTATGTGAACTTTCTCTTGTTTCAAAGCAATTTTGATCTAAAAGATAACCTATTAGTCAGAATGTGAAAGACTCTATATACTTTACTTGTGATTGCTTACATGTTTATAGAAGTTAAAAAAAAAAAAATTGAAAGATAAGAGGAAGAATGAATTCTATCTAATGATTTCATCACAAGGACTTAGGACAATGGAGCGGGTCGGAGACAATTTTTATCTCTCAAAACTAAATATGAATTCTAAAACAATTCTTGTTTTCTGCCCAAATCCAAATTGGGACGAAAAATTAAAACGCAAACTCGTCTCAAACGGGTTCATGTTGGATTCAGATATCTTTGCCCCTCCACCACATCCATTTAGTAAATCAATATATATATATATATATATATATATATATATATATATATATATATATATATATATATATATATATATATATATATATATATATATATATATATATATATATATATATATATATCAAATTACATTACAAATAATAAAATAAAACAATCTCAAAAAATTTCATACATAATTACAAATATTTTAAATAATTGATACAAATCAAAATATCAAAATATTTACCACATATTTAATATTTCAAATCAACAAAACTAGATAGTAATGTACATAATGAAATAAACGTGGGAAGGTTTGGAGTGAGTTTTAGTGTCACCATTACCCAACTCGTTCTCATATTTTTTTTACTGGGAAAAACTCAAACCTGAACTCAAACTTAATCAATGCGAGTTTTCTCCGTCAACTTCGGGACATGTTCCGGTTGTACCCCGCGAGTATGGGTTATCTGCCATACCTATGTACAAGTGTGAGTTGGATGTCCCACATTATTTGAACAAGTGGAGATTGAACACTTTATAAATGAGATGACACATCCACATATCACCTTAAGATTTTGGGTGAATATATAGTGTCTCTCTCACTCGTGTGTTGCTCTTGACCCAATGTGGATGCTTCTCATGATGACCCAGAATAACCCAGAATGGCATCAAAGCTCTTGGTTAAAGGTTACTTTACTTGTTTGAATGATGAAGTCATATACAAAGATGAAAATGATATTGTTAAATGGTTCTAATTATCATTTATGAAAGGGCAAAATGAAAGACTTACTATTCGTGAAGAAATTACATTTACTATAGTTCCGCAAAGCCAAATTTTGTGTCTCTTGAAGAATGAGAGTTGAACATCAACATGTATGTGGTTTTATTCGACAATATGTAAAAGATAATGTTTATAATCATATTGCTAATGAGACACATGCAAAAACTTTGTGGGAGAAGATAAAGTTTTTGTATGCCTCTAAATTAGGGAATAATAAATTGTTCTTGTTGAATAACTTCATAAGTTTGGAGTATAAGGATGGCACTTCTATTTCATATCACTTGAGTGAATTTCAAAGGGCACCTTGATCAGACGTCAAAAATGAGTATTAAATTTGATGATGGACTTTTAGGTCTATTTCTATTGCCATCTTTACCAAAGTCTTGGTCAAATTTCAATCACAAGTTCTGCTCCTAGAGGTGTTGTTTCTTTGGAAACAACTAAGGGTGGTATTCTTAATGAGGAGATGAGAAGGAAATCACAAATTTCTTCATCTCAACCCAAGGTATTTGTCACTGAAAATAGGAGGAAAAGTAAAAATAAAAAAGGAACCGAAGGGTGGTAGAGAATATCAAAAGCTAAGTCCAAGTTGTGATACAAGAATATAAAGTGTCATTATCGTCACAAAACAAGACTCACATTGAAATATCACTATCAATGGAAAAGAGATAACAAAGGCAAGAAAGGTAAGTCAAAACAAAGAGACCGTGTAGATCATGATGATGATCATGTTACTATTGCTACTAATGATGATCTTATTATTCTTTGTGATCATGAGTCTATTAATTTTGTATTAGATGAGAGCATGTGGATAGTTGACAGTGGTGTTACATTGCATGTTACACCAAGGAATGATTTCTTCACATATTATATTTCTAGTGATTTTGGAATGTTGAAGATGAGGAATTATGGTGTATCTATGATAATTGGTGTTGGTGATGTTTCTTTTAAACCAATATGAGAATGCACTTGTTGCTTAGAGGTGTCAAACATGCTTCAGATGTCCGCTTTAATTTGATCTATGTGCATATGTTAGATGATTGTGGTTATGATAATAACGTTGGTTTTGGAAAGTGGAAACTCAACAAAGGAAACTTGGTTGTGGCTAAAGGGGAAAAGCTTTCTAAATTGTATAAGACAAAAACTCTAGTTGCTAGGGACAATATGAATGCTATCGATATGAATATTCGGGGGTTCCTGTTATTTGGTTTTACACTTGTTGGTGTGTCTGGTTGGCAAGAAACGATATTATTTAATGATAAGTTTTGGTTTCTTGAAGTGGTCTTCATTAGGATAATTTATCTATCTAGGCTTTGGATAGATTTTTTGTCGGGGAAACAGGAGCTTTGTAACTTTTATGGCTGATATAAATATCCAATTGATTTCATGTAAGCTTGTTTAGTTGGCTGTTTGGGTATTATTACCCTCTTATTTTTCTGATGGGTTTAGAATACCCCTCTGTACTCCTTTAATTCAATTTTGATTATATAAAAAAATTAATAAATTAAGTTATTAGATATAAACACTTTTTAACAACCTAATTTATTCTTGTCTACGTTTATTATTTGTGAAGTTTTATAACTTTTTTCACTAACTTTGTTTTCTTTCGTGTTATTATTTTACCTATTAATATATATAATTTTCATGTATAAATTATTTCTATTTAATTATTTATATTAGACATAATCATGTATATAATTATTTATTTTTAATTTCTCACTCCACAATTAGTCTTTTATGTTAAATCTATATGAATTGTTAGCCTTTAAATTATGCTTTTACTTCATTATGGTGATTTATGATGTATTTTATGAATATTTTTATACATATGCATACTACAATTAGAGGATATTTATATTGGTCAAATATACTAGTTGGAGGAGTTACAAAATAGATTTGAAATGGAGATAGTTCTAAAATGGCTCATTATTCTTATTTTTGCCATTTGTAAACAGGCCAATCCGCATCCGACACGTGTACTCAACGACGGTTCTCTCCTTTTTTCATATGAACCAATTCACTTCATCACTGTGAGAATAATGGATCTCAAATTTGCTGCAATTTCTTCTAGTTATTCTAACTTCTGTTGTTTTTTTCCTAAGAATAATGGATCTTAAGGAAAACATGATCCATATCTCATATCTGTTTATGTTTTCCATTGAGATTCATTATTTTTAGAAGAAATAGAAGTTAGAATTTTGAGTGATTGTTATTAGGGTTGGATTTTGATTTTAGTTTCTCATAAATAATTTAATAGATTCTTTTGACCAATAATGCTGATTCATCAACTTTTTCATCCATGGATCTCATAGTTCATACAATGTGATGCACTTTCTTTCTTCTTCTTGTTCGGTTGATGCTAAGAGTAATGGATCTCAAGTATGTTTTTTTTTTTAATTTAATAAAAATCTGAGAACTGATTAAGGGTACTTTTTTAGGGTTTATTAAAAGAAAGAGATTCTTATTTTTGAAAAAAGTTGTAATGAACTTTCTAAAATTTTAAAAAGTGATTAATTGGTTTACAAAAGTGATTCTTTTAAGTATTTTCTTTTGAAAATCATTTTGGATAGATGAAAGTTATTAATTTTTAAATAAAAAGTGATTTTCATTTGGCAAACAAACACAAAATAGCTTCAACTTTTATGAAAATTTTCTAAATCATTAAATATCAAATCACTTTTTATTATTATTATTATTTTTTTATGATGTGTATCATAGTGATGTTTAGTTTCTGTATTTTTAGTTTTTCATGATCTGCATCAAAGTGATGCTTAGTTTATGTATCCAAAATGTATTTTAGAAGTTCTTTGTTTAACTTTAATTTTTTCATAACAAAATAACTATGAAATTGGAATTGTTGTTATATACGATTCTTCTCTATGACATATACTCCTATGTGTTTGTTGATATAAGATTCTTTCTCTTATTGCCTTTTTTTTTTAGTTTAAAATTATTTATTTTCATGGTTTGAAAAAAGAGTGGTGCACTGAGAGAGAGTGGTGCACTGAGAGAGAGTGTAAAAGTTTTTTACACTGTCAATCAATGACGATCATGTATCCCGTCAAATCACATTTTTATTTTTAAAATAGTGTTATGATTTGACATTTTAAAATAATCTGATTAAATATATATGTAAAATTTCTCTGTACTCACAGTGCACTACCTTTAAACTCTATTTATTTATTTATTTATTACAAAAGATGATATTCAACATTAATTTTTGATGATATTCATATAAAAAGTTTTAAATAATTGAACTTTTAATAGCTTTAAATATGAATCACATACAAAATATAAAATATAAAATTTAACTGTTATAAATTTTCTAGCAAGATTAATTATTCTTTCTAATTCTACCCTTTTAAATTTCACCATAATATAATATTAAATTATCATTATATAAAACTATAAACGATACTAAAGAAAATTGTAAGGATTTTCCGACACTTATACAATAATCTTTCTTTTGGATTAATCAAACTTATTTACAATATAAAAATAATACACTTACCGATCTCAAATATAAGCAATTTAAAAAAAAAACTCATCCTTTATGAAAATTATTTGAATGTATTTAAATTTTATTCTCTTTCTAATTTTATCCCCATTTTTTTGTTTTAAAAATCGTTAAAAATATGAGAATGTGGAAAAAAGTAGGGATATATTTGATATAGCGACATTGAATGTACTCCCTTCATTCCTATTTAGATTCATCGAATAAATGGTGTATTTGGACTACATATAAGTTAGATACATCAATTATTCAATTAAAAATTGTTTATAAATAGAAATGACGAAAGTAATAATTACGTTTTTTTTTATATATTTAAAACCATTGAGATTTTTTTGTTAATTTTTATATTCGAGACCAATAATTGGGATTTCCAGCGCTTGCCCGAAGTAATGTTTGACGCAGTGGCTTCGATGCATGTGGTTCTTAGGATTTTTTGGAGTTTCAGGACACACACAGGAAAAACCTCTACAAAGAAATTGTTAGATTCGTCTCCTTTTAAAGGGTCTCCGCAAATCTTGGTTTAATTTCATATCCTTAGGGTTATGGAACTGGTTTGATAGGGGCTATAAGGAAGATGATTCAAATCTTTTGGTGTTTCTGGCTTTGCTTGTTGGTCTTTTATTCTAGTTACATCGTTGGTTATGGCGCAACCATTGGAAAGGGTTGCCATCACAAACCCCAATTTTCAAGACGTCGTCTCTTTGAGTAGAGAAGTCACAAAATCCAACGTGATGAATCCCTCAAAGGAAATTCGTTAGCTCTGGAAGCTTACGCTTCGCGAAATCCAATTTTTACACCAATATCTTACAAAAATATGGTGTTAGGTGAATCATCTGGGATTTTCGATTCGGGTGAGAGAGTCGAAACAAATATGTAAATGTTTGACGCCAATACACCAGATATTCATGTTGAGGAAAACTTCATTGGTAGGTATGAATGTCCATATTTCATACTGTCAGAGTTAAATTAGCGTCAAATTGTTAAATCTTAGGAAAAAAGAGTTATCATCAAAATGCTTGGGTGAAATATCAGATACAGAGCCTTGGAAAATAGGTTGTAGCTTCTATGTACAAAACTCTAGAAGATTCTCATACTCCAGCTCCACAAAAAAGTATAATCTTTTCTTTCAACTAAAGTTTTATACCTCAGTTCCTTGTACAACTCGATGTAAACTAAGATTCTTACAAAATGTCCAAAGGTCTCTCAAAGCAACTATTATTGGATGCTGAATATGTGCACAAAGGCGTCCTAACACTACTAGTTATAACAAAAACAATTTGTGGCCTCAAATACTCTTAAGTCAAGCCACAAATTTTAACCAAAACTTGAGCAAATGTTTGCTTTATAAGGGTTGGGTTAAAATCCTTGCTTTAATTAAAAAAATTTAAGTGGTCTAAACCCAGATTCCAAGAAGCAATAGATCTAACATGACACACATCTTCAAAACAAGAAAACAAAAATTCATAATACCCTTTCCCTGAGAAGTGACTCCCCGCTTCCCAGTCAATTTCCATAGTCCTAGTAGCTTCGTGTTCAGACATTGAATCATTAACAAAGAAGTTCCATTTTGTCCAGATACCATTGTCATACAAGTAGTGTTTGCAAGCTTCCACTCCTTTTTGTTACTCTTCCTCTAGTATAACAATGACCAACCGACCCCCTCGACAGAAGGAGCTATAGAAGTTGACTCAGAGGTATGTCACAAACATTATTCACAACTTCGACAAAAGACTTGGGTTGTTTTGAAATTTCATTCGGATTCAATGACCGTACAAAATTTAAAATGTTTAAGATGTTCAATTTTGAAGATTTAATATGTGAAACCTAACCAATTTCATAGAAAAGATCCTCCATAGAAGACAAAGAGAATTACGTCATCTCCCATATTCTAACCACTTTCTTTCAAAAAGAAATACCTTAACATTATATCCAACCAAATCAAAATTTAAAGTAGTAGAACAACCACCTATTTTTATTTACTTATAATTAATTAATATATTAAAACTTCATTAAAATGAAAATATATTTCTTCCGCCAAAGAAAAAAAAATTATACTAACGTGAAATCATATTTGAATATATATTTAAAGTTCATTGTAATTTTTTACTAGTAGTATTATTTTAGTCTTTACAATTATATTCCGTTTTCATATGGTTTCTATTATTTCTCTCTTTCAAAAAAGTAGCCATTTTCAGTTACCACCTTCCTACAGCTCATAGCAAGAAAGAACGCGCGAATTGGTTCTTAATTTCTTATCACTATTATGATCCTAACAAAAATAGTTTGTTTTTTCTTCTATACTTCTTTCTTTTTTATTTTTAGCATACTAATAAAAATGGTAATTTAAATCTCAAATTAGTTCTTTTTTCTAATATTTGACGTTGGAACTGGAAATGGAAATTCATCAAAAATGGCACTTCCTTTCTTTTTCGCCATCTGTGAACACGGCCAACCACCATCTGACACGTGTAGTTAACTATTCTCTCTTACTCTTAAATTTGGTTTGGTTGAATTCATTATTACTTCACTTCATCACTGTTTGCATTTTCACAAATTTCTTGCAATGTGTAAACCACGACGCGCTTTCTGTATTCTTCTTGTTCTTCTTCAGTTGCTACTTGTAGCTTCTGTTTCTGCTAACAATAATGGATCTCAATGGAAAACCCTCACTGGTATGTTTTTTTTATCAATGTTGATTCATCAACTTTTTCATGCATTCTATTTTCGCTTGTTAGGTTTAAGGAGCTTTCAACTCTATGCTATTTTAGGTGCATTGTGACTTACCTGTGATTGTTTTGCAGGAAGTCCACCATTGGTCATAGCGCGTGGTGGTTTTTCGGGTTTATTACCCGATTCCAGCGACGCTGCTTATGATTTCGCCTTACAAACAAGCGTGGAAGATGTTGCATTATGGTGTGATGTGCAATTGACGAAAGATGCGGTTGGGATTTGCGTTCTGGATCCCAACCTTGACCTATCTACTGTGATCTCAGTTATTTATCCAAATCAAAGTAGGAGTTACTTAGTTAATGGTGTAGAGACCACTGGATATTTTTCTGTTGATTACACCTTCGAGGATTTATACAATGTCGGCTGTAAGTTTAGTTCATGTTGAAGATTTAGTCTTCTCTATGCCATATATGTGTTTGTTGATTTATAAGGCTCTTTCTGTTATTGTATTTTTTGTTAGTTTGAAATTATTTCTTATCATGGTTTCTAAACCTTTTTTAAATGTTATTGGACAGTAAGACAGGGTGTAGAATCTCGGTCAGAAAAGTTTGATGGTTTTTTTCAGATTCTTACCATCAATGATTTAACAAAACAAATGAGACAAACAACAGCTTTGTGGTTAAATATTCAGGTAGATGAAATGTATAGTCAATTATCAACATTTAGTCTTTTGTATGTTCTAAAACTAACTTGTTTTCTCTGATATTTTGCAGCATGATGTATTCTACAGGGAACATAAGTTGAACATGAAAAGCTTGGTACTTTCTGTTTCTAAGAAAGTGCATGTCAGTTATATCTCATCACCCGAGATGGGTTTTCTGAAAAGTATTAAACCACTCGTCGATGCAAAGAGAACAAAACTTGTCTTCCGGTTTCTCGATAAGAATGACACAGACCCATCAACCAATCAGACTTACGGCTCGCTTTTAAAAAAACTTACGTTTATCAAGACATTTGCCTCTGGAATTCTTGTTCCCAAGGGATATATATGGCCGGTAGAGGCTAGTTATCTACAGCCACATACCTCTTTAGTCTCAGATGCACATAAAGTGGGACTGGAAGTTTATGCATCAGGTTTTTCAAATGATGACTCACTTAGCTTTAATTACAGTTATGATCCTCTTGCTGAGTACCTCCAATTCATTGATAATGGTACCTTCTCCGTTGATGGTGTTCTGTCTGATAATCCCGTAACTCCATCTGCAGCTATAGGTAAGTTATTTTGTCCAAATGGCTTGCCACAGTTACAATGCATTGAAGCAGATAAAAATTTTCATCCTCTAGGTTTTGCATGATTCTTAACTTTCCTAAGTGACGTTTTCTTCATCAATCTTAAATGCACGTTTTCTTCATCAATCTTAAAATGCTTTTGCATCCTTCAATACATATGATATAGGTGTGAAATTGATATGAATTTCTTGTGTATTTCTATTTGGGAAAATGTTGAGTTTTTCTTTTCGTTATGCAGGTTGCTTTTCTCAACTTGACACCAATGCTCCAAAAAGAGGTGCTTTTCATTTTGATTTGGAATATGTATTCTCTTGTTCATTAATAATTTCTAGTTGTTTCAGTGCATTATTCCATCATTCTATGGGAGCATTGTATATAGTGTTCATTGTTAGTAACATGTTGCTCTCACTTTTTATTATGACTCAGATAAAACCTTGATTATCTCAAAATTTGGAGCAAGTGGAGATTATCCAGCTTGTACCGACGTAGCATATAATAAGGCCATATCAGATGGTGTGGATGTTCTTGACTGTCCCGTTCAAATGTCCAAGGACGGAACACCATTTTGCTTAAACTCCATTGATCTTTTAGAGAGTACCACAGTTGCTAAAACAAGTTTCATGGCTTATTACATTAGCATCCCTGAGATCAAATCTCGTGAGGGCGTATTTGCCTTCAACTTGACTTGGACTGATATAAAAGGCCTCACCCGTAAGTCAGATAAACTTTTGCTGATTTTAGTTATTCTGCGGTCTTGTATTCTTCTGTAATTTCTATATTTTCATGGTTGTGAATGGTGACACAGACTTGTCTAAAAGCATGTTTGGTTCCATGTTGATGTGGAGCTGAGTGCACGGTTGGTAAACTATACAAAGCATTGCTTCTGTCCCACTGTGGCTTTTTACTGTGATTTTCCAGTTTACCAAACACACACTGTGTAATTCGCTGATACTTCACTAAGCCAAAATTTAGAATGAGAGAGACACACACACATTGCAACAAACTGTGATTTAGTGTGGTTTGTCTTGTTGCTTGGTGGTTTGTGGTGGTTAAGTTTAGGATCGTGGCTCTCATTCTGGTGTTAGTGTGATTTGTTCTGGTGCTAGAGTTTGTGAGTTTTCTTATAAGGGGTGCTGGTTTAGGATGTGTATTGCCTGAGGTTCATTTTGGTTTTGGCAGATAGCAGTTCTTGTTAGTTGTAGTCAGTCAATTCGGGAGGTATTGGTTCTGGTGAGTGTTATTCCTTTTTGGCTTTGGGAGTTAGAGGTCTTATGCAGCCTGGTTTGCAGTTTTTATTGAACTGGTGTAATCATTCTTCTTTTCCGGTTTCTGTCTTGGCGGTTGTCGTTGTTTAGTGCTTAGTTGGTTTGTAGTGGAGTGTTTGGTGGGCTGCTGTTGACCTGTCTCTTTCTTTTGGGTGGTTTTAGGTATTTTGGTTGTTATGTGTTGGTTTGGAGCGGATGAGTTAGTGGTTTTGGTGTTAAGTTTGGATGTGGGTTTTTTTTCCGTTTGGAGTTTTCCTCAAAGGGTCTTTTGGTGTCGGCTTTTGTTGGCGGCATCTTCATAATTTGTATCTGATTTATTGTGTATAATCATTTCCTTGGTTGCGGCTTGGGTAGTACATCAATGTTCATCTGCGATTAGTTTCGAAGGTAGCCGCTTTGCTTCGGTAGGAATAGTTGGCTCGGTTGATTTTTGGTCGGCCGGTTCCGTCTGAGTCTCTGGTGGTGCGCTCTTGGTCTAGCATCAGTGTCCCTTGTGCTTTCTCATGCCTTTTATTTCATGGGTGCTTGATTGGATTCGGAGTTTGCAGCAGTCTGATTTCTCATGTCTGCTAGCTGATTTCGCTCAGGATTCCGTTTATTGGCTCGGTTGTTTCTCGGTGCTGCTTGATTTAATTAAGTTGGTGGCTTCCATTTAATTGAATTCAGGTGTGGCGTTCGGGTGCAGCAGCTGTCGGTCCCTTGGTTGCATAGCATCGATTTTTGTTCTTCTGTTTTGGTGCTGGAATGTGGGTGCTCTCAATTTCTTTGCGGTGGCAGTTTGTTTTAATTTTGGTTAGGACTGGTGCATTAGTTTTTATGTGGGAGTTTTTTTTGGAAGTTTATGAGCTGCTTAGTGTGTTGGTACTTCATTTCTTTTGTATTAGTGCAGAACTGGATGTTTCTTTTTGTGGCATTTCTTATGCCCATCAGTTTTAATATATTTTCTTATTGATTTGCTTTTGATGAAAATGAAGAAATAAAATATATGAAGTATTATAAAAAAAGTTGCTAACATATTTCTGTTCTCTATTTTCCCTGCAGCCTCAATTTTGAACCCTTTCGCAGTGCAACAAATGTTCAGGAATCCAAAATATAAGAACACTGGGACATTTGTAACATTATCAGATTTCTTGTCTATGACAAAAAATGAGACTACTCTATCAGGCATCTTGATCAATGTTGAGGTGCGTTTTTCCATGCCTATTTTTTGTGTATAGGATCCATTTTTTCAGATGTTATTTAAACACACAATATTGATAAGATTTAGTGCAAATTTGTATGAAAATGGCTTAGCGCCACTTATTACGTAGTTCATATGCCTGGTTTCATTTTGATCTTTGAAAGGCCTGCATAATCAAGGAAATAAGAATAGGAAGTATTAAGTCTATCATGCATTATTTTTGCAATGTGACAACACTTACAAATGTTTTGTTTTGAATTTAATTTTCTGATTTTCTTTTGACCAACATTATGTCGTGTTCTTCTCTTATCAGAATGCAGCCTATCTTGCAGAAAAGCAGGGATTAAGTGTGACGGATGCCGTCACTGATGCTTTGAGAAGCGCAGGTTATGATAAACCGGGAAGCCAAAAAGTTTATATTCAATCCACCGATAGCGCTGTATTGCTGAAGTTTAAGGAGAAAACGAACTATGAGCTTGTCTACAAGATTGACGAGATTAAGTATGATGCTTCCAACGAAGCTGTTGAGGAGATAAAAAGCTTTGCTGATGCTGTGGTTATCAACAAGACATCTGTATTTCCTTCGGATCATGGCTTTCTGACCAGCTCTACAACAAGGATTGTGCCAAAGCTTCAAGCTTCTAACCTCTCGGTTTTTGTAGAAACGTTCAGCAATGAGTTTGTATCTCAGGCATGGGATTTCTTATCAGATTCGACTGTGGATATCAATTCATTTATTCAGTATGCAAAAATTGACGGGATCATTACAGACTTCCCTAAAACTGCCGCCAGATACCGAAGTAAGTGCTAGAAAATTTAATTGTAGCATCAAATTTGTTATCTGACAATAACTGTTGTTCATTCTTCTGCAGAAAACAAATGCTTAAACTTGGGTGATAAGACACCTCCTTTCATGCGAGCTGTTGAAGTGGGTAGTCTTTATAAACTCATTAGCAGGCTATCAATGGCTCAGGCTCAGGCTCCGGCTCCACTCCCCCTCTTGACTAAATCGGAAGTGGTAGAACCACCTTTGCCTGATGTTGCTAAAGGAGCCTCAACACGTATTCCAGTTCGCGGTGAACCCAAAAATGCACAGCCTAAGGTTACTGTCTGCTTCTTGTGCAATATAGCTGTGTTCGTAGCTTCCCTTCTTTTGCTTTGAGTGCTAGAGAGAATACAAAATAGATGGCTAATTTTAGAACAGTTTAAGAACGGTTAAAAATGATAGTAAAATTATGAGTAGTGTGTGTGAACTGTGAAGATTCCACTCTAATATCTTGTCTTTCTTGCCAACTTTAGAATGTTAAAAAGATGTTAGATATTTCTTGGAATTAGTGTGTATTTATTACTAGTAATATTTGGAACATCATAAGTTTTATTTAGAAGGTTTCACTCTAAGAGACCACTTTGTCTCTTTTCTTTTTGAAATATTTAGAACATCAAAGTCTTATTTAGTTCCATCAATATAGCACAACTCATAATTCAAGATATTAGTGAAAGATTTAATCATTTTTAAAATATTAAATTGGTTCGAAAATCAGTCACTAACACAAAAACATGTTAAAGAATAATATAAGGAATGTGTTATATATTAAGAGGATTCTAAAGAGTATTCAATCAACATGATCTTGTTCTAATCTTAAGACATTTTATTGGTGGTGGAAGAGATCTACTTGATTGCTTTGATTGCTACTGATTATACTTTCATCATTCCATCTCTTGTATTAGTTAGAAGGGACTATGTTTTGGCTATTATTGCACTCCAAAAAGAAGTTATTTAAAGACTCAATCTCTAGGGATTTTATTCATCTCATTGAAACAAAGTTGTGAATCAACATTTTAGATATCATTTAAGAGTTCTCATACTCTTATAAAGTAAAAATGTTAACTACTTCCTAGTCACTCTCATGTCTCTATCTATTAAATGAAATGTGATTCCTACAAAGAGTTCTTCAATTATATGTTATTGTGCCTCTACAAATAGAGGCAAGCAAAAAACACCTTCTAGTAGGTGGGTCGGCTGGAGCAGCCTTAATCCTATAATAGATGCTAACCAAATAGTAGATATAACATATAGTGTCCCCAACTTTTAAATGCTAGCAGTATCCTTTTATGACAAATGATTCCATGACACCATATTTTATTTGTATCTTTTAAATTAAAATTAAAATAAATTAACCATAATTTATTATAAAAATTATGTATATAATTGTTGGAAATAAAAAAGCGAAGATAGAGAAAAATAAGAACACAGTCACAACATAAAAATATTGTTGAAGTGATGTAATTCAACATTTTTAGTTGTTACCACTTGTATTTAAATAAGTGTAACTTTCAATAGAATAGTTGTAATTATTTATTGTAACTGTTTTGGAAGAGTAGATGAAGTGTGTTATTCAATTCTCTCTTTTCAATCTCTTTTTCCATCTTCATCTTCTTTATCTTGTGCAACAATAATTAGTAACTGAGCTCTGGTTCATATCTATAGGGAAACACAAGTGAATGGTGAGGAGTTGTGTGATTGATTTTGTTTCTTGAATCCATGTTGAATTTTTTTATTGGAATCGTAACAAAATCACATTTCTTGATTTCACGAGATTGGGAAACACTAGCGTTTGGTGAGATATGAGTGAATTTGACAAGGTTGAAGATGAACGAAAACAGTAATCTGAGTAATAAGCTTCCAGTGTTCGATGGCAAGAACTAGAATCAGTGGATGATTCAGATGCGTGTGTTGTTTGACGTTCAAGATGTTCTTGATCTCGTCAATGACAATTACGTTTCGATTGCACTTCCGGAAAATGCAACGTATGCACAGAGAAAAGATCAACATGATCTGAGTAAGAAGGATCATAATGCGTTGTTCTACATCCATCAGTGTGTGGATGCAAATGTGTTTGAGAAGATCGTTGAGTCGACAACGACGAAGGCTGCGTGGGACACACTAGTACCGTGCTACGACGATGTTACATCAATGAAGAAGGTGAAACTTTAGTCACCATAGTGATTATGATCACAAATGAGATAAAGTCGTGTGGAGAAACTCTCTCTAAAGAAAAGATCATTAATAAGGTACTAAGATCTTTTACTCCTCAGCTTGATTACATTGTTATAACAATTGAACATTCTAAGGATCTTAGTACCATGAGAATTGAAGAGCTGCAAATTAGTTTAGAGGAACAAGAGTTGCGTCTGACTGAGAGAAACTCTAAATGGAGGTAGAGCAGTAGGCTCTGAAAGCAGTTTTTGGTCAGAAATATCATAAGCAGTCTTGGTCAGAAGCCATGAAGAAATCTGATGGTGTTCAAAAGTCATAAACCTCAACTTCTGAAAGGCAAAAAAGTGCTTAGAATGGGAAGGAGAAATATGACAAGAGGGAAGTTTAGTACTAATGTTGTGAGAAGTTTGGCCACTTCTTTGCTGATTGTTGGTTAAACAAGGAAAGGAAAGCAGAAGAAGCAAACATAGCTAGAGACGATTCTGGTGATGAACCTGTATTATTGATGGATTTTGAGTATGATAGTGCGTATTTGGTAGAGTGGTGGTATATGGACATTGACTTCTCAAATCACCTAACTAGAAACAAACAATGGTTTGTTGATTTTGACTCTAGAAAAAGGATAAAGATCGGTTGTGCTAATGATAAATACCTCAACACTAAAGGTATGGGAAATGTCAAAATCAAGGTGAATAATGGTAAATTTGTTCTGATCAAGGATGTTTGGTATGTCCCTGACATGAAGAGTAATCAAATGAGTGTAGGTTAGCTCATTGAGAAAGGTTTCTCAGTTACTGATCTTACCTGATCAGGAGGGTCTTCCCTTGGTCGGTCGAACGTAGCAAAGTTGATGGATGGATGGAATGGAGGGGGGTGTACCTGCAAGGCACTCCGATGCCAAAGTTAGAGAGGTACAATATGGTAATAGCAATGAGAGTTTAGCATGAGTGAGAATACCTGACCCTTTGTCAAGAAATGGTATTTATAATATGCCCCCAGCGCTGGGCCAAGGCTCCTTAATGGGCTTGATCTGGCTAGGCCCAAGGAGGAGCTGCCAAGGGACGCGTAAGAAGCGTGAAGACCTAGACAAAAGGTCTGCCCCTTGGTCCAACTGCCCCTATCTTTCAGGAGATAATGAAGGGCAGTTGGGTGGCGTGGCAGATGAGCTGGCAGACATGCTCTCTGCCCGTCTTCAGTGTATGCCCGTCGTATCAGCAGGTGACTTATTCAAGAAGTTCACTTGCTCGGGCATATGGGCCTTTGCCCGACATATGTTGGGTCGTGCCCATGTATAGCCTCGCGGCCCAGTTCGGAACAGGAGCCCCCCAAGTCGAGTCTCTGAGTCGGAGTGATGACTTGTATTGCAACCGGGGTACGCGCGCCGAGGATAAGGCAGCAGGCATATGGCTGGGCAGGTAATATTCCAGTAGAACTGCCCGCAACGTCCTTTTTCTTCGGGCACTTGACGCTCCGGATAGTGTCGAGGACGAAGGTCACCGACGGGTACGTGTTACTTCTGTAGAGGTCAAGGACTTCGTACGGGGACGGGACGTTCCGTGGAGTCGGGGAGGTGGATAGCTGCCCGACGCCGTTTCAGTTTCCTTATGGATTGACGTGTTTCAGTATTAATGGTGTCGCTTCGTTTAGTGTGCAAACGGCGGCATAGGCAGTAGGTAATGATGACCTAGCGCGTTGAACCACGCGCCTGGGACTATAAAAGGAAGTTGAGTGACTTCATTTTCACTTTTTCGCTCAGACATTCACCGGAAGCTCTGACAAATTCCCTGTCTCCGCCCGTCTCGCTGCCTGAACCACCGCTTTTGCTCGCTGTAACACGGTGGGAGAACTGACTTTAAGTTATGTTGCGGATAGCAAGAGTCGCCACCGACTTTTATTTTATCCAAAAGGAAAGGGTATAAAAGAACAGGAAAGACCTTAAGAGATATTTTTTTGGGTCCGGGGGGTAGGTTATGTAAAGGGAAGGTGTTAGCACCCTTTACATCCATGGTTATCCATGGGCTCTTAGTTACTTAGCTCACTTTTGAATTGTTTTTGAAAGTGTAGTGTGTGAATAGAAAAATTTTCAGAATAGTTGATAATAATCCATGTACGGATGTGTAAAAACTTGTTTTTGAAAATTTGTTTGAAATTGTGAAGAGTTTGAAAAGTTTTTGAAGTGAGCAAGTACATAAGAGGAACCTACCCTAAAGTTTTAAGTCTTTCTTGTTCTTTATCCTTTCATTGGTAAGACTATCCCTACTATTAAGGAGTAGGTAGTCATTACCTTGGATGTAAGGGACACGAGAGGGACATTCTGTTTTTATGAAGGCAACTGTGGGGTGTAATAAGCATATAGGAGGGACTATCATCATTATTCGAAGGGACTCGATTCGTAAAGGCAACCATGAGGGACTTGATGATTTTTTATTTTTAGAGGGACTTGCTTTATACACCCCACTTGACCTCATGATTTAGGCAACTTGAGGGATAACCTTAGAAAGTGAGACGGCGATTAAAATCGACTTACGTGTGTGAGTGTTTAATTTAATTATCTTATGATTAAATTGATCTAAGTTTATTTTAAATAACATACATGTTTTGCACTCCCTAATTACTAACCATAGCAAAAATAATTAAATAATTACAAAATTTACATCCAGGAGCATTTACATCATTATAATAAGCAAAATAAATAAATAGCAAAAATAAGTAAAATATAAATAAATAAGCAATAAATAATAAATAAATAAATAATAGGGGTTAGTGATAAATAATAATATTAAATAATAAGCATAAAGTTAGTAATAATAAAATAAGAGAAGTTAGTGAATAATAAAAATTAGTGAAATAATAATAATATAAGATTAATAAAGCAAAATAAATAATATGGTTAGTAGTAATAATAATAAATAAAATTAATCAAAATATTATAAGAATAAGAAATTAACAATTTTTAATATAAACAAATATATTTAGAAAGAAATATGAACAAACAATTATTTTAATTTACTAGTTATTAAGTTACTTTTAAATATACTACAAAATTTAATTATTATAAATTCAATTCTAAACAAAAAGTTATAAAAGGTATTCACATATTATATAAAGAGAAAAATAAGTTATAAGTATATTTACAAGATTTAATTTTTATTGATTCAATTATTTAAAAAAATGATTTAAGTTATAAACATAGTGTAAAATATATTTACCATATTATATGAAGAAAAGAGTTTATAATTATATTTACGAAATTAATTATATTAAAAATTATATACATAATAATTATGATAAGAATTAGAAAATAAAAATCATTTTTTGGAAAATAGAATTAAGTTTTGTTTAGAAAAGTATTTTTAAAGTTTAGAATATAATGTACAAAAATTACATGTATTTTACAACATAGAAAAATAATAAAACAATTTAATTTATTTTATACATAATAATTAAATATAGAGAAAAATAAAAAGAAAGAAAAAGAAGTCAAAACCTGATGGGGCTGGGATTTGAACCCAGTCCCCCATGCTTGCCAAGAACAATCTATACCACTGGACCATCCACACGCATGCGTTATCAGAGGGAGAGAAAGATGTTTTGTGCTTTGCCTGAAAAATCCAGAAAAATAGAGAAACAAAAAGGCCTGGGGTGGGATTCGTACCCAGGACCTTATGAATGTATACGCATATGCTTGACCGCCTGGCTGGGAGAGCCTAACTGCTAACTTGTTGGCCATAATTAATAATATATCAAACCTGAAAAGCAAACAAAATAAATGAAAAAAATGTCACAAACGGGGAATCGAACCCCAGACCAAGCTATTGAGTACGCGCGTTCCAGCCACTGGGACAAGCCAGCGCTTGTGATAACCAACCAGCAATCAAACATAATATTTTAAACAATAATTTGAATTCCTGAGCGCGCGGGAAGCAGCCTTCTTCAACCTCCAGAGCTGCGAATTTACTTGTGAAAATTCCCATAAGTTTTCCTGCGAAAAAACCATTCCCAGCAAAACCTACAAACATCAACAAGCAACAAAACCGTACAATTTTACAAAATTAAAACCAGCATTATGATCCAGGCATTCACGTGATTAATCCTGTGTTCTTAGAATTCATTTAAGTTTCTTAAATCAAAAATCCCTAAACCTAGGTCCAAACCCTAACTATGGCATCTTGTGAATTAGCCACAGTTTCTTTGGTTTTCCTGCCCAGAAACATTCTATATCACACAACAAACAACATTAGTCAAGCAAAATCCATTTATATGCATTGAATTGATGTAATTGAAAAAGAGAAAAGTAAGAACAAGTGTGGCTCGGGTTTAGCAATATAGAGCACATGATATGCATATGAGTGATGCTTTAGCTTCAGTGATGATCAATAAACATCTCTATGTTCTTACTTTGCCTTCCAATGCCCTGGATTTCAAAATCCGAATCTCACTTTTTTGCTTGAAATTTTGAGATATGATCTTACCTTGTGGCTGCTGGAATTCGTGTCTTGAGGCTAGGGTTATGTTTGATACTTATATGAGAGTGAATTAGGTCAGAAATATGGATTGGTTGTGTGAAGATTTGATCCAAAAAATATTGAAAAAGATGGTGTCATGAAATTCAAATATTGGCTCATGAATACTTGCTATTTTTGGAGAGATCACATGATTTCTTTCTCTTTCAACTTCAATCACCAATTAAGACTTTCTAGAATCAATCACAAAAATAAATCTTCATTTTTAATATTTTATTTAAATTTAAAATGATTTTAAGTATAAAAAATCATAATAAATTAATTAAATAAATAAAAATTATGAAAATATTATGGAAATTTCGTGCATGATGTTATTGTATGGGTTGGGTCATAATTTGGTCAGCCCATTTGGAGAAAATTGCTTTTAGGCCCTCATTTTCATCATAAACCATCACAAATTTTCCCAACTTTGCAAGGGCACATCTCCCTCAATTTTAAAGGTATGAGGGTGTTCTTGGACTTTTTGGAAAGCTTGAAGAGTCCTCTAAACAACCCCATTGGTTTCAGGTCCATATCATTTACCAATCTCAAGTTATGCCCTTTTGAAGTTGTTGACTTTTTGTTGACTTTTGAAATGACCTATAATGTCTTAGATCATATCTTTCAAATGAAGCATTTTTGGGCTTAACTTTAAACATAAAAGTTGTAGAGAATTCAATTTCCTTCAAAATGAGCTTTGGATGGAGACTTGGTGATGAAGTATGTGAAAGTTATGGCTGGTCAAAGTTCAGTTGACTTTTACTGAGGAAACCCTAATTTAGAAACTCCTGATTATTGATGATCTGGAATCTCCTTGATGAATCATGATCAACCCTTGATCAAATGATAAATTTTACTTCATATAGTTGATGTTGGCAAAAAATCATGAAGTTTGACTTTGGTTTGACCACAGTTGACCTCAGTTTGACTTTTTAACTGTATTGACTGATTTTGACTTATCTGATCATCTGACTGAGCAAACTTTTGAGAAAAGTCTTGAAACTTGTCATGGGGGTTCTTATACACATATAAGATGTTATGAAGCTCACTTGAGGTGTTGGAAATCCATTTAGCCTGATTAAAATCAAAACCCTAGTTTTGGATGCACTGCTTAGGAGGTGCATTGTTTGAGGGAATTGTCAACTCTTTTGACCAATTGTGAACTTTGTGAACCTTGTGAACCATCATAAAATGTCTTGTGAACCTCATGGGAGGTATTATGAAGCTTGTGAACCTTGTGAACCTCATGAAGTGGCTTTGTAGACCTCATGAACCTCAGGAAAGCTTTGTAATCATTGTGAATCTTGTGAACCTTGTGAACCTTCAAGAAGTGACTTGTAGGTTTCATGAACCTCATGAAAGGTTATGGAAATGTTGAGAAACTTGTGAACCTTGTGAACCTTCAAGAAGTGACTTGTAGACTTCATGAACCTCATGAAAGGTTATATAAGCATTGAGAAACTTGTGAACCTTGTGAACCTTCTTAGCACACAAAGTCTTGTATTGTGAGGGCAAATTTTGGGGTGCAACAGCTGCCCCTGTTCAATTTTCTGAAACCTGAGGGGTTAGATTGGTATATTTGCCAGTCGTAACCTGGAAGGTTGAAGGGGATTGAACACAAAAGCCCAAAAATTTGCACTCACCAGTGCATAGAGTGATATTGATGGTTGGTTGAATATGATTGAGTGGGCTTAAAGATGCCACTAGGGGAAAGTTCTTCAGATATATTTCTTGGAAGATAAAGCAGTCCAAAATATGGAGGTATAATGAAAGCTGTCAGGAGTCTGGAGCAGTTCTGAGGTATTGATGATATGTTTTCAGGATACTGGAGTAATCCTGATGTAACAGCATGTCTTCATGAGGATAGAGCAATCAATAATGATAACCCTAAAGCAGTCTTGAAGTAATAATATGATTTCAGGAGGATAGAGCAATCAATAATGATAACTCTAAAGCAGTCTTGAAGTAATGCTTTCAGGAGGATAGAGCCATCAATAATGATAACTCTAAAGCAGTCTTGAAGTAATAATTTCAGGAGGATAGAGCCATCAATAATGATAACTCTAAAGCAGTCTTGAAGTAATAATATGATTTCAGGAGGATAGAGCAATCAATAATGATAACTCTAAAGCAGTCTTGAAGTAATATGATGATTTCAGGAGGATAGAGCAATCAATAATGATAACTCTAAAGCAGTCTTGAAGTCATGAGAATTTATCAGGAGGATAAAGTAACCCTGAGGTGACAATAAAGCAGTCCCAAAGTAATAAGGAGCTTATCAGGAGGATAAAGTAACCCTGAGGTGACAATAAAGCAGTCCTGAAGATCATAAGTTTGTCTGTTGGATAATTAACCTGAAACAAGGTAGCATTCTGTATAATAACATTAGTTTATGCTTTATGTATGCATGTATGATATGATGTACTCAAGTCATGTATTATATGTCTATGGATATATATATGCTATGGTATGATGTAAATGATGTATGTATGATATGATACTGCCGGAAGCGTCTGGATATCTTCGTATTACAACTGCTGGCCAGGGAAAATAAATCCCGATTCGTTGCTGAAGAATATATAACCCTCTGTTTGCTGAGGATAACAGGGTATAGATAACCTCCCGTCTGCTGGGGATAGTAAGGCATAGATATAACCTCCCGTTGTTGGGGATAGTAAGGATAGATATCACCTCCCGTATGCTGGGATAGTAAGGTATATATAACCTTCGTCTTCGTTTGATGGTAGGGTAGACATAACATCCCGTCTTCGTTCGTCGTACTCTTATTGGAAAGTAATTTCCCGAATATCCGTATGAGGATAAAAGAGATGGATATAAATTCCAGGGGGGATAAGACTTTATGAAGATGGATTCGTCCTATTGAGGGTTTGTAACTGTCCTGTAAAGGTGAACCGGCGAAGCTTCGTTGAAATCCTCCCCTCGTTCGTCCTTAGTAAATACTATTACTGCATTTTCATGCATTTCTGGTAAACATCAATAATATTAAGCATACATGCATTTCTGGTAAACATCAATCATATTCAAAAGCATACATACATTCAAACACAACCAATGGACGTTTCGCTTATGTAAATAGGGTAAAAGTAAATCTGGATTCAAAAGATGGAATTTATTTATATCAAAAAGTGACCCATACACGGGTAAGTTTGTACAAGGAGACATAAACCCTAGTAAGAGGATTTTGTCATAAAGTTTTTACAAAATAAAGAAAATCAGCTATGTGGGAAACAGTCCTATTGAGTTTCAATTCTACTATTGCCCTTCAAGTATCTCATCTTCTTGCTGTTGAGACGGAAATGATTGGATTGAGCTTTATCTGTTCGAGCTTGAATAAGTAATACAACTGGTTGCAGTTTCATGGGTGATCCAAACGAGACATAATCATACGCTTTAATCCCTAACTTTTGCCTGGATTGCCCTTTCAGGTTTTCAATCCACCGGGATACCCTTTTTTGCCCAAGCCGCCTTTTCAGGTTTTCGACTTGCCGGGTGTACATCTTTTTATATATATCCCTAATTTTTGCCCAAACCCTTTTGGTTTGCCGGGATGCCCTTATTTTTGCCTAGGCCTGTCAACCTAGCGGGTCTCTTTTTATGCGTAGTATTTTTTAACTATGTCTGCGTTTACAGGTTGTGGGAAATCTTCACCATCCATTGTAGTCAGTATCATGGCACCTCCTGAGAACACTGTTTTGACTACAAATGGTCCTTCATATGTTGGAGTCCACTTGCCCCTAGGATCACCCTGTGGTAATATGATACGCTTGATTACCAAGTCACCAGCCTGATATATCTTTGGCTTAACCTTCTTGTTAAAAGCTTCGATCATTCGCTTTTGGTACATCTGGCCATGACAAACTGCTGCTAGCCTCTTCTCATCAATCAAATTTATCTGGTCAAATCGAGTCTGAATCCACTCATCTTCATCCAAGCCTGCATCCTTCATAATTCTCAAGGAGGGAATCTGAACTTCAATGGGCAGAACTGCTTCCATACCATAGACTAAGGAGAATGGGGTTGCCCCTGTTGAAGTACGTATTGTGGTACGATAACCATGAAGAGCAAATGGTAACATCTCATGCCAATCCTTGTAAGTAACAGTCATCTTTTGTACAATCTTCTTAATGTTCTTATTTGCAGCTTCAACTGCCCCATTCATCTTCGGACGATACGGAGAAGAGTTGTGATGCTTAATCTTGAACTGCGTGCAGAGATCGGTAATCATAGTGTTGTTCAGATTAGAGCCATTGTCAGTGATAATCCTTTCAGGGATGCCATACCTACATATGAGATTATTCTTAATAAACCGAGCCACCACATTCTTGGTAACAGATGCAAATGAAGCTGCCTCCACCCACTTCGTGAAGTAATCGATAGCAACCAGGATGAAACGATGCCCATTAGAAGCAGTAGGCTTGATCTCACCAATCATATCAATGCCCCACATGGCAAAGGGCCAAGGAGCAGTCAACACATTCAAGGGTGATGGAGGTACATGTACTTTATCAGCATAGATTTGACATTTGTGACACGTTCTGGAGTGTTGATAGCAATCAGCTTCCATGGTAGACCAGTAGTAACCTGCTCTCAAAATCTTCTTTGCCATAGTATGACCACTGGAATGAGTGCCAAAAATCCCATCATGCATCTCTTCCATAATTTCTGTAGCTTCTTTCTTATCCACACAACGAAGCATAGTTGAATCATGATTACGCTTGTACAGAATCCCATTACTCAAAAAGAACTTAGCAGAAAACCTTCTCAGGAACTTCCTATCTTTGACAGATGCCCCTTCAGGGAATTCCTGAGCTTCAAGATATCTTTTCACTTCATAGAACCAAGGCTTATCCTCTGCCCCTTCGGTGTCAATCTTATTGCAATATGCAGGCTTCTCGAATCTATCAATGGTAATCTTAGGAGCTTCATCATCCCAACTGATCTCAAACATAGATGCCATGGTGGCCAAAGCATCTGCCAACTGATTTTCTCTCCGTGGGATGTGCTCAAAGGTAATCTCTTTGAAATGTGGGATCAAAGACAACACATGCTCTCTGTAAGGAATGAGGTTATCATGCTTGGTATCCCAATCTCCTTTAATCTGACTTACTACCAGGGCTGAATCTCCATACACATCAAGGAACTGAATCTTCATATCAATAGCAGCTTTAATACCCAGGATACATGCCTCATATTCAGCCATGTTATTGGTACAATGGAAGCAAAGTCTAGCAGTAATCGGGGTATGACATCCTTCAGGGGAACTAATCACAACACCAACACCATTACCAAGTGCATTAGAGGCACCATCAAAAACCATAGTCCATCGGGATCCTTGTTCAGGTCCGTCATATTGTCCAGGTTCTTTGGTAATAATCATAATGTCTTCATCAGGGAAATCAAAACTCATTGACTGGTAATCATCCACTGCTTGATGAGCCAAATGATCAGCAACAACACTTCCTTTAATGGCCTTCTGAGTAGTATACTGTATGTCATATTCTGTCAAGATCATTTGCCATCTTGCAATTCTTCCGGAGAGAGCAGGTTTCTCAAATATGTACTTGATTGGATCCATCTTCGAAATCAATAAGGTAGTATGGGTCAACATATACTGTCTTAGTCGGCGAGCAGCCCATGCCAAAGCGCAACAAGTTTTCTCGAGCAGTGAGTATCTTGTTTCACAGTCGGTAAACTTTTTGCTAAGGTAGTATATTGCCTGCTCTTTTCGACCAGACTCGTCATGTTGCCCCAACACACACCCCATTGAATTGTCTAACACTGTTAAGTACATAATCAATGGTCTTCCATCAACTGGTGGCATCAAAATTGGTGGTTCTAGCAGATATCTCTTGATTTCATCAAAGGCAGTCTGGCACTCATCATTCCATTCCATCACCTGATCTTTCTTCAACAACTTGAAGATTGGCTCACAGATGGTAGTTAACTGGGAAATAAATCTTGCAATGTAATTCAATCGTCCCAAGAAACCTCTAACCTCCTTCTCAGTACGGGGAGCTGGCATCTCTCGTATAGCTTTCACTTTTGCAGGATCTACTTCAATACCTTTGCCACTGACAATGAAACCCAGGAGTTTACCAGACCTAACTCCAAAAGTACACTTGTTTGGGTTCAACCTCAACTTGTATTTCTTCAACCTCTCAAACAACTTGTGCAGATGATCAAGATGTTGCTCTTCATTCTGAGACCTGGCTATCATATCATCCACATATACCTCTATCTCATGATGGATCATATCATGAAACAAAGCCACCATAGCACGCTGATATGTTGCCCCTGCATTCTTCAAACCAAATGGCATCACCTTATAGCAAAAGGTGCCCCACTGTGTCACAAATGTTGTCTTCTCCATATCTTCAGGTGCCATCTTGATTTGATTGTAACCAGAGAAACCATCCATGAAAGAGAATACCTTATGCTGAGCAGTGTTGTCTACCAGAATATCAATATGAGGAAGTGGAAAGTCATCTTTAGGGCTGGCCTTGTTCAAATCTCTGTAGTCTACACACATACGTACCTTACCATCTTTCTTAGGAACTGGTACCACATTTGCAACCCACTGAGGATAAGAAGTCACTGCTAAGAACCCTGCATTGAACTGTTTCATTACCTCTGCCTTGATCTTTTCTGACATTTCAGGACGCATACGACGAACCTTCTGCTTCTTTGGACGACAATCTTCTTTCACTGGTAAACGGTGAACCACAATGTCTGTATCCAACCCTGGCATATCTTCATAAGACCAAGCAAAGATCTCCACATAGTCACGTAACATCTGAATCAACCTGCTCTTGACACTGTCCTCTAAATCAGCCCCTACCTTGACCTCTTTTCTGTTTTCTTCAGTTCCCAGATTCACAACTTCGACTGGCTCTTCATGTGGCTGTATAGCTTTCTCTTCTTGTTGTAACAACCTAGCAAGCTCTACAGGTATTTCACAATCGTCCTCATTTCCGTCTTCAGTTTGATAGATCGGATTCTCGAAATTATAATTGGCAATAGTAGAACTGTTATCAACAGGATCCAAAGTGGATGAGGATCTGCATTTTAGTGATGTGGGTGTGTGTAAGAACACATAGCTGATAAAACAAAAATAAAAGAAAAGAAAGACAAGGAACACAATATTTACGAAAGCGAAACGTCCACTGATTTTATTGAATGAAGTATGCAAATGAAATGACAGCCCGTAACAAGCACACCATTGTGCCCCGGGTAAGGCACAAGGTTTGAAAGTTTTAATTGTTCAGAAATTAAAAAAAACAACAACACAGTAATAGTATTTACTCCTGACTAAAGGAGATAGGGATAACATCTTCAGCTTTCCAATTATTGAGTCCAGCACCCACAGTAGGAAAAATCCAAGCATCCAGATTGTAGTCTTCCTCATAGTCTCCCACAGCATTGATCTGATCTTTCATAACCCCTTGATTGGTGATACGAACAGCACGAGCACGACGAACAGCCTTCTGGGACTCTGCAGTGAAACCCAAACCAAACTTGTCAGACTTGTATGGAATATCAGGAAGCTGACCCCAAATAGTACAACCACCTTCATCCACCACAGCTCTAGCATCATTGAGGGAGGCCATTGCCATTGTTGGAGGTTTTCTGGTGACCACAGGAACTTTCTTCACAGTAGGAGGAGCTACATAATCATTAACAACCCAGGGAATCACTTCAAATGTCTGGCACGAAGTTTCAATGTATTCACCTTCCATTTCCAGATACTTGAAAGTGTTTACATGGCTGACAAAGTATTTTTCTTCTCCATAGACAGTAACAATCTTTCCATTCACCGGATATCTCAACTTTTGGTGTAATGTAGAGGTTACAGCACCTGCCCCATGGATCCAGGGACGACCAAGCAGACAAGAGTACGAAGGACGAATATCCATCACATAAAATGTAGCAATAAACACCTGAGAGCCAACTTTGATTGGAAGATCAATTTCCCCATGCACTACTCTTCTAGAACCATCAAAAGCCTTTACCACAATATTACTGGGCTTCAGCACAGCATCTTCAGGACTCAGCTTATTCAGGACTTCCTTGGGCAACACATTCAGAGAGGAACCATTGTCTATCAGCACATGTGACAGGGTAGTGCCCCTGCATTCAATTGAGATATGCAAGGCCCTGTTATGATCCCTCTTGGCAGGGGTCAAGTCAGCATCAGAAAACCCTAACCCATTGTCATAGGTCAGGTGGGCAACACAGTTCTCAAATTGGTCAACAGAAATTGCACTGGGTACATGAGCGGTCTTCAGAAACTTGATTAAGGACTTGGCATGAGCCTCAGAACATAGCAACAAGGACAACATAGAAATCTTTGAGGGAGTATGCCCCAATTGATCAACAATGTCATAATCACTCTTGCGAATGATTTTCAATACTTCTTCCATCTGCTTAGAGAGGTCATCAGCAGCTGGTACATCAGTAGATATAGGCTCAATAACAGGACTCTTGCCCCGAGCATCAGTGGTGGAAGTAGCAGTAGGAGTAACTGCATTCTTGGAAGTATCTGGAGGAGAGAAGACTCTTCCACTACGAGTAATCTTGCTAGATCCGGCAATATTATCAACGTCAACAGGCACATCAGCTACAGGCTCCTGCTTAACACCATGGATGTAAACATCAGACCCATAGTGCCAAGGCACAGCTTTGTCAGATGTATAAGGAATAGGACCAGGAGTAGTAATGACCACAGGAGCTACCCTGGCTTCAGCAACAACTTTCACAGGACCTTCAGCAGTAATTTTGATTGGACCCTGATGAGTGATTTTAATAGGACTCTTTGAAGTGATTCTTAGTGGTACTTTGTCAACCATATCAACCTCTTCAATCTTCCTACCTTGAGTCAGATGATCCACCATGCTTTCTACAGAAGATGGCCTCCTTTCAAATACAATGGTGTAATTATCCATGAGACGCTGAATTCCATCCTTCAACCTGAAGCACTTTTCTGGATTATACTCACAATAAACACAATCTTCACGACAACCCGGAAAGAACCCAGCTTGCACTAACTTCTTTCTGATGACAGACAATGGTGTGGTCAACTCCGCAACTGAATAGACATGTAGGTCTTCATCAATGGCATTGACAGTCTTCTCGTGATTTGGCATTGGAGCTGTAATCACATTTGGAGTACCTGGTGGATCAAACTCAATCTCTCCAGCATCGATCATATCTTGAATTTTGTTCTTCAAGACCCAGCAGTTATTAGTATCATGTCCTGGATAGTTTGAATGATATGCACATCGTGCATTGGGATTGTACTTGGGAGAGGTAACATTGGGATTCTGAGGAGCCTCCCTCAGGGTAATAAGTTCAGCCTTCAACAAGTGTTGCAATGCCTGAGCCATTGACATGTTGATCTTCGTGAACTGCCTTCTAGCCCTCTGTTGGTTGCCTTGAGGCTGCTCTGTTGTTGCAGGAGTTGGATTTGAAATATGAACTGCACTAACAGACTGATGCCTTCTGTTACGATCAGGTTGACCATAAACAGCATTGGATTCCTTCTTCCCGGTGGGAGGCTTCTTTGCAGCACTTGATGAAGAAGTGCCCACTTGGATCTTACCATTCTTTATACCATTCTCTACTCGCTCTCCTGTCATGATCAACTCAGTGAAGCCAGATGATGAGCTTCCAATGAGATGACTGTAAAACGGACCATTCAGCGTACACATGAACATGTCAACTAATTCCCTGTCAGTCAAAGGGGGTTGAACTCTTCCAGCTAAATCTCTCCACTTCTGAGCATACTCTTTAAAACTTTCTTTGGCACCCATAGACATGCTCTGAAGCTGCATGCGAGTGGGGGCTAAGTCAGCATTGTATTGGTACTGCTTATAGAAAGCTTCAGCAAGATCATTCCAGTCTCTGATGTTGACACTCTCCAACTGATAATACCACTCCAGCTGAGCTCCAGATAAGCTCTCTTGAAAGAAATGGATCCACAACTTCTTATCAGCAGTGTGAGGTTGAATTCTTCTGACATAAGACCTCAGATGCAGCTTGGGATAAGAGACCCCATCATAGACAACAAAAGTAGGAACCTTGAAACCCACAGGTATGACCACCCCAGATATCAAGCTCAAATCCTCAAAATCCAGCCCAGATGATTTCTGCAACTCCATAGCATCCATTCTATCCACCAGCATCTTGAATTTGTCTTCATTAGGCTCATGGTAGTAGTTAGCCTCAGAATCAGAGTCCCCCATTGTATGGTGGAGACTGCCTACCTCTTGCTCAGATTCTTCAGATTCATAGTCTTCAGCTGGTTCTTTGATCTTGGCAAGACCTTTGAACCTTCTTCCCATGTTGATCAAACCAGTAGACCTCCTAGTCTTCTTAGTCTTCTTGGCCAGCAGTGTCTTCAATTCATCCTGCCCCTTGGACAGGTTCAAGATCAGCTCTTGGAACTGTGCATTTTGTGCCTGGAGATCCTTAACTGATTGTTCAAGAGCCATTGCTGAAATAAACAGCGAGAAGATGAGAAACCTGTGCCCAAATATAAACCTGTGATGCAATGAAATGATATGGTAATGTATATGCAATGTTTTCAAGGACCGCAGGATTTAAATTTGCTTAAACCAACAAGAAGGTAAACTTTTATTAGTAATAACTTTGTTTTGCCTTTTAGGCTTACAAAAATGAAAGTGAAATAAGTACAAAAGATGGGGTTTTAAGTCTCCCATGGACGTTTCCTCTTTGTGTTGAGGTAAGAGTTGAGGTTCCGTTCCTCATGAAGTAGCTTTGTTAGTTCCAGAATCTTTTCTTGACTTGCTTTGTAATGAGCCTCGAAAGTATCCCTTTGCTCTTTCAGTTGGATCCATGATCTCTGCAAGTCTTCCATATCAGTAGGCATGTCTGGGTGAAGGATGGTATAAGCTGTGTCTCCTTCAGCAACAGGTTCCATGGTAACTGGTAGGACGGCAGGATATGGCATCATGAGTGTCTGAGCACGTGATCGTACCCATCTGAGATAAGCCTCCATAGGAATTGTGAACTTAGGCTCCAGTGTCTTACTATCAATCCTGTTTACCTTTCCCCAAGCTCGTATGAATCTCTGACGGTAACCCTGAAGATCGTTGTCGTAATCAAACACAATGCCCTGAATCAACATGTCATGTGGGCCATCGCTCCGAGCATAACCAAACTGTCGTAAAGCTAGAGAGGGGTTGTAGGTGATGCCTCCTCTTATACCTAGAAGTGGCACATTAGGAAACTCCCCACAACGGTCAATGATGGTGACATTCTCCATAGACCTGGAGCACCAATGGATGTCTGAGTGAGAAAGTGACATGATCCTCTTGGACCATCTGAACCCCTGCTCATTCTTCATTACTGAGCGAGGAAGGTGAGAAATAAACCACCTAGAAAGCAAAGGTATGCAGCACATCAAAGTTCCTCTTGCCCTTGTAGTACGGGTGTGAAGAGAATGTAGGATGTCTCCAAGCAATGTAGGCACTGGATTGTGACTCAAGAAAATGTTGATGGCATGAACATCTATGAACTGATCTGGATTGGGGAACAATACTAAGCCATATATTAGCAAGGCTAAGACCTCCTCAAAAGCATCATAGCTCATGGCCTTTAAGAACAACTGAGCTTTTTCTATCAACACCTTGGCAAGAATACCCTTGACTCCGCTTCTCGTTTCTAGAACAATATCAGACTTCTTCAGATGTAGAGCTGCAGCAGTAACCTCTGGTTTGAGTTCCTTCTCCAAGCCTGTGAAGGGTCTTTGATCAAGAACAGGTATACCCAGAAGTTTAGAGAACTCCTCCATGGTTGGAACTAGCTGGTAGTCGGGGAATGTGAAGCAATGGTGCTTAGGATCAAAGAACTGGAATAGGACACTCATCATGTCTTCACTGAACCCTGAAGTGACTAGATCCAATAGGTGACCATGTCTCTTGTTGAACTGGGAATGATCAGACACTTGAGAAACCAACTCTTTAAGCTTGGGAGGTATCCCTACAAAGTTGATCCTGATGGTGTTTCTACGAGCAGAAGCCATGACCTGCAACAAAGAACAAAGATAAATCTTTTGGTCCTTGAAATGGTTAGTGAAAATGCTATGCTTATGATGCATGATGATGTCATGATGTTATGCTCAATCACAAACATGTGGCACACACAAACAAGTCACACCATAGCCCCAGGTTTAAAGGCTTGCATGAGGTTCAAAGGTAAGTACCCTCCCCTGAAGTTAGATGGTTCATCCTGTCCTACAAAAGTAACCGGGTTCTAAGGGATCTCAATATCATTGATCCTTCACAAGGGTGGTTGTTCAGAAGGCAACTTACTTGCCAACCAAAACCCTCCAAGTTTAAGATCTCAATGAGTGTAGCATCGAGTGTTAACCAACTTCAGTCTGCACCAAAGCCGGTTACCTCACTACTTTTTAAAGGCCAAGATGAGTTAACTAGGGTTCTAAAAGTTAGTTAGTGCATTGACAACATATGGCAGCCTCATATTATCCTCAACTTGACTTAAGGAACATAAGTACCAACCAAGAAGTCGCACTAACTATGGCTACCAGATCAACCGTATCGATATACGTCGTACAGTTTCCTTGGTCTATTGCCATTTACCTAAGGTACACTAGATCCGGGTTAGGACCTTTCACACATAAGAGCACCCCAACAAGATAACATAAATCAAACAAGGCAAGCAATTCAAAGTGATCTTAATTCCTAAGGGTACCCCTCTTAAAATAGATCCCCAGCAGAGTCGCCAGTTCTGTAACACGGTGGGAGAACTGACTTTAAGTTATGTTGCGGATAGCAAGAGTCGCCACCGACTTTTATTTTATCCAAAAGGAAAGGGTATAAAAGAACAGGAAAGACCTTAAGAGATATTTTTTTGGGTCCGGGGGGTAGGTTATGTAAAGGGAAGGTGTTAGCACCCTTTACATCCATGGTTATCCATGGGCTCTTAGTTACTTAGCTCACTTTTGAATTGTTTTTGAAAGTGTAGTGTGTGAATAGAAAAATTTTCAGAATAGTTGATAATAATCCATGTACGGATGTGTAAAAACTTGTTTTTGAAATTGTGAAGAGTTTGAAAAGTTTTTGAAGTGAGCAAGTACATAAGAGGAACCTACCCTAAAGTTTTAAGTCTTTCTTGTTCTTTATCCTTTCATTGGTAAGACTATCCCTACTATTAAGGAGTAGGTAGTCATTACCTTGGATGTAAGGGACACGAGAGGGACATTCTGTTTTTATGAAGGCAACTGTGGGGTGTAATAAGCATATAGGAGGGACTATCATCATTATTCGAAGGGACTCGATTCGTAAAGGCAACCATGAGGGACTTGATGATTTTTTATTTTTAGAGGGACTTGCTTTATACACCCCACTTGACCTCATGATTTAGGCAACTTGAGGGATAACCTTAGAAAGTGAGACGGCGATTAAAATCGACTTACGTGTGTGAGTGTTTAATTTAATTATCTTATGATTAAATTGATCTAAGTTTATTTTAAATGACATACATGTTTTGCACTCCCTAATTACTAACCATAGCAAAAATAATTAAATAATTACAAAATTTACATCCAGGAGCATTTACATCATTATAATAAGCAAAATAAATAAATAGCAAAAATAAGTAAAATATAAATAAATAAGCAATAAATAATAAATAAATAAATAATAGGGGTTAGTGATAAATAATAATATTAAATAATAAGCATAAAGTTAGTAATAATAAAATAAGAGAAGTTAGTGAATAATAAAAATTAGTGAAATAATAATAATATAAGATTAATAAAGCAAAATAAATAATATGGTTAGTAGTAATAATAATAAATAAAATTAATCAAAATATTATAAGAATAAGAAATTAACAATTTTTAATATAAACAAATATATTTAGAAAGAAATATGAACAAACAATTATTTTAATTTACTAGTTATTAAGTTACTTTTAAATATACTACAAAATTTAATTATTATAAATTCAATTCTAAACAAAAAGTTATAAAAGGTATTCACATATTATATAAAGAGAAAAATAAGTTATAAGTATATTTACAAGATTTAATTTTTATTGATTCAATTATTTAAAAAAATGATTTAAGTTATAAACATAGTGTAAAATATATTTACCATATTATATGAAGAAAAGAGTTTATAATTATATTTACGAAATTAATTATATTAAAAATTATATACATAATAATTATGATAAGAATTAGAAAATAAAAATCATTTTTTGGAAAATAGAATTAAGTTTTGTTTAGAAAAGTATTTTTAAAGTTTAGAATATAATGTACAAAAATTACATGTATTTTACAACATAGAAAAATAATAAAACAATTTAATTTATTTTATACATAATAATTAAATATAGAGAAAAATAAAAAGAAAGAAAAAGAAGTCAAAACCTGATGGGGCTGGGATTTGAACCCAGTCCCCCATGCTTGCCAAGAACAATCTATACCACTGGACCATCCACACGCATGCGTTATCAGAGGGAGAGAAAGATGTTTTGTGATTTGCCTGAAAAATCCAGAAAAATAGAGAAACAAAAAGGCCTGGGGTGGGATTCGTACCCAGGACCTTATGAATGTATACGCATATGCTTGACCGCCTGGCTGGGAGAGCCTAACTGCTAACTTGTTGGCCATAATTAATAATATATCAAACCTGAAAAGCAAACAAAATAAATGAAAAAAATGTCACAAACGGGGAATCGAACCCCAGACCAAGCTATTGAGTACGCGCGTTCCAGCCACTGGGACAAGCCAGCGCTTGTGATAACCAACCAGCAATCAAACATAATATTTTAAACAATAATTTGAATTCCTGAGCGCGCGGGAAGCAGCCTTCTTCAACCTCCAGAGCTGCGAATTTACTTGTGAAAATTCCCATAAGTTTTCCTGCGAAAAAACCATTCCCAGCAAAACCTACAAACATCAACAAGCAACAAAACCGTACAATTTTACAAAATTAAAACCAGCATTATGATCCAGGCATTCACGTGATTAATCCTGTGTTCTTAGAATTCATTTAAGTTTCTTAAATCAAAAATCCCTAAACCTAGGTCCAAACCCTAACTATGGCATCTTGTGAATTAGCCACGGTTTCTTTGGTTTTCCTGCCCAGAAACATTCTATATCACACAACAAACAACATTAGTCAAGCAAAATCCATTTATATGCATTGAATTGATGTAATTGAAAAAGAGAAAAGTAAGAACAAGTGTGGCTCGGGTTTAGCAATATAGAGCACATGATATGCATATGAGTGATGCTTTAGCTTCAGTGATGATCAATAAACATCTCTATGTTCTTACTTTGCCTTCCAATGCCCTGGATTTCAAAATCCGAATCTCACTTTTTTGCTTGAAATTTTGAGATATGATCTTACCTTGTGGCTGCTGGAATTCGTGTCTTGAGGCTAGGGTTATGTTTGATACTTATATGAGAGTGAATTAGGTCAGAAATATGGATTGGTTGTGTGAAGATTTGATCCAAAAAATATTGAAAAAGATGGTGTCATGAAATTCAAATATTGGCTCATGAATACTTGCTATTTTTGGAGAGATCACATGATTTCTTTCTCTTTCAACTTCAATCACCAATTAAGACTTTCTAGAATCAATCACAAAAATAAATCTTCATTTTTAATATTTTATTTAAATTTAAAATGATTTTAAGTATAAAAAATCATAATAAATTAATTAAATAAATAAAAATTATGAAAATATTATGGAAATTTCGTGCATGATGTTATTGTATGGGTTGGGTCATAATTTGGTCAGCCCATTTGGAGAAAATTGCTTTTAGGCCCTCATTTTCATCATAAACCATCACAAATTTTCCCAACTTTGCAAGGGCACATCTCCCTCAATTTTAAAGGTATGAGGGTGTTCTTGGACTTTTTGGAAAGCTTGAAGAGTCCTCTAAACAACCCCATTGGTTTCAGGTCCATATCATTTACCAATCTCAAGTTATGCCCTTTTGAAGTTGTTGACTTTTTGTTGACTTTTGAAATGACCTATAATGTCTTAGATCATATCTTTCAAATGAAGCATTTTTGGGCTTAACTTTAAACATAAAAGTTGTAGAGAATTCAATTTCCTTCAAAATGAGCTTTGGATGGAGACTTGGTGATGAAGTATGTGAAAGTTATGGCTGGTCAAAGTTCAGTTGACTTTTACTGAGGAAACCCTAATTTAGAAACTCCTGATTATTGATGATCTGGAATCTCCTTGATGAATCATGATCAACCCTTGATCAAATGATAAATTTTACTTCATATAGTTGATGTTGGCAAAAAATCATGAAGTTTGACTTTGGTTTGACCACAGTTGACCTCAGTTTGACTTTTTAACTGTATTGACTGATTTTGACTTATCTGATCATCTGACTGAGCAAACTTTTGAGAAAAGTCTTGAAACTTGTCATGGGGGTTCTTATACACATATAAGATGTTATGAAGCTCACTTGAGGTGTTGGAAATCCATTTAGCCTGATTAAAATCAAAACCCTAGTTTTGGATGCACTGCTTAGGAGGTGCATTGTTTGAGGGAATTGTCAACTCTTTTGACCAATTGTGAACTTTGTGAACCTTGTGAACCATCATAAAATGTCTTGTGAACCTCATGGGAGGTATTATGAAGCTTGTGAACCTTGTGAACCTCATGAAGTGGCTTTGTAGACCTCATGAACCTCAGGAAAGCTTTGTAATCATTGTGAATCTTGTGAACCTTGTGAACCTTCAAGAAGTGACTTGTAGGTTTCATGAACCTCATGAAAGGTTATGGAAATGTTGAGAAACTTGTGAACCTTGTGAACCTTCAAGAAGTGACTTGTAGACTTCATGAACCTCATGAAAGGTTATATAAGCATTGAGAAACTTGTGAACCTTGTGAACCTTCTTAGCACACAAAGTCTTGTATTGTGAGGGCAAATTTTGGTGTGCAACAGCTGCCCCTGTTCAATTTTCTGAAACCTGAGGGGTTAGATTGGTATATTTGCCAGTCGTAACCTGGAAGGTTGAAGGGGATTGAACACAAAAGCCCAAAAATTTGCACTCACCAGTGCATAGAGTGATATTGATGGTTGGTTGAATATGATTGAGTGGGCTTAAAGATGCCACTAGGGGAAAGTTCTTCAGATATATTTCTTGGAAGATAAAGCAGTCCAAAATATGGAGGTATAATGAAAGCTGTCAGGAGTCTGGAGCAGTTCTGAGGTATTGATGATATGTTTTCAGGATACTGGAGTAATCCTGATGTAACAGCATGTCTTCATGAGGATAGAGCAATCAATAATGATAACCCTAAAGCAGTCTTGAAGTAATAATATGATTTCAGGAGGATAGAGCAATCAATAATGATAACTCTAAAGCAGTCTTGAAGTAATGCTTTCAGGAGGATAGAGCCATCAATAATGATAACTCTAAAGCAGTCTTGAAGTAATAATTTCAGGAGGATAGAGCCATCAATAATGATAACTCTAAAGCAGTCTTGAAGTAATAATATGATTTCAGGAGGATAGAGCAATCAATAATGATAACTCTAAAGCAGTCTTGAAGTAATATGATGATTTCAGGAGGATAGAGCAATCAATAATGATAACTCTAAAGCAGTCTTGAAGTCATGAGAATTTATCAGGAGGATAAAGTAACCCTGAGGTGACAATAAAGCAGTCCCAAAGTAATAAGGAGCTTATCAGGAGGATAAAGTAACCCTGAGGTGACAATAAAGCAGTCCTGAAGATCATAAGTTTGTCTGTTGGATAATTAACCTGAAACAAGGTAGCATTCTGTATAATAACATTAGTTTATGCTTTATGTATGCATGTATGATATGATGTACTCAAGTCATGTATTATATGTCTATGGATATATATATGCTATGGTATGATGTAAATGATGTATGTATGATATGATACTGCCGGAAGCGTCTGGATATCTTCGTATTACAACTGCTGGCCAGGGAAAATAAATCCCGATTCGTTGCTGAAGAATATATAACCCTCTGTTTGCTGAGGATAACAGGGTATAGATAACCTCCCGTCTGCTGGGGATAGTGACTTGTAGACTTCATGAACCTCATGAAAGGTTATATAAGCATTGAGAAACTTGTGAACCTTGTGAACCTTCTTAGCACACAAAGTCTTGTATTGTGAGGGCAAATTTTGGTGTGCAACACTCGCGCACCGCCGTCTCTCTTTGATTCTCAATATGTCAGGTATCATTTTTGCTTTCTTAATCCTCTATTTTCCACTTTTTTGCGTCAAATGTCTATAAATGCATGTTGTATTTGTGATAGGTTGGTTAGATATGACTTAGGAATAGTGAAACAGACTATAGATGGAAAAAATAGGGTTAGGGTTAGACTGTCCAGGGCAGGAATTTCATGCGTCGGGCAAAATTTGCATAAGTACATATGAGATTTCTGCCCGGTGCATAAGAACGCGCGTATTCCTGCGCCGAACACGTGCGGAACTTCTCCACCGGGCTAGGTGGCAGTGGGTGGAGTTTCACACTGGTGCCCGCGCACGTTGCTTCTACGCCCTTTCACTTGGCCTGCGGTGGAAGGGTGGATTTGATATGACGTCGAATTCACTCTTTATGTCTGCGTTTCAGGTGCAACCGGGTGTTTACGACCGAGGAGAGAAGACGTCGGGCCACAGTCCGAAGATGCGGTCATCACGCGTTTACCCGTCGGGGCGGAGAGCGCCAGGGATGGTACTGAACACGCCTCATCGTCCGGGCAGAATGACCTCTCCTGGGTTGCGGATGAACCCTTGGATGAGGAATCCTACTTTTGTGACGAGGCAATTCCTGCTTATGCCGTGGTGGAGGATAGAAGCCGGGAAGATCCCGAGAACTGGCAGTGCTACGCTCCCAAAGAGGCAGACCGGATATGCCATCATTTCCCGGGGAAGCAGTTCGCAATGTACGAGTTCGCTTTCCGGGAGGCGGGGATCAGGCTGCTCTTCAATTCTTTTCAAATGTCCATCTTCAAGTGGCTTCGGCTGGCGCCGTCTCAGTTACACCCTAATGCCCTTGCTTTCATGCGGGCGTTTGAGTTGGTTTGCCGCTTCCTCGGCATTGGGTGTACTCGAGACCTTTTCTTCCATGTCTTCCACCTCCAGCGGTCCGGTCTTCGGGGACGACACAGCTGCGTTTCCTTCAAGCAGCCCGTGCGTTTGTTCAAGACGTACGTGGATTCTGCCCGTCATTTTAAGGGTCGGTGGTATGTGGTGAGACCGATCACCTGTGTTGCCCTGCATTCCCTTTATTACTACAAATGGGAAGCAAATGGGGAGGAGAAGTTGATGTCGAAGATACCGCTCCACCGCCCATTATAGGATTAAGTTTGCAATGCTGGGTGTCGAGGATAGGCTCGCGTATAAGAAGTTGGTTGAGTACGTGCAGAGCTTCAATCTGGCGGTCTGGACAGATCAAAAGGGTGTGCCCTATGTCGACGAGGTCGGGATGCCAATCTACCAGGCTCGTATTATTAATACCAAGGCTTTGCTCGAGTGTAAAACTGAGGAGAAGGCTATGGAATTATTGAGTAGGTGTTTTACTTGTTCTTATTTTTGTTTATGTCTTCGCCCGCTAATGTTTATGTGCTTTGTTTTGCAGGTGCTATGCCCTCTGCTCGTGATCGGGTCCTCAAGCTGGCCAACCAGGTTGGTGCGCCGGACAGGGCTCCCAAGAAGAAGAAGAAAATCGCGCCTCGTGCTCAGGTGGTAGCTGGGGACTCCGGGGCTGGGACCTTGAACACAGCGAGTCCAGTGCCCTCCTCTCCTCCTCGGGCGTCTACAATCAACATTCCCGACAGCCCGCCTCTATCAGCCTCCCCTCTCCACAAGCGGAAGCGTCCGGAGGGGACTCTTTCGAGGTCGACCTTAGGGGGGAACGGGAGTCCGGGCGGACCTGGTAGTTATTTACTGCCCCCCTGTTACGTGGAGCGGGCCTTTTTCAAGGCCGAGGATGCGATCGCCGTGCCAGCGCCCGAAGCAAGGGCTATTCTGAACCAGAAGGCTGGTGTCCCGCGTAAGGAGCTGGCTAGGGACTTGGCCGCCGTCATCCGGGTGATGGAAACGGCCATGGTCTTGACTGATACTTCAGTGTCCACTGCCTCACTGGAGGACGCTCTCCTGCAAGTCCGATCTGAGAAGGATAAGCTGTCTAAGGACTTGTCGGACTACAAGGAGGAGTATCAGCTTCAGGAGGGGCTGAAAAAAGAGCTGGAGGAGGTTAAGAAGGAGCGGGATCAGCTGAACGCGGCCAAGGTGAGTCTGGATGAACAGATAGTCGGGCATCAGAAGGTGGCTGAGGAGAATGCTGGATTGCGTACTCAACTCGCTTCACTCGAGGATAAGGTCCGTCCGTTAGCTGACGAGGCTGAGGAGAAGGAGCTCTTGGTTCCCGGGGTGAGCTGTTGGGGCACATTCGCTCTCTCAATAAGGACCTCGTGGTTGTGTTTAAGGAGGGTTTTGACAACGCCGTTGAACAACTGAGGGTTTTAAATCCTGAATTGGTGACGGAGGGGTCAGCCCATAACTACTGTGTCCAGGAGGGGGAGATAGTGTGCCCTTTTGAAGCCGAAGAAGAGCTGGGGGACGATGAGGGAGAGGAGGAGGTGGAGAATGTTGAGGAGGAGCTCCGGGCGGAGTCTTAAAGAGTTTTTTGATTTGTTGTCTATATGGCCTGTGTGCCTTTTTATGTATGGCTTGCGTGCCTTTTTTATGTACTTTGGCCTTCGGGCGTATGTATTTTGGCCTTCGGGCGTACTTGGCTTTGGCCGTTTGTTTAATGTATTAATGTTGTTTTTTATTATTCTTCTTACTCGGTTATTTACCATGTTTTATATTCATGAATTGTTTTCTGCTCGACCATGTTAGTCTCCTCGGTTTAGGGAACCGACGAGGTATCGGGCGTCATGCCCGTTTGGATCGAAAACCGGGTTCGGTGTTCGGAACACCGGTTCCGAGGCTTGGGCTTTCCCATCGCGAGCTAGGATCCCTGCCGGTCTCGGTACTTTGACGTTGGTGCTCGATCGAGATCCCAACCGTCGGGGAGGGTTGTGTTCGCTGGAGGGTCAGTTCGTCCCCGGGTCGTGCGGTTCCTCTCTGTCGTTTTGAAGACGAAGAGCGTGGTCGTACCTCCCACGTCTCCCCGTGACATATTCAGCTGTAATATTGTCTAAGTTTCTCTGCGTTTCATGGTCGAGCGAGTTCTTCGCCTTGCAGGTTTTCTAGATAATAGGCCTCGTTGCTCGTCTTGTTGCGGACGCGGTAGGGGCCTTCCCAGTTGGCGGCCAATTTACCCTCTCTTGGGTTTTTTTGGTTTCTTCTGAGGACCAGGGTGCCCACCTGGAACTCTCTTTTTATGACCTTCGTGTCGTGGCGCAGGGTTATTTTTTGTTTGAGGGATATTTCTCTAAGGGCTGCTTCGGAGCGGATCTCGTCGACGAGGTCCAGTTCGGCTCTGAGTGCCTCGTCATTCATTTCTTCGTCTAGGGGTTCTTCTATACGTCTCATCAACTCTCTTATTTCTATTGGGATGACTGCTTCGGTGCCGTAAGTTAGTCGGAATGGGGTCTCCCCGGTCGTGGAGTGAGGTGTCGTACGGTAAGCCCATAGGACGCTATGTAGCTCCTCGACCCACGCCCTCTTCGCCTCACCGAGCCTGCGTTTAAGTCCGCGCAGGATTACCCTGTTGGCCGCCTCCGCTTTCCCGTTTGTCTGAGGATGCTCGACGGATGTGAAATGTTGCTTGGTACCTAAGCTCGCGACGAAGTCTTGGAATCCACCGTCCGTGAATTGTGTTCCGTTGTCCGTGATGAGGTCCTGGGGCACGCCGAACCGAGCGAGGATATTGCGTTTAAAGAATCGAAGAATATTCTGCGCTGTTATTTTAGCCAATGCCTCTGCTTCTATCCATTTGGTAAAATAATCTACCCCTACGATGAGGTATTTATTCTGGTACGATCTGGTCACGAAAGGTCTGAGGATGTCCATGCCCCACCATGCAAAGGGCCATGGAGAAGAGAGTGTTTTTAGTTCGTTCGGGGGTGCGAGGTGCATGTCGGCATGCCGTTGGCATTTGTCGCATTTCTTTACATGTTCCTTAGAGTCATGTTGCATGGTCGGCAAGTAGTAGCCTGCTCGAAGAGCTTTTCGTGCAAGTGATTGCCCGCCGGGGTGTTGGGCGTTTATTCCTCGGTGTATTTCTCCCAGTATGTCGGGGACTTTTTCTTCCTCGACGCACTTGAGTAGTGGGATGGAAAATCCCCTGCGGTAGAGTTTCCCTTCGAGGAGGACGTATGAGCACACCCTACGTTTGGTGGTGGCCGCCTCTTTTGGGTCGACGGGGAGCTCGTCCTTCGTTAGGTAATTATAGATAGGTGTCATCCAACAGTGAGTATCCCCGATCGCGTTGACCTCGAGTGGAGGAGGTGGTTTTTCGATACTAGGTCGAGGAAGGATTTCTTGAATTACGGATTTGTTCCCGCCCTTCTTTCTCGTGCTAGCTAGTTTTGATAAGATGTCGGCCTGTGTGTTGTGCTCGCGAGGTACGTACTGTACTTCCCACTTCTCGAATTTTTCGAGTCTTTCTTTGACCAAGGTCAGGTACTCGACAAGGTTGTCTTTCTTGGTCTGGTACTCTCCTCGTACTTGTGATGCCACGAGCTGGGAGTCTGTTGATATTTTTACTTCCTTTGCTCCTAGGTCTTCGGCCAATCTTAGACCGGCGATGAAAGCTTCATATTCGGCTTGGTTATTTGACGTCGGGAAGGCTAGTGCTAGTGAGACATCGATCAGGATCCCGTCCTCATTCTCGAGGATGATTCCAGCTCCACTGCCTGTCGTACTGGAGGCGCCGTCGACGAAGATCGTCCATTTATGGGCGCCGTCCGTTGGAGCTGAGTTGTGGGTCATTTCCGCGACGAAGTCGGCCAGTGCTTGGGCTTTCAAGGCCTTTCTATTCTCGTATTGTATGTCGAATTCGGAGAGTTCCAACGACCATTTGAGCATTCTTCCGGCCATATCTGGCCGTCCGAGAAGCTGTTTGATTGGCTGGTCGGTTCTTACTTTGATCGTGTGCGCGAGGAAGTAGTGGCGTAGCCTCCTTGCCGCATTTATGAGGGCCAGGGCGACTTTTTCAATTTGTTGGTATCTGAGTTCGGGGCCTTGGAGCGCTTTGCTCGTAAAATAGATGGGTTTTTGTCCTTCGTCGGTTTCCCTTATTAGGACGGCGCTGACGGCCTCGGTTGCCACAGACAAATACAGGTACAAGGTTTCTTTTTCTAATGGTCGTGATAGGACCGGGGGTTCAGAGAGAACCTTCTTCAAATGGAGTAGTGCTCGTTCACATTCGTCGGTCCACTCGAAGTTGGCTTCCTTACGAAGGAGTCTGAAGAATGGCAGTGCATGCTGGGCGGATTTGGCAATGAAACAGGAGAGTGAGGCGAGCATTCTGTTGAGGGATTGGATTGATTTTTTGGTCCTCGGGGTTGGAAATTCCGAGAACGCCCGATATTTGTCGGGGTTGGCCTCGATACCCCTTTCGGTGAGGTAGAAACCCAGGAATTTTCCCGCTCGTACTCCGAACGTGCATTTTTCAGGGTTAAACCTCATTTTGCATTGCCTTGCCTGCTCGAAGACTTTGTATAGGTGTCGAGCATGGTTGACCTCCTCGTGTGACTTGACGATCATGTCGTCCATGTATACCTCGAGCATATCCCCTATTTCTTCCTTGAAGACTTTGTTCATCATGCGTTGGTATGTGGCCCCGGCGTTCTTGAGCCCGAATGACATTACGTTGTAATAGTAATTGCTAGTTGGGGTCATGAATGTCGTATGTCTCTTGTTCGTGTCCGACATAGGGATTTGGTTATATCCACTGTATGCGTCCATGAAGGACAGGAGTCTAAAACCTGCAGAGTTGTCAACGAGTTTGTCTATGTTAGGGAGAGGGAAAGCATCTTTGGGGCAAGCCCTATTAAGATCAGTATAATCAACACACATACGCCATTTTCCATTATTTTTCTTAACGAGGACTACATTAGAGAGCCAGGTTGTGTACTGGGCTTCAGAAATAAAATTTGCCTCTAAGAGGTCTTTTATAGCTCGCTCGGCAGCCTCCGCCTTCTCGGAGGACTGCTTACGCCTACGCTGTGCTATGGGCTTGACTGCCCGATCTAAAGCTAGCTGGTGACACGCGATCTCGGGATCCAGGCCGGGTATCTCTGCGGCGTTCCATGCGAAGAGGTCGGAGTTCTCCTTGAGGCATGTCACGAGCTCCTCCCTTGTTTCCTCGGGCAATCCCTTGCCTATCTTTACTGTTCTTCCAGGATCGTCACCCAGAGGGATGAGCTCGAACTCTCCATCGGGGATCGGTCGGAACGGGTGTTCGTGATACTGTTCCTCGGCGGGTTTCCTTTCTTCAGTTTCGTCGTGGCCAATGCGGCAGTCGAGGTCGATGGCGTTGATTCCCTGGAGGGGAGCATCTTCGTTCTTGAGTTTTTTGTTGCTCTTTGTATTGACTGTGGCTTGTCCTTTTACTGCAGCGTCGTAGCACCGTCGGGCAGCCTCAATGTCGCTGTGGATGGTGACTACGCGGCCCAGTTTGGTGTAGTATTTCATCTTCAGATGGACAGTAGATGGGACCGCGGTGAGTTCGGCTAATGTCGGGCGGCCGAAGATGCAATTGTAGAGGGATGGACAGTCTACGACCAGGAATAGGATTTTGACTTCCCTGGCCGTTTCCTGTTCCCCGAAGGTGACGAGGAGCTCGACATATCCCCACGGTCTTGTCGTGGCTCCATTGAATCCTTGGAGGTCGGATCCGACGTAGGGGGATAGGTTGGTCTTGTCTAATTTCAGAGTCTTGAAGAGGTGGACGTACATGATATCCACCGAGCTGCCTTGATCGACCAGAATGCGCTTGACGTCGAACTGGGCCATCCTCGCCCTGATCAATAGTGGAATGCCCGAATTCGGGGAGCCGCCCGAAAGTTCTTCTAAAGAGAAGGATATTGGGTTGGATTTACCCCGATACTTTGTCAGCGTTGCCTTTTGTTCGGGCGCGGTCAGAAGGAGCTCGTCGAACTTGTTTACTGAGAGAGCGGCGGCCTCGCCGTTAATCCCTTCGCCCGATATGACCAGGGCGGTCGGGAAATCTTCCCAGGGGCTGAGTGCAGTGATCCGGCCTTCGGGCAATGGTTCAGGGAGGATGAAATCCTCTGGACGTGACACGCAGAGGGCCACTTGATAAGGAGAGTTGTCGGGGGGTGTATCTTCCCGAGGTCTCTTCTTCTCCGACTCTTTATGTTTGGGAGTTTCGTTCCTCCTCGTATACTGTTTAAGATGCCCTTCTTGGATTAAAATCTCTATTGCATCTTTTAGGTGGACGCAGTCTTCGGTCACATGCCCGTGGCTCCTGTGGAACCTGCAGTATTTGGACTTGTCGGTATGAGGCTTTGGTGCAGATGGTTTTGGGAATCTTACTCTGCCCTGTTTGAATTCGGAGTTGATACATTCCGCGAGGATGCGCTCGCGGGGAGCTGTCAGCAAGGTGTACTCGCTATATCGGCCCGCGGGGCCCCTTCCTTCTCGAGGCTCGCGGGGTCTTTCTTCCCTTCGCTTGTCCCCGTTGCGACGGGGAATATTCGGATCTTCGCGCTGGGGGTGATCGGTATCTCCGATATTATGGCCGCTGCGGGCGTTGTGGGCTACCTGCTTCTCTTCGTATCTGATATAGGCCTGGGCCTTGTGCAAAAGTTCATTCAAGGTGCGGGGAGGCTCGATCCCGACGGCTCTGCTGAGTTCGCTGCCGGGAAGGAGCCCCCTCTCGAGGAGGTATTTCTTCATGTGTTCAGTAGTGTCTATCTCGACAGCTTCCTGATTGAATCGCTCGATGTACGAGCGTAGTGTTTCATTCTTTTTTTGTACTATGGCCTCGAGGGTCGCCTCTGTCTTGGGGTGACGCCGGGAGGATTTGAAATGCCTCGTGAACATGGATCTCATGACTCTCCAAGACGTGATGGACTCGGGGGCCAAGCTCTTGTACCAGGCCATGGCCCCTTTTCTGAGGGTTGTCGAGAACAGCCTGCATTTGAGGTGCCCGGTGATGTCATTGCGGTAGTTGAGCATCGCGTTAACGTTGTCGACGTGGTCGTCGGGGTCGGTAGTCCCGTCGTACACAGCTTTATTAGGAGGTTTCTCCATGCCTTTGGGGAGCGGAGCTTCCATTATTGCCCGTGACAGGGGACAATGCAGGTCTTCTTCGTCGCTCCTTAGTGGAGAGAGTTCGTTGCGGTCGGGACTACGCTCGCGCCTCGACGAGGTTCCCAATCAATCGTTGTCGCGGCGGGCGCGTGCCCTGCTTACATGAGGTTCTGGGGAGCGACGTCCTCGTTTCTTTGTTGCTTCTGGACGTTGTTGTGTCCTCCTCTCCTGTTGAGGTCGGACCTCCTGTCGTTCAGCTTCTAGGACCATGATTCTCTCGTGCTGCTGGTAGAGCATAGAGCCGGCCTGGTTGAGGGCGTTCACCATAGCAATCATGGTGGCGTCTCCTTCGACAGGAACGGGGATGGGGTGAAATGCCTCGGTCCCTTGGTTTTGAACGTGATGGGGATCCCCGTTATTTTGGGGTTCCGGAGACGGAGTGGCTGGATGGCCGTCTCGGGCGTCTGCTTCATGGAACTGCGGGCCGTCTTCCATAGTGTAGTCGACGAGGGGACAGCTGCGCTCGCTAGGTTGTTCTCCGGCCATGTTGGAAGGACAGTGTGAGCTTTGATCTTATGTTTGTGGAAGAAGGGGGAGCTAGTTCCCACAGACGGCGCCACTGATCTTACCTGATCAGGAGGGCCTTCCATTGGTCGGTAGAACGTGGCAAAGTTGATGGATGGAATGGAGGGGGGTGTACCTGCAAGGCACTCCGATGCCAAAGTTAGAGAGGTACAATATGGTAATATCAATGAGAGTTTAGCATGAGTGAGAATACCTGACCCTTTGCTAAGAAAGGGTATTTATAATATGCCCCCAGCGCTGGGCCAAGGCTCCTCAATGGGCTTGATCTGGCTAGGCCCAAGGAGGAGCTGCCAAGGGACGCGTAAGAAGCGTGAAGACCTAGACAAAAGGTCTGCCCATTGGTCCAACTGCCCCTATCTTTCAGGAGATAATGAAGGGCAGTTGGGTGGCGTGGCAGATGAGCTGGCAGATATGCTCTCTGCCCGTCTTCAGTGTATGCCCGTCGTATCAGCAGGTGACTTATTCAAGAAGTTCACTTGCTCGGGCATATGGGCCTTTGCCCGACATATGTTGGGTCGTGCCCATGTATAGCCTCGCGGCCCAGTCCGGAACAGTTATTATGAAAAACATTCTCTTAAAGTTGTATGATTGTGATTAGAAGTTGATTATGCAATTTGAGTAGGGAAGCAACAAAACATTCAAGGTGAATACGAAGACAACTGAAACTAAATTCTTTAGTGTAGAAGGCGCTGGAGGTGACAGTGAGCTATGAGACAAGAGATTGAGGCATCTTAGTTTCACAAACTTAAGGCATCTGAAGTACTTCATGTGAGATATGCATGAAAGGCATGCAGCCAAGATTGCCATTTGCATCAGAAGTATCCCTAAGAGCAAAACATGCTTTGGAAGTAGTACATTTTGACATGTGTTGACCATTTGAAGTACCTTCACTTGGAGGGAATAAATACTTTGTGTCATTTGTGGACAAGTTCATAAGGATGACGTGGGTGTTCGTTATAAAGTTCAAATACGAGGTTTTTGTTGAATTTAAGAAATTTATAATCAAGGTTGAGAATCAGTGTGGTCAGACTCTGAAGTTTCTCAGGACTGATGGTGGATGTGAGTATAACTCTATAGAGTTCAGAAAGTACTATAAGGATAATAGAATTGAGCATGAGGCTATTGCTACATACACTCTTTAACACAACGATCTCGCTGAAAGAAGAAATTGAACGTTGCTTGATATGACAATAAGCATGCTGAAGGAGAAAAATCTCCCTCACACCTTGTGGGAAGAAGTTATTGCCACTGCAACATATGTGATCAATAAATGTCCAACCAAGAAGTTAAAGAAAATTGTTCCTTTTGATAAGTGGACTAAAGATGAGTAAAGTGTGAGCCATTTGAACGTGTTTGGTTTTGTTTGTAACAAACATGTTCCAAATGCTAAGAGTAGGAAGTTAGACATTAGAAGCAAAGTCATATTGCTTGTAGGGTACCACATTACATGTGCTTATAAGCTCTATTATCCTTTTACTAATAAGGTTGAATTCAACAAATATGTCATTGTGAAAGAATCATAAACGTGGGATTGAAACAAGTCTCAATCCAACTCTGGTGCGGTGTTAACAACTGAGTTAACTTCTGAAAACATTTCAGAACTATAGCAGAATCTGTTTCTGAAGGAGATTCAAAATTTGAAGATGAGTTAGAGTCTGAAAGTGACTTTGATACTGAAGGCGAGCATGACTCTGAAGGTGAATATGATTCTAATCCATATTTATATTCTGGTGGTGATCCAAACTCTATGAATATTCCAGACTTTAAAGGTGGTCATGCCTATAAAGACGATACTTTTGGGATTCCAGCATATGATATTGTTCTTGCGTCTGAAGAAGATTCTAAACATGTTTAGAGGCCACAAAGAATCATAAACATTCCAAAAAGATTTGCAGAGTTTGATATGGGGAAAAATACTAAAATAAACTCTGAAAGGGAAGTAATTTAGTGTGCCATATTAGTAGACTCTGAACCAGTGAGTACAGAAGAAGCTTTCAAGAAGAAAGTCTAGCTGAAGGCCATGAAAGAAGAACTTGAAGCTATAGAAAGAAACAAGACTTGAGAGTTCTGAGCATCCAAAGAACAAGAAATCCATCAGCGTAAGATTATTAGCAAGAGGATTTCTATAAAAATTGAGTTAGATTACTTTGAAGTGTTTGCGCCTGTAGTTAGACATGAAACAATCAGATTGGTGATTGTTATAGTTGCAAATAGGAATTGGTCTCTGATACATCTGGATGTGAAATCTGCATTTCAGAATGGTCCATTGCAAGAAGAGGTATATGTGACACAACATCTTGGATTTATGAAAAATAATCAGGAAGGGATGGTGTACATGTTACATGAAGAGTTGTATGGACTGAAACAAGCTACTAGAGTTTGGAATCTGAAAATTGATTCAATATTCAAATTCCAAGGATTCAAAAAATGTGAGATGAATTATGGTGTTTATGTTCTATATGTTGATGACATATTGCTAACAGGGAGTTGTGAACATGAGATAAATAATTTCAAGAAGGTGCTAGTGAATGAGTTTGAAATGACTGATCTAGGAAATATGACATATTTTCCAAGGATGAATATTATGTACTACGAGAAAGGCATAATTTCACATCAGTTGAAGTATGAACTTGAGCTTCTGAAGAGATCTGGGGTGTTGAATGGTAAGGTTGTTGTCACACCTTCAGAAACAAATCACGAATTGGATTATGATCATGAGGTTGATGATGTAGATGCTATAATTGTTGTCAATAAACAACTAGAGAATAACATTATTTGAAAGTTGTTACATCACATAATATATCCTCAACAAACCCAAACCCTAGTACACCCACATCCTCAAAAACAAATATTTAACTACATATCACAACACTCATATACAAGAGTATAAGAGAACAAAGAAAGTCAAATACAAGCTTAAAAAGTTTTTGACGAGTGCATTTTGGAATAAAATTTGATATATATATATATATATATATATATATATATATATATATATATATATATATATATATATATATATATATATATATATATATATATATATATATCATTGAAATCCCGCAGTTTATTCACAAAACTAAACGATGTAAGACTTCTTGAACATGTATATTATTTTCAATCAACGCCAACAATTTCCACCTTGATTAAAATAATACATTAAAAACTTTCATTGTCTTTACCGACAATCATACCCCATCATCAAGAGTATCAATATGTATATTTTCAATCAATCTCAACAATTTCCACCTTGATTGAAAATAATAAATCAACTTTCATTGTCTTCACCGACAATCATTCTACACCATTAAAAGTATAGTCACTTGAAACTATACCAGACCACTCCAAGAATTTTCACATTGTCTTCACCGACGACAATCATAGTTTTAAAAACTAACTAATCTCTCATGAAGAATATATTTCACTTGAAAATAAATCACTTTAAGAATTTTACATTATCATCATTGATAATCATATCTTTTATCATGAAGAAGAAATTTAAAAGAATAATTATGTATCGAAAAATAAAACATATTTGAAACTGTCAAACTATTTCATAAAAAACAAATCTATATTACTTAATTTCCAACCTTATATTACATTTCTTTTTGATTTGTCAAATATATGATTCATTACTTATTTTTCTAACATTTAACATAAGAAATATATCTGTAACAAACCCTGCTATTGCACGTATATTTTCCTAGATAACTAAGAAAATTCAACATGAAATCGATATGAAAAAAATATATATAAAAAGAAAAGATTTGTATAACTATAATATCTTAAAATTTTAAATAAATATATATGTTAACTTGAGTCGTGTAGTCCATTAAGACTTAAAAAGACTAAAATTTTTATACCTACAATGATTTGTAATGGGTACAATTTTAATATTGCTGAGTTGATTTGGTTATATTTTAAGAAAAATGCTAGTCAAAGTAGTATATAATTTTATAGTAGTAGTAAAATTCAGAATTTATTAATTTTATTAAAATCTATTTGAATTCATAAGAGTTTATAACACCCCTTGTTTTTATATATTAGGGAGAGTGTACATATAAAATCAAAGTGGTGGAGATTGCTCAAAATATTTCTGGTGGACATTGCATGTAGTTAAGGATGACGATTAGTTGAGAGGAAAAAAAGAAGATAAATAATGATTATCGAGTGTTTAGGCTAATGAAAATTATCTAATGGTTCTACTAAAATTCAATTGGAAGAAAAAAGAGTATATATATATATATAGACGACCTTGACCTTAAGAAATATTGATGTTTATGTATGTGGTTGTTTTATAGTATAATTTTAATTTTTGAAATAAATAGCGTTTTCTTTTTCTTTCTGAATTTAATACAAACAAAAACGAACAAAAAGTCTATGTCGTGGGATATAAATTTGGTCATCACTCATCGATAATTTATAATGGCCAAATATGACGACTTTGTCTCATTTTGAAGCATTCTATATTAATATGTTAGTGATTTTGGAGTGTCTACAATTGAACCTTCTACTTCTTTATCAATATTTTCTTGAATAAATAATTTTGTAAGAATATACTGAGTTTAAGGATATATAAAATTTTCAAATTCTTCGTTATAAAATCCTCTCATAAAAGTATTTTAAATTTGTATTTGATTTTCTTTGTTCTATTATACTTCTATGTTAAAGTATTAAGAGATATAGTTAAATATTTGTTTTAAAGATTATGAATATATTTTATTGATATAATTAGAGTTTTCAAGAAGAATGAAGAAGAAGAGAGAATAATAGAAAGAAACTATATATTATAAAAGATAATTTATTAAAGTAAAATTAGATGATTTGTCACTACAATGATTTTGGGTGTGGTGTTGTCATTGACATCATAAACATCCCCTCTTGTCTAAAATATAGTCTTCGTAGATACATCTCCTTTTGTCGAGGATGAAGATGGAAATTTTGATTAACTCGTTACATGTTAGTCTATTCTCACTTTTGTGAGCATGAGCTATAGATAAGAGTTTTGACACCATATTTGGGGGAATGATCTATCATTCTCTTTTTTATGTTCACAATCATAGTTGATCGGAGATGAAACATTCTTAGTTCACATCTATTTTGAACATCTCTTAAATAAAGTTTAAAAAAAATTCTCGGATCTTATTCATCCCGATGGTTCACTCAATTAGCTCTACATAAATATTTTGATGAACTCGTTGAAAAAATGGGGTTTTTACAAACTCTAAAAGACATTGTGGATAAAAACAAGATCACTATTTTTACATCCTTCGTCTCAAGGGCTTTAGAAGGATCCTAAGGAGAACTTGTCTCCTGGTCTCCAAACCAAAACTACTATCATAGGAGTATAGAATAAGTCCAAGTTTTAGAAGTATATATAAACAATTATGTCATAAGGGTGTAATTGAAGAACATGATGATGCCATCAAAGCTTCATATTGTTCTCATGATTTTTGAACTTCAAAATCAATATTGCCATAATATTACTAAGGGCGTCCCTTATCAAATAGAGTCATCTATAGTTGGTTGAGATTCTTAATAATATTACATCAATAAGGATAAAGACTCCACTTCGATTCAAGGACGGTATGACCAAATTATTTACATTTTATCTGATGACTTTCTCAAAGATACTAGGATGTCAATAACACTAGTCATGAAAACAAAAATCAAAACACAATCTCAAGAAGCTATACATCCTCCAAGTTATAGACACGAATATAAAACACATTAAAGTAAGAATATTTATGTTCATAAGTTAACTCTATCACCACTCCATCAACAATATGATGAATTCAATAAAATATAATTCATGAAGAGACTCCTAATAAGTCATTTATATTTTCAAGAAAACATCTGATTCAAACCAACACCTCACTCGTTAGCAATTCTAAGAACAATACAACATCTTCAAGACCCATATCTCAAAATACACATTATTTGTTTTCAACTTTAAATTGCACACTCATAATTCCTATTAACTAGTGTAAGAATATTTGTCGATACACTCGTATACACAATTTGAAGATGAAGAGATGAAAGTTCCAATTGATCTCCATCATCCAACCATTACGTATTAGTTCGTCATTGGTATAGTGAATTTGAGTTTTAGATTATAACATGATTTTTTAACACAATGATTTTCCAAGTCTTAAGCAAACACTATTAAAATAATAAAAACCATATATTTTTTTTAAATTTTAAAAACAATTGTTTCTTAATAAAACCATGAACAAACAATGCTAAGTACTACCAAAACAAAAGAAAGGCATTTGCAGCTGTCAGTGCATTTTAAAATGAGTGGTCCAGCTATATTCCATTTTCATTTTGGCTTCCCATTATAAAAGCAGTTAAGGCATGAAATGACTCTTGTTTCATATTCTCACGTCCTTATTAATCTTGTGTTTTCAACGTCTACGTTACGCGGTTATCTCTTCAATAAAACCAACCAACATATAATAAATAACATAATTTCAATTATGACCACAAACACGCTTTTGGAACACAACAAAATTGTTATACAATAAACCTAGTATTATGTGCGACTTTTTCTTTTTTGGTATAATTAGTGCAACCGTTTTATGAAATGTTAAACCAAAAAAATGAAAAAGTATTAGTCTGATATCCGACTTATGATCGATTAATACAAGAGAATCAATCATATTGTTTATTAGTTGTGATTCCGTTTAAAGTCAGAATAAATCTTCGTATAGACTTATTCAACATAAAAATTGATTGCACCTAATAAGTTCAAAATAAAATAACTTGACTTTGTCTTTGTCTTTGATATATAAAGACATAAATGATTCAATTATTTTCCATATGGAATAAAACACAGTCTGTTTAATGAGTCTATGTTATCATAAAATGGTGATAGAGAAAGAGAACCACATAAGAACTGGTCAAAAACAAAATAAAGAAATGAGAGAAGCAACCACAATGGGATGCGCACGTTCTATCTATCTACGTGGGGCTGTGGAAATTGAAATCCACTAGGAACGCTGCCGTTTAGGTCATTTTCAGAAATGAGATATGCTACGAATCATAATGCGCCACGTGGAAACATGCCAGAGAGTAACAACCAAGTTGTGGCCCCCACTCACGCAGTGTCGTTTACAACAGTCAACAACAACACCGCGGCTTTAGCCCAATCCAGCTTTTGCATTTCATAATATCATAAAACTATTTGATATTTTTAGCAGAATTAAATATATTATATCTTTATTTTGAGAGTTGTGCTAAGTAAAAGTTTATAAATTAGAATAATTAGTCTTGATAAAGTCCAATTAAAAGAAGCAAAATAAAAACAAGTTGTACTTGTGAGTTGAAGAGCTCATTAACACAAACTCTTTCTCTCAGCTAGTAGTTGAGTTCATCACTTCATCATAACCACGCCGGAATGTGGAAACCACGCGCTCTCTCCGTCACACTCGCTCTGCTTCTTCTTCATTCTCTTTCTCTATCTCTTGTTTCAGCTCAGACCAAGAGATCTGAATGGAAAACACTCACAGGTATATACATGCTGGAGGATCTGTCTTCATCAACTTTCATTGCTTTATTTTAACTTATTAGGGTTTTCATTTCTTGTAATTTGAGCTAACAAGAGTTTCATGCTTCTTCAGCTGAATCAGGAAAAATGAAAATCTTAGTAGAAAATGAAACAATTTATAGTTTCTTTTCCTGATTCAACTTGTTTTTCTATTTTTAGATACATCAATCTCAAGTCAATTTTTGGTAGTTTCTTAAATTGAAAGAATCTTGTAATAATAACTATGAGTAAACTTGTTTCTCATATAAGACGAAATTAGTTTCTGTGTTTGAAGTTTTTGATACCAAAATTTTTGGTAGGTAGCTAGAAATTTATCTTAGCTTGACTTGAATATAATTCTTGATCAAATCTCATACTTTTCCATTTTAGAATATATTTCAGAATATGTGATTGAATTGAATGACTCATGCACAATTTTTCATTTTATATATTTTTTTTAGCAAAAAGAGAGGCTTTTACTCTATGCTGGGTGAGTTGGGACTTACTTTATGGGATTGTTTTGCAGGAAGTCCACCATTGGTCATAGCACATGGTGGTTTTTCGGGTATATTTCCGGATTCCAGTTACGCGGCTTATCTTTTGGCTGTACAAACTAGTGTCTCCGATGTTGCTTTATGGTGCGACGTGCAATTGACGAAAGATAAAGTTGGGCTTTGCCTTCCAGATGTCAATCTTATAAACTCAACTTACATTTCAATTTATTTCCCAAATAAAACTGTGAGTTACTTAGTCAATGGAGATTCCGTTAGTGGCTATTTTTCCGTGGATTATACCTTCAAGGAGTTATCTGATGTTATCTGTACGTTCTATTTTATTGTTGTTCATTATTATTATTTTATGGACTGATTCATTCTTTTGTAAGGGATTTACTTGTTTTATGGTTTAAGGTCTTTTTTTCTGATTTTTTTTTTTGAGTTTGAAGTTTTTTGTTTTATGGATTCTAACATTTTTTTGTTACTGGACAGTAACTCAGGGAGTATACACTCGGTCAAATCTGCCCGAAAACAATGGTTATTTAATAAATAGAGTTGAAGATATACTCCCAATAGTGACCCTACAAACACCAGGTTTGTGGTTGAATATTCAGGTAAATTGAATGTATAATCCATTCTCATGATTTAGCCTCCTTTTTTGCTTTAAAACTAACTCTTGATTTCTCTGATATTTTACAGCATGATGCATTCTACACGCAACACAAACTGAGCATGAGAAGCTATGTACTTTCAATTTCTAGAAAAGTGCATGTCAGTTATATCTCATCACCCGAGGTTGGTTTTTTGAGAAGTATTACGACACGCTTCAACCCAAAAATAACGAAACTTGTCTTCAGGTTTCTCGATCAGGATGACACAGACCCATCGACCAATCAGACTTATGGTTCATTACTAAAAAATCTTACCTTTATCAAGACTTTTGCTTCTGGAATTCTTGTTCCCAAGGGATATATATGGCCAATAGATGCTGTTAGTCTTTATTTGCAACCACATACCACTTTGGTTTCAGATGCACATAAAGCAGGGCTGGAAGTTTATGCATCAGATTTTGCAAATGATATTGTATCTAGCTTTAATTACAGCTATGATCCTCTTGCTGAGTACCTCCAATTTATTGATAACGGTGATTTCTCCGTTGATGGGGTGCTGACTGATTTTCCCATAACTCCATCTGAAGCAATTGGTAAGTTATTTATTTCCCCCCTCCATTTTGTCAGAATGCATTTGATTTGTTCAAAATCTTATTCGGTTAAAACATGTTTGGATGGAGAAGTTTTAATGGGAAAGGAAAATATACTTTATATGCCAACATTTTAATTATTTGAGGGAGGAGTAAAATCAGATATTATCACATATAGCCTTCCAATCATTGATTATTTACTCTTATAAATTTTTTTGATACTGTTATAAACTTTCAATGGAAATATTTTCTACGAACCCATCCTCTCCAAATACATTCTCTGCATAATCTCTTCAAAGTAAGGATTTATCAAGTGAATTAACATGATAAATAACACATAATCCCGGACTTTGGCCATCTGTCTCTAGTTGGTATATCTATAATCTTGTTTAACTTTACAATCTTGGTAAGGAGATAGTCGTTTCTCCCGTGTGTGTGCTCAATAATTGCACAATGATAGGACACTGGTGGAACAATGTGGACCTTTTTGGATTTCTTGTCCTAGTGCGGGTGGTGTACACACAAAGTTACTAAAAATAGAATCCCTTAGCCCAACAGCCACCACGTCCTGCATTTTTGCTTCCATCTTAAACTGAATTTAGCTTAGACTACGCACGTTCTCTAGACAGGTTGGGAGATATAGCTATATACCCTTTAGTTTGAGCAATTATCATAAAAATTTCATCACAATGTTCAATTTCCTTACTCTTCTTTGTTGTATTTAATGTGCTTAAAAATCATAACCTCATAACATATATGTATTCTTGTGTGTACTATTCATGTCTTTATTTAAATAGGTATTGAGTTTGTCTTCTCATTTTGCAGATTGCTTTGCCCACCTAGGCACAAATGCTACGAGAATAGGTACATTTTGTTTTGATCTGGAATATGTATTCTCAATTTGTTCATCAATAATTTCTAGTTGTTTCATTGCATGATTTCAATCATTCTATTGAAGCTTAGTGTTCATCATTGTTGACTTGTTGCTCTCAATTTTTATTATTTTCAGATAAAACTTTGATTATTTCAAAATTTGGAGCAAGTGGAGATTATCCAGCTTGTACCGACTTAGCGTATAACAATGCCATATCAGATGGTGCGGATGTTATTGACTGTCCTGTTCAAATTTCAAAGGATGGAATACCGTTTTGCTTAAGCTCAATTGATCTTCTAGAGAGTACCACAGTTGCTCAAACACGCTTCAGTGATTTGGCCACGAGTATCCCTAAGATCAAATCTGGCCGTGGCATATTTACGTTCAAATTGACATGGGCTGACATAAAAGGCCTGACCCGTAAGTCAAAGAAAAGTTCTGTAGTTTATTTATTTATTTTTTCTTTCAGCAGTCTATTATTCTTCAGCATTTCCATATTTGCATGCTGGCAATCAGACTTGTCTAAGTGTATTGACAGATACTTAAATAAGATAAATTGTGTTTTAGGAATAACTTAGCTCAGAATGCCACTTTATAAGATAATCTAAGATTCACGAGTAGTTTTCCATGGAAAACATTTCCCTCCACTATCTTTAGCTTTTTACACTTTTGCTACCTGCTATTGTTATTGATTTTATTTGTAATGAAGAAATAAAATGTATTCAGTGTTATAAAAGAGTAATTGACATATTTTTCTGTTCCATTTTTATCTTGCAGCCTCAATATTGAACCCTTTCTCAAAATTCACACTGTTCAGGAATCCAAGATATAAGAATGATGGGAACTTTGTAACATTATCAGATTTTTTGTCGTTGACAAAAAATCATACTTCTCTATCAGGTGTCTTGATCATTGTTGAGGTATGTTCTATCATTTTTTTTTGAATTAATTTTTTTAGCTGTTATGCAAACTCACAATGTTGATAAGATTAATGCGAATTTGTATGCAAATGGTTTAGGGCCGCTTACTCCATGGTAGTTACCTGGTTTCACCTTGTTGTTTAGGGCCGCTTACTCCATGGTAGTTACCTGGTTTCACCTTGTTGTTTGAAAGGTCTGCACCTTGTTTATCAAGGATGGATATTAAGCCTATCGTGTGTTGTTTTTTCATTGTTAAGACACTTGTGAGTAGGAGATAATAAAAACGGAAAAGGACTGACCTGCCTGAAAATGACATTCCTATGAATTTCACCTTTAATATTTCTTCACTTACTCTTCCTTGCTGAATTACTTCAAACGAAGAAAAATAATTTGGTTTCTATTTGGGCATTGGTTTGTTTTATAATGATTGTTGCATACTCTAGGCCTATACATGTTTTGTTTCAAATAGTATAATTTTCTATCGAATAACATTATGTTGTGTTCTTCTATATTCAGAATGCAGCCTATCTTGCAGAAAAGCTGGGATTAAGTGTGACTGATGCTGTCATTGATGCTTTAAGCAAAGCAGGTTACGATAAACCAGGGAGCCAAAAAGTTTATATTCAATCCACTAATAGCTCTGTATTACTGAAGTTCAAGGAGAAAACCAAATATGAGCTTGTCTACAAGATTGACGAGACTGTCAGTGATGCTGCCAATGCCGCTGTGGAAGATATAAAAACATTTGCTAGTGCTGTGGTTATCAATAAAGATTCAGTATTTCCTAAAAGTGCTAGCTTCCTGACCACCTTTACAAAGATTGTGCCAAAGCTACAAGCTTCTAACCTCTCAATTTTCGTAGAATCATTCAGCAATGAGTTTGTATCTCAGGCATGGGATTACTTCTCAGATCCAACAGTGGAGATCAACTCATTTATTCAGGAAACAGAAATTAATGGGGTCATCACAGATTACCCGAAAACTGCTAGTAGATATTCAAGTAAGTGCGAAGAATTCTGATGTACAATAAAGTCTATTACTTTACTTCCTCAATTACTGACGTAATTGCTCTATATTCTTTTGCAGGAAACAAATGCTTAAACTTGGGTGATAAGACACCTCCTTACATGCAACCTGTTAAAGCAGGTGATCTTTATAAAACCCTTAACAATCAGTCATTACCTCCAGCTCAGGCTCCACTCCCTCCTTTGACTAAATCTGAAGTGGTAGAGGCACCTTTGCCTGCTGTTGCCAAAATAGCCCCAGCTTCTAGCCCTGCTGCCGGAACCAAGTCACCATCCAAAAATGCACAGCCTAAGGTTTCCGCCTGCTTCTTCTTGTCCAGTCTCGTTGTGTTTGTAGCTTCTATTCTTCTGCTTTGAGTGATACCATCACTTCATTTCCTGCCAAAAAGCTAAACCGAAAAAAAGACTTGAAAAAGAAAGGAGAGTAGTGGCATGACACTTTTGGCTTCGTACTGCATGAATAATCCACAATTTTTTTAACTTAGAAGGAGCAAATTCTTTCCATTGTAGTTATGCATGTTCATTCTAAGTTCTCACCAATTGCTTCTTGGGATACTACTATGAGTACAAAATCTTGAATGGTGTATATCTACAAACTTCGAATTCGTTTTAGATGTGTATCCTGTATCATTTGTTGTAAGATATATTTATAATTATATTTGGTGTGCATTTAGCAAGCAAGTTGAGGCTCAGATGAAAAGCTTTTTTTGAGAATAATTCAGAGCATATGTTTTGTTAGCTTTTTCAATATAAGTAGATTTTGGTAGCTTTTTCATTAAAAAAGAAACACCAAAATAATGTATTGGTTTCATCAAAATTTTACCGTGTAGTTCTACGTTTAATCCCATTCTCTTATATATTTTAAAATAATTTTAATTTTATCCTTTTTATTTTTAATTTAATTATTTTTACTTTTTATCATGAAATCAAATGAGTTAAAAATTATTATTTGACAGTACACGACAAGAGCCGAAAGTAGCAAGGTAAAGAAACCCGGAGTACAAATTTAGTGAACCGGAACTAGAAAGCTATAGATTTTCGGTACACACATTTCTTACACCGGAAGTAACACATTTGTGTTATTCGGTTTGTGTATTTCTCTTAATCGGAAGTAACATACTTACGTGTTCCGGTTTATTGAGTTTAGCCTTCACTGGAAGTAACCCTGATAGTTACCCGGTTCATTTTTTTTAATTTATTTATTTTTTATGTTGTTACTTTTTTTAGGAGACATAAATATTCCTTTGATGATATGCGACAAATACCAAACAAATGTAGATACAACAAAGATATTCTCAACTACACAAATTTCCTACAAGAGAATATGCGATTAGGTGGATTAAGGAGGTTGAACTCATAAATAGAGTCATTGTTATAATTACTTGTTCGGACACAAATACTAGTAAGAGAGGAAGAATTGACAAAGTTATATTTGGTTGCGATAGAGGTGGAAAATACAAAAAAGGAGAAAGCGAAACACAAAGTGCTTCCAAACGATGTGAATGTCCTTTCAAAGTTAGATCAACACCTTCAAAAGATGGCTCTGGTTGGAAAATCGATGTAAAATGTGGAGTTTACAACCATGGTTTACCTGATAGATTTGAAGGCCATGTGTTTGTGTGTCGGCTCACCGATGATGACCAACAACATAATTTTGATTTATCAAAACGTCATGTTCCTCCAAGGCACATATTATTGTCATTGCAAGAACGAGATCCAAATAGTGTGACTCGAATAAGCTAAATATATAAACACAAGAGTAATATTCAAGAAAAAATCAGGGGAAGTAGAACGGAAATACAACAGTTGTTTAAGTTGATAGATAAATCGAATTATGTTTACTATAGTTGAAAAAAAGATTAGTCTGAAGTTGTGAAATATATCTTCTGGGCCCATCCAGACTCAGTGAAGTTGTTGAATGTTCCCGATTGTGTTGATTATGGATAATACTTATAATTATTCACTAAACAAGGGTTATGACCTACAATAATTTTAACCGATAGAGATCTAGCTTTGATGAAAGTAATTGAAACTGTATTTCCAACGATAATTAATATGCTTTGTCGATTTCACATAAAGAAGAATGTGAAAGCGAAGTGCAGGGAGTATGTTGTGAATGATATGCAAGAACCAATAGAGAAGCTTTGGTACAAACTTGTAGTGACTAGTGATGAGGTGGAATATCATCAAAGGTTGAAATTACTTGAGCATGCCTATTTGGATTACAAACCTTTTATTGATTATGTGAAAGACATGTGGTTGACACCTTATAAGCATATATTTGTTGAAGCTTGGATCAATAAAGTATTGCATTTAGGAAACATCACCACTAACATGTAATGTGTTTGTTTTTTAGACATAATTTATTTATCGTAATAGTAATTGATCGTACCTGGAGATCATGATCCGATGTGGCTGACGTCGAACGTGGTTGAAGCACGGTTGATGGAGAGAGAAGAGGGATGTACCTGCAAGGCACTCCGATGCTAAAGTCAGAAAGCGAGCAACGAGTAAGAAAGTACAAGGTTTTGAGTGAGAAATTGAATACTTGACCCTCTCAAATGAGAGGGTTTATATAATATCCCTAGCGCATGGCTATTGGTCCCTTTCATTGGGTCTGAATCGTGGATCCCATAATAACAGGTAACTGCCAGAAACTAACCTTGGAGTGATGTTTGGATTGCTCGGATGAGACCCCGGTCGGATGATATTATTTCCGAGTGAAGGGCTTGTCGGGCAAGCGTTCCTCGACTGATCCTAGGGGATTCGACCCTCGCTAGGAGCGAATCGTGGTCGACAACGCTGATGGCCGGTTGGAAGGAACTTCCGGGTAGACTGAGGAAGAATCAGGTGCCAAAGAGTTGTTGGGCCGTTATGGGCTAGAAGATGGATTGGACCCAAGTCTGGAAATTGGGCCTGTCCGGAACAGGAGCCCCCTAAGTCGTTGCTTCTGGTCAAAGGAGCGATGACTTAAGGGTGGCCAACTGCTCGAAATTATCTTCAATGTTGATAGAATATTACTTAGTCCGATGAAATGGTCTCCTCTGAGGGAGCAGGAGAGTTTTTCAAAGGCGAGCAACTCATTGGATGGTCGGCGCCGAGGGAGAGGAAACAAAGAGGTGACATGTTTTGGAATCTGTGCCAATTTAATGTTTCTGACGGCTAGTCTAGGGGATAGCGTATAGGTCATGATTGCTTAGGGATAGGGGTCACGCCTACACGCACGTGTTTCTATTCCTATAAATAGGGGAAGTTCCTTCATTTTCAGACTTTTCTGGCTTTGCTTCTCAGCTCGACGTCCTCTTTGTTCTCCGGTTTCCATCTACGACTGTCGACCACCGCGAACATACTTCCGACCACCGTACAACCTTCTTCCAGAATCATCATAATCATGTCTCAACCATTTGGTGAGCATTTTTATCCATTTGTGACTCTATTTTTTCTATGAGTAGACATTCATGCGGTTAGGTTTTAGTTTTAAGAAGTAGATTAAGATAATTAAGATCATCCCTTAGGCTGTCATGGTGACAAACAACTTTCTGGTGGTGAATCGTCCTTCGAGTATCAAAACTGTGTCCGTAGCGTTGCTCGCGCTGGAAACCTGGCCTGCGCCGACCGATGGCTTTGGTTGACGTTCAACCGGAGCTCTGGGTTTAAGGACAACAACGATAATTTGGTCGTTGCAAAGTCCCTTCACTATCATGAGTGTGGTCGGTCGTTTTAAATACGTAGATTCTTTTAGGGCTTTGGCCGGGGGCCTTGTCTCCTGGTCGTTGCACGCCCTTTCACTTGATAGATAGTGGAAGGATGAATTTGATGCCTTGATCGAATTCACTGACGCCTTTCCTCTACTTTTCAGGTGAAGAAGTGCTCGTTGATCCATATGATCTCTCATTCAAGGAAGATACTCGGGAGGACTCTGGATCCTCAACTACTATTCAGAGCGATCACGACAGCTCTTCAGAGGATTCTGACGCTACTGAGGTGGGCGATGCGGCCACCACTTCTGGGGGAGCGAAAGACGCTTAAGAGATTTCTGACGAAGAAAACGAGGTCCCTGTGCCTGAAGAATGGGTCGTGGAGGACTTATTGGACAAGGTCTCAAGCTATGCTCGACCGAGAAGGGAGCCATTGCCCGTGGTGGGGGATCCCACGCACTGGATCGTGACTTGCCCAGGTTTTCACATCCATCTGGTGAAGTTCCAAATTAAAGTGTGGAACCAATGCCATAACAACTTGAAAAACATCTTTGGTAGATAGAGGTGAGAAAGTCTCTATGTAATCAATCCCTTCTCTTTGAATATACCCTTTTGCCACTAGTCTCGCTTTGTATCTATCAATTTTAACATTATGATTATGTTTTGAAAACCCATTTGCATCCAATGGTCTTGAAACCAATTAGAAACCCCGTGAGATCCCAAACACCATTATGAGATAGAGAATTTAATTCATCATGCATAACATTCAGCTAATCAGAAGCATGGGAAAAAGAAATTGTTTCATTAAAAGTGGTAGGATCATCGTCGTCTAGAATATCAAACTCATGCTCTTGGATATACACAACAAAGTCATTTGATATTGTAGGCTTTTGAGCTCTCTAAGATTGTCTCAATTGAACTACTTCAACAATTTTACTTCGTTTAGCAACACCAATAGACTTTAAGGTATCAGTTTGATCATGCTCATCTAGTTGTGGTGCCACAACTTGATCATTATTTTGAATGACTAGAATCACAACCTCATCAGGGAAAGGAACAACTGGTATATGGAGAAAAGTACATCTTCTTCTAGAGTAACTAGTCATGGCGTATAGACTCCACTATCTAAATCACCCTCAAAGAAAATCAGGCAAAGACGAATGGCTCATCATGCACCTAACCATGTCCATAAGCGTGCGATTACGTCTCTCTGCAACTCCGTTCTATTGAGGAGTACCTGACATAGTGTATTGAGCCTTAATACCACATTCATCTAGAAATCTAGAAAACGGTCCTGGATTTCTTCCAGTCTCATCATAACTACCATAATATTCTCCTCCTCTATCAGAACTCACACATTTGACCTTCTTTCCTGATTTCAATTCAATGGCAGTTTTAAAAGATTTGAAGGCATCCAATGAACTAGACTTGTCTTAGAGAAGTTCTATCCATCCAAATCTGGAGAAGTCATATATGAAAGCGATAAAGTACATGTATCCACCCATAGTATTTGGTTAAATAGGTCCACACATGTTTGTGTTAATCAAGTGCAATACATCTTCACATCTATTCGCTTTTGTATTCCTGGTTTTGGCAATGAACATTCCTTTGAGACAATCAATGCAAGTTTCAAAATAAGAGAAGTCAAGATTATCTAGAATACCCTCCTTAATTAGTCTTTCAATACGAGGTCTAGAAATGTGCCTTAAACGTCTATGCCACAATATTGAAGAATTCTCATCTTTCCTATTGCTGTTTGTCCCAACAATAGAATTAACAGACATCTCATTCACATTCAACATATATAAACTATCACACAAATTTCCAAAATTAACAACAACAGAATTAAAACAAACATCAAATTTTTCATTACCAAAAACAAAAAAGTAACCACATTTATCCAAAGCTGAAATAGAAATCTAATTCCTTCTCGTTGAAGGTACATAAACTGCATCTTTTAAAATCAAAATGTGTCGGGAAGGTAAAAACAAGGAAACAACTCCTATCTTCATCATCGATACTCTATCTCCATCTCCCACAATGACCTTCTCCTCAACATCATTTGGTTTCCTCAGCCTTGTGAACCCCTACAAAGAATTCACGACATGAATAGTGGCACCTGAGTCCAACCACCAAGTATTGAAAGAACCATATACTATATTTGGTTTAAAACAAGCTAGAGCTAGGAGTGTACCTTGCTTTTCAAATTTCTTTTTCAAGATAAAATAATCATCTGTGTTATGTCCATACTTCTTGCAGTACTTGCACTCTCCTTTAAAGAGTTTTTTCTTAAAATACTTATCCTTAGGCTCTAGATATTGTGTTGCCCTTTTTTTTCTTATCATCAAAATGACATTTTCCCTTGTGGAAGTTTTTCTTGAAATCATTTGTTCCTGAAGTAGAAGCAACAAGCTGAACAACTTTTGCCTTTTTCATAAAATCTTCCTCTTGAGTTACTATGGCTATCATCTCATCCACATACCATTCAACTTTCTGGGTATTGTAGGAGGTTCTCATAACATCAAATTAGGGAGTTAGAGACTCAAGAACCCTCCAGATTAGAGTACTCTCACCAATTTCTACTTTGAGAGTTTTTAGCTTATTATAACAGTGAATCAACTTCATAATATGCTCAAACACACCGCTAACACCATCATACTTAGTTTTGTAAAACAAAGAGAGATACTCACACTTCTTAGCCTTATCAAAACGGGTGAACTTCTCACCAACCGACTTCAGATAATCTTTAATACTCTCATTTTCTGGTATGCTTTGTCTGATGGATTTTTCCACAATGTAAGATATCACCTTAAGGCACACTCTGTTAGAGTGTTCCCATTTTTTATAGAGTTTTCTGAGTTTCAGTAGACACATCAGTAATAGCGCCAGACTTTTCAATTCTTAGAGCCAAATCAAGATTGACTATAGTCAAATAAAGACCGATAGACTCTTTCCAAACCTTATAATTGGTCTCATTCAGAGTTTTGACTGAGTTAGAAAAAGAGGATATTATGAAGGAATAAGACATCATTAAATAAATAATTATGTAATATAGAAAAATAATTTCACATATATGAGTCAAATATTTTCTTAATAAAACTCTAGCTCATTATGATTTTATATCAAAGATACAATAATAATCCGAAACTTATATTACCAAAATTCCAATATCGATAGAATGTTTTAAATATGATAAATTAAATTAATTGATTATAAAAAATAATTATTCTATATATAAATTATATCTTCCAATTATTAATGATTCATTTAAAAAAAATAACGTAAAATTAATATATGCCTTACCAAAAAAAATTGCAATTCAAGTTGTTTTAATTAAAATTAAATAAAGGACATTTAAAAAAAAAACGTTTAATCAATTAAAGTAAAATTGTATGTGTAATTTTGTTGGTGTTTGTTTTCTTAAGTACAAAGTAGATAAAGTCCTTAGCAACTCACGGCATATTTCAATTTTAAACATCGATTTTGAGTACATCATGCTTTTGTTCTAATGATGTCATACATTGGTGGATGGATGCATGTATTTCAACATTATCCAAATATCTCTCGAACTTATCAAATTCCACTTACCCGTTTATCACGTTTGCTGAAAATTCGAATATCTACAAGGTGGATAAAGTAAACTATAGACTTGCATATTGCAATGCAATTTTGGTTAATCAATTTTTTTAAAGAAAAAATATGAGGTGTAAAGCAAATCTAAATATATGTGTTTTTATAGTTTTTATTTTATCTTATAAATTGAGATTGTGGTGATTACTCCTAAACACAATCGGAAGGTTATTTGACGTGAGGTCAAACTCAACTTAGTTGATTGCAAGGAGACCTAATGTGTATTTCAAACATATTTTTATAGTCTTAGAGTTATAGTGCAAGAATATCTTGGATAATTTAATCTTTTAATTGAATATACATAAGACTGATAAAGATTCGAATACAGAGAAGTGTCTGGAATTATGTGAAGAGGATGCACAATTTTTTTTCTTCTGAATCCGAAATGTTCAATTTATATGTCAAACTTGTGTTGTTTCATAAAAGTCGCAACCCTTGATGAAACACACTTTCATCAACACTTTTGCTAAATGTTACATTGTTTCACCTACAATAACACTTTTTAAACGTTGCATTGTTTCGCCTAAAACAACAGTTATACTAAATGTTGCATTATTTCGCCTACAAACAACAGTTTTCAAAGTTTGCACTATTTCGCATTCTACAACACTTCATGAAGTGTTGCATATTTCTGAATTCAAACCTCATGCAACACTTCACAAGTGTTGCCTATTTTTGAATTCAAAATTTAATCTTCACTTAAATATTTTTCTTATCATATTGGAACAATCTCAAGAGTATTGATTGTCCATAATTTCCAACAATCCCCTACACGTTCTAATAATGACAAGTCTAGTTCCATAAAAGGAGGTATAAAGAATGTTAATACAATTGGGTATCTTTCGATTTAAAACTTAACCTTAGTCACGACAACACAAAGTCTAATCGAAATGGTAGGTAGCAGTGCTTAATCCATACGATTAGACCGACGTCACCTTACACACATTCTGTAAGGGTTCTTTCCCTACATATACCTCCTAACACTTATTTATGACCACATGTTTTCCTGTTTCATGAATTTTTCGTGAGAGAAACTCCAACTCTCACTTTGAGACGACACTATCTCAAAATTTACATAGGTAAAGTTCAAATTATATCCTTTTCTACGAGACATATACACTTGGTATTGAACTTCATTAAGAGTTTAAATAAAAAATCAACCCTCATTTTAAAGGCTAACATTATCATGAAATGTTTGACAAACGTTCAAATCAACGACTTGTTGTTACCCATTGAATTTTGAGAATAATGTTTTGTTAACATAAGATTGGTTGCCATCGATGTCGAAACTTTTATTCAAGGAGTTTCAACCCCATACATCTCGAGGCTGTCTTTACCAAGTTTTTCTGGCCAGTGGCTTCGTAAATGGATCAACCAAATTATAATTTGATCGTATATATGTGAATGAAATGAATACATCCTTAATCAATTTTTTCACGAAAGAATGTATAACTCTTACTTGCCTAGACTTTCTGCTATACACTTTTTGTATGCTCTTGTAAAGTGGCTTGACTACCATAATATATCAACACCTTTGAAACATTTTCTTTAGCCAATGGATCTTCCAACAGATCAAGATGGTAGATGTGACCCTGAGAAGAATAAAGGAAATATAAACAACCAGAAGAACATTGATAATAATGAGAGGGAAATACTAGATTAAGAAAGAAGACAACAACCATTATATAATGGAGAAGAAAGAAAAAGATCAGTAGAGGAATAAAAAAACACATCAAGATTGATCATATTAATGAGAAGATGGATTCATTGGAAACATATAATAGGAAGAATGAGGAATCTAACATTGGTACAAGAGTTCAAAATGTCAACATCAAGTCCAATAAATTGTAAAATAATGGTATGAAAGAATTCTAAAACCTTCTACATCAAGCTACGGAAGATACGACGAATAATCAGAGGCCCATAAGTCAAGAGAATGATAGTTATGATGATAGACATAAGAATGACAAAGAGAAGACAACGAACTTGGACATATGGAGGGGTCTTAGAAAATTATAAACGTCACTCGAATTAGCTAAATCACCTACATCAGTCCATAATTGTAAACAAAGTTAGTAAAAGGATTACGAGAGAGAAAAACAATAAAAAAGATTGTTAGGGAGATTCGAGGGGGTCAACGAGGGAACATTTCTACTTGGACCACTCCTTTGTGAGAGACACACCACATATTCACCTAAAACCTTAAGGTGATAGGCGTGTGGGTTATCTCACTTATATATTGTTCAATCTCCCATTTTCTAATCAATATGAGACTTCTTCCTCACACTTGATTCTCAACACTTCTCCTCAAGTGGAAGCTCTCTCTTCCACATACACTTGTATCACCATTGACACTCTTCAACATAACACCTTCTACCCACACCTGCAGAAAGTGTTTCGATACAAGTAAGCTGATCCCTTCACTCGAAACCAAAGGTTCTGATACCACTATTGGGGCGATTCAAGGGGGTCAACGAAGGAACATTTCTACTTGGGCCACACCATTGTGAGAGACATACCATATATCCACCTAAAACCTTAAGGTGATAGGTGTGTGGTTTCTCTCACTTATATAGTGTTAAATCTTTCATTTTCTAATCAATGTGGTACTTCTTTCCTCACACTTGATTCTCAACAAACATAAAAAATAAGAAGAAAATATTATACCTACAAAAGAAATTGCTAAGACCTAGAACGACAAAGGAGAGAAGCAAAAGAACATGCAAAAGCTCGATGGGGGTTAAAGCAGATGACAATAGTAACATGCAAGAGATTAACACGAATAAAAACACAAAATTGAATTAGCATAAGGATAAAGAAAAGATTAGAAACCTGAACACATGGATTTTGGAGACAGAAAAACATCACTCGAATGAACTTAATCACCTTCATCAGTCGATAATCAGAAAGAATGTGAATAAAAGGATTATGGGAGAGAAAAACAATACAAAAGATAAAAAAAATAAAATAAAAAAATATGATACAATCGAGAAAAAACGTTGAAACATGGAACGACAAAGGAGAAATACAAAAGAACATGCAAAAACTCGATTTGACTGAAACAAATGACAATAACAATGATGTCAATAAAAACAAAAATGTGAATTTAAACCCCGATAAACATCAAGAGAGAAGGGAAGACTCTAGAAATCATCCACACCTTTTAAATCCATATTTTAAAACCATGTGTAGAAACAATCCTAAAAGTAAACATTAATCAAACTAGGGATAACATTGGAAAGAAGTCAAAAGATAGATGCATATACAACATATATGCATTTTATTATAGATTACTAAATCTGAAAATACAAGTCTAAGAATACCTATGCATTTTATTATAAAAGAATCATGTTGCAAACTATTCTTTTTTTGGATCTTAAACATAAAAAATAAAATAAAATAAATCAAAATATATTTGATAATTTATGTGAAATATAATTTGAATTTTGCTGACAATAAATGAAATATGTGCTAACTTTTATCATTAAAGAAAAAATACTAAACCAATATTTGCCTGTCCAAGCGTGTAGATGAGGGAAGATACATCCATGCAAGACAATGCAGAGTGAGACCACTCTATTTAGTACTGTACCTTGGATGGAAGCATCATTGATGCTAATCGGTATTTTCTTAGTCACTCATTTCAATGGGATAATAAATACTATAAAATAAAATATACTCCCTATGATCTTATATATAAACTAATTTAAAATAAATAACTTTCTCTTTAAAAAAATGTTTAAATCCATTTCTTATTCATTTTCTAATTTTACTCATATTTTTTATGTTAGATATCTTAAAATAAATAATATAAAAAAAATTGAAATAATAACATTGAATATAATAATTTTAAGCAATTCTTACTTATATTTAAGATCGTTGAATTTTTTTATAGAGATGAATTAGAATGAATCGAAATTCTAATTACTTTAAAATAAAATTAAATATTTTAAATTTGTTTATTAACTCAAATATTCTTAATTTGCCTAAAAAAACTTTGGTATGTTGTTGTGTTTGGAATTTGGATTAATAAACACATCATGATTGCGTAATGCTTACGTATATTGATAAGAATTAGATCGGAATAAATAAAGACAACCTTGAACTCAAGCAAACACTTGCGTTTTTCTAATGTTTGACCTTTCTCTCTCTTTCACCATTATATATATACTTCATCCAATCCACCATGCTTCTTACATTTCCATCAATACTTTCTCAGCAATTTCATAAAATGGCACAAAACATGAAAGAACCTCGTCTTGTTACTAGGAAGTTCTTAGCCAAACCTCAACGAGAAGGTGTTGGTGCTGTTGTTAGAAGAAGCATAGGAAGGTAATTATTTCATATACCACAATGCATTTTTATATGTTTTTGGATTGATTAGTTATCTTAATTTTTTGGGTTTGTGTTTAGGTTTGAGCTCAAGTACTTTGATCCTTTTCTTGTCTTGGATGAGTTCTCAGGTAAGAGAATCTCTGTTTTTTTATATAGTTCAAAATGAGAATCACAATTACATGAACACAAAGAATGTGAAATAATGTTTCAGTTGCTGCTCCTGCTGGATTTCCTGATCATCCACATAGAGGTTTTGAAACTGTGACATATATGTTACAGGTAACATAACATAAATGTGAAATGTTTCATTTTTGTTATTGTTATCAATGTGAAATATTTGATTTTGATCTCAGTGTAATTGTTTTGTGAAATGAAGGGTGCTATAACACATGAAGATTTTGAAGGACATAAAGGAACAATTGAAGCTGGTGACTTGCAGTGGATGACAGCTGGCAGAGGGATTGTACATTCAGAAATGCCTGCTGCTCAAGGAATTCAAAAGGGTTTGCAGCTATGGATCAACCTTGCTTCCCAACATAAAATGTAAGTCAACAATGCATATAGTTTTTCTAGTATATATACACTACTTATTTCATCTTTCAACTCTTTTAATTTCTCTTCTATGTAATCACGAGGAGTATTACTATAAAATCATATATAATTTGTCTTTCCCATAAAATAATAATTAAATATTTTAATTCGTGTGAATTGTCTAAAACGTCTTATAATTTGAGACAGAAGGAATACATCTTAAGAACCGTGCAGAGTTCGAAAAAATATTTATCATAAAACGATGAAATAATATATAAATAAAAATAAATTTAAATGTTTAAATCATCGTACTTCTCGAATAAGATATTTATTATAAGACCATTTTTCTCGAATAAGATATTTATTATAAGACCTTTTCTCGAATAAGATATTTATTAAAATATATTTATTATAAGAACCGTGTAGGATGCAGCATGCTGTGTGCTGACAGTTATTAAATTACTTGGAGGGTGTTGAATGTAGTTGAGGGCAAAATTGTCTATTTTGATTAGAAAGTCAATATGCTATGTTGTCTTACCAAATTTCAGTTCTTGAATTTATTTTCATATGATTAGATGATGACGTAGTGTTTGCGTCACTAAAGAAAAAGTCAAATAAATTTTATACAACAATATGAATTGATATATATACACTTGACTTTATTTCATGATTCCTCATCATATATTCAACAAATGTTTATTGTTAGGATTGAACCAAACTATCAAGAAATTTTAAGCAAGGACATAGTAGAAGCTACGCAAGATGGTATCATGGTTAGGGTTATAGCAGGGGAAGCACTTGGAATAAAGTCTCCAATATACACAAGAACACCAACAATGTACTTGGATTTTACTCTTAAACCTGGATCACACTTACAACAACTTATACCAAAATCTTGGAATGCTTTTGTCTATGTTTTGGAAGGCGAGGGTATTTTCGGAAACCAAAAATCTCCTCCTACAACCTCTCATAATATTCTTCTTCTAGGTAAAGGGGATGGTTTAGAGGCATGGAATAAATCTTCTAAGGTGCTAAGGTTCATTTTGGTTGGAGGTGAACCATTAGGTGAACCAATGGTGCAATTTGGACCCTTTGTGATGAATACTCAACAAGAGATTGATCAAACCATTGATGATTTTGAAAACTACACCAATGGCTTTGAGAAAGCAAGAGATTGGAGATCTTAGAATGGAGTTATTCTAGATTTTTTATTTTGTATGGTAGATTTTGGAGGGAAAAAAGCAAGGGAAAAATAAATATACCCAATCCTTGTAAGTAGTAATGCAAAATGGAATTTATGATTAGTAATATTATCTATTATTTGATATGAAAAACAAGATCGAATACAAGATTTCATTAAAAAAAAAATCCTCACAATTTCCTGCTAAATTCTTATCATATCTAAACTAATAATGATGAAAAACAGTGTATGAAGAATTCTAGAACCATTCAAACATAATAGAGAGTTTTACGATCGGAATTCAAACGTAACATCCTTGTTATTTCCAGCTTATTCCTTCTTGAACAAATCGCGTATCCATTGAAATCTACAAAATCAAAAAGAATAGTTTTCATAAATCTCCATTTATAAAGAATTTCAAAAGCTTAATTAAAAAAACAAATATAATTACCGTTTTCTTTCAACTGCGGGTTGCATCTCAATTTCAGGAGGAGGCACTGCAGCACCATGATGAAAGTCTGCAGGCAGCATATCCATAAAACACGGGTAGAGAAAGTAGCCAATCATTATAACAAACACCAACACTGGAAAGATGATATAAACAAGCAGAAGTCCCTCTGGGGTGGAGGAGCCGCCATCTTGATCGGCGGAGTTCGGAATGTTTGCAGGTGAAAATGGGAGTGACATTGTGATTTTCTTGATTGAATGGAATGAGATGTGATATGTGATGAAAGAAACAATCAGAAGCTATATAGAGAGAGAGATAGAAGTTAGTTACGTTGAATTTAGTTAGTTATAATTCTGTTTAGTTAGTTGAACTATTAGTTATATGGTGTGTAAGTAACAATCAGGTAGAGCTTAGTTAGTTAGTTATGGTGATCCCTCACTGATTCATCAATGATAATAGGTAGAGAATAGAAGAGAACGAGTGAAGTTTTCCAGAAAAAGTAACAAGAGGGAGTGAGCAATTCAATAAGCTTAGTGAAATCGCTATATATACATACAACATACTTTTCTTTGAGAGGAGATTCACTTTGGGAGTTGTTATTAATTATATATCTACACTTAATTATGTTTCCTTTTATTCTTGTGCCAATAATAATATTAAAAGAGTAAAGTTAACATGTGTTCTACCAACGCAAGTTAACAGTGAAATGTAAAAATATTAAAAAAAAAAAAAACATATATTGATTTTACTAAAATTTAATAATTAATGTTTTTCATTATTTTTTTTTATCACAAATAAGTTATGAAAGCTCTAAAGATTTGATTAAATTTTGGTAAAATATGATGTTGAACGAGGTGTTCTAATATAAAGAAATTTGTGAAGAACAATATGTCGGACAAGATGTCCTATCATGAAGACTCGACATCTTGGTCTGTTACAGCAGGATAAGTTGCAGATCAATTTCAAGATTTAAGGAGATTTTATCTGCAGCAATCAACACATGAATCAAGGAATAATTAGTTATATTATTCGAAGCCCATGGACAACTGAAAGATTATAAAAGGAAGACTTAGACCTATGGTAAAATAACACGTTATTGATATAACTTTTGTAAAAGAAAAATAAGGGTTTAGGGTTTTGAGAGTCGAGTACTTTCTTGTAATGTAAGTCACCCTTTGTATGGATTTGATACATTGTGGTAAACATAGTTGTTAATCATATTTAGAAACATGTAGGTAATGAACTATGTTTTGTTCTTGGATGAAGCTTTTAAGCAAATCCAAGTATCTTTGTTAGTCAAAAGTCATGACTGAATATTGTATTGGAAGGGGTGTCTTTGAATTGAGCAATTTGACACGATCAATGTGACTATGATTGTTAGATATGACTAAGGTGATTAAGGAAGTGAGATGGGGTTCTCTTATCTAAGATAGGTTTCTAAGATAAATATTACATTGGATAGTGATTAGGTAAACAAAAGGTTGTTTACATGTAAGCCGATGATTGTTTACGTACAACTATATTACTAATAATATGATATTCTTCCTGGCTTGGTAGCCCCCAGAATAAGTGAGTTGCACTGAACTGGGTCATCATATTGCTGTGTTATTTATCATTCTGCTAAATTACATATCAGTTCATGTGATTGTTGATTAATATGTCTTACTAGATGATGGAATATCTATCATGACATTGTTATGATATTTAAAATATTAGTATGTGTTATTCTGTCATTGTTTAATAAAACAGAGATAAATGTCTCGACTTGTGTTAGGACATCTGATATTTGTATACTAGAATTTCAATTGGTAACAGAGCAGGCATCCTGTCTGTTTCTGGATGAGATTTTAGGTGGAAACTTTCTGGTGGTATGAACAAGGAAGGAAACTATATGATCAGATCATCCGTTTTTGATATGTTCAAGGGGATTGAAATCTAGGGTGATTGGTTTTTGAATCCAATTTGACAACTTCTGATGGTTGACTGATGCTTCTGTGAAGATTCTTCTGCTGTTGTTGAGATGATGGTAGTCCAGTTTCTGATAGATGTTGATTTGCATAATGTCTTATAAGATGTTCAAAAATTGTTCCTGGCTCTTATTGAGGGTGATCTTGATTTGTATTATGTTGTATTTTTCTCTGATGGAAGAACTTCTGAGTTCATTGTTCAGTCTTTGGTATTGATGTTTCAAAAGATCTGTTCTTGGAATTGTGTTGTTATATGTCCAGAATTTTGATGAAGTCTTGCCAAGATGATCAAGATGAAGATATTCAGAGGCTTAGTCAGTATGTTTGACATGAAGATGCTAAACCAATGAAGAAAGACAAGATCAATTTATTTTTCCCTTTTATCTATATGAGTATGTTTCCTGGTTTCCCTATGCATGTTTTCTTATCATGTTCTTCTGAAAGAAGTCTAATCAGGTGTTAAAGAGATTGGAATGATTATCTTGATGCTATGTCAGAACCTTCGCTTGAAGAGGATTTGGTAATTCATAAAGGCTGAAGAATGAAGAGATTATTCATAAGCTAAGGAGAATGAGGATGTTTTCGTCAGAAAGCAAGATGGGTCAAGGATATCAATCTAAATGTTTCAATATTGTGATAGACATTATTCCAATTGTATGCATATATCTTTTGTGAAAGATTGTTCTTAATAGGGTTGCTTAGTTCATCAAAGGTTAAGATCATCATGAGTTAACCAAGTAGTGAAGAAATTTTTATTTCTCACAAGTTATACGATTGTCTAATTAAGGATTTAAAATAAATTTCTATTTTTAGTCTTCACAAGTATTTAATTTCTTACCTTTTTACTTGATGATCAATCAAAGAGAAGTAGAGATGTTACATCAGTTGCAAAGGGATATCCACCGATTTGTCAAAGAATGGATGCATTTGATCTTTTTAGTAAAGTGTTCAAAAATTCATTACCTAGTCTTTGGTTATGATCATAAAATTTTATTCTGAAATTCTGGAACCAGATATGAGATGTCGAATGGGATGTTACGACACTAATATCTGACAGATTTAAATATGAACAAGTTAAATAATCACAAAAAAATTGTAAAAGACACAAGCAATTGTTAACCCAGTTTGGTGTAACACACCTACATCTAGAGGCTACCAAGCCAGGATAAAATCCACTATAAGTAGTATCAATTTAGAGTTAAACCCAACAGTTTACACCCTTCACTTAACCCCTACCCAATGCAACTTCTTATCTAAGCAACACTCAGATATGAGACATTTCTCACTCCCCCTCAATCACAACAGTGATAACAACCAAACAACAAGCAGTAGAAGACACAGTTCAAATATACAAACCTTGACCTTTCTTAAAAGCTTCAGTCAATAACAAATGACTCTTGCTTAAAAGCTTTGAGTGGACAACTTACAACTGAACAAAACCTAGTCCAATACAATTATCAACATGACAATTGTTTGGCTCACAAGAAAACTAAGAACACTTAAAAACCCTAGCACAAGAAACACACTTCAACTCTTTTTCTATGTATCTTCAAATAAGGGTTCAAAGCCTTTAAATAGAGACATGAACATGGGCATGGGTCTTCTGCAATTGAGAATAAGTTTTAACCTAATAAAACTAATTACCATAATTAAAGGAACAAAATAAGAAACCATAAAAAACAAGCTTCAAATAATAAATCAATTTGAATAGAAACTTTCCAAATAGAGCGCCTTATAAATATCAACTAAAACACACAACTGAATCACTGAAAACGCGCGTACAATTAAATGAACAAACCAGGACTGAAAACCAGACAATGATGTCATGACATCAGTCTTGACATCCTGATAAAACAGCAGCACACTAAAACTTCACACCTGCTGATTTCTTAAACAACATGTCATGACATCAATCATGACTTTAGAAAAACAGAACTTGTTTTTACCAAAAATTGCTGCCAATCTACAACATCTACAAACTCTCCCTTTGGCAATTTTTTGGCTAAAACAATTAAAGCACCTAACAAAGATCAACCAACAGAAAGATAACACAAGAAGCACATCAGAACAAAGAGATTAACAATCTCCCCCTCAACATAACTTGTAGAACAAACCTGCAGACTTAGCTAGAGAAAATAATAATCTCCCCCTCTACACAACGTGTAGGACAAACCTACAGACTTAGCTAGAACACAACAACAAAAACAAATATTAACTAGAATATATCCAAAAGAAGTTCCAGTACACAAGCTCATAAAGAGAAGTAAAACAAGAAATCAATCAAACAGAACCAATATAAATCCAAAAAGAACAGAAGTTACACCAAGACTTCAAGAGCCACAAAAATCTAAAAGAAAACAAAAAAACCATCTTCAACAGAAGATCCACTAGAAAGCCAATCACAACTTAATCCTCCTCAGAAATAGATTTACCAGAGAAATCTTCAACACTAGCATCCTCTTCCTCATTGTCATGACCACCATCTGAGCCACCTGGACCTTCATCACTATGCTCACAACCTGCTTCAACACCATCACTGGTTTTCTCAGATACATCCTCTTCTTGCCCATCGTCAGTCACATCCTTTTCCAGCATACTGATCATGTTCTCAAACCTCATATTTCTTGCATCCAGCTCTTTACAGGCCTCTTTGAGCTCAAGAATAATGGTATCCTTGTTGACAGGTTTGCTCTTATTGGATGTCCCAGCAGATGTCCCAGCAATATCAAGAACATGAGTTCCCTGAAACAACTTGTAATGAAAGAAAATAACACTTTCTCTTTTGCAAACAGTGTCAGAATCTGTCAGAATGGCAGGGTACTGATTTAATACCGAACTTCAGCTTCCATCATTATCAATCTCGTAACTACTATTTGACCAATTTTCAGCATGAACTTCCAAACTTCAAATGTATTTTTCTCCTTCAATACTGAACTTATTGACAGGAAATTATATATCAAATTGAAGGGAGTTTCATAAGCTTTTCAGAAATTCAAGAATCGCTTTAATCGGAATTATGAGTAAATAGTTATCACGTGTTTAATGGAGGTTATACCGTAAGTGCGAAAATGGAGATATGATCATGAGTTCTCTTTTCTCATTCTTTGCTCCCCAAGCTAATTTCTCTCCTCCAAAACTCTTTTTCTTCTCTTTTTGACTCATTCTTTTATTTTCTTTCTTTTTATTAAATTAATAATAATAATCCAATATAACAAATCAATTAATGGGCCTAAGTCTTACACCCCTTTAATTGCTAATTCCGACGAAGTCTAAGCCCAACAACCAACACGCTCCAATAATCAATAACATCACTTCTAATATTATTTCCTCGACTTTCCGACTTAATATTCCGACTTAACGACTTAATTCTTTGTAACACAAAATCAACCGAATAATAATTTGCGACTAATTATTTACTCCCGACTTAATAGATTAACTTCCGATTATCAACCAAATGGTTCAAACATTCCAATCAACATATCCAACAACAAACAGATAATACTTCATATCGTTTTCCACAACTTATATAGACTTAAATAATTAAATTTGACTTAAACAAACTTATAACCATCAATATAATATTCCGATAAATTCGGCCATCAACACAAATCGACCAAGATACTCAAATCAACACGAATTACCATAACATACCACAACTATATATAATTAAATAATTAATACATTTTTAAATTTAGAAAATATATTTAAACACATTTTAAGAAAACACATTTTTAAACACAATTTAAAAAATCATAAAAAAACAATTTTTAAAATAAGTATTAATAAAAATTTGTATTTATAAAAATTTGAATTTTTAAACACAATTTAAAAATTCATAAAAAAATACTTTTTAAAATAAGTATTAATAAAAATTATCAATTTAAAATTCTATATGTTATGAGGGAAGATTATGAGGGAAGTTCATGCAAAAAATCATCTCAAAATTAGGTTCTATGAAACTTTTCAAAAGAGTTGTTTCAGTAAAAAAATCATAATATATTACACACTAGTTTATAATAGTTTCGTTCAAAAAATCAAATTAAATTGAGAACTGTTTGAAATGCTACGAAACTTTTCTGATCCTTTCTATATGTTCTGTGGGAAGCTTATGATGGAAGTCCATGCAAAATATCATCTCAAAATTAGATTATATGAAACTTTTCGAATTGGTAGTTTCGGTCAAAAAATCATAATATATTACACACTAGTTTATACAAGTTTCGGTCAAAAAATCAAATTAAATCGAGGATTGTTCAAAATGCTATGAAACTTTTCAGATCCTTTCTTCATGTTACTGGGGAAGGTTATGAGGGAAGTTCATGCAAAAAATCATCTCAAAATTAGATTGTCAGAAACTGTTCGAAATGCTAGTTTCAATCAATAAATCATAATATATTACCCACTAGTTTATACTAATGTCTGTAAAAAAAATTAAATTAAATCAATGACTGTTTGAAAAGCTACGAAACTTTTCAGATCTTTTATAATTGTTACAAAGAAAGGTTATGAGGGAATTTCATGCAAGAAATCATCTCATAATCAAATTCTATGAAATTTTTCGAAATGGTAGTTCAAATAAAAAACCACAATATATTACACACTAGTTTATACTAGTTTCAGTAAAAAAATCAAATTAAATTGAGGACTGTTCTAAATGCTATGAATCTTTTATGGTCCTTTCTATATGTTACATTTGAAGGTTATGAGAAAAGTCCAAGCAAAAAATCATCTTATGAAAGTTTTCAAAATGATAGTTTCGGTCAAAAAAATTTAATATATTATACACTAGTATATACTAGTTTCGGTCAAAAAATCAAATTAAATCGAGGACTTATCCAAATGCTACAAAACTTTCCAGATCCTTTCTATATGTTATAAGAGAAGGTTGTGAGGGAACTCCATGCAAAAAATCATCTCAAAATTAGATTATATGAAACTTTTCAAAATTTTAGTTTTGGTCAAAACATCATAATATAATATAAATTAGTTTATATTAGTTTCGGTCAAAAAATCAAATTAAATCGAGGACTTTTCGAAATGCAAAAACTTTTTAGATTCTTTCTATATTTTATTATGGAAGGTTATGAGGGAAGCCCATGCAAAAACTCATCTCAAAATTAGATTCTATGAAACTTTTCAAAATGGTAGCTTCAGTCAAAAAATCATAATATATTACACACTAGTTTATACTAGTTTCGTTCAAAAAATCAAATTAAATTGAGGAATATTTGAAATGCTACGAAACTTTTATGATCCTTTCTATATGTTATGTGAGAAGGTTTTGATTGAAGTTCATGCAAAATATCATCTCAAAATTAGATTATATGAAACTTTTCGAAATGGTAGTTTCGGTCAAAAAATCATAATATATTACACACTAGTTTATACTATTTTCGCTCAAAAAATCAAATTATATCGAGGATTGTTCGAAATTTTATGAAATTTTTCAGATCTTCTCTTGATGTTACGTGGGAAGGTTATGAGGGAAGTCCATACAAAGAATCATCTCAAAATTAGATTGTAAGAAACTGTTCGAAATGCTAGTTTCATTCAATAAATTATTATATTACCCACTAGTTTATACTAATGTGTTTGTCAAAAAATTAGATTAAATCGAGGACGGTTTGAAAAGCTACGAAACTTTTCAGATTCATTCTATATGTTACGAAGAAAGGTTATGAGAGAAGTCCATAAATTAAATCAGATTCTATGAAACTTTTCAAAATTTTAGTTTCGGTCAAAAAATCAAATTAAATCGAGGACTGTTCGAAATGCAAAGAAATTCTTCAGATTATTTCTATATGTTATGAGGGAAGGTTATAAGGGAAGTTCATGCAAAAAATCATCTCAAAATTAGATTCTATGAAACTTTTCAAAAGGGTAGTTTCAGTAAAAAATCATAATATATTACACACTAGTTTATACAAGTTTCGTTCAAAAAATCAAATTAAATTGAGGATTGTTTGAAATGCTACGAAACTTTTCGGATCCTTTCTATATATTACGTGGGAAGGTTATGAGGGAATTCTATGCAAAGAATCAATCATCTCAAAATTAGATTATATGAAAGTTTTTAAAATGATAGTTTCGGTAAAAAAAATTAATATATTATACACTAGTTTAAACTAGTTTCGGTCAAAAAATCAAATTAAATCGAGGACACTAGCTTATACCAGTTGCTGCTAATATTTTGGCTTCACCAAGACACTATTCCAAACGCAAAACTTCCTCATGTTGTGTAGGGTACTCTGGAAGATTTTTTCCTGAAAACACTTGTATTAATTGTTAAGAATAAGAATAAGAATGTTTTACTCCTTCAAATATCACACCAAATACTGAGAATATGCTTCCCACCTATGAGTTTCTCTATCTGAAGGAACCATTCCATCTCATATTGGTTCACAAGGGAAATAGCAACCCCAGAGCGCCCTTCACGAGCAATCCTTCCAACACGATGAATGTAATCTTATAGTAACAAAGTCATGACTTATCCGTTGAAAATAAAAATTGCATTTCCATGTTCTCGGTTAATTTAGATACGTCATCCTAAAATAACTGTGAAATTACTAATAAATTCCTACCATTACATTAAGCCAACTGTCAGCTTTTTTTGACCTTGATTGACAGTCACGCACATTGTCTTTGAAAGAAGCAGAAGTATCAGTAATGGATAATAACAGGGATGATAGACTCAATGATGTTTTAACCTAACTACCATCATTGAAAGAGGGAGCTACAAGGAGTGTTCGTTCAATGATGTTTTAACTATGGAGAGAGCTACAAAGATATAGTGAAAAGATGGATAACATAGCATAAAAACAATAGATGGTGTATTATATTAGTCCCATGTTATTTTTATTTCACATATTTTTAGTGTTTATATATCTTACACAAACAAAACAAATCAATTGTGAGTAAGAAAGATGGATCAAATACATGGGCCAAAGTGGATAGGACCAAAGAGTTTCATTTAAAATTTTGATTAATTAATTAATAATAAAATATTAATAATTTATTTATTAAAATAATATTAATAAATTAATTATCATAGTCAATAAAAAATTCTCAAATTAATTTTAAAATGACTCGGCATTGCCACATCATCTTGGGAAGCGCCACATCACTAACAAAACATCTAAAATTGGAGAGGGGACTAAAATCAAACTCAAAACTTAAAAAAGGGACTAAAATCATGGTTTTTAAAATGGGGGGATCAAAATCCACAAAAATGTGAAATAGGGGGACCATAGTTGCAATTAAGCCTAATTTAAAATAGCGTCAATTTTTGTAACATGTTATAATTATTTTCTTTACATGTTATAAGTCTCATTTATTTTTTTTTTGCTGCGAGATTCACGTCCAATGGTATGCCTATGCCCTATTTGATTTCTTTAGGTTTACATAATTCGTCTTCACAAGATATAGTCGAGTTGCAAGAGCCTTTTTCTTGTGAGGAAATCGTGATGGTCTTACATAGTTGTGACGGTAATAATTGTCAGGGGCCAGAAGGGTTAGATTTTCTGAAATAGTGTTGGGAAGTGGTGGATGGAGATGTGGTTAAATGTATTCAGGAATTTCACTCAATTGCTACATTACCTAAATCCATGATATCTTCCTTCTTGGCTTTGATACCAAAATGATTTTTGTTGCTTTTATAATAGCTTACGTGTAGCCTAATCGATAGAATAAAATCATTTGCTTGATTCTTGGAATTTTTATGACCAATAAATATTTAACATGCACTGTTAGTGATGTGGCGCTCTGCTATGCATTTATGATTGTAATTCTTTTCTTTTATTTATTCTTTTTTTATGCAACAAAAGGGGGAGAAAAGAAATAGTAGTGTTTAATTAGAAATTTAACCCATTCAATTTGTACATATTGGTCATTTATATTTTATGTATTTAAATTTTTGTTATTATGGTTATCTTACTCGGGTAACATTTTAGTTTTCTTGTACATAAAACTAAGGAGGGGCTTACAAACTTCAACCTTACACTATCAGAAGGAGCTTACACAAACCTCATATTCTGATGTTTCCAAATAAATTTAAAATATTATTTTTTATTTTCTTAAATATAGAACTAAGGGGAGCTTACAAATCTCAACCTTGGAATTATTTAACTCAGATGGAGCTTACAAACCTCATACTCTGATGTTACTAAGAAATTTAAAATACTTTTTCTTGAATATAGTACTTAGGGTGGGTTTACATAACTCAACTATGGACTATTAGACTCAGAGGGAGCTTACGAACCTCATACCTTGATGTTTCCATAAAAATTATAAATGACCAACATTGTTCTTTAAATACTTATGGTTGTCATCATCAAAAAGGGGTGATTGTTAGAACAAGATTGGTCATGACATATATTCCTTGGGTTTTGATGATAAAAAAATATTAAAAGAACAATGATATTATTTGATGTGTGTTTCAAGTATGGAAGTTCTTGATGTTTAAATATATATCCAGAATCTTATATATATGGACACACTTGAAAGAAAACTGAATTACTAGCTTCTGGTGATGCATAATTTGAATAACACTTTCTATAAGATGTTTGGCATAGACTCTGAAGTTGAAGATCTCAACATCAGAATAAGCAACATGTTATCTATACACTTGGTGAATGTATTTGGCTTCTGGTGATCATTCCAAATTAGTGATAAAGCCAAATATATATGTACTGTAGAAAGCAAGTTGCATTGTTAAATCGGTTTGTCAGCTAGAGTCTAAAGTTCACAAGGCTTAAGAAAAGTTGACATGCTTTACATATATCTACTTCTCAATAGTTCTATAGTATATGATCTCATTAAAGACACATTGGTTAAACATGTTACACAATGGATCAAGATCTTTTGGTATATCTATCTTCAACATCTCTTGTACTATTGAGAAAAGCAAAGACACTTGAACAAATTATCTCTTCCAAAGGCTAGTCTTCTGCAACTGCTATTAAGTAGCTGAAGGTTCAAACTTAATCTTAAACAAGGATTAATCATATGGAGTAATAACAAGATCAACAATTATCAACTCAATCGAGTATGCCGAATTTTTGTTGTAGCTTGTAATTGTAGAAGCCTTAAGATTTCTTAAACATTGAATATCTTAGAAATCTTAAGAGCTTTAGGTATTTGTTATGGTGATTTCCATGTACCTCTAATATTTGTATCAAGTACACCTTGTTCTCTATTCAGCTGAACATGTTGTTTACCAGTTTAGATTAAGTCTCTCGTCAAGATGCTCGAGCCATGTAAGTCTCATGTTATGTGCTAGAGCATTAAAAGTCTTAATCAAATGGATTGATTGAGCAACTAAGTCTCTCACCAAGATGGTTGAGCCATGTAAGTCTCATGCTATGTGATAGAGCATTGAAAAACTTAATCAAGTGGATTGATTGAGATAAAGTCTTGGACCGCGGGTCTAAGCAAAAGTCTTGGGTTCGTGGAATCTGAGAAAGGAAGTCTTGGACCGTGGGTCTAAGAAAGTCTTGGGTTCTTGGAACCTTAGCAAGGAAGTTTTGGATTGTGGGTCTGAGCAGGGAAGTCTTGGGTTCGTAGAACCTAAGCATAAGTCTTGAGTCTGAGATACCTAAGCAGGAAAGTCTTAGGCTGAAGGTCTAAGCAGGAAGTCTTGAGCCTTAGAGGTTTAAGCAAGAAGTCTCAGGATGAGGGTCTGAGCATTGTAAAAGTCTTATGCAGAATGCATAATCGATTGTAAATCATAATTTGATTATACTGAAAATCTCTTATGAAGCAAGGGGACTGAAATACTCTCATTTGGAAGGAACTAATATAAATCTTTGTATCTTCTGCTATTATTTATTTACTTTTGTTAACATTCTAATGCTAAGTATAACAAGAATCTGAACACCGGTTTAGATTCTGAACTCTGATCATGCGCAAATTAAGAAAATATAAAACACAATTTAACCCCTCTTCTTGTGTACTTTTCTTACCTTCAGCTTCAATTTATAAGAGGCTTCTCCAAGTGATTGGTAAAGGTTAGCCAATAGGAGTTTTCTCAGAGATATCTTTCGACCTTCATGAAGCTGAATGGTTAGAGGGACGAATTTCTTGGACACTTGTAAGGAACTAGAATAAAAAAACATAGTATGATAGCCAAAAGGTCAAGAAAACTATATGTTCATGATCGAAGACTTCAACATTTTTCTTGTCATGGTTGTTGAGAATAAATTTTTTGTAGGTAGATCTTTTGATGGTGAACTCATGGGTGGTTTATAGAGTTTGGGTGAAAGTTAAGCGAAAGGGACTTAAGCTTGTGATGGAGCTCACATCGAACAAAGTTGGTGTCAGCATGCCACAGGGAAACTGAAAGGTATTGATAGACCCTTTCCAGAAGAAGATAAAAGCTAATAACATGGTCGGGTTATACTTAGGGAAAATCCTATAAATGTTGGCCATGTCATAAATACCTAAATTTTCCCATTGTGTTTTCTTTTGGTATTAGACCTTATCGAGCCAAGTTATGTATTCCTTACTGGGAATGGGTGGTGCGGATCTAAAAACACATGCAGGTTTGTCCATGAAGGATAAGTCAAGAGCGCGTTTTTCAAACGCATGAGGCATATTGTTGAAGTAGCCTGGGAAGAAGCGTGTGACATGTCTAGTATGCGACCTATTGGTCAGATAAGGCCTTAGGAAGGAATTAAGTTTGTTAGATAAATAGTAGAAGGTACATACCTTCTTTGCCCAGATAACAATTTATTCATTTGATAGTGTATGTTCGAGGATTAAATCTCTCACATCCACTTCCTTTGTGGGTAGAATTGTGAAGGCCAGCATGTTCTTTCTAGTATAGGACTTGGAAGGCATTGTGTGAGCGATGACCATTGATGAGAATGAAGTTTTTTGAGGTGAAGGTAAAAGGGTTTGTGCTTTGCGTGGAAAATAAACTATGGAAGAATTTGAGGTGAAGAAGAAAAACACAAGAGCTAAAAATGGTTATTTATAAGCTTCTCATTGCATGTCCCAAATCAGACACATGGCGTCTGTGTGGGGGCGATTGAAACGTTTTATGGGTTTACGAAGCATAACATTGATGTGAGTGGGAACTGTTATTGTAGACGTGCAAACCCACAACCTCCTAGGAAGTATGGGTAATGATGAGATTCAGAGCAAATCTCATGGAAAAAGACAATGCGCCATAAAAGGGGCAATTATGATAATGACGTCAGCAGAAGTGAGGCTTCTTCGAAAAATGTTATAAGTGGCAAGTAAAAGACATCAATAAATATGTCATGTGAAAAGTCAAGGTTAAATGGAAATCAAGTTGACTCAAGGTCGGAAGTCACACATTGTGATGTCAGTCGAAGAAGTTGTAAGTCGAAGGACGCTGTAAAAGTTTTGGGACTTAGTGAAATTGAGTATTATGCTATGTTGGCTAAGTCTGGAGTTCATCATTACAATGAAAATATTTTCGACTTAGGTACTGCATGTGGAAATTACTTCAAAGTGTGTTGTCGTAGCATGGTTAATCTTATGGGCTTTGACATAGTTGGGTCAGTTCCTGGTGATCAGTGAAAGTAGTTAAGATATTTGAATGGTGTTAAAAGAGCGGGAGCTGGTTTAACATAGACGGTTACTCAAAGATAAGTGGAAGCTCGTCGGAGGAAACTGATGCATGAGGACTGAAATGTGTTGTGATAGGGTTAGTTGATCGTTCTTAAGTAGTTATTTTAGAGTAGTATGTATAGGGATTCATGTTCATATTATAAGGGGTCCATCATCGTACTCCTATTTCTGTAAACTCAAAGTATCTACGCATTTGAGAAATGAGTGAGGAAAATGTACATATGCGTTCCACCATTTATTAACTTGAAGCATATTTTTACATTAAAGTTCTTTTTTTGCATTAATTTACGTTTCAATTTTGCATTACAATTCCTGTCATTTTCACTTTACCCTGCATTTCGATTTCAATCTCTTTAAATTTTCAAAACTTTACATTTCATCTTGCATTTCAATTTTAGTCACTTTCATTTTCATAACTTTTTAATTCAAGTCTTGTCCAAAGTTGCATTGGAACTATTTCAAGTAATACACTTCAATTTCGACTAAAATGTAAATTCATAAATGCGCACAAATATGTTCAGGAAGATTTTCGAGTTTGATCCCTTAAGTATTAATAGAAACTTGTTTTGTTTATCAAATTTCACTGTAAACACCTGCTCCGTCCCTTTTATAGCGAGCTTAAGGCGGGGTAGGGCGGACAATCTGTTTTGTCACCCCTACATAGAAGTGGCAAAATGGGTCCGGTCCGTTGGACATGTCCGTTTGTCCGCACTTTAGTGCGGGGAGGACCAAAGATTTAAACCCTCACCCTCTAATAATGTGTTTGTCCCACCCCGCTTTGTTTTCTTCATTGACTTTTACGAGCACAAACATTTACATAAACTTTTATATTTTTAAGTTTAAATAGTACAATATCTGCAAACTTTTTTCACCCCACACTGTTTTTTTCTTCCGGACTTTTATAGAACAGACATAAACAGAATGAAGATGACCGTGTGCCACCGGCACCCCAATATACATCAACATCCCACCAATAACATCGCCGTGTGCCACCACTACCCCAATATACATCGACATCCCAACAATAAATGTAGGTTTATTTCCCCTTATTCAAACCGAAAATAATAAAGAAATTCACATGCACATAACACCATTTAAAGGAATTCTATAGGATATAAAAAATTTAAAGAACCACTACATGTTAAATAACTTTAATAACTTTAAAGATTGCAATATGTATTTTACCGAGAATTAAATGAAAGACTATATAATATAAAACTTGAACTTTGCCATAGAAGAAGTGGTTAGGTCAGTTTAGTCATTTTCATTTATTACCCTTATTCTTTTCCAACGGTCATCTTCGTTTGAATTCAAGCTTTCTCTCTTATCATCATCATCATCTCTTCAACTTCACTTTCTCAATTCTTAACTTCAAAAACCTCTGCAATCTTCTCTCTCGCAATTTCAATTTGAACCCTAACTCTCTCTCTCTCTCTAGCTTTCTCTCTCTAGATTATTTTCTTCTTCTTCTTCTTCTTCAAAACCATGTCTTCCACATCTTTCAGAAACCTTCTTCCTAGATCATTCTCTTCCAAGGCAAAATCAAAATCCACTTCAAACCCTAAATTCCCAAATTCAGATTCCGAAAACACTCCTCCCACCGATCCTAACATTATTCAGATCAACAATCACCAAACATTGCCTCTCACAGCCAAACAATCGAACTCCAAAACCTCAATTTCAACTCCTCTTGAATCTGATCCATCAGTGAAGGTAAACTTCCAGCTTTTTTCAATTCTTTCATTTTTCAGCTTAATTTTCAAAACTCACAGCTATTTTGTTTTTCTTTCTATTTTTGAAACAGGTTGTAGTGCGAATTAGACCTACCAGTAACATTGGAATAGGAGATGAAACGGTTAAGAAGGTTTCTTCGGATACCTTGTGTGTTGGGGATAGACAATTTAAATTTGATTCAGTTTTTGACTCCAACACAAGCCAGGTAAAATACTCTACTAGTTTACTAGTTTACTTCACTGTGTTTGCTATTTATGATTTTTTAGAATTTTAGAATTTTCTATTATAGGGTTGAGGTACTTGTTTACTAATTAGAAACTCGAACAGTTAGTAATTTATAGTTCTTTATTCAAAATTGTAGATTCATGTTTATAGGTCTTAAGGGAAGGAAGATTTAGATTAGTGTGATTTATGTTAAGTTGCTGTTTGTTTGTTTTGTTCAGGAAGATATTTTTCAGTCAGTTGGTGTTCCTTTGGTTAGAAATGCTTTAGCTGGCTACAACACTTCAATTCTGTCGTATGGCCAGGTATTATTTCGACGTCTTTGTAGGGGAAATATGTTTGGTGGTTTTGATGGACTAATGAGGTTTGTTCTTTTTTGACTCTCCGCTAGTCTGGAAGTGGAAAGACTTATACAATGTGGGGTCCTCCGAGTGCCATGTTTGAGGAGACTTCACCACAAAGTCACAAAGGAATTGTACCTCGGATCTTTCAAATGTTGTTTTCTGAGCTTGAAAAGGTATGTTTTGTCTCCTGTTTAAACTACTAATGCTTTGAATTTTGCTTTCTGTTTTTTGAGTTTTGACTGTTTTTGGAATAATTATGTTAGGAACAGCGCATGTCTGAGGGGAAACAGTTCAATTATCAGTGTCGGTGTTGTTTTCTTGAGGTAATTCTTTGTGAGATTTATTCGATTGTGGGTATTTTGGCGGTTGTTCGTTCCGATAATGGTCATTTTTTTTTGTTGCTGTTTGAAACAGATATACAATGAAGAAATTGGGGATTTACTTGATCCAACCCAGCGGAACCTTGAGGTAAGCAATTTGACTGCTACTTTTGTGGTACAGTTTTTGTCATTAAAATATTATTCACTTCCGATTTTGTTTTCATTTCTGCATTCTTATAATGGCTGCTACTTTTGTGGTACAGTTTTTGTCATTAAAATATGATTTACTTCCAATTTTGTTTTCATTGCTGTATTCTTATAATGGCTTGGTCCAAATTATCACAGATGAAGGATGACTCCAAAAATACGCTATCCTTAGAGAATCTGAGTGAGGAATATGTCACTAGCTATGATGATGTGACTCAAATTCTGATTAAGGTGGGGAAGCTAAAAAGCAAGTATTGTTGATTCTTGAATATCCAAATTCTTAATCAGTCAAGTTGATTTGATTTTTGTATGCTACAGGGTCTCTCTAGCAGAAAAGTTGGAGCGACAACCTTAAACTCTAAGAGCTCTAGATCTCATATCATTTTCACTATTGTGATTGAGTCTTGGTGTAAGGTATTTCCAATGTAATTTTGTTTTAGATCTCATATCATTTTCACTATTGTGATTAAGTCTTTGGTGTAAGGTATTTCCAATGTAATTTTGTTTTAACATGATTCGCTTCGGATACTATCATTTCTCTTGTTCAAGATTGAAAACAGGTTTATATTGTTAATTTTCTCTATTACTTAATTACTATGTCTGATTTTTATTGATTGATGCTGCAGGGAGCTTCAAAAAATGGTTTCAGTAGTTCAAAAAGCAGCAGAATTAGCCTTATTGATCTTGCTGGACAGGACAGGAACAAAGTTGATGGCGCGGGCAGACAATGTCTAAGGGAAACCAAGAATGTAAAGAAATCTTTATCTCAGCTTGGGTAAGGATGCCATTATTGCTACTAAATTTTCTCTAGTTAAGTTGATGTTATGTTGGTAATTAATATCTCGGTCTGAATTTACTTCTTTCTTTCTTTGTATCCACTGTTTCATTTCATTGGCGTAGGCACGTAGTAGATGCTTTGACTAAAGAAACTAGCTCAGGAAAAGCTGAAGTTCCAAACAAAAACTCATGTTTAACACGCTTATTACATGAATCTCTGGGTGGAAATGCCAAACTCTCAGTAATCTGTTCCATCTACCCTGATAACAAGTATGTATTTCAATCAAAGAACATTTCTTATTTTGTTGTAAGCTAACATAAAAAATGTATATATTTTGTTTCTAGCGGTAAAGATCTCACTTGTTGATTTTATTGTAGGAATAATGGTGAAACACTACGCACACTCAGATTTGGACAGCGAGTAAGAACCATTCAAAATGAGCCTGTGATCAATGAAATAAAGGAGGATGATGTTAATGATTTGAGTGATCAAATCCGACAGCTAAAGGTATCGTTCATCTCCAAAACTTCAATGAAAATAATTTATAAAGGATTAATGCAGATCTGAAAATTGTAATTTGCGTTCGTTTGGTACAGGAGGAACTTATTAGAGCCCAGGCTGATGTCCGTAGCTCAGATGGGAATAAAAATGGTTACTTGCATGTACAGAATGTACGGGATAGCCTTAATCATTTGAGGGTTAGCTTAAATCGCTCTCTACTCCTACCTAACATTGATAATGATATTGATGAAGAGGTGAATGTGAGTGAGGAGGACATAAGGCAATTACGCGAGCAGATTGATGAGTTTTATAGTTCATGTGAAGGGAATCCTATAGATATATCTGTCAGTGAAGATTGTGTCCGGTATTATTCTGTTGAGGAAAATTGTGATGCAGATTTGTCCTGTGGTGATGAAGTTGAAAAGGGGGGTGAATGTTTAGGAGAATCATTTAGCAAGCTTTGTCCCCAGGACAGTGTGGCATCAGATGGCACCTTGTATGCATCAGCCAACTACTCTTCAAGGGCTATCAGATCTTCATTCACAGATAGTATCTCTGTCAGCTCATCTTATCGGTCTCCAATGCTTCTTGAGGAACCACAACTTACTGAGTCTCCAAAAATCAGGAATATACAGAGGAAGAGTGTGGCCTTTTCTTCTAGTTGTCTTGGAAGTTCAAACAAACCGGCAGAGGAAAATCCAAGTTCCAATCAGGATTTTCTGGGGAAGTCATTTACAAAGGATGAACTTATGCGGTCCTCACTAAGATCAAGCAAGGTTTTTCCAGGTCCGACCGAGTCCTTGGCAGCAAGTCTTAAGAGGGGATTACAAATAATTGATTGTCATCAGAGGAACTCATCATTGAACAAATCCTCAAATTCCTTCTCTTTTGGGCACTTAAGCTCTGGTGATTCTTCTGAACAAACAATGCAGCAGAAGAAATATTCTATAGATGAAAGAACTGCTACACTGCTTTGCGGTTATTGCCGCAAAATAATATTCGATCAGGATTCCAATGAGGTTCAAGGTAGCTTAAAGTCATGCAATTATACAGCTAATGCAGGAAATCTGGATGGACAGACAAATAAGGCTACAAAAGTATGTCTTTGCTTAATTTCTGGAATGTTCTCTTCAATAATCTTTTGTGTTGAACTCATTTTTTTTTCTTCTCAAGGGTCTGGAGAGTATACTGGAGAAAGAAATGACAAGAGAAAAGGAGCTCGAGAATGTCTGCAAGGAGCAAGCAGCTAGAATTGATGAACTAAATCAATTGGTATGATGATTTTTTACTCGTAAATTAATAATATGTTTGCGGCATTGAGTTTACATTGCTGAATATTTGAATATTTTAATTGAATTTGTTCAGGTGGAGAAACTTAAAGGAGAAAAAGAACTAAACTCCATCGCTGTGTTTGGTCAAGAAAAGAGCAAGCAGACTGAAAATGCAGAAGACAATAACTCATTGAAAGATGAATACAAGGTCCTTTCTTGTTTGTAACTTACACGATAAAGGTATCCATTTAAACTTTAAAGCATTGGAACTGACCCTTGTTATTTATTTTAATGTTTTTTGCAGCTTCTGAGGGACACTTCCTCAGACATTCATTTAGAAGAAAAATGTGAAATTAAAGAAGTCCGGGAAGAATTACCTCAAAGAAGCATCTCTTTTGATTCTACTGAGAAGGAAGAACTACTCAAGGAAATTCAGAATATGAGAAGCAAGCTGTTATGCAGCGAAGCACCAGTTAAAACGTCCACCGACAAACTGAGGTCTTCATTAATATCAAGATCCATTCAATTGCGAAAAAGCGGTGTATTTTCTCCTAGTAATAATGGCGGGGAGGAACTAGAGAAAGAAAGAGAGAGGTGGACAGAAATGGAAAGTGAGTGGATTTGTCTTACTGATGAACTAAGAGTTGATCTCGAGGCCAACCGGCAGCGTGCAGAGAGGGTAGAGCAGGAATTGAGGTTAGAGAAGATGTGTACCGAGGAATTAGATGATGCATTGAAAAGATCAGTTCTTGGACATGCTAGAATGGTAGAACACTATGTTGATCTCCAAGAAAAGTATAATGATTTGGTTGCAAAACACAATGCTATAATGCATGGCATAGCCGAGGTGAAGAAGGCGGCTGCAAAGGCTGGTAAGAGGGGTCATGCCCGCTTTGCTAAAGCTCTTGCCGCCGAGCTTTCTGCGTTGAGAGTGGAGAGGGAAAGAGAAGCCAAATTTTTGAAAAAGGAGAACACGAGTCTCAAGATTCAACTTAGAGACACTGCAGAAGCTGTTCATGCGGCTGGAGAACTACTTGTCAGACTCAGAGAAGCTGAACATGCAGCTTCTGTTGCAGAGGTAAAAAAGCCCTTCATAATTTTTTGTATCTTATGCTGAAAGCAACTTAAGCGGAAGTAAGTTTCATGATTGTTATATTTCTTGTGCAGGATAATTTTACAAAAGTGCAACAAGATAATGAAAAGATAAAGAAGCAAATGGATAAACTCAAGAGAAAACACAAGATGGAGTTGATTACAATGAAGCAGTACATTGCAGAGAGCAAATTACCCGACTCTGCACTGAAACAGCTATATAGAGAGGATTCTGATGTGGCAAACAACAATAAGGATGATGATCAAGCATGGAGAGCTGAATTTGGAGCAATCTATCAAGAGCATTATTAACAATTTGACTGTTGCTGATTTGATTAGAAATCGATGAGTTTGAATTTGATCCTTCTTGGATCAAAAAGTATTCATTTGTAAACCATTTTTATATTCTTTGTATTTGTTTAAATTCTTGTATTTTTTAGGCAGTGATTGGTATTTGGAACTTGAATTCTTTATGTCTGCTTGTGTTGGCACCAGGATAGTGATTGTTATATCTTAATCACATTGGTCCAAAGGGTTTTTCAGGTTACTTAATTTGTTTCTAAAGATAGGAATGTGTGAGGTTGTCAATTATTTGGGATTAAATTGAAATTTTGTTAAAGTGAATAATTCACTTTAGAGACTTAAGTAAATAATATCAAGGATTAATAAAGTAAATAATAAATAGTTATAGTATTAATTATTAATTTTTCACTTTACAGTTATTGATTTTTTTCCTCATTCCTACAATTATTGACCGTTAAACCTTAAATTATACCGAACAATATAAATAGTCGTGGTATACAATTATTGATTTTCCTTCTTGACTATCTACTATTCAAAATAATCAAATATCAAATTTCCCTGCAAATCTACTTAGCACATCTATTTAATATAAATCCAAGTTTGTCATGATGGCAACCTAGTTCAAAACCCTAACCCTAATTGTCTATGTGGCAATCTCTTAAACTCTAATTGTCTATGTGACATTTTTTAGAATATGCAAATACTATTTCTAATCCTAATTGCCTACGTTTAATAATAATAATATACATAATAATAATAATAATAATAATAATAATAATAATAATATTAAATCACAATTATAATAATAATATAAATAATAAATAATTTATAATCCTAATAATAATATCAATATTATATTATAAAAGTATTATTTAGCCACCACTATTAATAATCATATAAATAATATATAATATAATAACAATAATAATAATAATAATAATAATAATAATAAATCACAAATAATAATTAATAATAATAATAATAATAATATAAATAATAAATTATTTCTAATCCTTATAACAATATCAATATTATATTGTAGAAGGATTATCTATTAATAATAATATAACTAATATATAATAATATAACTAATATATAATAATAATAATAATAATAATAATAATAATAATAATATAACTAATAAATTATTTATAATCCTAATAATAATATCAATACTATATTGTAGAATGATTATTCAGTCACCACTATTTTATTTTATTTTTGGAAAAAGTAAATATATTACTACCAAAAACAATTTACACACAAAAGCGATTTGAGGATCCAACCAACAAAACAACTCTAAGGTAACATTAACAAGCTAATGTTCCTCCTAAATCTCGGTTTACACCACAACCTTTGCGTTACACAATGTATAATCTGATAAATTACGTGTTGTCTTCTACTCTCTCCACCAAAAACAATTTTGTTCCTATGATTCCATACATGATACACGACTTCAGTCGCCGCACACTTCAGCATCATAGCTTTCCAACCTTTGCCCTTACTTTTCCTACTCAACCAGTCCAGCTCATCCTCCCAATTATGTGCATTATGATCAATTTGCATCCACTCTAGAATTGCCTGTCAAATCACTTTACTTTCATTACAATCAAACAACATGTGGTTTATAGTTTCTTTCTCAACACAAAAGCAACATCTATCCTCCTGGAGCATACCGAACTTCACCAACTTGTCCTTATGGATAGCTTTTTGTGGCAAGTTGTCCATAAAGTGAATACAGCCCGCGGTCTCGCTTGATTTTTCAGTATCAGTGCCCTCCATTCAGTCCTGCTTTGACTACCTTTAAGGGCCTTATAAATTGCTCTCGTGGAATATCTCTAAGTTTGCTGCATAATATCCCATTCCGGTAGTGATCGAACTTTTTCTCTAGCACACAAAATCCCTTTCATAATCCATGAATGAGACTCTTTACTTGGCATAAGCATGATCCCCTGAGTTTTCAAGAAGTAGTTGTGCACCCATCGAATCCACAAACTATCCCGCTTCCTACTCAGGTTCCACAATAATTTGACTAAACAAGCAGTGTTCCAATTACCAATGTCAATAACATTGAGACCCTGCTCAATAGGATAACACACTTTCTCCCAAGCAATATGAGATTTCTTAATTATTATCTCACTATTAGACCACAAGAACGACCGACAAATAGCTTCAATTTTTCTGATGACAACTTTAGGCAAAGGAAAGACTTGAAGCCAGTAATTAGCAGTTGCAAACAGGACACTATTTATAAGTTGTAATCTACCCGCAAAACTTAAAAGTTTAGCACTCCAGTGTCTTACTCTACTAGTCATCTTCTCAGCTAGAATCAAGCATTGACCCACAGACAGACGCTTACTAGAAAGGAGAATCCCAAGATACCTGAATGGTAATTGCCCTTGGGAGAAGCCAGTGGTCTGTAAGATCAGCTCTTGAATACTATCCTCTATATTGCTGAAGTAAACTTTGCATTTACTTGGATTGTCTGCCAGCCCTGTAGCACCTGCAAACTGCTTGAAAGCATTCATTAGCAGCTCAACTGAACCAATATCTCCTCTGACAAACAGCAGCAGGTCATCTGCAAAACTCACATTAATAATGCTCATTTTCTCACATTTGGAGTGAAAGTTAAAATCAGGATTATCTTTGAGTCTCTGCATCCTCCTATGCAAATATTTCATTACCTTAACAAAAAGCAAGGGGGGATAGGGGATCCCCTTGCCTCAGACCTTTTCTAGCTTTGAGAAGATGGGACACCTCACCATTGATCTTATATCTGTAAGACACAGAGGAAACAGTTACCATAATCCACTTGATAAACTTGGGGGGAAGTTTAATTCTTTCAAGATAGTCTCAAGAGCACTAAATTTCACAAAATCATAGGCCTTCTTCAGGTCCATTTGAATCAAACATTTAGGAGCTCCAACTTTGTTATTATACCTTTTAACTAATTCATAAGCCAAGAGGATATAGTCTTGAATATTTTGTCCAGGAATGAAGGCAACTTGACTTTGATATATTATTCAAGGGTGGACTTTGCCCAATCTATTTTCCATCACTATGGATATCACTTTATAAATGGTAGTACAACAAGATATGGGCCTATACTCAGAAACTTTCGTAGCATTAGGCACTTTTGGAATCAGAGTTACAAGAATATAATTAATAGCAATTAACAGTTGACCTGAGTTAAACAATTCCCACACAGCTTCACACAGGTCTTTCTTTACCACATCCCAGTTGGATTTAAAAAACTTTGATCCAAACCCATTATTATCCTCAATGCTATATAAAGCTACTTTGATCTCTTTTTCAGTTACATGGTTTGTTAACCACTGGTTCTGGTCATCACTAAAGTGGGGACCCTTTCTCATATCAACAATATTCACACTTTTCAAAGTCTGGGCAGAAGTACCTACCAATTCCTTGTAGAAATTAATGATTATACTTTCCATTTCTCAGTGTAAAAAACCCCATGTTTATCAGTTAGCACTTTCATACAATTGTGTTGGAACTTGCTTTTGATGACAACATGAAAGAACCTATTATTTCCATCCCCCAGATTAATCAAGTTAATTTTGGCTCTTTGATACAGAAGCTGCTCTTTAATGTTATTCAAACTAATCACCTCCTCTGACAGCTTCTTAGTTTCTTCAATCAAGCTGCAATTCAATCTATCCTGGATCAGTTTAGATTGGGCATTTTATAGGTTTGTTCTAGCAGTATTCAACTGATCATTAACCCCCTTGAATTGTCTACACAGAGATTTTATGGGATTCTTCAATGTCTGCAGCTTCTTCCAGATTTTATACTTTGCAGTGCCATATAGATTCTGATCTGACCTGATCAGAAGGGCCTTCCAAGGATTGTAGACTGGGCCAGAGAGTGGTGAGTGAGAGGGGGTGTACCTGCAAGGTGCTCCGATGCTTAAGTCAGAAAAGGTACAGAATAAGGTTATCAGAGTGTTCGTAGCATACCTGACCCTTTGCTACGAAAGGGTATTTATACTGAGCCCCCAGCGCTGGGCCAAGGCTCCTATTGGGTTGGATTAGCTAGGCCCAAGGAGGAGCTGCCAGGGGACGCGTGAGAAGCGTGAAGACCTAAACCAAAGGTCTGCTCCCTGGTCCAACTGCCCCTATCCCTAAGGAGATAATACAGGGGAGTTGGGTGACGTGCCAGATGAGGTGGCAGACGTGGGTCTGCCCGACGTAAGGTAGATGCCCGTGACATAGGTTGGTGATATGTGGATGAAGATCATCGGTCGGACAGCGCACTCTTTGCTCGACACACAGTCAAGACGTCGAGGTAAGGTCCCTCTGACGTGGGTGAAGAGATCTCTGCTCGACGCATTCAAGTGCCCGGTTGATTGGGCCATGATCCGAAGAGCATTGGGCCGTGTCGTGCATAATGTCATGGCCCAGTCCAGAACAGGAGCCCCCCAAGTCGAGTCTCTGAGTCAGAGTGATGACTTATATCGTAACTGGGGGGTTTCCTCGTCTGACGGGGAGGCGTGGCTGTTAGGCATGTGAGGTTGTAGTATACTTGTTCGCGAGCTCCTCTTTCCACGGTAATACCGGGGATGGAACATGACCGGTGGGCACGCACCTCCCTTGTAACAGCTGAGGGTTCGACGCGGGGACATGGCGTCTTGATGAGTCGGGGAGGTGGACGGATGCCCGACGTCGTTTCAGTTTCTTTTTTGGATAGACGTGTATCAGACTTAATGGTGTCGCCTCGTTTTGTGTAAAGACGGCGTAGGTCAGTAGGTAATGATGACCTAGCGCGTTGGCCCACGCGCCAGGCACTATAAAAGGAAGTTGAGTAACTTCATTTTCACTTTTTCGCTCCTGCCTTCACCGGAAGTTCTAAAGATTTTTCTTGCCTGCTCGTTTGGCCGTCTGAACCGCCGTCTCCGCTCGTCTCATTATCTGAACCACCGTCCTTGCCCGCGCGCCACCGTCTCTTTTACAACTTCTATATGTCAGGTACCATTTTTCTTCCATAATCCATCATTTTCCTTTCTGTTTTACGTCAAATGTATGTCATATCTGTAGAAATGTGGTTAGGTTTGACTTAGGAACAGTGTAATGGACTGTAGATGGTAGAAAAATGGGGTTAGGGTTGTACTGGACCGGGCAGAAATTACACATGGCGGGCAATATTTGCATAAGCTGTATGAGATTTCTGCCCGGTCTTCATAAGAACGTGCGTGTCTTCTGAGTGGAGCACAGCCAGTGTTCGTTGCTGTTACGCCCTTTCACTTGACCTGCGGTGGAAGGGTGGATTTGATATGATGTCGAATTCACTCTTTCTGTCTGCGTTTCAGGTGTTACCGGGCGTCTACGAGCGAGGAGGGACGATTCTGGATCCTCGGCTGAAGATGCGGTCATTACTCGTCTACCTGCCGGGGATGGCAGTGCCAAGGATGGTACTAAGCATGCTTCATCCTCCGGGCAAGTGAATCTCTCCTGGGTTGCGGATGAACCCTTGGAGGAAGGGTCCTATTTCTGTGACGAAGCCATCCCCGCTTACGCTGTGGTCGAGGATAGGAGCCGGGAAGATCCGGAGAATTGGCATTGATGTGCTCCTAAGGAGGGGGACCGTATCTTCCATCATTTCCCGGGGAAGCAGTTCACGATGTATGAGTTTGCTTTCCGGGAGGCGGGGATTAGGCTGCCCTTCAACTCCTTCCAAATGTCAATCTTCAAATGGCTTCGGCTGGCGCCGTCCCAACTGCATCCCAACGCCCTTGCTTTTATGCGGGCCTTCGAGCTGGTCTGCCGTTTCCTCGGCATTGGGTGCACTCGAGCCCTTTTCTTCCACGTCTTCCATCTCCAGCGGTCCGGCCTCCGTGGACGCCACAGTTGGGTTTCATTTAAACAGCCCGTACGTTTGTTCAAGACGTACGTGGACTCTGCCCGACACTTCAAAGGCCGTTGGTACGTAGTGATGCCGATCACCCGTGCTGCCCTCCATTCTCTTTACTAATATCAACGAGCATCAAATGGGGAAGAGACGCTGATGTCGAAGATACCGCTGAGGTGGCAGCGCGATCATTTCGACCTTTCCACTGCCCATTATAGGGTCAAATTCTCGATGCTCGGCGTTGAAGACAGGCTCGCGTACAAGAAGCTGGTCGATTACGTGCAGAGTTTCAATCTTGGGGTCTGGGCGGATCGACAGGGCGTGCCCTACCTCGACGAGGGCGGGATGCCAATTACTGAGACGCGCTATATCAATACAAAAGCCTTGCTCGAGTGTAGGACCGAGGAGAAGGCTTTAGAATTACTGAGTAGGCGGATTTTTATTGGTCTGTTATTTTTGTCAATGTTTTCGCTCGCTAACGTTTATGTGTTTTGTTTCGCAGGTGCTATGCCCAGTGCGCGTGATCGGGTTCTGAAGCTGGCCAACCAGGTCGGTGCGACTGATCGGGTGCCAAAAAAGAAAAAGAAGACTGTGGCTCGTGTTCAGGTGGCCGGTGCCGATGCTGGGGTAGGGACTTCGAATACAGCAAGTCCGACACCTTCCTCTCCTCCTCGGGCGTCGACGATAAACATTCCTGATAGTTCGCCTCAGTCGGCCTCTCCTCTCCATAAACGGAAACGTCCGGCGGGGACTCTTGCGAGGTCATCTCTAGGAAGTCCGGGTGGACCGGGCAGCTACTTGTTACCTCCCTGCTATGTGGAACGGTCGTTCTTCAAGGCCGAGGATGCGATCGCTGTGCCGGCGCCTGAGGCCAAGGCTATCCTGGAGCAAGATGCTGGTTCCCGACGTAAGGAGTTGGCTAAGGACCTGGCAGCTGTCATCCGGGTGATGGAGACGGCCATGGTCTTGACCGACACTTCGGTCTCCACTGCTTCCCTGGAGGATGCTCTTGTACAGGTCCGGTCAGAGAAGGACAAGCTGTCCAAAGACCTGTCGGACTACAAGGAGGAGCATCAGCTGCAGGAAGGGCTGAGCAGGAAGCTGGAGGAGGCGGAGAAGGAGCGGGACCAGTTGAAGGCTGCTAAGGTGAGCTTGGAGGAGCAGGTGGCCGGTCATCAGAAGCTGGTCGAGGACAATGCTGGCATGCGGGCTCAGATCGAGACTCTCGAGGAAAAGGTCTGTCCTCTGGCCGATGAGACCGAGGAGGAGCGTTCCCTTGGTTCTCGCGCTGAGCTGCTGGGGCATATACGCACTCTCAATCAAGAGCTTGTGGCCGTTTTCAAAGAGGGTTTCGATAATGCTGTCGAACAACTTGGACTTCTGAACCCTGAGTTGGTGACGGAGGGGTCGGCCCATAACTACTGTGTCAGGGATGGTGAGATCGTCTGCCCGTTTGAAGCGGAGGAAGAGGAAGAGGAAGTGCTCCGAGCGGAGTCTTAGTCATTTGTTTATTTTTAGTTTCTGCTATGGCCTGCGTGCCTTATTATGTGGCCTGCGTGCCCGTTATGTATTTTGGCCTTTGGGCACGTGTAATATGGCCTTCGGGCGTACTTGGCTTCGGCCGCTGTTGTTGCTTTTAATATATGAATGTTTTTGTTGTCATTCATTGTGTTCGTGTATGTATGATATTTGCTTTTTGTTATCATTCATTGTGTTTGTGTATGTATGATATTTGCTTTTATGAATTCGTGCTCTGCTCGACCTCGTTAATCTCCTCGGTTTGGGGAACCGATAGAGTGTCGGGCTTTGTGCCCGTTGGGATCGAGGCCCGGGTCCGTTGTTCGAATCCCGGTCTCGGGGCTTGGGCTTTCCCATCGCGAGCTGGGTGCCCTGGCTGTCATGGTACTTCGACGTTGAGTCTCGGTCAAGATCCCAATCGTCGGGGAGGGTTGTGTTCGCTATGTGGCCCAGCTCGTCCCCGGGTCTCGCGGTTCCTCTCTGGGGTTTTGGAGACGAGGAGCGTGGTCGTACCAGCCACGTCTCCCCGTGACATATCTAGCTGTAATATTGTCTAAGTTTTTCTGCGTTCCATGGTCGAGCGAGTTCTTCCCCTTGTAGGTTTTCCAGGTAATAGGCCCCGTTGCTCGTCTTATCTCGGACGCGGTAGGGGCCTTCCCAATTGGCGGCCAGTTTACCCTCTTTTGGGTTTTTCTGGTTTCTTCTGAGGACCAGGGTGCCGACCTGGAACTCTCTTTTTATGACTTTCGCGTCGTGGCGTAGTGCTATTTTCTGTTTGAGGGACATTTCCCTTAGGGCTGCTTCGGAACGGATCTCTTCGACTAGGTCGAGCTCGATTCTAAGGGTCTCGTCGTTCAGTTCCTCGTCTAGGGGCTCTTCTATTCTCCTCGTTGGTTCCCGTATTTCTACCGGAATGACTGCTTCGGTGCCGTAAGTCAGTCGGAATGGGGTTTCCCCGGTGGTGGAATGTGCTGTCGTGCGGTAAGCCCATAGGACGCTATGTAGTTCCTCGACCCATGCCCTTTTTGCGTCGTCGAGTCTTCGTTTAAGGCCACGCAAGATTACCCTGTTGGCCGCCTCCGCTTGCCCGTTCGTCTGTGGATGTTCGACAGACGTGAAATGCTGTTTAGTGCCCAGGCTGGCGACGAAGTCCTGGAATCCTCCGTCTGTGAATTGTGTCCCGTTGTCCGTGACGAGGGCCTGGGGTATGCCGAACCGAGCGAGGATGTTGCGTTTAAAGAACCGGAGAATGTTCTGCGCTGTTATTTTAGCTAGTGCCTCTGCTTCAATCCATTTTGTAAAGTAATCCACCCCGACGATGAGGTATTTATTCTGGGATGATCCGGTGACGAAGGGTCCGAGGATGTCCATGCCCCACCATGCGAAGGGCCATGGGGAAGACAATGATTTTAGGTCATTTGGGGGCGCGAGGTGCATGTCGGCGTGTCGTTGGCATTTGTCACACTTTTTGACGTGCTCCCTTGAGTCGCTTTGCATGGTGGGTCAGTAGTAGCCTGCTCGAAGGGCTTTTCGTGCGAGCGATCGCCCTCCTAGGTGTTGAGCGTTAATTCCCCGGTGTATTTCTCCAAGTATGTCAGGGACTTTCTCTTCCTCGACACACTTAAGTAACGGGATGGAGAACCCTCTACGGTAGAGTTTGCCTTCGAGGAGTACGTACGAGCACGCTCGTCGTTTGATAGTGGCCGCCTCTTTCGGGTCAACTGGGAGTTCGTCTCTTGTGAGGTAATTGTAGATGGGTGTCATCCAACAATGAGCATCCCCGATGGTGTTGACCTCGAATGAAGGAGGTGGTTTGTCGATGCTGGGTCGAGGAAGGATTTCTTGAATTACTGACTTATTCCCACCCTTTCTCCTCGTGCTGGCTAGTTTCGAGAGGATATCTGCCCGTGTATTGTGTTCGCGAGGTACGTGTTGAACTTCCCACTTTTCGAATTTCTCAAGTTTTTCTTTGACAAGGGACAAGTACTCGACGAGGTTGTCGTTCTTGGTTTGGTACTCTCCTCGCACTTGTGAGGCCACGAGCTGGGAGTCTGTGGATATTTTTACTTCTTTTGCTCCCAAGTCCTCGGCTAACCTCAGGCCTGCGATAAAAGCCTCGTATTCAGCTTGGTTGTTCGACGTCGGGAAAGCCAGTGCTAATGAAACCTTGATCAGGATCCCATCCTCGTTCTCGAGGATGATCCCGGCTCCGCTGCCTGATGTGCTAGAGGCGCCGTCGACGAAGATCGTCCACTTGTGGGTGCCCTCTGCTGGTGTCGGGCAGTGGGTCATTTCTGCGACGAAGTCGGCCAGTGCTTGGGCTTTCAAGGCTTTCCTAATTTCGTATTGTATGTCGAATTCGGAGAGTTCTAGCGACCACTTGAGCATTCTCCCGGCCATATCTGGTCGCCCGAGTAGCTGTTTGATTGGCTGGTCGGTCCTCACTTTTATCGTGTGTGCGAGGAAGTAATATCGTAGTCTCCTCGCCGCATTGATGAGGGCCAGGGCAACCTTTTCGATTTGCTGGTATCGAAGCTCAGGGCCTTGGAGTGCTTTGCTCGTAAAATAGATGGGCTTTTGTCCCTCGTCGGTCTCTCTTATTAGAACGGCGCTGACGGCCTCGGTCGCCACGGACAGATATAGGTATAGGGTTTCCTTTTCTAATGGTCGTGATAAGACCAGGGGTTCGGAGAGAACCTTCTTTAAATGGAGTAATGCTTGCTCGCATTCGTCGGTCCAGTCGAAGCTGGCCTCTTTGCGAAGGAGTCTGAAGAATGGTAGTGCGTGCTGGGCGGACTTGGCGATGAAATGGGAGAGTGAGGCGAGCACTCCATTGAGGGATTGGATCGATTTCTTGGTCCTCGGGGTCGGGAATTCTGAGAATGCTCGGCATTTGTCGGGGTTGGCCTCGATCCCTCTTTCGGTGAGGTAGAACCCCAGGAACTTTCCCGCCCGTACTCCGAACGTGCACTTTTCGGGATTGAACCTCATTTTGCACTGCCTCACCTGCTCGAACACTTTGGTTAGATGTCGAGCATGGGTAACCTCCTCGTGTGATTTGATGATCATGTCGTCCATGTATACTTCGAGCATGTCCCCTATTTCTTCCTTGAAGACTTTGTTCATCATGCGTTGGTACGTAGCCCCAGCGTTCTTGAGCCCGAACGGCATTACGTTGTAATAGTAATTGCCCGTCGGGGTCATGAATGCTGTGTGTCTCTTGTCTGTGGGCGACATAGGGATTTGGTTGTATCCACTATATGCGTCCATGAAGGACAAGAGTTTAAAACCTGCAGAATTGTCTACGAGCATATCTATATTAGGGAGGGGGAAAGCATCTTTCGGGCAAGCCCTATTAAGATCAGTATAATCAACACACATACGCCATTTTCCATTATTTTTCTTAACGAGGACTACATTAGAGAGCCAGGTTGTGTACTGGGCTTCAGAAATAAAATTTGCCTCTATGAGGTCTTTTACAGCTCGCTCGGCAGCCTCTGCCTTCTCGGGGGACTGTTTGCGCCTACGCTGTGCTATGGGCTTGGCTGCCCGGTCTAAAGCTAGTTTGTGACACGCGATCTCAGGATCCAGCCCGGGCATTTCTGCAGCATTCCAAGCGAAGAGGTCAGAGTTCTCTTTGAGGCATGCCACAAGCTTCTCTCTTGTTCCCTCGGGCAGTCCCTTGCCTATCTTCACTGTCCTTTCTGGATCGTCCCCGAGGGGAATGAGTTCGAACTCTCCGTCGGGGATTGGTCGGACCGGGTGTTCGAGAGATCGTTCCTCGGTGGACTTCCCTTCTTCGGTTTCGTCTAGCCCGTTGCGGCAATCGAGGTCGATGGCGTTAACTCCCCGAGGTGGGTCCTCGGTCCTGAGCTTTTTGTTGTTGCAGCTACTCTTTGTGCTAACCACGGCATGTCCTTTCACCGCAGCGTCGTAGCATCGCCGAGCAGCTTCGATGTCACCGTGGATGGTGACCACGCGTCCCAATTTGGTGTAGTATTTCATCTTCAGGTGGACGGTGGATGGGACCGCGGTGAGTTCGGCCAGTGTCGGGCGTCCAAAGATGCAATTGTAAAGGGACGGACAGTCTACGACCAATAATTGGATTTTGATTTCCCTGGCCGTTTCCTGTTCGCCGAAGGTGACGAGGAGCTCGACATATCCCCACGGCCTTGTTGTTGCTCCATTGAATCCTTGGAGGTCTGATCCGACGTAGGGGGCCAAGTTGGTCTTGTCTAATTTCAGAGTCTTGAAGAGGTGGACGTACATGATATCCACCGAGCTGCCCTGATCGACCAGGATGTGTCGGACGTCGAACTGGGCCATCTTTGCCCTGATCAATAGTGGGATGCCCGAGTTCGGGGATCCGCCCGGAAGTTCCTCCAGGAAGAAGGATATTGGGTTGGATTTTCCTCGATATTTTGTCAGGGTCGCCTTTTGCTCGGGGGCAGTCAGTAGGAGTTCGTCGAACTTGCGTTTGACTGAGAGGGCCGCGGCTTCACCGTTAGTTCCCCCACCTGATATTACCAGTGAGGTTGGGAAGTCTTCCCAGGGACTGAGTGCAGCAACTCTGCCTTCGGGCAATGGCTCGGGGAGGAAGAAATCTTCCGGGCGTGACACGCAGAGGGCCACTTGGTAGGGAGAGTTGTCGGGGGGTGTTTCTTCCCGGGGTCTCTTCTTCTCTACCTCGTCATGTCTGGGGGTTTCGTTCTTCCTCGTATACTGTTTTAGGTGCCCCTCTTGGATTAAAATCTCTATTGCATCCTTCAGGTGGACGCAGTCTTCGGTCACATGCCCGTGGCTTCTGTGGAACCGGCAGTACTTAGATTTGTCGGTGTGAGGCTTTGGCGCAGACGGTTTTGGGAACCTGACTCTGCCCTGTTTAAATTCAGAGTTGATGCATTCTGCGAGGATGCGCTCTCGAGGAGCTGTCAGTAAGGTGTACTCGCTGTATCGGCCCGCGGGGCCTCTTCCTTCCCGGAGCTCGCGAGGTCTCTCTTCTCTTCGCTTGTCCCCGTTGCGACGGGGGATGTTTGGGTCCTCGCGTTTGGGATGCTCGGTATCCACAGCATTACGTCCACTGCGGGCACTGTGTGCTACCTGTTTTTCCTCGTATCTGATGTAGGCCTGGGCCTTGTGCAGAAGTTCGTTCAAGTTGCGAGGAGGCTCGATCCCGACGGCTCTGCTAAGCTCACTGCCGGGCAAGAGCCCTCTCTCGAGGAGGTACTTCTTCATGTGTTCGGTGGTATCCACCTCGACAGCTTCTTGGTTGAATCACTCGATATACGAGCGCAGTGTTTCATTCTTCTTTTACACTATGGCTTCAAGGGTCGCTTCAGTCTTGGGGTGACGACGGGAAGCCGTGAAGTGTCTGGTGAACATGGACCTCATGACTCTCCAAGATGTAATGGATTCGGGAGCCAAGCTTTTGTACCAAGCCATGGCCCCTTTCCTGAGGGTCGTTGAAAACAGCCGACATTTGAGATGACCGGTGATATCATTGCGGTAGTCGAGCATTGCGTTGACGTTGTCGACGTGGTCGTCGGGATCTGTGGTCCCGTCGTACACAGCTAGATTGGGCGGTTTCTCCATGCCTTTGGGGAGCGGGGCTTCCATTATTGCCCGAGACAGGGGGCAGTGCAAGTCTTCCTCGTCGCTCCTCAGTGGAGATAATTCATTGTTGTCGGGGCTGCGCCCGCGCCTTGGTGATGTCCCTGCTCGACCATTGTCACGGCGGGCGCGTGCCCTGCTGACCTGGGGTTCGGGAGAGCGACGCCCGCGCTTCTTTGTTGGCTCTGAACGTTGTTGTGTTCTCCACTCCTGCTGGGGTCGGGCCTCTTGTCGCTCGGCTTCGAGGGCCATGATTCTTTCGTGCTGCTGGTAGAGCATAGAACCGGCCTGGTTGAGGGCATTCACCATGGCAATCATCGTGGCGTCTCCTTCGATGGGCACGGGGATGGGATGAAACGTCTCTGTCCCTTGGCTTTGGGTGTGAGGGACATCCCCGTTGTTTTGAGGCTCTGGAGACGGGGTGGATGGTCGACCGTCCCGCACGTCTGCCTCATGGGACTGTGGGCCGTCATCCATAGTGTAGTCGACGAGGGGACGGCTGCGCTCGTTAGATTGTTCTCCGGCCATGTTGGAAGGACAGGAATAAATGAGCTTTGATCCTCTGTTGATGAAGATGGGGATAGCTAGTTCCCACAGACGGCGCCACTGATCTGACCTGATCAGGAGGGCCTTCCAAGGATTGTAGACTGGGCCAGAGAGTGGTGAGTGAGAGGGGGGTGTACCTGCAAGGTGCTCCGATGCTTAAGTCAGAAAAGGTACAGAATAAGGTTATCAGAGTGTTCGTAGCATACCTGACCCTTTGCTACGAAAGGGTATTTATACTGAGCCCCCAGCGCTGGGCCAAGGCTCCTATTGGGTTGGATTAGCTAGGCCCAAGGAGGAGCTGCCAGGGGACGCGTGAGAAGCGTGAAGACCTAGACCAAAGGTCTGCTCCCTGGTCCAACTGCCCCTATCCCTAAGGAGATAATACAGAGGAGTTGGGTGACGTGCCAGATGAGGTGGCAGACGTGGGTCTGCCCGACGTAAGGTAGATGCCCGTGACATAGGTTGGTGATATGTGGATGAAGATCATCGGTCGGACAGCGCACTCTTTGCTCGACACACAGTCAAGACGTCGAGGTAAGGTCCCTCTGACGTGGGTGAAGAGATCTCTGCTCGACGCATTCAAGTGCCCGGTTGATTGGGCCATGATCCGACGAGCATTGGGCCGTGCCGTGCATAATGTCATGGCCCAGTCCAGAACAGATTCTGATTCCAGTGAGTGTTTAAGAGTTCCTTAAAGCCTTCTAAGTTGATAGCAGCATTTTGAAACTTGAACATACTCTTTCTAGCCTTAGGTACTCATTCCTCTTCAATACAAAGAAGGGCATGATCAGACACCCTTGCCTCCATAACTCTGAGGGGTTTATTAGTAGCACTCTGAAGCCACATTAAGTTGCCAATACATCTATCAATTCTTAAATATATGGCCCCTTGAGAATGTTTGTTGAACCAGGTGAAGTGATCTCCCACACTATCCTTCTCCATCAACCCCAAATTATCCATCATAGTGGTAAGGTCAACAAATTAAGATTCCTACACCTCCCTTTCCCCAATTCTATCTAGAGGTGTCAACACATTGTTAAAGTCTCCAATTAAGAACCAATCACCATTAGCTACCAGTTGTTCAATGTCCTTCCAAACTTTTCTTCTTTGCTCCAAATAATTCTGAGCATAAATGGCAGTGCACCAGCTTTTCCCTCTATCTTTTCGGTCTTCAATCTCCATATGGATATATTGGTCTGAACTAGCTAACGTAGTAACTTTCAACCTGTTTTCACCCCATATCACACATATTCTACCATTACTATTTGTGGATATGGGTAAACTTCGACTTAGACTCTCACAACCAAATAGTGTAGGCTCATAATCTATCTGAGCTTCTGCTTCTGTTAAGTGATCTTGCATCGGTAAAGGGGAAAAAAGACGATATAGTTTGGAAGATCGAGATTTCAGACATATATATATTGTCAAAGAAGTGTAAGCGAAAATGGTTGGTGTAAGCAATATGGAAGATCTTTTGAATGACCAATTGAAAGCCTTTAGTGTGCCGTGGAAAATCAAGTTGCCGACAAAAATCACTTGTTTCAGATGGAAAGTATTACATAATAGAATTACGTCTAAAATTCAATTAGTTAAAAAAAAGGTGTGTTTTATTGGACACCAACTGCATCTTATATCTTGTTGAGGAAGAAGAGTTACTTCATTCTTTCTTCGAATGTCCTTTCGTTTTGCCGGCGTGGGACATAATTTGGAGTTGGTGTGACCTAAGTATCTTATTTGATGGATCCGTCTACAATAACTTTATTGATTGGTGTTGGCAAGGAATTAAAAAAAAAAGGTAACCTTAAATGGGGATCGTTGTGGATCACCACTGTTTGGTGTATATGGAGGCTTAGGAACTCCACTATTTTCAAAAGTGGAATTTTAAATGTAGATGATCTTTGTTGATCGATTAAAGTTTTTGTTTGGAAGTGATCTAATGTAGGAGAAATTTTTTATCCTAACTCTGATTTTTTACTTTTATATAGATCTTACTCGGATGCTGAGATAATATTTGAGTTGGTAGGAAATTTATCTTACCTGATCAGGAGGACCTTCCAGCAATTGAACGTGAACAACAAGATGGATGGAATGGGGGGTACCTGCAAGGCACTCCGATGCCAAAGTTAGTAGAGGTACCAAATGGTAAGCAAGAAGAAAATGTTTCAGAATACCTGACCCTTTAGTGAAAAAGGGTATTTATAGTGAGTCCTCAGCGCTGGGCCAAAGTTCTTCCTTAGGTTGGATCAGCGAGGCCCAAGGAAGAACTGCCAAGGTATGCGTAAGGAGCGTGTAGACCTAACAAGTGGCTAGTCCTTGGTCCAACTGTCCATATCTTTCAAGAGATAATGGAGGATAGTTGAGTGATGTGACAAGTGGAATAGAAGACCTGTTATCTGTCCGCCGCGTCAAATGTATGCCCGACTCATGTAATGTCTGCTCGACCATCAAGTAGTGACTGCTCGGCCATCAAGTATACTTGCCCGAATGGATGGACATTTGTTCGACGTATTGGGCCACGACCCAATACAGTCTCTGGAGGCTCAGTCCAGAACAAAAATCTATTTTTTTTTCCTGTTATCTCTTGTAAATATTTGAAATCCTTTGTGTTGCATTAATCCCATTTGCTTTTAGAAGAGAAAAAAAAACATTACTTTAACCACGATTTAATTATTAATGATATAGTTAAAAAACATTAATAAAGCCCATTTTGAGTAGCCACAGCTTTGGTTCACGAGGGAGCAAAACGACGTCGTTATGAAACTTTGAAATTGAAAGAGATAACGCATAGATAACGACAATATATCAGAAACGAGAATAGAACCCATCGACAGTAAGAGCAAAGAAATATGGCGACGGCGGATTCCGATGGTATCGCACCGCCTCACGTGGAGGATTCTTCCGACTCCGTTCCCGATTCTTCCAACGCCATCGCTTCCGCTGCTACTTCCGTTTGTCTAATCAATTCCGCCACTGACTCCGCCGGCGGCGCTTTCATGGGTTCCGTTTTTGGATTCGGTCTATTTCTTCTCTTGTTGTCTCTTCTATCAGTAGTTTTCACTAATTACATACTTAATTATGCTTCTTTTGATTTGAATTTTTAAAATTTGGCTTTTTAATTGAGGGTTTAGTGTGTGTAATTCATTTTCATTTCAATTTTCAATTTCAATGGTTGAAATGCTGGTTTTGTTTTTATCTGTATAGCACCGATACCTCTGAAAATAGGTGTGTCTGCTTATGTGTCAGATACCTGTACCGACACATGAAATTATGCCAAACCTGCTTTTAGAATAAAATGGTGTTCAGCATGAACTTCATTTCTGTTTAAACCCTATTTTGACGGAATCGATTTTATAACTAAAGTATGTAGTTTGTTTTAGTAGTTGGCAAGATGGCTTATGTTTTGCTTATATAATTGAGAGCCAGGCAAATGATTTGGTTACAAAGTTACAGGTGTTCGCTTAAATTTTATGAGTTGTATCTTTTTTTATTGATTTCTATTACTTTCTGACTATTGTTATCTTTGAGAAGTTTGACTTCGGATACCTAAATAAGATGTTGTTTTTCTGATTTGTATGCTTAAGGATGCTTGTGACGGGTGTGTTTCAGGTACTGGATTGTTCAAGAAGAAAGGTTTTAAAGAATCATTTGTAGAAGCAGGATCTCACGCAAAGGTTTGAAAACCTCAGAACTTTTTGCTGCTTTCTTATTATCAACTTGATTAATCTTTGTGTAGTAGAATCAATGTATTATATGTTTTTATATATGCCTCACTTATGTTCTTCAATAATAGTTTTTTCTTTGTTTCGTTAGACATTTGCAATTTTGTCTGGAGTTCATAGTTTAGTTGTTTGCATCTTGAGAAGACTTCGAGGAAAGGATGATGGTATGAAATATTTAACTATGAAAGCACTTTTGCTTTAATACTGTTTTTTCACTAATAATGTCTATACTTTCGCATCTGCAGTCATTAACTCTGGAGTAGCTGGATGCTGCACTGGACTTGCTCTAAGTTTTCCAGGTATTTTTTAGCGTTTATAATATAAATGGATGAATTTCCCCTTTCATTTAAACTTTGTTCCACTTTATTGGATTGAAAAGAAAAAAGGGTACATGGAATAAGCTTTATCATCGACATACACATCTGTAAATTGCATTCTTAATACATATTTAAAAACATGATCATCACATCACATATACGTTAAATAAATCTAATGTTGCCCCTTATTGGTGGTTAAGCATCACGAGACTATTTTTGAGTTGTATTCCTATGTAGAATCCACCACCATCAGGCAAAAGGAAAAGGAAATAAAACTTTTGATTGTTTTCTAATCATCCATACTATTGAAGTTCGTTCCATTGTTTACCTTAACACATTTGTGAATTTCATTTTTGTTATTACGGCTTATCCTTTTCTATTTTTCAGGTCCACCACAAGCTCTTCTGCAGAGCTGCCTCACCTTTGGTGCATTTTCTTTTATCATGGATGGGATGAACAAACAGCGGCCAGCACTTGCACTTCCCATGTCCTGGAAAACAAGGGTGCAATACAATGCACGACTTCCCTTGATACTCCCCCTTCAATTCCCTCTTCCAAATGAAATGAAAGAAGCCTTTTCCTCTTTCTCAGAGTCTCTAAAAAAGCGCAGCAAGGGAGCTTATCCTATATCTCGATAAAACATCTCAGTATTGTGCCCTCCTGCACCATGTAGATAAGATATGCACCTTTCTTCGCTTTTATTTAGGTTCTTTGCAGTTTTTTTATCAGTATTTCTTTTTGAAGAACTTGAGGTTGAGGAGACATTGGTGTCCAAGAAAATGTGTTGTCGACATGCTATTTTGTTCCAATTTAGCATCTTGGTTGTTCTCTATCATGGATTTTCTTGGCGAATAGTCGGAACTCGAGAGGACTATCTGTAATGAATGATTGAGCTTGATTAATTAATTTGCTTACCATTAGAAACATACTTGTTTGATTTAGCAGCAATTTCAGTTGGAATTCCAAACCCTGAATAACTTCAGAACAAATATTTAGTTTTATTATTTATACGTTTATGATGATGACAGCCCAAATCAAATTTAGTATGATAAATTCAACCAGTTAACTAGTAAGGTGCAATTGAAATTATTATAAGCATTCATCATATAGCCTATACCGCAGTTGTTCTAAAATTCTTTTAATAATTTATATAGTCATTTATATGTTAAGGGGTTGTTTAATATGTATGCATATCTTATTAGGAATTATATACTTTCATTCCATTTGAAAAAAATACTCAATTTGCACCAATTTTTTTCTCTCAATCCTTCTATATTATATCTATTATTGTCATTTGAAAAATAATTCATCTTTTTGTAAGCATTTGATTTATTTTTATCTTTTTTAGTTTACAAGTGAAGTTGATTACTTATTCCATATTCTCTTTGTAGACATACTTGATAAATCTCAGTTTGGTATTAAATATTAGTTAGTGTAATATTCTTTCATATTATAAATTTAAAACCATTTTTCTATGAATTTATAAGCATTTTATTTTTTTTCTTGGACTGTTCCCCTAGATTTTTTTTTTTAATAAAGCTTATATATTAAGGAAAATATATATTAAGGAAAAGAAAGGGTGTTAGAACAAGTTAGGCCCATTCTTTACAAAATCATTTCTTCTCTGAAAATATGTGTGATAATATATTGGTAAAGATAGAAGCATCCCAAAGCGAATTATATTGATTTCTAAGTCTCCGAGGAATCAAAGAAGGGTTAGCAAAAAATTTAACCACCAAAAGGGAATCAGTTTCAACCTAGAGCTTATGTCAATCTTTGGTCTTCGCTATATCCAAAGCATGTAAAACAACAGCGAGCTCAACATAAACAGAAGAATGCTACATAATTTTTCCGCAAATGCCAATAAACAAATGCCTAAATTATCTCTGGAAATACCACCACAATCGGCAGAAGAGGAGGTGAAAGCACCTTCACAGTTACACTTAGTCCAACCCAAATTCGGAGGTGACCAAAGCACCTAAAAAATGTTTGGCACCAAAAGCTTTAATGAGAACGAAGTCCGTCATAGAGGAAGAAGTAAAAAACGTGTGATTCCCAACCAAATTGATTTGAGTTAGGATCTTGCATATAGAACTCGAGACGCACGATTTTTTATTATTGTGAATCCAATTATTTCTCGTATACCAAATTTGATTTAAGATAGCCACAACCAACACCAAAGTACACTGTTTAAAATTACCGTTATGACAATACTTAGCCAACTTTCCACCAAAATCAAAACGGAGGTGCAAGTAATTCTAGAGAACCTAGACCAAAAAGTTTTCGCAAAGTTACAATGGAAAAAGAGATGATTTGTGCTTTCCACATCCATACAACACAAAGGACAACAAAACACCAAAGAGTTACCTCTAGACTTTAATGAAAATCTCAATAGGTATTTTTGTTGGAATTCTCCCAAAATCTATGGGAATTTCGTACCTATCACGCAGTAGAAACGTTAAAAGAAAGAAGAAGACAAATAGAGAAGAAAATTAGGGTTCTTGAGAAAATTGAAAAGATGAATGTTGTTGTCCACAAACTGTGGGACTTTCTTTCTCTTATTGTTACTCACTCTGCAACTGTAGAACTGCGAGTGAAATAATGTTGTAATATTTTACATTGAGGGAAACTCCCTATTTATAGAATTAAGTTTGCTTGCATCTCAAGACAAATCCCAAAACTATAAAAGGAAAAAATATCTATTTTGAATTAAATCTAATCTAGATCAAATCAAATCTTTCCTTCTGTCGAGCAACCTACTTCGACACAAGGAATTACAATTTAACAAACCACCTAATTCATTGTGTCTAAGCTGTCTACGTTCATCATAGACCTTAACTTCTTGAATACTTCGACCTGCACTCCTTTCGTCATGACATCTGCAATTTGATTCTCAGTTTTGCAGTGTTCCAAATTCATCTTCCTATCTGCTACCTGCTCTCGAAAATAATGGAACCTCATTTCGATGTGCTTGCTTCGACCATGTGCTATCAGATTTTTCGCCAAATTGATAACTGACATGTTGTCGATCTTCATGGTGATTGCTCCATGACTCTTTGATGTAATCTCTTCGACCAAGTTCACCATCCATGTTGCTTGACATGCACAAAGAGAAGCAACTATGTATTCTGCTTCGCATGATGATAATGCCACTACTGACTCCTTTCTCGAACTCCAAGCACTTGGTGCACCACCTAACATAAACACATATCCAACAGTGGATTTTTGATCCTCAGCATCACTACACCAACTAGAATTTGTGTATCCCACTAACTTGCATTATTTTCCTTCATCAGTTGCTGGAAACAAAATGCCATAGTCGAGAGTTCCTTTTAAATACCTTAGTATCCTCTTCGCCACTTCTAGGTGTGATACCTTTGGCTTCTGCATGAATCTAATCACCATACTAGAACTGTATGCTATGTTAGGCCTTGTGTGACAAAGGTATCGAAGTGACCCAATAAGTCTTATGTATTGGGTTGGGTCGATATCATCTTCTTCTGAATCTTTCAACAGTTGCACTCTGGGTTCAGCTGGAGTCGAAGTTGGGTTGCAATCTTGCATCTCAAAACTCTTGAGTATTTCACCTGCATATCTTCTTTGATGCATCATCAAACCTCTACCACTCTTGTAGAATTTGATGCTAAGGAAATATGAGAGATTTCCCAAGTCTGACATTTCGAACTCCTCACTTAGGTCATGTTTGAAATCTTCGATCTCCTTTTTGCAACTTCTTGTTATCAATAGGTCATTGACATAGAGACATAGTATAAGCAATTCGTCATTGCTTCTTCTTACATATACTCCATGCTCAGTTGTACACTTCACAAATTCCTTCACCCTTAGAAAGCTGTATATCTTCTTATTCCAAGCTCTTGGAGCTTGCTTCAGTCCATACAAGACTTTATGCAGCGTGTACACCTTTCTCTCTTCGCCTTGTTTCACAAATCCAGCTGGTTGTGCAACATAAACTTCTTCTTCTAAGGGGCCATTTAGAAATGCACACTTCACATCCATCTAACACATCTGCTAGTTGTTCATGTTTTCTAGACCAACAACCAACCTGATTGTTTCGATCCTAGCAACAAGAGCAAATACTTCATCGAAGTCAATTCCTTCCTTCTGAAGAAAACCTTTCGCCACAAGTCCCGCCTTGTGTCGAGTCACTTCCCCTCTGGGATTCAACTTCACCTTGTATACCCACTTCACATAAATTGCCTTCTTGCCTTGAGGAAATTCGACAAGTGACCAAATGTTATTGACTTCGATGGACTTTATCTCCTCATTCATTGCTTTCATCCACTTCGAATCTTTCAATGCCTCAGCTACATTGACAGGTTCAACATATGCATAAAAAGCATAATGTACCAGCTCACCTTCTTCATCGACCACATAATCTGATGTAATTACACATTCTTGCAACCTTGCAGGCATGTGTCTTGTTCTTTGAGGTCTGCTTGGGCCTGCTTCACCTCTAACATCTTCTCGTCGAACATCTTTTTCAACTTCACTAGCTGGTTCTTCATATAAGATTTCAACTGAATCCTTTCTTGACATTTTCAGTCTAATCCCATTCTTTAAGCTCATCTTGACTTGGGCACCTCATCGGAGCAAGTCTCCGTACATCTGTTTGGTTCCCTTGACCAACGGATCACGCCTTCTAACGAGCATTACCCCCTATTCGAGCAAATCCTCATATTTCTATTCTTTGGCATCATGCCTAAATTTGCATATACAAAACGGCCAAACAAGTGTCGAGCATAAAAAACAGCGGAAAAGTCATACATTCAAGATAAAGGTCCTCCAATGGACGAACAGTTATATATAACAGTAAAAGCACTACAGAAATGACAAACGACCGCCAAGGTCAGAAATTATGATTAAAAGGTTGCGCCCCCGAGGGGACGACTTGTTCAGAATTACATAACCCTATTCGAGCAAAAACACAATTACAATGTAGCGACACGCAAGCCGAACTAGTTACCCTCCTCCAACTGGGCATCGGGCTGACCTTCACTCTGGATAGGTTGATCCTCGATCTGGTCAGGCTGGATAGGCTCGTCGGGCTGGGTCTCATCAATGATCATGTCGTTAGGAACGACAATCTGACCTTCCTCGACCTTATATAGATAGTTGATCTGATCAGTGTTGAGATCCATTTCTGGATGGAGTAATTTGATTCGATTAACAATATTCTGGAAACTCAATTTGGTCGACTCACGCAGCTCCTCCAAATTCTGGTCCAACCTAGCGAGAAAGTGCGCCCGAGTCAGTAGGCCCTTGGTGTCTTCGTCCTCGTCCTTCTTGGGCATAAAGGAATCTTTTAGCCTTTTGTTATGATCAAGCGCCTTCCTTTTGTCCACTTCCAGCTTGGCTATCACCTCCGCATGATCTTTGAGCGACTTGGTCGCCTCCTCCGCAACCTTCTTAGCGTTCTCTTCAGACGCCTCCAGGAGGGACTTCAAACGATTGACTTACCGCTCATGCCCGGGGTCTCCTTCGACCAGCATCGAGGCCATGGTCATCAATCACATGACAACTCTAGCGTTCTGTGCCAAGGACAGTCTTCGAGCAGGACGATCCATATTCTCGACTTGCAAAGTATCCGCCCGTTGAACTTCCAGGGTCGTACCCTCGAAATAATTACGCTTCAGGAAGTAGAGAGGCATAGCGAACTTGGGTTTGGGCGATGCGTTGGTGGTCAGGTCCATGACGGTCGTGCTGCCTTTTTGCCTCTTCAATTGGGAGGCCGAGGTCACGCCCGAAGAGCCCTGAGCGGTCGGTGCCGAGCCCGAGCCGCTCGTAGCATTGCCCTTCAGTCGGGTTTGGACCGTATTGAGCTTCCTCTTATTGCTCTGCCTTATCTTTTCCTGGATCTCGTCCAGAGGCTTGGTCATAGAAACTGCAAAAGACGAAAGGAAAGAAAGTCAGTACTGAGCGTTGCGATCACGCAAATCATAAGACAAAATAAAATTAGATACGACTATGAATACCAAAAAATTCAGACACTTCCTACCTATTTTTACAAGCAAGGAGCGCCGTTATGTCGATCAGGGGACGCTCCACAGCCTCTCCCCCGTCATCATCGATCATCTTTTTACCCTCCTTGCCGAACATCAGGATAGGTGTAAATGATGCCACCAGTTTGCGAAACTCCTCAAAGTTGGCCCCGTCGTCCTCATTCAGCCTGTCCCTGACCTGGACAAACTCACTCACCGGGGTGTCTTAGTGAAAATGACCCCGTGAGAAAGGGAGCATCCAAATCTGTCGAGGGATTTTCCTCCATTGGGCGTCAAGTCTAGGCACCTCATTCACGTCAGTATCGGTCCAGAGGAAGCTAATGGACCTGGTTACCTCCGTGGTCGACGGTTCAACCAGGAAATAGTCGTCCTTGAATGATCAGATGGATTCCAAATGTGCTTTGAAGATCTTGGTCCGCTGCTTGAACGAGATGAAGCCTTTCCGAGCACCTCATCTCCCAACCTGGCGTTGCAGAGAGAAAAACCGAAAGAAAAAAGGGAGAGTAGCCCCATCACAAGGTGTGCGCACGTCAGTTCGAACGCCCTAATGAAAGCATAATTGTTGGGATGTAGCTACGAGGGCGCCACTCCCAAATGGCCCAACACCGAGAAGATCTGGTCGCTGAACGACAGTCTAACCCCCAAAGTCGTAAAGAAGTAGTCATACATTGAGAACTTTGTCCCTCTAAAATCAGAGTAGATCCTGTAATCATCGCCCGAGCACGTCACAACCCAGTGCGCAGGATCCCCCACCTCGGGCAACGGTTCCGTCCGCGGTCGAGCATAACTTGAAACCTTGTCCAGCAGGTCCTCCACTACTCACTCTTCGGGCGTTGGGATCTCTTCTTCTTCATCAGAAAATTCCTGAGCGCCCGCCGCTCCCCCGAAAGTTGTGGCCGCATCACCCACCTCGGTAGTGTCAGAGTCCTTGGAGGAACTGTCAGAATCACTCGGGACAGTAGTAGAGGAACCGAAGTCCTCCTGTGTATCTTCCTCAGACGAGATATTGTACGAATCGACGGGCACTTTCTTCACCTGAAAAGTAGAGGAAAGGCGTTGATGGGCTAAAGACGTGTCTAATTATGTGTCTAGCGGTATCTTAACTGCAAGTGCACAGCCTATCGAAGTAATATTTAAGATTATCGATCCACAGGGACTCTATGGTTACTTAGTGCTAGATGAACTTCTAGTTTAGCTAAGGCGAATGGTTGTCACGATTTTTTGTTGATTTTAAAATATTAAAGGCGGAATTAAAATTAAGTTTTAATAGAATAATACTAAGGCGGTCGGTATGTAATTATACTAACTTAGGTGGGTCAATCTAACCTAGGCTTATAAAGGTGTTTACTTAATCTATTCGGTAGAGGTTACCAGTTTAAATACCCTCAACTCACACTCTCGTGGTCTTATCTCAGATCTTACCCCTAAAGCCCTATGCCTGCTCTCGCTAGCCCATAAGTGTTTAGAGATAATTTTTGGAAACTTAGTAATTCTAATTTATTTTAAAGCGCTCTCGCTGTGTTTAATTTAAATGCCTAACTTTAGCTATCTGGTTAAAATCTCACACTCTCGTGGTCTTGACCTAACCTAATACTCTTTTCTTACTCTCGTAACGAAAAGGTCGATTTTAATTAAAAAGTATCAGCCAGAATGTTAAGTTATTAATTATTTTTAGCCTATGGTTAAATTTTACCGATTAAGTTTGTTTTAACTACATACCGCCCTAAGGTAATTAGCTACTCATTTTTGTTGAACCAGACAGAGACAGAAAAACAATAAACAAAATATTCATGGCAGAAAGATAAATAAACGACATAAATATTAAATTTCAATATAATAAAAACCTGGTTAACAATATTATAACAGACTCCTTCTTCCACAGACCGGAAAGCTTGGAGTAATTGGCGGAAATCGAAAATAAAGCAAATTCTGAAGGTTTAGAAACAAGTAAATGTATAACAATTCCCTGATGTTGGAAATTGTTATATGGCGGGTTTGGATACAATAAGAATGAAAAACTGAAAATAATGCTGAAATAAAAAGGGTCGTAAAATAAATCGGCAGAGCTTCCGCAGGAAATTGATAGAAAAAATGCTCTGTAGTTTCTTCATAAAACTTGTGCTATTTATAGAACAATTAATGGGCTTGAAATTTGGACTTGTTGCATTAGGCCTTGCTGAAGTAGTGGAGGAAATATAGGAACGTGGCTAAAAAATAGGCAAAAGCTTCTTCACGTAAGGTTTTGACGTGGTCTCAGTCAATAACCTACTTTTACACTTGTCACGGTCGTGACAAGGTCTTCACGCTCGTGTCCCTTGCATTTTAAGTGTCACGGTCGTGACAATGTGATCACGGTCGTGATGGCTTCATTTGGGGTGTCACGGTCGTGACACCTTGGTGACGACCGTGAGTGCAACAAATTATGCAGTTCTGCAGGCTTCTTCATTTCTTCATCTTTTTATGGTTGTTTTTGTTTCTTTTGCTCTTAATTCATGATTTAGCTCCATATATGATGTACCTGCAAAATAGTAAGAAAAACTCGAGGAATCGAGTGTTAAAACGATGATTATGCGATAAAACGTCAATGAAACTTAGCAATATAATCGATACATTTTCTCGTTATCAAACTTCCCCAAACTTAAACCTTTGCTTGTCCTCAAGCAAATAGTCGGTTGAAAATCGTTGGACAAGTTTTTATTTATGCATACTCATAACAAACCGTACGAAGGATCGTTTTGTCGGATAAACCGGTACATTGATAGAACACTAACGATACACTAATGACACAAGCAACAAGCTATGTCGTCGACTTCCTGTTAATCGAAACAATCAGAAATTTCTTTACGTTTTCACCTAGAGTTTTTCAATCTTATTTCGCCCGGTTTCATTCTAGCGCAATCACATTAAGCCCTTTGCCTTAGCACGCACGTAGTGGAGTAGCCGGTTAGCGACTTTGATCCTTTTTAAGCACGGGGTCTGGTACACGAGTGCGGTAACCCTACATATATTATCCAATTTGGAGGTTGTGGGGGATCGAGCCGTAGCACGCCCTACCAAGTTCAGAACCAGTACCTCTGAACCAACCCGCAATGGACTCCTTCTCATATTTCTCGTTTCTTATATGCGACCGTGTACTTTGGTGCAATTTTTTTTTCATTTGTATCGAGATATGAAGGATCATTATTGATTAGGCATCAAACGCTTATATTCATCGGCTCCCCACGTGGTTTGTGTTCAGACGGTGCTGACTGCTAGTATAAACTACTAGGGGTTACTTTTGAACTGAAACTTAAGGTGTACTCGTAATGATAATCGGAATGGAATCGCTTAAGTGGGAAGTCAAAGGTGTCAAGATTGTATTGGTCTTGTTGAATCGTTCTCAGCTTCCTAATTACGATTTCGTAGGCGAGTCGGGTAATGCGAATAATTAAAGATTTTTTCTGGTATGGCTAAATAAACGGGGAAAGTTCGAAGCTAAAGAAAATATCACAAAGATTTTGCTCGTTTCATTAACTTGCGAAAAGAAATACAACAGAATGGGAAAATGCGAAAAGGAAAAATGCGGAAGTGAAAGGTACCTCTCCCACACTATATCAGACATTGTCCTCAATGTTGTGATATAAATGCGGTAAAAGTACAGTACAAACGACAAAAACGAAAAACAAACATAAGCAAAACTAAAACTATGGCTGCTGAGGACCGCGGGGTCGGCTTCTGGTGCGGGAGCGTCTGGTAGGAGTCGCTTCAGGATCAGAACCGGTACCGGTAACAACAGTGATATCAATGCGTAAGGCCTCTAGCTCGCTGAAAATTTCTCCAAACTTCTCATTAGTAGCTTCCTGGTTTGCTGCAATAGTGTGGAGTAAAGCATCATACTGCTCCTTCTGCCTACGCTCCAGTGCGGCGTTCATCTGGTTCTACTGATGAATCGCACGGAGGACGTCCTCAAGAGTGAAATCCTGTGCAGGAGGTTATCGGGTAGATGACTCTGGAATATCCTGGACAGGCTCAGCTGCATCCATAGCGTCCTGCATCTCATCCGCTGGAGGATCTGCCTGATCATCATGAATAGGGGCGTGGTCGGCAGCATCTAGTAAAATAAAGAGCCGGTTGGCTCGGTTGGATGGGTCGATGCGGTCGCGGGACGACAAAATGATATGGTGAAAAATGGTGCCATGGACAACAGGACTATACCTGCCATCCTCTCGCTGCGCAATCAGGTGAGCGGACCTGCAATAACTCTTGGTGAGGAATTCTGCGGCTATGCCATCCAAATTGTCGAGCAAGTCACTGAGCCCTAACTGAAAGGCGAGGGCGGAGACAATGCCGCTAATGAAAAATGGGGTGGAGCCTCTATGCGCAATAGCCTGGATGTGAGAAAGCATGAACGGGGCAGCGTTGATCGGCTCGTCATTTAGAGCGCAATGCAAGAACAGAAGCTCCTTGGAGTTGAGCTTATGGTTACTTTCTCGAGCGAATATGGTGTTGCAAATGACTCGGTGGAAATAACGGATTGCCGGGTTGTGGATGTGTGTAGCATTGAGGCTTTGGAAGGCTGAGGCACGGGTATTGGTTATGTCGTGCCATAAAGTGAAAGCGGTTTCACTAAAATTATCCGGCACGCGGAGGTGAGCTTCATTCCCGTGAGCGAAGCCTAGCAACTCGGCTATCCTTGTTTGCGAAAGTTCAAACTCCCGGCCAAACAATCTGAATTTAGCCACGCCGGTGAGCTGACTCTGAGAACCGGAACCGGTGATGTAATAGAACGAGCTTAGGAACTCCAGTGTCAGCAACTCGAATGTTGGTTGAGGCTGACTGCATTGAACCCACAGATTAACCTTCTTAAGCAGGTTCTTGACACTGTTGAGCATTCCGAGCTCTCTCAAGCATTCAGTGTCGATATAGCGCGTAGGTTGCAAACCGCGGTTCTGGAATCGGATAAATCTTTCTCTCTGGGTTTCTCCAGCATCACCTTCTCTAAATTGAATGGTATCCATTGCATGCAAGAGCTAAAGTGAAAGATGAAGATTTTTGATATTTGTGAAAAAGTGATAAAATGAGAGAAATAATGATTCGGAATAAATATTGGAAGGTGAGAATGTGATAGGTGTGGTGATAATGGGGGTTAATGAGTTTTAATTTGGTAATGGGAGGTTACGGAAGTTATGGAGAAAATGGGTGGTTTTTGGAAGTTATGGAGGAAGAAGAAGAAGAGGTCACGAAAAGAAACAGTTCTGTTTCTCACGAATCCTATATTTAGGGTTGTCACGGTCGTGACAAAGAGGCGACGGTCGTGACACTCTAAATTAGCGCGTCACGATCGTTAGGGGGGGTGTGACGATCGTGAGAGCATGTTTCGTTGAATAATTTCCAGAAAACACTATCTCTTATGCTTCACATATTTCATAATAATTTATTCTCTTCACTTCTCACTCAATAATATATTTAAACACCATATAATAATTTATTTCAACATAGTACTTTGCTAACTTGCATGGCATGAGAGATTTTTATATAATAGGAATAAATGCAAGCATAACAGTACATAAAATGAAATATATAAATTGATTAAATTGGAGAAATTTTGGAACTAGAAGTGCATTGCATATGGTAATTGAAAATGAAATTACATATATGAAAATACGGTACGAAATTGTTTGCGAAAAATAAATCTAACTAGAAACGAAAACAATGAGAAAAATAAACTAAATCACTTATAGCATTTTCAAAAGCGTTTCTTCAAATCTTCGATTGCGGAGTTCAAGTGATAGAATTGTTCACAGGTTATGTCAGTCAAACCTATAATGTCCAATCGCATGCTCTTAATGTCTTCCTTAAATGAATTTATATCAGTTTGGTAAGCTTCAAGAGTGTTCATGATATTCTGTAAGTTGTTAGCATAAACTCCTTGATTCACTTCAGGGGTTTCAATAACTTCGTCAGTATGGTCAATGTCATGGTAACCAGGAGGTGTCTCAGGGTCAGTTTCGACATCGGTCATTATATCATCTTTTATCTTGTATGACTGAGGTGTTTCAGGAGTGGATGGATAATCGGGTGGGGTTAACTCATAAAGCCAGTTATCCTTATTGTGAACACTTACTCTAGCATGGTTTGGCAGTGTGAACAGGGTTACTACCTCATTCCGGATTAAGTACTCAAAAGGTGGATGTCCTAAATTCCTTATGATATGGCGATTAAAGCAAAAGTTAAGATTCATAGGACGGATGGTACCTAAACGGTTGCACCTGTGCAATTGGTATCTAAGTCCTAAGGCATCAGCAATCATGGTTACAAGACCTCCTACTAATATAGGTAATTCAGGTTCTTCTTGGATACGGGTGAAAGTTTGCATCATGAAAGGTACACCATTAACAGGCTGTCCATTTGTGAAACATGACATAATGAATATCTCATCTTTAGAGACTCCGGTAATGTTTTCTTCTTTTCCAAAGAAGGTGTGGGCAAGGATCTTATGGAAGTAACGGAGAGCAGGATTATGGATCTCATCATTATTCATGCTATTTGGTTCAGGGTGGTAGTTTCCGGTTAAAGTTCCCCAAAAGAAATCTAGCTCAATGTCCATCAATTCTACCTGTGTGGTAGTAAAAGCAAAAGGTCCAATAGGGAATCCTAATAAGTCAGCTAGTTCTTTATGGTTAAAGTCATATTCTATTCCAAATAGGCGGAAACTGATAAATCCTTTCCTGAATCCGAAACCGCGCTCAGGTAGGTAAACTAAGGAGTTAAGGAACTCAAGGGTGAGCTCGCGGTAAGTCACAAACTTATGTTGGATCAATGCATTCTCCCATCCAAGTCGGTTAAACAAGTACAAGATGCTATCATGTATACCTAGGGTTTCCATAGTCAGATCATCCGGGTACAGGGTCAAATCCATTTGCCTCTGTGATAACTCTTCAAACTTCATTCTTTGGTTTCTACCTCTAAATTTGGTTTCCATATGGTTTATTGGTTGGTTAGCCATGGTTAGTGCAAATATGGAGGAAACAAATCAGGGGGAGAAGGAAAGTGGAAAAGACTTTTAGAAAATCTGTAAAAAGTGATTTAAGATAAAAATAAGAAAATGAAATGCATAATTTAAAGGCAATAATAGTAATATAAAATAAAACTATAAAATGACAAAACAAATAAATAGTAAAACGATAAATAACAAAATGATAAAGATAATAGTTTAAATAATTAAATGAGTAAATGGGTTGCCTCCCACTAAGCGCTGTTTTTATCGTCAAAAGCCTGACGTAATGCTTAGGTTTAGATTAATCAGGGGAATTAGTGGACAACTCTAAAAGCCTTAGATTATTTGCATAATCTCTATTTTCAACTTTATGATAATGTTTTAAACGTTGTCCGTTTACTATGAATGGTTCACTATTCCTACCCTTAATTTCTATTGCTCCACTCGGGAACACTTTAGTTATTTCAAAGGGTCCTGACCATCTAGATTTTAATTTTCCAGGAAAGAGCCTAAGTCTTGAGTTAAAAAGGAGTACAACGTCTCCCGCATTAAATTCTTTCCTAGATAGGCATTTATCATGCCATCGCTTAGTTCTTTCTTTATATATCTTAGCATTCTCATAAGCATCTAGCCTTAATTCTTCTAATTCGTTAATGTCTAGGATTCGCTTTTCTCCTACAGCATTATAGTTTATATTGAGAGTTCTAATCGCCCAATAAGCTTTGTGTTCTAGTTCTACCGGGAGGTGACAAGATTTTCCATAAACTAATTTGAAAGGTGTAGTACCTATGGGTGTCTTGTAAGCGGTCCTATAAGCCCATAAAGCTTCATTAAGTTTAGATGACCAATCTTTCCGAGATATGGCGACATTCTTTTCTAAGATTTGTTTAATTTCTCTGTTTGAGACTTCGACTTGTCCACTTGTTTGTGGGTGATATGGTGTTGCCACACGGTGTCTTACTCCATACTTAGATAGTAATTTGTCAAAGATTTTTGAAATGAAGTGCGAGCCACCGTCACTTATGACGATTCTAGGCACACCAAATCTGGGAAAGATTATATTTTTGAAAAGCTTTATTACTACTCGTGTATCGTTTGTAGGAGGAGCTATAGCTTCAATCCATTTCGATACATAATCAACAGCTACGAGTATGTAATTATTACCGAAAGATGATGGGAATGGTCCCATGAAATCTATTCCCCAGACGTCAAAGATTTCTACTTCTAATATTCCTTTTTGAGGCATTTCATCTCTTCTTGAAATATTGCCGGTGCGTTGACACCGATCGCAATTTATAACAGCGATGTGGACATCCTTCCATAGATTAGGCCAGAATAGGCCGGCTTGCAAGATTTTTGCACAAGTCTTGGAAGTGCTTGCATGTCCACCATAAGGAGATGAATGACATTGAGCAATGACATCTTCTATTTCTTCTTCGGGAATACATCGACGAAAGATTCCATCGGGTCCTCTTTTGAACAATAATGGTTCATCCCAGTAATAATGTTTCAGATTGTGAAAGAATTTCTTTTTCTGCTGATAGGTTAGATCGGGTGGAAGAGCTCCTGCGGCTAGGTAGTTGACAATGTCAGCGTACCATGGCAGTCCTACAGTTGTCTGGATTGTTTCCACGGGTTCTGGTTCATTTATGTCTAACTGAACTAGGTCGCTTCCTATTTGTGCTATCAGTTGTTCATACGGAAAATCATCGTTAATCGGCACTTGTTCGGGTTTAATACCTTCTATTCTAGATAAATGGTCCGCTACGACGTTTTCAGTACCTTTCTTATCTTTTATTTCGAGATCAAACTCTTGTAAGAGTAGAATCCATCTCAAGAGTCTCGGTTTAGCATCCTTCTTAGTTAATAGATATCAGATAGCAGCATGGTCTGTGTAAACGATTATTTTCGCTCCTACTAGGTAAGAACGGAATTTGTCAAGCGCAAAGACAACTGCTAACAATTCTTTTTCAGTAGTGGCGTAGTTCATCTGAGCAGAATCTAAGGTTCTACTGGCATAGTAAATCGCATGAAGTTTCTTTTCCTTCCTCTGGCCTAGAACTGCGCCTACAGCATAGTCACTCGCATCACACATGATTTCGAAAGGTAATCTCCAGTCAGGGGGTTGCATGATTGGTGCGGTGATGAGGGCTGTTTTTAGAGTTTCGAATGCTTTAAGACAATCTTCATTGAATATGAACTCAGCGTCTTTCATTAATAAACCAGTAAGAGGTTTAGTGATTTTCGAGAAATCTTTGATGAATCGTCGGTAGAAACCGGCGTGTCCTAAAAAGCTTCGTATTTCTCGAACGGTTTTAGGGGGTTGAAGATCTTTTATGACTTCAATCTTAGCTTTATCAACTTCAATTCCCTTGTCGGATATTACGTGACCTAATACGATTCCTTCTCTGACCATAAAATGACATTTCTCCCAGTTAAGCACGAGGTTTACTTTTACACATCTTTCTAACACCATTTCTAAGTTTGATAAGCATCCTTCAAAACTTTGCCCGCATACAGAGAAGTCGTCCATGAACACTTCCATGATGTTGTCTATAAAATCTGCGAAGATTGACATCATACATCTTTGAAAGGTTGCAGGAGCGTTGCATAATCCAAAGGGCATTCGTCTATAAGCGAACGTTCCATATGGGCATGTGAATGTAGTCTTCTCTTGATCATCTGGATGGATAGGGATTTGGAAAAATCCTGAGTAACCGTCAAGATAACAGAAGTAAGAATGCTTGGCTAATCGTTCTAACATTTGATCTATAAAGGGTAGTGGGAAATGATCTTTTCGAGTGGCTTTGTTTAGTTTACGATAATCTATGCATACTCTATGTCCCGTCACTACTCTTTGCGATATCGATTCGCCTTGAGCGTTTTTCACAACAGTGATACCTCCTTTCTTTGGCACTACATGTACTGGACTAACCCATTCACTATCAGAGATTGGATATATTATTCCGGCATCTAGTAGTTTCTTAACTTCTTCTTTTACTACAGTGCTAAGGATTGGGTTAATTCTTCTTTGAGATTCTCTGGAGGTTCTGCAATCTTCTTCTAGCAGAATACGATGCATACAGACTGAAGGGCATATTCCTTTGAGATCAGATATGTTATATCCTAATGCAGTTGGATATTTCTTCAAGACATCTAAAAGTTTCTTTGTTTCTATAGTTCCTAAACTGGAATTTATTATAACTGGTCTTTTACATTCAATGTCTAAGAATTCGTACCTTAGGTTATGAGGTAAAGTTTTTAATCCTAATGTAGGTTTATCTTTACTTGGCATGGGATCCGGTGTAAGTGCTAAACTTTCGCTTAGACTATCATCCTGATATGGTTTACGCCAATTATCATCTTCGAAAATCGGAGGGATTTGAATTTTCATTATTTCAGAATAGGTAGTTTCTTTCAGTTCCATTTCTCTTACACATTCGTCAATTACGTCCAATAGATAACAGGTATCCTCTATAGCTGGTGATTGTAAGAATTGTGTTAAAATAAATTCAACTTTCTCTTCACCCACTTCAAAGGTCAGCTTTCCTCTTTTTACGTCTATTATAGCTCCAGCGGTAGCTAAGAATGGTCTTCCTAGTATGATAGGTGTAGTGGAGTCTTCAGAGATGTCCATGATTATAAAATCAGTAGGGATGTAGAATTGTCCTATACGTACTGAGACGTTTTCTAGTATGCCTACAGGATATTTAACTGAGCGATCGGCTAGTTGAACAGACATTTTAGTTGGTCTTAGGTCTCCCATGTCTAGCCTTTTGCAAATCGTTAAGGGCATAACACTGATACTGGCTCCTAAATCGCATAGAGCTTTGTCAATGACGAATTTTCCTATTACACAGGGTATAGAGAAACTTCCTGGATCTTTTAGCTTAGGAGGCATATTATTCTGAATTATGGCGCTACACTCAGCAGTAAGTGTAACTGTTCCATTATCCTCTATCTTTTTCTTATTGGATAAGATTTCTTTTAAAAACTTAGCATACGAGGGTATTTGGGTGATAGCTTCTGTAAACGGAATAGTAATATTCAATTGTTTCAGAAGTTCGACAAATTTCTTAAATTGACCCGTCGTCTTGGAATTGGTTAATCTCTGAGGGTACGGAATTGGTGGTTTATAGGGTGGTGGAGGCACATAAGGTTGTTCTTTCTCCACTACCTCTTGATTATCATCTTCCTTTTCTTCTGGATCATTCACCACTTCAGTCGATTTATCCGGTTTTTGGTACATGGCTGGATTGTCAAGTCTTGGATCGATAGGTCCGTCAAGTTCCTTGCCACTTCTTAATATTACGGCATTGGCATGTCCTTTCGGATTAGGTTGAGGTTGTCCAGGGAATACTCCAGCTGGTGCATCAGTAGGTGCTTGTTGTTGAGCTACTTGTGAAATCCGAGTTTCAAGCATTTTGTTATGTGTAGCTAATGCATCTACTTTGCTCACTAATTGTTTAATCTGCTCACTAGTGTGAATGTTTTGGTTTAAGAAGTCCTTGTTTGTTTGAGATTGGTTAGCTATAAAGTTCTCCATCATCAACTCAAGGTTCGATTTTCTAGGGACATTAGGAGCAGTCTTTTGATATCCTGGTGGTGTAGCTGGTGCTTGACCTGGTGCGTATAAAGCATTGTTATTCTTATAGGAGAAGTTCGGATGATTTTTCCAACCTGGGTTGTATGTGTTTGAGTATGGGTTTCCTTGAGCATAATTCACTTGATCAGTGGGAGTTCCTGTCAATAGTTGACAATCAGAAACTTCGTGTCCTGAAACTCCACATAACTCACAGTAAGGTGTTACTGCAGCCACGGTGGCTGTTGGTGTTATGGCCAAGTTGTCGATCTTTTGGCTTAGTTGGTCAAACTTTGCATTGACTTGATCCATACTACTCACTTCGTACATACCTCCTTTTGTTGGTTTCTAAGTTGCGACTCTCTCGCTTCCCCAAAGGTAATGGTTTTGAGCCATACTTTCGATAAGTGCATAAGCATCATTATATTCTTTGTCCATCAATGCACCGCCCGCGGCAGCGTCAATCGTCATTCTTGTATTGTACAAGAGTCCATTATAGAAGGTATGGATGACCATCCATTCTATTAATCCGTGATGTGGACAAAGTCTCAGCAAATCGGTATAGCGCTCCCAAGCTTCGAATAGTGATTCGCTTTCCCTTTGCTTAAATCCGTTGATCTGAGCTCTCAGCATAGCTGTCTTGCTAGGTGGAAAATATCTGTTCAAGAAAACTCTCTTAAGTTCCTCCCACGTAGTTACTGAGTTCGAAGGCAGAGATTGAAGCCAAGCTCTTGCTCTGTCTCGAAGTGAAAAAGGAAACAAACGTAGTCTAATAGCTTCTTGGGTAACTCCATTGGCTTTTACGGTATCTGCGTATTGCACAAAGATCGAAAGATGAAGGTTTGGATCCTCGGTAGGATTTCCGGCGAATTGATTTTGTTGCACGGATGATATCAACGAAGGTTTTAGTTCGAAATCATTTCGGTTGATAGCCGGCGCGGCAATGCTTGAATGCGGTTCAGCTTGCGAAGGACTGGCGTAATACTTGAGTGGGTGATTCTGTTCTTCAGCCATCTCTGCGTCCTTTGATGTTACGACTGGTTTAGGCGGATCTAATTGAAGATCTGGAATATTGTAACTTTTTTCGTAATCGAATATACGTCTTCTTACGTGTAAGAAGCGTTCCGATTCAGGGATTAGAGGTTGCAAGTCTTCGCCTTTAGAGCGAGTACTTGGCATACACTCGGAAATTAAATTAAATAGTTGATACCTTAGTCTAGACAATGCTACCTAAAGTGCACTAGTAACTAAATTAAGGTCCCCGGCAACGGCGCCAAAAACTTGATGGGCTAAAGACGTGTCTAATTATGTGTCTAGCGGTATCTTAACTGCAAGTGCACAGCCTATCGAAGTAATATTTAAGATTATCGATCCACAGGGACTCTATGGTTACTTAGTGCTAGATGAACTTCTAGTTTAGCTAAGGCGAATGGTTGTCACGATTTTTTGTTGATTTTAAAATATTAAAGGCGGAATTAAAATTAAGTTTTAATAGAATAATACTAAGGCGGTCGGTATGTAATTATACTAACTTAGGTGGGTCAATCTAACCTAGGCTTATAAAGGTGTTTACTTAATCTATTCGGTAGAGGTTACCAGTTTAAATACCCTCAACTCACACTCTCGTGGTCTTATCTCAGATCTTACCCCTAAAGCCCTATGCCTGCTCTCGCTAGCCCATAAGTGTTTAGAGATAATTTTTGGAAACTTAGTAATTCTAATTTATTTTAAAGCGCTCTCGCTGTGTTTAATTTAAATGCCTAACTTTAGCTATCTGGTTAAAATCTCACACTCTCGTGGTCTTGACCTAACCTAATACTCTTTTCTTACTCTCGTAACGAAAAGGTCGATTTTAATTAAAAAGTATCAGCCAGAATGTTAAGTTATTAATTATTTTTAGCCTATGGTTAAATTTTACCGATTAAGTTTGTTTTAACTACATACCGCCCTAAGGTAATTAGCTACTCATTTTTGTTGAACCAGACAGAGACAGAAAAACAATAAACAAAATATTCATGGCAGAAAGATAAATAAACGACATAAATATTAAATTTCAATATAATAAAAACCTGGTTAACAATATTATAGCAGACTCCTTCTTCCACAGACCGGAAAGCTTGGAGTAATTGGCGGAAATCGAAAATAAAGCAAATTCTGAAGGTTTAGAAACAAGTAAATGTATAACAATTCCCTGATGTTGGAAACTGTTATATGGCGGGTTTGGATACAATAAGAATGAAAAACTGAAAATAATGCTGAAATAAAAAGGGTCGTAAAATAAATCGGCAGAGCTTCCGCAGGAAATTGATAGAAAAAATGCTCTGTAGTTTCTTCATAAAACTTGTGCTATTTATAGAACAATTAATGGGCTTGAAATTTGGACTTGTTGCATTGGGCCTTGCTGAAGTAGTGGAGGAAATATAGGAATGTGGCTAAAAAATAGGCAAAAGCTTCTTCACGTAAGGTTTTGACGTGGTCTCAGTCAATAACCTACTTTTACACTTGTCACGGTCGTGACAAGGTCTTCACGCTCGTGTCCCTTGCATTTTAAGTGTCACGGTCGTGACAATGTGATCACGATCGTGATGGCTTCATTTGGGGTGTCACGGTCGTGACACCTTGGTGACGACCGTGAGTGCAACAAATTATGCAGTTCTGCAGGCTTCTTCATTTCTTCATCTTTTTATGGTTGTTTTTGTTTCTTTTGCTCTTAATTCATGATTTAGCTCCATATATGATGTACCTGCAAAATAGTAAGAAAAACTCGAGGAATCGAGTGTTAAAACGATGATTATGCGATAAAACGTCAATGAAACTTAGCAATATAATCGATACATTTTCTCGTTATCAGGCGTCAGTGAATTCGATCAAGGCATCAAATCCACCCTTCTACTACATATCAAGTGAAAGGGCGTGCAACGACCAGGTGGCGAGGCCCCCAGCCAAAGCCCTTAAAGGGTCTCCTTACCTAAAACGATCGACCACGCTCAATAAAAATCATGACAATGAAGGGACCTCGCAACGACCAAATGGTCCCTACAGTCCCCAAACCCAGGACTCCGGTTGAACTCTAACCAAAGCTACCGCTTGACGCAGGTTAGGGTTCCGGCACGAGCAGCGCCAGAGTAACGACCAAGGTACTCATACCCAATCAAGGGAGGGTGATTCGTCACTAGAAAGCAGTTTGTCACCACTACAGTCTAAGGGATAATCTAGACTATTCTAATCTACATCCTAAAACTAAAACCTAATCACATGCATGTCTACTCGTAGAAAAAATTAAGACATAAACAGATAAAAGTGCTTACCAGGTGCTTGAGACATGATTAGAATGGTTTTGATAGAAAGTTGTACGGTGGTCGGAAGTAGGGTCGCGGTGGTTGACAGTTACAAGCGGCAGCCGGAGAACAAAAGTGACGTCGAGCAAGGAAGCAGAAGCAGAGAAATGTGAAAATGAAGAGGCTTCCCCTATTTGTAGGGTTGGGAACATGTGCATTTAGGCGTGACCCCTATCCCTAGGAAATCATGGCCTACATGTTATCCCCTAGACTAGCCGTCAGAAGCATTAAGTTGGCACAAGTTCCAAAACACGCCACCTCTTCGTTTCCTCTTCCTCGACACCAACCACCTAATGGGTTGCCCGACTACAAAGCTCTCTTGCTCCCCCAGGGAAGACCGTTTCATCGAGCGAAGTAATATTCTATCAACATTGAAGACAATTCCGAGCAGCTAGCCGCCCTTAAGTCATCACTTCTTCGACCAGAAGCAACGACTTAGGGGGCTCCTGTTCCGGACTGACCCAGTTTTCAGAATCGGGCCCAATAACTCTTTGGCACCCAATACATCTTCAGTCCGCCCGAAAAGTTCCTTCCGACCGGCCACTAGCGCCACTGATCATGATTTGGACCCAGCAAGGATCGAATCCTCCAGGATCAGCCGAGGAACGCTTTACCGACAAGCCCTTCGCTCGGTATTAACGTCATCCGACCAAGGTCTCGTCCGAGCAGTTCAAACGTCACTCCAACAACCAGTTTCTGGCAGTTACCGATTATTGGGGATCCGCGATCCATGCCCAATAATAGGGACTAATAGCCATGCACTGGGGGTATTATATAAACCCTATCATATGAGAGGGTCAGGTATTCAATTCTCACTCTAAATCTCGTACTTGCTCACTCTTTGCTTGCTATTTTATTTTAGCATCAGAGTGCCTTGCATGTACACCCTCTTCTTCTCTCCATTAACCGTGCTTCAACCACGCTCGATGACAGCCACATCGGATCCTGATCTCCAGGTACGATCAATAAACAAATACAAGAGGGAGAGAAATGGTATCGAAGATTGAAGATGTGAAGATAAAGTTACAACCAAAATGGTTTGAAGCGCAAGCAACCAAAGGAGTTGTGAGATTTGAAAAAGAAAGACAAATAAGCATAATAAATTGTCAGTGGAGTTTAGGGAAGGTAAGCAAATTTGGCAAGAAAGAAAAAACTGTTTGCATTAAAGGTGAATTTTAATTTGAAAAGAATTGTCTTTATATAACTAGACGAGGGATACTAATCAACATCCTAGAACAAAGAAAGACATAGAAACGAAAATCAACAAACAAAATTCACATCAAAATCATAATGGTTCTTGAACGCACTTGAGCACCCACCAAAAACATGCATGCCAAGACATTAGTGACTCAAAGCAGTCACCATCATTAGGTAAAATAGAACACCCATGCGTGAGGCACACCCATGGACGACTCTAACAAGATTATAAAAAATCCAACATACCTTATTTCAAACATTATTTCATTCACACTCTTAACTCCACTCCCTCTCTGCCGTTTTAGAAACTCTCTAGCGCATAAAACACAAGTCCATTGAATCCCCACAATTTCTAATTCAAATACAAAGCAATGATGAAAAATGCAAAACTATCAATTTAACTCCACTTTGAAGCAAAATGTATTATTATTATTATTATTTGAAACGAAATTATGCAAAAGTTATTCCAATTCAAAAATGATCGGATATTTTAAACGAAGACTGTTACACATATTAAAATAATAAATGAATGAATATATTACTTTTATAAATATCTTAATCAAAATGATTGAGTATCAGTAATTATTATAAATTAGAGAATAAAAAGTGAAGAATCTAAAAAGTGAATGAAAACCCAACCCGAATTTTAAACTATAAACAACTACCCGGGTACCTAAAGTGAGATCTATAAGCAGCAGCTTCTGAAATAGAATCGTTATTCTCATTGTAAGATTCAACTTTCCCCTTTCTTTTTTTCGTTCTATCTTTTACTTTAAAAATATTTGTGCGATTTTAGGTGTTTCTGTTTGCTTAGCTGTTTATTTTGCATCAATTTGGAATTGAAATTTATATAAGTTAGTATTAATCTGAAACCAGATTAACAGTTTATTCAAAATTTCTATTGTGTGTACCAACTGTTTGTTCAAATGCCTGAATGAATGTATTTATATATCTGAACTTTTGTCATGTGAAAACTTCTTTTGTTGTTTCTTTAATTTGAGTTCTTGATTCTTCAGTAGTGGTCATGGCTTTTGATTTCTGAAAACTTCACGCTTGATGATTGTGGGTCCCAATGTTTTGCTACATGATCTGTTCTATGTGGTTTAGATGATAACTTGTATATGATCAAGACTAGTTTTCAGATTTGATTAGATAGGATGTGGAAATAATTAGTTGGAAAATCATAGTTGCTTGAAATGCATGGTCATTGTTATGTAAGTTATCAAACAATTTTGTTAGAATGTTAACAATTTGTGTTAATCATTTGGATAAAATTACTGAATGTTGATCATGCTAATTCACGGCTCATCAGCAATTAATGAAACTACAATTAAAGGATATGTAAGATTTTCTGGGCAGAGTTTTCTTCTTGGGGTGTTCTGTTTGGCTTTTTTCTGGATACCTTGTTTGTTCAGTTTTATATAGAAATGATAAGTTGTTTGTGACATCATGTTAACCCAGTATTCCGCTTTTTCCTTTATTGGATGATAGCATTAAACTAATTGATACTTTAGATTTAGAAAGCATCATGGTTTACATTGTGAATTATTTTATTTAGATTTAGAAATTGTTGAAGTTTGTTTCTTTATATAGGGATTCAATGGCTACAGTGAGAAGTCTGAAGATTAAGACTAGTACATGCAAACGACTTGTGAAGGAGCTAGATGCTTATGAAAAGGAAGTCCTGAGAGAATCTGCCAAAACAGCTGATATGAAGGACAAAGGAGCTGACCCTTATGATATCAAACAACAGGCAAGCAAAATATTATGCTCACTCGATGCATAGGTTTAAGTTCTTAATCTGTTTAAAATGGATTACTCTCTTTTTTAAATTAACTTATAATTTTTGTAAAAAAATGGAAGGCATTTTTCTACTTAAAATTTGTTCGATTCCAATTTGCAAAGAAGCGTCCTATATAATTTAGTTAGACCTGTCATTTCCTTTCCCCTCTATGGCATATTTATATACTGTGTTGACTTATATTGGACAGGAAAATGTGCTGGCTGAGTCTAGGATGATGGTTCCTGACTCCCGGAAGCGTCTGGAGGCCGCTTTGGAAGACTTGAAAGAAACATTGGTACATATATTTCTTGTTTATGTGATTATTGTATATCTTCGTTTTCTGCTATTTTGTTTTGTCATGAACAATGTTAACCACGTCGTCATGTTCAGCATTTGATGCTTTGGCTTTATAATCTAATCATACTCCTATTGCAATATATCTTACTAATAGTTCATATGATATCTCTTACTAATTATTCATATGGTAATGGACCAAATATGAGTTAGTTAATGAAAGTTTGCTGAGTGAATTTATAGGATACATAGAATCAATCCCAAATCAAGAATATATCATGATACTAAGAGATATTCCAAGATACTTTAAATTAATATAAATATATTATAAGATTAGTTTGGGTCACAATTTGTTTTTCAGTATTTCTGTTCTGGGACAAAGTGGTTGCCTTCCCTCAATCTATGCTGCATTTTCTCAATTTGATTTATGCAGCATTCTATGTTCTACTTTGTGGCATTTTGAGAGTCTAATAGTTGTTGTAATAGGAACCTTTGGCTCGAGTGGGGTTTGGGTTATCGGGCCATACACACCTGCTGCCATGGTGTTTGGAACCCAATCCAGGAGAAATAGAAAGCTATATTACTGATTGAAAACAAACTATTACAGTTGGGAAACCAATCTGTAAACTCAGCAAAATCTCGTAAGAGAAGCCATTTCTCTGCCCAATTACAAACAAGCTACTAGATTCTTATCCTTCACTCCTCCTCCCACTACACATGTTCTATGGCCTAATAAACTTGCCAAGCCTGCACTGGCAACTAACTGTCTCCTCTAAGCGGTTCTTTTTCCTTAACCATATAATCCAAATCCCGTGCTTCCAATGATGAGCCCATTAGCTTATTCACCCATGTTCCAAGCTCTATGACATGTGATGTGACATTGCTTTGTCTCGTGACATAGGTTTGAATGTAGTAACGCAGCTCAAAATATTCGGGCATATTCACTTGTGAAATTGTTGGGAAATGAACTTCTGACACTCAATTAACACTCCAAGTAGAAGAGCTCAAACTCTGCAACATAGTCATTGACAGTGTCCACCCGCTTCAATTTATTCAGTTTTTTATGCAGAATAGTGGTATCTTTATGCTGATAGTCTTATTGAAATAAAAGATAAACACATAATTTATAACTTCTCATACGGCAGTCACTGCTCATATGGCATAACTTCTCATACGGCAGTCACTGCTCCTCTCAGCTACACTCTCATCTATGCCCTCGTCACACAATTCATTTTGCTCTCTCATCTAGCCCTCCAATAACGCTGCTGGCCTAACTAATCTGCCCATGTTAACAAAAAGCATTATACCACTATCCAAAAAAAAAAGGTTATTCTTTTTTAGCATGTTAAAACATTTTGTAGTATTTGGTATAGTTATGTTTTGCGGCATTTTGCTCTCATGTTTATGAACCAATTCTTGCATTGTTCTCATGTTTAAGAACCAATTATTTTCAGTATGCAAAAAGAGAAGCTTTTGCTTTCATTCCTAATACTTAATCCAATTTTAAATTGAGTATTTTTGTCTGTTTTCAGACCGAGTTGTTGGAGGAGACAGAGGAAAAGGAAGGCCCTGAAATTGATGATGCTCGAAAGACCATTGCAGAAGTTGAAAAAGTATTTGAAACACCATAAGCTTAGCAGAGTAGTATTACTAGTGTCTTCGGTGGAGGATATTATGGGTTTTGTGTAGAAAAAGGTTGCGAAACTTAACGTTTAAACCTTAAAACAATTAATGTTTTGGTGAAGTCTACTTTCTAAGTATGATATATTTTTGTTTTTAAATGAATCTAATTAAAAAGCTTGAGTCAATATTGATATAAATCATATAACATTAATCTGTTAAAAATACTCCATAAAAGATATATGGGAAATTATTAGTACATTGAAATGAAGTGGTAGGACCAATAGACGGTGCTGATTTGTTTTTGTTTTAAAGATGGTTTGATCCAACGGTGTAGAAAGGATTTGATACGTTTCGTAGTATTTCGAACAATCCTCTATTTAATTTGATTTTTTGACTGAAACTAGTATAAAATTGTGTATAATAAATTACAATTTTTTGATCTAAACTAGCATTTCAAAAAGTTTCATAGAATCTAATTTTGAGATAATTTTTGCTTGAACATCCATCATAATCTTCCCTCGTACCATATAGGAAGGATCTGAAAAATTTCGTAGCATTTCGAACAATCCTCAGTTTAATTTGATTTTTTGATCAAAACTCGTATAAAATTGTGTATAATATACTAAATTTTTTGACCGAAAAGAACCCACTCAGAAGAAACTATCCAGAAGCAAGCTGAATCACCCAAAAGACAAAATCTTGGGAAAGAAGGATGAACCAATCAGAACAAGATCATCATTCAGAAACTCTGAAGAATCTCTAATGGGACTAGTCTCCCTGATTGAACCAACTTCTGTAGAAGAAGCTCTCTCAGAAAATGATTGGATTCTGGCTATGCAAGATGAACTTAATCAATTCACCAGAAATGATGTATGAGATCTAGTTCCTAGGCCCAGAGGATTCAACATCATTGGCACCAAGTGGGTATTCAGAAACAAGCTAAATGAGCAAAGAGAAGTTGTCAGAAATAAAGCACGACTGGTTGCACAAGGTTATAGTCAACAGGAAGGAATTGACTACACAGAAACCTATGCCCCAGTCGCCAGGTTAGAATCTATTAGACTTCTAATTTCATTTGCTGTAAACCATAATATCATTCTATATCAAATGGATGTCAAGAGTGCATTTTTAAATGATTATATTGATGAAGAAGTGTATGTACACCAACCCCCTGGTTTTGAAAATACAAAATTTCCAGAACATGTTTTCAAACTAAAAAAATCTTTATATGGTCTAAAGCAAGCTCCCAGAGCTTGGTATGAAAGACTAAGCAATTTTCTTCTGGAAAATGATTTCATCAGAGGGAAAGTGGATACAACACTCTTCAGTAAAAACATTAAAAATGACATTCTGATATGCCAAATTTATGTAGACGATATAATATTTGGTTCTACTAAAAGTGCTTTGGGAAAGGAGTTTGCTAAGTCTATGCAGGCAGAATTTGAAATGAGCATGATGGGAGAATTAAAGTTCTTTTTGGGAATCCAAATAAATCAAACATCAGAAGGAACATGACAGGTAACATTTCTTCCTCTACCCCTGATTTCAATTTTGTGGTAGAAGCAGTAACAGTAGTCATGTCTGAAGCACCTTCTGACCCAATTCCTTCTGACCCAATTCCTTTTGACCCAACTCCCTCTGAACCAACCCCATCTTCTGAACCCATTCCACCTTCTGACCCTATTCCCTCTGTGATACCTACAACTTCTGTTGTCTCCTCTATATTATCTTCACTATATCCACCTGAAAATGAAACTCATCAACCAAAAACTCTATCTGACTTTGATATGCCCATTGATACAACACCTCTATCTGATATAGACCGTTCCCCATCCGCTGAAACACATACTGCCCTCCAACATGTTCTTTTTGATATTGATGCATTCCAACCCCCTGAATCCCAACAAATTCCATCTTCACAAACTTTTGAAACAAACCCACCTAGCAGTTTCCATCCTCTAAATGCTGATGGCCTAGTTTTAACCTCTCACCCATTAGAGAAAGCTCCATGTCTTCCTATGAATCAACCCCACCTAACTCACCAACATTCATAACCATCCCAGACACACATCTAGGAGAATCTGAACCAGAAAATCCTCTCAGAACATCCATCAATATAAAAGCTCTCCATAAACTATCCTCTGTCTAAAATAAAATTGCCATTCCAGCACCAAAACCAAAACCAACCAAAACAGACATTGATGCACTACTGCATGCTTTTGAAGCAGAAATGAAAATCAAGTTAGAGGATCTGAAAGTTGCTTGCTCAGAGCTTCCTGATCCAGCAACTTCTGATTTTCTTTGGGCCACATTCAGAAAATGGTTCAATATTGAGACCAAAAAGCTAAAGGATATCTGCTATGACATTGCTCATCAGAACTTCTGTGAGTACCTCAAAGCAGTAGTTTCAAACATCGAAAAGAACAAACCATTCCTTCTGGATAACAAACCCTGGACTGAATCAGAACCTCTAGAATCAAACTCTGGACTTCAGATGGTTTTAGTTTCTTCTGATGAAGCTCAGGATGCTGACTCTGCTCCACCACCATCAACTGAAGCATATTCTGAAAATCAAGCTGCTACAGAAGCTGAAGAACCTCTACCAACCTCTCTTGTAATGAAGACCTTAGAAGAATTGAAAAAGGAAAATGAGATGGTCAAGCAAAGGTTAGATAAACAGGACGAAACTAATGCTGAACTGAAGACTATGATTGGCAAGCAAGTGGAATCTTCTTCTGAAATCAAGTCTCTTCTGGAAGCATTAGTTACTAAGATGAATCCCCTTCCCTGATTTTCTGTTTTATCTTCTGTTTATCATATCTGTTTAAGTTCTACTGGTTGTTTTCTTTTTGGCTTTGTCTCAGTTTAATGAAAACTTATTTCACTTTGCTTCCTCAATTTTTTTTTCTGCATCTTTACTTTTTGATTATGACAAAAAGGGGGAGAAACGTAGAAGATCTTGATCTATAGCAGTTATCAAGATTTACCTCTAACATATATATTCTAATAAAACTGTTTGAGTTGTGATTCTAAAATAGAAACAGGTCAAGTAACCAACTCAGGGGGAGCTAAGGCTGATAAAACTTCTGAAGGATAAAACTTCTGAAGGAAACTCAAATAGAAATATCTGAATTAATTTAATCAAAGGGAGTTCTTCTAATCATATTAAAATCTATTCTTAAAACCTAAATAAATGTTTTGTCATCATCAAAAAGGGGGAGATTGTTAGAACAATTATGGTTCTAAACCTCTAAGAGTTTTGATGATAACAATTATTATTATGCAAGAATAGAAGTTCTAATAACTCTCTTTGTTATATGTGTAGAAGAGGAAGTTATTTAAAGAAGACATGCTTTATTAGAAGATACATTGTGCCCTATAATAGAAGATACATTTATTGAAGAATCCATCATTTAAAGACATGATTTATTGGCTGCGTATCAGGATTCAATTCTCTCTGATTTATGTCTAGAAGATGATGATTCTCATATTAAAGGCATTAATTAAAGAATATATCAATTAATGGGAAAGACAAGTATCTCTTGTTATGGAAGGAGTTTATGGTATTAACTAATATCCAAAATTAGCTCAAGATGTCTCCAACGGCTATAACATTCAAGCAGTATATAAAGGAATCAAATTGAAGATTTGAAGGACTGCTTCCACGAGAAAAGACTTATTCATTTGTGCTAAACATTCTTGTAACAATTCACTTAGTGATTATAGCTTTATTAGAAGCAAGATAGTTATTAATTTATTATTATTGTAAAAGTTAAGTTAAATCCCTTGAGTGACTAGTTTTAGTCAAGAGACTCAAGAGGACATTGACTGTAGGTCAATGTGTGTATTCAATTATTGAATAGTGGATTAAGACCTCAAGTGATAGAGGCAAAATCACCTTGGCGGGTGGACTGGATGTAGTTTGAGTTCAAACGAACCAGGATAAATCAACTTGTCATAGAAGTTAATTTTAAGTTGTTAAGAAAACCCAATTCCAACCCCCATTCCTTGTGTTTTACGCCCCTTCAAATAATTTTGAGATAATTTTTTGCATGGAATTCCATCATAACCTTCCCTCGTAACATATATAAAGGATGAGAAAAGTTTCGTAGCATTTCGAACAATCCCTGATTTAATTTGATTTTTTTACTAAAACTAGTATAAAATTGTGTATAATATACTACGATTTTTTGACCTAAACTAGTATTTCAAAAAGTTTCATAGAATATAATTTTGAGGTAATTTTTTGCATGGAATTCCATCATAACCTTCCCTCGTAACATATATAAAGGATCTGAAAACTTTCGTAGCATTTCGAACAATCCTCAATTTAATTTGATTTTTTTCACCGAAACTAGTATAAAATTGTGTATAATATAATACGATGACCCAAATAGTATTTCAAAAAATTTCATTGAATCTAATTTTGAGAAATTTTTTTTGCATGGACTTCCATCATAACCTTCCCTTGTAACATATATCAAGGATCAGAAAAGTTTCGTAGCATTTCGAACAATCCTCAATTTAATTTGATTTTTTTGGCCGAAACTAGTATAAAATTGTGTATAATATACTACGATTTTTTTTACATAAACTAGTATTTCAAAAAATTTCATAGAATATAATTTTGAGGTAAATTTTTTGCATGGACTTCCATCATAACCTTCCCTCGTAACATATATAAAGGATGAGAAAATTTTTGTAGCATTTCGAACAATCCCTAATTTAATTTGATTTTTTGACCGAAACTAGTATAAAATTGTGTATAATATACTACAATTTTTTGACCTAAACTAGTATTTCAAAAAGAGTCATAGAATATAACTTTGAGGTAATTTTTTGCATGGAATTCCATCATAACCTTCCCTCGTAACATATATAAAGGATCAGAAAAGTTTGGTAGCATTTCGAACAATCCTCAATTTAATTTGATTTTTTTCACCGAAACTAGTATAAAATTGTGTATAATATACTTGGATTTTTTGACCCAAATAGTATTTCAAAAAATTTCATTAAATCTAATTTTGATATAATTTTTTTGCATGGAATTCCATCATAACCTTCCCTCGTACCATATAGAAAGGATCTGAAAATTTTGGTAACATTTAGAATAATCCTCAATTTAATTGGATTTTTTTGACCGAAACTAGTATAAAATTGTGTATAATATACTACAAGTTTTGAACGAAACTAGTATTTCAAACAGTTTCATAGAATCTAATTTGGAGATAATATTTTGCATGGACTTCCATCATGACATTCCCTCAAAACATAAAGAAAGGATCTTAAAATTTTCATAGCATTTTGAACAATCCTCGATTTAATTTGATTATTTGATTGAAACTAGGATAAAATTGTGTATAATATACTAAGATTTTTGACCTAAACTAGCATTTCAAAAAGTTATATAGAATATAATTTTGAGATTTTTTTTGCATGGACTTCCATCATAACCTTCCCTCATACCATATAGAAAGGATCTGAAAAAATTCGTAGCATTTCAAACAATCCTCAATTTAATTTGAATTTTTTGACCGAAACTAGTATAAAATTGTGTATAATATACTACAATTTTTTGACCCAAATAGTATTTCAAATTTTTTAATAGAATCTAATTTTGAGATAATTTTTTTGCATGGACTTCCATCATAACCTTCCCTCGTAACATATATAAAGGATCTGAAATTCTTCATAGCATTTCGAACAATCGTCAATTTAATTTGTTTTTTTGTCGAAAACTAGTATAAAATTGTGTATAATATACTACAATATTTGACCGAAACTAGTATTTCAAAAAGTTTCATTTAATCTAATTTTGAGATAATGTTTTAGCATGGACTTCCATCATAACCTTCCCTTGTAACACATAGAAAGGATCTGAAAAGTTTCGTAGCATTTCGAACAATCCTCAATTTAATTTGATTTTTTGAGGATAATTTGTATAAAATTGTGTATAATCTACAATTTTTGACCGAAACTTGTATTTCAAAAAATTTCATAGAATCTAATTTTGAGATAATGTTTTGCATGGACTTCCATCGTAACATTCCCTCGTAACATATAGAAAGGATCTGAAAAGTTTCATAGCATTTTGAACAATCCTCAATTTTTTTTGATTATTTGACCGAAACTAGTATAAAATTGTGTATAATACTACAATTTTTGACCAAAACTAGCATTCCAAAATGTTTTATAGAATTTTATTTTGAGACAATTTTTTTGCTTGGACATCCACCATAACCTTCCGTCGTACCATATAGAGAGGATCTGAAATATTTTGTAGCATTTCGAACAATTCTCAATTTAATTTGATTTTATGACCAAAACTAGTATAATATTGGGTATAATATACAACGATTTTTTGACCGAAACTAATATTTCAAAAAGTTTCATAGAATATAATTTTGAGATATTTTTTTTTGCATTGACTTCCATCATAACCTTCCCTCGTACCATATAGAAAGGATTTGAAAAGTTTAGAAGCATTTCGAACAATCCTCAATTTAATTTGAATTTTTTTTACCGAAACTAGTATAAAATTGTGTATAATATACTATAATTTTTTGACCCAAATAATATTTCAAATTTTTTTATAGAATCTAATTTTGAGATAATTTTTTTGCATGGAATTCCATCATTACCTTCCCTTGTAACATATATAAAGGATCATAAAAGTTTTGTAGCATTTCGAACAATCCTCAATTTAATTTGATTTTTAGACCGAAACTAATATAAAATTGTGTATAATAAACTACAATTTTTGACCGAAACTAGTATTTCAAAAAGTTTCATAGAAAATAATTTTGAGATAAGTTTTTGCATGGACTTCCATCATAACCTTCCCTCGTAAAATATATAAAGGATGAGAAAAGTTTCGTAGCATTTCGAACAATCCTCGATTTAATTTGATTTTTTTGACGAAAACTAGTATAAAATTATTTATAATATACTACGATTTTTGTACCTAAACTAGTATTTCAAAAAGTTTCATAGAATATAATTTTGAGGTAATTTTTTGCATGGAATTCCATCTTAACCTTCCCTCGTAACATATATAAAGGATCAGAAAAGTTTCGTAGCATTTCGAACAATCCTTAATTTAATTTGATTTTTTTCACCGAAACTAGTATAAAATTGTGTATAATATACTACGATATTTTGACCCAAATAATATTTCAAAAAATTTCATTGAATCTAATTTTGAGATAAGTTTTTGCATGGACTTCCATCCTAACCTTCCCTCGTAAAATATATAAAGGATGAGAAAAGTTTCGTAGCATTTCGAACAATCCTCGATTTAATTTGATTTTTTTGACGAAAACTAGTATAAAATTATTTATAATATACTACGATTTTTGTACCTAAACTAGTATTTCAAAAAGTTTCATAGAATATAATTTTGAGGTAATTTTTTGCATGGAATTCCATCATAACCTTCCCTCGTAACATATATAAAGGATCAGAAAAGTTTCGTAGCATTTCGAACAATCCTCAATTTAATTTGATTTTTTTCACCGAAACTAGTATAAAATTGTGTATAATATACTACGATATTTTGACCCAAATAATATTTCGAAAAATTTCATTGAATCTAATTTTGAGATAATTTTTTTGCATGGAATTCATTCCTAACCTTCCCTCGTAAAATATGTCAATGATCAGAAAAGTTTCGTAGCATTTTGAACAATCCTCAATTTAATTTTATTTTTTTGTCCGAAACTAGTATAAAATTGTGTATAATATACTACAATTTTTGACCGAAACTATTATTTCAAAACGTTTCATAGAATAATTTTGAGATAATTTTTTTGCATGGACTTCCATAATAACCTTCCCTCGTAACATATAGACAGGATCTGAAAAGCTTCGTAGCATTTCGAACAATCCTCAATTTAATTTGATTTTTTGACGAAAACTAGTATAAAATTGTGTATAATATACTTCGATTTTTTGACCAAAATAGTATTTCAAAAAAATTCATTGAATCTAATTTTGAGATAATTTTTTTTCAGGGACTTCCATCATAACCTTCCCTCGTACCATATAGAAAGGATCTGAAAAATTTCGTAACATTTAGAATAATCCTCAATTTAATTGGATTTTTTTGACCGAAACTAGTATAAAATTGTGTATAATATACTACAAGTTTTGAACGAAACTAGTAATTCAAAAAGTTTCATAGAATCTAATTTTGAGATAATATTTTGCATGGACTTCCATCATAACCTTCCCTCATAACATATAGAAAGGATCTTAAAATTTTCATAGCATTTTGAACAATCCTCGATTTAATTTGATTATTTGACCGAAACTAGGATAAAATTGTGTATAATATACTAAGATTTTTGACCTAAACTAGCATTTCAAAATGTTATATAGAATATAATTTTGAGATTTTTTTTGCATGGACTTCCATCATAACCTTCCCTCATACCATATAGAAAGGATCTGAAAAAATTCGTAGCATTTCAAACAATCCTGAATTTAATTTGAATTTTTTGACCGAAACTAGTATAAAATTGTGTATAATATACTACAATTTTTTTACCCATATAGTATTTCAAAAAATTTCATAGAATCTAATTTTGAGATAATTTTTTTGCATGGACTTTCATCATAACCTTCCCTCATAACATATATAAAGGTTCTGAAATTATTCATAGCATTTCGAACAATCGTCAATTTAATTTGTTTTTTTTGTCAAAAACTAGTATAAAATTGTCTATAATATACTACAATATTTGACCGAAACTAGTATTTCAAAAAGATTCATTGAATCTAATTTTGAGATAATTTTTTAGCATGGACTTCCATCATAACCTTCCCTTGTAACACATAGAAAGGATCTGAAACGTTTCGTAGCATTTCGAACAATCCTCAAATTAATTTGATTTTTTGGGGATAATTTGTATAAAATTGTGTATAATATACTACAATTTTTGATCGAAACTAGTATTTCAAAATTTTTCATAGAATCTAATTTTGAGATAATTTTTTGTATGGACTTCCATCGTAACATTCCCTCGTAACATATAGAAAGGATCTGAAAAGTTTCATAGCATTTTGAACAATCCTCGATTTTATTTGATTATTTGACCGAAACTAGTATAAAATTGTGTATAATACTACGATTTTTGACCAAAACTAGCATTCCAAAATGTTTTATAGAATTTTATTTTGAGACAATTTTTTTGCTTGGACATCCACCATAACCTTCCACCGTACCATATAGAGAGGATCTGAAAATTTTTGTAGCATTTCGAACAATCCTCAATTTAATTTGATTTTATGACCAAAACTACTATAATATTGGGTATAATATACAACGATTTTTTGACCGAAACTAATATTTCAAAAAGTTTCATAGAATATAATTTTGAGATATTTTTTTTATATTGACTTCCATCATAACCTTCCCTCGTACCATATAGAAAGGATTTGAAAAGTTTAGAAGCATTGCGAACAATCCTCAATTTAATTTGAATTTTTTTTACCGAAACTGGTATAAAATTGTGTATAATATACTACAATTTTTTGACCCAAATAATATTTCAAATTTTTTTATAGAATCTAATTTTGAGATAATTTTTTTGCATGGAATTCCATCATAACCTTCCCTTGTAACATATATAAAGGATCATAAAAGTTTTGTAGCATTTCGAACAATCCTCAATTTAATTTGAATTTTTGACCGAAACTAGTATAAAATTGTGTATAATAAACTACAATTTTTGACCGAAACTAGTATTTCAAAAAGTTTCATAGAAAATAATTTTGAGATAAGTTTTTGCATGGACTTCCATCATAACCTTCCCTCGTAAAATATATAAAGGATGAGAAAAGTTTCGTTGCATTTTGAACAATTCTCGATTTAATTTGATTTTTTGACGAAAACTAGTATTAAATTATTTATAATATACTACGATTTTTTGACCTAAACTAGTATTTCAAAAAGTTTCATAGAATATAATTTTGAGGTAATTTTTTGCATGGAATTCCATCATAACCTTCCCTCGTAACATATATAAAGGATCAGAAAAGTTTCGTAGCATTTCGAACAATCCTTAATTTAATTTGATTTTTTTCACCGAAACTAGTATAAAATTGTGTATAATATACTACGATATTTTGACCCAAATAATATTTCAAAAAATTTCATTGAATCTAATTTTGAGATAATTTTTTTGCATGGAATTCCATCATAACCTTCCCCCGTAACATATATCAAGGATCAGAAAAGTTTTGTAGCATTTCGAACAATCCTCAATTTAATTTGATTTTTTTGTCCGAAACTAGTATAAAATTGTGAATAATATACAACAATTTTTGACCGAAACTAGTATGTCAAAAATTTTCATAGAATAATTTTGAGATAATTTTTTTGCATGGACTTCCATCATAACCTTCGCTCGTAACATATATAAAGGATCTGAAAACTTTCGTAGCATTTCGAACAATCCTCAATTTAATTTGATTTTTTTCACCGAAACTAGTATAAAATTGTGTATAATATACTACGATATTTTGACCCAAATAGTATTTCAAAAAATTTCATTGAATCTAATTTTGACATAATATTTTTGCATGGACTTCCATCATAACCTTCCCTCGTAACATATATCAAGGATCAGAAAAGTTTCGTAGCATTTCGAACAATTCTCAATTTAATTTGATTTTTTTGTCCGAAACTAGTATAAAATTGTGAATAATATACTACAATTTTTGACCGAAACTATTATTTCAAAACGTTTCATAGAATAATTTTGAGATAATTTTTTTGCATGGACTTCCATAATAACCTTCCCTCGTAACATATAGAAACGATCTGAAAAGCTTCATAGCATTTCGAACAATCCTCAATTTAATTTGATTTTTTGACGAAAACTAGTATAAAATTGTGTATAATATACTTCGATTTTTTGACCAAAATAGTATTTCAAAAAAATTCATTGAATCTAATTTTGAGATAATTTTTTTTCCAGGGACTTCCATCATAACCTTCCCACGTACCATATAGAAAGGATCTGAAAAATTTCGTAACATTTAGAATAATCCTCAATTTAATTGGATTTTTTTGACCGAAACTAGTATAAAATTGTGTATAATATACTACAAGTTTTGAACGAAACTAGTAATTCAAAAAGTTCCATAGAATCTAATTTTGAAATAATATTTTGCATGGACTTCCATCATAACCTTCCCTCATAACATATAGAAAGGATCTTAAAATTTTCATAGCATTTTGAACAATCCTCGATTTAATTTGATTATTTGACCGAAACTAGGATAAAATTGTGTATAATATACTAAGATTTTTGACCTAAACTAGCATTTCAAAATGTTATATAGAATATAATTTTGAGATTTTTTTTGCATGGACTTCCATCATAACCTTCCCTCATACCATATAGAAAGGATCTGAAAAAATTCGTAGCATTTCAAACAATCCTCAATTTAATTTGAATTTTTTGACCGAAACTAGTATAAAATTGTGTATAATATACTACAATTTTTTTACCCAAATAGTATTTCAAAAATTTCATAGAATCTAATTTTGAGATAATTTTTTTGCATGGACTTTCATCATAACCTTCCCTCATAACATATATAAAGGTTCTGAAATTATTCATAGCATTTCGAACAATCGTCAATTTAATTTGTTTTTTTTGTCAAAAACTAGTATAAAATTGTCTATAATATACTACAATATTTGACCGAAACTAGTATTTCAAAAAGTTTCATTTAATCTAATTTTGAGATAATTTTTTAGCATGGACTTCCATCATAACCTTCTCTCGTAACATATAGAAAGGATCTGAAAACTTTCGTAGCATTTCGAACAATCCTCAATTTAATTTGATTTTTTTCACCGAAACTAGTATAAAATTGTTTATAATATACTACGATATTTTTACCCAAATAGTATTTCGAAAAATTTCATTGAATCTAATTTTGACATAATATTTTTGCATGGACTTCCATCATAAACTTCCCTCGTAACATATATCAAGGATCAGAAAAGTTTCGTAGCATTTCGAACAATTCTCAATTTAATTTGATTTTTTTGTCCGAAACTAGTATAAAATTGTGAATAATATACTACAATTTTTGACCGAAACTATTATTTCAAAACGTTTCATAGAATAATTTTGAGATAATTTTTTTGCATGGACTTCCATAATAACCTTCCCTCGTAATATATAGAAAGGATCTGAAAAGCTTCGTAGCATTTCGAACAATCCTCAATTTAATTTGATTTTTTGACGAAAACTAGTATAAAATTGTGTATAATATACTTCGATTTTTTTGACCAAAATAGTATTTCAAAAAAATTCATTGAATCTAATTTTGAGATAATTTTTTTTCCAGGGACTTCCATCATAACCTTCCCACGTACCATATAGAAAGGATCTGAAAAATTTCGTAACATTTAGAATAATCCTCAATTTAATTGGATTTTTTTGACCAAAACTAGTATAAAATTGTGTATAATATACTACAAGTTTTGAACGAAACTAGTAATTCAAAAAGTTTCATAGAATCTAATTTTGAGATAATATTTTGCATGGACTTCCATCATAACCTTCCCTCATAACATATAGAAAGGATCTTAAAATTTTCATAGCATTTTGAACAATCCTCGATTTAATTTGATTATTTGACCGAAACTAGGATAAAATTGTGTATAATATACTAAGATTTTTGACCTAAACTAGCATTTCAAAATGTTATATAGAATATAATTTTGAGATTTTTTTTGCATGGACTTCCATCATAACCTTCCCTCATACCATATAGAAAGGATCTGAAAAAATTCGTAGCATTTCAAACAATCCTCAATTTAATTTGAATTTTTTGACCGAAACTAGTATAAAATTGTGTATAATATACTACAATTTTTTTTACCCAAATAGTATTTCAAAAAATTTAATAGAATCTAATTTTGAGATAATTTTTTTGCATGGACTTTCATCATAACCTTCCCTCATAACATATATAAAGGTTCTGAAATTATTCATAGCATTTCGAACAATTGTCAATTTAATTTTTTTTTTTGTCAAAAACTAGTATAAAATTGTCTATAATATACTACAATATTTGACCGAAACTAGTATTTCAAAAAGTTTCATTTAATCTAATTTTGAGATAATTTTTTAGCATGGACTTCCATCATAACCTTCCCTTGTAACACATAGAAAGGATCTGAAACGTTTCGTAGCATTTCGAACAATCCTCAAATTAATTTGATTTTTTGGGGATAATTTGTATAAAATTGTGTATAATATACTACAATTTTTGATCGAAACTAGTATTTCAAAATTTTTCATAGAATCTAATTTTGAGATAATTTTTTGTATGGACTTCCATCGTAACATTCCCTCGTAACATATAGAAAGGATCTGAAAAGTTTCATAGCATTTTGAACAATCCTCGATTTTATTTGATTATTTGACCGAAACTAGTATAAAATTGTGTATAATACTACGATTTTTGACCAAAACTAGCATTCCAAAATGTTTTATAGAATTTTATTTTGAGACAATTTTTTTGCTTGGACATCCACCATAACCTTCCACCGTACCATATAGAGAGGATCTGAAAATTTTTGTAGCATTTCGAACAATTCTCAATTTAATTTGATTTTATGACCAAAACTACTATAATATTGGGTATAATATACAACGATTTTTTGACCGAAACTAATATTTCAAAAAGTTTCATAGAATATAATTTTGAGATATTTTTTTTATATTGACTTCCATCATAACCTTCCCTCGTACCATATAGAAAGGATTTGAAAAGTTTAGAAGCATTGCGAACAATCCTCAATTTAATTTGAATTTTTTTTACCGAAACTGGTATAAAATTGTGTATAATATACTACAATTTTTTGACCCAAATAATATTTCAAATTTTTTTATAGAATCTAATTTTGAGATAATTTTTTTGCATGGAATTCCATCATAACCTTCCCTTGTAACATATATAAAGGATCATAAAAGTTTTGTAGCATTTCGAACAATCCTCAATTTAATTTGAATTTTTGACCGAAACTAGTATAAAATTGTGTATAATAAACTACAATTTTTGACCGAAACTAGTATTTCAAAAAGTTTCATAGAAAATAATTTTGAGATAAGTTTTTGCATGGACTTCCATCATAACCTTCCCTCGTAAAATATATAAAGGATGAGAAAAGTTTCGTTGCATTTTGAACAATTCTCGATTTAATTTGATTTTTTGACGAAAACTAGTATTAAATTATTTATAATATACTACGATTTTTTGACCTAAACTAGTATTTCAAAAAGTTTCATAGAATATAATTTTGAGGTAATTTTTTGCATGGAATTCCATCATAACCTTCCCTCGTAACATATATAAAGGATCAGAAAAGTTTCGTAGCATTTCGAACAATCCTTAATTTAATTTGATTTTTTTCACCGAAACTAGTATAAAATTGTGTATAATATACTACGATATTTTGACCCAAATAATATTTCAAAAAATTTCATTGAATCTAATTTTGAGATAATTTTTTTGCATGGAATTCCATCATAACCTTCCCCCGTAACATATATCAAGGATCAGAAAAGTTTTGTAGCATTTCGAACAATCCTCAATTTAATTTGATTTTTTTGTCCGAAACTAGTATAAAATTGTGAATAATATACAACAATTTTTGACCGAAACTAGTATGTCAAAAATTTTCATAGAATAATTTTGAGATAATTTTTTTGCATGGACTTCCATCATAACCTTCGCTCGTAACATATATAAAGGATCTGAAAACTTTCGTAGCATTTCGAACAATCCTCAATTTAATTTGATTTTTTTCACCGAAACTAGTATAAAATTGTGTATAATATACTACGATATTTTGACCCAAATAGTATTTCGAAAAATTTCATTGAATCTAATTTTGACATAATATTTTTGCATGGACTTCCATCATAACCTTCCCTCGTAACATATATCAAGGATCAGAAAAGTTTCGTAGCATTTCGAACAATTCTCAATTTAATTTGATTTTTTTGTCCGAAACTAGTATAAAATTGTGAATAATATACTACAATTTTTGACCGAAACTATTATTTCAAAACGTTTCATAGAATAATTTTGAGATAATTTTTTTGCATGGACTTCCATAATAACCTTCCCTCGTAACATATAGAAACGATCTGAAAAGCTTCGTAGCATTTCGAACAATCCTCAATTTAATTTGATTTTTTGACGAAAACTAGTATAAAATTGTGTATAATATACTTCGATTTTTTGACCAAAATAGTATTTCAAAAAAATTCATTGAATCTAATTTTGAGATAATTTTTTTTCCAGGGACTTCCATCATAACCTTCCCACGTACCATATAGAAAGGATCTGAAAAATTTCGTAACATTTAGAATAATCCTCAATTTAATTGGATTTTTTTGACCGAAACTAGTATAAAATTGTGTATAATATATTACAAGTTTTGAACGAAACTAGTAATTCAAAAAGTTCCATAGAATCTAATTTTGAAATAATATTTTGCATGGACTTCCATCATAACCTTCCCTCATAACATATAGAAAGGATCTTAAAATTTTCATAGCATTTTGAACAATCCTCGATTTAATTTGATTATTTGACCGAAACTAGGATAAAATTGTGTATAATATACTAAGATTTTTGACCTAAACTAGCATTTCAAAATGTTATATAGAATATAATTTTGAGATTTTTTTTGCATGGACTTCCATCATAACCTTCCCTCATACCATATAGAAAGGATCTGAAAAAATTCGTAGCATTTCAAACAATCCTCAATTTAATTTGAATTTTTTGACCGAAACTAGTATAAAATTGTGTATAATATACTACAATTTTTTTACCCAAATAGTATTTCAAAAATTTCATAGAATCTAATTTTGAGATAATTTTTTTGCATGGACTTTCATCATAACCTTCCCTCATAACATATATAAAGGTTCTGAAATTATTCATAGCATTTCGAACAATCGTCAATTTAATTTGTTTTTTTTGTCAAAAACTAGTATAAAATTGTCTATAATATACTACAATATTTGACCGAAACTAGTATTTCAAAAAGTTTCATTTAATCTAATTTTGAGATAATTTTTTAGCATGGACTTCCATCATAACCTTCCCTTGTAACACATAGAAAGGATCTGAAACGTTTCGTAGCATTTCGAACAATCCTCAATTTAATTTGATTTTTTGGGGATAATTTGTATAAAATTGTGTATAATATACTACAATTTTTGATCGAAACTAGTATTTCAAAATTTTTCATAGAATCTAATTTTGAGATAATTTTTTGCATGGACTTCCATCGTAACATTCCCTCGTAACATATAGAAAGGATCTGAAAAGTTTCATAGCATTTTGAACAATCCTCGATTTTATTTGATTATTTGACCGAAACTAGTATAAAATTGTGTATAATACTACGATTTTTGACCAAAACTAGCATTCCAAAATGTTTTATAGAATTTTATTTTGAGACAATTTTTTTGCTTGGACATCCACCATAACCTTCCACCGTACCATATAGAGAGGATCTGAAAATTTTTGTAGCATTTCGAACAATCCTCAATTTAATTTGATTTTATGACCAAAACTACTATAATATTGGGTATAATATACAACGATTTTTTGACCGAAAATATTATTTCAAAAAGTTTCATAGAATATAATTTTGAGATATTTTTTTTATATTGACTTCCATCATAACCTTCCCTCGTACCATATAGAAAGGATTTGAAAAGTTTAGAAGCATTGCGAACAATCCTCAATTTAATTTGAATTTTTTTCACCGAAACTGGTATAAAATTGTGTATAATATACTACAATTTTTTGACCCAAATTATATTTCAAATTTTTTTATAGAATCTAATTTTGAGATAATTTGTTTGCATGGAATTCCATCATAACCTTCCCTCGTAACATATATAAAGGATCATAAAAGTTTTGTAGCATTTCGAACAATCCTCAATTTAATTTGAATTTTTGACCGAAACTAGTATAAAATTGTGTATAATAAACTACAATTTTTGACCGAAACTAGTATTTCAAAAAGTTTCATAGAAAATAATTTTGAGATAAGTTTTTGCATGGACTTCCATCATAACCTTCCCTCGTAAAATATATAAAGGATGAGAAAAGTTTCGTAGAATTTTGAACAATTCTCGATTTAATTTGATTTTTTGACGAAAACTAGTATTAAATTATTTATAATATACTACGATTTTTTGACCTAAACTAGTATTTCAAAAAGTTTCATAGAATATAATTTTGAGGTAATTTTTTGCATGGAATTCCATCATAACCTTCCCTCGTAACATATATAAAGGATCAGAAAAGTTTCGTAGCATTTCGAACAATCCTTAATTTAATTTGATTTTTTTCACCGAAACTAGTATAAAATTGTGTATAATATACTACGATATTTTGACCCAAATAATATTTCAAAAAATTTCATTGAATCTAATTTTGAGATAATTTTTTTGCATGGAATTCCATCATAACCTTCCCCCGTAACATATATCAAGGATCAGAAAAGTTTTGTAGCATTTCGAACAATCCTCAATTTAATTTGATTTTTGTCCGAAACTAGTATAAAATTGTGAATAATATACTACAATTTTTGACCGAAACTAGTATGTCAAAAATTTTCATAGAATAATTTTGAGATAATTTTTTTTGCATGGACTTCCATCATAACCTTCGCTCGTAACATATATAAAGGATCTGAAAACTTTCGTAGCATTTCGAACAATCCTCAATTTAATTTGATTTTTTTCACCGAAACTAGTATAAAATTGTGTATAATATACTACGATATTTTGACCCAAATAGTATTTCGAAAAATTTTATTGAATCTAATTTTGACATAATATTTTTGCATGGACTTCCATCATAACCTTCCCTCGTAACATATATCAAGGATCAGAAAAGTTTCGTAGCATTTCGAACAATTCTCAATTTAATTTGATTTTTTTGTCCGAAACTAGTATAAAATTGTGAATAATATACTACAATTTTTGACCGAAACTATTATTTCAAAACGTTTCATAGAATAATTTTGAGATAATTTTTTTGCATGGACTTCCATAATAACCTTCCCTCGTAACATATAGAAACGATCTGAAAAGCTTCGTAGCATTTCGAACAATCCTCAATTTAATTTGATTTTTTGACGAAAACTAGTATAAAATTGTGTATAATGTACTTCGATTTTTTGACCAAAATAGTATTTCAAAAAAATTCATTGAATCTAATTTTGAGATAATTTTTTTTCCAGGGACTTCCATCATAACCTTCCCACGTACCATATAGAAAGGATCTGAAAAATTTCGTAACATTTAGAATAATCCTCAATTTAATTGGATTTTTTTGACCGAAACTAGTATAAAATTGTGTATAATATACAACAAGTTTTGAACAAAACTAGTAATTCAAAAAGTCTCATAGAATCTAATTTTGAGATAATATTTTGCATGGACTTCCATCATAACCTTCCCTCATAACATATAAAAAGGATCTTAAAATTTTCATAGCATTTTGAACAATCCTCGATTTAATTTGATTATTTGACCGAAACTAGGATAAAATTGTGTATAATATACTAAGATTTTTGACCTAAACTAGCATTTCAAAATGTTATATAGAATATAATTTTGAGATTTTTTTTGCATGGACTTCCATCATAACCTTCCCTCATACCATATAGAAAGGATCTGAAAAAATTCGTAGCATTTCAAACAATCCTCAATTTAATTTGAATTTTTTGACCGAAACTAGTATAAAATTGTGTATAATATACTACAATTTTTTTTACCCAAATAGTATTTCAAAAAATTTCATAGAATCTAATTTTGAGATAATTTTTTTGCATGGACTTTCATCATAACCTTCCCTCATAACATATATAAAGGTTCTGAAATTATTCATAACATTTCGAACAATCGTCAATTTAATTTGTTTTTTTTGTCAAAAACTAGTATAAAATTGTCTATAATATACTACAATATTTGACCGAAACTAGTATTTCAAAAAGTTTCATTTAATCTAATTTTGAGATAATTTTTTAGCATGGACTTCCATCATAACCTTCCCTTGTAACACATAGAAAGGATCTGAAACGTTTCGTAGCATTTCGAACAATCCTCAATTTAATTTGATTTTTTGGGGATAATTTGTATAAAATTGTGTATAATATACTACAATTTTTGATCGAAACTAGTATTTCAAAATTTTTCATAGAATCTAATTTTGAGATAATTTTTTGCATGGACTTCCATCGTAACATTCCCTCGTAACATATAGAAAGGATCTGAAAAGTTTCATAGCATTTTGAACAATCTTCGTTTTTATTTGATTATTTGACCGAAACTAGTATAAGATTGTGTATAATACTACGATTTTTGACCAAAACTAGCATTCCAAAATGTTTTATAGAATTTTATTTTGAGACAATTTTTTTGCTTGGACATCCACCATAACCTTCCACCGTACCATATAGAGAGGATCTGAAAATTTTTGTAGCATTTCGAACAATCCTCAATTTAATTTGATTTTATGACCAAAACTACTATAATATTGGGTATAATATACAACGATTTTTTGACCGAAAATATTATTTCAAAAAGTTTCATAGAATATAATTTTGAGATATTTTTTTTATATTGACTTCCATCATAACCTTCCCTCGTACCATATAGAAAGGATTTGAAAAGTTTAGAAGCATTGCGAACAATCCTCAATTTAATTTGAATTTTTTTCACCGAAACTGGTATAAAATTGTGTATAATATACTACAATTTTTTGACCCAAATAATATTTCAAATTTTTTTATAGAATCTAATTTTGAGATAATTTGTTTGCATGGAATTCCATCATAACCTTCCCTCGTAACATATATAAAGGATCATAAAAGTTTTGTAGCATTTCGAACAATCCTCAATTTAATTTGAATTTTTGACCGAAACTAGTATAAAATTGTGTATAATAAACTACAATTTTTGACCGAAACTAGTATTTCAAAAAGTTTCATAGAAAATAATTTTGAGATAAGTTTTTGCATGGACTTCCATCATAACCTTCCCTCGTAAAATATATAAAGGATGAGAAAAGTTTCGTAGCATTTTGAACAATTCTCGATTTAATTTGATTTTTTGACGAAAACTAGTATTAAATTATTTATAATATACTACGATTTTTTGACCTAAACTAGTATTTCAAAAAGTTTCATAGAATATAATTTTGAGGTAATTTTTTGCATGGAATTCCATCATAACCTTCCCTCGTAACATATATAAAGGATCAGAAAAGTTTCGTAGCATTTCGAACAATCCTTAATTTAATTTGATTTTTTTCACCGAAACTAGTATAAAATTGTGTATAATATACTACGATATTTTGACCCAAATAATATTTCAAAAAATTTCATTGAATCTAATTTTGATATAATTTTTTTGCATGGAATTCCATCATAACCTTCCCCCGTAACATATATCAAGGATCAGAAAAGTTTTGTAGCATTTCGAACAATCCTCAGTTTAATTTGATTTTTTTGTCCGAAACTAGTATAAAATTGTGAATAATATACTACAATTTTTGACCGAAACTAGTATGTCAAAAATTTTCATAGAATAATTTTGAGATAATTTTTTTGCATGGACTTCCATCATAACCTTCGCTCGTAACATATATAAAGGATCTGAAAACTTTCGTAGCATTTCGAACAATCCTCAATTTAATTTGATTTTTTTCACCGAAACTAGTATAAAATTGTGTATAATATACTACAATATTTTGACCCAAATAGTATTTCGAAAAATTTCATTGAATCTAATTTTGACATAATATTTTTGCATGGACTTCCATCATAACCTTCCCTCGTAACATATATCAAGGATCAGAAAAGTTTCGTAGTATTTCGAACAATTCTCAATTTAATTTGATTTTTTTGTCCGAAACTAGTATAAAATTGTGAATAATATACTACAATTTTTGACCGAAACTATTATTTCAAAACGTTTCATAGAATAATTTTGAGATAATTTTTTTGCATGGACTTCCATAATAACCTTCCCTCGTAACATATAGAAAGGATCTGAAAAGCTTCGTAGCATTTCGAACAATCCTCAATTTAATTTGATTTTTTGACGAAAACTAGTATAAAATTGTGTATAATATATACTTCGATTTTTTGACCAAAATAGTATTTCAAAAAAATTCATTGAATCTAATTTTGAGATAATTTTTTTTCAGGGACTTCCATCATAACCTTCCCTCGTACCATATAGAAAGGATCTGAAAAATTTCGTAACATTTAGAATAATCCTCAATTTAATTGGATTTTTTTGACCGACACTAGTATAAAATTGTGTATAATATACTACATGTTTTGAACGAAACTAGTAATTCAAAAAGTTTCATAGAATCTAATTTTGAGATAATATTTTGCATGGACTTCCATCATAACCTTCCCTCATAACATATAGAAAGGATCTTAAAATTTTCATAGCATTTTGAACAATCCTCGATTTAATTTGATTATTTGACCGAAACTAGGATAAAATTGTGTATAATATACTAAGATTTTTGACCTAAACTAGCATTTCAAAATGTTATATAGAATATAATTTTGAGATTTTTTTTGCATGGACTTCCATCATAACCTTCCCTCATACCATATAGAAAGGATCTGAAAAAATTCGTAGCATTTCAAACAATCCTCAATTTAATTTGAATTTTTTGACCGAAACTAGTATAAAATTGTGTAAAATATACTATAATTTTTTTACCCAAATAGTATTTCAAAAAATTTTATAGAATCTAATTTTGAGATAATTTTTTTGCATGGACTTTCATCATAACCTTCCCTCATAACATATATAAAGGTTCTGAAATTATTCATAGCATTTCGAACAATCGTCAATTTAATTTGTTTTTTTTGTCAAAAATTAGTATAAAATTGTCTATAATATACTACAATATTTGACCGAAACTAGTATTTCAAAAAGTTACATTTAATCTAATTTTGAGATAATTTTTTAGCATGGACTTCCATCATAACCTTCCCTTGTAACACATAGAAAGGATCTGAAACGTTTCGTAGCATTTCGAACAATCCTCAATTTAATTTGATTTTTTGGGGATAATTTGTATAAAATTGTGTATAATATACTACAATTTTTGATCGAAACTAGTATTTCAAAATTTTTCATAGAATCTAATTTTGAGATAATTTTTTGCATGGACTTCCATCGTAACATTCCCTCGTAACATATAGAAAGGATCTGAAAAGTTTCATAGCATTTTGAAAAATCCTCGATTTTATTTGATTATTTGACCGAAACTAGTATAAAATTGTGTATAATACTACGATTTTTGACCAAAACTAGCATTCCAAAATGTTTTATAGAATTTTATTTTGAGACAATTTTTTTGCTTGGACATCCACCATAACCTTCCATCGTACCATATAGAGAGGATCTGAAATTTTTTGTAGCATTTCGAACAATCCTCAATTTAATTTGATTTTATGACCAAAACTACTATAATATTGGGTATAATATACAACGATTTTTTGACCGAAACTAATATTTCAAAAAGTTTCATAGAATATAATTTTGAGATATTTTTTTTATATTGACTTCCATCATAACCTTCCCTCGTACCATATAGAAAGGATTTGAAAAGTTTAGAAGCATTGCGAACAATCCTCAATTTAATTTGAATTTTTTTTACCGAAACTAGTATAAAATTGTGTATAATATACTACAATTTTTTGACCCAAATAATATTTCAAATTTTTTTATAGAATCTAATTTTGAGATAATTTTTTTGCATGGAATTCCATCATTACCTTCCCTTGTAACATATATAAAGGATCATAAAAGTTTTGTAGCATTTCGAACAATCCTCAATTTAATTTGATTTTTAGATCGAAACTAATATAAAATTGTGTATAATAAACTACAATTTTTGACCGAAACTAGTATTTCAAAAAGTTTCATAGAAAATAATTTTGAGATAAGTTTTTGCATGGACTTCCATCATAACCTTCCCTCGTAAAATATATAAAGGATGAGAAAAGTTTCGTAGCATTTCGAACAATCCTCGATTTAATTTGATTTTTTTGACGAAAACTAGTATAAAATTATTTATAATATACTACGATTTTTGTACCTAAACTAGTATTTCAAAAAGTTTCATAGAATATAATTTTGAGGTAATTTTTTGCATGGAATTCCATCATAACCTTCCCTCGTAACATATATAAAGGATCAGAAAAGTTTCGTAGCATTTCGAACAATCCTTAATTTAATTTGATTTTTTTCCACCGAAACTAGTATAAAATTGTGTATAATATACTACGATATTTTGACCCAAATAATATTTCTAAAAATTTCATTGAATCTAATTTTGAGATAATTTTTTTGCATGGAATTCCATCATAACCTTCCCCCGTAACATATATCAAGGATCAGAAAAGTTTTGTAGCATTTCGAACAATCCTCAGTTTAATTTGATTTTTTTGTCCGAAACTAGTATAAAATTGTGAATAATATACTACAATTTTTGACCGAAACTAGTATGTCAAAAATTTTCATAGAATAATTTTGAGATAATTTTTTTGCATGGACTTCCATCATAACCTTCCCTCCTAACATATATAAAGGATCTGAAAACTTTCGTAGCATTTCGAACAATCCTCAATTTAATTTGATATTTTTCACCGAAACTAGTATAAAATTGTGTATAATATACTACGATATTTTGACCCAAATAGTATTTCAAAAAATTTCATTGAATCTAATTTTGAGATAATTTTTTTGCATGGACTTCCATCATAACCTTCCCTTGTACCATAAAGAAAGGATCAGAAAAAGTTTTGTAGCATTTCGAACAATCCTCAATTTAATTTGATTTTTTTGTCCGAAACTAGTATAAAATTGTGAATAATATACTACAATTTTTGACCGATACTAGTATGTCAAAAATTTTCATAGAATAATTTTGAGATAATTTTTTTCCATGGACTTCCATCATAACCTTTGCTCGTAACATATATAAAGGATCTGAAAACTTTCGTAGCATTTCGAACAATCCTCAATTTAATTTGATTTTTTTCACCGAAACTAGTATAAAATTGTGTATAATATACTACGATATTTTGACCCAAATAATATTTCGAAAAATTTCATTGAATCTAATTTTGACATAATATTTTTGCATGGACTTCCATCATAACCTTCCCTCGTAACATATATCAAGGATCAGAAAAGTTCCGTAGCATTTCGAACAATTCTCAATTTAATTTGATTTTTTTGTCCGAAACTAGTATAAAATTGTGAATAATATACTACAATTTTTGACCGAAACTATTATTTCAAAACGTTTCATAGAATAATTTTGTGATAATTTTTTTGCATGGACTTCCATAATAACCTTCCCTCGTAACATATAGAAAGGATCTGAAAAGATTCGTAGCATTTCGAACAATCCTCAATTTAATTTGATTTTTTGACGAAAACTAGTATAAAATTGTGTATAATATACTTCGATTTTTTGACCAAAATAGTATTTCAAAAAAATTCATTGAATCTAATTTTGAGATAATTTTTTTTAGGGACTTCCATCATAACCTTCCCTCGTACCATATAGAAAGGATCTGAAGAATTTCGTAACATTTAGAATAATCCTCAATTTAATTGGATTTTTTTGACCGAAACTAGTATAAAATTGTGTATAATATACTACAAGTTTTGAACGAAACTAGTAATTCAAAAAGTTTCATAGAATCTAATTTTGAGATAATATTTTGCATGGACTTCCATCATAACCTTCCTTCATAACATATAGAAAGGATCTTAAAATTTTCATAGCATTTTGAACAATCCTCGATTTAATTTGATTATTTGACCGAAACTAGGATAAAATTGTGTATAATATACTAAGATTTTTGACCTAAACTAGCATTTCAAAATGTTATATAGAATATAATTTTGAGATATTTTTTTGCATGGAGTTCCATCACAACCTTCCCTCATACATATAGAAAGGATCTGAAAAACTTCGTAGCATTTCAAACAATCCTCAATTTAATTTGAATTTTTTGACCGAAACTAGTATAAAATTGTGTATAATATACTACAATTTTTTTACCCAAATAGTATTTCAAAAATTTCATAGAATCTAATTTTGAGATAATTTTTTTGCATGGACTTTCATCATAACCTTCCCTCATAACATATATAAAGGTTTTGAAATTATTCATAGCATTTCGAACAATCGTCAATTTAATTTTTTTTTTGTCAAAAACTAGTATAAAATTGTCTATAATATACTACAATATTTGACCGAAACTAGTATTTCAAAAAGTTTCATTTAATCTAATTTTGAGATAATTTTTTAGCATGGACTTCCATCATAACCTTCCCCTGTAACACATAGAAAGGATCTGAAACGTTTCGTAGCATTTCGAACAATCCTCAATTTGATTTGATTTTTTGGGGATAATTTGAATAAAATTGTGTATAATATACTACAATTTTTGATCGAAACTAGTATTTCAAAATTTTTCATAGAATCTAATTTTGAGATAATTTTTTGCATGGACTTCCATCATAACATTCCCTCGTAACATATAGAAAGGATCTGAAAAGTTTCATAGCATTTTGAACAATCCTCGATTTTATTTGATTATTTGACCGAAATTAGTATAAAATTGTGTATAATACTACGATTTTTGACCAAAACTAGCATTCCAAAATGTTTTATAGAATTTTATTTTGAGACAATTTTTTTGCTTGGACATCCACCATAACCTTCCATCGTACCATATAGAGAGGATCTGAAAATTTTTGTAGCATTTCGAACAATCCTCAATTTAATTTGATTTTATGACCAAAACTACTATAATATTGGGTATAATATACAACGATTTTTTGACCGAAACTAATATTTCAAAAAGTTTCATAGAATATAATTTTGAGATATTTTTTTTTATATTGACTTCCATCATAACCTTCCCTCGTACCATATAGAAAGGATTTGAAAAGTTTAGAAGCATTGCGAACAATCCTCAATTTAATTTGAATTTTTTTTTACCGAAACTAGTATAAAATTGTGTATAATATACTACAATTTTTTGACCCAAATAATATTTCAAATTTTTTTTATAGAATCTAATTTTGAGATAATTTTTTTGCATGGACTTCCATCATAACCTTCCCTCCTAACATATATAAAGGATCAGAAAAGTTTCGTAGCATTTCGAACAATCCTCAATTTAATTTGATTTTTTTCACCGAAACTAGTATAAAATTGTGTATAATATACTACGATATTTTGACCCAAATAGTATTTCAAAAAATTTCATTGAATCTAATTTTGAGATAATATTTTTGCATGGACTTCCATCATAACCTTCCCTCGTAACATATATCAAGGATCAGAAAAGTTTTGTAGCATTTCGAACAATCCTCAATTTAATTTGATTTTTTTATCCGAAACTAGTATAAAATTGTGAATAATATACTACAATTTTTTACCGAAACTAGTATTTCAAAAAGTTTCATAGAATAATTTTGAGAAAATATTTTTGCATGGACTTCCATAATAACCTTCCCTCATAACATATAGAAAGGATCTGAAAAGCTTCGTAGCATTTCAAACAATCCTCAATTTAATTTGATTTTTTGACGAAAACTAGTATATAATTGTGTATAATATACTTCGATTTTTTGACCCAAATAGTATTTCAAAAAAATTCATTGATTCTAATTTTGAGATAATTTTTTTCAGGGACTTCCATCATAACCTTCCCTCGTACCATATAGAAAGGATCTTAAAAATTTCGTAGCATTTAGAATAATCCTCAATTTAATTTGATTTTTTTTGACAGAAACTAGTATAAAATTGTGTATAATATACTTCAAGTTTTGAACGAAACTAGTATTTCAAACAGTTTCATAGAATCTAATTTTGAGATAATATTTTTTATGGACTTCCATCATAACCTTCCCTCATAACATATAGAAAGGATCTGAAAATTTTCATAGCATTTTGAACAATCCTCGATTTAATTTGATTCTTTGACCGAAACTAGTATAAAATTATGTATAATATACTACGATTTTTGACCTAAACTAGCATTTCAAAAAGTTATATAGAATATAATTTTGAGATATTTTTTTGCATGGACTTCCATCTTAACCTTCCCTCATACATATAGAAAGGATCTGAAAAACTTCGTAGCATTTCAAACAATCCTCAATTTAATTTGAATTTTTTGACCGAAACTAGTATAAAATTGTGTATAATATACTACAATTTTTTTACCCAAATAGTATTTCAAAAAATTTCATAGAATCTAATTTTGAGATAATTTTTTTGCATGGACTTTCATCATAACCTTCCCTCATAACATATAGAAAGGATCTGAAAAACTTTATAGCATTTTGAACAATCCTCAATTTAATTTGAATTTTTTAACCGAAACTAGTATAAAATTGTGTATAATATACTACAATTTTTTTTTACCCAAATAGTATTTCAAAAAATTTCTTAGAATCTGATTTTGAGATAATTTTTTTGCATGGACTTCCATTATAACCTTCCCTCATAACATATATAAAGGTTCTGAAATTCTTCATAGCATTTCGAACAATCCTCAATTAATTTGATTTTTTGAGGATAATTTGTATAAAATTGTGTATAATATACTACAATTTTTGACCGAAACTAGTATTTCAAAAATTTTCATAGAATCTAATTTTGAGATAATTTTTTGCATGGACTTCCATCGTAACATTCCCTTGTAACATATAGAAAGGATCTGGAAAATTTCATAGCATTTTGAACAATCCTGGATTTTATTTTATTATTTGACCGAAACTAGTATAAAATTGTGTATAATACTACGATTTTTGACCAAAACTAGCATTCCAAAATGTTTTATTGAATTTTATTTTGAGACAATTTTTTTTGCTTGGACATCCACCATAACCTTCCATCGTACCATATAGAGAGGATCTGAAAATATTTGTAGCATTTCGAACAATCCTCAATTTAATTTGATTTTATGACCAAAACTAGTATAATATATGGTATAATATACAACGATTTTTTGACCGAAACTAATATTTCAAAAAGTTTCATAGAATATAATTTTGAGATATTTTTTTTTATATTGACTTCCATCATAACCTTCCCTCGTACCATATAGAAAGGATTTGAAAAGTTTAGAAGCATTTCGAACAATCCTCAATTTAATTTGATTTTTTTTACCGAAACTAGTATAAAATTGTGTATAATATACTACAATTTTTTGACCCAAGTAATATTTCAAAATTTTTTATAGAATCTAATTTTGAGATAATTTTTTTGCATGGAATTCCATCATAACCTTCCCTCGTAACATATATAAAGGATCATAAAAGTTTTGTAGCATTTCGAACAATCCTCAATTTAATTTGAATTTTTTACCGAAACTATTATAAAATTGTGTATAATAAACTACAATTTTTGACCGAAACTAGTATTTCAAAACGTTTCATAGAAAATAATTTTGAGATAATTTTTTTGCATGGACTTCCATCATAACCTTCCCTCCTAACATATATAAAGGATCAGAAAAGTTTCGTAGCATTTCGAACAATCCTCAATTTAATTTGATTTTTTTCACCGAAACTAGTATAAAATTGTGTATAATATACTACAATATTTTGACCCAAATAGTATTTCAAAAAATTTCATTGAATCTAATTTTGAGATAATATTTTTGCATGGACTTCCATCATAACCTTCCCTCGTAACATATATCAAGGATCAGAAAAGTTTTGTAGCATTTTGAACAATCCTCAATTTAATTTGAATTTTTTATCCGAAACTAGTATAAAATTGTGAATAATATATGTAGATGTTTAAGAATTGGCAGAATTTTTGACCAAACAAGAAATGTTAAATTCAGTTCAGAATGTCCAATCAGATGTTGGGACATTATCAAACAGAGTATATGAACTTATTTCAGGATGTCTCATCAGATGTTGGGACATTGTGTTAATAACTTAGTTCAGTTTTTCAGGATGTCCCAACAGATGTTGAGACATCTCAGACCTGCTACCAGAATTAATTATTGATTAACAGATCAGAGATATTTAAGGAGAATTATCTGGAATTAATTAATGATGGATAAAAACAGAACAAGGCGCATTTGTAGGGAGTTTTATATTGAAGATTCAGTTTAAAACAGAAGACCTAAAAGCACCTAGAATCTAGGAGGTAACAAACCCTAATTCAAGGTGGAAGCTGCTGCGCATTAGGGCTGGATCATTCTACAGAAAGCCCAAATTACAGATACCTATTTAAGCAACAGAAACTCATAGAATTGTGTACGAATTACAGAAGACAAAATAGGGTGTCTAGAATTTAATAGCAGGTTGTGTTTTATGTACCACTTTATGAGCTTTTAAGCAAAAGTGCATTTGTGACTTGATTGAAACTGTGAAGTAAGATCAAGCTGTATTGTTTGAAGGATGTCTTCAATTTCAGTAAACTTGTAAACTTGATCACTGTGTGATTGAGGGGGAGTGAGTAGGGTACTCTTATCTAAGGTGTGTCTTAGGTAGAAATTGCATTGGGTAGTTATTAAGTGATAGATTAAACAGGGTGGTTTAAGTCTAGAATTAATATTACTTATAGTGGATTTCCTCCTGGCTTGGTAGCCTCCAGATGTAGGTGTGGTTATACACTGAACTGGGTTAACAAACTTCTGTGTTGTTTACTTTTCTTGCTATTTAAGTTTTGGTTAAATTTGTCAAGTGTCCTATCAAGTGTTGGGACATCTCTTAGGACATCTCATACCTGATCACAGAATTTCAATTGGCATCAGAGCAGGCACCCTGCCTGTTTATACTGGGTGAGATCTAGGGAAAACAAATTCTGTAACATGGACAGAGATATAGGGTCAGTAAATAGACCACCTATACTGGATGGATCTAATTATGACTACTGGAAGCCAATAATGATTGCATTCTTAAGATCACTTGACAACAGGGCATGGAGAGCAGTCAACATTGGATGGGATTATCCTGTCCAAGATACCAAAGATGGTTCAAAAGTGCTGAAACCTGAAGAAGAATGGAGTAAGGAAGAAGAAGATTCATCACTAGGCAACTCAAAGGCCTTAAATGCTTTATTCAATGGCATTGATAGAAACATTTTCAGACTTGTGCATCATTGTGAGCTGGCCAAAGATGTGTGGGACACTCTCAAAACAACTCATGAAGGAACACCAAAAGTAAAAATGTCAAGACTTCAACTTCTCACCACCAAGTTTGAAAACTTGAGAATGAAGGAAGATGAATCAATTCATGAGTTCTACATGAACATCTTGGATATAGCCAATACTTCTGGAGCTTTGGGAGAAAAGATGACTGATGAAAAGCTTGTTAGAAAAATTCTCAGATCTTTGCCAAAAAGATTTGACATGAAAGTCACAGCAATAGAAGAAGCTCAAGACATATGCTCCATGAAAATTGAAGAACTCATTGGTTCCCTTCAAACTTTTGAGATGGGAATGAATGACACAAATGTTAAAAAGAACAAAAGCATAGCATTGGTATCAAATACTGATGAAGAAGAAGATGATGAACCAGAAAATGGTAAAAGCTTATCAGAAAACCTAGCTATGCTTGGAAGACAATTCAAACAGATTCTCAGAGGAATGGATGGCAAATCCAAATCCAGTGGAAAATTCACAAACTCTTCTGAGAACAGGAGACATTATGATGCTAATAAAAAGTCAAATTATGCTGAAAAGACCAGTCAAGAAAAAGGAGTCAAATGCCATAAATGTGAAGGATATGGACATATCAAGAAGGAATGTCCTACCTTCTTAAAAAGACAAAAGAAGGGACTATCTGTAACCTGGTCTGATGAAGACTCAGGAGGAGATTCAGAAGAAGAATCAGCTAAGCATATTACTGCTTTAGCTGGACTGTGTGAATATGATAGTGATTCCAGTTGTGGAGAGCTTACTTATGCAGATCTTGAGCAAGCTTTCAAAGATCTATACAAGAGAAGCACTGAAATATGCAGTGAGGTTATAAAGCTAAAGAAGCAAAATGAGGTATTAGAAGATGAAAAAGAAAGTGATCAAGTAATCATTGATACCTTGAAAAGTGAAGTAACTCTTCTCAACTCTAAGTTGGAACATATGTCCAAATCTGTTAAAATGTTGAACAGCAGCTCAAATACACTGGATGTTATTCTCAGCAATAATAAACATTCAGGGGACAAAAGTGGACTGGGATATAACAGAGATGAAGCCAGCTCTAGCAAAGCTACTGCAAAAACTACACAGTCAAACAAGATGTCCCAACAGATGCTTCAACATCAGAACATAAAGACAAACATAATGTTCCAACAGATGTCTCAACACTCTGGAAAGAACAAAATGAAGAAGAAGTATCAAAGATGGAGATGCCATCACTGTGGAAGATTTGGACATATCAAACCTCATTATTATAAGTTGCATGGATATCCAAATCAGATGTATCAGCAACCTTCCAAGAAGAAAATAGAAGTTACCAAGAAAGTGCTGCATAAACATCATAGAAATCAGCAACCTCCTAAGCAGAAGACTGAAAACTTCAAGAAGGTATGGAAACCAAAAGCTAGCACTGAAGCTGATCAAAGCTACAAGAACAAGATCAACAATCAAGCTTGGAGATCAGCTGATAAACAACACACAGGGCAGAGGCATCAAAAGAAATCTCAACTCATCTGGTCAAAGAAAAATACTGCATACATAGCACATACATCACTGAGAGTATCAGCTAAAGAAGACTGGTACTTTGACAGTGGATGTTCAAGACACATGACTGGATTGAAGAATTTGCTAGTAAACTTAAAATCACATTCATCCAGGTATGTAATCTTTGGAGATGGAGCTAAAGGAGAAATCAAGGGAGTTGGAACCTTGGACTGTCAAGATGTTCCAAGACTAGATGATGTGCTGCTTGTTAAAGGTTTAACTGCTAACCTGATAAGCATAAGTCAGTTATGTGATCAAGGGTACAGTGTAAACTTTACCAAAACTGAATGCATAGTGACTAACAAAGAACAAGAGGTTGTCATGAAAGGAGCCAGATCTAAAGACAACTGTTATATGTGGGAACCACAAGACTTCAGTCTCACTTCAACCTGCTCTCTAGCTAAAGAAGAAGAAGTGAAACTGTGGCACCAAAGACTAGGTCATCTTCATTTCAGAGGCATAAAGAAGATAATATCCATGGATGCTGTAAGAGGTATTCCTAAACTGAAGATTGATGATGGCAAAATATGTGGTGAATGTCAAATAGGAAAGCAAACCAAGATGTCCCATCCAAAGCTCCAACATATGACAACTTCCAAAGTTTTGGAACTTTTGCATATGGATCTTATGGGACCTATGCAGGTTGAAAGTCTTGGTGGTAAGAGGTATGCTTATGTGGTGGTTGATGACTTTTCAAGATATACATGGATAAATTTCATCAAAGAAAAGTCTGATGTATTTGATGTATTCAAAGAATTATGCCAAAGATTACAAAGAGAAAAATCCAGCTGTGTAATCAGAATAAGAAGTGATCATGGAAAGGAATTTGAGAATCAAAAGTTCTTAGATTTCTGCTCTTCAGAAGGAATCAATCATGAATATTCTTCACCAATCACTCCTCAACATAATGGGATTGTTGAAAGGAAAAATAGAACTATTCAAGAATCAGCAAGAGCTATGATCCATGCTAAAAAGTTACCTCTGTACTTCTGGGCTGAAGCTATGAACACTGCCTGTTACATTCATAACAGAGTTACCTTAAGGAAAGGAACTTTGTCCACAATATATGAAGTCTGGAAGGGCAGAAAACCCACAGTTAAGTATTTCCATGTATTTGGAAGTAACTGTTATATTCTGGCAGATAGAGAGCAAAGAAGAAAAATGGATCCTAAAAGTGATGAAGGGATTTTCCTTGGATACTCCATAAACAGCAGAGCATATAGAGTATTTAATTCTAGAACCAAGGTTATCATGGAGTCCATAAATGTGATAATTGATGATGCTCCTACAGATGTCCCAGAAGATGTTGGAACATCTGCTGATATCAAGATTGAAGCTGAAGAAAAGAATGATCATTATAACTTCACTCAAACTGATACAAGAACAGAAGAATCAAGCAAACCTCCCTCCATCAGAATACAGAAGGATCATCCCAAAGATCTGATAATTGGTGATCCCAACAGAGGTGTGAGCACTAGATCAAGAGAAGTGATTTCAGGTTCTTTCTTTGTTTCCAAAATAGAACCTAAAAACATCAAGGAAGCTCTTACTGATGAATACTGGATTTGTGCTATGCAAGAGGAATTAGGTCAATTCACAAGGAATGAAGTGTGGATTCTTGTTCCTAGACCTGATGACATAAATGTAATTGGTACAAAATGGGTGTATAAGAACAAGTCAAATGAACAAGGAGTTGTTACAAAGAACAAAGCTAGACTTGTAGCTCAAGGATACACTCAAATTGAAGGAGTAGACTTTGATGAAACCTTTGCACCAGTAGCAAGGCTTGAATCAATCAGACTGCTGTTGGGAATTGCTTGTATCTTGAAGTTCAAGCTATTTCAAATGGATGTGAAAAGTGCCTTTTTAAATGGCTACCTTAATGAAGAAGTATATGTAGAACAGCCTAAAGGATTTGTTGATCCAAGCTGTCCAAATCATGTATACAAACTAAAGAAGGCACTTTATGGTTTGAAGCAAGCTCCAAGGGCATGGTATGAAAGACTGACCACATTTCTTATCAAGCAAGGATACAGAAAAGGTGGGATTGATAAAACCCTGTTTGTTAAAGATGAAGAAGGAAATGTCATGATTGCTCAAATATATGTTGATGACATTGTGTTTGGTGGGATGTCTGACAGGATGGTCAAACATTTTGTCAAGCAGATGGAATCTGAATTTGAAATGAGCCTAGTAGGAGAGTTAACCTACTTTCTTGGTCTGCAAATAAAGCAAATGGAAGACTCAATGTTTATCTCTCAAAGCAAGTATACCAAGAACATAGTCAAGAAATTTGGAATGGAAAATGCTACTCATAAGAGAACTCCTGCCCCCACACATTTGAAGCTGACTAAAGATGAAAAGGGTGAGAGTGTAGATCAAAGCTTATACAGAAGCATGATTGGAAGCTTGTTATACTTAACTGCTAGCAGACCTGACATAGCATTTGCAGTAGGTGTATGTGCAAGATATCAAGCTGATCCAAAAGTCAGTCATCTCAATCAAGTCAAGAGAATTCTTAAATATGTTAATGGTACTTGTGACTATGGCATAATGTATTTTCATGGATGTAAACCAATTCTCACTGGCTTCTGTGATGCTGATTGGGCTGGAAGTGCTGATGACAGAAAAAGCACTTCAGGAGGATGCTTCTTTCTAGGAAACAATTTGATTTCTTGGTTCAGTAAGAAACAGAATTGTGTATCCTTATCTACAGCTGAAGCTGAATACATAGCAGCTGGAAGCAGTTGTTCTCAGTTGGTTTGGATGAAGCAAATGCTCACTGAGTACAATGTCCCACAGGATGTCATGACATTGTACTGTGACAACTTAAGTGCAATAAACATATCAAAGAATCCTATCCAACATAGCAGGACCAAGCATATTGATATCAGACATCATTTCATCAGGGATCTTGTAGAAGAAAAGGTGATTTCATTGGAGCATATAGCTACAAATCTACAGTTAGCTGATATCTTTACCAAAGCATTGGATGCCTCACAATTTGAGAACTTAAGGGGCAAACTTGGAATCTGTTTATGTGATATTTAGAAGTTAATGAGATGTGCCAACATGTCATATGACATTGTATGGCATAAGTTCCAGATGGCAAAACCAGTCTGGACAAGATCCTTGGGAATTCCATCTCTAATCATTTGCACTGTAACGGCTACTAATTTAGTAACTGTTTATAATCAGCTATCAAGATTCTCATCATACGATCACAAGCGAATCACATTAACTAGCTATTCTCCAGAAATCATAAACCCTAAAGTTGTTCATCCATCTTCCTCAACAATGTCTCAAAACCCTAACACCACTGAAGAAGTTCTCAACCAGGAAGATGTAGTTCATGCCACTCCCATCTCTGTGGTACCAATGCAATCAACACCATTGGACGAACTCAGGGGAAGCGTTTCTCATACTAAAAAGGCAAGAACTCCAAAGAGAGCTAAAGATCAAGTACGCAGCAAAGCAAAAGGCATTCCCTCTCCTGCTAACAGGCCCCCAAACTCTTCAAAATATGTTGATGATTCCATCAAGGAGATTGTCAACCAAATTCTCTTTAAACAAAGAGTGGTGAGTGGGATCTCTGTTCCTCTGAACACCATGCCTGCACCTCAAGAAGAACAAGCTCAAGCTGCAGAAGAACAAGATGTCCCAACAGATGTTGGAACATCTGAAGATAAGAGAAAGAACTCATCTGATGTTGAGTTGGAACAAACTGAGGACCAGAATAAGGCCTCAAATGAAAATGATGAAGAAATCTCTGAGGATCAGACCAAAGCCTCAAATGAAGGTCAAATCCCTGCTGATCAACAAGCTGAAGAGGAGACTGCTCAATCTCCTCCAGTGGTGAACCTGGAGCAGGACTCTGATGCAGAGATCATAGCCTCTGTTAAACCTAGCATAGCCAAAAGGCTCAGGTCCAGGAAAGGCAAGATGCAAGCTGAAGCAGCAATTCCTGAGAAGAAGAAAGCCTCTCCAAAGAAAGGCAAAGCTAAAGCCACTTTTGGGCCATCAAAACAATGGAGTAAAGTCCAAACTCAGAAAAAGAAAGCTGTCACCCCATCTGACTCAGATGTTGAATCAGATGTCCCAACATCTCCTCCCAAGAAGAGACCAGCCCCATCTAGGGCTTCAACAACTGTTCCAGAAGCCCCCTTGGACAACATATCTTTCCATCATGTCTCTTGTGTCAACAGATGGAAGTATGTGTACCAAAGAAGGATTGCCCTAGAAAGAGAACTGAGCAGCAATGCACTTGAGTGCACTGAATTGATTGACCTCATCTCTGCTGCAGGACTATTCAGAACAGTCTCAGATCTCTCTCCCTGCTATGAACTTCTTGTCAAAGAGTTCATTGTTAATCTTCAGGAGGATTGTTCAAATGGTAAGTCCTCTGAGTTTCAAAAAGTTTTTGTTAGAGGTAAATGTGTAGAGTTTTCTCCTCAAATCATAAATCAGTACCTAGGAAGAGAAACAGATGGACCAAATGAGCTAGGTAAGACAGATAATCAAGTCTGTAAGGTGATCACAGCAAACCAGGTCAAGGCATGGCCTGTGAAGGGAAAGCTCTCAGTGAGCATGCTTACCAGAAAGTTTGCCATGCTAAACAGGATTGGTACTGCTAACTGGGTGCCTACCAACCACACTTCTTCAATCTCAACTGGTCTGGCAAGATTCATCTATGCTGTGGGAACTCAAACCAAGATGGACTATGGAGCTTTTATCTTTGATCAAACCATGAAGCATGCCAGCTCCTCTGCAACAAAGCTACCAATAGCTTTTCCTTCATTGCTATGTGGTATAATATTAAGCCAATATCCTGGGATTTTAACTGAGAAGGATACAGCCTGCAAAAGAGAAAGCCCCTTGGCTTTTCACTACAAGTTATTCCTCAGTCATCATGCAGCAGATGTTGAAGCACCTTCTGGGACATCTGCAGGTCCTTCAACTGCTAAGAATCCAATCTCCAAGAAGGCTTTAATTGCTGAACTCAAAAGCACCTGCAAAGAGCTTGAAGCTAGAAAGCAGAAGCTTGAGGAAATCATTCAAAGGTTGGAGAGTGAAGAAGACCAGACAGCTGTCTCTGATGAAGACAGTGAAACTGATGAAGAAACAGAAGCTGATGAAGAAACTAAGAGTGATGAATCTGAGTGATCAATGTATGTGAGGCAAATGTAATGACAGCAATGTATTTCTGGAATAGTGTCTTTGGCCCCTAATTTTGTGTCTACCAAGGGGGAGAACAACAACAAATTGTATTGCTGTTTAATTATGAATGAAAAATTCTGTTTGTTTGCTTCTGAACTGAATAAGTTTTTCTGTTGGAACAAGACTGGATACATATATGTTTGAGGGGGAGTAATCTCAAATAAGAATCAACAGAAAAGTAATGCTATACTCTGATAAAAGGAACTTCTGCTGCACTCTGATAACCAGAAAAGATGTTAGCCAAAAATTAGCCAAAGGGGGAGTTTGTAGATGTTTAAGAATTGGCAGAATTTTTGACCAAACAAGAAATGTTAAATTCAGTTCAGAATGTCCTATCAGATGTTAGGACATTATCAAACAGAGTATATGAACTTATTTCAGGATGTCTCATCAGATGTTGGGACATTGTGTTAATAACTTAGTTCAGTTTTTCAGGATGTCCCAACAGATGTTGAGACATCTCAGACCTGCTACCAGAATTAATTATTGATTAACAGATCAGAGATATTTAAGGAGAATTATCTGGAATTAATTAATGATGGATAAAAACAGAACAAGGCGCATCTGTAGGGAGTTTTATATTGAAGATTCAGTTTAAAACAGAAGACCTAAAAGCACCTAGAATCTAGGAGGTAACAAACCCTAATTCAAGGTGGAAGCTGCTGCGCATTAGGGCTGGATCATTCTACAGAAAGCCCAAATTACAGATACCTATTTAAGCAACAGAAACTCATAGAATTGTGTACGAATTACAGAAGACAAAATAGGGTGTCTAGAATTTAATAGCAGGTTGTGTTTTATGTACCACTTTATGAGCTTTTAAGCAAAAGTGCATTTGTGACTTGATTGAAACTGTGAAGTAAGATCAAGCTGTATTGTTTGAAGGATGTCTTCAATTTCAGTAAACTTGTAAACTTGATCACTGTGTGATTGAGGGGGAGTGAGTAGGGTACTCTTATCTAAGGTGTGTCTTAGGTAGAAATTGCATTGGGTAGTTATTAAGTGATAGATTAAACATGGTGGTTTAAGTCTAGAATTAATATTACTTATAGTGGATTTCCTCCTGGCTTGGTAGCCTCCAGATGTAGGTGTGGTTATACACTGAACTGGGTTAACAAACTTCTGTGTTGTTTACTTTTCTTGCTATTTAAGTTTTGGTTAAATTTGTCAAGTGTCCTATCAAGTGTTGGGACATCTCTTAGGACATCTCATACCTGATCACAGAATTTCAATATACTACAATTTTTTACCGAAACTAGTATTTCAAAAAGTTTCATAGAATAATTTTGAGAAAATATTTTTGCATGGACTTCCATAATAACCTTCACTCATAACATATAGAAAGGATTTGAAAAGCTTCGTAGCATTTCAAACAATCCTCAATTTAATTTGATTTTTTTGACGAAAACTAGTATATAATTGTGTATAATATACTTCGATTTTTTGACCCAAATAGTATTTCAAAAAAATTCATTGATTCTAATTTTGAGATAATTTTTTTCAGGGACTTCCATCATAACCTTCCCTCGTACCATATAGAAAGGATCTTAAAAATTTCGTAGCATTTAGAATAATCCTCAATTTAATTTGATTTTTTTTGACAGAAACTAGTATAAAATTGTGTATAATATACTTCAAGTTTTGAACGAAACTAGTATTTTAAACAGTTTCATAGAATCTAATTTTGAGATAAAATTTTGTATGGACTTCCATCATAACCTTCCTTCATAACATATAGAAAGGATTTGAAAATTTTCATAGCATTTTGAACAATCCTTGATTTAATTTGATTCTTTGACCGAAACTAGTATAAAATTATGTATAATATACTACGATTTTTGACCTAAACTAGCATTTCAAAAAGTTATATAGAATATAATTTTGAGATATTTTTTTGTATGGACTTCCATCATAACCTTCCCTCATACATATAGAAAGGATCTGAAAAACTTCGTAGCATTTTGAACAATCCTCAATTTAATTTGAATTTTTTAACCGAAACTAGTATAAAATTGTGTATAATATACTACAATTTTTTTTACCCAAATAGTATTTCAAAAAATTTCTTAGAATCTGATTTTGAGATAATTTTTTTGCATGGACTTCCATTATAACCTTCCCTCATAACATATATAAAGGTTCTGAAATTCTTCATAGCATTTCGAACAATCGTCAATTTAATTTGTTTTTTTGTCGAAAACTAGTATAAAATTGTTTATAATATACTACAATATTTGACCGAAACTAGTATTTCAAAAAGTTTCATTTAATCTAATTTTGAGATAATTTTTTAGCATGGACTTCCATCATAACCCTCCCTTGTAACACATAGAAATGATCTGAAAAGTTTCGTAGCATTTTGAACAATCCTCAATTTAATTTGATTTTTTGAGGATAATTTGTATAAAATTGTGTATAATATACTACAATTTTTGACCAAAACTAGTATTTCAAAAATTTTCATAGAATCTAATTTCGAGATAATTTTTTGCATGGACTTCCATCGTAACATTCCCTCGTAACATATAGAAAGGATCTGGAAAATTTCATAGCATTTTGAACAATCCTGGATTTTATTTGATTATTTGACCGAAACTAGTATAAAATTGTGTATAATACTACGATTTTTGACCAAAACTAGCATCCCAAAATGTTTTATTGAATTTTATTTTTAGACAATTTTTTTGCTTGGACATCCACCATAACCTTCCATCGTACCATAGAGAGGATCTGAAAATATTTGAAGCATTTCGAACAATCCTCAATTTAATTTTATTTTATGACCAAAACTAGTATAATATTGGGTATAATATACAACGATTTTTTGACCGAAACTAATATTTCAAAAAGTTTCATAGAATATAATTTTGAGATATTTTTTTATATTGACTTCCATCATAACCTTCCCTCGTACCATATAGAAAGGATTTGAAAAGTTTAGAAGCATTTCGAACAATCCTCAATTTAATTTGAATTTTTTTTACCGAAACTAGTATAAAATTGTGTATAATATACTACAATTTTTTGACCCAAATAATTTTTTTGCATGGAATTCCATCATAACCTTCCCCCGTAACATATATCAAGGATCAGAAAAGTTTTGTAGCATTTCGAACAATCCTCTATTTAATTTGATTTTTTTGTCCGAAACTAGTATAAAATTGTGAATAATATACTACAATTTTTGACCGAAACTAGTATGTCAAAAATTTTCATAGAATAATTTTGAGATAATTTTTTTGCATGGACTTCCTTCATAACCTTCGCTCGTAACATATATAAAGGATCTGAAAACTTTCGTAGCATTTCGAACAATCCTCAATTTAATTTGATTTTTTTCACCGAAACTAGTATAAAATTGTGTATAATATACTACGATATTTTGACCCAAATAGTATTTCGAAAAATTTCATTGAATCTAATTTTGACATAATATTTTTGCATGGACTTCCATCATAACCTTCCCTCGTAACATATATCAAGGATCAGAAAAGTTTCGTAGCATTTCGAACAATTCTCAATTTAATTTGATTTTTTTGTCCGAAACTAGTATAAAATTGTGAATAATATACTACAATTTTTGACCGAAACTATTATTTCAAAACGTTTCATAGAATAATTTTGAGATAATTTTTTTGCATGGACTTCCATAATAACCTTCCCTCGTAACATATAGAAAGGATCTGAAAAGCTTCGTAGCATTTCGAACAATCCTCAATTTAATTTGATTTTTTGACGAAAACTAGTATAAATTTGTGTATAATATACTTCGATTTTTTGACCAAAATAGTATTTCAAAAAAACTCATTGAATCTAATTTTGAGATAATTTTTTTTCAGGGACTTCCATCATAACCTTCCCTCGTACCATATAGGCAGGATCTGAAAAATTTCGTAACATTTAGAATAATCCTCAATTTAATTGGATTTTTTTGACCGAAACTAGTATAAAATTGTGTATAATATACTACAAGTTTTGAACGAAACTAGTAATTCAAAAATTTTCTTAGAATCTAATTTTGAGATAATATTTTGCATGGACTTCCATCATAACCTTCCCTCATAACATATAGAAAGAATCTTAAAATTTTCATAGCATTTTGAACAATCCTTGATTTAATTTGATTCTCCGAAACTAGTATAAAATTCTGTATAATATACTACGATTTTTGACCTAAACTAGCATTTCAAAAAGTTATATAGAATATAATTTTGAAATATTTTTTTGCATGGACTTTCATCATAACCTTCCCTCATACATATAGAAAGGATCTGAAAAACTTCGTAGCATTTTGAACAATCCTCAATTTAATTTGAATTTTTTAACCGAAACTAGTATAAAATTGTGTATAATATACTACAATATTTTTACCCAAATAGTATTTCAAAAAATTTCATAGAATCTGATTTTGAGATAATTTTTTTGCATGGACTTCCATTATAACCTTCCCTCATAACATATATAAAGGTTCTGAAATTCTTCATAGCATTTCGAGCAATCGTCAATTTAATTTGTTTTTTTGTCGAAAACTAGTATAAAATTGTGTATAATATACTACAATATTTGACCGAAACTAGTATTTCAAAAAGTTTCATTTAATCTAATTTTGAGATAATTTTTTAGCATGGACTTCCATCATAACCTTCCCTTGTAACACATAGAAATGATCTGAAAAGTTTCGTAGCATTTCGTACAATCCTCAATTTAATTTGATTTTTTGAGGATAATTTGTATAAAATTGTGTATAATATACTACAATTTTTGACCGAAACTAGTATTTCAAAAATTTTCATAGAATCTAATTTTGAGATAATTTTTTGCATGGACTTCCATCGTAACATTCCCTCGTAACATATAGAAAGGATCTGGAAAATTTCATAGCATTTCGAACAATCCTCGATTTTATTTGATTATTTGACCGAAACTAGTATAAAATTGTGTATAATACTACGATTTTTGACCAAAACTAGCATTCCAAAATGTTTTATTGAATTTTATTTTGAGACAATTTTTTTTCTTGGACATCCACCATAACCTTCCATCGTACCATATAGAGAGGATCTGAAAATATTTGTAGCATTTCGAACAATCCTCAATTTAATTTGATTTTATGACCAAAACTAGTATAATATTGGGTATAATATACAACGATTTTTTGACCGAAACTAATATTTCAAAAATTTTCATAGAATATAATTTTGAGATATTTTTTTTATATTGACTTCCATCATAACCTTCCCTCGTACCATATAGAAAGGATTTGAAAAGTTTAGAAGCATTTCGAACAATCCTCAATTTAATTTGATTTTTTTTACCGAAACTAGTCTAAAATTGTGTATAATATACTACAATTTTTTGACCCAAATAATATTTCAAATTTTTTTATAGAATCTAATTTTGAGATAATTTTTTTGCATGGAATTCCATCATAACCTTCCCTCGTAACATATATAAAGGATCATAAATGTTTTGTAGCATTTCGAACAATCCTCAATTTAATTTGAATTTTTTACCGAAACTATTATAAAATTGTGTATAAAAAACTACAATTTTTGACCGAAACTAGAATTTCAAAAAGTTTCATAGAGAATAATTTTGAGATAAGTTTTTGCATGGACTTCCATCATAACCTTCCATCGTAAAATATATAAAGGATGAGAAAAGTTTCGTAGCATTTCGAATAATCCTCGATTTAATTTGATTTTTGACAAAAACTAGTATAAAATTATTTATAATATACTACAATTTTTTGACCTAAACTAGTATTTCAAAAAGTTTCATAGAATATAATTTTGAGGTATGTTTTTTGCATGGAATTCCATCATAACCTTCCCTCGTAACATATATAAAGGATCAGAAAAGTTTCGTAGCATTTCGAACAATCCTTAATTTAATTTGATTTTATTCACCGAAACTAGTATAAAATTGTGTATAATATACTACGATATTTTGACCCAAATAGTATTTCAAAAAATTTCATTGAATCTAATTTTGAGATAATTTTTTTGCATGGAATTCCATCATAACCTTCCCCCGTAACATATATCAAGGATCAGAAAAGTTTTGTAGCATTTCGAACAATACTCAATTTAATTTGATTTTTTTGTCCGAAACTAGTATAAAATTGTGAATAATATACTACAATTTTTGACCGAAACTAGTATTTCAAAAATTTTCATAGAATAATTTTGAGATAATTTTTTTGGATGGACTTCCATCATAACCTTCCCTCGTAACATATATAAAGGATCAGAAAAGTTTCGTAGCATTTCAAACAATCCTCAATTTAATTTGATTTTTTTCACCGAAACTAGTATAAAATTGTGTATAATATACTACGATATTTTGACCCAAATAGTATTTAAAAAAATTTCATTGAATCTAATTTTGAGATAATATTTTTGCATGGACTTCCATCATAACCTTCCCTCGTAACATATATCAAGGATCAGAAAAGTTTTGTAGCATTTCGAACAATCCTCAATTTAATTTGATTTTTTTTATCCGAAACTAGTATAAAATTGTGAATAATATACTACAATTTTTTTACCGAAACTAGTATTTCAAAAAGTTCATAGAATAATTTTGAGAAAATAGTTTTGCATGGACTTCCATAATAACCTTCCCTCGTAACATATATAAATGATCTGAAAAGCTTCGTAGCATTTCAAACAATCCTCAATTTAATTTGATTTTTTGACGAAAACTAGTATATAATTGTGTATAATATACTTCGATTTTTTGACCCAAATAGTATTTCAAAAAAATTAATTGATTCTAATTTTGAGATAATTTTTTTTCAGGGACTTCCATCATAACCTTCCCTCGTACCATATAGAAAGGATCTTAAAAATTTCGTAGCATTTAGAATAATCCTCAATTTAATTTGATTTTTTTGACAGAAACTAGTATAAAATTGTGAATAATATACTACAAGTTTTGAACGAAACTGGTATTTCAAACAATTTCATAGAATCTAATTTTGAGATAATATTTTGTATGGACTTCCATCATAACCTTCCCTCATAACATATAGAAAGGATCTGAAAATTTTCATAGCATTTTGAACAATCCTTGATTTAATTTGATTCTTTGACCGAAACTAGTATAAATTCTGTATAATATACTACGATTTTTGACCTAAACTAGTATTTCAAAAAGTTATATAGAATATAATTTTGAGATATTTTTTTGCGAGGACTTCCATCATAACCTTCCCTCATACATATAGAAAGGATCTGAAAAACTTCGTAGCATTTTGAACAATCCTCAATTTAATTTGAATTTTTTAACCGAAACTAGTATAAAATTGTGTATAATATACTACAATTTTTTTACCCAAATAGTATTTCAAAAAATTTCATAGAATCTGATTTTGAGATAATTTTTTTGCATGGACTTCCATTATAACCTTCCCTCATAACATATATAAAGGTTCTGAAATTCTTCATAGCATTTCGAGCAATCGTCAATTTAATTTGTTTTTTTGTCGAAAACTAGTATAAAATTGTGTATAATATACTACAATATTTGACCGAAACTAGTATTTCAAAAAGTTTCATTTAATCTAATTTTGAGATAATTTTTTAGCATGGACTTCCATCATAACCTTCCCTTGTAACACATAGAAATGATCTGAAAAGTTTCGTAGCATTTCGAACAATCCTCAATTTAATTTGATTTTTTGAGGATAATTTGTATAAAATTGTGTATAATATACTACAATTTTTGTCCGAAACTAGTATTTCAAAATTTTTTATAGAATCTAATTTTGAGATAATTTTTTGCATGGACTTCCATCGTAACATTCCCTCGTAACATATAGAAAGGATCTGGAAAATTTCATAGCATTTGGAATAATCCTCGATTTTATTTGATTATTTGACCGAAACTAGTATAAAATTGTGTATAATACTACGATTTTTGACATAAACTAGCATTCCAAAATGTTTTATTGAATTTTATTTTGAGACAATTTTTTTGCTTGGACATCCACCATAACCTTCCATCGTACCATATAGAGAGGATATGAAAATATTTGTAGCATTTCGAACAATCCTCAATTTAATTTGATTTTATGACCAAAACTAGTATAATATTGGGTATAATATACAACGGTTTTTTGACCGAAACTAATATTTCAAAAAGTTTCATAGAATATAATTTTGAGATATTTTTTTTATATTGACTTCCATCATAACCTTCCCTCGTACCATATAGAAAGGATTTGAAAAGTTTAGAAGCATTTCGAACAATCCTCAATTTAATTTGAATTTTTTTTACCGAAACTAGTATAAAATTGTGTATAATATACCACAATTTTTTGAACCAAATAATATTTCAAATTTTTTTATAGAATCTAATTTTGAGATAATTTTTTTGCATGGAATTCCATCATAACCTTCCCTCATAACATATATAAAGGATCATAAAAGTTTTGTAGCATTTCGAACAATCCTCAATTTAATTTGAATTTTTGACCGAAACTAGTATAAAATTGTGTATAATAAACTACAATTTTTGACCGAAACTAGTATTTCAAAAAGTTTCATAGAAAATAATTTTGAGATAAGTTTTCGCATGGACTTCCATCATAACCTTCCCTCGTAAAATATATAAAGGATGAGAAAAGTTTCGTAGCATTTCGAACAATCCTCGATTTAATTTGATTTTTTGACGAAAACTAGTATAAAATTGTGTATGATATACTACGATTTTTTGACCTAAACTAGTATTTCAAAAAGTTTCATAGAATATAATTTTGAGGTAATTTTTTGCATGAAATTCCATCATAACCTTCCCTCGTAACATATATAAAGGATCAGAAACGTTTCGTAGCATTTCGATCAATCCTCAATTTAATTTGATTTTTTTCACCGAAACTAGTATAAAATTGTGTATAATATACTACGATATTTTGACCTAATTAGTATTTCAAAAAATTTCATCGAATCTAATTTTGAGATAATTTTTTTGCATGGAATTCCATCATAACCTTCCCCCGTAACATATATCAAGGATCAGAAAAGTTTCGTAGCATTTCGAACAATCCTCAATTTAATTTGATTTTTTTGTCCGAAACTAGTATAAAATTGTGAATAATATACTAAAATTTTTAACCGAAACTGGTATTTCAAAAAGTTTCATAGAATAATTTTGAGAAAATATTTTTGCATGGACTTCCATAATAACCTTCCCTCGTAACATATAGAAAGGATCTGAAAAGTTTCGTAGCATTTCGAACAATCCTCAATTAAATTTGATTTTTTGAGGATAATTTGTATAAAATTTTGTATAATATACTACAATTTTTGACCGAAACTTGTATTTCAAAAAATTTCATAGAATCTAATTTTGAGATAATTTTTTGCATGGACTTCCATCGTAACATTCCCTCGTAACATATAGAAAGGATCTGAAAAGTTTCATAGCATTTTGAACAATCTTCATTTTTATTTGATTATTTGACCGAAACTTGTATAAAATTGTGTATAATACTACGATTTTTGACCAAAACTAGCATTCCAAAATGTTTTATAGAATTTTATGTTGAGACAATTTTTTTGCTTGGACATCCACCATAACCTTCCATCGTACCATATAGAGAGGATCTGAAAATTTTTGTAGCATTTCGAACAATTCTCAATTTAATTTGATTTTATGACCAAAACTAGTATAATAATGGGTATAATATACAACGATTTTTTGACCGAAACTAATATTTCAAAAAGTTTCATAGAATATAATTTTGAGATATTTTTTTTGCATTGACTTTCATCATAACCTTCCCTCGTACCATATAGAAAGGATTTGAAAAGTTTTGAAGCATTTCGAACAATCCTCAATTTAATTCGAATTTTTTTTACCGAAACTAGTATAAAATTGTGTATAATATACTACAATTTTTTGACCCAAATAATATTTCAAATTTTTTTATAGAATCTAATTTTGAGATAATTTTTTTGCATGGAATTCCATCATAACCTTCCCTCGTAACATATATAAAGGATCATAAAAGTTTTGTAGCATTTCGAACAATCCTCAATTTAATTTAATTTTTTGACCCAAACTAGTATAAAATTCTGTATAATAAACTACAATTTTTGACCGAAACTAGTATTTCAAAAAGTTTCATAGAAAATAATTTTGAGATAAGTTTTTGCATGGACTTCCATCATAACATTCCCTCGTAAAATATATAAAGGATGAGAAAAGTTTCGTAGCATTTCGAACAATCCTCGATTTAATTTGATTTTTTTGACGAAAAATAGTATAAAATTGTGTATAATATACTACAATTTTTTGACCTAAACTAGTATTTCAAAAAGTTTCATAGAATATAATTTTGAGGTAATTTTTTGCATGGAATTCCATCATAACCTTCCCTCGTAACATATATAAAGGATCAGAAACGTTTCGTAGCATTTCGAACAATCCTCAATTTAATTTGATTTTTTTCACCGAAACTAGTATAAAATTGTGTATAATATACTACGATATTTTGACCCAAATAGTATTTCAAAAAATTTCATTGAATCTAATTTTGAGATAATATTTTTGCATGGAATTCCATCATAACCTTCCCCCGTAACATATATCAAGGATCAGAAAAGTTTCGTAGTATTTCGAACAATCCTCAATTTAATTTGATTTTTTTGTCTGAAACTAGTATAAAATTGTGAATAATATACTACAATTTTTGACCGAAACTAGTATTTCAAAAATTTTCATAGAATAATTTTGAGATAATTTTTTTGCATGGACTTCCATCATAACCTTCCCTCGTAACATATATAAATGATCAGAAAAGTTTCGTAGCATTTCGAACAATCCTCAATTTAATTTGATTTTTTTCACCGAAACTAGTATAAAATTGTGTATAATATACTACGATATTTTGACCCAAATAGTATTTCAAAAAATTTCATTGAATCTAATTTTGAGATAATTTTTTACATGGACTTCCATCATAACCTTCCCTCGTAACATATATCAAGGATCAGAAAAGTTTCGTAGCATTTCGAACAATCCTCAATTTAATTTGATTTTTTTGTCCGAAACTAGTATAATATTGTGAATAATATACTAAAATTTTTAACCGAAACTAGTATTTCAAAAAGTTTCATATAATAATTTTGAGAAAATATTTTTGCATGGACTTCCATAATAACTTTCCCTCGTAACATATAGAAAGGATCTGAAAAGCTTCGTAGCATTTCAAACAATCCTCAATTTAATTTGATTTTTTGACGAAAACTAGTATATAATTGTGTATAATATACTTCGATTTTTTGACCCAAATAGTATTTCAAAAAAATTCATTGATTCTAATTTTGAGATAATTTTTTTTCAGGGACTTCCATCATAACCTTCCCTCGTACCATATAGAAAGGATCTTAAAAATTTCGTAGCATTTAGAATAATCCTCAATTTAATTTGATTTTTTTTGACAGAAACTAGTATAAAATTGTGTATAATATACTACAAGTTTTGAACGAAACTAGTATTTCAAACAGTTTCATAGAATCTAATTTTGAGATAATATTTTGCATGGACTTCCATCATAACCTTCCCTCATAACATATAGAAAGGATTTGAAAATTTTCATAGCATTTTGAACAATCCTTGATTTAATTTGATTCTTTGACCGAAACTAGTATAAAATTCTGTATAATATACTACGATTTTTGACCTAAACAAGCATTTCAAAAAGTTATATAGAATATAATTTTGAGATATTTTTTTGCATGGACTTCCATCATAACCTTCCCTCATACATATAGAAAGGATCTGAAAAACTTCGTAGCATTTTGAACAATCCTCAATTTAATTTGAATTTTTTAACCGAAACTAGTATAAAATTGTGTATAATATACTACAATTTTTTTTACCCAAATAGTATTTCAAAAAATTTCATAGAATCTGATTTTGAGATAATTTTTTTGCATGGACTTCCATTATAACCTTCCCTCATAACATATATAAAGGTTCTGAAATTCTTCATAGCATTTCGAACAATCGTCAATTTAATTTGTTTTTTTGTCGAAAACTAGTATAAAATTGTGTATAATATACTACAATATTTGACCGAAACTAGTATTTCAAAAAGTTTCATTTAATCTAATTTTGAGATAATTTTTTAGCATGGACTTCCATCATAACCTTCCCTTGTAACACATAGAAATGATCTGAAAAGTGTCGTAGCATTTCGAACAATCCTCAATTTAATTTGATTTTTTGAGGATAATTTGTATAAAATTGTGTATAATATACTACAATTTTTGACCGAAACTAGTATTTCAAAATTTTTCATAGAATCTAATTTTGAGATAATTTTTTGCATGGACTTCCATCGTAACATTCCCTCGTAACATATAGAAAGGATCTGGAAAATTTCATAGCATTTTGAACAATCCTCGATTTTATTTGATTATTTGACCGAAACTAGTATAAAATTGTGTATAATACTACGATTTTTGACCAAAACTAGCATTCCAAAATGATTTATTGAATTTTATTCTGAGACAATTTTTTTGCTTGGACATCCACCATAACCTTCCATCGTACCATATAGTGAGGATCTGATAATATTTGTAGCATTTCGAACAATCCTCAATTTAATTTGATTTTATGACCAAAACTAGTATAATATTGGGTATAATATACAACGATTTTTTGACCGAAACTAATATTTCAAAAAGTTTCATAGAATATAATTTTGAGATATTTTTTTTTATATTGACTTCCATCATAACCTTCCCTCGTACCATATAGAAAGGATTTGAAAAGTTTAGAAGCATTTCGAACAATCCTCCATTTAATTTGAATTTTTTATACCGAAACTAGTATAAAATTGTGTATAATATACTACAATTTTTTGACCCAAATAATATTTCAAATTTTTTTATAGAATCTAATTTTGAGATAATTTTTTTGCATGTAATTCCATCATAACCTCCTTGTAACATATATAAAGGATCATAAAAGTTTTGTAGCATTTCGAACAATCCTCAATTTAATTTGAATTTTTGACCGAAAATAGTATAAAATTGTGTATAATAAACTTCAATTTTTGACCGAAACTAGTATTTCAAAAAGTTTCATAGAAAATAATTTTGAGATAAGTTTTTGCATGGACTTCCATCATAACCTTCCCTCGTAAAATATATAAAGGATGAGAAAATTTTTGTAGCATTTCGAACAATCCTCAATTTAATTTGATTTTTTTCACCGAAACTAGTATAAAATTGTGTATAATATACTACGATATTTTGACCCAAATAGTATTTCAAAAAATTTCATTGAATCTTATTTTGAAATAATATTTTTGCATGGACTTCCATCATAACCTTCCCCCGTAACATATATCAAGGATCAGAAAAGTTTCGTAGCATTTCGAACAATCCTCAATTTAATTTGATTTTTTTGTCCGAAACTAGTATAATATTGTGAATAATATACTAAAATTTTTAACCGAAACTAGTATTTCAAAAAGTTTCATAGAATAATTTTGAGAAAATATTTTTGCATGGACTTCCATAATAACCTTCCCTCGTAACATATAGAAAGGATCTGAAAAGTTTCGTAGCATTTCGAAAAATCCTCAATTAAATTTGATTTTTTGAGGATAATTTGTATAAAATTGTGTATAATATACTACAATTTTTGACCGAAACTTGTATTTCAAAAAATTTCATAGTATCAAATTTTGAGATAATTTTTTGCATGGACTTCCATCGTAACATTCCCTCGTAACATATAGAAAGGATCTGAAAAGTTTCATAGCATTTTGAACAATCTTCATTTTTATTTGATTATTTGACCGAAACTTGTATAAAATTGTGTATAATACTACGATTTTTGACCAAAACTAGCATTCCAATATGTTTTATAGAATTTTATGTTGAGACAATTTTTTTGCTTGGACATCCACCATAACCTTCCATCGTACCATATAGAGAGGATCTGAAAATTTTTGTAGCATTTCGAACAATTCTCAATTTAATTTGATTTTATGACCAAAACTAGTATAATAATGGGTATAATATACAACGATTTTTTGACCGAAACTAATATTTCAAAAAGTTTCATAGAATATAATTTTGAGATATTTTTTTTGCATTGACTTTCATCATAACCTTCCCTCGTACCATATAGAAAGGATTTGAAAAGTTTTGAAGCATTTCGAACAATCCTCAATTTAATTCGATTTTTTTTTACCGAAACTAGTATAAAATTGTGTATAATATACTACAATTTTTTGACCCAAATAATATTTCAAATTTTTTTATAGAATCTAATTTTGAGATAATTTTTTTGCATGGAATTCCATCATAACCTTCCCTCGTAACATATATAAAGGATCATAAAAGTTTTGTAGCATTTCGAACAATCCTCAATTTAATTTAATTTTTTGACCCAAACTAGTATAAAATTCTGTATAATAAACTACAATTTTTGACCGAAACTAGTATTTCAAAAAGTTTCATAGAAAATAATTTTGAGATAAGTTTTTGCATGGACTTCCATCATAACCTTCCCTCGTAAAATATATAAAGGATGAGAAAAGTTTCGTAGCATTTCGAACAATCCTCGATTTAATTTAATTTTTTTGACGAAAACTAGTATAAAATTGTGTATAATATACTACAATTTTTTGACCTAAACTAGTATTTCAAAAAGTTTCATAGAATATAATTTTGAGGTAATTTTTTGCATGGAATTCCATCATAACCTTCCCTCGTAACATATATAAAGGATCAGAAACGTTTCGTAGCATTTCGAACAATCCTCAATTTAATTTGATTTTTTTCACCGAAACTAGTATAAAATTGTGTATAATATACTACGATATTTTGACCCAAATAGTATTTCAAAAAATTTCATTGAATCTAATTTGAGATAATATTTTTGCATGGAATTCCATCATAACCTTCCCCCGTAACATATATCAAGGATCAGAAAAGTTTCGTAGTATTTCGAACAATCCTCAATTTAATTTGATTTTTTTGTCTGAAACTAGTATAAAATTGTGAATAATATACTACAATTTTTGACCGAAACTAGTATTTCAAAAATTTTCATAGAATAATTTTGAGATAATTTTTTTGCATGGACTTCCATCATAACCTTCCCTCGTAACATATATAAATGATCAGAAAAGTTTCGTAGCATTTCGAACAATCCTCAATTTAATTTGATTTTTTTCACCGAAACTAGTATAAAATTGTGTATAATATACTACGATATTTTGACCCAAATAGTATTTCAAAAAATTTCATTGAATCTAATTTTGAGATAATATTTTTGCATGGACTTCCATCATAACCTTCCATCGTAACATATATCAAGGATCAGAAAAGTTTTGTAGCATTTCGAACAATCCTCAATTTAATTTGATTTTTTTGTCCGAAACTAGTATAATATTGTGAATAATATACTAAAATTTTTAACCGAAACTAGTATTTCAAAAAGTTTCATAGAATAATTTTGAGAAAATATTTTTGCATGGACTTCCATAATAACTTTCCCTCGTAACATATAGAAAGGATCTGAAAAGCTTCGTAGCATTTCAAACAATCCTCAATTTAATTTGATTTTTTGACGAAAACTAGTATATAATTGTATATAATATACTTCGATTTTTTGACCCAAATAGTATTTCACAAAAATTCATTGATTCTAATTTTGAGATAATTTTTTTTCAGGGACTTCCATCATAACCTTCCCTCGTACCATATAGAAAGGATCTTAAAAATTTCGTAGCATTTAGAATAATCCTCAATTTAATTTGATTTTTTTTTGACAGAAACTAGTATAAAATTGTGTATAATATACTACAAGTTTTGAACGAAACTAGTATTTCAAACAGTTTCATAGAATCTAATTTTGAGATAATATTTTGCATGGACTTCCATCATAACCTTCCCTCATAACATATAGAAAGGATCTGAAAATTTTCATAGCATTTTGAACAATCCTTGATTTAATTTGATTCTTTGACCGAAACTAGTATAAAATTCTGTATAATATACTACGATTTTTGACCTAAACAAGCATTTCAAAAAGTTATATAGAATATAATTTTGAGATATTTTTTTGCATGGACTTCCATCATAACCTTCCCTCATACATATAGAAAGGATCTGAAAAACTTCGTAGCATTTTGAACAATCCTCAATTTAATTTGAATTTTTTAACCGAAACTAGTATAAAATTGTGTATAATATACTACAATTTTTTTTTACCCAAATAGTATTTCAAAAAATTTCATAGAATCTGATTTTGAGATAATTTTTTTGCATGGACTTCCATTATAACCTTCCCTCATAACATATATAAAGGTTCTGAAATTCTCCATAGCATTTCGAACAATCGTCAATTTAATTTGTTTTTTTGTCGAAAACTAGTATAAAATTGTGTATAATATACTACAATATTTGACCGAAACTAGTATTTCAAAAAGTTTCATTTAATCTAATTTTGAGATAATTTTTTAGCATGGACTTCCATCATAACCTTCCCTTGTAACAGATAGAAATGATCTGAAAAGTGTCGTAGCATTTCGAACAATCCTCAATTTAATTTGATTTTTTGAGGATAATTTGTATAAAATTGTGTATAATATACTACAATTTTTGACCGAAACTAGTATTTCAAAATTTTTCATAGAATCTAATTTTGAGATAATTTTTTGCATGGACTTCCATCGTAACATTCCCTCGTAACATATAAAAAGGATCTGGAAAATTTCATAGCATTTTGAACAATCCTCGATTTTATTTGATTATTTGACCGAAACTAGTATAAAATTGTGTATAATACTACGATTTTTGACCAAAACTAGCATTCCAAAATGATTTATTGAATTTTATTCTGAGACAATTTTTTTGCTTGGACATCCACCATAACCTTCCATCGTACCATATAGTGAGGATCTGATAATATTTGTAGCATTTCGAACAATCCTCAATTTAATTTGATTTTATGACCAAAACTAGTATAATATTGGGTATAATATACAACGATTTTTTGACCGAAACTAATATTTCAAAAAGTTTCATAGAATATAATTTTGAGATATTTTTTTTTATATTGACTTCCATCATAACCTTCCCTCGTACCATATAGAAAGGATTTGAAAAGTTTAGAAGCATTTCGAACAATCCTGCATTTAATTTGAATTTTTTATACCGAAACTAGTATAAAATTGTGTATAATATACTACAATTTTTTGACCCAAATAATATTTCAATTTTTTTTATAGAATCTAATTTTGAGATAATTTTTTTGCATGTAATTCCATCATAACCTCCTTGTAACATATATAAAGGATCATAAAAGTTTTGTAGCATTTCGAACAATCCTCAATTTAATTTGAATTTTTGACCGAAAATAGTATAAAATTGTGTATAATAAACTACAATTTTTGACCGAAACTAGTATTTCAAAAAGTTTCATAGAAAATAATTTTGAGATAAGTTTTTGCATGGACTTCCATCATAACCTTCCCTCGTAAAATATATAAAGGATGAGAAAATTTTTGTAGCATTTCGAACAATCCTCAATTTAATTTGATTTTTTTCACCGAAACTAGTATAAAATTGTGTATAATATACTACGATATTTTGACCCAAATAGTATTTCAAAAAATTTCATTGAATCTTATTTTGAAATAATATTTTTGCATGGACTTCCATCATAACCTTCCCCCGTAACATATATCAAGGATCAGAAAAGTTTCGTAGCATTTCGAACAATCCTCAATTTAATTTGATTTTTTTGTCCGAAACTAGTATAATATTGTGAATAATATACTAAAATTTTTAACCGAAACTAGTATTTCAAAAAGTTTCATAGAATAATTTTGAGAAAATATTTTTGCATGGACTTCCATAATAACCTTCCCTCGTAACATATAGAAAGGATCTGAAAAGTTTCGTAGCATTTCGAAAAATCCTCAATTAAATTTGATTTTTTTAGGATAATTTGTATAAAATTGTGTATAATATACTACAATTTTTGACCGAAACTTGTATTTCAAAAAATTTCATAGTATCTAATTTTGAGATAATTTTTTGCATGGACTTCCATCGTAACATTCCCTCGTAACATATAGAAAGGATCTGAAAAGTTTCATAGCATTTTGAACAATCTTCATTTTTATTTGATTATTTGACCGAAACTTGTATAAAATTGTGTATAATACTACGATTTTTGACCAAAACTAGCATTCCAATATGTTTTATAGAATTTTATGTTGAGACAATTTTTTTGCTTGGACATCCACCATAACCTTCCATCGTACCATATAGAGAGGATCTGAAAATTTTTGTAGCATTTCGAACAATTCTCAATTTAATTTGATTTTATGACCAAAACTAGTATAATAATGGGTATAATATACAACGATTTTTTGACCGAAACTAATATTTAAAAAAGTTTCATAGAATATAATTTTGAGATATTTTTTTTGCATTGACTTTCATCATAACCTTCCCTCGTACCATATAGAAAGGATTTGAAAAGTTTTGAAGCATTTCGAACAATCCTCAATTTAATTCGAATTTTTTTTACCGAAACTAGTATAAAATTGTGTATAATATACTACAATTTTTTGACCCAAATAATATTTCAAATTTTTTTATAGAATCTAATTTTCAGATAATTTTTTTGCATGGAATTCCATCATAACCTTCCCTCGTAACATATATAAAGGATCATAAAAGTTTTGTAGCATTTCGAACAATCCTCACTTTAATTTAATTTTTTGACCCAAACTAGTATAAAATTCTGTATAATAAACTACAATTTTTGACCGAAACTAGTATTTCAAAAAGTTTCATAGAAAATAATTTTGAGATAAGTTTTTGCATGGACTTCCATCATAACCTTCCCTCGTAAAATATATAAAGGATGAGAAAAGTTTCGTAGCATTTCGAACAATCCTCGATTTAATTTGATTTTTTTGACGAAAACTAGTATAAAATTGTGTATAATATACTACAATTTTTTGACCTAAACTAGTATTTCAAAAAGTTTCATAGAATATAATTTTGAGGTAATTTTTTGTATGGAATTCCATCATAACCTTCCCTCGTAACATATATAAAGGATCAGAAACGTTTCGTAGCATTTCGAACAATCCTCAATTTAATTTGATTTTTTTCACCGAAACTAGTATAAAATTGTGTATAATATACTACGATATTTTGACCCAAATAGTATTTCAAAAAATTTCATTGAATCTAATTTTGAGATAATATTTTTGCATGGAATTCCATCATAATCTTCCCCCGTAACATATATCAAGGATCAGAAAAGTTTCGTAGTATTTCGAACAATCCTCAATTTAATTTGATTTTTTTCTGAAACTAGTATAAAATTGTGAATAATATACTACAATTTTTGACCGAAACTAGTATTTCAAAAATTTTCATAGAATAATTTTGAGATAATTTTTTTGCATGGACTTCCATCATAACCTTCCCTCGTATAATATATAAAGGATTAGAAAAGTTTCGTAGCATTTCGAACAATCCTCAATTTAATTTGATATTTTTCACCGAAACTAGTATAAAATTGTGTATAATATACTATGATATTTTGACCCAAATAGTATTTCAAAAAATTTCATTGAATCTAATTTTGAGATAATATTTTTGCATGGACTTCCATCATAACCTTCCCTCGTAACATATATCAAGGATCAGAAAAGTTTCGTACATTTCGAACAATCCTCAATTTAATTTGATTTTTTTGTCCGAAACTAGTATAATATTGTGAATAATATACTACAATTTTTTACCGAAACTAGTATTTCAAAAAGTTTCATAGAATAATTTTGAGAAAATATTTTTGCATGGACTTCCATAATAACCTTCCCTCGTAACATATAGAAAGGATCTGAAAAGCTTCGTAGCATTTCAAACAATCCTCAATTTAATTTGATTTTTTGACGAAAACTAGTATATAATCGTGTATAATATACTTCGATTTTTTGACACAAATAGTATTTCAAAAAAATTCATTGATTCTAATTTTGAGATAATTTTTTTCAGGGACTTCCATCATAACCTTCCCTCGTACCATATAGAAATGATCTTAAAAATTTCGTAGCATTTAGAATAATCCTCAATTTAATTTGATTTTTTTTGACAGAAACTAGTATAAAATTGTGTATAATATACTACAAGTTTTGAACGAAACTAGTATTTCAAACAGTTTCATAGAATCTAATTTTGAGATAATATTTTGCATGGACTTCCATCATAACCTTCCCTCATAACATATAGAAAGGATTTGAAAATTTTCATAGCATTTTGAACAATCCTTGATTTAATTTGATTCTTTGACCGAAACTAGTATACAATTCTGTAAAATATACTACGATTTTTGACCTAAACTAGCATTTCAAAAAGTTATATAGAATATAATTTTGAGATATTTTTTTGCATGGACTTCCATCATAACCTTTCCTCATACATATAGAAAGGATCTGAAAAACTTCGTAGCATTTTGAACAATCCTCAATTTAATTTGAATTTTTTGACCGAAACTAGTATAAAATTGTGTATAATATACTACAATTTTTTTTACCCAAATAGTATTTCAAAAATTTTCATAGAATCTGATTTTGAGATAATTGTTTTGCATGGACTTCCATTATAACCTTCCCTCATAACATATATAAAGGTTCTGAAATTTTTCATAGCATTTCGAACAATCTTCAATTTAATTTGTTTTTTTGTCGAAAACTAGTATAAAATTGTGTATAATATACTACAATATTTTACCGAAACTAGTATTTAAAAAAGTTTCATTTAATCTAATTTTGAGATAATTTTTTAGCATGGACTTCCATCATAACCTTCCCTTGTAACACATAGAAATGATCTGAAAAGTTTCGTAGCATTTCGAACAATCCTCAATTTAATTTGATTTTTTGAGGATAATTTGTATAAAATTGTGTATAATATACTACAATTTTTGACCGAAACTTGTATTTCAAAAAATTTCATAGTATCTAATTTTGAGATAATTTTTTGCATGGACTTCCATCGTAACATTCCCTCGTAACATATAGAAAGGATCTGAAAAGTTTCATAGCATTTTGAACAATCTTCATTTTTATTTGATTATTTGACCGAAACTTGTATAAAATTGTGTATAATACTACGATTTTTGACCAAAACTAGCATTCCAATATGTTTTATAGAATTTTATGTTGAGACAATTTTTTTGCTTGGACATCCACCATAACCTTCCATCGTACCATATAGAGAGGATCTGAAAATTTTTGTAGCATTTCGAACAATTCTCAATTTAATTTGATTTTATGACCAAAACTAGTATAATAATGGGTATAATATACAACGATTTTTTAACCGAAATTAATATTTCAAAAAGTTTCATAGCATATAATTTTGAGATATTTTTTTTGCATTGACTTTCATCATAACCTTCCCTCGTACCATATAGAAAGGATTTGAAAAGTTTTGAAGCATTTCGAACAATCCTCAATTTAATTCGAATTTTTTTTACCGAAACTAGTATAAAATTGTGTATAATATACTACAATTTTTTGACCCAAATAATATTTCAAATTTTTTTATAGAATCTAATTTTGAGATAATTTTTTTGCATGGAATTCCATCATAACCTTCCCTCGTAACATATATAAAGGATCATAAAAGTTTTGTAGCATTTCGAACAATCCTCAATTTAATTTAATTTTTTGACCCAAACTAGTATAAAATTCTGTATAATAAACTACAATTTTTGACCGAAACTAGTATTTCAAAAAGTTTCATAGAAAATAATTTTGAGATAAGTTTTTGCATGGACTTCCATCATAACCTTCCCTCGTAAAATATATAAAGGATGAGAAAAGTTTCGTAGCATTTCGAACAATCCTCGATTTAATTTGATTTTTTTGACGAAAACTAGTATAAAATTGTGTATAATATACTACAATTTTTTGACCTAAACTAGTATTTCAAAAAGTTTCATAGAATATAATTTTGAGGTAATTTTTTGCATGGAATTCCATCATAACCTTCCCTCGTAACATATATAAAGGATCAGAAACGTTTCGTAGCATTTCGAACAATCCTCAATTTAATTTGATTTTTTTCACCGAAACTAGTATAAAATTGTGTATAATATACTACGATATTTTGACCCAAATAGTATTTCAAAAAATTTCATTGAATCTAATTTTGAGATAATATTTTTGCATGGAATTCCATCATAATCTTCCCCCGTAACATATATCAAGGATCAGAAAAGTTTCGTAGTATTTCGAACAATCCTCAATTTAATTTGATTTTTTTCTGAAACTAGTATAAAATTGTGAATAATATACTACAATTTTTGACCGAAACTAGTATTTAAAAAATTTTCATAGAATAATTTTGAGATAATTTTTTTGCATGGACTTCCATCATAACCTTCCCTCGTATAATATATAAAGGATTAGAAAAGTTTCGTAGCATTTCGAACAATCCTCAATTTAATTTGATTTTTTTCACCGAAACTAGTATAAAATTGTGTATAATATACTACGATATTTTGACCCAAATAGTATTTCAAAAAATTTCATTGAATCTAATTTTAAGATAATATTTTTGCATGGACTTCCATCATAACCTTCCCTCGTAATATATATCAAGGATCAGAAAAGTTTCGTACATTTCGAACAATCCTCAATTTAATTTGATTTTTTTGTCCGAAACTAGTATAATATTGTGAATAATATACTACAATTTTTTACCGAAACTAGTATTTCAAAAAGTTTCATAGAATAATTTTGAGAAAATATTTTTGCATGGACTTCCATAATAACCTTCCCTCGTAACATATAGAAAGGATCTGAAAAGCTTCGTAGCATTTCAAACAATCCTCAATTTAATTTGATTTTTTGACGAAAACTAGTATATAATCGTGTATAATATACTTCGATTTTTTGACACAAATAGTATTTCAAAAAAATTCATTGATTCTAATTTTGAGATAATTTTTTTTCAGGGACTTCCATCATAACCTTCCCTCGTACCATATAGAAATGATCTTAAAAATTTCGTAGCATTTAGAATAATCCTCAATTTAATTTGATTTTTTTTGACAGAAACTAGTATAAAATTGTGTATAATATACTACAAGTTTTGAACGAAACTAGTATTTCAAACAGTTTCATAGAATCTAATTTTGAGATAATATTTTGCATGGACTTCCATCATAACCTTCCCTCATAACATATAGAAAGGATTTGAAAATTTTCATAGCATTTTGAACAATCCTTGATTTAATTTGATTCTTTGACCGAAACTAGTATACAATTCTGTAAAATATACTACGATTTTTGACCTAAACTAGCATTTCAAAAAGTTATATAGAATATAATTTTGAGATATTTTTTTGCATGGACTTCCATCATAACCTTTCCTCATACATATAGAAAGGATCTGAAAAACTTCGTAGCATTTTGAACAATCCTCAATTTAATTTGAATTTTTTGACCGAAACTAGTATAAAATTGTGTATAATATACTACAATTTTTTTTACCCAAATAGTATTTCAAAAATTTTCATAGAATCTGATTTTGAGATAATTGTTTTGCATGGACTTCCATTATAACCTTCCCTCATAACATATATAAAGGTTCTGAAATTTTTCATAGCATTTCGAACAATCTTCAATTTAATTTGTTTTTTTGTCGAAAACTAGTATAAAATTGTGTATAATATACTACAATATTTGACCGAAACTAGTATTTAAAAAAGTTTCATTTAATCTAATTTTGAGATAATTTTTTAGCATGGACTTCCATCATAACCTTCCCTTGTAACACATAGAAATGATCTGAAAAGATTCGTTGCATTTCGAACAATCCTCAATTTAATTTGATTTTTTGAGGATAATTTGTATAAAATTGTGTATAATATACTACAATTTTTGACCGAAACTAGTATTTCAAAATTTTTCATAGAATCGAATTTTGAGATAATTTTTTGCATGGACTTCCATCGTAACATTCCCTCGTAACATATAGAAAGGATCTGGAAAATTTCATAGCATTTTGAACAATCCTCGATTTTATTTGATTATTTGACCGAAACTAGTATAAAATTGTGTATAATACTACGATTTTTGACCAAAACTAGCATTCCAAAATGATTTATTGAATTTTATTTTGAGACAATTTTTTTGCTTGGACATCCACCATAACCTTCCATCGTACCATATAGAAAGGATCTGAAAATATTTGTAGCATTTCGAACAATCCTCAATTTAATTTGATTTTATGACCAAAACTAGTATAATATTGGGTATAATATACAACGATTTTTTGACCGAAACTAATATTTCAAAAATTTTCATAGAATATAATTTTGAGATATTTTTTTTATATTGACTTCCATCATAACCTTCCCTAGTACCATATAGAGAGGATTTGAAAAGTTTAGAAGCATTTCGAACAATCCTCAATTTAATTTGAATTTTTTTTACCGAAACTAGTATAAAATTGTGTATAATATACTACAATTTTTTGACCCAAATAATATTTCAAATTTTTTTATAGAATCTAATTTTGAGATAATTTTTTTTTCATGAAATTCCATCATAACCTTCCCTCGTAACATATATAAAGGATCATAAAAGTTTTGTAGCATTTCGAACAATCCTCAATTTAATTTGAATTTTTGACCGAAACTAGTATAAAATTGTGTATAATAAACTACAATTTTTAACCGAAACTAGTATTTCAAAAAGTTTCATAGAAAATAATTTTGAGATAAGTTTTTGCATGGACTTCCATCATAACCTTCCCTCGTAAAATATATAAAGGATGAGAAAAGTTTCGTAGCATTTCGAACAATCCTCGATTTAATTTGATTTTTTTGATGAAAACTAGTATAAAATTATGTATGATATACTACGATTTTTTGACCTAAACTAGTATTTCAAAAAGTTTCATAGAATATAATTTTGAGGTAATTGTTTGCATGGAATTCCATCATAACCTTCCCTCATAACATATATCAAGGATCAGAAAAGTTTCTTAGCATTTCGATCAATCCTCAATTTAATTTGATTTTTTTCACCGAAACTAGTATAAAATTGTGTATAATATACTACGATATTTTGACCCAAATAGTATTTCAAAAAATTTCATTGAATCTAATTTTGAGATAATTTTTTTGCATGGAATTCCATCATAACCTTCCCCCGTAACATATATCAAGGATCAGAAACGTTTCGTAGCATTTTGAACAATCCTCAATTTAATTTGATTTTTTTGTCCGAAACTAGTATAAAATTGTGAATAATATACTACAATTTTTTACCGAAACTAGTATTTCAAAAAGTTTCATAGAATAATTTTGAGAAAATATTTTTGCATGGACTTCCATAATAACCTTCCCTCGTAACAAATAGAAAGGATCTGAAAAGCTTCGTAGCATTTCAAACAATCCTCAATTTAATTTGATTTTTTGACGAAAACTAGTATATAATTGTGTATAATATACTTCGATTTGTTGACCCAAATAGTATTTCATAAAAATTCATTGATTCTAATTTTGAGATTTTTTTTTCCAGGGACTTCCATCATAACCTTCCCTCGTACCATATAGAAAGGATCTTAAAAATTTCGTAGCATTTAGAATAATCCTCAATTTAATTTGATTTTTTTGACAGAAACTAGTATAAAATTGTGTATAATATACTACAAGTTTTGAACGAAACTAGTATTTCAAACAGTTTCATAGAATCTAATTTTGAGATAATATTTTGCATGGACTTCCATCATAACCTTCCCTCATAACATATAGAAAGGATCTGAAAATTTTCATAGCATTTTGAACAATCCTTGATTTAATTTGATTCTTTGACCGAAACTAGTATAAAATTCTGTATAATATACTACGATTTTTGGCCTAAACTAGCATTTCAAAAAGTTATATAGAATATAATTTTGAGATATTTTTTTGCATGGACTTCCATCATAACCTTCCTTCATACATATAGAAAGGATCTGAAAAACTTCGTAGCATTTTGAACAATCCTCAATTTAATTTGAATTTTTTGACCGAAACTAGTATAAAATTGTGTATAATATACTACAATTTTTTTTACCCAAATAGTATTTCAAAAAATTTCATAAAATCTGATTTTGAGATAATTTTTTTGCATGGACTTCCATTATACCCTTCCCTCATAACATACATAAAGGTTCTGATATTCTTCATAGCATTTCGAACAATCGTCAATTTAATTTGTTTATTTGTCGAAAACTAGTATAAAATTGTGTATAACATACTACAATATTTGACCGAAACTAGTATTTCAAAAAGTTTCATTTAATCTAATTTTGAGATAATTTTTTAGCATGGACTTCCATCATAACCTTCCCTTGTAACACATAGAAATGATCTAAAAAGTTTCGTGGCATTTCGAACAATCTTCAATTTAATTTGATTTTTTGAGGATAATTTGTATAAAATTGTGTATAATATACTACAATTTTTGACCGTAACTAGTATTTCAAAAATTTTCATAGAATCTAATTTTGAGATAATTTTTTGCATGGACTTCCATCGTAACATTCCGTCGTAACATATAGAAAGGATCTGGAAAATTTCATAGCATTTTGAACAATCCTCGATTTTATTTGATAATTTGACCGAAACTAGCATTCCAAAATGTTTTATTGAATTTTATTTTGAGACAATTTTTTTGCTTGGACATCCACCATAACCTTCCATCGTACCATATAGAGAGGATCTGAAAATATTTGTAGCATTTCGAACAATCCTCAATTTAATTTGATTATATGACCAAAACTAGTATAATATTGGGTATAATATACAACGATTTTTTGACCGAAACTAATATTTCAAAAAGTTTCATAGAATATAATTTTGTGATATTTTTTTTATATTGACTTCCATCATAACCTTCCCTCGTACCATATAGAAAGGATTTGAAAAGTTTAGAAGCATTTTGACCCAAATAGTATTTCAAAAAATTTCATTGAATCTAATTTTGAGATAATATTTTGGCATGGTCTTCCATCATACCCTTCCCTCGTAACATATATTAAGGATCAGAAAAGTTTCGTAGCATTTCGAACAATCCTCGATTTAATTTGATTTTTTTGACGAAAACTAGTATAAAATTATGTATGATATACTAAGATTTTTTTACCTAAACTAGTATTTTAAAAGTTTCATAGAATATAATTTTGAGGTAATTTTTTGCATGGAATTCCATCATAACCTTCCCTCGTAACATATATAAAGGATCAGAAATGTTTCGTTGCATTTCAATCAATCCTCAATTTAATTTGATTTTTTTCACCGAAACTAGTATAAAATTGTGTATAATATTCTAAGATATTTTGACCCAAATAGTATTTCAAAAAAATTCATTGATTCTAATTTTGAGATAATTTTTTTGCATGGAATTCCATCATAACCTTCCCCCGTACTATATATCAAGGATCAGAAAAGTTTCGTAGCATTTTGAACAATCCTCAATTTAATTTGATTTTTTTGTCCGAAACTAGTATAAAATTGTGTATAATATACTACAAGTTTTGAACGAAACTAGTATTTAAAACAGTTTCATAGAATCTAATTTTGAGATAATTTTTTTGCATGGACTTCCATCATAACCTTCCCTCGTAACATATAGAAAGGATCTGAAAAGCTTCGTAGCATTTCGACCAATCCTCAATTTAATTTGATTTTTTGACGAAAACTAGTATAAAATTGTGTATAATATACTACGAATTTTTGACCCAAATAGTATTTCCAAAAATATCATTGAATCTAATTTTGAGATAATTATTTTTCAGGGAATTCCATCAAAACCTTCCCTCATACCATATAGAAAGGATCCGAAAAATTTCGTAGCATTTAGAATAATCCTCAATTTAATTTGATTTTTTTGACCGAAACTAGTATAAAGTTGTGTATAATATACTACAAGTTTTGTACGAAAGTATTATTTCAAACAGTTTCATAGAATCTAATTTTGAGATAATTTTTTTGCATGGACTTCTATCATAACATTCCCTCGTAACATAAAGAAAGGATCTAAAAATTTTCATAGCATTTTGAATAATCCTCGATTTAATTTGATTATTTGACCGAAACTAGTATAAAATTGTGTATAATATACTACGATTTTTGACCTAAACTAGCATTTCAAAAAGTTATATAGAATATAATTTTGAGATATTTTTTTGCATGGACTTCCATCATAACCTTTCCTCATACCATATAGAAAGGATCTGAAAAAATTCGTAGCATTTCGAACAATCCTCAATTTAATTTGATTTTTTGACCAAAACTAGTATAAAATTGTGTATAATATACTACAATTTTTTTTACCCAAATAGTATTTCAAAAAATTTCATAGAATCTGATTTTGAGATAATTGTTTTGCATGGACTTCCATTATAACCTTCCCTCATAACATTTATAAAGGTTCTGAAATTTTTCATAGCATTTCGAACAAACGTCAATTTAATTTGTTTTTTTGTCGAAAACTAGTATAAAATTGTGTATAATATACTACAATATTTGACCGAAACTAGTATTTCAAAAAGTTTCATTTAATCTAATTTTGAGATTATTTTTTAGCATGGACTTCCATCATAACCTTCCCTTGTAACACATAGAAATGATCTGAAAAGTTTCGTAGCATTTCGAACAATCCTCAATTTAATTTGATTTTTTGAGGATAATTTGTATAAAATTGTGTATAATAAACTACAATTTTTGACCGAAACTAGTATTTCAAAAAGTTTCATAGAAAATAATTTTGAGATAGGTTTTTGCATGGACTTCCATCATAACCTTCCCTCGTAACATATATAAAGGATGAGAAAAGTTTCGTAGCATTTCGAACAATCCTCGATTTAATTTGATATTTTGACGAAAACTATTATAAAATTGTGTATAATATACTACAATTTTTTGACCTCAACTAGTATTTCAAAAAGTTTCATAGAATATAATTTTGATGTAATTTTTTGCATGGAATTCCATCATAACCTTCCCTCGTAACATATATAAAGGATTAGAAAAGTTTCGTAGCATTTCGAACAATCCTCAATTTAATTTGATTTTTTTCACCGAAACTAGTATAAAATTGTGTATAATATACCAGGATATTTTGACCCAAATAGTATTTCAAAAAATTTCATAGAATCTAATTTTGAGATAATTTTTTTGCATGGACTTCCATCATAACCTTCCCTCGTACCATATAGAAAGGATTTGAAAAGCTTCGTAGCATTTCGAACAATCCTCAATTTAATTTGATTTTTTTGTCCGAAACTAGTATAAAATTGTGAATAATATACTACAATTTTTGACCGAAACTAGTATTTAAAAAATTTTCATAGAATAATTTTGAGATAATTTTTTTGCATGGACTTCCATCATAACCTTCCCTCGTAACATATAGAAAGGATCTAAAAAGCTTCGTAGCATTTCGAACAATCCTCAATTTAATTTGATTTTTTGACAAAAACTAGTATAAAATTGTGTATAATATACTACGAATTTTTGACCCAAATAGTATTTCAAAAAATATCATTGAATCTAATTTTGAGATAATTATTTTTCAGGGAATTCCATCATAACCTTCCCTCGTACCATATAGAAAGGATCTGAAAAATTTCGTAGCATTTAGAATAATCCTCAATTTAATTTGATTTTTTTGACCGAAACTAGTATAAAATTGTGTATAATATACTACAAGTTTTAAACGAAAGTAGTATTTCAAACAGTTTCATAGAATCTAATTTTGAGATAATTTTTTGCATGGACTTCCATCATAACATTCCCTCGTAACATATAAAAAGGATCTGAAAATTTTCATAGCATTTTGAACAATCCTTCGATTTAATTTGATTATTTGACCGAAACTAGTATAAAATTGTGTATAATATACTACGATTTTTGACCTAAACTAGCATTTCAAAAAGTTATATAGAATATAATTTTGAGATATTTTTTTGCATAGACTTCCATCATAACCTTCCCTCATACCATATAGAAAGGATCTGAAAAAATTCGTAGCATTTCGAACAATCCTCAATTTAATTTGATTTTTTGATCGAAACTAGTATAAAATTGTGTATAATAAACTACAATTTTTGACCGAAACTAGTATTTCAAAAAGTTTCATAGAAAATAATTTTGAGATAAGTTTTTGCATGGACTTCCATCATAACCTTCCATCGTAACATATATAAAGGATGAGAAAAGTTTCGTAGCATTTCGAACAATCCTTGATTTAATTTGATTTTTTGACGAAAACTAGTATAAAATTGTGTATAATATACTACGATTTTTTGACCTAAACTAGTATTTCAAAAAGTTTCATTGAATATAATTTTGTGGTAATGTTTTGCATGCAATTCCATCATAACCTTCCCTCGTAAAATATATAAAGGATCAAAAAAGTTTCGTAGCATTTCGAACAATCCTCAATTTAATTTGATTTTTTTCACCGAAACTAGTATAAAATTGTGTATAATATACTACGATTTTTTGACCCAAATAGTATTTCAAAAAATTTCATTGAATCTAATTTTGAGATAATTTTTTTGCATGGAATTCCATCATAACCTTCCCCCGTAACATATATCAAGGATCAGAAAAGTTTCGTAGCTTTTCGAACAATCCTCATTTTAATTTTATTTTTTTGTCCGAAACTAGTATACAATTATGAATAATATACTACAATTTTTGAACGAAACTAGTATTTCAAAAATTTTAATAGAATAATTTTGAGATAATTTTTTTGCATGGACTTCCATCATAACCTTCCCTCGTAATATATAGAAAGGATCTGAATAGCTTCGTAGCATTTCGAACAATCCTCAATTTAATTTGATTTTTTTGTCCGAAACTAGTATAAAATAGTGATTAATATACTACAATTTTTGACCGAAACTAGTATTTCAAAAATTTTCATAGAATAATTTTGAGATAATTTTTTTGCATGGACTTCCATCATAACATTCCCTCGTAACATATAGAAAGGATCTGAAAAGCTTCGTAGCATTTCGAACAATCCTCAATTTAATTTGATTTTTTGACGAAAACTAGTATAAAATTGTGTATAATATACAACAAATTTTTGACCCAAATGGTATTTCAAAAAATATCATTGAATCTAATTTTGAGATAATTATTTTTCAGGGAATTCCATCATAACCTTCCCTCGTATCATATAGAAAGGATCTGAAAAATTTCGTAGCATTTAGAATAATCCTCAATTTAATTTGATTTTTTTGACCGAAACTAGTATAAAATTGTGTATAATATACTACAAGTTTTGAACGAAAGTAGTATTTCAAACAGTTTCATAGAATCTAATTTTGAGATAATTTTTTGCATGGACTTCCATCATAACATTCCCTCATAACATATAGAAAGGATCTGAAAATTTTCATAGCATTTTGAACAATCCTCGATTTAATTTGATTATTTGACTGAAACTAGTATAAAATTGTGTATAATATACTATGATTTTTGACCTAAACTAGCATTTCAAAAAGTTATATAGAATATAATTTTGAGATATTTTTTTGCATAGACTTCCATCATAACCTTCCCTCATACCATATAGAAAGGATCTGAAAAAATTCGTAGCATTTCGAACAATCCTCAATTTAATTTGATTTTTTGACCGAAACTAGTATAAAATTGTGTATAATAAACTACAGTTTTTGACCGAAACTAGTATTTCAAAAAGATTCATAGAAATAAATTTTGAGACAAGTTTTTGCATGGACTTCCATCATAACCTTCCCTCGTACCATATAGAAAGGATCTGAAAAATTTCGTAGCATTTAGAATAATCCTCAATTTAATTTGATTTTTTTGACCGAAACTAGTATAAAATTGTGTATAATATACTACAAGTTTTGAACGAAAGTAGTATTTCAAACAGTTTCATAGAATCTAATATTGAGATAATTTTTTGCATGGACTTCCATCATAACATTCCCTCGTAACATATAAAAAGGATCTGAAAATTTTCATAGCATTTTGAACAATCCTTCGATTTAATTTGATTATTTGACCGAAACTAGTATAAAATTGTGTATAATATACTACGATTTTTGACCTAAACTAGCATTTCAAAAAGTTATATAGAATATAATTTTGAGATATTTTTTTGCATATACTTCCATCATAACCTTCCCTCATACCATATAGAAAGGATCTGAAAAAATTCGTAGCATTTCGAACAATCCTCAATTTAATTTGATTTTTTGATCGAAACTAGTATAAAATTGTGTATAATAAACTACAATTTTTGACCGAAACTAGTATTTCAAAAAGTTTCATAGAAAATAATTTTGAGATAAGTTTTTGCATGGACTTCCATCATAACCTTCAATCGTAACATATATAAAGGATGAGAAAAGTTTCGTAGCATTTCGAACAATCCTTGATTTAATTTGATTTTTTGACGAAAACTAGTATAAAATTGTGTATAATATACTACGATTTTTTGACCTAAACTAGTATTTCAAAAAGTTTCATAGAATATAATTTTGTGGTAATTTTTTGCATGGAATTCCATCATAACCTTCCCTCGTAACATATATAAAAGATCAAAAAAGTTTCGTAGCATTTCGAACAATCCTCAATTTAATTTGATTTTTTTCACCGAAACTAGTATAAAATTGTGTATAATATACTACGATTTTTTGACACAAATAGTATTTCAAAAAATTTCATTGAATCTAATTTTGAGATAATTTTTTTGCATGGAATTCCATCATAACCTTCCCCCGTAACATATATCAAGGATCAGAAAAGTTTCGTAGCATTTCGAACAATCCTCATTTTAATTTTATTTTTTTGTCCGAAACTAGTATACAATTATGAATAATATACTACAATTTTTGAACGAAACTAGTATTTCAAAAATTTTAATAGGATAATTTTGAGATAATTTTTTTGCATGGACTTCCATCATAACCTTCCCTCGTAATATATAGAAAGGATCTGAATAGCTTCGTAGCATTTCGAACAATCCTCAATTTAATTTGATTTTTTTGTCCGAAACTAGTATAAAATTGTGATTAATATACTACAATTTTTGACCGAAACTAGTATTTCAAAAATTTTCATAGAATAATTTTGAGATAATTTTTTTGCATGGACTTCCATCATAACATTCCCTCGTAACATATAGAAAGGATCTGAAAAGCTTCGTAGCATTTCGAACAATCCTCAATTTAATTTGATTTTTTGACGAAAACTAGTATAAAATTGTGTATAATATACAACGAATTTTTGACCCAAATGGTATTTCAAAAAATATCATTGAATCTAATTTTGAGATAATTATTTTTCAGGGAATTCCATCATAACCTTCCCTCGTATCATATAGAAAGGATCTGAAAAATTTCGTAGCATTTAGAATAATCCTCAATTTAATTTGATTTTTTTGACCGAAACTAGTATAAAATTGTGTATAATATACTATAAGTTTTGAACGAAAGTAGTATTTCAAACAGTTTCATAGAATCTAATTTTGAGATAATTTTTTGCATGGACTTCCATCATAACATTCCCTCATAACATATAGAAAGGATCTGAAAATTTTCATAGCATTTTGAACAATCCTCGATTTAATTTGATTATTTGACTGAAACTAGTATAAAATTGTGTATAATATACTATGATTTTTGACCTAAACTAGCATTTCAAAAAGTTATATAGAATATAATTTTGAGATATTTTTTTGCATAGACTTCCATCATAACCTTCCCTCATACCATATAGAAAGGATCTGAAAAAATTCGTAGCATTTCGAACAATCCTCAATTTAATTTGATTTTTTGACCGAAACTAGTATAAAATTGTGTATAATAAACTACAATTTTTGACCGAAACTAGTATTTCAAAAAGTTTCATAGAAATAAATTTTGAGATAAGTTTTTGCATGGACTTCCATCATAACCTTCCCTCGTACCATATAGAAAGGATCTGAAAAATTTCGTAGCATTTAGAATAATCCTCAATTTAATTTGATTTTTTTGACCGAAACTAGTATAAAATTGTGTATAATATACTACAAGTTTTGAACGAAAGTAGTATTTCAAACAGTTTCATAGAATCTAATTTTGAGATAATTTTTTGCATGGACTTCCATCATAACATTCCCTCGTAACATATAAAAAGGATCTGAAATTTTTCATAGCATTTTGAACAATCCTCGATTTAATTTGATTATTTGACCGAAACTAGTATAAAATTGTGTATAATATACTATGATTTTTGACCTAAACTAGCATTTCAAAAAGTTATATAGAATATAATTTTGAGATATTTTTTTGCATAGACTTCCATCATAACCTTCCCTCATACCATATAGAAAGGATCTGAAAAAATTCGTAGCATTTCGAACAATCCTCAATTTAATTTGATTTTTTGACCGAAACTAGTATAAAATTGTGTATAATAAACTACAATTTTTGACCGAAACTAGTATTTCAAAAAGTTTCATAGAAATAAATTTTGAGACAAGTTTTTGCATGGACTTCCATCATAACCTTCCCTCGTACCATATAGAAAGGATCTGAAAAATTTCGTAGCATTTAGAATAATCCTCAATTTAATTTGATTTTTTTGACCGAAACTAGTATAAAATTGTGTATAATATACTACAAGTTTTGAACGAAAGTAGTATTTCAAACAGTTTCATAGAATCTACTTTTGAGATAATTTTTTGCATGGACTTCCATCATAACATTCCCTCGTAACATATAAAAAGGATCTGAAAATTTTCATAGCATTTTGAACAATCCTTCGATTTAATTTGATTATTTGACCGAAACTAGTATAAAATTGTGTATAATATACTACGATTTTTGACCTAAACTAGCATTTCAAAAAGTTATATAGAATATAATTTTGAGATATTTTTTTGCATAGACTTCCATTATAACCTTCCCTCATACCATATAGAAAGGATCTGAAAAAATTCGTAGCATTTTGAACAATCCTCAATTTAATTTGATTTTTTGATCGAAACTAGTATAAAATTGTGTATAATAAACTTCAATTTTTGACCGAAACTAGTATTTCAAAAAGTTTCATAGAAAATAATTTTGAGATAAGTTTTTGCATGGACTTCCATCATAACCTTCCATCGTAACATATATAAAGGATGAGAAAAGTTTCGTAGCATTTCGAACAATCCTTGATTTAATTTGATTTTTTGACGAAAACTAGTATAAAATTGTGTATAATATACTACGATTTTTTGACCTAAACTAGTATTTCAAAAAGTTTCATAGAATATAATTTTGTGGTAATTTTTTGCATGGAATTCCATCATAACCTTCCCTCGTAACATATATAAAAGATCAAAAAAGTTTCATAGCATTTCGAACAATCCTCAATTTAATTTGATTTTTTTCACCGAAACTAGTATAAAATTGTGTATAATATACTACGATTTTTTGACCCAAATAGTATTTCAAAAAATTTCATTGAATCTAATTTTGAGATAATTTTTTTGCATGGAATTCCATCATAACCTTCCCCCGTAACATATATCAAGGATCAGAAAAGTTTCGTAGCATTTCGAACAATCCTCATTTTAATTTTATTTTTTTGTCCGAAACTAGTATACAATTATGAATAATATACTACAATTTTTGAACGAAACTAGTATTTCAAAAATTTTAATAGAATAATTTTGAGATAATTTTTTTGCATGGACTTCCATCATAACCTTCCCTCGTAATATATAGAAAGGATCTGAATAGCTTCGTAGCATTTCGAACAATCCTCAATTTAATTTGATTTTTTTGTCCGAAACTAGTATAAAATTGTGATTAATATACTACAATTTTTGACCGAAACTAGTATTTCAAAAATATTCATAGAATAATTTTGAGATAATTTTTTTGCATGGACTTCCATCATAACATTCCCTCGTAACATATAGAAAGGATCTGAAAAGCTTCGTAGCATTTCGAACAATCCTCAATTTAATTTGATTTTTTGACGAAAACTAGTATAAAATTGTGTATAATATACAACGAATTTTTGACCCAAATGGTATTTCAAAAAATATCATTGAATCTAATTTTGAGATAATTATTTTTCAGGGAATTCCATCATAACCTTCCCTCGTATCATATAGAAAGGATCTGAAAAATTTCGTAGCATTTAGAATAATCCTCAATTTAATTTGATTTTTTTGACCGAAACTAGTATAAAATTGTGTATAATATACTACAAGTTTTGAACGAAAGTAGTATTTCAAATAGTTTCATAGAATCTAATTTTGAGATAATTTTTTGCATGGACTTCCATCATAACATTCCCTCATAACATATAGAAAGGATCTGAAAATTTTCATAGCATTTTGAACAATCCTCGATTTAATTTGATTATTTGACTGAAACTAGTATAAAATTGTGTATAATATACTATGATTTTTGACCTAAACTAGCATTTCAAAAAGTTATATAGAATATAATTTTGAGATATTTTTTTGCATAGACTTCAATCATAACCTTCCCTCATACCATATAGAAAGGATCTGAAAAAATTCGTAGCATTTCGAACAATCCTCAATTTAATTTGATTTTTTGACCGAAACTAGTATAAAATTGTGTATAATAAACTACAATTTTTGACCGAAACTAGTATTTCAAAAAGTTTCATAGAAATAAATTTTGAGATAAGTTTTTGCATGGACTTCCATCATAACCTTCCCTCGTACCATATAGAAAGGATCTGAAAAATTTCGTAGCATTTAGAATAATCCTCAATTTAATTTGATTTTTTTGACCGAAACTAGTATAAAATTGTGTATAATATACTACAAGTTTTGAACGAAAGTAGTATTTCAAACAGTTTCATAGAATCTAATTTTGAGATAATTTTTTGCATGGACTTCCATCATAACATTCCCTCATAACATATAGAAAGGATCTGAAAATTTTCATAGCATTTTGAACAATCCTCGATTTAATTTGATTATTTGACTGAAACTAGTATAAAATTGTGTATAATATACTATGATTTTTGACCTAAACTAGCATTTCAAAAAGTTATATAGAATATAATTTTGAGATATTTTTTTGCATAGACTTCCATCATAACCTTCCCTCATACCATATAGAAAGGATCTGAAAAAATTCGTAGCATTTCGAACAATCCTCAATTTAATTTGATTTTTTGACCGAAACTAGTATAAAATTGTGTATAATAAACTACAATTTTTGACCGAAACTAGTATTTCAAAAAGTTTCATAGAAATAAATTTTGAGACAAGTTTTTGCATGGACTTCCATCATAACCTTCCCTCGTACCATATAGAAAGGATCTGAAAAATTTCGTAGCATTTAGAATAATCCTCAATTTAATTTGATTTTTTTGACCGAAACTAGTATAAAATTGTGTATAATATACTACAAGTTTTGAACGAAAGTAGTATTTCAAACAGTTTCATAGAATCTAATTTTGAGATAATTTTTTGCATGGACTTCCATCATAACATTCCCTCGTAACATATAAAAAGGATCTGAAATTTTTCATAGCATTTTGAACAATCCTCGATTTAATTTGATTATTTGACCGAAACTAGTATAAAATTGTGTATAATATACTATGATTTTTGATCTAAACTAGCATTTCAAAAAGTTATATAGAATATAATTTTGAGATATTTTTTTGCATAGACTTCCATCATAACCTTCCCTCATAGCATATAGAAAGGATCTGAAAAAATTCGTAGCATTTCGAACAATCCTCAATTTAATTTGATTTTTTGACCGAAACTAGTATAAAATTGTGTATAATAAACTACAATTTTTGACCGAAACTAGTATTTCAAAAAGTTTCATAGAAATAAATTTTGAGACAAGTTTTTGCATGGACTTCCATCATAACCTTCCCTCGTACCATATAGAAAGGATCTGAAAAATTTCGTAGCATTTAGAATAATCCTCAATTTAATTTGATTTTTTTGACCGAAACTAGTATAAAATTGTGTATAATATACTACAAGTTTTGAACGAAAGTAGTATTTCAAACAGTTTCATAGAATCTACTTTTGAGATAATTTTTTGCATGGACTTCCATCATAACATTCCCTCGTAACATATAAAAAGGATCTGAAAATTTTCATAGCATTTTGAACAATCCTTCGATTTAATTTGATTATTTGACCGAAACTAGTATAAAATTGTGTATAATATACTACGATTTTTGACCTAAACTAGCATTTCAAAAAGTTATATAGAATATAATTTTGAGATATTTTTTTGCATAGACTTCCATTATAACCTTCCCTCATACCATATAGAAAGGATCTGAAAAAATTCGTAGCATTTCGAACAATCCTCATTTTAATTTGATTTTTTGATCGAAACTAGTATAAAATTGTGTATAATAAACTTCAATTTTTGACCGAAACTAGTATTTCAAAAAGTTTCATAGAAAATAATTTTGAGATAAGTTTTTGCATGGACTTCCATCATAACCTTCCATCGTAACATATATAAAGGATGAGAAAAGTTTCGTAGCATTTCGAACAATCCTTGATTTAATTTGATTTTTTGACGAAAACTAGTATAAAATTGTGTATAATATACTACGATTTTTTGACCTAAACTAGTATTTCAAAAAGTTTCATAGAATATAATTTTGTGGTAATTTTTTGCATGGAATTCCATCATAACCTTCCCTCGTAACATATATAAAAGATCAAAAAAGTTTCGTAGCATTTCGAACAATCCTCAATTTAATTTGATTTTTTTCACCGAAACTAGTATAAAATTATGTATAATATACTACGATTTTTTGACCCAAATAGTATTTCAAAAAATTTCATTGAATCTAATTTTGAGATAATTTTTTTGCATGGAATTCCATCATAACCTTCCCCCGTAACATATATCAAGGATCAGAAAAGTTTCGTAGCATTTCGAACAATCCTCATTTTAATTTTATTTTTTTGTCCGAAACTAGTATACAATTATGAATAATATACTACAATTTTTGAACGAAACTAGTATTTCAAAAATTTTAATAGAATAATTTTGAGATAATTTTTTTGCATGGACTTCCATCATAACCTTCCCTCGTAATATATAGAAAGGATCTGAATAGCTTCGTAGCATTTCGAACAATCCTCAATTTAATTTGATTTTTTTGTCCGAAACTAGTATAAAATTGTGATTAATATACTACAATTTTTGACCGAAACTAGTATTTCAAAAATTTTCATAGAATAATTTTGAGATAATTTTTTTGCATGGACTTCCATCATAACATTCCCTCGTAACATATAGAAAGGATCTGAAAAGCTTCGTAGCATTTCGAACAATCCTCAATTTAATTTGATTTTTTGACGAAAACTAGTATAAAATTGTGTATAATATACAACGAATTTTTGACCCAAATGGTATTTCAAAAAATATAATTGAATCTAATTTTGAGATAATTATTTTTCAGGGAATTCCATCATAACCTTCCCTCGTATCATATAGAAAGGATCTGAAAAATTTCGTAGCATTTAGAATAATCCTCAATTTAATTTGATTTTTTTGACCGAAACTAGTATAAAATTGTGTATAATATACTACAAGTTTTGAACGAAAGTAGTATTTCAAATAGTTTCATAGAATCTAATTTTGAGATAATTTTTTGCATGGACTTCCATCATAACATTCCCTCATAACATATAGAAAGGATCTGAAAATTTTCATAGCATTTTGAACAATCCTCGATTTAATTTGATTATTTGACTGAAACTAGTATAAAATTGTGTATAATATACTATGATTTTTGACCTAAACTAGCATTTCAAAAAGTTATATAGAATATAATTTTGAGATATTTTTTTGCATAGACTTCCATCATAACCTTCCCTCATACCATATAGAAAGGATCTGAAAAAATTCGTAGCATTTCGAACAATCCTCAATTTAATTTGATTTTTTGACCGAAACTAGTATAAAATTGTGTATAATAAACTACAATTTTTGACCGAAACTAGTATTTCAAAAAGTTTCATAGAAATAAATTTTGAGATAAGTTTTTGCATGGACTTCCATCATAACCTTCCCTCGTACCATATAGAAAGGATCTGAAAAATTTCGTAGCATTTAGAATCATCCTCAATTTAATTTGATTTTTTTGACCGAAACTAGTATAAAATTGTGTATAATATACTACAAGTTTTGAACGAAAGTAGTATTTCAAACAGTTTCATAGAATCTAATTTTGAGATAATTTTTTGCATGGACTTCCATCATAACATTCCCTCGTAACATATAGAAAGGATCTGAAATTTTTCATAGCATTTTGAACAATCCTCGATTTAATTTGATTATTTGACCGAAACTAGTATAAAATTGTGTATAATATACTACGATTTTTGACCTAAACTAGCATTTCCAAAAAGTTATATAGAATATAATTTTAAGATATTTTTTTTGCATAGACTTCCATCATAACCTTCCCTCATACCATATAGAAAGGATCTGAAAAAATTCGTAGCATTTCGAACAATCCTCAATTTAATTTGATTTTTTGATCGAAACTAGTATAAACTTGTGTATAATAAACTACAATTTTTGACCGAAACTAGTATTTCAAAAAGTTTCATAGAAAATAATTTTGAGATAAGTTTTTGCATGGACTTCCATCATAACCTTCCATCGTAACATATATAAAGGATGAGAAAAGTTTCGTAGCATTTCGAACAATCCTTGATTTAATTTGATTTTTTGACGAAAACTAGTATAAAATTGTGTATAATATACTACGATTTTTTGACCTAAACTAGTATTTCAAAAAGTTGCATAGAATATAATTTTGTGGTAATTTTTTGCATGGAATTCCATCATAACCTTCCCTCGTAACATATATAAAGGATCAAAAAAGTTTCGTAGCATTTCGAACAATCCTCAATTTAATTTGATTTTTTTCACCGAAACTAGTATAAAATTGTGTATAATATACTACGATTTTTTGACCCAAATAGTATTTCAAAAAATTTCATTGAATCTAATTCTGAGATAATTTTTTTGCATGGAATTCCATCATAACCTTCCCCCGTAACATATATCAAGGATCAGAAAAGTTTCGTAGCATTTCGAACAATCCTAAATTTAATTTGATTTTTTTGTCCGAAACTAGTATACAATTATGAATAATATACTACAATTTTTGAACGAAACTAGTATTTCAAAAATTTTAATAGAATAACTTTGAGATAATTTTTTTGCATGGACTTCAATCATTACCTTCCCTCGTAACATATAGAAAGGATCTGAATAACTTCGTAGCATTTCGAACAATCCTCAATTTAATTTGATTTTTTTGTCCAAAACTAGTATAAAATTGTGAATAATATACTACAATTTTTGACTGAAACTAGTATTTCAAAAATTTTCATAGAATAATTTTGAGATAATTTTTTTGCATGGACTTCCATCATAACATTCCCTCGTAACATATAGAAAGGATCTGAAAAGCTTCGTAGCATTTCGAACAATCCTCAATTTAATTTGATTTTTTGACGAAAACTAGTATAAAATTGTGTATAATATACAACGAATTTTTGACCCAAATGGTATTTCAAAAAATATCATTGAATCTAATTTTGAGATAATTATTTTTCAGGGAATTCCATCATAACCTTCCCTCGTACCATATAGAAAGGATCTGAAAAATTTCGTAGCATTTAGAATAATCCTCAATTTAATTTGATTTTCTTGACCGAAACTAGTATAAAATTGTGTATAATATACTACAAGTTTTGAACGAAAGTTGTATTTCAAACAGTTTCATAGAATCTAATTTTGAGATAATTTTTTGCATGGACTTCCATCATAACATTCCCTCGTAACATATATAAAGGATCTGAAAATTTTCATAGCATTTTGAACAATCCTCGATTTAATTTGATTATTTGACTGAAACTAGTATAAAATTGTGTATAATATACTACGAGTTTTGACCTAAACAAGCATTTCAAAAAGTTATATAGAATATAATTTTGAGATATTTTTTTGCATAGACTTCCATCATAACCTTCCCTCATACCATATAGAAAGGATCTGAAAAAATTCGTAGCATTTCGAACAATCCTCAATTTAATTTGATTTTTTGACCGAAACTAGTATAAAATTGTGTATTATAAACTACAATTTTTGACCGAAACTAGTATTTCAAAAAGTTTCGTAGATAATAATTTTAAAATAAGTTTTTGCATGGACTTCCATCATAAACTTCCCTCGTAACATATATAAAGGATGAGAAAAGTTTCGTAGTATTTCGAACAATCCTCGATTTAATTTGATATTTTGACGAAAACTATTATAAAATTGTGTATAATATACTACGATTTTTTGACCTCAACTAGTATTTCAAAAAGTTTCATAGAATATAATTTTGATGTAATTTTTTGCATGGAATTCCATCATAACCTTCCCTCGTAACATATATAAAGGATTAGAAAAGTTTCGTAGCATTTCGAACAATCCTCAATTTAATTTGATTTTTTTCACCGAAACTAGTATAAAATTGTGTATAATATACCAGGATATTTTGACCCAAATAGTATTTCAAAAAATTTCATAGAATCTAATTTTGAGATAATTTTTTTTGCATGGAATTCCATCATAACCTTCCCCCGTAACATATATCAAGGATCAGAAAAGTTTCATAGCATTTATAAAATCCTCAATTGAATTTGATTTTTTTGTCCTAAACTAGTATATAATTGTGAATAATATACTACAATTTTTGACAGATTCTAGTATTTCAAAAATTTTAATAGACTAATTTTAAGATAATTTTTTTGCATGGACTTCCATCATAACCTTCCCTCGTACCATATAGAAAGGATCTGAAAAGCTTCGTAGCATTTCGAACAATCCTCAATTTAATTTGATTTTTTTGTCCGAAACTAGTATAAAATTGTGATTAATATACTACAATTTTTGACCGAAACTAGTATTTCAAAAAATTTCAATAAATAATTTTGAGATAATTTTTTTGCATGGACTTCCATCATAACCTTCCCTCGTAACATATAGGAAGAATCTGAAAAGCTTCGTAGCATTTTGAACAATCCTCAATTTAATTTGATTTTTTGACGAAAACTAGTATAAAATTGTGTATAATATACAACGAATTTTTGACCCAAATGGTATTTCAAAAAATATCATTCAATCTAATTTTGAGATAATTATTTTTCAGGGAATTCCATCAAAACCTTCCCTCGTACCATATAGAAAGGATCTGAAAAATTTCGTAGCATTTAGAATAATCCTCAATTTAATTTGATTTTTTTGACCGAAACTAGTATAAAATTGTGTATAATATACTACAAGTTTTGAACGAAAGTAGTATTTCAAACAGTTTCATAGAATCTAATTTTGAGATAATTTTTTGCATGTACTTCCATCATAACATTCCCTCGTAACATATATAAAGGATCTGAAAATTTTCATAGCATTTTGAACAATCCTCGATTTAATTTGATTATTTGACCAAAACTAGTATAAAATTGTTTATAATATACTACGATTTTTGACCTAAACTAGCATTTCAAAAAGTTATATAGAATATAATTTTGAGATATTTTTTTGCATAGACTTCCATCATAACCTTCCCTCATACCATATAGAAAGGATCTGAAAAAATTCGTAGCATTTCGAAAAATCCTCAATTTAATTTGATTTTTTGATCGAAACTAGTATAAAATTGTGTATAATAAACTACAATTTTTGACCGAAACTAGTATTTCAAAAAGTTTCATAGAAAATAATTTTGAGATAAGTTTTTGCATGGACTTCCATCATAACCTTCCATCGTAACATATATAAAGGATGAAAAAAGTTTCGTATCATTTCGAACAATCCTTGATTTAATTTGATTTTTTGACGAAAACTAGTATAAAATTGTGTATAATATACTACGATTTTTTGACCTAAACTAGTATTTCAAAAAGTTTCATAGAATATAATTTTGTGGTAATTTTTTGCATGGAATTCCATCATAACCTTCCCTCGTAACATATATAAAGGATCAGAAAATATTCGTAGCATTTCGAAAAATCCTAAATTTAATTTGATTTTTTTCACCGAAACTAGTATAAAATTGTGTATAATATACTACGATTTTTTGACCCAAATAGTATTTCAGAAAATTTCATTGAATCTAATTTTGAGATAATTTTTTTGCATGGAATTCCATCATAACCTTCCCCCGTAACATATATCAAGGATCAGAAAAGTTTCGTAGCATTTCGAACAATCCTCAATTTAATTTTATTTTTTTGTCCGAAACTAGTATACAATTGTGAATAATATACTACAATTTTTGAACGAAACTAGTATTTCAAAAATTTTAATAGAATAATTTTGAGATAATTTTTTTGCATGGACTTCCATCATAACCTTCCCTCGTAACATATAGAAAGGATCTGAATAGCTTCGTAGCATTTCGAACAATCCTCAATTTAATTTGATTTTTATGTCCGAAATTAGTATAAAATTGTGAATAATATACTACAATTTTTGACCGAAACTAGTATTTCAAAAATTTTCATAGAATAATTTTGAGATAATTTTTTTTCATGGACTTCCATCATAACATTCCCTCGTAACATATAGAAAGGATCTAAAAAGCTTCGTAGCATTTCGAACAATCCTCAATTTAATTTGATTTTTTGACGAAAACTAGTATAAAATTTTGTATAATATACAACGAATTTTTGACCCAAATGGTATTTCAAAAAATATCATTGAATCTAATTTTGAGATAATTACTTATCAGGGAATTCCATCATAACCTTCCCTCGTACCATATAGAAAGGATCTGAAAAATTTCGTAGCATTTAGAATAATCCTCAATTTAATTTGATTTTTTTGACCGAAACTAGTATAAAATTGTGTATAATATACTACAAGTTTTGAACGAAAGTAGTATTTCAAACAGTTTCATAGAATCTAATTTTGAGATAATTTTTTGCATGGACTTCCATCATAACATTCCCTCGTAACATATAGAAAGGATCTGAAAATTTTCATAGCATTTTGAAAAATCCTCGATTTAATTTGATTATTTGACCGAAACTAGTATAAAATTGTGTATAATATACTACGATTTTTGACCTAAACTAGTATTTTAAAAAGTTTCGTAGAAAATAATTTTGAAATAAGTTTTTGCATGGACTTCCATCATAACCTTCCCTCGTAACATATATAAAGGATGAGAAAAGTTTCGTAGCATTTCGAACAATCCTCGATTTAATTTGATATTTTGACGAAAACTATTATAAAATTGTGTATAATATACTACGAATTTTTGACCTCAACTAGTATTTCAAAAAGTTTCATAGAATATAATTTTGATGTAATTTTTTGCATGGAATTCCATCATAACCTTCCCTCGTAACATATATAAAGGATTAGAAAAGTTTTGTAGCATTTCGAATAATCCTCAATTTAATTTGATTTTTTTCACCGAAAATAGTATAAAATTGTGTATAATATACCAGGATATTTTGACCCAAATAGTATTTCAAAAAATTTCATAGAATCTAATTTTGAGATAATTGTTTTGCATGGAATTCCATAATAACCTTCCCCCGTAACATATATCAAGGATCATAAAAGTTTCATAGCATTTAAAAAATCCTCAATTGAATTTGATTTTTTTGTCCTAAACTAGTATATAATTGTGAATAATATACTACAATTTTTGACCGAAACTAGTATTTCAAAAATTTTCATAGAATAATTTTGAGATAATTTTTTTGCATGGACTTCCATCATAACCTTCCATCGTAACATATAGAAAGGATCTGAAAAGCTTCGTAGCATTTCGAACAATCCTCAATTTAATTTGATTTTTTGACGAAAACTAGTATAAAATTGTGTATAATATACTACGAATTTTTGACCCAAATAGTATTTCAAAAAAAATTCATTGAATCTAATTTTGAGAATTTTCATAGCATTTTGAACAATCCTCGATTTAATTTGATTATTTGACCGAAACTAGTATAAAATTGTGTATAATACACTACGATTTTTGACCTAAACTAACATTTCAAAAAGTTATATAGAATATAATTTTGAGATATTTTTTTGCATGGACTTCCATCATAACCTTCCCACATACCATATAGAAAGTATCTGAAAAAATTCGTAGCATTTCGAACAATCCTCGATTTAATTTGATTTTTTGACCGAAACTAGTATAAAATTGTGTATAATAAACTACAATTTTTGACCGAAACTAGTATTTCAAAAAGTTTCATAGAAAATAATTTTGAGATAAGTTTTTGCATGGACTTCCATCATAACCTTCCCTCGTAACATATATAAAGGATGAGAAAAGTTTCGTAGCATTTCGAACAATCCTCGATTTAATTTGATATTTTGACGAAAACAATTATAAAATTGTGTATAATATACTACGATTTTTTGACCTAAACTAGTATTTCAAAAAGTTTCATAGAATATAATTTTGAGGTAATTTTTTGCATGGAATTCCATCATAACCTTCCCTCGTAACATATATAAAGGACCAAAAAGGTTTCATAGCATTTCGAACAATCCTCAATTTAATTTGATTTTTTTTCACCGAAACTAGTATAAAATTGTGTATAATATACTACGATTTTTTGACCCAAATAGTATTTCAAAAAATTCTATTGAATCTAATTTTGAGATAATTTTTTTGCATGGAATTCCATCATAACCTTCCCCCGTAACATATATGAAGAATCAGAAAAGTTTCGTAGCATTTCGAACAATCCTCAATTTAACTTGATTTTTTTGTCCGAAACTAGTATAAAATTGTGAATAATATACTACAATTTTTGACCGAAACTAGTATTTCAAAAATTTTCATAGAATAATTTAGAGATAATTTTTTTGCATGGACTTCCATCATAACCTTCCCTCGTAACATATAGAAAGGATCTGAAAAGCTTCGTAGCATTTCGAACAATCCTCAATTTAATTTGATTTTTTGACGAAAACTAGGATAAAATTGTGTATAATATACTACGAATTTTTGACCCAAATAGTATTTCAAAAAAATTCATTGAATCTAATTTTGAGATAATTTTTTTTAAGGACTTCCATCATAACCTTCCCTCGTACTATTTAGAAAGGATCTGAAAAGTTTCGTAGCATTTCGAACAATCCTCAATTTAATTTGATTTTTTTGTCCGAAACTAGTATAAAATTGTGTATAATATACTACAAGTTTTGAACGAAAGTAGTATTTCAAACAGTTTCATAGAATCTAATTTTGAGATAATTTTTTGCATGAATAATATACTACAATTTTTGACCGAAACTAGTATTTCAAAAATTTTCATAGAATAATTTTGAGATAATTTTTTTGCATGGACTTCCATCATAACCTTCCATCGTAACATATAGAAAGGATCTGAAAAGCTTCGTAGCATTTCGAACAATCCTCAATTTAATTTGATTTTTTGACGAAAACTAGTATAAAATTGTGTATAATATACTACGAATTTTTGACCCAAATAGTATTTCAAAAAAAATTCATTGAATCTAATTTTGAGAATTTTCATAGCATTTTGAACAATCCTCGATTTAATTTGATTATTTGACCGAAACTAGTATAAAATTGTGTATAATACACTACGATTTTTGACCTAAACTAACATTTCAAAAAGTTATATAGAATATAATTTTGAGATATTTTTTTGCATGGACTTCCATCATAACCTTCCCACATACCATATAGAAAGTATCTGAAAAAATTCGTAGCATTTCGAACAATCCTCGATTTAATTTGATTTTTTGACCGAAACTAGTATAAAATTGTGTATAATACACTACAATTTTTGACCGAAACTAGTATTTCAAAAAGTTTCGTAGAAAATAATTTTGAGATAAGTTTTTGCATGGACTTCCATCATAACCTTCCCTCGTAACATATATAAAGGATGAGAAAAGTTTCGTAGCATTTCGAACAATCCTCGATTTAATTTGAATTTTTGACGAAAACTAGTATAAAATTGTGTATAATATACTATGATTTTTTGACCTAAACTAGTATTTCAAAAAGTTTCATAGAATATAATTTTGAGGTAATTTTTTGCATGGAATTCCATCATAACCTTCCCTCGTAACATATATAAAGGATCAGAAAAGTTTCGTAGCATTTCGAACAATCCTCAATTTAATTTGATTTTTTTCCACCGAAACTAGTATAAAATTGTGTATAATATACTACGATTTTTTGACCCAAATAGTATTTCAAAAAATTTCATTGAATCTAATTTTGAGATATATTTTTTGCATGGAATTCCATCATAACCTTCCCCCGTAACATATATGAAGGATCAAAAAAGTTTTGTAGCATTTCGAACAATCCTCAATTTAATTTGATTTTTTTGTCCGAACCTAGTATAAAATTGTGAATAATATACTACAATTTTTGACCGAAACTAGTATTTCACAAATTTTCATAGAATAATTTTGAGAAATTTTTTTTGCATGGACTTCCGTCATAACCTTCCCTTGTAACATATAGAGAGGATCTGAAAAGCTTCGTAGCATTTCGAACAATCCTCAATTTAATTTGATTTTTTGACGAAAAGTAGTATAAAATTGTGTATAATATACTACGAATTTTTGACCCAAATAGTATTTCAAAAAAATTCATTTAATCTAATTTTGAGATAATTTTTTTCAGGGACTTCTATCATAACCTTCCCTCGTACCATTTAGAAAGGATCTGAAAAATTTCGTAGTATTTAGAATAATCCTCAATTTAATTTGATTTTTTTGACCGAAACTGGTATAAAATTGTGTATAATATACTACAAGTTTTGAACGAAAGTAGTATTTCAAACAGTTTCATAGAATCTAATTTTGAGATAATTTTTTGCATGGACTTCCATCATAATATTCCCTCGTAACATATAGAAAGGATCTGAAAATTTTCATGGCATTTTGAAAAATCCTCGATTTAATTTGATTATTTGACCGAAACTAGTATAAAATTGTGTATAATATACTACGATTTTTGACCTAAACAAGCATTTCAAAAAGTTATATAGAATATAATTTTGAGATATTTTTTTGCATGGACTTCCATCATAACCTTCCATCGTAACATATAGAAAGGATCTGAAAAGCTTCGTAGCATTTCGAACAATCCTCAATTTAATTTGATTTTTTGACGAAAACTAGAATAAAATTGTGTATAATATACTACGAATTTTTAACCCAAATAGTATTTCAAAAAAAATTCATTGAGTCTAATTTTGAGAATTTTCATAGCATTTTGAACAATCCTCGATTTAATTTGATTATTTGACCGAAACTAGTATAAAATTGTGTATAATACACTACGATTTTTGACCTAAACTAACATTTCAAAAAGTTATATAGAATATAATTTTGAGATATTTTTTTGCATGGACTTCCATCATAACCTTCCCACATACCATATAGAAAGTATCTGAAAAAATTCGTAGCATTTCGAACAATCCTCGATTTAATTTGATTTTTTGACCGAAACTAGTATAAAATTGTGTATAATAAACTACAATTTTTGACCGAAACTAGTATTTCAAAAAGTTTCATAGAAAATAATTTTGAGATAAGTTTTTGCATGGACTTCCATCATAACCTTCCCTCGTAACATATATAAAGGATGAGAAAAGTTTCGTAGCATTTCGAACAATCCTCGATTTAATTTGATATTTTGACGAAAACAATTATAAAATTGTGTATAATATACTACGATTTTTTGACCTAAACTAGTATTTCAAAAAGTTTCATAGAATATAATTTTGAGGTAATTTTTTGCATGGAATTCCATCATAACCTTCCCTCGTAACATATATAAAGGACCAAAAAGGTTTCATAGCATTTCGAACAATCCTCAATTTAATTTGATTTTTTTTCACCGAAACTAGTATAAAATTGTGTATAATATACTACGATTTTTTGACCCAAATAGTATTTCAAAAAATTCTATTGAATCTAATTTTGAGATAATTTTTTTGCATGGAATTCCATCATAACCTTCCCCCGTAACATATATGAAGAATCAGAAAAGTTTCGTAGCATTTCGAACAATCCTCAATTTAACTTGATTTTTTTGTCCGAAACTAGTATAAAATTGTGAATAATATACTACAATTTTTGACCGAAACTAGTATTTCAAAAATTTTCATAGAATAATTTAGAGATAATTTTTTTGCATGGACTTCCATCATAACCTTCCCTCGTAACATATAGAAAGGATCTGAAAAGCTTCGTAGCATTTCGAACAATCCTCAATTTAATTTGATTTTTTGACGAAAACTAGGATAAAATTGTGTATAATATACTACGAATTTTTGACCCAAATAGTATTTCAAAAAAATTCATTGAATCTAATTTTGAGATAATTTTTTTTAAGGACTTCCATCATAACCTTCCCTCGTACTATTTAGAAAGGATCTGAAAAGTTTCGTAGCATTTCGAACAATCCTCAATTTAATTTGATTTTTTTGTCCGAAACTAGTATAAAATTGTGTATAATATACTACAAGTTTTGAACGAAAGTAGTATTTCAAACAGTTTCATAGAATCTAATTTTGAGATAATTTTTTGCATGAATAATATACTACAATTTTTGACCGAAACTAGTATTTCAAAAATTTTCATAGAATAATTTTGAGATAATTTTTTTGCATGGACTTCCATCATAACCTTCCATCGTAACATATAGAAAGGATCTGAAAAGCTTCGTAGCATTTCGAACAATCCTCAATTTAATTTGATTTTTTGACGAAAACTAGTATAAAATTGTGTATAATATACTACGAATTTTTGACCCAAATAGTATTTCAAAAAAAATTCATTGAATCTAATTTTGAGAATTTTCATAGCATTTTGAACAATCCTCAATTTAATTTGATTATTTGACCGAAACTAGTATAAAATTGTGTATAATACACTACGATTTTTGACCTAAACTAACATTTCAAAAAGTTATATAGAATATAATTTTGAGATATTTTTTTGCATGGACTTCCATCATAACCTTCCCACATACCATATAGAAAGTATCTGAAAAAATTCGTAGCATTTCGAACAATCCTCGATTTAATTTGATTTTTTGACCGAAACTAGTATAAAATTGTGTATAATACACTACAATTTTTGACCGAAACTAGTATTTCAAAAAGTTTCGTAGAAAATAATTTTGAGATAAGTTTTTGCATGGACTTCCATCATAACCTTCCCTCGTAACATATATAAAGGATGAGAAAAGTTTCGTAGCATTTCGAACAATCCTCGATTTAATTTGAATTTTTGACGAAAACTAGTATAAAATTGTGTATAATATACTATGATTTTTTGACCTAAACTAGTATTTCAAAAAGTTTCATAGAATATAATTTTGAGGTAATTTTTTGCATGGAATTCCATCATAACCTTCCCTCGTAACATATATAAAGGATCAGAAAAGTTTCGTAGCATTTCGAACAATCCTCAATTTAATTTGATTTTTTTCCACCGAAACTAGTATAAAATTGTGTATAATATACTACGATTTTTTGACCCAAATAGTATTTCAAAAAATTTCATTGAATCTAATTTTGAGATATATTTTTTGCATGGAATTCCATCATAACCTTCCCCCGTAACATATATGAAGGATCAAAAAAGTTTTGTAGCATTTCGAACAATCCTCAATTTAATTTGATTTTTTTGTCCGAACCTAGTATAAAATTGTGAATAATATACTACAATTTTTGACCGAAACTAGTATTTCACAAATTTTCATAGAATAATTTTGAGAAATTTTTTTTGCATGGACTTCCGTCATAACCTTCCCTTGTAACATATAGAGAGGATCTGAAAAGCTTCGTAGCATTTCGAACAATCCTCAATTTAATTTGATTTTTTGACGAAAAGTAGTATAAAATTGTGTATAATATACTACGAATTTTTGACCCAAATAGTATTTCAAAAAAATTCATTTAATCTAATTTTGAGATAATTTTTTTCAGGGACTTCTATCATAACCTTCCCTCGTACCATTTAGAAAGGATCTGAAAAATTTCGTAGTATTTAGAATAATCCTCAATTTAATTTGATTTTTTTGACCGAAACTGGTATAAAATTGTGTATAATATACTACAAGTTTTGAACGAAAGTAGTATTTCAAACAGTTTCATAGAATCTAATTTTGAGATAATTTTTTGCATGGACTTCCATCATAATATTCCCTCGTAACATATAGAAAGGATCTGAAAATTTTCATGGCATTTTGAAAAATCCTCGATTTAATTTGATTATTTGACCGAAACTAGTATAAAATTGTGTATAATATACTACGATTTTTGACCTAAACAAGCATTTCAAAAAGTTATATAGAATATAATTTTGAGATATTTTTTTGCATGGACTTCCATCATAACCTTCCATCGTAACATATAGAAAGGATCTGAAAAGCTTCGTAGCATTTCGAACAATCCTCAATTTAATTTGATTTTTTGACGAAAACTAGAATAAAATTGTGTATAATATACTACGAATTTTTAACCCAAATAGTATTTCAAAAAAAATTCATTGAGTCTAATTTTGAGAATTTTCATAGCATTTTGAACAATCCTCGATTTAATTTGATTATTTGACCGAAACTAGTATAAAATTGTGTATAATACACTACGATTTTTGACCTAAACTAACATTTCAAAAAGTTATATAGAATATAATTTTGAGATATTTTTTTGCATGGACTTCCATCATAACCTTCCCACATACCATATAGAAAGTATCTGAAAAAATTCGTAGCATTTCGAACAATCCTCGATTTAATTTGATTTTTTGACCGAAACTAGTATAAAATTGTGTATAATACACTACAATTTTTGACCGAAACTAGTATTTCAAAAAGTTTCATAGAAAATAATTTTGAGATAAGTTTTTGCATGGACTTCCATCATAACCTTCCCTCGTAACATATATAAAGGATGAGAAAAGTTTCGTTGCATTTCGAACAATCCTCGATTTAATTTGAATTTTTGACGAAAACTAGTATAAAATTGTGTATAATATACAACGATTTTTTGACCTAAACTAGTATTTCAAAAAGTTTCATAGAATATAATTTTGAGGTAATTTTTTGCATGGAATTCCATCATAACCTTCCCTCGTAACATATATAAAGGATCAGAAAAGTTTCGTAGCATTTCGAACAATCCTCAATTTAATTTGATTTTTTCCACCGAAACTAGTATAAAATTGTGTATAATATACTACGATTTTTTGACCCAAATAGTATTTCAAAAAATTTCATTGAATCTAATTTTGAGATATATTTTTTGCATGGAATTCCATCATAACCTTCCCACGTAACATATATGAAGGATCAAGAAAGTTTCGTAGCATTTCGAACAATCCTCAATTTAATTTGATTTTTTTGTCCGAACCTAGTATAAAATTGTGAATAATATACTACAATTTTTGACCGAAACTAGTATTTCACAAATTTTCATAGAATAATTTTGAGAAATTTTTTTTGCATGGACTTCCGTCATAACCTTCCCTCGTAACATATAGAGAGGATCTGAAAAGCTTCGTAGCATTTCGAACAATCCTCAATTTAATTTGATTTTTTGACGAAAAGTAGTATAAAATTGTGTATAATATACTACGAATTTTTGACCCAAATAGTATTTCAAAAAAATTCATTTAATCTAATTTTGAGATAAGTTTTTTTCAGGGACTTCTATCATAACCTTCCCTCGTACCATTTAGAAAGGATCTGAAAAATTTCGTAGCATTTAGAATAATCCTCAATTTAATTTGATTTTTTTGACCGAAACTAGTATAAAATTGTGTATAATATACTACAAGTTTTGAACGAAAGTAGTATTTCAAACAGTTTCATAGAATCTAATTTTGAGATAATTTTTTGCATGGACTTCCATCATAATATTCCCTCGTAACATATAGAAAGGATCTGAAAATTTTCATAGCATTTTGAACAATCCTCGATTTAATTTGATTATTTGACCGAAACTAGTATAAAAGTGTGTATAATATACTACGATTTTTGACCTAAACAAGCATTTCAAAAAGTTATATAGAATATAATTTTGAGATATTTTTTTGCATGGACTTCCATCACAACCTTCCCTCATACCATATAGAAAGGATCTGAAAATATTCGTAGTATTTCGAACAATCCTCAATTTAATTTGATTTTTTGACCGAAACTAGTATAATATTTTGTATAATAAACTACAAATTTTGACCGAAACTAGTATATCAAAAAGTTTCATAGAAAATAATTTTTAGATAAGTTTTTGCATGGACTTCCATCATAACCTCCCCTCGTAACATATATAAAGGATGAGAAAAGTTTCGTAGCATTTCGAACAATCATCGATTTAATTTGATTTTTTGACGAAAACTAGTATAAAATTGTGTAAAATATACTACGATTTTTTAACCTAAACTAGTATTTCAAAACGTTTCATAGAATATAATTTTGAGGTAATTTTTTGCATGGAATTCCATCATAACCTTCCCTCGTAACATATATAAAGGATCAGAAAGGTTTCGTAGCATTTCGAACAATCCTCAATTTAATTTGATTTTTTTCCACCGAAACTAGTATAAAATTGTGTATAATATACTACGATTTTTTGACCCAAATAGTATTTCAAAAAATTTCATTGAATCTAATTTTGAGATAAATTTTTTTGCATGGAATTCCATCATAACCTTCCCCCGTAACATATATGAAGGATCAAAAAAGTTTCGTAGCATTTCGAACAATCCTCAATTTAATTTGATTTTTTTGTCCGAAATTATTATAAAATTGTGAATAATATACTACAATTTTTGACCGAAACAAGTATTTCAAAAATTTTCATAGAATAATTTTGAGATAATTTTTTTGCATGGACTTCCATCAAAACCATCCCTCGTAACATATATAAAGGATCTGAAAAGCTTCGTAGCATTTCAAACAATCCTCAATTTAATTTTATTTTTTGACGAAAACTAGTATTAAATTGTGTATAATATACTACGAATTTTTGACCCAAATAGTATTTCAAAAAAATTCATTGAATCTAATTTTGAGATAATTTTTTTTCAGGGACTTCCATCATAACCTTCCCCCGTACATTTTAGAAATGATCTGAAAAATTTCGTAGCATTTAGAATAATCCTTAATTTAATTTGATTTTTTTGACCGAAACTAGTATAAAATTGTGTATAATATACTACAAGTTTTGAACGAAAGTAGTATTTCAAACAGTTTCATAGAATCTAATTTTGAGATAATTTTTTGCATGGACTTCCATCATAATATTCCCTCGTAACATAAAGATAGGATCTGAAAATTTTCATAGCATTTTGAAAAATCCTCGATTTAATTTGATTATTTGACCGAAACTAGTATAAAATTGTGTATAATATACTACGATTTTTGACCTAAACAAGCATTTCAAAAAGTTATATAGAATATAATTTTGACATATTTTTTTGCATGGACTTCCATCATAACCTTCCCTCATACCATATAGAAAGGATCTGAAAATATTCGTAGTATTTCGAACAATCCTCAATTTAATTTGATTTTTTGACCGAAACTAGTATAAAATTGTGTATAATAAACTACAAATTTTGACCGAAACTAGTATTTCAAAAAGTTTCATAGAAAATAATTTTGAGATAAGTTTTTGCATGGACTTCCATCATAACCTCCCCTCGTAACATATATAAAGGATGAGAAAAATTTCGTAGCATTTCGAACAATCCTCGATTTAATTTGATTTTTTGACGAAAACTAGTATAAAATTGTGTAAAATATACTACGATTTTTTAACCTAAACTAGTATTTCAAAACGTTTCATAGAATATAATTTTGAGGTAATTTTTTTCATGGAATTCCATCATAACCTTCCCTCGTAACATATATAAAGGATTAGAAAGGTTTCGTAGCATTTCGAACAATCCTTAATTTAATTTGATTTTTTTCCACCGAAACTAGTATAGAATTGTGTATAATATACTACGATTTTTTGACCCAAATAGTATTTTAAAAAATTTCATTGAATCTAATTTTGAGATAAATTTTTTTGCATGGAATTCCATCATAACCTTCCCCCGTAACATATATGAAGGATCAGAAAAGTTTCGTAGCATTTCGAACAATCCTCAATTGAATTTGATTTTTTTGTCCGAAACTATTATAAAATTGTGAATAATATACTACAATTTTTGACCGAAACAAGTATTTCAAAAATTTTCATAGAATAATTTTGAGATAATTTTTTTGCATGGACTTCCATCAAAACCTTCCCTCGTAACATATATAAAGGATCTGAAAAGCTTCGTAGCATTTCGAACAATCCTCAATTCAATTTGATTTTTTGACGAAAACTAGGATAAAATTGTGTATAATATACTACGAATTTTTGACCCAAATAGTATTTCAAAAAAATTCATTGAATCTAATTTTGAGATAATTTTTTTTACGGACTTCCATCATAACCTTCCCTCGTACTATTTAGAAAGGATCTGAAAAGTTTCGTAGCATTTCGAACAATCCTCAATTTAATTTTATCTTTTTGTCCGCAACTAGTATAAAATTGTGTATAATATACTACAAGTTTTGAACGAAAGTAGTATTTCAAACAGTTTCATAGAATCTAATTTTGAGATAATTTTTTGCATGGACTTCCATCATAATATTCCCTCGTAACATATAGAAAGGATCTGAAAATTTTCATAGCATTTTGAACAATCCTCGATTTAATTTGATTATTTGACCGAAACTAGTATAAAAGTGTGTATAATATACTACGATTTTTGACCTAAACAAGCATTTCAAAAAGTTATATAGAATATAATTTTGAGATATTTTTTTGCATGGACTTCCATCACAACCTTCCCTCATACCATATAGAAAGGATCTGAAAATATTCGTAGTATTTCGAACAATCCTCAATTTAATTTGATTTTTTGACCGAAACTAGTATAATATTGTGTATAATAAACTACAAATTTTGACCGAAACTAGTATATCAAAAAGTTTCATAGAAAATAATTTTTAGATAAGTTTTTGCATGGACTTCCATCATAACCTCCCCTCGTAACATATATAAAGGATGAGAAAAGTTTCGTAGCATTTCGAACAATCATCGATTTAATTTGATTTTTTGACGAAAACTAGTATAAAATTGTGTAAAATATACTACGATTTTTTAACCTAAACTAGTATTTCAAAACGTTTCATAGAATATAATTTTGAGGTAATTTTTTGCATGGAATTCCATCATAACCTTCCCTCGTAACATATATAAAGGATCAGAAAGGTTTCGTAGCATTTCGAACAATCCTCAATTTAATTTGATTTTTTTTCACCGAAACTAGTATATAATTGTGTATAATATACTACGATTTTATGACCCAAATAGTATTTCAAAAAATTTCATTGAATCTAATTTTGAGATAAATTTTTTTGCATGGAATTCCATCATACCTTCCCCCATAACATATATGAAGGATCAGAAAAGTTTCGTAGCATTTCGAACAATCCTCAATTTAATTTGATTTTTTTGTCCGAAACTATTATAAAATTGTGAATAATATACTACAATTTTTGACCGAAACAAGTATTTCAAAAATTTTCATAGAATAATTTTGAGATAATTTTTTTGCATGGACTTCCATCAAAACCTTCCCTCGTAACATATATAAAGGATCTGAAAAGCTTCGTAGCATTTCGAACAATCCTCAATTTAATTTGATTTTTTGACGAAAACTAGGATAAAATTGTGTATAATATACTACGAATTTTTGACCCAAATAGTATTTCAAAAAAATTCATTGAATCTAATTTTGAGATAATTTTTTTTACGGACTTCCATCATAACCTTCCCTCGTACTATTTAGAAAGGATCTGAAAAGTTTCGTAGCATTTCGAACAATCCTCAATTTAATTTTATCTTTTTGTCCGAAACTAGTATAAAATTGTGTATAATATACTACAAGTTTTGAACGAAAGTAGTATTTCAAACAGTTTCATAGAATCTAATTTTGAGATAATTTTTTGCATGGACTTCCATCATAATATTCCCTCGTAACATAAAGATAGGATCTGAAAATTTTTATAGCATTTTGAAAAATCCTCGATTTAATTTGATTATTTGACCGAAACTAGTATAAAATTGTGTATAATATACTACGATTTTTGACCTGAACAAGCATTTCAAAAAGTTATATAGAATATAATTTTGACATATTTTTTTGCATGGACTTCCATCATAACCTTCCCTCATACCATATAGAAAGGATCTGAAAATATTCGTAGTATTTCGAACAATCCTCAATTTAATTTGATTTTTTGACCGAAACTAGTATAAAATTGTGTATAATAAACTACAAATTTTGACCGAAACTAGTATTTCAAAAAGTTTCATAGAAAATAATTTTGAGATAAGTTTTTGCATGGACTTCCATCATAACCTCCCCTCGTAACATATATAAAGGATGAGAAAAATTTCGTAGCATTTCGAACAATCCTCGATTTAATTTGATTTTTTGACGAAAACTAGTATAAAATTGTGTAAAATATACTACGATTTTTTAACCTAAACTAGTATTTCAAAACGTTTCATAGAATATAATTTTGAGGTAATTTTTTTCATGGAATTCCATCATAACCTTCCCTCGTAACATATATAAAGGATCAGAAAGGTTTCGTAGCATTTCGAACAATCCTTAATTTAATTTGATTTTTTTCCACCGAAACTAGTATAAAATTGTGTATAATATACTACGATTTTTTGACCCAAATAGTATTTTAAAAAATTTCATTGAATCTAATTTTGAGATAAATTTTTTTGCATGGAATTCCATCATAACCTTCCCCCGTAACATATATGAAGGATCAGAAAAGTTTCGTAGCATTTCGAACAATCCTCAATTTAATTTGATTTTTTTGTCCGAAACTATTATAAAATTGTGAATAATATACTACAATTTTTGACCGAAACAAGTATTTCAAAAATTTTCATAGAATAATTTTGAGATAATTTTTTTGCATGGACTTCCATCAAAACCTTCCCTCGTAACATATATAAAGGATCTGAAAAGCTTCGTAGCATTTCGAACAATCCTCAATTTAATTTGATTTTTTGACGAAAACTAGGATAAAATTGTATATAATATACTACGAATTTTTGACCCAAATAGTATTTCAAAAAATTCATTGAATCTAATTTTGAGATAATTTTTTTTACGGACTTCCATCATAACCTTCCCTCGTACTATTTAGAAAAGATCTGAAAAATTTCGTAGCATTTCGAACAATCCTCAATTTAATTTTATTTTTTTGTCCGAAACTAGTATAAAATTGTGTATAATATACTACAAGTTTTGAACGAAAGTAGTATTTCAAACAGTTTCATAGAATCTAATTTTGAGATAATTTTTTGCATGGACTTCCATCATAATATTCCCTCGTAACATAAAGAAAGGATCTGAAAATTTTCATAGCATTTTGAAAAATCCTCGATTTAATTTGATTATTTGACCGAAACTAGTATAAAATTGTGTATAATATACTACGATTTTTGACCTAAACAAGCATTTCAAAAAGTTATATAGAATATAATTTTGAGATATTTTTTTGCATGGACTTCCATCATAACCTTCCCTCATACCATATAGAAAGGATCTGAAAAAATTCGTAGTATTTCGAACAATCCTCAATTTAATTTGATTTTTTGACCGAAACTAGTATAAAATTGTGTATAATAAACTACAAATTTTGACCGAAACTAGTATTTCAAAAAGTTTCATAGAAAATAATTTTAAGATAAGTTTTTGCATGGACTTCCATCATAACCTCCCCTCGAAACATATATAAAGGATGAGAAAAGTTTCGTAGCATTTCGAACAATCCTCGATTTAATTTGATTTTTTGACGAAAACTAGTATAAAATTGTGTAAAATATACTACGATTTTTTAACCTAAACTAGTATTTCAAAACGTTTCATAGAATATAATTTTGAGGTAATTTTTTGCATGGAATTCCATCATAACCTTCCCTCGTAACATATATAAAGGATCATAAAGGTTTCGTAGCATTTCGAACAATCCTCAATTTAATTTGATTTTTTTTCACCGAAACTAGTATAAAATTGTGTATAATATACTACGATTTTTTGACCCAAATAGTATTTCAAAAAATTTCATTGAATCTAATTTTGAGATAAATTTTTTTGCATGGAATTCCATCATACCTTCCCCTGTAACATATATGAAGGATAAGAAAAGTTTCGTAGCATTTCGAACAATCCTCAATTTAATTTGATTTTTTTGTCCGAAACTATTATAAAATTGTGAATAATATACTACAATTTTTGACCGAAACAAGTATTTCAAAAATTTTCATAGAATAATTTTGAGATAATTTTTTTGCGTGGACTTCCATCAAAACCTTCCCTCGTAACATATATAAAGGATCTGAAAAGCTTCGTAGCATTTCGAACAATCCTCAATTTAATTTGATTTTTTGACGAAAACTAGGATAAAATTGTGTATAATATACTACGAATTTTTGACCCAAATAGTATTTCAAAAAAATTCATTGAATCTAATTTTGAGATAATTTTTTTTACGGACTTCCATCATAACCTTCCCTCGTACTGTTTAGAAAGGATCTGAAAAGTTTCGTAGCATTTCGAACAATCCTCAATTTAATTTTATTTTTTTGTCCGAAACTAGTATAAAATTGTGTATAATATACTACAAGTTTTGAACGAAAGTAGTATTTCAAACAGTTTCATAGAATCTAATTTTGAGATAATTTTTTGCATGGAATTCCATCATAATATTCCCTCGTAACATAAAGATAGGATCTGAAAATTTTCATAGCATTTTGAAAAATCCTCGATTTAATTTGATTATTTGACCGAAACTAGTATAAAATTGTGTATAATATACTACGATTTTTGACCTAAACAAGCATTTCAAAAAGTTATATAGAATATAATTTTGACATATTTTTTTGCATGGACTTCCATCATAACCTTCCCTCATACCATATAGAAAGGATCTGAAAATATTCGTAGTATTTCGAACAATCCTCAATTTAATTTGATTTTTTGACCGAAACTAGTATAAAATTGTGTATAATAAACTACAAATTTTGACCGAAACTAGTATTTCAAAAAGTTTCATAGAAAATAATTTTGAGATAAGTTTTTGCATGGACTTCCATCATAACCTCCCCTCGTAACATATATAAAGGATGAGAAAAATTTCGTAGCATTTCGAACAATCCTCGATTTAATTTGATTTTTTGACGAAAACTAGTATAAAATTGTGTAAAATATACTACGATTTTTTAACCTAAACTAGTATTTCAAAAAGTTTCATAGAATATAAGTTTGAGGTAATTTTTTTCATGGAATTCCATCATAACCTTCCCTCGTAACATATATAAAGGATCAAAAAGGTTTCGTAGCATTTCGAACAATCCTTAATTTAATTTGATTTTTTTCCACCGAAACTAGTATAGAATTGTGTATAATATAGTACGATTTTTTGACCCAAATAGTATTTTAAAAAATTTCATTGAATCTAATTTTGAGATAAATTTTTTTGCATGGAATTCCATCATAACCTTCCCCCGTAACATATATGAAGGATCAGAAAAGTTTCGTACCATTTCGAACAATCCTCAATTTAATTTGATTTTTTTGTCCGAAACTATTATAAAATTGTGAATAATATACTACAATTTTTGACCGAAACAAGTATTTCAAAAATTTTCATAGAATAATTTTGAGATAATTTTTTTGCATGGACTTCCATCAAAACCTTCCCTCGTAACATATATAAAGGATCTGAAAAGCTTCGTAGCATTTCGAACAATCCTCAATTTAATTTGATTTTTTGACGAAAACTAGGATAAAATTGTGTATAATATACTACGAATTTTTGACCCAAATAGTATTTCAAAAAAATTCATTGAATCTAATTTTGAGATAATTTTTTTTACGGACTTCCATCATAACCTTCCCTCGTACTATTTAAAAAGGATTTGAAAAGTTTCGTAGCATTTCGAACAATCCTCAATTTAATTTTATTTTTTTGTCCGAAACTAGTATAAAATTGTGTATAATATACTACAAGTTTTGAACGAAAGTAGTATTTCAAACAGTTTCATAGAATCTAATTTTGAGATAATTTTTTGCATGGACTTCCATCATAATATTCCCTCGTAACATAAAGATAGGATCTGAAAATTTTCATAGCATTTTGTAAAATCCTCGATTTAATTTGATTATTTGACCGAAACTAGTATAAAATTGTGTATAATATACTACGATTTTTGACCTAAACAAGCATTTCAAAAAGTTATATAGAATATAATTTTGACATATTTTTTTGCATGGACTTCCATCACAACCTTCCCTCATACCATATAGAAAGGATCTGAAAATATTCGTAGTATTTCGAACAATCCTCAATTTAATTTGATTTTTTGACCGAAACTAGTATAAAATTGTGTATAATAAACTACAAATTTTGACCGAAACTAGTATTTCAAAAAGTTTCATAGAAAATAATTTTGAGATAAGTTTTTGCATGGACTTCCATCATAACCTCCCCTCGTAACATATATAAAGGATGAGAAAAATTTCGTAGCATTTCGAACAATCCTCGATTTAATTTGATTTTTTGACGAAAACTAGTATAAAATTGTGTAAAATATACTACGATTTTTTAACCTAAACTAGTATTTCAAAACGTTTCATAGAATATAATTTTGAGGTAATTTTTTTCATGGAATTCCATCATAACCTTCCCTCGTAACATATATAAAGGATCAGAAAGGTTTCGTAGCATTTCGAACAATCCTTAATTTAATTTGATTTTTTTCCACCGAAACTAGTATAGAATTGTGTATAATATACTACGATTTTTTGGCCCAAATAGTATTTTAAAAAATTTCATTGAATCTAATTTTGAGATAAATTTTTTTGCATGGAATTCCATCATAACCTTCCCCCGTAACATATATGAAGGATCAGAAAAGTTTCGTAGCATTTCGAACAATCCTCAATTTAATTTGATTTTTTTGTCCGAAACTATTATAAAATTGTGAATAATATACTACAATTTTTGACCGAAACAAGTATTTCAAAAATTTTCATAGAATAATTTTGAGATAATTTTTTTGCATGGACTTCCATCAAAACCTTCCCCCGTAACATATATAAAGGATCTGAAAAGCTTCGTAGCATTTCGAACAATCCTAAATTTAATTTGATTTTTTAACGAAAACTAGGATAAAATTGTGTATAATATACTACGAATTTTTGACCCAAATAGTATTTCAAAAAAATTCATTGAATCTAATTTTGAGATAATTTTTTTTACGGACTTCCATCATAACCTTCCCTCGTACTATTTAGAAAGGATCTGAAAAGTTTCGTAGCATTTCGAACAATCCTCAATTTAATTTTATTTTTTTGTCCGAAACTAGTATAAAATTGTGTATAATATACTACAAGTTTTGAACGAAAGTAGTATTTCAAACAGTTTCATAGAATCTAATTTTGAGATAATTTTTTGCATGGACTTCCATCATAATATTCCCTCGTAACATAAAGATAGGATCTGAAAATTTTCATAGCATTTTGAAAAATCCTCGATTTAATTTGATTATTTGACCGAAACTAGTATAAAATTGTGTATAATATACTACGATTTTTGACCTAAACAAGCATTTCAAAAAGTTATATAGAATATAATTTTGACATATTTTTTTGCATGGACTTCCATCATAACCTTCCCTCATACCATATAGAAAGGAACTTAAAATATTCGTAGTATTTCGAACAATCCTCAATTTAATTTGATTTTTTGACCGAAACTAGTATAAAATTATGTATAATAAACTACAAATTTTGACCGAAACTAGTATTTCAAAAAGTTTCATAGAAAATAATTTTGAGATAAGTTTTTGCATGGACTTCCATCATAACCTCCCCTCGTAATATATATAAAGGATGAGAAAAATTTCGTAGCATTTCGAACAATCCTCGATTTAATTTGATTTTTTGACGAAAACTAGTATAAAATTGTGTAAAATATACTACGATTTTTTAACCTAAACTAGTATTTCAAAACGTTTCATAGAATATAATTTTGAGGTAATTTTTTTCATGGAATTCCATCATAACCTTCCCTCGTAACATATATAAAGGATCAGAAAGGTTTCGTAGCATTTCGAACAATCCTTAATTTAATTTGATTTTTTTCCACCGAAACTAGTATAGAATTGTGTATAATATACTACGATTTTTTGACCCAAATAGTATTTTAAAAAATTTCATTGAATCTAATTTTGAGATAAATTTTTTTGCATGGAATTCCATCATAACCTTCCCCCGTAACATATATGAAGGATCAGAAAAGTTTCGTAGCATTTCGAACAATCCTCAATTTAATTTGATTTTTTTGTCCGAAACTATTATAAAATTGTGAATAATATACTACAATTTTTGACCGAAACAAGTATTTCAAAAATTTTCATAGAATAATTTTGAGATAATTTTTTTGCATGGACTTCCATCAAAACCTTCCCTCGTAACATATATAAAGGATCTGAAAAGCTTCGTAGCATTTCGAACAATCCTCAATTCAATTTGATTTTTTGACGAAAACTAGGATAAAATTGTGTATAATATACTACGAATTTTTGACCCAAATAGTATTTCAAAAAAATTCATTGAATCTAATTTTGAGATAATTTTTTTTACGGACTTCCATCATAACCTTCCCTCGTACTATTTAGAAAGGATCTGAAAAGTTTCGTAGCATTTCGAACAATCCTCAATTTAATTTTATTTTTTTGTCCGAAACTAGTATAAAATTGTGTATAATATACTACAAGTTTTGAACGAAAGTAGTATTTCAAACAGTTTCATAGAATCTAATTTTGAGATAATTTTTTGCATGGACTTCCATCATAACATTCCCTCGTAACATATAGAAAGGATCTGAAAATTTTCATAGCATTTTGAACAATCCTCGATTTAATTTGATTATTTGACCGAAACTAGTATTTCAAAAAGTTATATAGAATATAATTATTAGATATTTTTTTGCATGGACTTCCATCACAACCTTCCCTCATATCATATAGAAAGGATCTGAAAAAATTCGTAGCATTTCGAACAATCCTCAATTTAATTTGATTTTTTGACCGAAACTAGTATAAAATTGTGTATAATAAACTACAATTTTTGACCGAAACTAGTATTTCAAAAAGTTTCATAGAAAATAATTTTGAGATAAGTTTTTGCATGGACTTCCATCATAACCTTCCCTCGTAACATATATAAAGGATGAGAAAAGTTTCGTAGCATTTCGAACAATCCTCGATTTAATTTGAAGTTTTGACGAAAACTAGTATAAAATTGTGGATAATATACTACGATTTTTTAACCTAAACTAGTATTTCAAAAAGTTTCATAGAATATAATTTTGAGGTAATTTTTTGCATGGAATTCCATCATAACCTTCCCTCGTAACATATATAAAGGATCAGAAAAGTTTCGTAGCATTTCGAACAATCCTCAATTTAATTTGATTTTTTTGTCCCAACCTAGTATAAAATTGTGAATAATATACTACAATTTTTGACCGAAACTAGTATTTCACAAATTTTCATAGAATAATTTTGAGAAATTTTTTTGGCATGGACTTCCATCATAACCTTCCCTCGTAACATATAGAGAGGATCTGAAAAGCTTCGTAGCATTTCGAACAATCCTCAATTTAATTTGATTTTTTGACGAAAAGTAGTATAAAATTGTGTATAATATACTACGAATTTTTGACCCAAATAGTATTTCAAAAAAATTCATTGAATCTAATTTTGAGATAATTTTTTTCAGGGACTTCCATCATAACCTTCCCTCGTACCATTTAGAAAGGATCTGAAAAATTTCGTAGCATTTAGAATAATCCTCAATTTAATTTTATTTTTTTGACCGAAACTAGTATAAAATTGTGTATAATATACTACAAGTTTTTAACGAAATTAGTATTTCAAACAGTTTCATAGAATCTAATTTTGAGATAATTTTTTGCATGGACTTCCATCATAATATTCCCTCGTAACATATAGAAAGGATCTGAAAATTTTCATAGCATTTTGAACAATCCTCGATTTAATTTGATTATTTGACCGAAACTAGGATAAAATTGTGTATAATATACTAAGATTTTTGACCTAAACTAGCATTTCAAAATGTTATATAGAATATAATTTTGACATATTTTTTTGCATGGACTTCCATCATAACCTTCCCTCATACCATATAGAAAGGAACTTAAAATATTCGTAGTATTTCGAACAATCCTCAATTTAATTTGATTTTTTGACCGAAACTAGTATAAAATTATGTATAATAAACTACAAATTTTGACCGAAACTAGTATTTCAAAAAGTTTCATAGAAAATAATTTTGAGATAAGTTTTTGCATGGACTTCCATCATAACCTCCCCTCGTAATATATATAAAGGATGAGAAAAATTTCGTAGCATTTCGAACAATCCTCGATTTAATTTGATTTTTTGACGAAAACTAGTATAAAATTGTGTAAAATATACTACGATTTTTTAACCTAAACTAGTATTTCAAAACGTTTCATAGAATATAATTTTGAGGTAATTTTTTTCATGGAATTCCATCATAACCTTCCCTCGTAACATATATAAAGGATCAGAAAGGTTTCGTAGCATTTCGAACAATCCTTAATTTAATTTGATTTTTTTCCACCGAAACTAGTATAGAATTGTGTATAATATACTACGATTTTTTGACCCAAATAGTATTTTAAAAAATTTCATTGAATCTAATTTTGAGATAAATTTTTTTGCATGGAATTCCATCATAACCTTCCCCCGTAACATATATGAAGGATCAGAAAAGTTTCGTAGCATTTCGAACAATCCTCAATTTAATTTGATTTTTTTGTCCGAAACTATTATAAAATTGTGAATAATATACTACAATTTTTGACCGAAACAAGTATTTCAAAAATTTTCATAGAATAATTTTGAGATAATTTTTTTGCATGGACTTCCATCAAAACCTTCCCTCGTAACATATATAAAGGATCTGAAAAGCTTCGTAGCATTTCGAACAATCCTCAATTCAATTTGATTTTTTGACGAAAACTAGGATAAAATTGTGTATAATATACTACGAATTTTTGACCCAAATAGTATTTCAAAAAAATTCATTGAATCTAATTTTGAGATAATTTTTTTTACGGACTTCCATCATAACCTTCCCTCGTACTATTTAGAAAGGATCTGAAAAGTTTCGTAGCATTTCGAACAATCCTCAATTTAATTTTATTTTTTTGTCCGAAACTAGTATAAAATTGTGTATAATATACTACAAGTTTTGAACGAAAGTAGTATTTCAAACAGTTTCATAGAATCTAATTTTGAGATAATTTTTTGCATGGACTTCCATCATAACATTCCCTCGTAACATATAGAAAGGATCTGAAAATTTTCATAGCATTTTGAACAATCCTCGATTTAATTTGATTATTTGACCGAAACTAGTATTTCAAAAAGTTATATAGAATATAATTATTAGATATTTTTTTGCATGGACTTCCATCACAACCTTCCCTCATATCATATAGAAAGGATCTGAAAAAATTCGTAGCATTTCGAACAATCCTCAATTTAATTTGATTTTTTGACCGAAACTAGTATAAAATTGTGTATAATAAACTACAATTTTTGACCGAAACTAGTATTTCAAAAAGTTTCATAGAAAATAATTTTGAGATAAGTTTTTGCATGGACTTCCATCATAACCTTCCCTCGTAACATATATAAAGGATGAGAAAAGTTTCGTAGCATTTCGAACAATCCTCGATTTAATTTGAAGTTTTGACGAAAACTAGTATAAAATTGTGGATAATATACTACGATTTTTTAACCTAAACTAGTATTTCAAAAAGTTTCATAGAATATAATTTTGAGGTAATTTTTTGCATGGAATTCCATCATAACCTTCCCTCGTAACATATATAAAGGATCAGAAAAGTTTCGTAGCATTTCGAACAATCCTCAATTTAATTTGATTTTTTTGTCCCAACCTAGTATAAAATTGTGAATAATATACTACAATTTTTGACCGAAACTAGTATTTCACAAATTTTCATAGAATAATTTTGAGAAATTTTTTTGGCATGGACTTCCATCATAACCTTCCCTCGTAACATATAGAGAGGATCTGAAAAGCTTCGTAGCATTTCGAACAATCCTCAATTTAATTTGATTTTTTGACGAAAAGTAGTATAAAATTGTGTATAATATACTACGAATTTTTGACCCAAATAGTATTTCAAAAAAATTCATTGAATCTAATTTTGAGATAATTTTTTTCAGGGACTTCCATCATAACCTTCCCTCGTACCATTTAGAAAGGATCTGAAAAATTTCGTAGCATTTAGAATAATCCTCAATTTAATTTTATTTTTTTGACCGAAACTAGTATAAAATTGTGTATAATATACTACAAGTTTTTAACGAAATTAGTATTTCAAACAGTTTCATAGAATCTAATTTTGAGATAATTTTTTGCATGGACTTCCATCATAATATTCCCTCGTAACATATAGAAAGGATCTGAAAATTTTCATAGCATTTTGAACAATCCTCGATTTAATTTGATTATTTGACCGAAACTAGTATAAAATTGTGTATAATATATTACGATTATTGACCTAAACAAGCATTTTAAAAAGTTATATAGAATATAATTTTGAGATATTTTTTTGCATGGACTTCCATTACAACTTTCCCTCATACCATATAGAAAGGATCTGAAAATATTCGTAGTATTTCGAACAATCCTCAATTTAATTTGATTTTTTGCCCGAAACTAGTATAAAATTGTGTATAATAAACTACAAATTTTGACCGAAACTAGTATTTCAAAAAGTTTCATAGAAAATAATTTTGAGATAAGTTTTTGCATGGACTTCCATCATAACCTCCCCTCGTAACATATATAAAGGATGAGAAAAGTTTCGTAGCATTTCGAACAATCATCGATTTAATTTGATTTTTTGACGAAAACTAGTATAAAATTGTGTAAAATATACTACGATTTTTTAACCTAAACTAGTATTTCAAAAAGTTTCATAGAATATAATTTTGAGGTAATTTTTTGCATGGAATTCCATCATAACCTTCCCTCGTAACATATATAAAGGATCAGAAAGGTTTCGTAGCATTTCGAACAATCCTCAATTTAATTTGATTTTTTTCCACCGAAACTAGTATAAAATTGTGTATAATATACTACGATTTTTTGACCCAAATGATATTTCAAAAAATTTCATTGAATCTAATTTTGAGATAAATTTTTTTGCATGGAATTCCAACATAACCTTCCCCCGTAACATATATGAAGGATCAGAAAAGTTTCGTAGCATTTCGAACAATCCTCAATTTAATTTGATTTTTTTGTCCGAAACTAGTATAAAATTGTGAATAATATACTACAATTTTTGACCGAAACAAGTATTTCAAAAATTTTCATAGAATAATTTTGAGATAATTTTTTTGCATGGACTTCCATCATAACCTTCCCTCGTAACATATATAAAGGATCTGAAAAGCTTCGTAGCATTTCGAACAATCCTCAATTTAATTTTTTTTTGACGAAAACTAGTATAAAATTGTGTATAATATACTACGAATTTTTGACCCAAATAGTATTTCAAAAAAATTCATTGAATCTAATTTTGAGATAATTTTTTTTACGGACTTCCATCATAACCTTCCCTCGTACTATTTAGAAAGGATCTGAAAAGTTTCGTAGCATTTCGGACAATCCTCAATTTAATTTTATTTTTTTTTCCGAAACTAGTATAAAATTGTGTATAATATACTACAAGTTTTGAACGAAAGTAGTATTTCAAACAGTTTCATAGAATCTAATTTTGAGATAATTTTTTGCATGGACTTCCATCATAACATTCCCTCGTAACATATAGAAAGGATCTGAAAATTTTCATAGCATTTTGAACAATCCTCGATTTAATTTGATTATTTGACCGAAACTATTATAAAATTGTGTATAATATACTACGATTTTTGACCTAAACTAGCATTTCAAAAAGTTATATAGAATATAATTATTAGATATTTTTTTGCATGGACTTCCATCACAACCTTCCCTCATATCATATAGAAAGGATCTGAAAAAATTCGTAGCATTTCGAACAATCCTCAATTTAATTTGATTTTTTGACCGAAACTAGTATAAAATTGTGTATAATAAACTACAATTTTTGACCGAAACTAGTATTTCAAAAAGTTTCATAGAAAATAATTTTGAGATAAGTTTTTGCATGGACTTCCATCATAACCTTCCCTCGTAACATATATAAAGGATGAGAAAAGTTTCGTAGCATTTCGAACAATCCTCGATTTAATTTGAAGTTTTGACGAAAACTAGTATAAAATTGTGGATAATATACTACGATTTTTTAACCTAAACTAGTATTTCAAAAAGTTTCATAGAATATAATTTTGAGGTAATTTTTTGCATGGAATTCCATCATAACCTTCCCTCGTAACATATATAAAGGATCAGAAAAGTTTCGTAGCATTTCGAACAATCCTCAATTTAATTTGATTTTTTTGTCCCAACCTAGTATAAAATTGTGAATAATATACTACAATTTTTGACCGAAACTAGTATTTCACAAATTTTCATAGAATAATTTTGAGAAATTTTTTTGGCATGGACTTCCATCATAACCTTCCCTCGTAACATATAGAGAGGATCTGAAAAGCTTCGTTGCATTTCGAACAATCCTCAATTTAATTTGATTTTTTGACGAAAAGTAGTATAAAATTGTGTATAATATACTACGAATTTTTGACCCAAATAGTATTTCAAAAAAATTCATTGAATCTAATTTTGAGATAATTTTTTTCAGGGACTTCCATCATAACCTTCCCTCGTACCATTTAGAAAGGATCTGAAAAATTTCGTAGCATTTAGAATAATCCTCAATTTAATTTAATTTTTTTGACCGAAACTAGTATAAAATTGTGTATAATATACTACAAGTTTTTAACGAAATTAGTATTTCAAACAGTTTCATAGAATCTAATTTTGAGATAATTTTTTGCATGGACTTCCATCATAATATTCCCTCGTAACATATAGAAAGGATCTGAAAATTTTCATAGCATTTTGAACAATCCTCGATTTAATTTGATTATTTGACCGAAACTAGTATAAAATTGTGTATAATATATTACGATTATTGACCTAAACAAGCATTTTAAAAAGTTATATAGAATATAATTTTGAGATATTTTTTTGCATGGACTTCCATTACAACTTTCCCTCATACCATATAGAAAGGATCTGAAAATATTCGTAGTATTTCGAACAATCCTCAATTTAATTTGATTTTTTGCCCGAAACTAGTATAAAATTGTGTATAATAAACTACAAATTTTGACCGAAACTAGTATTTCAAAAAGTTTCATAGAAAATAATTTTGAGATAAGTTTTTGCATGGACTTCCATCATAACCTCCCCTCATAACATATATAAAGGATGAGAAAAGTTTCGTAGCATTTCGAACAATCATCGATTTAATTTGATTTTTTGACGAAAACTAGTATAAAATTGTGTAAAATATACTACGATTTTTTAACCTAAACTAGTATTTCAAAAAGTTTCATAGAATATAATTTTGAGGTAATTTTTTGCATGGAATTCCATCATAACCTTCCCTCGTAACATATATAAAGGATCAGAAAGGTTTCGTAGCATTTCGAACAATCCTCAATTTAATTTGATTTTTTTCCACCGAAACTAGTATAAAATTGTGTATAATATACTACGATTTTTTGACCCAAATGATATTTCAAAAAATTTCATTGAATCTAATTTTGAGATAAATTTTTTTGCATGGAATTCCAACATAACCTTCCCCCGTAACATATATGAAGGATCAGAAAAGTTTCGTAGCATTTCGAACAATCCTCAATTTAATTTGATTTTTTTGTCCGAAACTAGTATAAAATTGTGAATAATATACTACAATTTTTGACCGAAACAAGTATTTCAAAAATTTTCATAGAATAATTTTGAGATAATTTTTTTGCATGGACTTCCATCATAACCTTCCCTCGTAACATATATAAAGGATCTGAAAAGCTTCGTAGCATTTCGAACAATCCTCAATTTAATTTTTTTTTGACGAAAACTAGTATAAAATTGTGTATAATATACTACGAATTTTTGACCCAAATAGTATTTAAAAAAAATTCATTGAATCTAATTTTGAGATAATTTTTTTTACGGACTTCCATCATAACCTTCCCTCGTACTATTTAGAAAGGATCTGAAAAGTTTCGTAGCATTTCGGACAATCCTCAATTTAATTTTATTTTTTTTTCCGAAACTAGTATAAAATTGTGTATAATATACTACAAGTTTTGAACGAAAGTAGTATTTCAAACAGTTTCATAGAATCTAATTTTGAGATAATTTTTTGCATGGACTTCCATCATAACATTCCCTCGTAACATATAGAAAGGATCTGAAAATTTTCATAGCATTTTGAACAATCCTCGATTTAATTTGATTATTTGACCGAAACTATTATAAAATTGTGTATAATATACTACGATTTTTGACCTAAACTAGCATTTCAAAAAGTTATATAGAATATAATTATTAGATATTTTTTTGCATGGACTTCCATCACAACCTTCCCTCATATCATATAGAAAGGATCTGAAAAAATTCGTAGCATTTCGAACAATCCTCAATTTAATTTGATTTTTTGACCGAAACTAGTATAAAATTGTGTATAATAAACTACAATTTTTGACCGAAACTAGTATTTCAAAAAGTTTCATAGAAAATAATTTTGAGATAAGTTTTTGCATGGACTTCCATCATAACCTTCCCTCGTAACATATATAAAGGATGAGAAAAGTTTCGTAGCATTTCGAACAATCCTCGATTTAATTTGAAGTTTTGACGAAAACTAGTATAAAATTGTGGATAATATACTACGATTTTTTAACCTAAACTAGTATTTCAAAAATTTTCATAGAATATAATTTTGAGGTAATTTTTTGCATGGAATTCCATCATAACCTTCCCTCGTAACATATATAAAGGATCAGAAAAGTTTCGTAGCATTTCGAACAATCCTCAATTTAATTTGATTTTTTTGTCCCAACCTAGTATAAAATTGTGAATAATATACTACAATTTTTGACCGAAACTAGTATTTCACAAATTTTCATAGAATAATTTTGAGAAATTTTTTTGGCATGGACTTCCATCATAACCTTCCCTCGTAACATATAGAGAGGATCTGAAAAGCTTCGTAGCATTTCGAACAATCCTCAATTTAATTTGATTTTTTGACGAAAAGTAGTATAAAATTGTGTATAATATACTACGAATTTTTGACCCAAATAGTATTTCAAAAAAATTCATTGAATCTAATTTTGAGATAATTTTTTTCAGGGACTTCCATCATAACCTTCCCTCGTACCATTTAGAAAGGATCTGAAAAATTTCGTAGCATTTAGAATAATCCTCAATTTAATTTTATTTTTTTGACCGAAACTAGTATAAAATTGTGTATAATATACTACAAGTTTTTAACGAAATTAGTATTTCAAACAGTTTCATAGAATCTAATTTTGAGATAATTTTTTGCATGGACTTCCATCATAATATTCCCTCGTAACATATAGAAAGGATCTGAAAATTTTCATAGCATTTTGAACAATCCTCGATTTAATTTGATTATTTGACCGAAACTAGTATAAAATTGTGTATAATATATTACGATTATTGACCTAAACAAGCATTTTAAAAAGTTATATAGAATATAATTTTGAGATATTTTTTTGCATGGACTTCCATTACAACTTTCCCTCATACCATATAGAAAGGATCTGAAAATATTTGTAGTATTTCGAACAATCCTCAATTTAATTTGATTTTTTGCCCGAAACTAGTATAAAATTGTGTATAATAAACTACAAATTTTGACCGAAACTAGTATTTCAAAAAGTTTCATAGAAAATAATTTTGAGATAAGTTTTTGCATGGACTTCCATCATAACCTCCCCTCGTAACATATATAAAGGATGAGAAAAGTTTCGTAGCATTTCGAACAATCATCGATTTAATTTGATTTTTTGAGGAAAACTAGTATAAAATTGTGTAAAATATACTACGATTTTTTAACCTAAACTAGTATTTCAAAAAGTTTCATAGAATATAATTTTGAGGTAATTTTTTGCATGGAATTCCATCATAACCTTCCCTCGTAACATATATAAAGGATCAGAAAGGTTTCGTAGCATTTCGAACAATCCTCAATTTAATTTGATTTTTTTCCACCGAAACTAGTATAAAATTGTGTATAATATACTACGATTTTTTGACCCAAATAATATTTCAAAAAATTTCATTGAATCTAATTTTGAGATAAATTTTTTTGCATGGAATTCCAACATAACCTTCCCCCGTAACATATATGAAGGATCAGAAAAGTTTCGTAGCATTTCGAACAATCCTCAATTTAATTTGATTTTTTTGTCCGAAACTAGTATAAAATTGTGAATAATATACTACAATTTTTGACCGAAACAAGTATTTCAAAAATTTTCATAGAATAATTTTGAGATAATTTTTTTGCATGGACTTCCATCATAACCTTCCCTCGTAACATATATAAAGGATCTGAAAAGCTTCGTAGCATTTCGAACAATCCTCAATTTAATTTTTTTTTGACGAAAACTAGTATAAAATTGTGTATAATATACTACGAATTTTTGACCCAAATAGTATTTCAAAAAAATTCATTGAATCTAATTTTGAGATAATTTTTTTTACGGACTTCCATCATAACCTTCCCTCGTACTATTTAGAAAGGATCTGAAAAGTTTCGTAGCATTTCGGACAATCCTCAATTTAATTTTATTTTTTTTCTCCGAAACTAGTATAAAATTGTGTATAATATACTACAAGTTTTGAACGAAAGTAGTATTTCAAACAGTTTCATAGAATCTAATTTTGAGATAATTTTTTGCATGGACTTCCATCATAACATTCCCTCGTAACATATAGAAAGGATCTGAAAATTTTCATAGCATTTTGAACAATCCTCGATTTAATTTGATTATTTGACCGAAACTATTATAAAATTGTGTATAATATACTACGATTTTTGACCTAAACTAGCATTTCAAAAAGTTATATAGAATATAATTATTAGATATTTTTTTGCATGGACTTCCATCACAACCTTCCCTCATATCATATAGAAAGGATCTGAAAAAATTCGTAGCATTTCGAACAATCCTCAATTTAATTTGATTTTTTGACCGAAACTAGTATAAAATTGTGTATAATAAACTACAATTTTTGACCGAAACTAGTATTTCAAAAAGTTTCATAGAAAATAATTTTGAGATAAGTTTTTGCATGGACTTCCATCATAACCTTCCCTCGTAACATATATAAAGGATGAGAAAAGTTTCGTAGCATTTCGAACAATCCTCGATTTAATTTGAAGTTTTGACGAAAACTAGTATAAAATTGTGGATAATATACTACGATTTTTTAACCTAAACTAGTATTTCAAAAAGTTTCATAGAATATAATTTTGAGGTAATTTTTTGCATGGAATTCCATCATAACCTTCCCTCGTAACATATATAAAGGATCAGAAAAGTTTCGTAGCATTTCGAACAATCCTCAATTTAATTTGATTTTTTTGTCCCAACCTAGTATAAAATTGTGAATAATATACTACAATTTTTGACCGAAACTAGTATTTCACAAATTTTCATAGAATAATTTTGAGAAATTTTTTTGGCATGGACTTCCATCATAACCTTCCCTCGTAACATATAGAGAGGATCTGAAAAGCTTCGTAGCATTTCGAACAATCCTCAATTTAATTTGATTTTTTGACGAAAAGTAGTATAAAATTGTGTATAATATACTACGAATTTTTGACCCAAATAGTATTTCAAAAAAATTCATTGAATCTAATTTTGAGATAATTTTTTTCAGGGATTTCCATCATAACCTTCCCTCGTACCATTTAGAAAGGATCTGAAAAATTTCGTAGCATTTAGAATAATCCTCAATTTAATTTTATTTTTTTGACCGAAACTAGTATAAAATTGTGTATAATATACTACAAGTTTTTAACGAAATTAGTATTTCAAACAGTTTCATAGAATCTAATTTTGAGATAATTTTTTGCATGGACTTCCATCATAATATTCCCTCGTAACATATAGAAAGGATCTGAAAATTTTCATAGCATTTTGAACAATCCTCGATTTAATTTGATTATTTGACCGAAACTAGTATAAAATTGTGTATAATATATTACGATTATTGACCTAAACAAGCATTTTAAAAAGTTATATAGAATATAATTTTGAGATATTTTTTTGCATGGACTTCCATTACAACTTTCCCTCATACCATATAGAAAGGATCTGAAAATATTCGTAGTATTTCGAACAATCCTCAATTTAATTTGATTTTTTGCCCGAAACTAGTATAAAATTGTGTATAATAAACTACAAATTTTGACCGAAACTAGTATTTCAAAAAGTTTCATAGAAAATAATTTTGAGATAAGTTTTTGCATGGACTTCCATCATAACCTCCCCTCGTAACATATATAAAGGATGAGAAAAGTTTCGTAGCATTTCGAACAATCATCGATTTAATTTGATTTTTTGACGAAAACTAGTATAAAATTGTGTAAAATATACTACGATTTTTTAACCTAAACTAGTATTTCAAAAAGTTTCATAGAATATAATTTTGAGGTAATTTTTTGCATGGAATTCCATCATAACCTTCCCTCGTAACATATATAAAGGATCAGAAAGGTTTCGTAGCATTTCGAACAATCCTCAATTTAATTTGATTTTTTTCCACCGAAACTAGTATAAAATTGTGTATAATATACTACGATTTTTTGACCCAAATAATATTTCAAAAAATTTCATTGAATCTAATTTTGAGATAAATTTTTTTGCATGGAATTCCAACATAACCTTCCCCCGTAACATATATGAAGGATCAGAAAAGTTTCGTAGCATTTCGAACAATCCTCAATTTAATTTGATTTTTTTGTCCGAAACTAGTATAAAATTGTGAATAATATACTACAATTTTTGACCGAAACAAGTATTTCAAAAATTTTCATAGAATAATTTTGAGATAATTTTTTTGCATGGACTTCCATCATAACCTTCCCTCGTAACATATATAAAGGATCTGAAAAGCTTCGTAGCATTTCGAACAATCCTCAATTTAATTTTTTTTTGACGAAAACTAGTATAAAATTGTGTATAATATACTACGAATTTTTGACCCAAATAGTATTTCAAAAAAATTCATTGAATCTAATTTTGAGATAATTTTTTTTCAGGGACTTCCATCATAACCTTCCCCCGTACATTTTAGAAATGATCTGAAAAATTTCGTAGCATTTAGAATAATCCTCAATTTAATTTGATTTTTTTGACCGAAACTAGTATAAAATTGTGTATAATATACTACAAGTTTTGAACGAAAGTAGTATTTCAAACAGTTTCATAGAATCTAATTTTGAGATAATTTTTTGCATGGACTTCCATCATAACATTCCCTCGTAACATATAGAAAGGATCTGAAAATTTTCATAGCATTTTGAACAATCCTCGATTTAATTTGATTATTTGACCGAAACTAGTATAAAATTGTGTATAATATACTACGATTTTTGACCTAAACTAGCATTTCAAAAAGTTATATAGAATATAATTTTGAGATATTTTTTTGCATGGACTTCCATCATAACCTTCCCCCAACCATATAGAAAGGATCTGAAAATATTCGTAGCATTTCGAACAATCCTCAATTTAATTTGATTTTTTGACCGAAACAAGTATAAAATTGTGTATAATAAACTACAATTTTTGACCGAAACTAGTATTTCAAAAAGTTTCATAGAAAATAATTTTGGGATAAGTTTTTGCATGGACTTCCATCATAACCTTCCCTCCTAACATATATAAAGGATGAGAAAAGTTTCGTAGCATTTCGAACAATCCTCGATTTAATTTGATTTTTTTGACGAAAACTAGTATAAAATTGTGTATAATATACTACAATTTTTTGACCTAAACTAGGATTTCAAAAAGTTTCATAGAATATAATTTTGAGGTAATTTTTTGCATGGAATTCCATCATAACCTTCCCTCGTAACATATATAAAGGATCAGAAAAGTTTCGTAGCATTTCGAACAATCCTCAATTTAATTTGATTTTTTTTCACCGAAACTAGTATAAAATTGTGTATGATATACTACGATTTTTTGACCGAAATAGTATTTCAAAAAATTTCATTGAATCTAATTTTGAGATAATTTATTTGCATGGAATTCCATCATAACCTTCCCCCGTAACATATATGAAGGATCAGAAAAGTTTCGTAGCATTTCGAACTATCCTCAATTTAATTTGATTTTTTTGTCCGAAACTAGTATAAAATTGTGAATAATATACTACAATTTTTGACCGAAACTAGTATTTCGAAAATTTTCATAGAATAATTTTGAGATGAATTTTTTGCATGGACTTCCATCATAACCTTCCCTCGTAACATATTGAAAGGAACTGAAAAGCTTCGTAGCATTTCGAACAATCCTCAATTTAATTTGATTTTTTGACGAAAACAAGTATAAAATCGTGTATAATATACTACGAATTTTTGACCCAAATAGTATTTCAAAAAAATTCATTGAATCTAGTTTTGAGATAATTTTTTTTCTGGGACTTCCATCATAACCTTCCCTCGTACCATTTAGGAAGAATCTGAAAAATTTCGTAGCATTTAGAATAATCCTCAATTTAATTTGATTTTTTTGACCGAAACTAGTATAAAATTGTGTATAATATACTACCAGTTTTGAACGAAAGTAGTATTTCAAAAAGTTTCATAGAATCTAATTTTGAGATAATTTTTTGCATGGACTTCCATCATAACATTCCCTCGTAACATATAGAAAGGATCTGAAAATTTTCATAGCATTTTGAAAAATCCTCGATTTAATTTGATTATTTGACCTAAACTAGTATAAAATTGTGTATAATATACTACGATTTTTGACCTAAACAAGCATTTCAAAAAGTTATATAGAATATAATTTTGAGATATTTTTTTGCATGGACTTCCATCATAACCTTCCCTCATACCACATAGAAAGGATCTGAAAAAATTCGTAGTATTTCGAACAATCCTCAATTTAATTTGATTTTTTGACCGAAACTAGTATAAAATTGTGTATAATAAACTACAAATTTTGACCGAAACTAGTATTTCAAAAAGTTTCATAGAAAATAATTTTGAGATAAGTTTTTGCATGGACTTCCATCATAACCTCCCCTCGTAACATATATAAAGGATGAGAAAAGTTTCGTAGCATTTCGAACAATCCTCGATTTAATTTGATTTTTTGACGAAAACTAGTATAAAGTTGTGTAAAATATATTACGATTTTTTAACCTAAACTAGTATTTCAAAACGTTTCATAGAATATAATTTTTAGGTAATTTTTTGCATGGAATTCCATCATAACCTTCCCTCGTAACATATATAAAGGATCAGAAAGGTTTCGTAGCATTTCGAACAATCCTCAATTTAATTTGATTTTTTTTCACCGAAACTAGTATAAAATTGTGTATAATATACTACGATTTTTTGACCCAAATAGTATTTCAAAAAACTTCATTGAATCTAATTTTGAGATAAATTTTTTTGCATGGAATTCCATCATAACCTTCCTCCGTAACATATATGAAGGATCATAAAAGTTTCGTAGCATTTCGAACAATCCTCAATTTAATTTGATTTTTTTGTCCGAAACTAGTATAAAATTGTGAATAATATACTACAATTTTTGACCGAAACAAGTATTTTAAAAATTTTCATAGAATAATTTTGAGATAATTTTTTTGCATGGACTTCCATCAAAACATTCCCTCGTAACATATATAAAGGATCTGAAAAGCTTCGTAGCATTTTGAATAATCCTCAATTTAATTTTATTTTTTGACGAAAACTAGTATAAAATTGTGTATAATATACTACGAATTTTTGACCCAAATAGTATTTCAAAAAAATTCATTGAATCTAATTTTGAGATAATTTTTTTTCAGGGACTTCCATCATAACCTTCCCCCGTACATTTTAGAAATGATCTGAAAAATTTCGTAGCATTTAGAATAATCCTCAATTTAATTTGATTTTTTTGACCGAAACTAGTATAAAATTGTGTATAATATACTACAAGTTTTGAACGAAAGTAGTATTTCAAACAGTTTCATAGAATCTAATTTTGAGATAATTTTTTGCATGGACTTCCATCATAACATTCCCTCGTAACATATAGAAAGGATCTGAAAATTTTCATAGCATTTTGAACAATCCTCGATTTAATTTGATTATTTGACCGAAACTAGTATAAAATTGTGTATAATATACTACAATTTTTGACCTAAACTAGTATTTCAAAAAGTTATATAGAATATAATTTTGAGATATTTTTTTGCATGGACTTCCATCATAACCTTCCCCCAACCATATAGAAAGGATCTGAAAATATTCGTAGCATTTCGAATAATCCTCAATTTAATTTGATTTTTTGACCGAAACTAGTATAAAATTGTGTATAATAAACTACAATTTTTGACCGAAACTAGTATTTCAAAAAGTTTCATAGTAAATAATTTTGGGATAAGTTTTTGCATGGACTTCCATCATAACCTTCCCACCTAACATATATAAAGGATGAGAAAAGTTTCGTAGCATTTCGAACAATCCTCGATTTAATTTGATTTTTTTGACGAAAACTAGTATAAAATTGTGTATAATATACTACAATTTTGTGACCTAAACTAGTATTTCAAAAAGTTTCATAGAATATAATTTTGAGGTAATTTTTTGCATGGAATTCCATCATAACCTTCCCTCGTAACATATATAAAGGATCAGAAAAGTTTCGTAGCATTTCGAACAATCCTCAATTTAATTTGATTTTTTTTCACCGAAACTAGTATAAAATTGTGTATAATATACTACGATTTTTTGACCGAAATAGTATTTCAAAAAATTTCATTGAATCTAATTTTGAGATAATTTATTTGCATGGAATTCCATCATAACCTTCCCCCGTAACATATATGAAGGATCAGAAAAGTTTCGTAGCATTTCGAACAATCCTCAATTTAATTTGATTTTTTTGTCCGAAACTAGTATAAAATTGTGAATAATATACTACAATTTTTGAACGAAACTAGTATTTCGAAAATTTTCATAGAATAATTTTGAGATGAATTTTTTGCATGGACTTCCATCATAACCTTCCCTCGTAACATATTGAAAGGATCTGAAAAGCTTCGTAGCATTTCGAACAATCCTCAATTTAATTTGATTTTTTGACGAAAACAAGTATAAAATCGTGTATAATATACTACGAATTTTTGACCCAAATAGTATTTCAAAAAAATTCATTGAATCTAGTTTTGAGATAATTTTTTTTCAGGGACTTCCATCATAACCTTCCCTCGTACCATTTAGGAAGAATCTGAAAAATTTCGTAGCATTTAGAATAATCCTCAATTTAATTTGATTTTTTTGACCGAAACTAGTATAAAATTGTGTATAATATACTACCAGTTTTGAACGAAAGTAGTATTTCAAAAAGTTTCATAGAATCTAATTTTGAGATAATTTTTTGCATGGACTTCCATCATAACATTCCCTCGTAACATATAGAAAGGATCTGAAAATTTTCATAGCATTTTGAAAAATCCTCGATTTAATTTGATTATTTGACCTAAACTAGTATAAAATTGTGTATAATATACTACGATTTTTGACCTAAACAAGCATTTCAAAAAGTTATATAGAATATAATTTTGAGATATTTTTTTGCATGGACTTCCATCATAACCTTCCCTCATACCACATAGAAAGGATCTGAAAAAATTCGTAGTATTTCGAACAATCCTCAATTTAATTTGATTTTTTGACCGAAACTAGTATAAAATTGTGTATAATATACTACCAGTTTTGAACGAAAGTAGTATTTCAAAAAGTTTCATAGAATCTAATTTTGAGATAATTTTTTGCATGGACTTCCATCATAACATTCCCTCGTAACATATAGAAAGGATCTGAAAATTTTCATAGCATTTTGAACAATCCTCGATTTAATTTGATTATTTGACCGAAACTAGTATAAAATTGTGTATAATATACTACAATTTTTGACCTAAACTAGTATTTCAAAAAGTTATATAGAATATAATTTTGAGATATTTTTTTGCATGGACTTCCATCATAACCTTCCCCCAACCATATAGAAAGGATCTGAAAATATTCGTAGCATTTCGAATAATCCTCAATTTAATTTGATTTTTTGACCGAAACTAGTATAAAATTGTGTATAATAAACTACAATTTTTGACCGAAACTAGTATTTCAAAAAGTTTCATAGTAAATAATTTTGGGATAAGTTTTTGCATGGACTTCCATCATAACCTTCCCACCTAACATATATAAAGGATGAGAAAAGTTTCGTAGCATTTCGAACAATCCTCGATTTAATTTGATTTTTTTGACGAAAACTAGTATAAAATTGTGTATAATATACTACAATTTTGTGACCTAAACTAGTATTTCAAAAAGTTTCATAGAATATAATTTTGAGGTAATTTTTTGCATGGAATTCCATCATAACCTTCCCTCGTAACATATATAAAGGATCAGAAAAGTTTCGTAGCATTTCGAACAATCCTCAATTTAATTTGATTTTTTTTCACCGAAACTAGTATAAAATTGTGTATAATATACTACGATTTTTTGACCGAAATAGTATTTCAAAAAATTTCATTGAATCTAATTTTGAGATAATTTATTTGCATGGAATTCCATCATAACCTTCCCCCGTAACATATATGAAGGATCAGAAAAGTTTCGTAGCATTTCGAACAATCCTCAATTTAATTTGATTTTTTTGTCCGAAACTAGTATAAAATTGTGAATAATATACTACAATTTTTGAACGAAACTAGTATTTCGAAAATTTTCATAGAATAATTTTGAGATGAATTTTTTGCATGGACTTCCATCATAACCTTCCCTCGTAACATATTGAAAGGATCTGAAAAGCTTCGTAGCATTTCGAACAATCCTCAATTTAATTTGATTTTTTGACGAAAACAAGTATAAAATCGTGTATAATATACTACGAATTTTTGACCCAAATAGTATTTCAAAAAAATTCATTGAATCTAGTTTTGAGATAATTTTTTTTCAGGGACTTCCATCATAACCTTCCCTCGTACCATTTAGGAAGAATCTGAAAAATTTCGTAGCATTTAGAATAATCCTCAATTTAATTTGATTTTTTTGACCGAAACTAGTATAAAATTGTGTATAATATACTACCAGTTTTGAACGAAAGTAGTATTTCAAAAAGTTTCATAGAATCTAATTTTGAGATAATTTTTTGCATGGACTTCCATCATAACATTCCCTCGTAACATATAGAAAGGATCTGAAAATTTTCATAGCATTTTGAAAAATCCTCGATTTAATTTGATTATTTGACCTAAACTAGTATAAAATTGTGTATAATATACTACGATTTTTGACCTAAACAAGCATTTCAAAAAGTTATATAGAATATAATTTTGAGATATTTTTTTGCATGGACTTCCATCATAACCTTCCCTCATACCACATAGAAAGGATCTGAAAAAATTCGTAGTATTTCGAACAATCCTCAATTTAATTTGATTTTTTGACCGAAACTAGTATAAAATTGTGTATAATAAACTACAAATTTTGACCGAAACTAGTATTTCAAAAAGTTTCATAGAAAATAATTTTGAGATAAGTTTTTGCATGGACTTCCATCATAACCTCCCCTCGTAACATATATAAAGGATGAGAAAAGTTTCGTAGCATTTCGAACAATCCTCGATTTAATTTGATTTTTTGACGAAAACTAGTATAAAATTGTGTAAAATATACTACGATTTTTTAACCTAAACTAGTATTTCAAAACGTTTCATAGAATATAATTTTTAGGTAATTTTTTGCATGGAATTCCATCATAACCTTCCCTCGTAACATATATAAAGGATCAGAAAGGTTTCGTAGCATTTCGAGCAATCCTCAATTTAATTTGATTTTTTTCACCGAAACTAGTATAAAATTGTGTATAATATACTACGATTTTTTGACCCAAATAGTATTTCAAAAAATTTCATTGAATCTAATTTTGAGATAAATTTTTTTGCATGGAATTCCATCAGAACCTTCCCCCGTAACATATATGAAGGATCAGAAAAGGTTCGTAGCATTTCGAACAATCCTCAATTTAATTTGATTTTTTTGTCCGAAACTAGTATAAAATTGTGAATAATATACTACAATTTTTGACCGAAACAAGTATTTCAAAAATTTTCATAGAATAATTTTGAGATAATTTTTTTGCATGGACTTCCATCAAAACCTTCCCTCGTAACATATATAAAGGATCTGAAAAGCTTCGTAGCATTTCGAACAATCCTCAATTTAATTTAATTTTTTGACGAAAACTAGTATAAAATTGTGTATAATATACTACGAATTTTTGACCCAAATAGTATTTCAAAAAAATTCATTGAATCTAATTTTGAGATAATTTTTTTTCAGGGATTTCCATCATAACCTTCCCCCGTACATTTTAGAAATGATCTGAAAAATTTCGTAGCATTTAGAATAATCCTCAATTTAATTTGATTTTTTTGACCGAAACTAGTATAAAATTGTGTATAATATACTACAAGTTTTGAACGAAAGTAGTATTTCAAACAGTTTCATAGAATCTAATTTTGAGATAATTTTTTGCATGGACTTCCATCATAACATTCCCTCGTAACATATAGAAAGGATCTGAAAATTTTCATAGCATTTTGAATAATCCTCGATTTAATTTGATTATTTGACCGAAACTAGTATAAAATTGTGTATAATATACTACGATTTTTGACCTAAACTAGCATTTCAAAAAGTTATATAGAATATAATTTTGAGATATTTTTTTGCATGGACTTCCATCATAACCTTCCCCCAACCATATAGAAAGGATCTGAAAATATTCGTAGCATTTCGAACAATCCTCAATTTAATTTGATTTTTTGACCGAAACAAGTATAAAATTGTGTATAATAAACTACAATTTTTGACCGAAACTAGTATTTCAAAAAGTTTCATAGAAAATAATTTTGGGATAAGTTTTTGCATGGACTTCCATCATAACCTTCCCTCCTAACATATATAAAGGATGAGAAAAGTTTCGTAGCATTTCGAACAATCCTCGATTTAATTTGATTTTTTTGACGAAAACTAGTATAAAATTGTGTATAATATACTACAATTTTTTGACCTAAACTAGTATTTCAAAAAGTTTCATAGAATATAATTTTGAGGTAATTTTTTGCATGGAATAACATCATAACCTTCCCTCGTAACATATATAAAGGATCAGAAAAGTTTCGTAGCATTTCGAACAATCCTCAATTTAATTTGATTTTTTTTCACCGAAACTAGTATAAAATTGTGTATAATATACTACGATTTTTTGACCGAAATAGTATTTCAAAAAATTTTATTGAATCTAATTTTGAGATAATTTATTTGCATGGAATTCCATCATCACCTTCCCCCGTAACATATATGAAGGATCAGAAAAGTTTCGTAGCATTTCGAACAATCCTCAATTTAATTTGATTTTTTTGTCCGAAACTAGTATAAAATTGTGAATAATATACTACAATTTTTGAACGAAACTAGTATTTCAAAAATTTTCATAGAATAATTTTGAGATAAATTTTTTGCATGGACTTCCATCATAACCTTCCCTCGTAACAGATTGAAAGGATCTGAAAAGCTTCGTAGCATTTCGAACAATCCTCAATTTAATTTGATTTTTTGACGAAAACTAGTATAAAATCGTGTATAATATACTACGAATTTTTGACCCAAATAGTATTTCAAAAAAATTCATTGAATCTAGTTATGAGATAATTTTTTTTCAGGGACTTCCATCATAACCTTCCCTCGTACCATTTAGGAAGGATCTGAAAAATTTCGTAGCATTTAGAATAATCTTCAATTTAAATTGATTTTTTTGACCGAAACTAGTATAAAATTGTGTATAATATACTACCAGTTTTGAACGAAAGTAGTATTTCAAACAGTTTCATAGAATCTAATTTTGAGATAATTTTTTGCATGGACTTCCATCATAACATTCCCTCGTAACATATAGAAAGGATCTGAAAATTTTCATAGCATTTTGAAAAATCCTCGATTTAATTTGATTATTTGACCTAAACTAGTATAAAATTGTGTATAATATACTACGATTTTTGACCTAAACAAGCATTTCAAAAAGTTATATAGAATATAATTTTGAGATATTTTTTTGCATGGACTTCCATCATAACCTTCCCTCATACCACATAGAAAGGATCTGAAAAAATTCGTAGTATTTCGAACAATCCTCAATTTAATTTGAATTTTTGACCGAAACTAGTATAAAATTGTGTATAATAAACTACAAATTTTGACCGAAACTAGTATTTCAAAAACTTTCATAGAAAATAATTTTGAGATAAGTTTTTGCATGGACTTCCATCATAACCTCCCCTCGTAACATATATAAAGGATGAGAAAAGTTTCGTAGCATTTCGAACAATCCTCGATTTAATTTGATTTTTTGACGAAAACTAGTATAAAATTGTGTAAAATATACTACGATTTTTTAACCTAAACTAGTATTTCAAAACGTTTCATAGAATATAATTTTTAGGTAATTTTTTGCATGGAATTCCATCATAACCTTCCCTCGTAACATATATAAAGGATCAGAAAGGTTTCGTAGCATTTCGAACAATCCTCAATTTAATTTGATTTTTTTTCACCGAAACTAGTATAAAATTGTGTATAATATACTACGATTTTTTGACCCAAATAGTATTTCAAAAAATTTCATTGAATCTAATTTTGAGATAAATTTTTTTGCATGGAATTCCATCATAACCTTCCCCCGTAACATATATGAAGGATCAGAAAAGTTTCGTAGCATTTCGAACAATCCTCAATTTAATTTGATTTTTTTGTCCGAAACTAGTATAAAATTGTGAATAATATACTACAATTTTTGACCGAAACAAGTATTTCAAAAATTTTCATAGAATAATTTTGAGATAATTTTTTTGCATGGACTTCCATCAAAACCTTCCCTCGTAACATATATAAAGGATCTGAAAAGCTTCGTAGCATTTCGAACAATCCTCAATTTAATTTAATTTTTTGACGAAAACTAGTATAAAATTGTGTATAATATACTACGAATTTTTGACCCAAATAGTATTTCAAAAAAATTCATTGAATCTAATTTTGAGATAATTTTTTTTCAGGGACTTCCATCATAACCTTCCCCCGTACATTTTAGAAATGATTTGAAAAATTTCGTAGCATTTAGAATAATCCTCAATTTAATTTGATTTTTTTGACCGAAACTAGTATAAAATTGTGTATAATATACTACAAGTTTTGAACGAAAGTGGTATTTGAAACAGTTTCATAGAATCTAATTTTGAGATAATTTTTTGCATGGACTTCCATCATAACATTCCCTTGTAACATATAGAAAGGATCTGAAAATTTTCATAGCATTTTGAACAATCCTCGATTTAATTTGATTATTTGACCGAAACTAGTATAAAATTGTGTATAATATACTACGATTTTTGACCTAAACTAGCATTTCAAAAAGTTATATAGAATACACTTTTGAGATATTTTTTTGCATGGACTTCCATCATAACCTTCCCTCATACCATATAGAAAGGATCTGAAAAAATTCGTATCATTTCGAACAATCCTCAATTTAATTTGAATTTTTTGACCGAAACTAGTATAAAACTGTGTATAATATACTATAAGTTTTGAACGAAAGTAGTATTTCAAACAGTTTCATAGAATCTAATTTTGAGATAATTTTTTGCATGGACTTCCATCATAACATTCCCTCGTAACATATAGAAAGGATCTGAAAATTTTCATAGCATTTTAAACAATCCTCGATTTAATTTGATTATTTGACCGAAACTAGTATAAAATTGTGTATAATATACTACAATTTTTGACCTAAACTAGCATTTCAAAAAGTTATATAGAATATAATTTTGAGATATTTTTTTGCATGGACTTCCATCATAACCTTCCCCCAACCATATAGAAAGGATCTGAAAATATTCGTAGCATTTCGAACAATCCTCAATTTAATTTGATTTTTTGACCGAAACTAGTATAAAATTGTGTATAATAAACTACAATTTTTGACCGAAACTAGTATTTCAAAAAGTTTCATAGAAAATAATTTGGAGATAAGTTTTTGCATGGACTTCCATCATAACCTTCCCTCCTAACATATATAAAGGATGAGAAAAGTTTCGTAGCATTTCGAACAATCCTCGATTTAATTTGATTTTTTTGACGAAAACTAGTATAAAATTGTGTATAATATACTACAATTTTTTGACCTAAACTAGTATTTCAAAAAGTTTCATAGAATATAATTTTGAGGTAATTTTTTGCATGGAATTCCATCATAACCTTCCCTCGTAACATATATAAAGGATCAGAAAAGTTTCGTAGCATTTCGAACAATCCTCAATTTAATTTGATTTTTTTCCACCGAAACTAGTATAAAATTGTGTATAATATACTACGATTTTTTTGACCCAAATAGTATTTCAAAAAATTTCATTGAATCTAATTTTGAGATAATTTATTTGCATGGAATTCCATCATAACCTTCCCCCGTAACATATATGAAGGATCAGAAAAGTTTCGTAGCATTTCGAACAATCCTCAATTTAATTTGATTTTTTTGTCCGAATCTAGTATAAAATTGTGAATAATATACTACAATTTTTGACCGAAACTAGTATTTCAAAAATTTTCATAGAATAATTTTGAGATAAATTTTTTGCATGGACTTCCATCATAACCTTCCTCGTAACATATTGAAAGGATCTGAAAAGCTTCGTAGCATTTCGAACAATCCTCAATTTAATTTGATTTTTTGACGAAAACTAGTATAAAATCTTGTATAATATACTATGAATTTTTGACCCAAATAGTAATTCAAAAAAATTCATTGAATCTAGTTTTGAGATAATTTTTTGTCAGGGACTTCCATCATAACCTTCCCTCGTACCATTTAGGAAGGATCTAAAAAATTTCGTAGCATTTAGAATAATCCTCAATTTAAATTGATTTTTTTGACCGAAACTAGTATAAAATTGTGTATAATACACTACCAGTTTTGAACGAAAGTAGTATTTCAAACAGTTTCATAGAATCTAATTTTGAGATAATATTTTGCATGGACTTCCATCATAACATTCCCTCGTAACATATAGAAAGGATCTGAAAATTTTCATAGCATTTTGAAAAATCCTCATTTTAATTTGATTATTTGACCGAAACTAGTATAAAATTGTGTATAATATACTACGATTTTTGACCTAAACAAGCATTTCAAAAAGTTATATAGAATATAATTTTGAGATATTTTTTTGCATGGACTTCCATCATAACCTTCCCTCATACCATATAGAAAGGATCTGAAAAAATTCGTAGTATTTCGAACAATCCTCAATTTAATTTGATTTTTTTATCGAAACTAGTATAAAATTGTGTATAATAAACTACAATTTTTGACCGAAACTAGTATTTCAAAAAGTTTCATAGAAAATAATTTTGAGATAAGTTTTTGCATGGACTTCCATCATAACCTCCCATCGTAACATATATAAAGGATGAGAAAAGTTTCGTAGCATTTCAAACAATCCTCGATTTAATTTGATTTTTTGACGAAAACTAGTATAAAATTGTGTAAAATATACTACGATTTTTTAACCTAAACTAGTATTTCAAAACGTTTCAAAGAATATAATTTTGAGGTAATTTTTTGCATGGAATTCCATCATAACCTTCCCTCGTAACATATATAAAGGATCATAAAGGTTTCGTAGCATTTCGAACAATCCTCAATTTAGTTTGATTTTTTTTCACCGAAACTAGTATAAAATTGTGTATAATATACTACGATTTTTTTGACCCAAATAGTATTTCAAAAAATTTCATTGAATCTAATTTTGAGATAAATTTTTTTGCATGGAATTCCATCATAACCTTCCCCCGTAACATATATGAAGGATCAGAAAAGTTTCGTAGCATTTCGAACAATCCTCAATTTAATTTGATTTTTTTGTCCGAAACTAGTATAAAATTGTGTATAATATACTACAAGTTTTGAACGAATGTAGTATTTCAAACAGTTTCATAGAATCTAATTTTGAGATAATTTTTTGCTTGGACTTTCATCATAACATTCCCTCGTAACATATAGAAAGGATCTGAAAATTTTCATAGCATTTTGAACAATCCTCGATTTAATTTTATTATTTGACCGAAACTAGTATAAAATTGTGTATAATATACTACAATTTTTGACCTAAACTAGCATTTCAAAAAGTTATATAGAATATAATTTTGAGATATTTTTTTGCATGGACTTCCATCATAACCTTCCCCCAACCATATAGAAAGGATCTGAAAATATTCGTAGCATTTCGAACAATCCTCAATTTAATTTGATTTTTTGACCGAAACTAGTATAAAATTGTGTATAATAAACTACAATTTTTGACCGAAACTAGTATTTCAAAAAGTTTCATAGAAAATAATTTTGAGATAAGTTTTTGCATGGAATTCCATCATAACCTTCCCTCCTAACATATATAAAGGATGAGAAAAGTTTCGTAGCATTTCAAACAATCCTCGATTTAATTTGATTTTTTTGATGAAAACTAGTATAAAATTGTATATAATATACTACAATTTTTTGACCTAAACTAGTATTTCAAAAAGTTTCATAGAATATAATTTTGAGGTAATTTTTTGCATGGAATTCCATCATAACCTTCCCTCGTAACATATATAAAGGATCAGAAAAGTTTCGTAGCATTTCGAACAATCCTCAATTTAATTTGATTTTTTTTCACCGAAACTAGTATAAAATTGTGTATAATATACTACGATTTTTGACCTAAACAAGCATTTCAAAAAGTTATATAGAATATAATTTTGAGATATTTTTTTGCATGGACTTCCATCATAACCTTCCCTCATACCATATAGAAAGGATCTGAAAAAATTCGTAGTATTTCGAACAATCCTCAATTTAATTTGATTTTTTGATCGAAACTAGTATAAAATTGTGTATAATAAACTACAATTTTTGACCGAAACTAGTATTTCAAAAAGTTTCATAGAAAATAATTTTGAGATAAGTTTTTGCTTGGACTTCCATCATAACCTCCCCTCGTAACATATATAAAGGATGAGAAAAGTTTCGTAGCATTTCAAACAATCCCTGATTTAATTTGATTTTTTGACGAAAATTAGTATAAAATTGTGTAAAATATACTACGATTTTTTAACCTAAACTAGTATTTCAAAACGTTTCAAAGAATATAATTTTGAGGTAATTTTTTGCATGGAATTCCATCATAACCTTCCCTCGTAACATATATAAAGGATCATAAAGGTTTCGTAGCATTTCGAACAATCCTCAATTTAGTTTGATTTTTTTTCACCGAAACTAGTATAAAATTGTGTATAATATATTACGATTTTTTTGACCCAAATAGTATTTCAAAAAATTTCATTGAATATAATTTTGAGATAAATTTTTTTGCAAGGAATTCCATCATAACCTTCCCCCGTAACAATATGAAGGATCAGAATAGTTTCGTAGCATTTCGAACAATCCTCAATTTAATTTGATTTTTTTGTCCGAAACTAGTATAAAATTGTGTATAATATACTACAAGTTTTGAACGAATGTAGTATTTCAAACAGTTTCATAGAATCTAATTTTGAGATAATTTTTTGCTTGGACTTCCATCATAACATTCCCTCGTAACATATAGAAAGGATCTGAAAATTTTCATAGCATTTTGAACAATCCTCGATTTAATTTGATTATTTGACCGAAACTAGTATAAAATAGTGTATAATATACTACAATTTTTGACCTAAACTAGCATTTCAAAAAGTTATATAGAATATAATTTTGAGATATTTTTTTGCATGGACTTCCATCATAACCTTCCCCCAACCATATAGAAAGGATCTAAAAATATTCGTAGCATTTCGAACAATCCTCAATTTAATTTGATTTTTTGACCGAAACTAGTATAAAATTGTGTATAATAAACTACAATTTTTGACCGAAACTAGTATTTCAAAAAGTTTCATAGAAAATAATTTTGAGATAAGTTTTTGCATGGACTTCCATCATAACCTTCCCTCCTAACATATATAAAGGATGAGAAAAGTTTCGTAGCATTTCAAACAATCCTCGATTTAATTTGATTTTTTTGATGAAAACTAGTATAAAATTGTATATAATATACTACAATTTTTTGACCTAAACTAGTATTTCAAAAAGTTTCATAGAATATAATTTTGAGGTAATTTTTTGCATGGAATTCCATCATAACCTTCCCTCGTAAGATATATAAAGGATCAGAAAAGTTTCGTAGCATTTCGAACAATCCTCAATTTAATTTGATTTTTTTTCACCGAAACTAGTATAAAATTGTGTATAATATACTACGATTTTTTGACCGAAATAGTATTTCAAAAAATTTCATTGAATCTAATTTTGAGATAATTTATTTGCATGGAATTCCATCATAACCTTCCCCCGTAACATATATGAAGGATCAGAAAAGTTTTGTAGCATTTCGAACAATCCTCAATTTAATTTGATTTTTTTGTTCGAAACTTGTATAAAATTGTGAATAATATACTACAATTTTTGACCGAAACTAGTATTTCAAAAATTTTCATAGAATAATTTTGACATAAATTTTTTGCATGGACTTCCATCATAACCTTCCCTCGTAACATATTGAAAGGATCTGAAAAGCTTCGTAGCATTTCGAACAATCCTCAATTTAATTTGATTTTTTGTCGAAAACTAGTATAAAATCGTGTATAATATACTACGAATTTTTGACCCAAATAGTATTTCAAAAAAATTCATTGAATCTAGTTTTGAGATAATTTTTTTTCAGGGACTTCCATCATAACCTTCCCTCGTACCATTTAGGAAGGATCTGAAAAATTTCGTAGCATTTAGAATAATCCTCAATTTAATTTGATTTTTTTGACCGAAACTAGTATAAAATTGTGTATAATATACTACCAGTTTTGATCGAAAGTAGTATTTCAAACAGTTTCATAGAATCTAATTTTGAGATAATTTTTTGCATGGACTTCCATCATAACATTCCCTCGTAACATATAGAAAGGATCTGAAAATTTTCATAGCATTTTGAAAAATCCTCATTTTAATTTGATTATTTGACCGAAAGTAGTATAAAATTGTTTATAATATACTACGATTTTTGACCTAAACAAGCATTTCAAAAAGTTATATAGAATATAATTTTGAGATATTTTTTTGCATGGACTTCCATCATAACCTTCCCTCATACCATATAGAAAGGATCTGAAAAAATTCGTAATATTTCGAACAATCCTCAATTTAATTTGTTTTTTTGACCGAAACTAGTATAAAATTGTGTATAATAAACTACAATTTTTGACCGAAACTAGTATTTCAAAAAGTTTCATAGAAAATAATTTTGAGATAAGTTTTTGCATGGACTTCCATCATAACCTCCCCTCGTAACATATATAAAGGATGAGTAAAGTTTCGTAGCATTTCAAACAATCCTCGATTTAATTTGATTTTTTAACGAAAATTAGTATAAAATTGTGTAAAATATACTACGATTTTTTAACCTAAACTAGTATTTCAAAACGTTTCAAAGAATATAATTTTGAGGTAATTTTTTGCATGGAATTCCATCATAACCTTCCCTCGTAACATATATAAAGGATCAGAAAGGTTTCATAGCATTTCGAACAATCCTCAATTTAGTTTGATTTTTTTTCACCGAAACTAGTATAAAATTGTGTATAATATACTACGATTTTTTTGACCCAAATAGTATTTCAAAAAATTTCATTGAATCTAATTTTGAGATAAATTTTTTTGCATGGAATTCCATCATAACCTTCCCCCGTAACATATATGAAGGATCAGAAAAGTTTCGTAGCATTTTGAACAATCCTCAATTTAATTTGATTTTTTTGTCCGAAACTAGTATAAAATTGTGTATAATATACTACAAGTTTTGAACGAATGTAGTATTTCAAACAGTTTCATAGAATCTAATTTTGAGATAATTTTTTGCATGGACTTCCATCATAACATTCCCTCGTAACATATAGAAAGGATCTGAAAATTTTTATAGCATTTTGAACAATCCTCGATTTAATTTTATTATTTGACCGAAACTAGTATAAAATTGTGTATAATATACTACAATTTTTGACCTAAACTAGCATTTCAAAAAGTTATATAGAATATAATTGTGAGATATTTTTTTGCATGGACTTCCATCATAACCTTCCCCCAACCATATAGAAAGGATCTGAAAATATTTGTAGCATTTCGAACAATCCTCAATTTAATTTGATTTTTTGACCGTAACTAGTATAAAATTGTGTATAATAAACTACAATTTTTGACCGAAACTATTATTTCAAAAAGTTTCATAGAAAATAATTTTGAGATAAGTTTTTGCATGGACTTCCATCATAACCTTCCCTCCTAACATATATAAAGGATGAGAAAAGTTTCGTAGCATTTCGAACAATCCTCGATTTAATTTGATTTTTTTGACGAAAACTAGTATAAAATTGTGTATAATATACAACAATTTTTTGACCTAAACTAGTATTTCAAAAAGTTTCATAGAATATAATTTTGAGGTAAGTTTTTGCATGGAATTCCATCATAACCTTCCCTCGTAACATATATAAAGGATCATAAAAGTTTCGTAGCATTTCGAACAATCCTCAATTTAATTTGATTTTTTTCCACCGAAACTAGTATAAAATTGTGTATAATAAACTACGATTTTTTGACCGAAATAGTATTTCAAAAAATTTCATTGAATCTAATTTTGAGATAATTTATTTGCATGGAATTCCATCATAACCTTCCCCCGTAACATATATGAAGGATCAGAAAAGTTTTGTAGCATTTTGAACAATCCTCAATTTAATTTGATTTTTTTGTCCGAAACTAGTATAAAATTGTGTATAATATACTACAAGTTTTGAACGAATGTAGTATTTCAAACAGTTTCATAGAATCTAATTTTGAGATAATTTTTTGCATGGACTTCCATCATAACATTCCCTCGTAACATATAGAAAGGATCTGAAAATTTTCATAGCATTTTGAACAATCCTCGATTTAATTTTATTATTTGACCGAAACTAGTATAAAATTGTGTATAATATACTACAATTTTTGACCTAAACTAGCATTTCAAAAAGTTATATAGAAGATAATTTTGAGATATTTTTTTGCATGGACTTCCATCATAACCTTCCCCCAACCATATAGAATGGATCTGAAAATATTCGTAGCATTTCGAACAATCCTCAATTTAATTTGATTTTTTGACCGTAACTAGTATAAAATTGTGTATAATAAACTACAATTTTTGACCGAAACTAGTATTTCAAAAAGTTTCATAGAAAATAATTTTGAGATAAGTTTTTGCATGGTCTTCCATCATAACCTTCCCTCCTAACATATATAAAGGATGAGAAAAGTTTCGTAGCATTTCGAACAATCCTCGATTTAATTTGATTTTTTTGACGAAAACTAGTATAAAATTGTTGATAATATACTACAATTTTTTGACCTAAACTAGTATTTCAAAAAGTTTCATAGAATATAATTTTGAGGTAATTTTTTGCATGGAATTCCATCATAACCTTCCCTCGTAACATATATAAAGGATCAGAAAAATTTTGTAGCATTTCGAACAATCTTCAATTTAATTTGATTTTTTTTCACCGAAACTAGTATAAAATTGTGTATAATAAACTACGATTTTTTGACCGAAATAGTATTTCAAAAAATTTCATTGAATCTAATTTTGAGATAATTTATTTGCATGGAATTCCATCATAACCTTCCCCCGTAACATATATGAAGGATCAGAAAAGTTTCGTAGCATTTCGAACAATCCTCAATTTAATTTGATTTTTTTGTTCGAAACTAGTATAAAATTGTGAATAATATACTACAATTTTTGACCGAAACTAGTATTTCAAAAAGTTTCATAGAAAATAATTTTGAGATAATTTTTTTGCATGGACTTCCATCATAACCTTCCCTCGTAACATATAGAAAGGATCTGAAAAGCTTCGTAGCATTTCGAACAATCCTCGATTTAATTTGACTTTTTGACGAAAACTAGTATAAAATTGTGTATAATATACTACGAATTTTTGACCCAAATAATATTTCAAAAAAATTCATTGAATCTAGTTTTGAGATAATTTTTTTTCAGGGACTTCCATCATAACCTTCCCTCGTACCATTTAGGAAGGATCTGAAAAATTTCGTAGCATTTAGAATAATCCTCAATTTAATTTGATTTTTTTGACCGAAACTAGTATAAAATTGTGTATAATATACTACAAGTTTTAAACGAAAGTAGTATTTCAAACAGTTTCATAAAATCTAATTTTGAGATAATTTTTTGCATGGACTTCCATCATAACATTCCCTCGTAACATATAGAAAGGATCTGGAAATTTTCATAGCATTTTGAACAATCCTCGATTTAATTTGATTATTTGACCGAAACTAGTATAAAATTGTGTATAATATACTACGATTTTTGACCAAAACTAGCATTTCAAAAAGTTATATAGAATATAATTTTGAGATATTTTTTTGAATGGACTTCCATCATAACCTTCCCTCATACCATATAGAAAGGATCTGAAAAAATTCGTAGCATTTCGAACAATCCTCAATTTAATTTGATTTTTTGACCAAAATTAGTATAAAATTGTGTATAATAAACTACAATTTTTGACCGAAACTAGTATTTCAAAAAGTTTCATAGAAAATAATTTTGAGATATGTTTTTGCATGGACTTCCATCATAACCTCCCCTCGTAACATATATAAAGGATGTGAAAAGTTTCGTAGCATTTCGAACAAAACTCGATTTAATTTAATTTTTTGACCTAAACTAGTATTTCAAAAAGTTTCATAGAATATAATTTTGAGGTAATTTTTTGCATGGAATTCCATCATAACCTTCCCTCGTAACATATATAAAGGATCAGAAAGGTTTCGTAGCATTTCGAACAATCCTCAATTTAATTTGATTTTTTTAACCGAAACTAGTATAAAATTGTGTATAGTATACTACGATTTTTTTGACCCAAATAGTATTTCAAAAAATTTCATTGAATCTAATTTTGAGATAATTTTTTTGCATGGAATTCCATTATAACCTTCCCCCGTAACATATATGAAGGATCAGAAAAGTTTCGTAGCATTTCGAACAATCCTCAATTTAATTTGATTTTTTTGTCCGAAACTAGTATAAAATTGTGAATAATATACTACAATTTTTGACCGAAACTAGTATTTCACAAATTTTCATAGAATAATTTTGAGATAATTTTTTTGCATGGACTTCCATCATAACCTTCCCTCGTAACATATAGAATGGATCTGAAAAGCTTCGTAGCATTTCGAACAATCCTCAATTTAATTTGATTTTTTGACGAAAACTAGTATAAAATTGTGTATAATATACTACGAATTTTTGACCCAAATAGTATTTCAAAAATATTCATTGAATCTAATTTTGTGATAATTTTTTTTCAGGGATTTCCATCATAACCTTCCCTCGTACCATTTAGAAAGGATCTGAAAAATTCCGTAGCATTTAGAATAATCCTCAATTTAATTTGATTTTTTTGACCGAAACTAGTATAAAATTGTGTATAATATACTACAAGTTTTGAACGAAAGTAGTATTTCAAACAGTTTCATAGAATCTAATTTTGAGATAATTTTTTGCATGGACTTCCATCATAACATTCCCTCGTAACATATAGAAAGGATCTGGAAATTTTCATATCATTTTGAACAATCCTCGATTTAATTTGATTATTTGACCGAAACTAGTATAAAAATGTGTATAATATACTACGATTTTTGACCAAAACTAGCATTTCAAAAAGTTATATAGAATATAATTTTGAGATATTTTTTTGCATGGACTTCCATCATAACCTTCCCTCATACCATATAGAAAGGATCTGAAAAAATTCGTAGCATTTCGTACAATCCTCAATTTAATTTGATTTTTTGACCGAAATTAGTATAAAATTGTGTATAATAAACTACAATTTTTGACCGAAACTAGTATTTCAAAAAGTTTCATAGAAAATAATTTTGAGATATGTTTTTGCATGGACTTCCATCATAACCTCCCCTCGTAACATATATAAAGGATTTGAAAAGTTTCGTAGCATTTCGAACAAAACTCGATTTAATTTAATTTTTTGACGAAAACTAGTATAAAATTGTGTATAATATACTACGATTTTTTGACCTAAACTAGTATTTCAAAAAGTTTCATAGAATATAATTTTGAGGTAATTTTTTGCATGGAATTCCATCATAACCTTCCCACGTAACATATATAAAGGATCAGAAAAGTTTCGTAGCATTTCGAACAATCCTCAATTTAATTTGATTTTTTTTCACCGAAACTAGTATAAAATTGTGTATAATATACTACGATTTTTTGACCCAAATAGTATTTCAAAAAATTCATTGAATCTAATTTTGAGATAATTTTTTTGCATGGACTTCCATCATAACCTTCCCCCGTAACATATATGAAGGATCAGAAAAGTTTCGTAGCATTTCGAACAATCCTCAATTTAATTTGATTTTTTTGTCCGAAACTAGTATAAAATTGTGAATAATATACTACAATCTTTGACCGAAACTAGTATTTCAAAAATTTTCATAGAATAATTTTGAGATAATTTTTTTGAATGGACTTCCATCATAACCTTCCCTTATAACATATAAAAAGGATCTGAAAAGCTTCGTAGCATTTCGAACAATCCTCAATTTAATTTGATTTTTTGACCAAAACTAGTATAAAATTGTGTATAATATACTACGAATTTTGGACCCAAATAGTATTTCAAAAAAAATTCATTGAATCTAATTTTCTGATAATTTTTTTTCAGGGACTTCCATCATAACCTTCCCTCGTACCATTTAGAAAGGATATGAAAAATTTCGTAGCATTTAGAATAATCCTCAATTTAATTTGATTTTTTTGACCGAAACTAGTATAAAATTGTGTATAATATACTACAAGTTTTGAACGAAAGTAGTATTTCAAACAGTTTCATAGAATCTAATTTTGAGATAATTTTTTGCATGGACTTCCATCATAACATTCCCTCGTAACATATAGAAAGGATCTGAAAACTTTCATAGCATTTTGAACAATCCTCGATTTAATTTGATTATTTGACCGAAACTAGTATAAAATTGTGTATAATATACTACGATTTTTGACCTAAACTAGCATTTAAAAAAGTTATATAGAATATAATTTTGAGATATTTTTTTGCATGGATTTCCATCATAACCTTCCCTCATACCATATAGAAAGGATCTGAAAAAATTCGCAGCATTTCGAACAATCCTCAATTTAATTTGATTTTTTGACCGAAACTAGTATAAAATTATGTATAATAAACTACAATTTTTGACCGAAACTAGTATTTCAAAAAGTTTCATAGAAAATAATTTTGAGATAAATTTTTGCATGGACTTCCATCATAACCTTCCTTCGTAACATATATAAAGGATGAGAAAAGTTTCGTAGCATTTCGAACAATCCTCGATTTAATTTAATTTTTTGACGAAAACTAGTATAAAATTGTGTATAATATACTACGATTTTTTGACCTAAACTAGTATTTCAAAAAGTTTCATAGAATATAATTTTGAGGTAATTTTTTGCATGAAATTCCATCATAACCTTCCCTCGTAACATATATAAAGGATCAGAAAAGTTTCGTAGCATTTCGAACAATCCTCAATTTAATTTGATTTTTTTTCACCGAAATTAGTATAAAATTGTGTATAATATACTACGATTTTTTGACCCAAATAGTATTTCAAAAAATTCATTGAATCTAATTTTGAGATAATTTTTTTGCATGGACTTCCATCATAACCTTCCCCCGTAACATATATGAAGGATCAGAAAAGTTTCGTAGCATTTCGAACAATCCTCAATTTAATTTGATTTTTTTGTCCGAAACTAGTATAAAATTGTGAATAATATACTACAATCTTTGACCGAAACTAGTATTTCAAAATTTTTCATAGAATAATTTTGAGATAATTTTTTTGAATGGACTTCCATCATAACCTTCCCTTATAACATATAAAAAGGATCTGAAAAGCTTCGTAGCATTTCGAACAATCCTCAATTTAATTTGAATTTTTGACCAAAACTAGTATAAAATTGTGTATAATATACTACGAATTTTGGACCCAAATAGTATTTCAAAAAAAATTCATTGAATCTAATTTTCTGATAATTTTTTTTCAGGGACTTCCATCATAACCTTCCCTCGTACCATTTAGAAAGGATATGAAAAATTTCGTAGCATTTAGAATAATCCTCAATTTAATTTGATTTTTTTGACCGAAACTAGTATAAAATTGTGTATAATATACTACAAGTTTTGAACGAAAGTAGTATTTCAAACAGTTTCATAGAATCTAATTTTGAGATAATTTTTTGCATGGACTTCCATCATAACATTCCCTCGTAACATATAGAAAGGATCTGAAAATTTTCATAGCATTTTGAACAATCCTCGATTTAATTTGATTATTTGACCGAAACTAGTATAAAATTGTGTATAATATACTACGATTTTTGACCTAAACTAGCATTTAAAAAAATTATATAGAATATAATTTTGAGATATTTTTTTGCATGGATTTCCATCATAACCTTCCCTCATACCATATAGAAAGGATCTGAAAAAATTCGCAGCATTTCGAACAATCCTCAATTTAATTTGATTTTTTGACCGAAACTAGTATAAAATTATGTATAATAAACTACAATTTTTGACCGAAACTAGTATTTCAAAAAGTTTCATAGAAAATAATTTTGAGATAAATTTTTGCATTGACTTCCATCATAACCTTCCTTCGTAACATATATAAAGGATGAGAAAAGTTTCGTAGCATTTCGAACAATCCTCGATTTAATTTAATTTTTTGACGAAAACTAGTATAAAATTGTGTATAATATACTACGATTTTTTGATCTAAACTAGTATTTCAAAAAGTTTCATAGAATATAATTTTGAGGTAATTTTTTGCATGGAATTCCAACATAACCTTCCCTCTTAACATATATAAAGGATCAGAAAAGTTTCGTAGCATTTCGAACAATCCTCATTTTAATTTGATTTTTTTCCACCGAAACTAGTATAAAATTGTGTATAATATACTACGATTTTTTGACCCAAATAGTATTTCAAAAAATTCATTGAATCTAATTTTGAGATAATTTTTTTGCATGGACTTCCATCATAACCTTCACCCGTAACATATATGAAGGATCAGAAAAGTTTCGTAGCATTTCGAACAATCCTCAATTTAATTTGATTTTTTAGTCCGAAACTAGTATAAAATTGTGAATAATATAGTACAATTTTTGACCGAAACTAGTATTTCAAAAATTTTAATAGAATAATTTTGAGATAATTTTTTTGCATGGACTTCCATCATAACCTTCCCTCGTAACATATAGAAAGGATCTGAAAAGCTTCGTAGCATTTCGAACAATCCTCAATTTAATTTGATTTTTTGACGAAAACTAGTATAAAATTGTGTATAATATACTACGAATTTTTGACCCAAATAGTATTTCAAAAAAATTCATTGAATCTAATTTTGTGATAATTTTTTTTCAGGGACTTCCATCATAACCTTCCCTCGTACCATTTAGAAAGGATCTGAAAAATTTCGTAGCATTTAGAATAATCCTCAATTTAATTTGATTTTTTTGACCGAAACTAGTATAAAATTGTGTATAATATACTACAAGTTTTGAACGAAAGTAGTATTTCAAACAGTTTCATAGAATCTAATTTTGAGATAATTTTTTGCATGGACTTCCATCATAACATTCCCTCGTAACATATAGAAAGGATCAGAAAATTTTCATAGCATTTTGAACAATCCTCGATTTAATTTGATTATTTGACCGAAACTAGTATAAAATTGTGTATAATATACTACGATTTTTAACCTAAACTAGCATTTAAAAAAGTTATATAGAATATAATTTTGAGATATTTTTTTGCATGGATTTCCATCATAACCTTCCCTCATACCATATAGAAAGGATCTGAAAAAATTCGCAGCATTTCGAACAATCCTCAATTTAATTTGATTTTTTGACCGAAACTAGTATAAAATTGTGTATAATAAACTACAATTTTTGACCGAAACTAGTATTTCAAAAAGTTTCATAGAAAATAATTCTGAGATAATTTTTTGCATGGACTTCCATCATAACCTTCCTTCGTAACATATATAAAGGATGAGAAAAGTTTCGTAGCATTTCGAACAATCCTCGATTTATTTTAATTTTTTGACGAAAACTAGTATAAAATTGTGTATAATATACTACGATTTTTTGACCTAAACTAGTATTTCAAAAAGTTTCATAGAATATAATTTTGCGGTAATTTTTTGCATGGAATTCCATCATAACCTTCCCTCGTAACATATATAAAGGATCAGAAAAGTTTCGTAGCATTTCGAACAATCCTCAATTTAATTTGATTTTTTTTCACCGAAACTAGTATAAAATTGTGTATAATATACTACGATTTTTTGACCCAAATAGTATTTCAAAAAATTCATTGAATCTAATTTTGAGATAATTTTTTTGCATGGACTTCCATCATAACCTTCCCCCGTAACATATATGAAGGATCAGAAAAGTTTCGTAGCATTTCGAACAAACCTCAATTTAATTTGATTTTTTTGTCCGAAACTAGTATAAAATTGTGAATAATATACTACAATTTTTGATCGAAACTAGTATTTCAAAAATTTTCATAGAATAATTTTGAGATAATTTTTTTGCATGGACTTCCATCATAACCTTCCCTCGTAACATATAGAAAGGATCTGAAAAGCTTCGTAGCATTTCGAACAATCCTCAATTTAATTTGATTTTTTGACGAAAACTAGTATAAAATTGTGTATAATATACTACGAATTTTTGACCCAAATAGTATTTCAAAAAAATTCATTGAATCTAATTTTCTGATAATTTTTTTTCAGGGACTTCCATCATAACCTTCCGTCGTACCATTTAGAAAGGATCTGAAAAATTTCGTAGCATTTAGAATAATCCTCAATTTAATTTGATTTTTTTGACCGAAACCAGTATAAAATTGTGTATAATATACTACAAGTTTTGAACGAAAGTATTATTTCAAACAGTTTCATAGAATCTAATTTTGAGATAATTTTTTGCATGGACTTCCATCATAACATTCCCTCGTAACATATAGAAAGGATCTGAAAATTTTCATAGCATTTTGAACAATCCTCGATTTAATTTGATTATTTGACCGAAACTAGTATAAAATTGTGTATAATATACTACGATTTTTGACCTATACTAGTATTTCAAAAAGTTTCATAGAAAATAATTTTGAGATATGTTTTTGCATGGACTTCCATCATAACCTTCCTTCGTAACATATATAAAGGATGAGAAAAGTTTCGTAGCATTTCGAACAATCCTCAATTTAATTTAATTTTTTGACGAAAACTAGTATAAAATTGTGTATAATATACTACGATTTTTTGACCTAAACTAGTATTTCAAAAAGTTTCATAGATTATAATTTTGAGGTAATTTTTTGCATGGAATTCCATTATAACCTTCCCTCGTAACATATATAAAGGATCAGAAAAGTTTCGTAGCATTTCGAACAATCCTCAATTTAATTTGATTTTTTTTCACCGAAACTAGTATAAAATTGTGTATAATATACTACGATTTTTTGACCCAAATAGTATTTCAAAAAATTCATTGAATCTAATTTTGAGATAATTGTTTTGCATGGACTTCCATCATAACCTTCCCCCGTAACATATGTGAATGATAAGAAAAGTTTCGTAGCATTTCGAACAATCCTCAATTTAATTTGATTTTTTTGTCCGAAACTAGTATAAAATTGTGAATAATATACTACAATTTTTGACCGAAACTAGTATTTCAAAAATTTTCATAGAATAATTTTGAGATAATTTTTTTCCATGGACTTCCATCATAACCTTCCCTCGTAACATATAGAAAGGATCTGAAAAGCTTCGTAGCATTTCGAACAATCCTCAATTTAATTTGATTTTTTGACGAAAACTAGTATTGAATTGTGTATAATATACTACGGATTTTTGACCCAAATAGTTTTTCAAAAAAATTCATTGAATCTAATTTTGTGATAATTTTTTTGCATGGACTTCCATCATAACCTTCCCCCGTAACATATATGAAGGATCAGAAAAGTTTCGTAGCATTTCGAACAAACCTCAATTTAATTTGATTTTTTTGTCCGAAACTAGTATAAAATTGTGAATAATATACTACAATTTTTGACCGAAACTAGTATTTCAAAAATTTTCATAGAATAATTTTGAGATAATTTTTTTGCATGGACTTCCATCATAACCTTCCCTCGTAACATATAGAAAGGATCTGAAAAGCTTCGTAGCATTTCGAACAATCCTCAATTTAATTTGATTTTTTGACGAAAACTAGTATAAAATTGTGTATAATATACTACGAATTTTTGACCCAAATAGTATTTCAAAAAAATTCATTGAATCTAATTTTCTGATAATTTTTTTTCAGGGACTTCCATCATAACCTTCCGTCGTACCATTTAGAAAGGATCTGAAAAATTTCGTAGCATTTAGAATAATCCTCAATTTAATTTGATTTTTTTGACCGAAACTAGTATAAAATTGTGTATAATATACTACAAGTTTTGAACGAAAGTATTATTTCAAACAGTTTCATAGAATCTAATTTTGAGATGATTTTTTGCATGGACTTCCATCATAACATTCCCTCGTAACATATAGAAAGGATCTGAAAATTTTCATAGCATTTTGAACAATCCTCGATTTAATTTGATTATTTGACCGAAACTAGTATAAAATTGTGTATAATATACTACGATTTTTGACCTAAACTAGTATTTCAAAAAGTTTCATAGAAAATAATTTTGAGATGTGTTTTTGCATGGACTTCCATCATAACCTTCCTTCGTAACATATATAAAGGATGAGAAAAGTTTCGTAGCATTTCGAACAATCCTCAATTTAATTTAATTTTTTGACGAAAACTAGTATAAAATTGTGTATAATATACTACGATTTTTTGACCTAAACTAGTATTTCAAAAAGTTTCATAGATTATAATTTTGAGGTAATTTTTTGCATGGAATTCCATTATAACCTTCCCTCGTAACATATATAAAGGATCAGAAAAGTTTCGTAGCATTTCGAACAATCCTCAATTTAATTTGATTTTTTTTCACCGAAACTAGTATAAAATTGTGTATAATATACTACGATTTTTTGACCCAAATAGTATTTCAAAAAATTCATTGAATCTAATTTTGAGATAATTGTTTTGCATGGACTTCCATCATAACCTTCCCCCGTAACATATGTGAATGATCAGAAAAGTTTCGTAGCATTTCGAACAATCCTCAATTTAATTTGATTTTTTTGTCCGAAACTAGTATAAAATTGTGAATAATATACTACAATTTTTGACCGAAACTAGTATTTCAAAAATTTTCATAGAATAATTTTGAGATAATTTTTTTGCATGGACTTCCATCATAACCTTCCCTCGTAACATATAGAAAGGATCTGAAAAGCTTCGTAGCATTTCGAACAATCCTCAATTTAATTTGATTTTTTGACGAAAACTAGTATTGAATTGTGTATAATATACTACGGATTTTTGACCCAAATAGTTTTTCAAAAAAATTCATTGAATCTAATTTTGTGATAATTTTTTTTCAGGGACTTCCATCATAACCTTCCGTCGTACCATTTAGAAAGGATCTGAAAAATTTCGTAGCATTTAGAATAATCCTCAATTTAATTTGATTTTTTTGACCGAAACTAGTATAAAATTGTGTATAATATACTACAAGTTTTGAACGAAAGTAGTATTTCAAACAGTTTCATAGAATCTAATTTTGAGATAATTTTTTGCATGGACTTCCATTATAACATTCCCTCGTAACATATAGAAAGAATCTGAAAATTTTCATAGCATTTTGAACAATCCTCGATTTAATTTGATTATTTGACCGAAACTAGTATAAAATTGTGTATAATATACTACGATTTTTGACCTAAACTAGCATTTTAAAAAGTTATATAGAATATAATTTTGAGATATTTTTTTGCATGGATTTCCATCATAACCTTCCCTCATACCATATAGAAAGGATCTGAAAAAATTCACAGCATTTCGAACAATCCTCAATTTAATTTGATTTTTTGACCGAAACTAGTATAAAATTGTGTATAATAAACTACAATTTTTGACCGAAACTAGTATTTCAAAAAGTTTCATAGAAAATAATTTTGAGATAAGTTTTTGCATGGACTTCCATCATAACCTTCCTTCGTAACATATATAAAGGATGAGAAAAGTTTCGTAGCATTTCGAACAATCCTCGATTTAATTTAATTTTTTGACGAAAACTAGTATAAAATTGTGTATAATATACTACGATTTTTTGACCTAAATTAGTATTTCAAAAAGTTTCATAGATTATAATTTTGAGGTAATTTTTTGCATGGAATTCCATCATAACCTTCCCTCGTAACATATATAAAGATCAGAAAAGTTTCGTAGCATTTCGAACAATCCTCAATTTAATTTGATTTTTTTCCACCGAAACTAGTATAAAATTGTGTATAATATACGACGATTTTTTGACCCAAATAGTATTTCAAAAAATTCATTGAATCTAATTTTGAGATAATTTTTTGCATGGACTTCCATCATAACCTTCCCCCGTAACATATGTGAAGGATCAGAAAAGTTTCGTAGCATTTCGAACAATCCTCAATTTAATTTGATTTTTTTGTCCGAAACTAGTATAAAATTGTGAATAATATACTACAATTTTTGACCGAAACTAGTATTTCAAAAATTTTCATAGAATAATTTTGAGATAATTTTTTTGCATGGACTTCCATCATAACGTTCCCTCGTAACATATAGAAAGGATCTGAAAAGCTTCGTAGCATTTCGAATAATCCTCAATTTAATTTGATTTTTTGACGAAAACTAGTATAGAATTGTGTATAATATACTACGAATTTTTGACCCAAATAGTATTTCAAAAAAATTCATTGAATCTAATTTTGTAATAATTTTTTTTCAGGGACTTCCATCATAACCTTCCCTCGTACCATTTAGAAAGGATCTGAAAAATTTCGTAGCATTTAGAAAAATCCTCAATTTAATTTGATTTTTTTGACCGAAACTAGTATAAAATTGTGTATAATATACTACAAGTTTTGAACGAAAGTAGTATTTCAAACAGTTTCATAGAATCTAATTTTGAGATAATTTTTTGCATGGAATTCCATCATAACATCCCCTCGTAACATATAGAAAGAATTTGAAAATTTTCATAGCATTTTGAACAATCCTCAATTTAATTTGATTTTTTGACGAAAACTAGTATAGAATTGTGTATAATATACTACGAATTTTTGACCCAGATAGTATTTCAAAAAAAATCATTGAATCTAATTTTGTGATAATTTTTTTTTCAGGGACTTCCATCATAACCTTCCCTCGTACCATTTAGAAAGGATCTGAAAAATTTCGTAGCATTTAGAATAATCCTCAATTTAATTTGATTTTTTTGACCGAAACTAGTATAAAATTGTGTATAATATACTACAAGTTTTGAACGAAAGTAGTATTTCAAACATTTTCATAGAATCTAATTTTGAGATAATTTTTTGCATGGACTTCCATCATAACATTCCCGCGTAACATATAGAAAGGATCTGAAAATTTTCATAGCATTTTGAACAAACCTCGATTTAATTTGATTATTTGACCGAAACTAGTATAAAATTGTGTATAATATACTACGATTTTTGACCTAAACTAGCATTTCAAAAAGTTATATAGAATATAATTTTGAGATATTTTTTTTGCATGGACTTCAATCATAACCTTCCCTCATACCATATAGAAAGGATCTGAAAAGCTTCGTAGCATTTCGAACAATCCTCAATTTAATTTGATTTTTTGACGAAAACTAGTATAAAATTGTGTATAATATACTACGAATTTTTGACCCAAATAGTATTTCAAAAAATTCATTGAATCTAATTTTGAGATAATTTTTTTTCAGGGACTTCCATCATAATCTTCCCTCGTACCATTTAGAAAGGATCTAAAAAATTTCGTAGCATTTCGAACAATCCTCAATTTAATTTGATTTTTTTGTCCGAAACTAGTATAAAATTGTGAATAATATACTACAATTTTTGACCGAAACTAGTATTTCAAAAATTTTCATAGAATAATTTTGAGATAATTTTTTTGAATCGACTTCCATCATAACCTTCCCTCGTAACATATAGAAAGGATCTGAAAAGCTTCGTAGCATTTCAAACAATCCTCAATTTAATTTGATTTTTTGACGAAAACTAGTATAGAATTGTGTATAATATACTACGAATTTTTGACCCAAATAGTATTTCAAAAAAATTAATTGAATCTAATTTTGTGATAATTTTTTTTCAGGGACTTCCATCATAACCTTCCCTCGTACCATTTAGAAAGGATCTGAAAAATTTCGTAGCATTTAGAATAATCCTCAATTTAATTTGATTTTTTTGACCGAAACTAGTATAAAATTGTGTATAATATACTACAAGTTTTGAACGAAAGTAGTATTTCAAACAGATTCATAGAATCTAATTTTGAGATAATTTTTTGCATGGACTTCCATCATAACATTCCCTCGTAACATATAGAAAGGATCTGAAAATTTTCATAGCATTTTGAACAAACCTCGATTTAATTTGATTATTTGACCGAAACTAGTATAAAATTGTGTATAATTTACTACGATTTTTGACCTAAACTAGCATTTCAAAAAGTTATATAGAATATAATTTTGAGATATTTTTTTTGATTGGACTTCAATCATAACCTTCCCTCATACCATACAGAAAGGATCTGAAAAAATTCGTAGCATTTCGAACAATCCTCAATTTAATTTGATTTTTTGACAGAAATTAGTATAAAATTGTGTATAATAAACTACAATTTTTGACCGAAACTAGTATTTCAAAAAGTTTCATAGAAAATAATTTTGAGATATGTTTTTGCATGGACTTCCATCATAACCTCCCCTTGTAACATATATAAAGGATGAGAAAAGTTTCGTAGCATTTCGAACAATCCTCGATTTAATTTGATTTTTTGACGAAAACTAGTATAAAATTGTGTATAATATACTACGATTTTTTGACCTAAACTAGTATTTCAAAAAGTTTCATAGAATATAATTTTGAGGTAATTTTTTGCATGGAATTCCATCATAACCTTCCCTCGTAACATATATAAAGGATCAGAAAAGTTTCGTAGCATTTCGAACAATCCTCAATTTAATTTGATTTTTTTCCACCGAAACTAGTATAAAATTGTGTATAATATACGACGATTTTTTGACCCAAATAGTATTTCAAAAAATTCATTGAATCTAATTTTGAGATAATTTTTTTGCATGGACTTCCATCATAACCTTCCCCCGTAACATATATGAAGGATCAGAAAAGTTTCGTAGCATTTCGAACAATCCTCAATTTAATTTAATTTTTTTGTCCGAAACTAGTATAAAATTGTGAATAATATACTACAATTTTTGACCGAAACTAGTATTTCAAAAATTTTCATAGAATAATTTTGAGATAATTTTTTTGAATCGACTTCCATCATAACCTTCCCTCGTAACATATAGAAAGGATCTGAAAAGCTTCGTAGCATTTCAAACAATCCTCAATTTAATTTGATTTTTTGACGAAAACTAGTATAGAATTGTGTATAATATACTACGAATTTTTGACCCAAATAGTATTTCAAAAAAATTAATTGAATCTAATTTTGTGATAATTTTTTTTCAGGGACTTCCATCATAACCTTCCCTCGTACCATTTAGAAAGGATCTGAAAAATTTCGTAGCATTTAGAATAATCCTCAATTTAATTTGATTTTTTTGACCGAAACTAGTATAAAATTGTGTATAATATACTACAAGTTTTGAACGAAAGTAGTATTTCAAACAGATTCATAGAATCTAATTTTGAGATAATTTTTTGCATGGACTTCCATCATAACATTCCCTCGTAACATATAGAAAGGATCTGAAAATTTTCATAGCATTTTGAACAAACCTCGATTTAATTTGATTATTTGACCGAAACTAGTATAAAATTGTGTATAATTTACTACGATTTTTGACCTAAACTAGCATTTCAAAAAGTTATATAGAATATAATTTTGAGATATTTTTTTTGATTGGACTTCAATCATAACCTTCCCTCATACCATATAGAAAGGATCTGAAAAAATTCGTAGCATTTCGAACAATCCTCAATTTAATTTGATTTTTTGACAGAAATTAGTATAAAATTGTGTATAATAAACTACAATTTTTGACCGAAACTAGTATTTCAAAAAGTTTCATAGAAAATAATTTTGAGATATGTTTTTGCATGGACTTCCATCATAACCTCCCCTTGTAACATATATAAAGGATGAGAAAAGTTTCGTAGCATTTCGAACAATCCTCGATTTAATTTGATTTTTTGACGAAAACTAGTATAAAATTGTGTATAATATACTACGATTTTTTGACCTAAACTAGTATTTCAAAAAGTTTCATAGAATATAATTTTGAGGTAATTTTTTGCATGGAATTCCATCATAACCTTCCCTCGTAACATATATAAAGGATCAGAAAAGTTTCGTAGCATTTCGAACAATCCTCAATTTAATTTGATTTTTTTCCACCGAAACTAGTATAAAATTGTGTATAATATACGACGATTTTTTGACCCAAATAGTATTTCAAAAAATTCATTGAATCTAATTTTGAGATAATTTTTTTGCATGGACTTCCATCATAACCTTCCCCCGTAACATATATGAAGGATCAGAAAAGTTTCGTAGCATTTCGAACAATCCTCAATTTAATTTAATTTTTTTGTCCGAAACTAGTATAAAATTGTGAATAATATACTACAATTTTTGACCGAAACTAGTATTTCAAAAATTTTCATAGAATAATTTTGAGATAATTTTTTTGCATGGACTTCCATCATAACCTTCCCTCGTAACATATAGAAAGGATCTGAAAAGCTTCGTAGAATTTCGAACAATCCTCAATTTAATTTGATTTTTTGACGAAAACTAGAATAAAATTGTGTATAATATACTACGAATTTTTGACCCAAATAGTATTTCAAAAAAATTCATTGAATCTAATTTTGTGATAATTTTTTTTCAGGGACTTCCATCATAACCTTCCCTCGTACCATTTAGAAAGGATCTGAAAAATTTCGTAGCATTTAGAATAATCCTCAATTTAATTTGATTTTTTTGACCGAAACTAGTATAAAATTGTGTATAATATACTACAAGTTTTGAACGAAAGTAGTATTTCAAACAGTTTCATAGAATCTAATTTTGAGATAATTTTTTGCATGGACTTCCAACATAACATTCCCTCGTAACATATAGAAAGGATCTGAAAATTTTCATAGCATTTTGAACAATCCTCGATTTAATTTGATTATTTGACCGAAACTATTATAAAATTGTGTATAATATACTATGATTTTTGACCAAAACTAGCATTTCAAAAAGTTATATAGAATATAATTTTGAGATATTTTTTTGCATGGACTTCCATCATAACCTTCCCTCATACCATATAGAAAGGATCTGAAAAAATTCGTAGCATTTCGAACAATCCTCAATTTAATTTGATTTTAAAGTAGTATTTCAAACAGTTTCATAGAATCTAATTTTGAGATAATTTTTTGCATGAACTTCCAACATAACATTCCCTCGTAACATATAGAAAGGATCTGAAAATTTTCATAGCATTTTGAACAATCCTCGATTTAATTTGATTATTTGACCGAAACTATTATAAAATTGTGTATAATATACTATGATTTTTGACCAAAACTAGCATTTCAAAAAGTTATATAGAATATAATTTTGAGATATTTTTTTGCATGGACTTCCATCATAACCTTCCCTCATACCATATAGAAAGGATCTGAAAAAATTCGTAGCATTTCGAACAATCCTCAATTTAATTTGATTTTTTGACCGAAATTAGTATAAAATTGTGTATAATAAACTACAATTTTTGACCGAAACTAGTATTTCAAAAAGTTTCATAGAAAATAATATTGAGATATGTTTTTGCATGGACTTCCATCATAACCTCCCCTCGTAACATATATAAAGGATGAGAAAATTTTCGTAGCGTTTCGAACAATCCTCGATTTAATTTGATTTTTTGACGAAAACTAGTATAAAATTGTGTAAAATATACTACGATTTTTTGACCTAAACTAGTATTTCAAAAAGTTTCATAGAATATAATTTTGAGGTAATTTTTTGCATGGAATTCCATCATAACCTTCCCTCGTAACATATATAAAGGATTAGAAAGGTTTCGTAGCATTTCGAATAATCCTCAATTTAATTTGATTTTTTTTCACCGAAACTAGTATAAAATTGTGTATAATATACGACGATTTTTTGACCCAAATAGTATTTCAAAAAATTCATTGAATCTAATTTTGAGATAATTTTTTTGCATGGACTTCCATCATAACCTTCCCCCGTAACATATATGAAGGATCAGAAAAGTTTCGTAGCATTTCGAACAATCCTCAATTTAATTTAATTTTTTTGTCCGAAACTAGTATAAAATTGTGAATAATATACTACAATTTTTGACCGAAACTAGTATTTCAAAAATTTTCATAGAATAATTTTGAGATAATTTTTTTGCATGGACTTCCATCATAACCTTCCCTCGTAACATATAGAAAGGATCTGAAAAGCTTCGTAGAATTTCGAACAATCCTCAATTTAATTTGATTTTTTGACGAAAACTAGAATAAAATTGTGTATAATATACTACGAATTTTTGACCCAAATAGTATTTCAAAAAAATTCATTGAATCTAATTTTGTGATAATTTTTTTTCAGGGACTTTCATCATAACCTTCCCTCGTACCATTTAGAAAGGATCTGAAAAATTTCGTAGCATTTAGAATAATCCTCAATTTAATTTGATTTTTTTGACCGAAACTAGTATAAAATTGTGTATAATATACTACAAGTTTTGAACGAAAGTAGTATTTCAAACAGTTTCATAGAATCTAATTTTGAGATAATTTTTTGCATGGACTTCCAACATAACATTCCCTCGTAACATATAGAAAGGATCTGAAAATTTTCATAGCATTTTGAACAATCCTCGATTTAATTTGATTATTTGACCGAAACTATTATAAAATTGTGTATAATATACTATGATTTTTGACCAAAACTAGCATTTCAAAAAGTTATATAGAATATAATTTTGAGATATTTTTTTGCATGGACTTCCATCATAACCTTCCCTCATACCATATAGAAAGGATCTGAAAAAATTCGTAGCATTTCGAACAATCCTCAATTTAATTTGATTTTAAAGTAGTATTTCAAACAGTTTCATAGAATCTAATTTTGAGATAATTTTTTGCATGGACTTCCAACATAACATTCCCTCGTAACATATAGAAAGGATCTGAAAATTTTCATAGCATTTTGAACAATCCTCGATTTAATTTGATTATTTGACCGAAACTATTATAAAATTGTGTATAATATACTATGATTTTTGACCAAAACTAGCATTTCAAAAAGTTATATAGAATATAATTTTGAGATATTTTTTTGCATGGACTTCCATCATAACCTTCCCTCATACCATATAGAAAGGATCTGAAAAAATTCGTAGCATTTCGAACAATCCTCAATTTAATTTGATTTTTTGACCGAAATTAGTATAAAATTGTGTATAATAAACTACAATTTTTGACCGAAACTAGTATTTCAAAAAGTTTCATAGAAAATAATATTGAGATATGTTTTTGCATGGACTTCCATCATAACCTCCCCTCGTAACATATATAAAGGATGAGAAAATTTTCGTAGCGTTTCGAACAATCCTCGATTTAATTTGATTTTTTGACGAAAACTAGTATAAAATTGTGTAAAATATACTACGATTTTTTGACCTAAACTAGTATTTCAAAAAGTTTCATAGAATATAATTTTGAGGTAATTTTTTGCATGGAATTCCATCATAACCTTCCCTCGTAACATATATAAAGGATTAGAAAGGTTTCGTAGCATTTCGAATAATCCTCAATTTAATTTGATTTTTTTTCACCGAAACTAGTATAAAATTGTGTATAATATACGACGATTTTTTGACCCAAATAGTATTTCAAAAAATTCATTGAATCTAATTTTGAGATAATTTTTTTGCATGGACTTCCATCATAACCTTCCCCCGTAACATATATGAAGGATCATAAAAGTTTCGTAGCATTTCGAACAATCCTCAATTTAATTTAATTTTTTTGTCCGAAACTAGTATAAAATTGTGAATAATATACTACAATTTTTGACCGAAACTAGTATTTCAAAAATTTTCATAGAATAATTTTGAGATAATTTTTTTGCATGGACTTCCATCATAACCTTCCCTCGTAACATATAGAAAGGATCTGAAAAGCTTCGTAGAATTTCGAACAATCCTCAATTTAATTTGATTTTTTGACGAAAACTAGAATAAAATTGTGTATAATATACTACGAATTTTTGACCCAAATAGTATTTCAAAAAAATTCATTGAATCTAATTTTGTGATAATTTTTTTTCAGGGACTTCCATCATAACCTTCCCTCGTACCATTTAGAAAGGATCTGAAAAATTTCGTAGCATTTAGAATAATCCTCAATTTAATTTGATTTTTTTGACCGAAACTAGTATAAAATTGTGTATAATATACTACAAGTTTTGAACGAAAGTAGTATTTCAAACAGTTTCATAGAATCTAATTTTGAGATAATTTTTTGCATGGACTTCCAACATAACATTCCCTCGTAACATATAGAAAGGATCTGAAAATTTTCATAGCATTTTGAACAATCCTCGATTTAATTTGATTATTTGACCGAAACTATTATAAAATTGTGTATAATATACTATGATTTTTGACCAAAACTAGCATTTCAAAAAGTTATATAGAATATAATTTTGAGATATTTTTTTGCATGGACTTCCATCATAACCTTCCCTCATACGATATAGAAAGGATCTGAAAAAATTCGTAGCATTTCGAACAATCCTCAATTTAATTTGATTTTAAAGTAGTATTTCAAACAGTTTCATAGAATCTAATTTTGAGATAATTTTTTGCATGGACTTCCAACATAACATTCCCTCGTAACATATAGAAAGGATCTGAAAATTTTCATAGCATTTTGAACAATCCTCGATTTAATTTGATTATTTGACCGAAACTATTATAAAATTGTGTATAATATACTATGATTTTTGACCAAAACTAGCATTTCAAAAAGTTATATAGAATATAATTTTGAGATATTTTTTTGCATGGACTTCCATCATAACCTTCCCTCATACCATATAGAAAGGATCTGAAAAAATTCGTAGCATTTCGAACAATCCTCAATTTAATTTGATTTTTTGACCGAAATTAGTATAAAATTGTGTATAATAAACTACAATTTTTGACCGAAACTAGTATTTCAAAAAGTTTCATAGAAAATAATATTGAGATATGTTTTTGCATGGACTTCCATCATAACCTCCCCTCGTAACATATATAAAGGATGAGAAAATTTTCGTAGCGTTTCGAACAATCCTCGATTTAATTTGATTTTTTGAAGAAAACTAGTATAAAATTGTGTAAAATATACTACGATTTTTTGACCTAAACTAGTATTTCAAAAAGTTTCATAGAATATAATTTTGAGGTAATTTTTTGCATGGAATTCCATCATAACCTTCCCTCGTAACATATATAAAGGATTAGAAAGGTTTCGTAGCATTTCGAACAATCCTCAATTTAATTTGATTTTTTTTCACCGAAACTAGTATAAAATTGTGTATAATATACGACGATTTTTTGACCCAAATAGTATTTCAAAAAATTCATTGAATCTAATTTTGAGATAATTTTTTTGCATGGACTTCCATCATAACCTTCCCCCGTAACATATATGAAGGATCAGAAAAGTTTCGTAGCATTTCGAACAATCCTCAATTTAATTTAATTTTTTTGTCCGAAACTAGTATAAAATTGTGAATAATATACTACAATTTTTGACCGAAACTAGTATTTCAAAAATTTTCATAGAATAATTTTGAGATAATTTTTTTGCATGGACTTCCATCATAACCTTCCCTCGTAACATATAGAAAGGATCTGAAAAGCTTCGTAGAATTTCGAACAATCCTCAATTTAATTTGATTTTTTGACGAAAACTAGAATAAAATTGTGTATAATATACTACGAATTTTTGACCCAAATAGTATTTCAAAAAAATTCATTGAATCTAATTTTGTGATAATTTTTTTTCAGGGACTTCCATCATAACCTTCCCTCGTACCATTTAGAAAGGATCTGAAAAATTTCGTAGCATTTAGAATAATCCTCAATTTAATTTGATTTTTTTGACCGAAACTAGTATAAAATTGTGTATAATATACTACAAGTTTTGAACGAAAGTAGTATTTCAAACAGTTTCATAGAATCTAATTTTGAGATAATTTTTTGCATGGACTTCCAACATAACATTCCCTCGTAACATATAGAAAGGATCTGAAAATTTTCATAGCATTTTGAACAATCCTCGATTTAATTTGATTATTTGACCGAAACTATTATAAAATTGTGTATAATATACTATGATTTTTGACCAAAACTAGCATTTCAAAAAGTTATATAGAATATAATTTTGAGATATTTTTTTGCATGGACTTCCATCATAACCTTCCCTCATACCATATAGAAAGGATCTGAAAAAATTCGTAGCATTTCGAACAATCCTCAATTTAATTTGATTTTAAAGTAGTATTTCAAACAGTTTCATAGAATCTAATTTTGAGATAATTTTTTGCATGGACTTCCAACATAACATTCCCTCGTAACATATAGAAAGGATCTGAAAATTTTCATAGCATTTTGAACAATCCTCGATTTAATTTGATTATTTGACCGAAACTATTATAAAATTGTGTATAATATACTATGATTTTTGACCAAAACTAGCATTTCAAAAAGTTATATAGAATATAATTTTGAGATATTTTTTTGCATGGACTTCCATCATAACCTTCCCTCATACCATATAGAAAGGATCTGAAAAAATTCGTAGCATTTCGAACAATCCTCAATTTAATTTGATTTTTTGACCGAAATTAGTATAAAATTGTGTATAATAAACTACAATTTTTGACCGAAACTAGTATTTCAAAAAGTTTCATAGAAAATAATATTGAGATATGTTTTTGCATGGACTTCCATCATAACCTCCCCTCGTAACATATATAAAGGATGAGAAAATTTTCGTAGCGTTTCGAACAATCCTCGATTTAATTTGATTTTTTGAAGAAAACTAGTATAAAATTGTGTAAAATATACTACGATTTTTTGACCTAAACTAGTATTTCAAAAAGTTTCATAGAATATAATTTTGAGGTAATTTTTTGCATGGAATTCCATCATAACCTTCCCTCGTAACATATATAAAGGATTAGAAAGGTTTCGTAGCATTTCGAACAATCCTCAATTTAATTTGATTTTTTTTCACCGAAACTAGTATAAAATTGTGTATAATATACGACGATTTTTTGACCCAAATAGTATTTCAAAAAATTCATTGAATCTAATTTTGAGATAATTTTTTTGCATGGACTTCCATCATAACCTTCCCCCGTAACATATATGAAGGATCAGAAAAGTTTCGTAGCATTTCGAACAATCCTCAATTTAATTTAATTTTTTTGTCCGAAACTAGTATAAAATTGTGAATAATATACTACAATTTTTGACCGAAACTAGTATTTCAAAAATTTTCATAGAATAATTTTGAGATAATTTTTTTGCATGGACTTCCATCATAACCTTCCCTCGTAACATATAGAAAGGATCTGAAAAGCTTCGTAGAATTTCGAACAATCCTCAATTTAATTTGATTTTTTGACGAAAACTAGAATAAAATTGTGTATAATATACTACGAATTTTTGACCCAAATAGTATTTCAAAAAAATTCATTGAATCTAATTTTGTGATAATTTATTTTCAGGGACTTCCATCATAACCTTCCCTCGTACCATTTAGAAAGGATCTGAAAAATTTCGTAGCATTTAGAATAATCCTCAATTTAATTTGATTTTTTTGACCGAAACTAGTATAAAATTGTGTATAATATACTACAAGTTTTGAACGAAAGTAGTATTTCAAACAGTTTCATAGAATCTAATTTTGAGATAATTTTTTGCATGGACTTCCATCATAACATTCCCTCGTAACATATAGAAAGGATCTGAAAATTTTCATAGCATTTTGAAAAATCCTCGATTTAATTTGATTATTTGACCGAAACTAGTATAAAATTGTGTATAATATACTACGATTTTTGACCTAAACTAGCATTTCAAAAAGTTATATAGAATATAATTTTGAGATATTTTTTTGCATGGACTTCCATCATAACCTTCCCTCATACCATATAGAAAGGATCTGAAAAAATTCGTAGCATTTCGAACAATCCTCAATTTAATTTGATTTTAAAGTAGTATTTCAAACAGTTTCATAGAATCTAATTTTGAGATAATTTTTTGCATGGACTTCCAACATAACATTCCCTCGTAACATATAGAAAGGATCTGAAAATTTTCATAGCATTTTGAACAATCCTCGATTTAATTTGATTATTTGACCGAAACTATTATAAAATTGTGTATAATATACTATGATTTTTGACCAAAACTAGCATTTCAAAAAGTTATATAGAATATAATTTTGAGATATTTTTTTGCATGGACTTCCATCATAACCTTCCCTCATACCATATAGAAAGGATCTGAAAAAATTCGTAGCATTTCGAACAATCCTCAATTTAATTTGATTTTTTGACCGAAATTAGTATAAAATTGTGTATAATAAACTACAATTTTTGACCGAAACTAGTATTTCAAAAAGTTTCATAGAAAATAATATTGAGATATGTTTTTGCATGGACTTCCATCATAACCTCCCCTCGTAACATATATAAAGGATGAGAAAATTTTCGTAGCGTTTCGAACAATCCTCGATTTAATTTGATTTTTTGAAGAAAACTAGTATAAAATTGTGTAAAATATACTACGATTTTTTGACCTAAACTAGTATTTCAAAAAGTTTCATAGAATATAATTTTGAGGTAATTTTTTGCATGGAATTCCATCATAACCTTCCCTCGTAACATATATAAAGGATTAGAAAGGTTTCGTAGCATTTCGAACAATCCTCAATTTAATTTGATTTTTTTTCACCGAAACTAGTATAAAATTGTGTATAATATACGACGATTTTTTGACCCAAATAGTATTTCAAAAAATTCATTGAATCTAATTTTGAGATAATTTTTTTGCATGGACTTCCATCATAACCTTCCCCCGTAACATATATGAAGGATCAGAAAAGTTTCGTAGCATTTCGAACAATCCTCAATTTAATTTAATTTTTTTGTCCGAAACTAGTATAAAATTGTGAATAATATACTACAATTTTTGACCGAAACTAGTATTTCAAAAATTTTCATAGAATAATTTTGAGATAATTTTTTTGCATGGACTTCCATCATAACCTTCCCTCGTAACATATAGAAAGGATCTGAAAAGCTTCGTAGAATTTCGAACAATCCTCAATTTAATTTGATTTTTTGACGAAAACTAGAATAAAATTGTGTATAATATACTACGAATTTTTGACCCAAATAGTATTTCAAAAAAATTCATTGAATCTAATTTTGTGATAATTTATTTTCAGGGACTTCCATCATAACCTTCCCTCGTACCATTTAGAAAGGATCTGAAAAATTTCGTAGCATTTAGAATAATCCTCAATTTAATTTGATTTTTTTGACCGAAACTAGTATAAAATTGTGTATAATATACTACAAGTTTTGAACGAAAGTAGTATTTCAAACAGTTTCATAGAATCTAATTTTGAGATAATTTTTTGCATGGACTTCCATCATAACATTCCCTCGTAACATATAGAAAGGATCTGAAAATTTTCATAGCATTTTGAAAAATCCTCGATTTAATTTGATTATTTGACCGAAACTAGTATAAAATTGTGTATAATATACTACGATTTTTGACCTAAACTAGCATTTCAAAAAGTTATATAGAATATAATTTTGAGATATTTTTTTGCATGGACTTCCATCATAACCTTCCCTCATACCATATAGAAAGGATCTGAAAAAATTCGTAGCATTTCGAACAATCCTCAATTTAATTTGATTTTAAAGTAGTATTTCAAACAGTTTCATAGAATCTAATTTTGAGATAATTTTTTGCATGGACTTCCAACATAACATTCCCTCGTAACATATAGAAAGGATCTGAAAATTTTCATAGCATTTTGAACAATCCTCGATTTAATTTGATTATTTGACCGAAACTATTATAAAATTGTGTATAATATACTATGATTTTTGACCAAAACTAGCATTTCAAAAAGTTATATAGAATATAATTTTGAGATATTTTTTTGCATGGACTTCCATCATAACCTTCCCTCATACCATATAGAAAGGATCTGAAAAAATTCGTAGCATTTCGAACAATCCTCAATTTAATTTGATTTTTTGACCGAAATTAGTATAAAATTGTGTATAATAAACTACAATTTTTGACCGAAACTAGTATTTCAAAAAGTTTCATAGAAAATAATATTGAGATATGTTTTTGCATGGACTTCCATCATAACCTCCCCTCGTAACATATATAAAGGATGAGGAAATTTTCGTAGCGTTTCGAACAATCCTCGATTTAATTTGATTTTTTGAAGAAAACTAGTATAAAATTGTGTAAAATATACTACGATTTTTTGACCTAAACTAGTATTTCAAAAAGTTTCATAGAATATAATTTTGAGGTAATTTTTTGCATGGAATTCCATCATAACCTTCCCTCGTAACATATATAAAGGATTAGAAAGGTTTCGTAGCATTTCGAACAATCCTCAATTTAATTTGATTTTTTTTCACCGAAACTAGTATAAAATTGTGTATAATATACGACGATTTTTTGACCCAAATAGTATTTCAAAAAATTCATTGAATCTAATTTTGAGATAATTTTTTTGCATGGACTTCCATCATAACCTTCCCCCGTAACATATATGAAGGATCAGAAAAGTTTCGTAGCATTTCGAACAATCCTCAATTTAATTTAATTTTTTTGTCCGAAACTAGTATAAAATTGTGAATAATATACTACAATTTTTGACCGAAACTAGTATTTCAAAAATTTTCATAGAATAATTTTGAGATAATTTTTTTGCATGGACTTCCATCATAACCTTCCCTCGTAACATATAGAAAGGATCTGAAAAGCTTCGTAGAATTTCGAACAATCCTCAATTTAATTTGATTTTTTGACGAAAACTAGAATAAAATTGTGTATAATATACTACGAATTTTTGACCCAAATAGTATTTCAAAAAAATTCATTGAATCTAATTTTGTGATAATTTATTTTCAGGGACTTCCATCATAACCTTCCCTCGTACCATTTAGAAAGGATCTGAAAAATTTCGTAGCATTTAGAATAATCCTCAATTTAATTTGATTTTTTTGACCGAAACTAGTATAAAATTGTGTATAATATACTACAAGTTTTGAACGAAAGTAGTATTTCAAACAGTTTCATAGAATCTAATTTTGAGATAATTTTTTGCATGGACTTCCATCATAACATTCCCTCGTAACATATAGAAAGGATCTGAAAATTTTCATAGCATTTTGAAAAATCCTCGATTTAATTTGATTATTTGACCGAAACTAGTATAAAATTGTGTATAATATACTACGATTTTTGACCTAAACTAGCATTTCAAAAAGTTATATAGAATATAATTTTGAGATATTTTTTTGCATGGACTTCCATCATAACCTTCCCTCATACCATATAGAAAGGATCTGAAAAAATTCGTAGCATTTCGAACAATCCTCAATTTAATTTGATTTTTTGACAGAAACTAGTATAAAATTGTGTATAATAAACTACATTTTTTGACCGAAACTAGTATTTCAAAAAGTTTCATAGAAAATATTTTGAGATATGTTTTTGCATGGACTTCCATCATAACCTCCCCTCGTAACATATATAAAGGATGAGAAAAGTTTCGTTGCATTTCGAACAATCCTCGATTTAATTTGATTTTTTGACGAAAACTAGTATAAAACTGTGTAAAATATACTACGATTTTTTGACCTAAACTAGTATTTCAAAAAGTTTCATAGAATATAATTTTGAGGTAATTTTTTGCATGGAATTCCATCATAACCTTCCCTCGTAACATATATAAAGGATCAGAAAGGTTTCGTAGCATTTCGAACAATCCTCAATTTAATTTGATTTTTTTCACCGAAACTAGTATAAAATTGTGTATAATATACTACGATTTTTTTGACCCAAATAGTATTTCAAAAAATTTCATTGAATCTAATTTTGAGATAATTATTTGCATGGACTTCCGTCATAACATTCCCTCGTAACATATAGAAAGGATCTGAAAATTTTCATAGCATTTTGAAAAATTCTCGATTTAATTTGATTATTTGACCTAAACTAGTATAAAATTGTGTATAATATACTACGATTTTTGATCTAAACTAGCATTTCAAAAAGTTATATAGAATATAATTTTGAGATATATTTTTGCATGGACTTCCATCATAACCTTCCCTCATACCATATAGAAAGGATCTTAAAAAATTCGGAGCATTTCGAACAATCCTCAATTTAATTTGATTTTTTGACCCAAACTAATATAAAATTGTGTATAATAAACTACAATTTTTGACCGAAACTAGTATTTCAAAATGTTTCATAGAAAATAATTTTGAGATAAGTTTTTGCATGGACATCCATCATAACCTTCCCTCGTAACATATATAAAGGATGAGAAAATTTTCGTAGCGTTTCGAATAATCCTCGATTTAATTTAATTTTTTTGACGAAAACTAGTATAAAATTGTGTATCATATACTACAATTTTTTGACCTAAACAAGTATTTCAAAAAGTTTCATAGAATATAATTTTTAGGTAATTTTTTGCTTGGAATTCCATCATAACCTTCCCTCGTAACATATATAAAGGATCAGAAAGGTTTCGTAGCATTTCGAACAATCCACAATTTAATTTGATTTTTTCCACCGAAACTAGTATAAAATTGTGTATAATATACTACGATTTTTTGACCCAAATAGTATTTCAAAATATTTCAATGAATCTAATTTTGAGATAATTTTTTTGCATCGAATTCCATTATAACCTTCCCCCGTAACATATATGAAGGATCAGAAAAGTTTCGTAGCATTTCGAATAATCCTCAATTTAATTTGATTTTTTTGTCCGAAACTAGTATAAAATTGTGAATAATATACTACAATTTTTGACCGAAACTAGTATTTCAAAAAATTTCATTGAATCTAATTTTGAGATAATTTTTTTGCACGGACTTCCATCATAACCTTCCCCCGAAACATATATAAAGGATCTGAAAAACTTCGTAGCATTTTGAACAATACTCAATTTAATTTGATTTTTTGACGAAAACTAGTATAAAATTGTGTATAATATACTACGAATTTTTAACCCAAATAGTATTTCAAAAAAATTCATTGAATCTAATTTAGAGATAATTTTTTCAGGGACTTCCATCATAACCTTCCCTCGTAACATTTAGAAAGGATCTGAAAAATTTCGTAGCATTTAGAATAATCCTCAATTTAATTTGATATTTTTGACCGAAACTAGTATAAAATTGTGTATAATATACTACAAGTTTTGAACTAAAGTAGTATTTCAAACAGTTTCATAGAATCTAATTTTGAGATAATTTTTTGCATGGAATTCCATCATAACATTCCCTCGTAACATATAGAAAGGATCTGAAAATTTTCATAGCATTTTGAACAATCCTCGATTTAATTTGATTATATGACCGAAACTTATAAAATTGTGTATAATATACTACGATTTTTGACCAAAACTAGCATTTCAAAAAGTTATATAGAATATAATTTTGAGATATTTTTTTGCATGGACTTCCATCATAACCTTACCTCATACCATATAGAAAGGATCTGAAAAAATTCGTAGCATTTCGAACAATCCTCAATTTAATTTGATTTATTGACCGAAACTAGTATAAAATTGTGTATAATAAACTACAAATTTTGACCGAAACTAGTATTTCAAAAAGTTTCATAGAAAATAATTTTGAGATAAGTTTTTGCATGGACTTCCATCATAACCTTCCCCGTAACATATATAAAGGATGAGAAAAGTTTCGTAGCATTTCGAACAATCCTCGATTTAATTTGATTTTTTGACGAAAACTAGTATAAAATTGTGTATAATATACTACGATTTTTTGACCTAAACTAGTATTTCAAAAAGTTTCATAGAATATAATTTTGAGGTAATTTTTTGCATGGAATTCCATCATAATCTTCCCTCGTAACATATATAAAGGATCAGAAAAGTTTCGTAGTATTTCGAACTATCCTCAATTTAATTTGATTTTTTTTCACCGAAACTAGTATAAAATTGTGTATAATATACTACGATTTTTTGAACCAAATAGTATTTCAAAAAATTTCTTTGAATCTAATTTTGAGATAATTTTTTTGCATGGAATTCCATCATAACCTTCCCCCGTAACATATATGAAGGATCAGAAAAGTTTCGTAGCATTTCGAATAATCCTCAATTTAATTTGATTTTTTTGTCCGAAACTAGTATAAAATTGTGAATAATATACTACAATTTTTGACCGAAACTAGTATTTAAAAAATTTTCATAGAATAATTTTGAGATAAATTTTTTGCATGGACTTCCATCATAACCTTCCCTCGTAACATATATAAAGGATCAGAAAGGTTTCGTAGCATTTCGAACAATCCTCAATTTAATTTGATTTTTTTCACCGAAACTAGTATAAAATTGTGTATAATATACTACGATTTTTTTGACCCAAATAGTATTTCAAAAAATTTCATTGAATCTAATTTTGAGATAATTTTTTGCATGGACTTCCATCATAACATTCCCTCGTAATATATAGAAAGGATCTGAAAATTTTCATAGCATTTTGAAAAATCCTCGATTTAATTTGATTATTTGACCTAAACTAGTATAAAATTGTGTATAATATACTACGATTTTTGACCTAAACTAGCATTTCAAAAAGTTATATAGAATATAATTTTGAGATATTTTTTTGCATGGACTTCCATCATAACCTTCCCTCATACCATATAGAAAGGATCTTAAAAAATTCGTAGCATTTCGAACAATCCTCAATTTAATTTGATTTTTTGACCGAAACTAATATAAAATTGTGTATAATAAACTACAATTTTTGACCGAAACTAGTATTTCAAAATGTTTCATAGAAAATAATTTTGAGATAAGTTTATGCATGGACTTCCATCATAACCTTCCCTCGTAACATATATAAAGGATGAGAAAATTTTCGTAGCGTTTCGAATAATCCTCGATTTAATTTAATTTTTTGACGAAAACTAGTATAAAATTGTGTATCATATACTACAATTTTTTGACCTAAACTAGTATTTCAAAAAGTTTCATAGAATATAATTTTTAGGTAATTTTTTGCTTGGAATTCCATCATAACCTTCCCTCGTAACATATATAAAGGATCATAAAGGTTTCGTAGCATTTCGAACAATCCACAATTTAATTTGATTTTTTCCACCGAAACTAGTATAAAATTGTGTATAATATACTACAATTTTTTTGACCCAAATAGTATTTCAAAATATTTCAATGAATCTAATTTTGAGATAATTTTTTTGCATGGAATTCCATTATAACCTTCCCCCGTAACATATATGAAGGATCAGAAAAGTTTCGTAGCATTTCGAACAATCCTCAATTTAATTTGATTTTTTTGTCTGAAACTAGTATAAAATTGTGAATAATATACTACAATTTTTGACCGAAACTAGTATTTCATAAAATTTCATAGAATAATTTTGAGATAATTTTTTTGCATGGACTTCCATCATAACCTTCCCTCGTAACATATATAAAGGATCTGAAAAGCTTCTTAGCATTTTGAACAATACTCAATTTAATTTGATTTTTTGACGAAAACTAGTATAAAATTGTGTATAATATACTACAAATTTTTGACCCAAATAGTATTTCAAAAAAATTCATTGAATCTAATTTTGAGATAATATTTTTTCAAGGACTTCCATCATAACCTTCCCTCGTACCATTTAGAAAGGATCTGAAAAATTTCGTAGCATTTAGAATAATCCTCAATTTAATTTGATTTTTTTGACCGAAACTAGTATAAAATTGTGTATAATATACTACAAGTTTTGAACGAAAGTAGTATTTCAAACAGTTTCATAGAATCTAATTTTGAGATAATTTTTTTTGCATGGACTTCCATCATAACATTCCCTCGTAACATATAGAAAGGATCTGAAAATTTTCATAGCATTTTGAACAATCCTCGATTTAATTTGATTATTTGATCGAAACTATTATAAAATTGTGTATAATATACTACGATTTTTGACCAAAACTAGCATTTCAAAAAGTTATATAGAATATAATTTTGAGATATTTTTTTGCATGGACTTCCATCATAACCTTCCCTCATACCATATAGAAAGGATCTGAAAAAATTCGTAGCATTTCGAACAATCCTCAATTTAATTTGATTTTTTGACAGAAACTAGTATAAAATTGTGTATAATAAACTACAATTTTTGACCGAAACTAGTATTTCAAAAAGTTTCATAGAAAATATTTTTGAGATATGTTTTTGCATGGACTTCCATCATAACCTCCCCTCGTAACATATATAAAGGATGAGAAAAGTTTTCGTAGCATTTCGAACAATCCTCGATTTAATTTGATTTTTTGACGAAAACTAGTATAAAATTGTGTATCATATACTACGATTTTTTGACCTAAACTAGTATTTCAAAAAGTTTCATAGAATATAATTTTGAGGTAATTTTTTGCATGGAATTCCATCATAATCTTCCCTCGTAACATATATAAAGGATCAGAAAAGTTTCGTAGCATTTCGAACTATCCTCAATTTAATTTGATTTTTTTCACCGAAACTAGTATAAAATTGTGTATAATATACTACGATTTTTTGAACCAAATAGTATTTCAAAAAATTTCATTGAATCTAATTTTGAGATAATTTTTTTGCATGGAATTCCATCATAACCTTCCCCCGTAACATATATGAAGGATCAGAAAAGTTTCGTAGCATTTCGAACAATCCTCAATTTAATTTGATTATTTTGTCCGAAACTAGTATAAAATTGTGAATAATATACTACAATTTTTGACCGAAACTAGTATTTAAAAAATTTTCATAGAATAATTTTGAGATAATTTTTTTGCATGGACTTCCATCATAACCTTCCCTCGTAACATATAGAAAGGATCTGAAAAGCTTCGTAGAATTTCGAACAATCCTCAATTTAATTTGATTTTTTGACGAAAACTAGTATAAAATTGTGTATAATATACTACGAATTTTTGACCCAAATAGTATTTCAAAAAAATTCATTGAATCTAATTTTGAGATAATTTTATTTCAGGGACTTCCATCATAACCTTCCCTCGTACCATTTAGAAAGGATCTGAAAAATTTCGTAGCATTTAGAATAATCCTCAATTTAATTTGATTTTTTTGACCGAAACTAGTATAAAATTGTGTATAATATACTACAAGTTTTGAACGAAAGTAGTATTTCAAACAGTTTCATAGAATCTAATTTTGAGATAATTTTTTTTGCATGGACTTCCATCATAACATTCCCTCGTAACATATAGAAAGGATCTGAAAATTTTCATAGCATTTTGAACAATCCTCGATTTAATTTGATTATTTGATCGAAACTATTATAAAATTGTGTATAATATACTACGATTTTTGACCAAAACTAGCATTTCAAAAAGTTATATAGAATATAATTTTGAGATATTTTTTTGCATGGACTTCCATCATAACCTTCCCTCATACCATATAGAAAGGATCTGAAAAAATTCGTAGCATTTCGAACAATCCTCAATTTAATTTGATTTTTTGACCGAAACTAGTATAAAATTGTGTATAATAAACTACAAATTTTGATCGAAACTAGTATTTCAAAAAGTTTCATAGAAAATAATTTTGAGATAAGTTTTTGCATGGTCTTCCATCATAACCTTCCCTCGTAACATATATAAAGGATGAGAAAGGTTTCGTATCATTTCGAACAATCCTCGATTTAATTTAATTTTTTGACGAAAACTAGTATAAAATTGTGTATAATATACTACGATTTTTTGACCTAAACTAGTATTTCAAAAAGTTTCATAGAATATAATTTTGAGGTAATTTTTTGCATTAAATTCCATCATAACCTTCCCTCGTAACATATATAAAGGATCAGAAAAGTTTCGTAGCATTTCGAACTATCCTCAATTTAATTTGATTTTTTTTCACCGAAACTAGGATAAAATTGTGTATAATATACTACGATTTTTTGACACAAATAGTATTTCAAAAAATTTCATTGAATCTAATTTTGAGATAATTTTTTTGCATGGAATTCCATCATAACCTTCCCCCGTAACATATATGAAGGATCAGAAAAGTTTCGTAGCATTTCGAACAATCCTCAATTTAATTTGATTATTTTGTCCGAAACTAGTATAAAATTGTGAATAATATACTACAATTTTTGACCGAAACTAGTATTTAAAAAATTTTCATAGAATAATTTTGAGATAATTTTTTTGCATGGACTTCCATCATAACCTTCCCTCGTAACATATAGAAAGGATCTGAAAAGCTTCGTAGAATTTCGAACAATCCTCAATTTAATTTGATTTTTTGACGAAAACTAGTATAAAATTGTGTATAATATACTACGAATTTTTGACCCAAATAGTATTTCAAAAAAATTCATTGAATCTAATTTTGAGATAATTTTATTTCAGGGACTTCCATCATAACCTTCCCTCGTACCATTTAGAAAGGATCTGAAAAATTTCGTAGCATTTAGAATAATCCTCAATTTAATTTGATTTTTTTGACCGAAACTAGTATAAAATTGTGTATAATATACTACAAGTTTTGAACGAAAGTAGTATTTCAAACAGTTTCATAGAATCTAATTTTGAGATAATTTTTTTTGCATGGACTTCCATCATAACATTCCCTCGTAACATATAGAAAGGATCTGAAAATTTTCATAGCATTTTGAACAATCCTCGATTTAATTTGATTATTTGATCGAAACTATTATAAAATTGTGTATAATATACTACGATTTTTGACCAAAACTAGCATTTCAAAAAGTTATATAGAATATAATTTTGAGATATTTTTTTGCATGGACTTCCATCATAACCTTCCCTCATACCATATAGAAAGGATCTGAAAAAATTCGTAGCATTTCGAACAATCCTCAATTTAATTTGATTTTTTGACCGAAACTAGTATAAAATTGTGTATAATAAACTACAAATTTTGATCGAAACTAGTATTTCAAAAAGTTTCATAGAAAATAATTTTGAGATAAGTTTTTGCATGGTCTTCCATCATAACCTTCCCTCGTAACATATATAAAGGATGAGAAAGGTTTCGTATCATTTCGAACAATCCTCGATTTAATTTAATTTTTTGACGAAAACTAGTATAAAATTGTGTATAATATACTACGATTTTTTGACCTAAACTAGTATTTCAAAAAGTTTCATAGAATATAATTTTGAGGTAATTTTTTGCATGAAATTCCATCATAACCTTCCCTCGTAACATATATAAAGGATCAGAAAAGTTTCGTAGCATTTCGAACTATCCTCAATTTAATTTGATTTTTTTTCACCGAAACTAGGATAAAATTGTGTATAATATACTACGATTTTTTGACACAAATAGTATTTCAAAAAATTTCATTGAATCTAATTTTGAGATAATTTTTTTGCATGGAATTCCATCATAACCTTCCCCCGTAACATATATGAAGGATCAGAAAAGTTTCGTAGCATTTCGAACAATCCTCAATTTAATTTGATTTTTTTGTCCGAAACTAGTAGAAAATTGTGAATAATATACTACAATTTTTTACCGAAACTAGTATTTAAAACATTTTCATAGAATAATTTTGAGATAATTTTTTTGCATGGACTTCCATCATAACCTTCCCTCGTAACATATAGAAAGGATCTGAAAAGCTTCGTAGAATTTCGAACAATCCTCAATTTAATTTGATTTTTTGACGAAAACTAGTATAAAATTGTGTATAATATACTACGAATTTTTGACCCAAATAGTATTTCAAAAAAATTCATTGAATCTAATTTTGAGATAATTTTATTTCAGGGACTTCCATCATAACCTTCCCTCGTACCATTTAGAAAGGATCTGAAAAATTTCGTAGCATTTAGAATAATCCTCAATTTAATTTGATTTTTTTGACCGAAACTAGTATAAAATTGTGTATAATATACTACAAGTTTTGAACGAAAGTAGTATTTCAAACAGTTTCATAGAATCTAATTTTGAGATAATTTTTTGCATGGACTTCCATCATAACATTCCCTCGTAACATATAGAAAGGATCTGAAAATTTTCATAGCATTTTGAACAATCCTCGATTTAATTTGATTATTTGACCGAAACTATTATAAAATTGTGTATAATATACTACGATTTTTGACCAAAACTAGCATTTCAAAAAGTTATATAGAATATAATTTTGAGATATTTTTTTGCATGGACTTCCATCATAACCTTCCCTCATACCATATAGAAAGGATCTGAAAAAATTCGTAGCATTTCGAACAATCCTCAATTTAAATTTATTTTTTGACCGAAACTAGTATAAAATTGTGTATAATGAACTACAAATTTTGATCGAAACTAGTATTTCAAAAAGTTTCATAGAAAATAATTTTGAGATAAGTTTTTGCATGGACTTCCATCATAACCTTCCCTCGTAACATATATATAGGATGAGAAAGGTTTCGTATCATTTCGAATAATCCTCGATTTAATTTAATTTTTTGACGAAAACTAGTATAAAATTGTGTATAATATACTACGATTTTTTGACCTAAACTAGTATTTCAAAAAGTTTCATAGAATATAATTTTGAGGTAATTATTTGCATGAAATTCCATCATAACCTTCCCTCGTAACATATATAAAGGATCAGAAATGTTTCGTAGCATTTCGAACTATCCTCAATTTAATTTGATTTTTTTTCACCGAAACTAGTATAAAATTGTGTATAATATACAACGATTTTTTGACCCAAATAGTATTTCAAAAAATTTCATTGAATCTAATTTTGAGATAATTTTTTTGCATGGAATTCCATCATAACCTTCCCCCGTAACATATATGAAGGATCAGAAAAGTTTCGTAGCATTTCGAACAATCCTCAATTTAATTTGATTTTTTTGTCCGAAACTAGTAGAAAATTTTGAATAATATACTACAATTTTTGACCGAAACTAGTATTTAAAAAATTTTCATAGAATAATTTTGAGATAATTTTTTTGCATGGACTTCCATCATAACCTTCCCTCGTAACATATAGAAAGGATCTGAAAAGCTTCGTAGAATTTCGAACAATCCTCAATTTAATTTGATTTTTTGACGAAAACTAGTATAAAATTGTGTATAATATACTACGAATTTTTGACCCAAATAGTATTTCAAAAAAATTCATTGAATCTAATTTTGAGATAATTTTATTTCAGGGACTTCCATCATAACCTTCCCTCGTACCATTTAGAAAGGATCTGAAAAATTTCGTAGCATTTAGAATAATCCTCAATTTAATTTGATTTTTTTGACCGAAACTAGTATAAAATTGTGTATAATATACTACAAGTTTTGAACGAAAGTAGTATTTCAAACAGTTTCATAGAATCTAATTTTGAGATAATTTTTTGCATGGACTTCCATCATAACATTCCCTCGTAACATATAGAAAGGATCTGAAAATTTTCATAGCATTTTGAACAATCCTCGATTTAATTTGATTATTTGACCGAAACTATTATAAAATTGTGTATAATATACTACGATTTTTGACCAAAACTAGCATTTCAAAAAGTTATATAGAATATAATTTTGAGATATTTTTTTGCATGGACTTCCATCATAACCTTCCCTCATACCATATAGAAAGGATCTGAAAAAATTCGTAGCATTTCGAACAATCCTCAATTTAAATTTATTTTTTGACCGAAACTAGTATAAAATTGTGTATAATGAACTACAAATTTTGATCGAAACTAGTATTTCAAAAAGTTTCATAGAAAATAATTTTGAGATAAGTTTTTGCATGGACTTCCATCATAACCTTCCCTCGTAACATATATAAAGGATGAGAAAGGTTTCGTATCATTTCGAATAATCCTCGATTTAATTTAATTTTTTGACGAAAACTAGTATAAAATTGTGTATAATATACTACGATTTTTTGACCTAAACTAGTATTTCAAAAAGTTTCATAGAATATAATTTTGAGGTAATTATTTGCATGAAATTCCATCATAACCTTCCCTCGTAACATATATAAAGGATCAGAAATGTTTCGTAGCATTTCGAACTATCCTCAATTTAATTTGATTTTTTTTCACCGAAACTAGTATAAAATTGTGTATAATATACTACGATTTTTTGAACCAAATAGTATTTCAAAAAATTTCATTGAATCTAATTTTGAGATAATTTTTTTGCATGGAATTCCATCATAACCTTCCCCCGTAACATATATGAAGGATCAGAAAAGTTTCGTAGCATTTCGAACAATCCTCAATTTAATTTGATTTTTTTGTCCGAAACTAGTAGAAAATTTTGAATAATATACTACAATTTTTGACCGAAACTAGTATTTAAAAAATTTTCATAGAATAATTTTGAGATAATTTTTTTGCATGGACTTCCATCATAACCTTCCCTCGTAACATATAGAAAGGATCTGAAAAGCTTCGTAGAATTTCGAACAATCCTCAATTTAATTTGATTTTTTGACGAAAACTAGTATAAAATTGTGTATAATATACTACGAATTTTTGACCCAAATAGTATTTCAAAAAAATTCATTGAATCTAATTTTGAGATAATTTTATTTCAGGGACTTCCATCATAACCTTCCCTCGTACCATTTAGAAAGGATCTGAAAAATTTCGTAGCATTTAGAATAATCCTCAATTTAATTTGATTTTTTTGACCGAAACTAGTATAAAATTGTGTATAATATACTACAAGTTTTGAACGAAAGTAGTATTTCAAACAGTTTCATAGAATCTAATTTTGAGATAATTTTTTGCATGGACTTCCATCATAACATTCCCTCGTAACATATAGGAAGGATCTGAAAATTTTCATAGCATTTTGAACAATCCTTGATTTAATTTGATTATTTGACCGATACTATTATAAAATTGTGTATAATATACTAAGATTTTTGACCAAAACTAGCATTTCAAAAAGTTATATAGAATATAATTTTGAGATATTTTTTTGCATGGACTTCCATCATAACCTTCCCTCATACCATATAGAAAGGATCTGAAAAAATTCGTAGCATTTCGAACAATCCTCAATTTAATTTGATTTTTTGACCGAAACTAGTATAAAATTGTGTATAATAAACTACAAATTTTGACCGAAACTAGTATTTCAAAAAGTTTCATAGAAAATAATTTTGAGATAAGTTTTTGCATGGACTTCCATCATAACCTTCCCTCGTAACATATATAATGGATGAGAAAGGTTTCGTATCATTTCGAATAATCCTCGATTTAATTTAATTTTTTGAAGAAAACTAGTATAAAATTGTGTATAATATACTACGATTTTTTGACCTAAACTAGTATTTCAAAAAGTTTCATAGAATATAATTTTGAGGTAATTTTTTGCATGAAATTCAATCATAACCTTCCCTCGTAACATATATAAAGGATCAGAAATGTTTCGTAGCATTTCGAACTATCCTCAATTTAATTTGATTTTTTTCCACCGAAACTAGTATAAAATTGTGTATAATATACTACGATTTTTTGAACCAAATAGTATTTCAAAAAATTTCATTGAATCTAATTTTGAGATAATTTTTTTGCATGGAATTCCATCATAACCTTCCCCCGTAACATATATGAAGGATCAGAAAAGTTTCGTAGCATTTCGAACAATCCTCAATTTAATTTGATTTTTTTGTCCGAAACTAGTATAAAATTGTGAATAATATACTACAATTTTTGACCGAAACTAGTATTTAAAAAATTTTCATAGAATAATTTTGAGATAATTTTTTTGCATGGACTTCCATCATAACCTTCCCTCGTAACATATAGAAAGGATCTGAAAAGCTTCGTAGAATTTCGAACAATCCTCAATTTAATTTGATTTTTTGACGAAAACTAGAATAAAATTGTGTATAATATACTACGAATTTTTGACCCAAATAGTATTTCAAAAAAATTCATTGAATCTAATTTTGAGATAATTTTATTTCAGGGACTTCCATCATAACCATCCCTCGTACCATTTAGAAAGGATCTGAAAAATTTCGTAGCATTTAGAATAATCCTCAATTTAATTTGATTTTTTTGACTGAAACTAGTATAAAATTGTGTATAATATACTACAAGTTTTGAACGAAAGTAGTATTTCAAACAGTTTCATAGAATCTAATTTTGAGATAATTTTTTGCATGGACTTCCATCATAACATTCCCTCGTAACATATAGGAAGGATCTGAAAATTTTCATAGCATTTTGAACAATCCTTGATTTAATTTGATTATTTGACCGATACTATTATAAAATTGTGTATAATATACTAAGATTTTTGACCAAAACTAGCATTTCAAAAAGTTATATAGAATATAATTTTGAGATATTTTTTTGCATGGACTTCCATCATAACCTTCCCTCATACCATATAGAAAGGATCTGAAAAAATTCGTAGCATTTCGAACAATCCTCAATTTAATTTGATTTTTTGACCGAAACTAGTATAAAATTGTGTATAATAAACTACAAATTTTGACCGAAACTAGTATTTCAAAAAGTTTCATAGAAAATAATTTTGAGATAAGTTTTTGCATGGACTTCCATCATAACCTTCCCTCGTAACATATATAAAGGATGAGAAAGGTTTCGTATCATTTCGAACAATCCTCGATTTAATTTTATTTTTTGACGAAAACTAGTATAAAATTGTGTATAATATACTACGATTTTTTGACCTAAACTAGTATTTCAAAAAGTTTCATAGAATATAATTTTGAGGTAATTTTTTGCATGGAATTCCATCATAATCTTCCCTCGTAACATATATAAAGGATCAGAAAAGTTTCGTAGCATTTCGAACTATCCTCGATTTAATTTGATTTTTTTTCACCGAAACTAGTATAAAATTGTGTATAATATACTACGATTTTTTGAACCAAATAGTATTTCAAAAAATTTTATTGAATCTAATTTTGAGATAATTTTTTTGCATGGAATTCCATCATAACCTTCCCCCGTAACATATATGAAGGATCAGAAAAGTTTCGTAGCATTTCGAACAATCCTCAATTTAATTTGATTTTTTTGTCCGAAACTAGTAGAAAATTTTGAATAATATACTACAATTTTTGACCGAAACTAGTATTTAAAAAATTTTCATAGAATAATTTTGAGATAATTTTTTTGCATGGACTTCCATCATAACCTTCCCTCGTAACATATAGAAAGGATCTGAAAAGCTTCGTAGAATTTCGAACAATCCTCAATTTAATTTGATTTTTTGACGAAAACTAGTATAAAATTGTGTATAATATACTACGAATTTTTGACCCAAATAGTATTTCAAAAAAATTCATTGAATCTAATTTTGAGATAATTTTATTTCAGGGACTTCCATCATAACCTTCCCTCGTACCATTTAGAAAGGATCTGAAAAATTTCGTAGCATTTAGAATAATCCTCAATTTAATTTGATTTTTTTGACCGAAACTAGTATAAAATTGTGTATAATATACTACAAGTTTTGAACGAAAGTAGTATTTCAAACAGTTTCATAGAATCTAATTTTGAGATAATTTTTTGCATGGACTTCCATCATAACATTCCCTCGTAACATATAGGAAGGATCTGAAAATTTTCATAGCATTTTGAACAATCCTCGATTTAATTTGATTATTTGACCGATACTATTATAAAATTGTGTATAATATACTAAGATTTTTGACCAAAACTAGCATTTCAAAAAGTTATATAGAATATAATTTTGAGATATTTTTTTGCATGGACTTCCATCATAACCTTCCCTCATACCATATAGAAAGGATCTGAAAAAATTCGTAGCATTTCGAACAATCCTCAATTTAATTTGATTTTTTGACCGAAACTAGTATAAAATTGTGTATAATAAACTACAAATTTTGACCGAAACTAGTATTTCAAAAAGTTTCATAGAAAATAATTTTGAGATAAGTTTTTGCATGGACTTCCATCATAACCTTCCCTCGTAACATATATAATGGATGAGAAAGGTTTCGTATCATTTCGAATAATCCTCGATTTAATTTAATTTTTTGAAGAAAACTAGTATAAAATTGTGTATAATATACTACGATTTTTTGACCTAAACTAGTATTTCAAAAAGTTTCATAGAATATAATTTTGAGGTAATTTTTTGCATGAAATTCAATCATAACCTTCCCTCGTAACATATATAAAGGATCAGAAATGTTTCGTAGCATTTCGAACTATCCTCAATTTAATTTGATTTTTTTCCACCGAAACTAGTATAAAATTGTGTATAATATACTACGATTTTTTGAACCAAATAGTATTTCAAAAAATTTCATTGAATCTAATTTTGAGATAATTTTTTTGCATGGAATTCCATCATAACCTTCCCCCGTAACATATATGAAGGATCAGAAAAGTTTCGTAGCATTTCGAACAATCCTCAATTTAATTTGATTTTTTTGTCCGAAACTAGTATAAAATTGTGAATAATATACTACAATTTTTGACCGAAACTAGTATTTAAAAAATTTTCATAGAATAATTTTGAGATAATTTTTTTGCATGGACTTCCATCATAACCTTCCCTCGTAACATATAGAAAGGATCTGAAAAGCTTCGTAGAATTTCGAACAATCCTCAATTTAATTTGATTTTTTGACGAAAACTAGAATAAAATTGTGTATAATATACTACGAATTTTTGACCCAAATAGTATTTCAAAAAAATTCATTGAATCTAATTTTGAGATAATTTTATTTCAGGGACTTCCATCATAACCATCCCTCGTACCATTTAGAAAGGATCTGAAAAATTTCGTAGCATTTAGAATAATCCTCAATTTAATTTGATTTTTTTGACTGAAACTAGTATAAAATTGTGTATAATATACTACAAGTTTTGAACGAAAGTAGTATTTCAAACAGTTTCATAGAATCTAATTTTGAGATAATTTTTTGCATGGACTTCCATCATAACATTCCCTCGTAACATATAGGAAGGATCTGAAAATTTTCATAGCATTTTGAACAATCCTTGATTTAATTTGATTATTTGACCGATACTATTATAAAATTGTGTATAATATACTAAGATTTTTGACCAAAACTAGCATTTCAAAAAGTTATATAGAATATAATTTTGAGATATTTTTTTGCATGGACTTCCATCATAACCTTCCCTCATACCATATAGAAAGGATCTGAAAAAATTCGTAGCATTTCGAACAATCCTCAATTTAATTTGATTTTTTGACCGAAACTAGTATAAAATTGTGTATAATAAACTACAAATTTTGACCGAAACTAGTATTTCAAAAAGTTTCATAGAAAATAATTTTGAGATAAGTTTTTGCATGGACTTCCATCATAACCTTCCCTCGTAACATATATAAAGGATGAGAAAGGTTTCGTATCATTTCGAACAATCCTCGATTTAATTTTATTTTTTGACGAAAACTAGTATAAAATTGTGTATAATATACTACGATTTTTTGACCTAAACTAGTATTTCAAAAAGTTTCATAGAATATAATTTTGAGGTAATTTTTTGCATGGAATTCCATCATAATCTTCCCTCGTAACATATATAAAGGATCAGAAAAGTTTCGTAGCATTTCGAACTATCCTCGATTTAATTTGATTTTTTTTCACCGAAACTAGTATAAAATTGTGTATAATATACTACGATTTTTTGAACCAAATAGTATTTCAAAAAATTTTATTGAATCTAATTTTGAGATAATTTTTTTGCATGGAATTCCATCATAACCTTCCCCCGTAACATATATGAAGGATCAGAAAAGTTTCGTAGCATTTCGAACAATCCTCAATTTAATTTGATTTTTTTGTCCGAAACTAGTAGAAAATTTTGAATAATATACTACAATTTTTGACCGAAACTAGTATTTAAAAAATTTTCATAGAATAATTTTGAGATAATTTTTTTGCATGGACTTCCATCATAACCTTCCCTCGTAACATATAGAAAGGATCTGAAAAGCTTCGTAGAATTTCGAACAATCCTCAATTTAATTTGATTTTTTGACGAAAACTAGTATAAAATTGTGTATAATATACTACGAATTTTTGACCCAAATAGTATTTCAAAAAAATTCATTGAATCTAATTTTGAGATAATTTTATTTCAGGGACTTCCATCATAACCTTCCCTCGTACCATTTAGAAAGGATCTGAAAAATTTCGTAGCATTTAGAATAATCCTCAATTTAATTTGATTTTTTTGACCGAAACTAGTATAAAATTGTGTATAATATACTACAAGTTTTGAACGAAAGTAGTATTTCAAACAGTTTCATAGAATCTAATTTTGAGATAATTTTTTGCATGGACTTCCATCATAACATTCCCTCGTAACATATAGGAAGGATCTGAAAATTTTCATAGCATTTTGAACAATCCTTGATTTAATTTGATTATTTGACCGATACTATTATAAAATTGTGTATAATATACTAAGATTTTTGACCAAAACTAGCATTTCAAAAAGTTATATAGAATATAATTTTGAGATATTTTTTTGCATGGACTTCCATCATAACCTTCCCTCATACCATATAGAAAGGATCTGAAAAAATTCGTAGCATTTCGAACAATCCTCAATTTAATTTGATTTTTTGACCGAAACTAGTATAAAATTGTGTATAATAAACTACAAATTTTGACCGAAACTAGTATTTCAAAAAGTTTCATAGAAAATAATTTTGAGATAAGTTTTTGCATGGACTTCCATCATAACCTTCCCTCGTAACATATATAATGGATGAGAAAGGTTTCGTATCATTTCGAATAATCCTCGATTTAATTTAATTTTTTGAAGAAAACTAGTATAAAATTGTGTATAATATACTACGATTTTTTGACCTAAACTAGTATTTCAAAAAGTTTCATAGAATATAATTTTGAGGTAATTTTTTGCATGGAATTCAATCATAACCTTCCCTCGTAACATATATAAAGGATCAGAAATGTTTCGTAGCATTTCGAACTATCCTCGATTTAATTTGATTTTTTTTCACCGAAACTAGGATAAAATTGTGTATAATATACTACGATTTTTTGACACAAATAGTATTTCAAAAAATTTCATTGAATCTAATTTTGAGATAATTTTTTTGCATGGAATTCCATCATAACCTTCCCCCGTAACATATATGAAGGATCAGAAAAGTTTCGTAGCATTTCGAACAATCCTCAATTTAATTTGATTTTTTTGTCCGAAACTAGTAGAAAATTGTGAATAATATACTACAATTTTTGACCGAAACTAGTATTTAAAACATTTTCATAGAATAATTTTGAGATAATTTTTTTGCATGGACTTCCATCATAACCTTCCCTCGTAACATATAGAAAGGATCTGAAAAGCTTCGTAGAATTTCGAACAATCCTCAATTTAATTTGATTTTTTGACGAAAACTAGTATAAAATTGTGTATAATATACTACGAATTTTTGACCCAAATAGTATTTCAAAAAAATTCATTGAATCTAATTTTGAGATAATTTTATTTCAGGGACTTCCATCATAACCTTCCCTCGTACCATTTAGAAAGGATCTGAAAAATTTCGTAGCATTTAGAATAATCCTCAATTTAATTTGATTTTTTTGACCGAAACTAGTATAAAATTGTGTATAATATACTACAAGTTTTGAACGAAAGTAGTATTTCAAACAGTTTCATAGAATCTAATTTTGAGATAATTTTTTGCATGGACTTCCATCATAACATTCCCTCGTAACATATAGAAAGGATCTGAAAATTTTCATAGCATTTTGAACAATCCTCGATTTAATTTGATTATTTGACCGAAACTATTATAAAATTGTGTATAATATACTACGATTTTTGACCAAAACTAGCATTTCAAAAAGTTATATAGAATATAATTTTGAGATATTTTTTTGCATGGACTTCCATCATAACCTTCCCTCATACCATATAGAAAGGATCTGAAAAAATTCGTAGCATTTCGAACAATCCTCAATTTAAATTGATTTTTTGACCGAAACTAGTATAAAATTGTGTATAATGAACTACAAATTTTGATCGAAACTAGTATTTCAAAAAGTTTCATAGAAAATAATTTTGAGATAAGTTTTTGCATGGACTTCCATCATAACCTTCCCTCGTAACATATATAAAGGATGAGAAAGGTTTCGTATCATTTCGAATAATCCTCGATTTAATTTAATTTTTTGACGAAAACTAGTATAAAATTGTGTATAATATACTACGATTTTTTGACCTAAACTAGTATTTCAAAAAGTTTCATAGAATATAATTTTGAGGTAATTATTTGCATGAAATTCCATCATAACCTTCCCTCGTAACATATATAAAGGATCAGAAATGTTTCGTAGCATTTCGAACTATCCTCGATTTAATTTGATTTTTTTCCACCGAAACTAGTATAAAATTGTGTATAATATACAACGATTTTTTGACCCAAATAGTATTTCAAAAAATTTCATTGAATCTAATTTTGAGATAATTTTTTTGCATGGAATTCCATCATAACCTTCCCCCGTAACATATATGAAGGATCAGAAAAGTTTCGTAGCATTTCGAACAATCCTCAATTTAATTTGATTTTTTTGTCCGAAACTAGTATAAAATTGTGAATAATATACTACAATTTTTGACCGAAACTAGTATTTAAAAAATTTTCATAGAATAATTTTGAGATAATTTTTTTGCATGGACTTCCATCATAACCTTCCCTCGTAACATATAGAAAGGATCTGAAAAGCTTCGTAGAATTTCGAACAATCCTCAATTTAATTTGATTTTTTGACGAAAACTAGTATAAAATTGTGTATAATATACTACGAATTTTTGACCCAAATAGTATTTCAAAAAAATTCATTGAATCTAATTTTGAGATAATTTTATTTCAGGGACTTCCATCATAACCTTCCCTCGTACCATTTAGAAAGGATCTGAAAAATTTCGTAGCATTTAGAATAATCCTCAATTTAATTTGATTTTTTTGACCGAAACTAGTATAAAATTGTGTATAATATACTACAAGTTTTGAACGAAAGTAGTATTTCAAACAGTTTCATAGAATCTAATTTTGAGATAATTTTTTGCATGGACTTCCATCATAACATTCCCTCGTAACATATAGAAAGGATCTGAAAATTTTCATAGCATTTTGAACAATCCTCGATTTAATTTGATTATTTGACCGAAACTATTAAAAAATTGTGTATAATATACTACGATTTTTGACCAAAACTAGCATTTCAAAAAGTTATATAGAATATAATTTTGAGATATTTTTTTGCATGGACTTCCATCATAACCTTCCCTCATACCATATAGAAAGGATCTGAAAAAATTCGTAGCATTTCGAACAATCCTCAATTTAAATTTATTTTTTGACCGAAACTAGTATAAAATTGTGTATAATGAACTACAAATTTTGATCGAAACTAGTATTTCAAAAAGTTTCATAGAAAATAATTTTGAGATAAGTTTTTGCATGGACTTCCATCATAACCTTCCCTCGTAACATATATAAAGGATGAGAAAGGTTTCGTATCATTTCGAATAATCCTCGATTTAATTTAATTTTTTGACGAAAACTAGTATAAAATTGTGTATAATATACTACGATTTTTTGACCTAAACTAGTATTTCAAAAAGTTTCATAGAATATAATTTTGAGGTAATTATTTGCATGAAATTCCATCATAACCTTCCCTCGTAACATATATAAAGGATCAGAAATGTTTCGTAGCATTTCGAACTATCCTCAATTTAATTTGATTTTTTTCCACCGAAACTAGTATAAAATTGTGTATAATATACTACGATTTTTTGAACCAAATAGTATTTCAAAAAATTTCATTGAATCTAATTTTGAGATAATTTTTTTGCATGGAATTCCATCATAACCTTCCCCCGTAACATATATGAAGGATCAGAAAAGTTTCGTAGCATTTCGAACAATCCTCAATTTAATTTGATTTTTTTGTCCGAAACTAGTATAAAATTGTGAATAATATACTACAATTTTTGACCGAAACTAGTATTTAAAAAATTTTCATAGAATAATTTTGAGATAATTTTTTTGCATGGACTTCCATCATAACCTTCCCTCGTAACATATAGAAAGGATCTGAAAAGCTTCGTAGAATTTCGAACAATCCTCAATTTAATTTGATTTTTTGACGAAAACTAGTATAAAATTGTGTATAATATACTACGAATTTTTGACCCAAATAGTATTTCAAAAAAATTCATTGAATCTAATTTTGAGATAATTTTATTTCAGGGACTTCCATCATAACCTTCCCTCGTACCATTTAGAAAGGATCTGAAAAATTTCGTAGCATTTAGAATAATCCTCAATTTAATTTGATTTTTTTGACCGAAACTAGTATAAAATTGTGTATAATATACTACAAGTTTTGAACGAAAGTAGTATTTCAAACAGTTTCATAGAATCTAATTTTGAGATAATTTTTTGCATGGACTTCCATCATAACATTCCCTCGTAACATATAGAAAGGATCTGAAAATTTTCATAGCATTTTGAACAATCCTCGATTTAATTTGATTATTTGACCGAAACTATTAAAAAATTGTGTATAATATACTACGATTTTTGACCAAAACTAGCATTTCAAAAAGTTATATAGAATATAATTTTGAGATATTTTTTTGCATGGACTTCCATCATAACCTTCCCTCATACCATATAGAAAGGATCTGAAAAAATTCGTAGCATTTCGAACAATCCTCAATTTAAATTTATTTTTTGACCGAAACTAGTATAAAATTGTGTATAATGAACTACAAATTTTGATCGAAACTAGTATTTCAAAAAGTTTCATAGAAAATAATTTTGAGATAAGTTTTTGCATGGACTTCCATCATAACCTTCCCTCGTAACATATATAAAGGATGAGAAAGGTTTCGTATCATTTCGAATAATCCTCGATTTAATTTAATTTTTTGACGAAAACTAGTATAAAATTGTGTATAATATACTACGATTTTTTGACCTAAACTAGTATTTCAAAAAGTTTCATAGAATATAATTTTGAGGTAATTATTTGCATGAAATTCCATCATAACCTTCCCTCGTAACATATATAAAGGATCAGAAATGTTTCGTAGCATTTCGAACTATCCTCAATTTAATTTGATTTTTTTTCACCGAAACTAGTATAAAATTGTGTATAATATACTACGATTTTTTGAACCAAATAGTATTTCAAAAAATTTCATTGAATCTAATTTTGAGATAATTTTTTTGCATGGAATTCCATCATAACCTTCCCCCGTAACATATATGAAGGATCAGAAAAGTTTCGTAGCATTTCGAACAATCCTCAATTTAATTTGATTTTTTTGTCCGAAACTAGTATAAAATTGTGAATAATATACTACAATTTTTGACCGAAACTAGTATTTAAAAAATTTTCATAGAATAATTTTGAGATAATTTTTTTGCATGGACTTCCATCATAACCTTCCCTCGTAACATATAGAAAGGATCTTAAAAGCTTCGTAGAATTTCGAACAATCCTCAATTTAATTTGATTTTTTGACGAAAACTAGAATAAAATTGTGTATAATATACTACGAATTTTTGACCCAAATAGTATTTCAAAAAAATTCATTGAATCTAATTTTGAGATAATTTTATTTCAGGGACTTCCATCATAACCATCCCTCGTACCATTTAGAAAGGATCTGAAAAATTTCGTAGCATTTAGAATAATCCTCAATTTAATTTGATTTTTTTGACTGAAACTAGTATAAAATTGTGTATAATATACTACAAGTTTTGAACGAAAGTAGTATTTCAAACAGTTTCATAGAATCTAATTTTGAGATAATTTTTTGCATGGACTTCCATCATAACATTCCCTCGTAACATATAGGAAGGATCTGAAAATTTTCATAGCATTTTGAACAATCCTTGATTTAATTTGATTATTTGACCGATACTATTATAAAATTGTGTATAATATACTAAGATTTTTGACCAAAACTAGCATTTCAAAAAGTTATATAGAATATAATTTTGAGATATTTTTTTGCATGGACTTCCATCATAACCTTCCCTCATACCATATAGAAAGGATCTGAAAAAATTCGTAGCATTTCGAACAATCCTCAATTTAATTTGATTTTTTGACCGAAACTAGTATAAAATTGTGTATAATAAACTACAAATTTTGACCGAAACTAGTATTTCAAAAAGTTTCATAGAAAATAATTTTGAGATAAGTTTTTGCATGGACTTCCATCATAACCTTCCCTCGTAACATATATAAAGGATGAGAAAGGTTTCGTATCATTTCGAACAATCCTCGATTTAATTTTATTTTTTGACGAAAACTAGTATAAAATTGTGTATAATATACTACGATTTTTTGACCTAAACTAGTATTTCAAAAAGTTTCATAGAATATAATTTTGAGGTAATTTTTTGCATGGAATTCCATCATAATCTTCCCTCGTAACATATATAAAGGATCAGAAAAGTTTCGTAGCATTTCGAACTATCCTCGATTTAATTTGATTTTTTTTCACCGAAACTAGTATAAAATTGTGTATAATATACTACGATTTTTTGAACCAAATAGTATTTCAAAAAATTTTATTGAATCTAATTTTGAGATAATTTTTTTGCATGGAATTCCATCATAACCTTCCCCCGTAACATATATGAAGGATCAGAAAAGTTTCGTAGCATTTCGAACAATCCTCAATTTAATTTGATTTTTTTGTCCGAAAATAGTATAAAATTGTGAATAATATACTACAATTTTTGACCGAAACTAGTATTTAAAAAATTTTCATAGAATAATTTTGAGATAATTTTTTTGCATGGACTTCCATCATAACCTTCCCTCGTAACATATAGAAAGGATCTGAAAAGCTTCGTAGAATTTTGAACAATCCTCAATTTAATTTGATTTTTTGACGAAAACTAGAATAAAATTGTGTATAATAAAATACGAATTTTTGACCCAAATAGTATTTCAAAAAAATTCATTGAATCTAATTTTGAGATAATTTTATTTCAGGGACTTCCATCATAACCTTCCCTCGTACCATTTAGAAAGGATCTGAAAAATTTCGTAGCATTTAGAATAATCCTCAATTTAATTTGATTTTTTTGACTGAAAATAGTATAAAATTGTGTATAATATACTACAAGTTTTGAACGAAAGTAGTATTTCAAACAGTTTCATAGAATCTAATTTTGAGATAATTTTTTGCATGGACTTCCATCATAACATTCCCTCGTAACATATAGGAAGGATCTGAAAATTTTCATAGCATTTTGAACAATCCTCGATTTAATTTGATTATTTGACCGATACTATTATAAAATTGTGTATAATATACTAAGATTTTTGACCAAAACTAGCATTTCAAAAAGTTATATAGAATATAATTTTGAGATATTTTTTTGCATGGACTTCCATCATAACCTTCCCTCATACCATATAGAAAGGATCTGAAAAAATTCGTAGCATTTCGAACAATCCTCAATTTAATTTGATTTTTTGACCGAAACTAGTATAAAATTGTGTATAATAAACTACAAATTTTGACCGAAACTAGTATTTCAAAAAGTTTCATAGAAAATAATTTTGAGATAAGTTTTTGCATGGACTTCCATCATAACCTTCCCTCGTAACATATATAAAGGATGAGAAAGGTTTCGTATCATTTCGAACAATCCTCGATTTAATTTTATTTTTTGACGAAAACTAGTATAAAATTGTGTATAATATACTACGATTTTTTGACCTAAACTAGTATTTCAAAAAGTTTCATAGAATATAATTTTGAGGTAATTTTTTGCATGAAATTCCATCATAACCTTCCCTCGTAACATATATAAAGGATCAGAAATGTTTCGTAGCATTTTGAACTATCCTCGATTTAATTTGATTTTTTTCCACAAAAAACTAGTATAAAATTGTGTATAATATACTACGATTTTTAGAACCAAATAGTATTTCAAAAAATTTTATTGAATCTAATTTTGAGATAATTTTTTTGCATGGAATTCCATCATAACCTTCCCCCGTAACATATATGAAGGATCAGAAAAGTTTCGTAGCATTTCGAACAATCCTCAATTTAATTTGATTTTTTTGTCCGAAACTAGTATAAAATTGTGAATAATATACTACAATTTTTGACCGAAACTAGTATTTAAAAAATTTTCATAGAATAATTTTGAGATAATTTTTTTGCATGGACTTCCATCATAACCTTCCCTCGTAACATATAGAAAGGATCTGAAAAGCTTCGTAGAATTTTGAACAATCCTCAATTTAATTTGATTTTTTGACGAAAACTAGAATAAAATTGTGTATAATATACTACGAATTTTTGACCCAAATAGTATTTCAAAAAAATTCATTGAATCTAATTTTGAGATAATTTTATTTCAGGGACTTCCATCATAACCTTCCCTCGTACCATTTAGAAAGGATCTGAAAAATTTCGTAGCATTTAGAATAATCCTCAATTTAATTTGATTTTTTTGACTGAAACTAGTATAAAATTGTGTATAATATACTACAAGTTTTGAACGAAAGTAGTATTTCAAACAGTTTCATAGAATCTAATTTTGAGATAATTTTTTGCATGGACTTCCAACATAACATTCCCTCGTAACATATAGAAAGGATCTGGAAATTTTCATAGCATTTTGAACAATCCTCGATTTAATTTGATTATTTGACCGAAACTATTATAAAATTGTGTATAATATACTACGATTTTTGACCAAAACTAGCATTTCAAAAAGTTATATAGAATATAATTTTGAGATATTTTTTTGCATGGACTTCCATCATAACCTTCCCTCATACCATATAGAAAGGATCTGAAAAAATTCGTAGCATTTCGAACAGTCCTCAATTTAATTTGATTTTTTGACCGAAACTAGTATAAAATTGTGTATAATAAACTACAAATTTTGACCGAAACTAGTATTTCAAAAAGTTTCATAGAAAATAATTTTGAGATAAGTTTTTGCATGGACTTCCATCATAACCTTCCCTCGTAACATATATAAAGGATGAGAAAGGTTTCGTATCATTTCGAACAATCCTCGATTTAATTTTATTTTTTGACGAAAACTAGTATAAAATTGTGTATAATATACTACGATTTTTTGACCTAAACTAGTATTTCAAAAAGTTTCATAGAATATAATTTTGAGGTAATTTTTTGCATGGAATTCCATCATAATCTTCCCTCGTAACATATATAAAGGATCAGAAAAGTTTCGTAGCATTTCGAACTATCCTCGATTTAATTTGATTTTTTTCCACAAAAAACTAGTATAAAATTGTGTATAATATACTACGATTTTTTGAACCAAATAGTATTTCAAAAAATTTTATTGAATCTAATTTTGATATAATTTTTTTGCATGGAATTCCATCATAACCTTCCCCCGTAACATATATGAAGGATCAGAAAAGTTTCGTAGCATTTCGAACAATCCTCAATTTAATTTGATTTTTTTGTCCGAAAATAGTATAAAATTGTGAATAATATACTACAATTTTTGACCGAAACTAGTATTTAAAAAATTTTCATAGAATAATTTTGAGATAATTTTTTTGCATGGACTTCCATCATAACCTTCCCTCGTAACATATAGAAAGGATCTGAAAAGCTTCGTAGAATTTTGAACAATCCTCAATTTAATTTGATTTTTTGACGAAAACTAGAATAAAATTGTGTATAATATACTACGAATTTTTGACCCAAATAGTATTTCAAAAAAATTCATTGAATCTAATTTTGAGATAATTTTATTTCAGGGACTTCCATCATAACCTTCCCTCGTACCATTTAGAAAGGATCTGAAAAATTTCGTAGCATTTAGAATAATCCTCAATTTAATTTGATTTTTTTGACTGAAAATAGTATAAAATTGTGTATAATATACTACAAGTTTTGAACGAAAGTAGTATTTCAAACAGTTTCATAGAATCTAATTTTGAGATAATTTTTTGCATGGACTTCCATCATAACATTCCCTCGTAACATATAGGAAGGATCTGAAAATTTTCATAGCATTTTGAACAATCCTTGATTTAATTTGATTATTTGACCGATACTATTATAAAATTGTGTATAATATACTAAGATTTTTGACCAAAACTAGCATTTCAAAAAGTTATATAGAATATAATTTTGAGATATTTTTTTGCATGGACTTCCATCATAACCTTCCCTCATACCATATAGAAAGGATCTGAAAAAATTCGTAGCATTTCGAACAGTCCTCAATTTAATTTGATTTTTTGACCGAAACTAGTATAAAATTGTGTATAATAAACTACAAATTTTGACCGAAACTAGTATTTCAAAAAGTTTCATAGAAAATAATTTTGAGATAAGTTTTTGCATGGACTTCCATCATAACCTTCCCTCGTAACATATATAAAGGATGAGAAAGGTTTCGTATCATTTCGAATAATCCTCGATTTAATTTAATTTTTTGACGAAAACTAGTATAAAATTGTGTATAATATACTACGATTTTTTGACCTAAACTAGTATTTCAAAAAGTTTCATAGAATATAATTTTGAGGTAATTTTTTGCATGAAATTCAATCATAACCTTCCCTCGTAACATATATAAAGGATCAGAAATGTTTCGTAGCATTTTGAACTATCCTCAATTTAATTTGATTTTTTTCCACAAAAAACTAGTATAAAATTGTGTATAATATACTACGATTTTTTGAACCAAATAGTATTTCAAAAAATTTTATTGAATCTAATTTTGAGATAATTTTTTTGCATGGAATTCCATCATAACCTTCCCCCGTAACATATATGAAGGATCAGAAAAGTTTCGTAGCATTTCGAACAATCCTCAATTTAATTTGATTTTTTTGTCCGAAACTAGTATAAAATTGTGAATAATATACTACAATTTTTGACCGAAACTAGTATTTAAAAAATTTTCATAGAATAATTTTGAGATAATTTTTTTGCATGGACTTCCATCATAACCTTCCCTCGTAACATATAGAAAGGAACTGAAAAGCTTCGTAGAATTTTGAACAATCCTCAATTTAATTTGATTTTTTGACGAAAACTAGAATAAAATTGTGTATAATATACTACGAATTTTTGACCCAAATAGTATTTCAAAAAAATTCATTGAATCTAATTTTGAGATAATTTTATTTCAGGGACTTCCATCATAACCTTCCCTCGTACCATTTAGAAAGGATCTGAAAAATTTCGTAGCATTTAGAATAATCCTCAATTTAATTTGATTTTTTTGACTGAAACTAGTATAAAATTGTGTATAATATACTACAAGTTTTGAACGAAAGTAGTATTTCAAACAGTTTCATAGAATCTAATTTTGAGATAATTTTTTGCATGGACTTCCAACATAACATTCCCTCGTAACATATAGAAAGGATCTGGAAATTTTCATAGCATTTTGAACAATCCTCGATTTAATTTGATTATTTGACCGAAACTATTATAAAATTGTGTATAATATACTACGATTTTTGACCAAAACTAGCATTTCAAAAAGTTATATAGAATATAATTTTGAGATATTTTTTTGCATGGACTTCCATCATAACCTTCCCTCATACCATATAGAAAGGATCTGAAAAAATTCGTAGCATTTCGAACAGTCCTCAATTTAATTTGATTTTTTGACCGAAACTAGTATAAAATTGTGTATAATAAACTACAAATTTTGACCGAAACTAGTATTTCAAAAAGTATCATAGAAAATAATTTTGAGATAAGTTTTTGCATGGACTTCCATCATAACCTTCCCTCGTAACATATATAAAGGATGAGAAAGGTTTCGTATCATTTCGAACAATCCTCGATTTAATTTAATTTTTTGACGAAAACTAGTATAAAATTGTGTATAATATACTACGATTTTTTGACCTAAACTAGTATTTCAAAAAGTTTCATAGAATATAATTTTGAGGTAATTTTTTGCATGAAATTCAATCATAACCTTCCCTCGTAACATATATAAAGGATCAGAAATGTTTCGTAGCATTTTGAACTATCCTCAATTTAATTTGATTTTTTTCCACAAAAAACTAGTATAAAATTGTGTATAATATACTACGATTTTTTGAACCAAATAGTATTTCAAAAAATTTTATTGAATCTAATTTTGAGATAATTTTTTTGCATGGAATTCCATCATAACCTTCCCCCGTAACATATATGAAGGATCAGAAAAGTTTCGTAGCATTTCGAACAATCCTCAATTTAATTTGATTTTTTTGTCCGAAACTAGTATAAAATTGTGAATAATATACTACAATTTTTGACCGAAACTAGTATTTAAAAAATTTTCATAGAATAATTTTGAGATAATTTTTTTGCATGGACTTCCATCATAACCTTCCCTCGTAACATATAGAAAGGATCTGAAAAGCTTCGTAGAATTTTGAACAATCCTCAATTTAATTTGATTTTTTGACGAAAACTAGAATAAAATTGTGTATAATATACTACGAATTTTTGACCCAAATAGTATTTCAAAAAAATTCATTGAATCTAATTTTGAGATAATTTTATTTCAGGGACTTCCATCATAACCTTCCCTCGTACCATTTAGAAAGGATCTGAAAAATTTCGTAGCATTTAGAATAATCCTCAATTTAATTTGATTTTTTTGACTGAAAATAGTATAAAATTGTGTATAATATACTACAAGTTTTGAACGAAAGTAGTATTTCAAACAGTTTCATAGAATCTAATTTTGAGATAATTTTTTGCATGGACTTCCAACATAACATTCCCTCGTAACATATAGAAAGGATCTGGAAATTTTCATAGCATTTTGAACAATCCTCGATTTAATTTGATTATTTGACCGAAACTATTATAAAATTGTGTATAATATACTACGATTTTTGACCAAAACTAGCATTTCAAAAAGTTATATAGAATATAATTTTGAGATATTTTTTTGCATGGACTTACATCATAACCTTCCCTCATACCATATAGAAAGGATCTGAAAAAATTCGTAGCATTTCGAACAATCCTCAATTTAATTTGATTTTTTGACCGAAACTAGTATAAAATTGTGTATAATAAACTACAAATTTTGACCGAAACTAGTATTTCAAAAAGTTTCATAGAAAATAATTTTGAGATAAGTTTTTGCATGGACTTCCATCATAACCTTCCCTCGTAACATATATAAAGGATGAGAAAGGTTTCGTATCATTTCGAACAATCCTCGATTTAATTTTATTTTTTGACGAAAACTAGTATAAAATTGTGTATAATATACTACGATTTTTTGACCTAAACTAGTATTTCAAAAAGTTTCATAGAATATAATTTTGAGGTAATTTTTTGCATGGAATTCCATCATAATCTTCCCTCGTAACATATATAAAGGATCAGAAAAGTTTCGTAGCATTTCGAACTATCCTCGATTTAATTTGATTTTTTTTCACCGAAACTAGTATAAAATTGTGTATAATATACTACGATTTTTTGAACCAAATAGTATTTCAAAAAATTTCATTGAATCTAATTTTGAGATAATTTTTTTGCATGGAATTCCATCATAACCTTCCCCCGTAACATATATGAAGGATCAGAAAAGTTTCGTAGCATTTCGAACAATCCTCAATTTAATTTGATTTTTTTGTCCGAAAATAGTATAAAATTGTGAATAATATACTACAATTTTTGACCGAAACTAGTATTTAAAAAATTTTAATAGAATAATTTTGAGATAATTTTTTTGCATGGACTTCCATCATAACCTTCCCTCGTAACATATAGAAAGGATCTGAAAAGCTTCGTAGAATTTCGAACAATCCTCAATTTAATTTGATTTTTTGACGAAAACTAGAATAAAATTGTGTATAATATACTACGAATTTTTGACCCAAATAGTATTTCAAAAAAATTCATTGAATCTAATTTTGAGATAATTTTATTTCAGGGACTTCCATCATAACCTTCCCTCGTACCATTTAGAAAGGATCTGAAAAATTTCGTAGCATTTAGAATAATCCTCAATTTAATTTGATTTTTTTGACTGAAAATAGTATAAAATTGTGTATAATATACTACAAGTTTTGAACGAAAGTAGTATTTCAAACAGTTTCATAGAATCTAATTTTGAGATAATTTTTTGCATGGACTTCCAACATAACATTCCCTCGTAACATATAGAAAGGATCTGGAAATTTTCATAGCATTTTGAACAATCCTCGATTTAATTTGATTATTTGACCGAAACTATTATAAAATTGTGTATAATATACTACGATTTTTGACCAAAACTAGCATTTCAAAAAGTTATATAGAATATAATTTTGAGATATTTTTTTGCATGGACTTACATCATAACCTTCCCTCATACCATATAGAAAGGATCTGAAAAAATTCGTAGCATTTCGAACAATCCTCAATTTAATTTGATTTTTTGACCGAAACTAGTATAAAATTGTGTATAATAAACTACAAATTTTGACCGAAACTAGTATTTCAAAAAGTTTCATAGAAAATAATTTTGAGATAAGTTTTTGCATAGACTTCCATCATAACCTTCCCTCATAACATATATAAAGGATGAGAAAGGTTTCGTATCATTTCGAACAATCCTCGATTTAATTTTATTTTTTGACGAAAACTAGTATAAAATTGTGTATAATATACTACGATTTTTTGACCTAAACTAGTATTTCAAAAAGTTTCATAGAATATAATTTTGAGGTAATTTTTTGCATGGAATTCCATCATAATCTTCCCTCGTAACATATATAAAGGATCAGAAAAGTTTCGTAGCATTTCGAACTATCCTCGATTTAATTTGATTTTTTTTCACCGAAACTAGTATAAAATTGTGTATAATATACTACGATTTTTTGAACCAAATAGTATTTCAAAAAATTTCATTGAATCTAATTTTGAGATAATTTTCTTGCATGGAATTCCATCATAACCTTCCCCCGTAACATATATGAAGGATCAGAAAAGTTTCGTAGCATTTCGAACAATCCTCAATTTAATTTGATTTTTTTGTCCGAAAATAGTATAAAATTGTGAATAATATACTACAATTTTTGACCGAAACATGTATTTAAAAAATTTTAATAGAATAATTTTGAGATAATTTTTTTGCATGGACTTCCATCATAACCTTCCCTCGTAACCTATAGAAAGGATCTGAAAAGCTTCGTAGAATTTCGAACAATCCTCAATTTAATTTGATTTTTTGACGAAAACTAGAATAAAATTGTGTATAATATACTACGAATTTTTGACCCAAATAGTATTTCAAAAAAATTCATTGAATCTAATTTTGAGATAATTTTATTTCAGGGACTTCCATCATAACCTTCCCTCGTACCATTTATAAAGGATCTGAAAAATTTCGTAGCATTTAGAATAATCCTCAATTTAATTTGATTTTTTGGACTGAAACTAGTATAAAATTGTGTATAATATACTACAAGTTTTGAACGAAAGTAGTATTTCAAACAGTTTCATAGAATCTAATTTTGAGATAATTTTTTGCATGGACTTCCAACATAACATTCCCTCGTAACATATAGAAAGGATCTGAAAATTTTCATAGCATTTTGAACAATCCTCGATTTAATTTGATTATTTGACCGAAACTATTATAAAATTGTGTATAATATACTACGATTTTTGACCAAAACTAGCATTTCAAAAAGTTATATAGAATATAATTTTGAGATATTTTTTTGCATGGACTTCCATCATAACCTTCCCTCATACCATATAGAAAGGATCTGAAAAAATTCGTAGCATTTCGAACAATCCTCAATTTAATTTGATTTTTTGACCGAAACTAGTATAAAATTGTGTATAATAAACTACAAATTTTGACCGAAACTAGTATTTTAAAAAGTTTCATAGAAAATAATTTTGAGATAAGTTTTTGCATGGACTTCCATCATAACCTTCCCACGTAACATATATAACGGATGAGAAAGGTTTCGTATCATTTTGAACAATCCTCGATTTAATTTAATTTTTTGACGAAAACTAGTATAAAATTGTGTATAATATACTACGATTTTTTGACCTAAACTAGTATTTCAAAAAGTTTCATAGAATATAATTTTGAGGTAATTTTTTGCATGGAATTCCATCATAATCTTCCCTCGTAACATATATAAAGGATCAGAAAAGTTTCGTAGCATTTCGAACTATCCTCGATTTAATTTGAATTTTTTTCACCGAAACTAGTATAAAATTGTGTATAATATACTACGATTTTTTGAACCAAATAGTATTTCAAAAAATTTCATTGAATCTAATTTTGAGATAATTTTTTTGCATGGAATTCCATCATAACCTTCCCCCGTAACATATATGAAGGATCAGAAAAGTTTCGTAGCATTTCGAACAATCCTCAATTTAATTTGATTTTTTTGTCCGAAACTAGTATAAAATTGTGAATAATATACTACAATTTTTGACCGAAACTAGTATTTAAAAAATTTTCATAGAATAATTTTGAGATAATTTTTTTGCATGGACTTCCATCATAACCTTCCCTCGTAACATATAGAAAGGATCTGAAAAGCTTCGTAGAATTTCGAACAATCCTCAATTTAATTTGATTTTTTGACGAAAACTAGAATAAAATTGTGTATAATATACTACGAATTTTTGACCCAAACAGTATTTCAAAAAAATTCATTGAATCTAATTTTGAGATAATTTTATTTCAGGGACTTCCATCATAACCTTCCCTCGTACCATTTAGAAAGGATCTGAAAAATTTCGTAGCATTTAGAATAATCCTCAATTTAATTTGATTTTTTTGACCGAAACTAGTATAAAATTGTGTATAATATACTACAAGTTTTGAACGAAAGTAGTATTTCAAACAGTTTCATAGAATCTAATTTTGAGATAATTTTTTGCATGGACTTCCAACATAACATTCCCTCGTAACATATAGAAAGGATCTGAAAATTTTCATAGCATTTTGAACAATCCTCGATTTAATTTGATTATTTGACCGAAACTATTATAAAATTGTGTATAATATACTACGATTTTTGACCAAAACTAGCATTTCAAAAAGTTATATAGAATATAATTTTGAGATATTTTTTTGCATGGACTTCCATCATAACCTTCCCTCATACCATGTAGAAAGGATCTGAAAAAATTCGTAGCATTTCGAACAATCCTCAATTTAATTTGATTTTTTGACCGAAACTAGTATAAAATTGTGTATAATAAACTACAAATTTTGACCGAAACTAGTATTTTAAAAAGTTTCATAGAAAATAATTTTGAGATAAGTTTTTGCATGGACTTCCATCATAACCTTCCCACGTAACATATATAACGGATGAGAAAGGTTTCGTATCATTTTGAACAATCCTCGATTTAATTTAATTTTTTGACGAAAACTAGTATAAAATTGTGTATAATATACTACGATTTTTTGACCTAAACTAGTATTTCAAAAAGTTTCATAGAATATAATTTTGAGGTAATTTTTTGCATGGAATTCCATCATAATCTTCCCTCGTAACATATATAAAGGATCAGAAAAGTTTCGTAGCATTTCGAACTATCCTCGATTTAATTTGAATTTTTTTTCACCGAAACTAGTATAAAATTGTGTATAATATACTACGATTTTTTGAACCAAATAGTATTTCAAAAAATTTCATTGAATCTAATTTTGAGATAATTTTTTTGCATGGAATTCCATCATAACCTTCCCCCGTAACATATATGAAGGATCAGAAAAGTTTCGTAGCATTTCGAACAATCCTCAATTTAATTTGATTTTTTTGTCCGAAACTAGTATAAAATTGTGAATAATATACTACAATTTTTGACCGAAACTAGTATTTAAAAAATTTTCATAGAATAATTTTGAGATAATTTTTTTGCATGGACTTCCATCATAACCTTCCCTCGTAACATATAGAAAGGATCTGAAAAGCTTCGTAGAATTTCGAACAATCCTCAATTTAATTTGATTTTTTGACGAAAACTAGAATAAAATTGTGTATAATATACTACGAATTTTTGACCCAAACAGTATTTCAAAAAAATTCATTGAATCTAATTTTGAGATAATTTTATTTCAGGGACTTCCATCATAACCTTCCCTCGTACCATTTAGAAAGGATCTGAAAAATTTCGTAGCATTTAGAATAATCCTCAATTTAATTTGATTTTTTTGACCGAAACTAGTATAAAATTGTGTATAATATACTACAAGTTTTGAATGAAAGTAGTATTTCAAACAGTTTCATAGAATCTAATTTTGAGATAATTTTTTACATGGACTTCCAATATAACATTCCCTTGTAAAATATAGAAAGGATCTGAAAATTTTCATAGCATTTTGAACAATCCTCGATTTAATTTGATTATTTGACCGAAACTATTATAAAATTGTGTATAATATACTACGATTTTTGACCAAAACTAGCATTTCAAAAAGTTATATAGAATATAATTTTGAGATATTTTTTTGCATGGACTTCCATCATAACCTTCCCTCATACCATGTAGAAAGGATCTGAAAAAATTCGTAGCATTTCGAATAATCCTCAATTTAATTTGATTTTTTGACCGAAACTAGTATAAAATTGTGTATAATAAACTACAAATTTTGACCGAAACTAGTATTTCAAAAAGTTTCATAGAAAATAATTTTGAGATAAGTTTTTGCATGGACTTCCATCATAACCTTCCCTCGTAACATATATAAAGGATGAGAAAGGTTTCGTATCATTTCGAACAATCCTCGATTTAATTTTATTTTTTGACGAAAACTAGTATAAAATTGTGTATAATATACTACGATTTTTTGACCTAAACTAGTATTTCAAAAAGTTTCATAGAATATAACTTTGAGGTAATTTTTTGCATGGAATTCCATCATAATCTTCCCTCGTAACATATATAAAGGATCAGAAAAGTTTCGTAGCATTTCGAACTATCCTCGATTTAATTTGATTTTTTTTCACCGAAACTAGTATAAAATTGTGTATAATATACTACGATTTTTTGAACCAAATAGTATTTCAAAAAATTTCATTGAATCTAATTTTGAGATAATTTTCTTGCATGGAATTCCATCATAACCTTCCCCCGTAACATATATGAAGGATCAGAAAAGTTTCGTAGCATTTCGAACAATCCTCAATTTAATTTGATTTTTTTGTCCGAAACTAGTATAAAATTGTGAATAATATACTACAATTTTTGACCGAAGCTAGTATTTAAAAAATTTTCATAGAATAATTTTGAGATAATTTTTTTGCATGGACTTCCATCATAACCTTCCCTCGTAACATATAGAATGGATCTGAAAAGCTTTGTAGAGTTTCGAACAATCCTCAATTTAATTTGATTTTTTGACGAAAACTAGTATAAATTTGTGTATAATATACTAAGAATTTTTGACCCAAATAGTATTTCAAAAAAATTCGTTCAATCTAATTTTGAGATAATTTTATTTCAGGGACTTCCATCATAACCTTCCCTCGTACCATTTAGAAAGGATCTGAAAAATTTCGTAGCATTTAGAATAATCCTCAATTTAATTTGATTTTTTTGACCGAAACTAGTATAAAATTGTGTATAATATACTACAAGTTTTGAACGAAAGTAGTATTTCAAACATTTTCATAGAATCTAATTTTGAGATAATTTTTTGCATGAACTTCCATCATAACATTCCCTCATAACATATAGAAAGGATCTGAAAATTTTCATAGCATTTTGAAAAATCCTCTATTTAATTTGATTATTTGACCGAAACTAGTATAAAATTGTGTATAATATACTACGATTTTTGAACTAAACTAGAATTTCAAAAAGTTATATAGAATATAATTTTGAGATATTTTTTTGCATGGACTTCCATCATAACCTTCCCTCATACCATATAGAAAGGATCTGAAAAAATTCGTAGCATTTCGAACAATCCTCAATTTAATTTGATTTTTTGACCGAAACTAGTATAAAATTGTGTATAATAAACTACAAATTTTGACCGAAACTAGTATTTCAAAAAGTTTCATAGAAAATAATTTTGAGATAAGTTTTTGCATGGACTTCCATCATAACCTTCCCTCGTAACATATATAAAGGATGAGAAAGGTTTCGTATCATTTCGAACAATCCTCGATTTAATTTTATTTTTTGACGAAAACTAGTATAAAATTGTGTATAATATACTACGATTTTTTGACCTAAACTAGTATTTCAAAAAGTTTCATAGAATATAACTTTGAGGTAATTTTTTGCATGGAATTCCATCATAATCTTCCCTCGTAACATATATAAAGGATCAGAAAAGTTTCGTAGCATTTCGAACTATCCTCGATTTAATTTGATTTTTTTTCACCGAAACTAGTATAAAATTGTGTATAATATACTACGATTTTTTGAACCAAATAGTATTTCAAAAAATTTCATTGAATCTAATTTTGAGATAATTTTCTTGCATGGAATTCCATCATAACCTTCCCCCGTAACATATATGAAGGATCAGAAAAGTTGCGTAGCATTTCGAACAATCCTCAATTTAATTTGATTTTTTTGTCCGAAACTAGTATAAAATTGTGAATAATATACTACAATTTTTGACCGAAACTTGTATTTAAAAAATTTTCATAGAATAATTTTGAGATAATTTTTTTGCATGGACTTCCATCATAACCTTCCCTCGTAACATATAGAAAGGATTTGAAAAGCTTCGTAGAATTTCGAACAATCCTCAATTTAATTTGATTTTTTGACGAAAACTAGAATAAAATTGTGTATAATATACTACGAATTTTTGACCCAAATAGTATTTCAAAAAAATTCATTGAATCTAATTTTGAGATAATTTTATTTCAGGGACTTCCATCATAACCTTCCCTCGTACCATTTATAAAGGATCTGAAAAATTTCGTAGCATTTAGAATAATCCTCAATTTAATTTGATTTTTTGGACTGAAACTAGTATAAAATTGTGTATAATATACTACAAGTTTTGAACGAAAGTAGTATTTCAAACAGTTTCATAGAATCTAATTTTGAGATAATTTTTTGCATGGACTTCCAACATAACATTCCCTCGTAACATATAGAAAGGATCTGAAAATTTTCATAGCATTTTGAAAAATCCTCGATTTAATTTGATTATTTGACCGAAACTATTATAAAATTGTGTATAATATACTACGATTTTTGACCAAAACTAGCATTTCAAAAAGTTATATAGAATATAATTTTGAGATATTTTTTTGCATGGACTTCCATCATAACCTTCCCTCATACCATATAGAAAGGATCTGAAAAAATTCGTAGCATTTCGAACAATCCTAAATTTAATTTGATTTTTTGACCGAAACTAGTATAAAATTGTGTATAATAAACTACAAATTTTGACCGAAACTAGTATTTTAAAAAGTTTCATAGAAAATAATTTTGAGATAAGTTTTTGCATGGACTTCCATCATAACCTTCCCACGTAACATATATAACGGATGAGAAAGGTTTCGTATCATTTTGAACAATCCTCGATTTAATTTTATTTTTTGACGAAAACTAGTATAAAATTGTGTATAATATACTACGATTTTTTGACCTAAACTAGTATTTCAAAAAGTTTCATAGAATATAATTTTGAGGTAATTTTTTGCATGGAATTCCATCATAATCTTCCCTCGTAACATATATAAAGGATCAGAAAAGTTTCGTAGCATTTCGAACTATCCTCGATTTAATTTGAATTTTTTTCACCGAAACTAGTATAAAATTGTGTATAATATACTACGATTTTTTGAACCAAATAGTATTTCAAAAAATTTCATTGAATCTAATTTTGAGATAATTTTTTTGCATGGAATTCCATCATAACCTTCCCCCGTAACATATATGAAGGATCAGAAAAGTTTCGTAGCATTTCGAACAATCCTCAATTTAATTTGATTTTTTTGTCCGAAACTAGTATAAAATTGTGAATAATATACTACAATTTTTGACCGAAACTAGTATTTAAAAAATTTTCATAGAATAATTTTGAGATAATTTTTTTGCATGGACTTCCATCATAACCTTCCCTCGTAACATATAGAAAGGATCTGAAAAGCTTCGTAGAATTTCGAACAATCCTCAATTTAATTTGATTTTTTGACGAAAACTAGAATAAAATTGTGTATAATATACTACGAATTTTTGACCCAAATAGTATTTCAAAAAAATTCATTGAATCTAATTTTGAGATAATTTTATTTCACGGACTTCCATCATAACCTTCCCTCGTACCATTTAGAAAGGATCTGAAAAATTTCGTAGCATTTAGAATAATCCTCAATTTAATTTGATTTTTTTGACCGAAACTAGTATAAAATTGTGTATAATATACTACAAGTTTTGAATGAAAGTAGTATTTCAAACAGTTTCATAGAATCTAATTTTGAGATAATTTTTTACATGGACTTCCAACATAACATTCCCTCGTAACATATAGAAAGGATCTGAAAATTTTCATAGCATTTTGAACAATCCTCGATTTAATTTGATTATTTGACCGAAACTATTATAAAATTGTGTATAATATACTACGATTTTTGACCAAAACTAGCATTTCAAAAAGTTATATAGAATATAATTTTGAGATATTTTTTTGCATGGACTTCCATCATAACCTTCCCTCATACCATGTAGAAAGGATCTGAAAAAATTCGTAGCATTTCGAATAATCCTCAATTTAATTTGATTTTTTGACCGAAACTAGTATAAAATTGTGTATAATAAACTACAAATTTTGACCGAAACTAGTATTTCAAAAAGTATCATAGAAAATAATTTTGAGATAAGTTCTTGCATGGACTTCCATCATAACCTTCCCTCGTAACATATATAAAGGATGAGAAATGTTTCGTATCATTTCGAACAATCCTCGATTTAATTTAATTTTTTGACGAAAACTAGTATAAAATTGTGTATAATATACTACGATTTTTTGACCTAAACTAGTATTTCAAAAAGTTTCATAGAATATAATTTTGAGGTAATTTTTTGCATGGAATTCCATCATAATCTTCCCTCGTAACATATATAAAGGATCAGAAAAGTTTCGTAGCATTTCGAACTATCCTCAATTTAATTTGATTTTTTTTCACCGAAACTAGTATAAAATTGTGTATAATATACTACGATTTTTTGACTCAAATAGTATTTCAAAAAATTTCATTGAATCTAATTTTGAGATAATTTTTTTGCATGGAATTCCATCATAACCTTCCCCCGTAACATATATGAAGGATCATAAAAGTTTCGTAGCATTTCGAACAATCCTCAATTTAATTTGATTATTTTGTCCGAAACTAGTATAAAATTGTGAATAATATACTACAATTTTTGACCGAAGCTAGTATTTAAAAAATTTTCATAGAATAATTTTGAGATAATTTTTTTGCATGGACTTCCATCATAACCTTCCCTCGTAACATATAGAATGGATCTGAAAAGCTTTGTAGAGTTTCGAACAATCCTCAATTTAATTTGATTTTTTGACGAAAACTAGTATAAATTTGTGTATAATATACTAAGAATTTTTGACCCAAATAGTATTTCAAAAAAATTCGTTCAATCTAATTTTGAGATAATTTTATTTCAGGGACTTCCATCATAACCTTCCCTCGTACCATTTAGAAAGGATCTGAAAAATTTCGTAGCATTTAGAATAATCCTCAATTTAATTTGATTTTTTTGACCGAAACTAGTATAAAATTGTGTATAATATACTACAAGTTTTGAACGAAAGTAGTATTTCAAACATTTTCATAGAATCTAATTTTGAGATAATTTTTTGCATGAACTTCCATCATAACATTCCCTCATAACATATAGAAAGGATCTGAAAATTTTCATAGCATTTTGAAAAATCCTCTATTTAATTTGATTATTTGACCGAAACTAGTATAAAATTGTGTATAATATACTACGATTTTTGAACTAAACTAGAATTTCAAAAAGTTATATAGTATATAATTTTGAGATATTTTTTTGCATGGATTTCCATCATAACCTTCCCTCATACCATATAGAAAGGATCTAAAAAAATTCGTAGCATTTCGAACAATCCTCAATTTAATTTAATTTTTTGACCGAAACTAGTATAAAATTGTGTATAATAAACTACAAATTTTGACCGAAACTAGTATTTCAAAAAGTTTCATAAAAAATAATTTTGAGATAAGTTTTTGCATGGACTTCCATTATAACCTTACCTCGTAACATATATAAAGGATGAGAAAAGTTTCGTAGCATTTCGAACAATCCTCGATTTAATTTGATTTTTTGACGAAAACTAGTATAAAATTGTGTATAATATACTACGATTTTTTGACCTAAACTAGTATTTCAAAAAGTTTCATAGAATATAATTTTGAGGTAATTTTTTGCATGGAATTCAATCATAATCTTCCCTCGTAACATATATGAAGGATCATAAAAGTTTCGTAGCATTTCGAACTATCCTCAATTTAATTTGATTTTTTTTCACCGAAACTAGTATAAAATTGTGTATAATATACTACGATTTTTTGACCCAAATAGTATTTCAAATAATTTCATTGAATCTAATTTTGAGATAATTTTTTTGCATGGAATTCCATCATAACCTTCCCCCGTAACATATATGAAGGATCATAAAAGTTTCGTAGCATTTCGAACAATCCTCAATTTAATTTGATTTTTTTGTCCGAAACTAGTATAAAATTGTGAATAATATACTACAATTTTTGACCGAAACTAGTATTTAAAAAAATTTCATAGAATAATTTTGAGATAATTTTTTTGCATGGACTTCCATCATAACCTTCCCTCGTAACATATAGAAAGGATCTGAAAAGCTTCGTAGAATTTCGAACAATCCTCAATTTAATTTGATTTTTTGACGAAAACTAGAATAAAATTGTGTATAATATACTACGAATTTTTGACCCAAATAGTATTTCAAAAAAATTCATTGAATCTAATTTTGAGATAATTTTATTTCAGGGACTTCCATCATAACCTTCCCTCGTACCATTTAGAAAGGATCTGAAAAATTTCGTAGCATTTAGAATAATCCTCAATTTAATTTGATTTTTTTGACCGAAACTAGTATAAAATTGTGTATAATATACTACAAGTTTTGAATGAAAGTAGTATTTCAAACAGTTTCATAGAATCTAATTTTGAGATAATTTTTTACATGGACTTCCAACATAACATTCCCTCGTAACATATAGAAAGGATCTGAAAATTTTCATAGCATTTTGAACAATCCTCGATTTAATTTGATTATTTGACCGAAACTATTATAAAATTGTGTATAATATACTACGATTTTTGACCAAAACTAGCATCTCAAAAAGTTATATAGAATATAATTTTGAGATATTTTTTTGCATGGACTTCCATCATAACCTTCCCTCATACCATTGAGAAAGGATCTGAAAAAATTCGTAGCATTTCGAATAATCCTCAATTTAATTTGATTTTTTGACCGAAACTAGTATAAAATTGTGTATAATAAACTACAAATTTTGACCGAAACTAGTATTTCAAAAAGTATCATAGAAAATAATTTTGAGATAAGTTTTTGCATGGACTTCCATCATAACCTTCCCTCGTAACATATATAAAGGATGAGAAAGGTTTCGTATCATTTCGAACAATCCTCGATTTAATTTAATTTTTTGACGAAAACTAGTATAAAATTGTGTATAATATACTACGATTTTTTGACCTAAACTAGTATTTCAAAAAGTTTCATAGAATATAATTTTGAGGTAATTTTTTGCATGGAATTCCATCATAATCTTCCCTCGTAACATATATAAAGGATCAGAAAAGTTTCGTAGCATTTCGAACTATCCTCAATTTAATTTGATTTTTTTTCACCGAAACTAGTATAAAATTGTGTATAATATACTACGATTTTTTGACTCAAATAGTATTTCAAAAAATTTCATTGAATCTAATTTTGAGATAATTTTTTTGCATGGAATTCCATCATAACCTTCCCCCGTAACATATATGAAGGATCATAAAAGTTTCGTAGCATTTCGAACAATCCTCAATTTAATTTGATTATTTTGTCCGAAACTAGTATAAAATTGTGAATAATATACTACAATTTTTGACCGAAGCTAGTATTTAAAAAATTTTCATAGAATAATTTTGAGATAATTTTTTTGCATGGACTTCCATCATAACCTTCCCCCGTAACATATAGAATGGATCTGAAAAGCTTTGTAGAGTTTCGAACAATCCTCAATTTAATTTGATTTTTTGACGGAAACTAGTATAAAATTGTGTATAATATACTAAGAATTTTTGACCCAAATAGTATTTCAAAAAAATTCGTTCAATCTAATTTTGAGATAATTTTATTTCAGGGACTTCCATCATAACCTTCCCTCGTACCATTTAGAAAGGATCTGAAAAATTTCGTAGCATTTAGAATAATCCTCAATTTAATTTGATTTTTTTGACCGAAACTAGTATAAAATTGTGTATAATATACTACAAGTTTTGAACGAAAGTAGTATTTCAAACATTTTCATAGAATCTAATTTAGAGATAATTTTTTGCATGAACTTCCATCATAACATTCCCTCATAACATATAGAAAGGATCTGAAAATTTTCATAGCATTTTGAAAAATCCTCTATTTAATTTGATTATTTGACCGAAACTAGTATAAAATTGTGTATAATATACTACGATTTTTGAACTAAACTAGAATTTCAAAAAGTTATATAGAATATAATTTTGAGATATTTTTTTGCATGGATTTCCATCATAACCTTCCCTCATACCATATAGAAAGGATCTGAAAAAATTCGTAGCATTTCGAACAATCCTCAATTTATTTTAATTTTTTGATCGAAACTAGTATAAAATTGTGTATAATAAACTACAAATTTTGACCGAAACTAGTATTTCAAAAAGTTTCATAAAAAATAATTTTGAGATAAGTTTTTGCATGGACTTCCATCATAACCTTACCTCGTAACATATATAAAGGATGAGAAAAGTTTCGTAGCATTTCGAACAATCCTCGATTTAATTTGATTTTTTGACGAAAACTAGTATAAAATTGTGTATAATATACTACGATTTTTTGACCTAAACTAGTATTTCAAAAAGTTTCATAGAATATAATTTTGAGGTAATTTTTTGCATGGAATTCCATCATAATCTTCCCTCGTAACATATATAAAGGATCAGTAAAGTTTCGTAGCATTTCGAACTATCCTCAATTTAATTTGATTTTTTTTCACCGAAACTAGTATAAAATTGTGTATAATATACTACGATTTTTTGACTCAAATAGTATTTCAAAAAATTTCATTGAATCTAATTTTTAGATAATTTTTTTGCATGGAATTCAATCATAACCTTCCCCCGTAACATATATGAAGGATCATAAAAGTTTCGTAGCATTTCGAACAATCCTCAATTTAATTTGATTTTTTTGTCCGAAACTAGTATAAAATTGTGAATAATATACTACAATTTTTGACCGAAACTAGTATTTAAAAAATTTTCATAGAATAAATTTGAGATAATTTTTTTGCATGGACTTCCATCATAACCTTCCCCCGTAACATATAGAAAGGATCTGAAAAGCTTCGTAGAATTTCGAACAATCCTCGATTTAATTTGATTTTTTGACGAAAACTAGTATAAAATTGTGTATAATATACTACGAATTTTTGACCCAAATAGTATTTCAAAAAAATTCATTGAATCTAATTTTGAGATAATTTTATTTCAGGGACTTCCATCATTACCTTCCCTCGTTCCATTTAGAAAGGATCTGAAAAATTTTGTAGCATTTAGAATAATCCTCAATTTAATTTGATTTTTTTGACCGAAACTACTATAAATTGTGTATAATATACTACAAGTTTTGAACGAAAGTAGTATTTCAAACAGTTTCATAGAATCTAATTTTGAGATAATTTTTTGCATGGACTTCCATCATTACATTCCCTCGTAACATATAGAAAGGATCTGAAAATTTTCATAGCATTTTGAAAAATCCTCTATTTAATTTGATTATTTGACCGAAACTAGTATAAAATTGTGTATAATATACTACGATTTTTGACCTAAACTAGCATTTCAAAAAGTTATATAGAATATAATTTTGAGATATTTTCTTGCATGGATTTCCATCATAACCTTCCCTCATACCATATAGAAAGGATCTGAAAAAATTCGTAGCATTTCGAACAATCCTCAATTTAATTTGATTTTTTGACCGAAACTAGTATAAAATTGTGTATAATAAACTACAAATTTTGACCGAAACTAGTATTTCAAAAAGTTTCATAGAAAATAATTTTGAGATAAGTTTTTGCATGGACTTCCATCATAACCTTCCCTCGTAACATATATAAAGGATGAGAAAAGTTTCGTAGCATTTCGAACAATCCTCTATTTAATTTGATTTTTTGACGGAAACTAGTATAAAATTGTGTATCATATACTACAATTTTTTGACCTAAACTAGTATTTCAAAAAGTTTCATAGAATATAATTTTTAGGTAATTTTTTGCTTGGAATTCCATCATAACCTTCCCTCGTAACATATATAAAGGATCAGAAAAGTTTCGTAGCATTTCGAACTATCCTCAATTTATTTTGATTTTTTTCACCGAAACTAGTATAAAATTGTGTATAATATACTTCGATTTTTTGACCCAAATAGTATTTCAAAAAATTTCATTGAATCTAATTTTGAGATAATTTTTTTGCATGGAATTCCATCATAACCTTCCCCCTTAACATATATGAAGGATCATAAAAGTTTCGTAGCATTTCGAACTATCCTCAATTTAATTTGATTTTTTTTCACCGAAACTAGTATAAAATTGTGTATAATATACTACGATTTTTTGACCCAAATAGTATTTCAAATAATTTCATTGAATCTAATTTTGAGATAATTTTTTTGCATGGAATTCCATCATAACCTTCCCCCGTAACATATATGAAGGATCATAAAAGTTTCGTAGCATTTCGAACAATCCTCAATTTAATTTGATTTTTTTGTCCGAAACTAGTATAAAATTGTGAATAATATACTACAATTTTTGACCGAAACTAGTATTTAAAAAAATTTCATAGAATAATTTTGAGATAATTTTTTTGCATGGACTTCCATCATAACCTTCCCCCGTAACATATAGAAAGGATCTGAAAAGCTTCGTAGAATTTCGAACAATCCTCAATTTAATTTGATTTTTTTGTCCGAAACTTGTATAAAATTGTGAATAATATACTACAATTATTGACCGAAACTAGTATTTAAAAAATTTTCATAGAATAATTTTGAGATAATTTTTTTGCATGGACTTCCATCATAACCTTCCCTCGTAACATATAGAAAGGATCTGAAAAGCTTCGTAGAATTTCAAACAATCCTCAATTTAATTTGATTTTTTGACGAAAACTAGTATAAAATTGTGTATAATATACTACGAATTTTTGACCCAAATAGTATTTCAAAAAAATTCATTGAATCTAATTTTGAGATAATTTTATTTCAGGGACTTCCATCATAACCTTCCCTCGTACCATTTAGAAAGGATCTGAAAAATTTCGTAGCATTTAGAATAATCCTCAATTTAATTTGATTTTTTTGACCGAAACTACTATAAAATTGTGTATAATATACTACAAGTTTTGAACGAAAGTAGTATTTCAAACAGTTTCATAGAATCTAATTTTGAGATAATTTTTTGCATGGACTTCCGTCATAACATTCCCTTGTAACATATAGAAAGGATCTGAAAATTTTCATAGCATTTTGAACAATCCTCGATTTAATTTGAGTATTTGACCGAAACTAGTATAAAATTGTGTATAATATACTACGATTTTTGACCTAAACTAGCATTTCAAAAATTATATAGAATATAATTTTGAGATATTTTCTTGCATGGACTTCCATATTAACCTTCCCTCATACCATATAGAAAGGATCTGAAAAAATTCGTAGCATTTCGAACAATCCTCAATTTAATTTGATTTTTTGACTGAAACTAGTATAAAATTGTGTATAATAAACTACAATTTTAGACCGAAACTAGTATTTCAAAAAGTTTCATAGAAAATAATTTTGAGATAAGTTTTTGCATGGACTTCCATCATAACCTTCCCTCGTAACATATATAAAGGATGAGAAAGGTTTCGTAGTATTTCGAACAATCCTCGATTTAATTTGATTTTTTGACGAAAACTAGTATAAAATTGTGTATAATATACTACGATTTTTTGACCCAAATAGTATTTCAAAAAATTTCATTGAATCTAATTTTGAGATAATTTTTTTGCATGGAATTCCATCATAACCTTCCCTCGTAACATATATGAAGGATCAGAAAAGTTTCGTAGCATTTCGAACAATCCTCAATTTAATTTGATTTTTTTGTCCGAAACTAGTATAAAATTGTGAATAATATACTACAATTATTGACCGAAACTAGTATTTAAAAAATTTTCATAGAATAATTTTGAGATAATTTTTTGCATGGAATTCCATCATAACCTTCCCCCGTAACATATAGAAAGGATCTGAAAAGCTTCGTAGAATTTCGAACAATCCTCAATTTAATTTGATTTTTTTGTCCGAAACTAGTATAAAATTGTGAATAATATACTACAATTATTGACCGAAACTAGTATTTAAAAAATTTTCATAGAATAATTTTGAGATAATTTTTTTGCATGGACTTCCATCATAACCTTCCCTCGTAACATATAGAAAGGATCTGAAAAGAATCGTAGAATTTCAAACAATCCTCAATTTAATTTGATTTTTTGACGAAAACTAGTATAAAATTGTGTATAATATACTACGATTTTTTGACCCAAATAGTATTTCAAAAAATTTCATTGAATCTAATTTTGAGATAATTTTTTTGCATGGAATTCCATCATAACCTTCCCCCGTAACAGATATGAAGGATCAGAAAAGTTTCGTAGCATTTCGAACAATCCTCAATTTAATTTGATTTTTTTGTCCGAAACTAGTATAAAATTGTGAATAATATACTACAATTTTTGACCGAAACTAGTATTTCAAAATTTTTCATAGAATAATTTTGAGATAATTTTTTTGCATGGACTTCCATCATTCCCTCGTAACATATATAAAGGATGAGAAAAGTTTCGTAGCATTTCGAACAATCCTCAATTAAATTTGATTTTTTGACGAAAACTAGTATAAAATTGTGTATAATATACTACGATTTTTTGACCTAAACTAGTATTTCAAAAAAATTCATTGAATCTAATTTTGAGATAATTTTTTTTCAGGGACTTCCATCATAACCTTCCCTCGTACCATTTAGAAAGGATATGAAAAATTTCGTAGCATTTAGAATAATCCTCAATTTAATTTGATTTTTTTGACCGAAACTAGTATAATATTGTGTATAATATACTACAAGTTTTGAACGAAAGTAGTATTTCAAACAGTTTCATAGAATCTAATTTTGAGATAATTTTTTGCATGGACTTCCATCATAACATTCCCTCGTAACATATAGAAAGGATCTGAAAATTTTCATAGCATTTTGAACAATCCTCGATTTAATTTGATTATTTGACCGAAACTAGTATAAAATTGTGTATAATATACTACGATTTTTGACCTAAACTAACATTTCAAAAAGTTATATAGAATATAATTTTGAGATATTTTCTTGCATGGAATTCCATATTAACCTTCCCTCATACCATATAGAAAGGATCTGAAAAAATTCTAGCATTTCGAACAATCCTCAATTTAATCTGATTTTTTGACCGAAACTAGTATAAAATTGTGTATAATAAACTACAATTTTTGACCGAAACTAGTATTTCAAAAAGTTTCATAGAAAATAATTTTGAGATAAGTTTTTGCATGGACTTCCATCATAACCTTCCCTCGTAACATATATAAAGGATGAGAAAAGTTTCGTAGCATTTCGAACAATCCTCGATTTAATTTGATTTTTTGACGAAAACTAGTATAAAATTGTGTATAATATACTACGATTTTTTGACCTAAACTAGTATTTCAAAAAGTTTCATAGAATATTATTTTGAGGTAATTTTTTTAATGGAATTCAATCATAACCTTCCCTCGTAACATATATAAAGGATCAGAAAGGTTTCGTAGCATTTCGAACAATCCTCAATTTAATTTGATTTTTTTTCACCGAAACTAGTATAAAATTGTCTATAATATACTACGATTTTTTGACCCAAACAGTATTTCAAAAATTTTCATTGAATCTAATTTTGAGATAATTTTTTGCATGGAATTCCATCATAACCTTCCCCCGTAACAGATATGAAGGATCAGAAAAGTTTCGTAGCATTTCGAACAATCCTCAATTTAATTTGATTTTTTTGTACGAAACTAGTATAAAATTGTGAATAATATACTACAATTTTTGACCGAAACTAGTATTTCAAAAATTTTCATAGAATAATTTTGAGATAAGTTTTTTTGCATGGACTTCCTTCATTCCCTCGTAACATATATAAAGGATGAGAAAAGTTTCGTAGCATTTCGAACAATCCTCGATTTAATTTGATTTTTTGACGAAAACTAGTATAAAATTGTGTATAATATACTACGATTTTTTGACCTAAACTAGTATTTCAAAAAGTTTCATAGAATATTATTTTGAGGTAATTTTTTTAATGGAATTCAATCATAACCTTCCCTCGTAACATATATAAAGGATCAGAAAGGTTTCGTAGCATTTCGAACAATCCTCAATTTAATTTGATTTTTTTTCACCGAAACTAGTATAAAATTGTCTATAATATACTACGATTTTTTGACCCAAACAGTATTTCAAAAATTTTCATTGAATCTAATTTTGAGATAATTTTTTGCATGGAATTCCATCATAACCTTCCCCCGTAACAGATATGAAGGATCAGAAAAGTTTCGTAGCATTTCGAACAATCCTCAATTTAATTTGATTTTTTTGTACGAAACTAGTATAAAATTGTGAATAATATACTACAATTTTTGACCGAAACTAGTATTTCAAAAATTTTCATAGAATAATTTTGAGATAAGTTTTTTTGCATGGACTTCCTTCATTCCCTCGTAACATATATAAAGGATGAGAAAAGTTTCGTAGCATTTCGAACAATCCTCGATTAAATTTGATTTTTTGACAAAAACTAGTATAAAATTTTGTATAATATACTACGATTTTTTGACCTAAACTAGTATTTCAAAAAAATGCATTGAATCTAATTTTGAGATAATTTTTTTTTCAGGGACTTCCATCATAACCTTCCCTCGTACCATTTAGAAAGGATATGAAAAATTTCGTAGCATTTAGAATAATCCTCAATTTAATTTGATTTTTTTGACCGAAACTAGTATAATATTGTGTATAATATACTACAAGTTTTGAACGAAAGTAGTATTTCAAACAGTTTCATAGAATCTAATTTTGAGATAATTTTTTGCATGGACTTCCATCATAACATTCCCTCGTAACATATAGAAAGGATCTGAAAATTTTCATAGCATTTTGAACAATCCTCGATTTAATTTGATTATTTGACCGAAACTAGTATAAAATTGTGTATAATATACTACGATTTTTGACCTAAACTAACATTTCAAAAAGTTATATAGAATATAATTTTGAGATATTTTCTTGCATGGAATTCCATATTAACCTTCCCTCATACCATATAGAAAGGATCTGAAAAAATTCGTAGCATTTCGAACAATCCTCAATTTAATCTGATTTTTTGACCGAAACTAGTATAAAATTGTGTATAATAAACTACAATTTTTGACCGAAACTAGTATTTCAAAAAGTTTCATAGAAAATAATTTTGAGATAAGTTTTTGCATGAACTTCCATCATAACCTTCCCTCGTAACATATATAAAGGATGAGAAAAGTTTCGTAGCATTTCGAACAATCCTCGATTTAATTTGATTTTTTGACGAAAACTAGTATAAAATTTTGTATAATATACTACGATTTTTTGACCTAAACTAGTATTTTAAAAAGTTTCATAGAATATTATTTTGAGGTTATTTTTTACATGGAATTCAATCATAACCTTCCCTCGTAACATATATAAAGGATCAGAAAGGTTTCGTAGCATTTCGAACAATCCTCAATTTAATTTGATTTTTTTTCACCGAAACTAGTATAAAATTGTCTATAATATACTACGATTTTTTGACCCAAATAGTATTTCAAAAATTTTCATTGAATCTAATTTTGAGATAATTTTTTTGCATGGAATTCCATCATAACCTTCCCCCGTAACAGATATGAAGGATCAGAAAAGTTTCGTAGCATTTCGAACAATCCTCAATTTAATTTGATTTTTTTGTACGAAACTAGTATAAAATTGTGAATAGTATACTACAATTTTTGACCGAAACTAGTATTTCAAAAATTTTCATAGAATAATTTTGAGATATGTTTTTTTGCATGGACTTCCTTCATTCCCTCGTAACATATATAAAGGATGAGAAAAGTTTCGTAGCATTTCGAACAATCCTCGATTAAATTTGATTTTTTGACGAAAACTAGTATAAAATTTTGTATAATATACTACGATTTTTTGACCTAAACTAGTATTTCAAAAAAATTCATTGAATCTAATTTTGAGATAATTTTTTTTCAGGGACTTCCATCATAACCTTCCCTCGTACCATTTAGAAAGGATCTGAAAAATTTCGTAGCATTTAGAATAATCCTCAATTTAATTTGATTTTTTTGACCGAAACTAGTATAATATTGTGTATAATATACTACAAGTTTTGAACGAAAGTAGTATTTCAAACAGTTTCATAGAATCTAATTTTGAGATAATTTTTTGCATGGACTTCCATCATAACATTCCCTTGTAACATATAGAAAGGTTCTGAAAATTTTCATAGCATTTTGAACAATCCTCGATTTAATTTGAGTATTTGACCGAAACTAGTATAAAATTGTGTATAATATACTACGATTTTTGACCTAAACTAGCATTTCAAAAATTATATTGAATATAATTTTGAGATATTTTCTTGCATGGACTTCCATATTAACCTTCCCTCATACCATATAGAAAGGATCTGAAAAAATTCGTAGCATTTCGAACAATCCTCAATTTAATCTGATTTTTTGACCGAAACTAGTATTAAATTGTGTATAATAAACTACAATTTTTGACCGAAACTAGTATTTCAAAAAGTTTCATAGAAAATAATTTTGAGATAAGTTTTTGCATGGACTTCCATCATAACCTTCCCTCGTAACATATATAAAGGATGAGAAATGTTTCGTAGCGTTTCGAACAATCCTCGATTTAATTTGATTTTTTGACGAAAACTAGTATAAAATTGTGTATAATATACTACAATTTTTTGACCTAAACTAGTATTTCAAAAAGTTTCATAGAATATTATTTTGAGGTAATTTTTTACATGGAATTCAATCATAACCTTCCCTCGTAACATATATAAAGGATCAGAAAGGTTTCATAGCATTTCGAACAATCCTCAATTTAATTTGATTTTTTTTCACCGAAACTAGTATAAAATTGTCTATAATATACTATGATTTTTTGACCCAAATAGTATTTCAAAAAATTTCATTGAATCTAATTTTGAGATAATTTTTTTGCATGGAATTCCATCATAACCTTCCCCCGTAACATATATGAAGGATCAGAAAAGTTTCGTAGCATTTCGAACAATCCTCAATTTAATTTGATTTTTTTGTCCGAAACTAGTATAAAATTGTGAATACTACAATTTTTGACCGAAACTAGTATTTCAAAAATTTTCATAGAATAATTTTGAGATAATTTTATTTGCATGGACTTCCATCATAACCTTCCCTCGTAACATATAGAAAGGATGCAAAAAGCTTCGTAGCATTTCGAACAATCCTCGATTTAATTTAATTTTTTGACGAAAACTAGTATAAAATTGTGTATAATATACTACGAATTTTTGACCCAAATAGTATTTCAAAAAAATTCATTGAATCTAATTTTGAGATAATTTTTTTTCAGGGACTTCAATCATAACCTTCCCCCGTACCATTTAGAAAGGATCTGAAAAATTTCGTAGCATTTAGAATAATCCTCAATTTAATTTGATTTTATTGACCGAAACTAGTATAAAATTGTGTATAATATACTACAAGTTTTGAACAAAAGTAGTATTTCAAACAGTTTCATAGAATCTAATTTTGAGATAATTTTTTTCATGGACTTCCATCATAACATTCCCTCGTAACATATAGAAAGGATCTGAAAATTTTCATAGAATTTTGAACAATCCTCGATTTAATTTGATTATTTGACCGAAACTAGTATAAAATTGTGTATAATATACTACGATTTTTGACCTAAACTAGCATTTCAAAAAGTTATATAGAATATAATTTTGAGATATTTTCTTGCATGGACTTCCATATTAACCTTCCCTCATACCATATAGAAAGGATCTGAAAAAATTCGTAGCATTTCGAACAATCCTCAATTTAATCTGATTTTTTGACCGAAACTAGTATAAAATTGTGTATAATAAACTACAATTTTTGACCGAAACAAGTATTTCAAAAAGTTTCATAGAAAATAATTTTGAGATAAGTTTTTGCATGGACTTCCATCATAACCTTCCCTCGTAACATATATAAAGGATGAGAAAAGTTTCGTAGCATTTCGAACAATCCTCGATTTAATTTGATTTTTTGACGAAAACTAGTATAAAATTGTGTATAATATACTACGATTTTTTGACCTAAACTAGTATTTCAAAAAGTTTCATAGAATATTATTTTGAGGTAATTTTTTACATGGAATTCAATCATAACCTTCCCTCGTAACATATATAAAGGATCAGAAAGGTTTCGTAGCATTTCGAACAATCCTCAATTTAATTTGATTTTTTTCACCGAAACTAGTATAAAATTGTCTATATTATACTACGATTTTTTGACCCAAATAGTATTTCAAAAAATTTAATTTAATCTAATTTTGAGATAATGTTTTTGCATGGAATTCCATCATAACCTTCCCCCGTAACATATATGAAGGATCAGAAAAGTTTCGTAGCATTTCGAACAATCCTCAATTTAATTTGATTTTTTTGTCCGAAACTAGTATAAAATTGTGAATAATATACTACAGTATTTGACCGAAACTAGTATTTCAAAAATTTTCATAGAATAATTTTGAGATAATTTTTTTGCATGGACTTCCATCATTCCCTCGTAACATATATAAAGGATGAGAAAAGTTTCGTAGCATTTCGAACAGTCCTCGATTTAATTTGATTTTTTGACGAAAACTAGTATAAAATTGTGTATAATATACCACGATTTTTTGACCTAAACTAGTATTTCAAAAAAATTCATTGAATCTAATTTTGAGATAATTTTTTTTCAGGGACTTCCATCATAACCTTCCCTCGTACCATTTAGAAAGGATCTGAAAAATTTCGTAGCATTTAGAATAATCTTCAATTTAATTTGATTTTTTTGACCGAAACTAGTATAAAATTGTGTATAATATACTACAAGTTTTGAACGTAAGTAGTATTTCAAACAGTTTCATAGAATCTAATTTTGAGATAATTTTTTGCATGGACTTCCATCATAACATTCCCTCGAAACATATAGAAAGGATCTGAAAATTTTCATAGCATTTTGAACAATCCTCGATTTAATTTGATTATTTGACCGAAACAAGTATAAAATTGTGTATAATATACTACAATTTTTGACCTAAACTAGCATTTCAAAAAGTTATATAGAATATAATTTTGAGATATTTTCTTGCATGGACTTCCATATTAACCTTCCCTCATACCATATAGAAAGGATCTGAAAAAATTCGTAGAATTTCGAACAATCCTCAATTTATTTTGATTTTTTGACCGAAACTAGTATAAAATTGTGTATAATAAACTACAATTTTTGACCGAAACTAGTATTTCAAAAAGTTTCATAGAAAATAATTTTGAGATAAGTTTTTGAATGGACTTCCATCATAACCTTCCCTCATAACATATATAAAGGATGAGAAAAGTTTCGTAGCATTTCAAAAAATCCTCGATTTAATTTGATTTTTTGACGAAAACTAGTATAAAATTGTGTATAATATACTACGATTTTTTGACCTAAACTAGTATTTCAAAAAGTTTCATAGAGTATTATTTTGAGGTAATTTTTTACATGGAATTCAATCATAACCTTCCCTCGTAACATATATAAAGGATCAGAAAGGTTTCGTAGCATTTCGAACAATCCTCAATTTAATTTGACTTTTTTCACCGAAACTAGTATAAAATTGTGTATAATATACTACGATTTTTTGACCCAAATAGTATTTCAAAAAATTTCATTGAATCTAATTTTGAGATAATTTTTTTGCATTGAATTCCATCATAACCTTCCCCCGTAACATATATGAAGGATCAGAAAAGTTTCGTAGCATTTCGAACAATCCTCAATTTAATTTGATTTTTTTGTCCGAAACTACTATAAAATTGTGAATAATATACTACAATTTTTGACCGAAACTAGTATTTCAAAAATTTTCATAGAATAATTTTGAGATAATTTTTTTTGCATGGACTTCCATCATAAACTTTCCTCGTAACATATAGAAAGGATGCGAAAAGCTTCGTAGCATTTCGAACAATCCTCAATTTAATTTGATTTTTTGACGAAAACTAGTATAAAATTGTGTATAATATACTACGAATTTTTGACCCAAATAGTATTTCAAAAAAATTCATTGAATCTAATTTTGAGATAATTTTTTTTCAGGGACTTCCATCATAACCTTCCCTCGTACCATTTAGAAAGGATCTGAAAAATTTCGTAGCATTTAGAATAATCCTCAATTTAATTTGATTTTTTTGACCGAAACTAGTATAAAATTGTGTATAATATACTACAAGTTTTGAACGAAAGTAGTATTTCAAACAGTTTCATAGAATCTAATTTTGAGATAATTTTTTGCATGGACTTCCATCATAACATTCCCTCGTAACATATAGAAAGGCTCTGAAAATTTTCATAGCATTTTGAACAATCCTCGATTTAATTTGATTATTTGACCGAAACTAGTATAATTGTGTATAATATACTACGATTTTTTACCTAAACTAGCATTTCAAAAAGTTATATAGAATATAATTTTGAGATAATTTTTTGCATGGACTTCCATTTCAACCTTCCCTCATACCATATAGAAAGGATCTGAAAAAATTCGTAGCATTTCGAACAATCCTCAATTTAATTTGATTTTTTGACCGAAACTAGTATAAAATTGTGTATAATAAACTACAATTTTTGACCGAAACTAGTATTTCAAAAAGTTTCATAGAAAATAATTTTGAGATATGTTTTTGCATGGACTTCCATCATAACCTTCCCTCGTAACATATATAAAGGATGAGAAATGTTTCGTAGCATTTCGAACAATCCTCGATTTAATTTGATTTTTTGACGAAAACTAGTATAAAATTGTGTATAATATACTACGATTTTTTGACCTAAACTAGTATTTCAAAAATTTTCATAGAATATAATTTTGAGGTAATTTTTTGCATGGAATTTGATCATAACCTTCCCTCGTAACATATATAAAGGATCAGAAAGGTTTCGTAGCATTTCGAACAATCCTCAATTTAATTTGATTTTTTTTCACCGAAACTAGTATAAAATTGTGTATAATATACTACGATTTTTTGACCCAAATAGTATTTGAAATTCTGGGATCAGGTACGTGATGTCGAATGAGATGTTTAAACACTTGATGACTTGAAAAAAACTTAAAGTGCAGGAAAATTAAACAACACAAGAAATTGTTAACCCAGTTCAGTGTATAACCACACTTACATCTGGGGGCTACCAAGCCAGGAAGGAAATCCAATATAAGTAATATTAATTCTAGACTTAAACCACTCAGTTTAATCTTTCACTGAATATCTACCCAAGGCAATTTCTACCTAAGACACAACTTAGATATGAGTACCAACTCACTCCCCCTCAATCACACAGTGATATGTTTACAAGTTTAATAAAATTGAAGTCTTACTTCAAACAAAACAGTTTGATCTTACTTCACAGTTTCAATCAAGACACAATACACTTTTGCTTAAAAGCTCATAAAGTGATACACATATACAACCTGCTATTAAAACACAAACACCCTATTTAGTCTTCTTAATTTCGTGCTCTATTCTAAGAGTTTCTGTTGCTTAAATAGATGCTTGGATTTTTGGGCTTTCTGTAGGTTATCCAATCCTGATACGCATGCTGCCATCACCTTGAATTAGGGTTTGTTACTTCCTTGATTCTAGGTGAGTCAGTTCTTCTGTTTATACTGAAATCATATAACCAATCTCCCTACAGATGCGCCTTCTTCTGTTTTATCCATTCATAATTAATTCCAGATAAATTCCCTAAATTTACTCAGTTCTGTTAAGCATTAATTAATTCTGGTAGCAGGTTTGAGATGTCACAACATCTGGTGTGACATCCTGAAAACTGAACTTACTTCATTAACTGATACAATGTCACAACATCTGGTGTGACATCCTGAATTAAGTTCATTAACTTATACTCTGTTTGATAATGTCACAACATCTGATGTGACATCCTGAACTAAGTTCAACACTTCTTGTTGGTCAAAAATTCTGCCAATTCTAAACATCTACAAACTCCCCCTTTGGCTAATTTTTGGCTAACATAATCTTCTGGTTTATCAGGGTGCAGAAGAGTTTCTTTTATCAGAGTACAACAGTTCTTTTCTGTTGAGTCATGTGTGAGTTTACTCCCCCTTAAACCTGTATGTGTTATGACTTGTTTCAACAAAAATGTTTCATTAAAAACAACTTAGTTCAGAAGCAAACAAAAGACATTTTTCATTAATCAGTAAGCTGCAGCAGACATTGTTGTTGTTGTTCAGTTCTCTTCTCCCCCTTGTTAGACATAAATTGGGGCCAAATTTTACATAGTCAGAGAGAATTACAAAATTTCAAATTCAAAATACAATGCTGAAGCAGACAGTACATATTCCTCACATACATTTTTCACTCAGAATCTTCATATTCAGTATCTTCCTCTTCTTCAGTTTCATCATCAGAATCAACAGCCTTCTGAGCACTTTCTTCTATTTCCAGCCTTTGAATAATCTCCTCAAGCTTTTGCTTCCTGGCATCCAGTTCTTTGCAGGTGTTCTTCAGTTCAGCAATCAAGGCAACTTTGGATATAGGAGACTTTGCTTTTGAAGGTCCAACAGATGTCCCAGTGGGAGCTTCAACATCAACTGCATGATGGCTTAAGAACAGCTTGTAGTGGATGGCCAGAGGACTTTCTCTTTTGCAGATTGAATCCTTCTCAGTGAGGATACCTGGATACTGGTTGAGGATTATTCCACACAGCAGAGAAGGAAAGGCTATAGGCAGCTTTGTTGCTGATGTCCCAGCATGCTTCAATGTTTGATCAAAAATGTAAGCCCCAAAGTCCAGCTTTGTTTGGGTGCCCCAGCATATATGAATCTGCCCAATCCAGTTGCTATTGAAGAAGTATGGTTGGTAGGGACCCATTTTACAGTGCCAATCCTATGCAGCATTGCATACTTCCTTGTTAGCAAGCTAACAGAAAGTTTTCCCTTGACTGGCCAAGCTTTGACTTGATTGGCAGTAATGACCTTGCACACCTGGTTGTCAGTCTTCCCCAGCTCATTAGGTCCATCAGATTCTCTCCCTAGGTAGTGGTTGATAACCCTAGGAGAGAATTCCACACATCTCCCTCTTACATACACCTTTCTGAATTCATCTGACTTACCATCAGCACAGTCCTCTTGAAGATTGACAATAAATTCCTTGACTAGCAGCTCATAGCAAGGTGAAAAGTTTGACACTGTTTTGAATAAGCCAGCAGAAGAAATTAGGTTAATTACCTCAGTGCACTCAAGTGCATTTCTTCCCAGCTCTCTTTCAAGTGTTACCCTTCTTTGGTATACAAACTTCCATCTGCTCACACTTGACACATGATGGAATGAAATATTGTCCAAAGGAGCTTCTGGAACAGCAGAGGTGGACCTTGAAGGTGTTGGTTTCTTCTTTGGTTGGGATGTTGGGACATCCTCTTCAACATCTGAATCTGGTGGAGTGACAACTTTCCTCTTTTGTGTATTCACCTTGCACCATTGTTTAGTTGGTCCAAATACCACTTTGGCCTTGTCTTTCTTTGGAGTAGGCTGCTTCTTTTCAGGAGTTGCATGTCCTGCAGTCTTCTTTTCCTTCCTAGTCCTAAGCCTTTTGGCTATGCTAGGGTCCACAGAGGCAATGATTTCTGTGTCAGAATCATGCTCTATGTCTACAACAGGAGGAGGTTGGGTAGTCTCCTCTTCAGCAGGTAGATCAACAGAAGCTTGATCATCAGTTGCTTCATCATCATCATCAGTTGAGGCCTTGTGCTGGTCCTCAGATGTTTCAACATCTATTGGGACATCCTATTGAGCAGGAGTGTCCTCTTCAGCCTTATTGCTCTGTTCTTCTTGTGGAGCTGGCATGGTGTTCAGGGGAACAGATATACCACTCATAACTCTTTGTTCATATAGAATCCTGGTCAAAAGATCCATAATAGAAGCATCCACATATTCAGAGGCTTTGGGGGTGGTGTTTGAGGATGAAGGAACCCCTTTGCTTTTGCTGAACACAAGTTCCTTTGCTCTTCTCATTGTTGGAGTTCTAGGCTTTTGAGCAAGAGGAACACTTCCTCTGATTTCGTTCATGGGAGTAGAATCCATTGGAACCATGGAGATTAGGGTTGCATGCACCACATCTTCTTGGTTGAGGTTTTCATCAGTGAGGTTAGGGTTTTGATGTTGAGACATTTTCGAAAGTGGTGGAAGAAGAGTTTAGGTTGAATGATTTTGATGAGATCTGAAAATCAGCTATAGCATGCAATTCGTTTTGAGAGGATGATGAGAAGATGAATAGATGAGAGAAAGTTGAAGCTTTTATAAGAGCCATTACTTGGAGAATTTTAAGGAGTGGAATACACAGAGTTCTTGACCAGACTGGTGTTGCCATCTGGTGATCATGCCACACGATGTCATATGACATGTTGGCACTTCTCCATAACTCCTATATTTCACATAAGCAGATTCCCAATTTACCCCTTAGGTTTTCAAATTGGGAAGCATCCAAAGCTTTAGTAAATATATCAGCCAATTGCAGATCTGTGGCTACATGTTCCAATGAAATCACCTTTTCTTCAACAAGATCTCTGATGAAATGATGCCTGATATCAATGTGCTTGGTCCTGCTGTGTTGGATAGGATTCTTTGATATGTTGATGGCACTTAAATTGTCACAGTACAATGTCATGACATCTTGTGGGACATTGTACTCTGTGAGCATTTGCTTCATTCAAACCAACTGTGAACAATTGCTACCAGCTGCAATATATTCAGCTTCAGCAGTGGATAAGGATACACAATTTTGTTTCTTACTAAACCAAGAAATCAAATTTTTTCCTAGAAAGAAGCATCCTCCTGATGTGCTCTTTCTATCATCAGCACTTCCAGCCCAATCAGCATCACAAAAGCCAGTGAGAATTGGTTCACATCCATGGGAGTACATTATGCCATAGTCACAAGTACCATTGACATATTTCAGAATTCTCTTGACCTGGTTTAGATGGCTAACTTTTGGATCAGCTTGATATCTTGCACATACACCTACTGCAATGGAAATATCTGGTCTGCTAGCAGTCAGATATAAGAGGCTTCCAATCATGCTTCTGTATAAGCTTTGGTCTACATTCTCACCCTTGTCATCCTTTGTCAGCTTTAAATGAGTGGGGGCAGGTGTTCTTTTGTGAGTAGCATTGTCCATCCCAAATTTCTTGACAATGTTCTTAGCATACTTTCTTTGGGAGATGAACATGGAGTCCTCCATTTGTTTGATTTGCAGTCCAAGAAAGTAGGTTAGTTCTCCTACTAGGCTCATCTCAAATTCAGATTCCATTTGAGTGACAAAATGTTTAACCATCCTGTCTGACATCCCACCAAAGACAATGTCATCTACATATATTTAAGCAATCATGACATTTCCTTCTTCATCCTTCACAAATAAGGTTTTGTCTATTCCGCCTTTCCTGTACCCTTGTTTTATGAGAAAAGTTGTCAGCCTTTCATACCATGCTCTTAGGGCTTGCTTCAGACCATAAAGAGTCTTCCTTAGTTTGTATACATGATCTGGACAGCTTGGATCAACAAATCCCTTAGGTTGCTCCACATATACCTCTTCATTAAGATATCCATTTAGAAAGGAACTTTTCACATCCATTTGAAATAGCTTGAACTTCAGAATACAAGCAATTCCTAAAAGTAATCTGATTGATTCAAGCCTTGTTACTGGTGCAAAGGTTTCATCAAAGTCTACTCCTTCAATTTGTGTGTATCCTTGAGCTACAAGTCTAGCCTTGTTCTTTGTAACAACTCCCTGCTCATTTGACTTGTTCTTATAAACCCATTTTGTGCCAATCACATTTATGTCATCAGGTCTAGGAACAAGATCCCACACTTCATTCCTTGTGAACTGACCTAATTCTTCTTGCATAGCACAAATCCAGTACTCATCATTAAGAGCTTCCTTGATGTTTTTAGGTTCTATTTTTGAAACAAAACAAGAACCTGAAATCACCTCTCTTGATCTAGTGCTTACACCACTGTTGGGATCACCAATAATAAAATCTTTGGGATGATCCTTCTGGATTCTGATGGAGGGAGGTTTGCTGGATTGTTCTGTCCTTGCCTCAGTTTGAGTGAAGTCAGGATGATCACTTTTTGTTTTAGCTTCAGTCTGACTGTCAACAGATGTTCCAACATCATCTGCAACATCTGCAGGGGCATCATCAATTATCACATTTATGGATTCCATTATAACCTTTGTTCTGGATTTAAACACTCTATAGGCTCTGCTATTTATGGAGTATCCAAGGAAAATCCCTTCATCACTTTTAGGATCCATTTTTCTTCTTTGTTCCCTATCAGCCAGAATATAACAATTACTTCCAAACACATGGAAGTACTTAACTGTAGGTTTTCTGCCCTTCCAGACTTCATAGATAGTTGACAATGTTCCTTTCCTTAGAGTGACTCTGTTATGAATGTAACAAGTTGTGTTCATAGCTTCAGCCCAGAAGTATAATGGTAACTTTTTAGCATGGATCATAGCTCTTGCCGATTCTTGGATAGTTCTGTTCTTTCTCTCAACAATCCCATTCTGTTGAAGGGTGATAGGAGAAGAATACTCATGATTGATTCCCTCTGAAGAACAGAAATCTGAGAATTTTTTATTCTCAAATTCCTTTCCATGGTCACTCCTTATTCTGACTACACAGCTTGCTTTTTCTCTTTGTATTCTTTGGCACAAATCTTTGAATACATCAAACACATCAGACTTTTCTTTGATGAAGTTTATCCATGTATACCTTGAAAAGTCATCTACCACCACATAGGCATACCTTTTACCACCAAGGCTCTCAACCTGCATTGGTCCCATAAGATCCATATGCAATAATTCCAAAACTTTGGAAGTTGTCAGATGTTGGAGCTTTGGATGGGACATCTTGGTTTGCTTGCCTATTTGACATTCACCACATACTTTGCCTTCATCAATCTTCAGATTAGGAATACCTCTCACAGCTTCCATAGATATGATTTTCTTTATACCTCTGAAATGAAGATGACCCAGTCTTTGGTGCCATAGCTTCACTTCTTCTTCTTTGGCTAAAGAGCAAGTTGAAGTGAGACTGAAATCTTGAGGTTCCCACATATAACAGTTGTCTTTAGATCTGGCTCCTCTCATGACAACCTTCTGTTCTTCATTAGACACTAAGCATTCAGTCTTGGTAAAGTTTACACTGTAACCTTGATCACATAATTGACTTATGCTGATCAAGTTAGCAGTCAATCCTTTTACCAGCAGTACATCATCTAGTCTTGGTACATTTGGACAGTCCAAGGTCCTAACTCCCTTGATTTCTCCTTTAGCTCCATCACCAAAGGTTACATATCTGGATGAATGTGACTTTAAGCCTACCAGCAGATTCTTCAATCAAGTCATGTGCCTTGAGCATCCACTGTCAAAGTACCATATAGAAAGGATCTGAAAAAATTCGTAGCATTTCGAACAATCCTCAATTTAATTTAATTTTTTGACCGAAACTAGTATAAAATTGTGTATAATAAACTACAATTTTTGACCGAAACTAGTATTTCAAAAAGTTTCATAGAAAATAATTTTGAGATAAGTTTTTGCATGGACTTCCATCATAACCTTCCCTCGTAACATATATAAAGGATGAGAAATGTTTCGTAGCATTTCGAACAATCCTCGATTTAATTTGATTTTTTGACGAAAACTAGTATAAAATTGTGTATAATATACTACGATTTTTTGACCTAAACTAGTATTTCAAAAAGTTTCATAGAATATAATTTTGAGGTAATTTTTTGCATGGAATTTGATCATAACCTTCCCTCGTAACATATATAAAGGATCAGAAAAGTTTCGTAGCATTTCGAACAATCCTCAATTTAATTTGATTTTTTTCCACCGAAACTAGTATAAAATTGAGTATAATATACTACGATTTTTTGACCCAAATAGTATTTCAAAAAATTTCATTGAATCTAATTTTGAGATAATTATTTTGCATGGAATTCCATCATAACCTTCCCCCGTAACATATATGAAGGATATGAAAAGTTTCGTATCATTTCGAACAATCCTCAATTTAATTTGATTTTTTTGTCCGAAACTAGTATAAAATTGTGAATAATATACTACAATTTTTGACCGAAACTAGTATTTCAAAAATTTTCATAGCATAATTTTGAGATAATTTTTTAGCATGGACTTCCATCATAACCTTCCCTCGTAACATATAGAAAGGATCTGAAAAGCTTCGTAGCATTTCGAACAATCCTCAATCTAATTTGATTTTTTGATGAAAACTAGTATAAAATTGTGTATAATATACTACGCATTTTTGACCCAAATAGTATTTCAAAAAAATTCATTGAATCTAATTTTGAGATAATTTTTTTTCAGGGACTTCCATCATAACCTTCCCTCGTACCATTTAGAAATGATCTGAAAAATTTTGTAGCATTTAGAATAATCCTCAATTTAATTTGATTTTTTTGACCGAAACTAGTATAAAATTGTGTATAATATACTACAAGTTTTGAACGAAAGTAGTATTTCAAACAGTTTCATAGAATCTAATTTTGAGATAATTTTTTGCATGGACTTCCATCATAACATTCCCTCGTAACATATAGAAAGGATCTGAAAATTTTCATAGCATTTTGAACAATCCTCGATTTAATTTGATTATTTGACCGAAACTAGTATAAAATTGTGTATAATATACTACGATTTTTGACCTAAACTAGCATTTCAAAAAGTTATATAGAATATAATTTTGAGATATTTTTTTGCATGGACTTCCATCATAACCTTCCGTCATACCATATAGAAAGGATCTGAAAAAATTCGTAGCATTTCGAACAATCCTCAATTTAATTTGATTTTTTGACCGAAACTAGTATAAAATTGTGTATAATAAACTACAATTTTTGACCGAAACTAGTATTTCAAAAAGTTTCATAGAAAATAATTTTGAGATAAATTTTTGCATGGACTTCCATCATAACCTTCCCTCGTAACATATATAAAGGATGAGAAAATTTTCGTAGCATTTCGAACAATCCTCGATTTAATTTGATTTTTTGACGAAAACTAGTATAAAATTGTGTATAAGATACTATCATTACCGCCTGGACAATTAGGCATCCAACCCGTAATCGCAACGACCCAATTGCAAGAGCGGAGCTCTACCAACTGAGCTATATCCCCCCGAGCCAAAGGGTTGAAGGGAGATAGTGCATCAAGCTGTTCGCAAGGGCCAGCTTGATCCTCTTCCCCCAGGATTTCGGATGAGGAAACCCTAGGAGAGCCACCGACTCCAACTACCGTCCATGTATGATCCATACTAGATCTGACCAACTTCCCATCCTACCTCCTCTACGTTTTTGACAGCCCATCTTTGTCTCAGTAGAGTCTTTCAGTGGCATGTTTCAGTCCTCTTTCCCATTACTTAGAAAATATACTACGATTTTTTGACCTAAACTAGTATTTCAAAAAGTTTCATAGATTATAATTTTGAGGTAATTTTTTGCATGGAATTCAAACATAACCTTCCCTCGTAACATATATAAAAGATCAAAAAGGTTTCGTAGCATTTCGAACAATCCTCAATTTAATTTGATTTTTTTCACCGAAACTAGTATAAAATTGTGTATAATATACTACGATTTTTTTACCCAAATAGTATTTCAATAAATTTCATTGAATCTAATTTTGAGATAATTTTTTTGCATGGAATTCCATCGTAACCTCCCCCAGTAACATATATGAAGGATCAAAAAAGTTTCGTAGCATTTCAAACAATCCTCAATTTAATTTGATTTTTTTCCACCAAAACTAGTATAAAATTTTGTATAATATACTACGATTTTTTGACCCAAATAGTATTTCAAAAAATTTCATTGAATCTAATTTTGAGATAATTTTTTTGCATGGAATTCCATCATAACCTTCCCCCGTAACATATATGAATGATCAGAAAAGTTTCGTAGCATTTCGAACAATCCTCAAATTAATTTGATTTTTTTGTCCGAAACTAGTATAAAATTGTGAATAATATACTACAATTTTTGACCGAAACTAGTATTTCATAAATTATCATAGAATAATTGAGATAATTTTTTTGCATGGACTTCCATCATAACCTTCCCTCGTAACATATAGAAAGGATCTGAAAAGCTTCGTAGCATTTCGAACAATCCTCAATTTAATTTGATTTTTTTGACGAAAACTAGTATAAAATTGTGTATAATATACTACAAATTTTTGACCCAAATAGTATTTCAAAAAAATTCATTGAATCTAATTTTGAGATAATTTTTTTCAGGGAATTCCATCATAACCTCCCTCGTACAATTTAGAAAGGATCTGAAAAATTTCGTAGCATTTAGAATAATCCTCAATTTAATTTGATTTTTTTGACCGAAACTAGTATAAAATTGTGTACAATATACTACAAGTTTTAAACGAAAGTAGTATTTAAACAGTTTCATAGAATCTAATTTTGAGATAATTTTTTGCTAGAAATTCATCATAACATTCCCTCGTAACATATAGAAAGGATCTGAAAATTTTCATAGCATTTTGAAAAATCCTCGATTTAATTTGATTATTTGACCGAAACTAGTATAAAATTGTGTATATTATACTACGATTTTTGACCTAAACTAGCATTTCAAAAAGTTATATAGAATATAATTTTGAGATATTTTTTGCATGGACTTCCATCATAACCTTCCCTCATACCATATAGAAAGGATCTGAAAAAATTCGTAGCATTTCGAACAATCCTCAATTTAATTTGATTTTTTGACCGAAACTAGTATAAACTTGTGTATAATAAACTACAATTTTTGACCGAAACTAGTATTTCAAAAAGTTTCATAGAAAATAATTTTGAGATAAGTTTTTTCATGGACTTCCATCATAACCTTCCCTCGTAACATATATAAAGGATGAGAAAAGTTTCGTAGCATTTCGAACAATCCTCGATTTAATTTGATTTTTTGACGAAAACTAGTATAAAATTGTGTATAATATACAACGATTTTTTGACCTAAACTAGTATTTCAAAAAGTTTCATAAAATATAATTTTGAGGTTATTTTTTGCATGGAATTCCATCATAACCTTCCCTCGTAACATATATAAAGGATCAAAAAGGTTTCGTAGCATTTCGAACAATCCTCAATTTAATTTGATTTTTTTTCACCGAAACTAGTATAAAATTGTGTATAATATACTACGATTTTTTGACCTAAATAGTATTTCAATAAATTTCATTGAATCTAATTTTGAGATAATTTTTTTGCATGGAATTCCATCATAACCTTCCCCCGTAACATATATGAAGGATCAGAAAAGTTTCGTAGCATTTCGAACAATCCTCAATTTAATTTGATTTTTTTTCACCGAAACTAGTATAAAATTGTGTATAATATACTACGATTTTTTGACCCAAATAGTATTTCAAAAAATTTCATTGAATCTAATTTTGAGATAATTATTTTGCATGGAATTCAATCATAACCTTCCCCCGTAACATATATGAAGGATATGAAAAGTTTCGTATCATTTCGAACAATCCTCAATTTAATTTGATTTTTTTGTCCGAAACTAGTATAAAATTGTGAATAATATACTACAATTTTTGACCGAAACTAGTATTTCAAAAATTTTCATAGCATAATTTTGAGATAATTTTTTAGCATGGACTTCCATCATAACCTTCCCTCGTAACATATAGAAAGGATCTGAAAAGCTTCGTAGCATTTCGAACAATCCTCAATCTAATTTGATTTTTTGATGAAAACTAGTATAAAATTGTGTATAATATACTACGCATTTTTGACCCAAATAGTATTTCAAAAAAATTCATTGAATCTAATTTTGAGATAATTTTTTTTCAGGGACTTCCATCATAACCTTCCCTCGTACCATTTAGAAATGATCTGAAAATTTTTGTAGCATTTAGAATAATCCTCAATTTAATTTGATTTTTTTGACCGAAACTAGTATAAAATTGTGTATAATATACTACAAGTTTTGAACGAAAGTAGTATTTCAAACAGTTTCATAGAATCTAATTTTGAGATAATTTTTTGCATGGACTTCCATCATAACATTCCCTCGTAACATATAGAAAGGATCTGAAAATTTTCATAGCATTTTGAACAATCCTCGATTTAATTTGATTATTTGACCGAAACTAGTATAAAATTGTGTATAATATACTACGATTTTTGACCTAAACTAGCATTTCAAAAAGTTATATAGAATATAATTTTGAGATATTTTTTTGCATGGACTTCCATCATAACCTTCCGTCATACCATATAGAAAGGATCTGAAAAAATTCGTAGCATTTCGAACAATCCTCAATTTAATTTGATCTTTGACCGAAACTAGTATAAAATTGTGTATAATAAACTACAATTTTTGACCGAAACTAGTATTTCAAAAAGTTTCATAGAAAATAATTTTGAGATAAATTTTTGCATGGACTTCCATCATAACCTTCCCTCGTAACATATATAAAGGATGAGAAAGTTTTCGTAGCATTTCGAACAATCCTCGATTTAATTTGATTTTTTGACGAAAACTAGTATAAAATTGTGTATAATATACTACGATTTTTTGACCTAAACTAGTATTTCAAAAAGTTTCATAGATTATAATTTTGAGGTAATTTTTTGCATGGAATTCAAACATAACCTTCCCTCGTAACATATATAAAGGATCAAAAAGGTTTCGTAGCATTTCGAACAATCCTCAATTTAATTTGATTTTTTTCACCGAAACTAGTATAAAATTGTGTATAATATACTACGATTTTTTTACCCAAATAGTATTTCAATAAATTTCATTGAATCTAATTTTGAGATAATTTTTTTGCATGGAATTCCATCGTAACCTCCCCCAGTAACATATATGAAGGATCAAAAAAGTTTCGTAGCATTTCAAACAATCCTCAATTTAATTTGATTTTTTTCCACCAAAACTAGTATAAAATTTTGTATAATATACTACGATTTTTTGACCCAAATAGTATTTCAAAAAATTTCATTGAATCTAATTTTGAGATAATTTTTTTGCATGGAATTCCATCATAACCTTCCCCCGTAACATATATGAATGATCAGAAAAGTTTCGTAGCATTTCGAACAATCCTCAATTTAATTTGATTTTTTTGTCCGAAACTAGTATAAAATTGTGAATAATATACTACAATTTTTGACCGAAACTAGTATTTCATAAATTATCATAGAATAATTGAGATAATTTTTTTGCATGGACTTCCATCATAACCTTCCCTCGTAACATATAGAAAGGATCTGAAAAGCTTCGTAGCATTTCGAACAATCCTCAATTTAATTTGATTTTTTTGACGAAAACTAGTATAAAATTGTGTATAATATACTACAAATTTTTGACCCAAATAGTATTTCAAAAAAATTCATTGAATCTAATTTTGAGATAATTTTTTTCAGGGAATTCCATCATAACCTCCCTCGTACAATTTAGAAAGGATCTGAAAAATTTCGTAGCATTTAGAATAATCCTCAATTTAATTTGATTTTTTTGACCGAAACTAGTATAAAATTGTGTACAATATACTACAAGTTTTAAACGAAAGTAGTATTTAAACAGTTTCATAGAATCTAATTTTGAGATAATTTTTTGCTGGAAATTCATCATAACATTCCCTCGTAACATATAGAAAGGATCTGAAAATTTTCATAGCATTTTGAAAAATCCTCGATTTAATTTGATTATTTGACCGAAACTAGTATAAAATTGTGTATATTATACTACGATTTTTGACCTAAACTAGCATTTCAAAAAGTTATATAGAATATAATTTTGAGATATTTTTTGCATGGACTTCCATCATAACCTTCCCTCATACCATATAGAAAGGATCTGAAAAAATTCGTAGCATTTCGAACAATCCTCAATTTAATTTGATTTTTTGACCGAAACTAGTATAAACTTGTGTATAATAAACTACAATTTTTGACCGAAACTAGTATTTCAAAAAGTTTCATAGAAAATAATTTTGAGATAAGTTTTTTCATGGACTTCCATCATAACCTTCCCTCGTAACATATATAAAGGATGAGAAAAGTTTCGTAGCATTTCGAACAATCCTCGATTTAATTTGATTTTTTGACGAAAACTAGTATAAAATTGTGTATAATATACAATGATTTTTTGACCTTAACTAGTATTTCAAAAAGTTTCATAAAATATAATTTTGAGGTTATTTTTTGCATGGAATTCCATCATAACCTTCCCTCGTAACATATATAAAGGATCAGAAAGGTTTCGTAGCATTTCGAACAATCCTCAATTTAATTTGATTTTTTTTCACCGAAACTAGTATAAAATTGTGTATAATATACTACGATTTTTTGACCTAAATAGTATTTCAATAAATTTCATTGAATCTAATTTTGAGATAATTTTTTTGCATGGAATTCCATCATAACCTTCCCCCGTAACATATATGAAGGATCAGAAAAGTTTCGTAGCATTTCGAACAATCCTCAATTTAATTTGATTTTTTTTCACCGAAACTAGTATAAAATTGTGTATAATATACTACGATTTTTTGACCCAAATAGTATTTCAAAAAATTTCATTGAATCTAATTTTGAGATAATTATTTTGCATGGAATTCAATCATAACCTTCCCCCGTAACATATATGAAGGATATGAAAAGTTTCGTATCATTTCGAACAATCCTCAATTTAATTTGATTTTTTTGTCCGAAACTAGTATAAAATTGTGAATAATATACTACAATTTTTGACCGAAACTAGTATTTCAAAAATTTTCATAGCATAATTTTGAGATAATTTTTTAGCATGGACTTCCATCATAACCTTCCCTCTTAACATATAGAAAGGATCTGAAAAGCTTCGTAGCATTTCGAACAATCCTCAATCTAATTTGATTTTTTGATGAAAACTAGTATAAAATTGTGTATAATATACTACGCATTTTTGACCCAAATAGTATTTCAAAAAAATTCATTGAATCTAATTTTGAGATAATTTTTTTTCAGGGACTTCCATCATAACCTTCCCTCGTACCATTTAGAAATGATCTGAAAAATTTTGTAGCATTTAGAATAATCCTCAATTTAATTTGATTTTTTTGACCGAAACTAGTATAAAATTGTGTATAATATACTACAAGTTTTGAACGAAAGTAGTATTTCAAACAGTTTCATAGAATCTAATTTTGAGATAATTTTTTGCATAGACTTCCATCATAACATTCCCTCGTAACATATAGAAAGGATCTGAAAATTTTCATAGCATTTTGAACAATCCTCGATTTAATTTGATTATTTGACCGAAACTAGTATAAAATTGTGTATATTATACTACGATTTTTGACCTAAACTAGCATTTCAAAAAGTTATATAGAATATAATTTTGAGATATTTTTTGCATGGACTTCCATCATAACCTTCCCTCATACCATATAGAAAGGATCTGAAAAAATTCGTAGCATTTCGAACAATCCTCAATTTAATTTGATTTTTTGACCGAAACTAGTATAAACTTGTGTATAATAAACTACAATTTTTGACCGAAACTAGTATTTCAAAAAGTTTCATAGAAAATAATTTTGAGATAAGTTTTTTCATGGACTTCCATCATAACCTTCCCTCGTAACATATATAAAGGATGAGAAAAGTTTCGTAGCATTTCGAACAATCCTCGATTTAATTTGATTTTTTGACGAAAACTAGTATAAAATTGTGTATAATATACAATGATTTTTTGACCTTAACTAGTATTTCAAAAAGTTTCATAAAATATAATTTTGAGGTTATTTTTTGCATGGAATTCCATCATAACCTTCCCTCGTAACATATATAAAGGATCAGAAAGGTTTCGTAGCATTTCGAACAATCCTCAATTTAATTTGATTTTTTTTCACCGAAACTAGTATAAAATTGTGTATAATATACTACGATTTTTTGACCTAAATAGTATTTCAATAAATTTCATTGAATCTAATTTTGAGATAATTTTTTTGCATGGAATTCCATCATAACCTTCCCCCGTAACATATATGAAGGATCAGAAAAGTTTCGTAGCATTTCGAACAATCCTCAATTTAATTTGATTTTTTTTCACCGAAACTAGTATAAAATTGTGTATAATATACTACGATTTTTTGACCCAAATAGTATTTCAAAAAATTTCATTGAATCTAATTTTGAGATAATTATTTTGCATGGAATTCAATCATAACCTTCCCCCGTAACATATATGAAGGATATGAAAAGTTTCGTATCATTTCGAACAATCCTCAATTTAATTTGATTTTTTTGTCCGAAACTAGTATAAAATTGTGAATAATATACTACAATTTTTGACCGAAACTAGTATTTCAAAAATTTTCATAGCATAATTTTGAGATAATTTTTTAGCATGGACTTCCATCATAACCTTCCCTCTTAACATATAGAAAGGATCTGAAAAGCTTCGTAGCATTTCGAACAATCCTCAATCTAATTTGATTTTTTGATGAAAACTAGTATAAAATTGTGTATAATATACTACGCATTTTTGACCCAAATAGTATTTCAAAAAAATTCATTGAATCTAATTTTGAGATAATTTTTTTTCAGGGACTTCCATCATAACCTTCCCTCGTACCATTTAGAAATGATCTGAAAAATTTTGTAGCATTTAGAATAATCCTCAATTTAATTTGATTTTTTTGACCGAAACTAGTATAAAATTGTGTATAATATACTACAAGTTTTGAACGAAAGTAGTATTTCAAACAGTTTCATAGAATCTAATTTTGAGATAATTTTTTGCATAGACTTCCATCATAACATTCCCTCGTAACATATAGAAAGGATCTGAAAATTTTCATAGCATTTTGAACAATCCTCGATTTAATTTGATTATTTGACCGAAACTAGTATAAAATTGTGTATAATATACTACGATTTTTGACCTAAACTAGCATTTCAAAAAGTTATATAGAATATAATTTTGAGATATTTTTTTGCATGGACTTCCATCATAACCTTCCGTCATACCATATAGAAAGGATCTGAAAAAATTCGTAGCATTTCGAACAATCCTCAATTTAATTTGATTTTTTGACCGAAACTAGTATAAAATTGTGTATAATAAACTACAATTTTTGACCGAAACTAGTATTTCAAAAAGTTTCATAGAAAATAATTTTGAGATAAATTTTTGCATGGACTTCCATCATAACCTTCCCTCGTAACATATATAAAGGATGAGAAAATTTTCGTAGCATTTCGAACAATCCTCGATTTAATTTGATTTTTTGACGAAAACTAGTATAAAATTGTGTATAATATACTACGATTTTTTGACCTAAACTAGTATTTCAAAAAGTTTCATAGATTATAATTTTGAGGTAATTTTTTGCATGGAATTCAAACATAACCTTCCCTCGTAACATATATAAAGGATCAAAAAGGTTTCGTAGCATTTCGAACAATCCTCAATTTAATTTGATTTTTTTCACCGAAACTAGTATAAAATTGTGTATAATATACTACGATTTTTTTACCCAAATAGTATTTCAATAAATTTCATTGAATCTAATTTTGAGATAATTTTTTTGCATGGAATTCCATCGTAACCTCCCCCAGTAACATATATGAAGGATCAAAAAAGTTTCGTAGCATTTCAAACAATCCTCAATTTAATTTGATTTTTTTCCACCAAAACTAGTATAAAATTTTGTATAATATACTACGATTTTTTGACCCAAATAGTATTTCAAAAAATTTCATTGAATCTAATTTTGAGATAATTTTTATGCATGGAATTCCATCATAACCTTCCCCCGTAACATATATGAATGATCAGAAAAGTTTCGTAGCATTTCGAACAATCCTCAATTTAATTTGATTTTTTTGTCCGAAACTAGTATAAAATTGTGAATAATATACTACAATTTTTGACCGAAACTAGTATTTCATAAATTATCATAGAATAATTGAGATAATTTTTTTGCATGGACTTCCATCATAACCTTCCCTCGTAACATATAGAAAGGATCTGAAAAGCTTCGTAGCATTTCGAACAATCCTCAATTTAATTTGATTTTTTTGACGAAAACTAGTATAAAATTGTGTATAATATACTACAAATTTTTGACCCAAATAGTATTTCAAAAAAATTCATTGAATCTAATTTTGAGATAATTTTTTTCAGGGAATTCCATCATAACCTCCCTCGTACAATTTAGAAAGGATCTGAAAAATTTCGTAGCATTTAGAATAATCCTCAATTTAATTTGATTTTTTTGACCGAAACTAGTATAAAATTGTGTACAATATACTACAAGTTTTAAACGAAAGTAGTATTTAAACAGTTTCATAGAATCTAATTTTGAGATAATTTTTTGCTGGAAATTCATCATAACATTCCCTCGTAACATATAGAAAGGATCTGAAAATTTTCATAGCATTTTGAAAAATCCTCGATTTAATTTGATTATTTGACCGAAACTAGTATAAAATTGTGTATATTATACTACGATTTTTGACCTAAACTAGCATTTCAAAAAGTTATATAGAATATAATTTTGAGATATTTTTTGCATGGACTTCCATCATAACCTTCCCTCATACCATATAGAAAGGATCTGAAAAAATTCGTAGCATTTCGAACAATCCTCAATTTAATTTGATTTTTTGACCGAAACTAGTATAAACTTGTGTATAATAAACTACAATTTTTGACCGAAACTAGTATTTCAAAAAGTTTCATAGAAAATAATTTTGAGATAAGTTTTTTCATGGACTTCCATCATAACCTTCCCTCGTAACATATATAAAGGATGAGAAAAGTTTCGTAGCATTTCGAACAATCCTCGATTTAATTTGATTTTTTGACGAAAACTAGTATAAAATTGTGTATAATATACAACGATTTTTTGACCTAAACTAGTATTTCAAAAAGTTTCATAAAATATAATTTTGAGGTTATTTTTTGCATGGAATTCCATCATAACCTTCCCTCGTAACATATATAAAGGATCAGAAAGGTTTCGTAGCATTTCGAACAATCCTCAATTTAATTTGATTTTTTTTCACCGAAACTAGTATAAAATTGTGTATAATATACTACGATTTTTTGACCTAAATAGTATTTCAATAAATTTCATTGAATCTAATTTTGAGATAATTTTTTTGCATGGAATTCCATCATAACCTTCCCCCGTAACATATATGAAGGATCAGAAAAGTTTCGTAGCATTTCGAACAATCCTCAATTTAATTTGATTTTTTTTCACCGAAACTAGTATAAAATTGTGTATAATATACTACGATTTTTTGACCCAAATAGTATTTCAAAAAATTTCATTGAATCTAATTTTGAGATAATTATTTTGCATGGAATTCAATCATAACCTTCCCCCGTAACATATATGAAGGATCAGAAAAGTTTCGTATCATTTCGAACAATCCTCAATTTAATTTGATTTTTTTGTCCGAAACTAGTATAAAATTGTGAATAATATACTACAATTTTTGACCGAAACTAGTATTTCATAAATTTTCATAGAATAATTTTGAGATAATTTTTTTGCATGGACTTCCATCATAACCTTCCCTCGTAACATATAGAAAAGATCTGAAAAGCTTCGTAGCATTTCGAACAATCCTCAATTTAATTTGATTTTTTTGACGAAAACTAGTATAAAATTGTGTATAATATACTACGAATTTTTGACCCAAATAGTATTTCAAAAAAATTCATTGAATCTAATTTTGAGATAATTTTTTTCAGGGACTTCCATCATAACCTTCCCTCGTACCATTTAGAAATGATCTGAAAAATTTCGTAGCATTTAGAAAAATCCTCAATTTAATTTGATTTTTTTGACCGAAACTAGTATAAAATTGTGTATAATATACTACAAGTTTTGAACGAAAGTAGTATTTAAACAGTTTCATAAAATCTAATTTTGAGATAATTTTTTGCATGGAAATTCATCATAACATTCCCTCGTAACATATAGAAAGGATCTGAAAATTTTCATAGCATTTTGAAAAATCCTCGATTTAATTTGATTATTTGACCGAAACTAGTATAAAATTGTGTATATTATACTACGATTTTTGACCTAAACTAGCATTTCAAAAAGTTATATAGAATATAATTTTGAGATATTTTTTTGCATGGACTTCCATCATAACCTTCCCTCAAGCCATATAGAAAGGATCTGAAAAAATTCGTAGCATTTCAAACAATCCTCAATTTAATTTGATTTTTTGACCGAAACTAGTATAAAATTGTGTATAATAAACTACAATTTTTGACCGAAACTAGTATTTCAAAAAGTTTCATATAAAATAATTTTGAGATAAGTTTTTGCATGGACTTCCATCATAACATTCCCTCGTAACATAAATAAAGGATGAGAAATGTTTCGTAGACTTCCGAACAATCCTCGATTTAATTTGATTTTTTGACGAAAACTAGTATAAAATTGTGTATAATATACTACGATTTTTTGACCTAAACTAGTATTTCAAAAAGTTTCATAGATTATAATTTTGAGGTAATTTTTTGCATGGAATTCAAACATAACCTTCCCTCGTAACATATATAAAGGATCAAAAAGGTTTCGTAGCATTTCGAACAATCCTCAATTTAATTTGATTTTTTTTCACCGAAACTAGTATAAAATTGTTTATAATATACTACGATTTTTTGACCCAAATAGTATTTCAAAAAATTTCATTGAATCTAATTTTGAGATAATTTTTTTGAATGGAATTCCATCATAACCTTCCCCCGTAACATATATGAAGGATCAGAAAAGTTTACTAGCATTTCGAACAATCTTCAATTTAATTTGATTTTTTTGTCCGAAACTAGTATAAAATTGTGAATCATATACTACAATTTTTGACCGAAACTAGTATTTCATAAATTTTCATAGAATAATTTTGAGATATTTTTTTGCATGGACTTCCATCATAACCTTCCCATGTAACATATAGAAAGGATATTAAAAGCTTCGTAGCATTTCGAACAATCCTCAATTTAATTTGATTTTTTTGATGAAAACTAGTATAAAATAGTGTATAATAATATACTATGAATTTTTGACCCAAATAGTATTTCAAAAAACTTCATTGAATCTAATTTTGAGATAATTTTTTTCAGGGAATTCCATCATAACCTTCCCTCATACCATTTAGAAAGGATCTGAAAAATTTCGTAGCATTTAGAATAATCCTCAATTTAATTTGATTTTTTTGACCGAAACTAGTATAAAATTGTGTACAATATACTACATGTTTTGAACGAAAGTAGTATTTAAACAGTTTCATAGAATCTAATTTGGAGATAATTTTTTGCTGGAAATTCATCATAACATTCCCTCGTAACATATAGAAAGGATCTGAAAATTTTCATAGCATTTTTAAAAATCCTCGATTTAATTTGATTATTTGACCGAAACTAGTATAAAATTGTGTATATTATACTACGATTTTTGACCTAAACTAGCATTTCAAAAAGTTATATAGAATATAATTTTGAGATATTTTTTGCATGGACTTCCATCATAACCTTCCCTCATACCATATAGAAAGGATCTGAAAAAATTCGTAGCATTTCGAACAATCCTCAATTTAATTTGATTTTTTGACCGAAACTAGTATAAACTTGTGTATAATAAACTACAATTTTTGACCGAAACTAGTATTTCAAAAAGTTTCATAGAAAATAATTTTGAGATATGTTTTTTCATGGACTTCCATCATAACCTTCCCTCTTAACATATATAAAGGATGAGAAAAGTTTCGTAGCATTTCGAACAATCCTCGATTTAATTTGATTTTTTGACGAAAACTAGTATAAAATTGTGTATAATATACAACGATTTTTTGACCTAAACTAGTATTTCAAAAAGTTTCATAAAATATAATTTTGAGGTTATTTTTTGCATGGAATTCCATCATAACCTTCCCTCGTAACATATATAAAGGATCAGAAAGGTTTCGTAGCATTTCGAACAATCCTCAATTTAATTTGATTTTTTTTCACCGAAACTAGTATAAAATTGTGTATAATATACTACGATTTTTTGATCCAAATAGTATTTCAAAAAATTTCATTGAATCTAATTTTGAGATAATTTTTTTGAATGGAATTCCATCATAACCTTCCCCCGTAACATATATGAAGGATCAGAAAAGTTTACTAGCATTTCGAACAATCTTCAATTTAATTTGATTTTTTTGTCCGAAACTAGTATAAAATTGTGAATAATATACTACAATTTTTGACCGAAACTAGTATTTCATAAATTTTCATAGAATAATTTTGAGATAATTTTTTTTCATGGAATTCCATCATAACCTTCCCTCGTAACATATAGAAAGGATCTGAAAAGCTTCGTAACATTTCGAACAATCCTCAATTTAATTTGAGTTTTTTTGATGAAAACTCGTATAAAATTGTGTATAATATACTACGAATTTTTGACCCAAATAGTATTTCAAAAAAAATCATTGAATCTAATTTTGAGATAATTTTTTTCAGGGACTTCCATCATAACCTTCCCTCGTACCATTTAGAAAGGATCTGAAAAATTTCGTAGCATTTAGAATAATCCTCAATTTAATTTGATTTTTTTGACCGAAACTAGTATAAAATTGTGTATAATATACTACAAGTTTTGAACGAAAGTAGTATTTAAACAGTTTCATAGAATCTAATTTTGAGATAATTTTTTGCATTATATTTCATCATAACATTCCCTCGTAACATATAGAAAGGATCTGAAAATTTTCATAGCATTTTGAAAAATCCTCGATTTAATTTGATTATTTGACCGAAACTAGTATAAACTTGTGTATAATATACTACGATTTTTGACCTAAACTAGCATTTCAAAAAGTTATATAGAATATAATTTTGAGATATTTTTTTGCATGGACTTCCATCATAACCTTCCCTCATACCATATAGAAAGGATCCGAAAAAATTCGTAGAATTTCGAACAATCTTCAATTTAATTTGATTTTTTGACCGAAACTAGTATAAAATTGTGTATAATAAACTACAATTTTTGACCGAAACTAGTATTTCAAAAAGTTTCATATAAAATAATTTTGAGATAAGTTTTTGCATGGACTTCCATCATAACATTCCCTCGTAACATAAATAAAGGATGAGAAATGTTTCGTAGACTTCCGAACAATCCTCGATTTAATTTGATTTTTTAACGAAAACTAGTATAAAAATGTGTATAATATACTACGATTTTTTGACCTAAACTAGTATTTCAAAAAGTTTCATAGAATATAATTTTGAGGTAATTTTTTGCATGGAATTACATCATAACCTTCCTTCGTAACATATATAAAGGATCAGAAAGGTTTCGTAGCATTTCGAACAATCCTCAATTTAATTTGATTTTTTTCACCGAAACTAGTATAAAATTGTGTATAATATACTACGATTTTTTGACCCAAATAGTATTTCAAAAAATTTCATTGAATCTAATTTTGAGATAATTTTTTTGAATGGAATTCCATCATAACCTTCCCCCGTAACATATATGAAGGATCAGAAAAGTTTCCTAGAATTTCGAACAATCTTCAATTTAATTTGATTTTTTTGTCCGAAACTAGTATAAAATTGTGAATAATATACTACAATTTTTGACCGAAACTAGTATTTCATAAATTTTCATAGAATAATTTTGAGATAATTTTTTTGCATGGACTTCCATCATAACCTTCCCATGTAACATATAGAAAGGATCTGAAAAGCTTCGTAGCATTTCGAACAATCCTCAATTTAATTTGATTTTTTTGATGAAAACTAGTATAAAATAGTGTATAATATACTACGAATTTTTGACCCAAATAGTATTTCAAAAAAATTCATTGAATCTAATTTTGAGATAATTTTTTTTAGGGAATTCCATCATAACCTTCCCTCGTACCATTTAGAAAGGATCTGAAAAATTTCGTAGCATTTAGAATAATCCTCAATTTAATTTGATTTTTTTGACCGAAACTAGTATAAGATTGTGTACAATATACTACAAGTTTTGAACGAAAGTAGTATTTAAACAGTTTCATAGAATCTAATTTTGAGATAATTTTTTGCATGGAAATTCATCATAACATTCCCTCGTAACATATAGAAAGGATCTGTAAATTTTCATAGCATTTTGAAAAATCCTCGATTTAATTTGATTATTTGACCGAAACTAGTATAAAATTGTGTATATTATACTACGATTTTTGACCTAAACTAGCATTTCAAAAAGTTATATAGAATATAATTTTTAGATATTTTTTTGCATGGACTTCCATGATAACCTTTCATCATACCATATAGAAAGGATCCGAAAAAATTCGTAGCATTTCGAACAATCCTCAATTTAATTTGATTTTTTGACCGAAACTAGTATAAAATTGTGTATAATAAACTACAATTTTTGACCGAAACTAGTATTTCAAAAAGTTTCATAGAAAATAATTTTGAGATAAGTTTTTTCATGTACTTCCATCATAACCTTCCCTCGTAACATATATAAAGGATGAGAAAAGTTTCGTAGCATTTCGAACAATCCTCGATTTAATTTGATTTTTTGACGAAAACCAGTATAAAATTGTGTATAATATACTACGATTTTTTGACCTAACATAGTATTTCAAAAAGTTTCATAGAATATAATTTTGAGGTAATTTTTTGCATGGAAATCCATCATAACCTTCCTTCGTAACATATATAAAGGATCAGAAAGGTTTCGTAGCATTTCGAACAATCCTCAATTTAATTTGATTTTTTTCACCGAAACTAGTATAAAATTGTGTATAATATACTACGATTTTTTGACCCAAATAGTATTTCAAAAAATTTCATTGAATCTAATTTTGAGATAATTTTTTTGAATGGAATTCCATCATAACCTTCCCCCGTAACATATATGAAGGATCAGAAAAGTTTCCTAGAATTTCGAACAATCTTCAATTTAATTTGATTTTTTTGTCCGAAACTAGTATAAAATTGTGAATAATATACTACAATTTTTGACCGAAACTAGTATTTCATAAATTTTCATAGAATAATTTTGAGATAATTTTTTTGCATGGACTTCCATCATAACCTTCCCATGTAACATATAGAAAGGATCTGAAAAGCTTCGTAGGATTTCGAACAATCCTCAATTTAATTTGATTTTTTTGATGAAAACTAGTATAAAATAGTGTATAATATACTACGAATTTTTGACCCAAATAGTATTTCAAAAAAATTCATTGAATCTAATTTTGAGATAATTTTTTTTAGGGAATTCCATCATAACCTTCCCTCGTACCATTTAGAAAGGATCTGAAAAATTTCGTAGCATTTAGAATAATCCTCAATTTAATTTGATTTTTTTGACCGAAACTAGTATAAGATTGTGTACAATATACTACAAGTTTTGAACGAAAGTAGTATTTAAACAGTTTCATAGAATCTAATTTTGAGATAATTTTTTGCATGGAAATTCATCATAACATTCCCTCGTAACATATAGAAAGGATCTGTAAATTTTCATAGCATTTTGAAAAATCCTCGATTTAATTTGATTATTTGACCGAAACTAGTATAAAATTGTGTATATTATACTACGATTTTTGACCTAAACTAGCATTTCAAAAAGTTATATAGAATATAATTTTTAGATATTTTTTTGCATGGACTTCCATGATAACCTTTCATCATACCATATAGAAAGGATCTGAAAAAATTCGTAGCATTTCGAACAATCCTCAATTTAATTTGATTTTTTGACCGAAACTAGTATAAAATTGTGTATAATAAACTACAATTTTTGACCGAAACTAGTATTTCAAAAAGTTTCATAGAAAATAATTTTGAGATAAGTTTTTTCATGTACTTCCATCATAACCTTCCCTCGTAACATATATAAAGGATGAGAAAAGTTTCGTAGCATTTCGAACAATCCTCGATTTAATTTGATTTTTTGAAGAAAACCAGTATAAAATTGTGTATAATATACTACGATTTTTTGACCTAACATAGTATTTCAAAAAGTTTCATAGAATATAATTTTGAGGTAATTTTTTGCATGGAAATCCATCATAACCTTCCCTCGTAACATATATAAAGGATCAGAAAGGTTTCGTAGCATTTCGAACAATCCTCAATTTCATTTGATTTTTTTTCACCGAAACTAGTATAAAATTGTGTATAATATACTACGATTTTTTGACCCAAATAGTATTTCAAAAAATTTCATTGAATCTAATTTTGAGATAATTTTTTTGCATGGAATTCCATCATAACATTCCCCCGTAACATATATGAAGGATCAGAAAAGTTTCCTAGCATTTCGAACAATCTTCAATTTAATTTGATTTTTTTGTCCGAAACTAGTATAAAATTGTGAATAATATACTACAATTTTTGACCGAAACTAGTATTTCATAAATTTTCATAGAATAATTTTGAGATAATTTTTTTGCATGGAATTCCATCATAACCTTCCCTCATAACATATAGAAAGGATCTGAAAAGCTTCGTAACATTTCGAACAATCCTCAATTTAATTTGAGTTTTTTTGATGAAAACTCGTATAAAATTGTGTATAATATACTACGAATTTTTGACCCAAATAGTATTTTAAAAAAATCATTGAATCTAATTTTGAGATAATTTTTTTCAGGGACTTCCATCATAACCTTCCCTCGTACCATTTAGAAAGGATCTGAAAAATTTCGTAGCATTTAGAATAATCCTCAATTTAATTTGATTTTTTTGACCGAAACTAGTATAAAATTGTGTATAATATACTACAAGTTTTGAACGAAAGTAGTATTTAAACAGTTTCATAGAATCTAATTTTGAGATAATTTTTTGCATTAAATTTCATCATAACATTCCCTCGTAACATATAGAAAGGATCTGAAAATTTTCATAGCATTTTGAAAAATCCTCGATTTAATTTGATTATTTGACCGAAACTAGTATAAACTTGTGTATAATATACTACGATTTTTGACCTAAACTAGCATTTCAAAAAGTTATATAGAATATAATTTTGAGATATTTTTTTGCATGGACTTCCATCATAACCTTCCCTCATACCATATAGAAAGGATCCGAAAAAATTCGTAGAATTTCGAACAATCCTCAATTTAATTTGATTTTTTGACCGAAACTAGTATAAAATTGTGTATAATAAACTACAATTTTTGACCGAAACTAGTATTTCAAAAAGTTTCATATAAAATAATTTTGAGATAAGTTTTTGCATGGACTTCCATCATAACATTCCCTCGTAACATAAATAAAGGATGAGAAATGTTTCGTAGACTTCCGAACAATCCTCGATTTAATTTGATTTTTTAACGAAAACTAGTATAAAAATGTGTATAATATACTACGATTTTTTGACCTAAACTAGTATTTCAAAAAGTTTCATAGAATATAATTTTGAGGTAATTTTTTGCATGGAATTACATCATAACCTTCCTTCGTAACATATATAAAGGATCAGAAAGGTTTCGTAGCATTTCGAACAATCCTCAATTTAATTTGATTTTTTTCACCGAAACTAGTATAAAATTGTGTATAATATACTACGATTTTTTGACCCAAATAGTATTTCAAAAAATTTCATTGAATCTAATTTTGAGATAATTTTTTTGAATGGAATTCCATCATAACCTTCCCCCGTAACATATATGAAGGATCAGAAAAGTTTCCTAGAATTTCGAACAATCTTCAATTTAATTTGATTTTTTTGTCCGAAACTAGTATAAAATTGTGAATAATATACTACAATTTTTGACCGAAACTAGTATTTCATAAATTTTCATAGAATAATTTTGAGATAATTTTTTTGCATGGACTTCCATCATAACCTTCCCATGTAACATATAGAAAGGATCTGAAAAGCTTCGTAGCATTTCGAACAATCCTCAATTTAATTTGATTTTTTTGATGAAAACTAGTATAAAATAGTGTATAATATACTACGAATTTTTGACCCAAATAGTATTTCAAAAAAATTCATTGAATCTAATTTTGAGATAATTTTTTTTAGGGAATTCCATCATAACCTTCCCTCGTACCATTTAGAAAGGATCTGAAAAATTTCGTAGCATTTAGAATAATCCTCAATTTAATTTGATTTTTTTGACCGAAACTAGTATAAGATTGTGTACAATATACTACAAGTTTTGAACGAAAGTAGTATTTAAACAGTTTCATAGAATCTAATTTTGAGATAATTTTTTGCATGGAAATTCATCATAACATTCCCTCGTAACATATAGAAAGGATCTGTAAATTTTCATAGCATTTTGAAAAATCCTCGATTTAATTTGATTATTTGACCGAAACTAGTATAAAATTGTGTATATTATACTACGATTTTTGACCTAAACTAGCATTTCAAAAAGTTATATAGAATATAATTTTTAGATATTTTTTTGCATGGACTTCCATGATAACCTTTCATCATACCATATAGAAAGGATCTGAAAAAATTCGTAGCATTTCGAACAATCCTCAATTTAATTTGATTTTTTGACCGAAACTAGTATAAAATTGTGTATAATAAACTACAATTTTTGACCGAAACTAGTATTTCAAAAAGTTTCATAGAAAATAATTTTGAGATAAGTTTTTTCATGTACTTCCATCATAACCTTCCCTCGTAACATATATAAAGGATGAGAAAAGTTTCGTAGCATTTCGAACAATCCTCGATTTAATTTGATTTTTTGACGAAAACCAGTATAAAATTGTGTATAATATACTACGATTTTTTGACCTAACATAGTATTTCAAAAAGTTTCATAGAATATAATTTTGAGGTAATTTTTTGCATGGAAATCCATCATAACCTTCCCTCGTAACATATATAAAGGATCAGAAAGGTTTCGTAGCATTTCGAACAATCCTCAATTTCATTTGATTTTTTTTCACCGAAACTAGTATAAAATTGTGTATAATATACTACGATTTTTTGACCCAAATAGTATTTCAAAAAATTTCATTGAATCTAATTTTGAGATAATTTTTTTGCATGGAATTCCATCATAACATTCCCCCGTAACATATATGAAGGATCAGAAAAGTTTCCTAGCATTTCGAACAATCTTCAATTTAATTTGATTTTTTTGTCCGAAACTAGTATAAAATTGTGAATAATATACTACAATTTTTGACCGAAACTAGTATTTCATAAATTTTCATAGAATAATTTTGAGATAATTTTTTTGCATGGAATTCCATCATAACCTTCCCTCATAACATATAGAAAGGATCTGAAAAGCTTCGCAACATTTCGAACAATCCTCAATTTAATTTGAGTTTTTTTGATGAAAACTCGTATAAAATTGTGTATAATATACTACGAATTTTTGACCCAAATAGTATTTTAAAAAAATCATTGAATCTAATTTTGAGATAATTTTTTTCAGGGACTTCCATCATAACCTTCCCTCGTACCATTTAGAAAGGATCTGAAAAATTTCGTAGCATTTAGAATAATCCTCAATTTAATTTTATTTTTTTGACCGAAACTAGTATAAAATTGTGTATAATATACTACAAGTTTTGAACGAAAGTAGTATTTAAACAGTTTCATAGAATCTAATTTTGAGATAATTTTTTGCATTAAATTTCATCATAACATTCCCTCGTAACATATAGAAAGGATCTGAAAATTTTCATAGCATTTTGAAAAATCCTCGATTTAATTTGATTATTTGACCGAAACTAGAATAAACTTGTGTATAATATACTACGATTTTTGACCTAAACTAGCATTTCAAAAAGTTATATAGAATATAATTTTGAGATATTTCTTTGCATGGACTTCCATCATAACCTTCCCTCATACCATATAGAAAGGATCCGAAAAAATTCGTAGAATTTCGAACAATCCTCAATTTAATTTGATTTTTTGACCGAAACTAGTATAAAATTGTGTATAATAAACTACAATTTTTGACCGAAACTAGTATTTCAAAAAGTTTCATATAAAATAATTTTGAGATAAGTTTTTGCATGGACTTCCATCATAACATTCCCTCGTAACATAAATAAAGGATGAGAAATGTTTCGTAGACTTCCGAACAATCCTCGAGTTAATTTGATTTTTTAACGAAAACTAGTATAAAAATGTGTATAATATACTACGATTTTTTGACCTAAACTAGTATTTCAAAAAGTTTCATAGAATATAATTTTGAGGTAATTTTTTGCATGGAATTACATCATAACCTTCCTTCGTAACATATATAAAGGATCAGAAAGGTTTCGTAGTATTTCGAACAATCCTCAATTTAATTTGATTTTTTTCACCGAAACTAGTATAAAATTGTGTATAATATACTACGATTTTTTGACCCAAATAGTATTTCAAAAAATTTCATTGAATCTAATTTTGAGATAATTTTTTTGAATGGAATTCCATCATAACCTTCCCCCGTAACATATATGAAGGATCAGAAAAGTTTCCTAGAATTTCGAACAATCTTCAATTTAATTTGATTTTTTTGTCCGAAACTAGTATAAAATTGTGAATAATATACTACAATTTTTGACCGAAACTAGTATTTCATAAATTTTCATAGAATAATTTTGAGATAATTTTTTTGCATGGACTTCCATCATAACCTTCCCATGTAACATATAGAAAGGATCTGAAAAGCTTCGTAGCATTTCGAACAATCCTCAATTTAATTTGATTTTTTTGATGAAAACTAGTATAAAATAGTGTATAATATACTACGAATTTTTGACCCAAATAGTATTTCAAAAAAATTCATTGAATCTAATTTTGAGATAATTTTTTTTAGGGAATTCCATCATAACCTTCCCTCGTACCATTTAGAAAGGATCTGAAAAATTTCGTAGCATTTAGAATAATCCTCAATTTAATTTGATTTTTTTGACCGAAACTAGTATAAGATTGTGTACAATATACTACAAGTTTTGAACGAAAGTAGTATTTAAACAGTTTCATAGAATCTAATTTTGAGATAATTTTTTGCATGGAAATTCATCATAACATTCCCTCGTAACATATAGAAAGGATCTGTAAATTTTCATAGCATTTTGAAAAATCCTCGATTTAATTTGATTATTTGACCGAAACTAGTATAAAATTGTGTATATTATACTACGATTTTTGACCTAAACTAGCATTTCAAAAAGTTATATAGAATATAATTTTTAGATATTTTTTTGCATGGACTTCCATGATAACCTTTCATCATACCATATAGAAAGGATCTGAAAAAATTCGTAGCATTTCGAACAATCCTCAATTTAATTTGATTTTTTGACCGAAACTAGTATAAAATTGTGTATAATAAACTACAATTTTTGACCGAAACTAGTATTTCAAAAAGTTTCATAGAAAATAATTTTGAGATAAGTTTTTTCATGTACTTCCATCATAACCTTCCCTCGTAACATATATAAAGGATGAGAAAAGTTTCGTAGCATTTCGAACAATCCTCGATTTAATTTGATTTTTTGACGAAAACCAGTATAAAATTGTGTATAATATACTACGATTTTTTGACCTAACATAGTATTTCAAAAAGTTTCATAGAATATAATTTTGAGGTAATTTTTTGCATGGAAATCCATCATAACCTTCCCTCGTAACATATATAAAGGATCAGAAAGGTTTCGTAGCATTTCGAACAATCCTCAATTTCATTTGATTTTTTTTCACCGAAACTAGTATAAAATTGTGTATAATATACTACGATTTTTTGACCCAAATAGTATTTCAAAAAATTTCATTGAATCTAATTTTGAGATAATTTTTTTGCATGGAATTCCATCATAACATTCCCCCGTAACATATATGAAGGATCAGAAAAGTTTCCTAGCATTTCGAACAATCTTCAATTTAATTTGATTTTTTTGTCCGAAACTAGTATAAAATTGTGAATAATATACTACAATTTTTGACCGAAACTAGTATTTCATAAATTTTCATAGAATAATTTTGAGATAATTTTTTTGCATGGAATTCCATCATAACCTTCCCTCATAACATATAGAAAGGATCTGAAAAGCTTCGCAACATTTCGAACAATCCTCAATTTAATTTGAGTTTTTTTGATGAAAACTCGTATAAAATTGTGTATAATATACTACGAATTTTTGACCCAAATAGTATTTTAAAAAAATCATTGAATCTAATTTTGAGATAATTTTTTTCAGGGACTTCCATCATAACCTTCCCTCGTACCATTTAGAAAGGATCTGAAAAATTTCGTAGCATTTAGAATAATCCTCAATTTAATTTTATTTTTTTGACCGAAACTAGTATAAAATTGTGTATAATATACTACAAGTTTTGAACGAAAGTAGTATTTAAACAGTTTCATAGAATCTAATTTTGAGATAATTTTTTGCATTAAATTTCATCATAACATTCCCTCGTAACATATAGAAAGGATCTGAAAATTTTCATAGCATTTTGAAAAATCCTCGATTTAATTTGATTATTTGACCGAAACTAGAATAAACTTGTGTATAATATACTACGATTTTTGACCTAAACTAGCATTTCAAAAAGTTATATAGAATATAATTTTGAGATATTTCTTTGCATGGACTTCCATCATAACCTTCCCTCATACCATATAGAAAGGATCCGAAAAAATTCGTAGAATTTCGAACAATCCTCAATTTAATTTGATTTTTTGACCGAAACTAGTATAAAATTGTGTATAATAAACTACAATTTTTGACCGAAACTAGTATTTCAAAAAGTTTCATATAAAATAATTTTGAGATAAGTTTTTGCATGGACTTCCATCATAACATTCCCTCGTAACATAAATAAAGGATGAGAAATGTTTCGTAGACTTCCGAACAATCCTCGAGTTAATTTGATTTTTTAACGAAAACTAGTATAAAAATGTGTATAATATACTACGATTTTTTGACCTAAACTAGTATTTCAAAAAGTTTCATAGAATATAATTTTGAGGTAATTTTTTGCATGGAATTACATCATAACCTTCCTTCGTAACATATATAAAGGATCAGAAAGGTTTCGTAGTATTTCGAACAATCCTCAATTTAATTTGATTTTTTTCACCGAAACTAGTATAAAATTGTGTATAATATACTACGATTTTTTGACCCAAATAGTATTTCAAAAAATTTCATTGAATCTAATTTTGAGATAATTTTTTTGAATGGAATTCCATCATAACCTTCCCCCGTAACATATATGAAGGATCAGAAAAGTTTCCTAGAATTTCGAACAATCTTCAATTTAATTTGATTTTTTTGTCCGAAACTAGTATAAAATTGTGAATAATATACTACAATTTTTGACCGAAACTAGTATTTCATAAATTTTCATAGAATAATTTTGAGATAATTTTTTTGCATGGACTTCCATCATAACCTTCCCATGTAACATATAGAAAGGATCTGAAAAGCTTCGTAGCATTTCGAACAATCCTCAATTTAATTTGATTTTTTTGATGAAAACTAGTATAAAATAGTGTATAATATACTACGAATTTTTGACCCAAATAGTATTTCAAAAAAATTCATTGAATCTAATTTTGAGATAATTTTTTTTAGGGAATTCCATCATAACCTTCCCTCGTACCATTTAGAAAGGATCTGAAAAATTTCGTAGCATTTAGAATAATCCTCAATTTAATTTGATTTTTTTGACCGAAACTAGTATAAGATTGTGTACAATATACTACAAGTTTTGAACGAAAGTAGTATTTAAACAGTTTCATAGAATCTAATTTTGAGATAATTTTTTGCATGGAAATTCATCATAACATTCCCTCGTAACATATAGAAAGGATCTGTAAATTTTCATAGCATTTTGAAAAATCCTCGATTTAATTTGATTATTTGACCGAAACTAGTATAAAATTGTGTATATTATACTACGATTTTTGACCTAAACTAGCATTTCAAAAAGTTATATAGAATATAATTTTTAGATATTTTTTTGCATGGACTTCCATGATAACCTTTCATCATACCATATAGAAAGGATCTGAAAAAATTCGTAGCATTTCGAACAATCCTCAATTTAATTTGATTTTTTGACCGAAACTAGTATAAAATTGTGTATAATAAACTACAATTTTTGACCGAAACTAGTATTTCAAAAAGTTTCATAGAAAATAATTTTGAGATAAGTTTTTTCATGTACTTCCATCATAACCTTCCCTCGTAACATATATAAAGGATGAGAAAAGTTTCGTAGCATTTCGAACAATCCTCGATTTAATTTGATTTTTTGACGAAAACCAGTATAAAATTGTGTATAATATACTACGATTTTTTGACCTAACATAGTATTTCAAAAAGTTTCATAGAATATAATTTTGAGGTAATTTTTTGCATGGAAATCCATCATAACCTTCCCTCGTAACATATATAAAGGATCAGAAAGGTTTCGTAGCATTTCGAACAATCCTCAATTTCATTTGATTTTTTTTCACCGAAACTAGTATAAAATTGTGTATAATATACTACGATTTTTTGACCCAAATAGTATTTCAAAAAATTTCATTGAATCTAATTTTGAGATAATTTTTTCGCATGGAATTCCATCATAACATTCCCCCGTAACATATATGAAGGATCAGAAAAGTTTCCTAGCATTTCGAACAATCTTCAATTTAATTTGATTTTTTTGTCCGAAACTAGTATAAAATTGTGAATAATATACTACAATTTTTGACCGAAACTAGTATTTCATAAATTTTCATAGAATAATTTTGAGATAATTTTTTTGCATGGAATTCCATCATAACCTTCCCTCATAACATATAGAAAGGATCTGAAAAGCTTCGTAACATTTCGAACAATCCTCAATTTAATTTGAGTTTTTTTGATGAAAACTCGTATAAAATTGTGTATAATATACTACGAATTTTTGACCCAAATAGTATTTTAAAAAAATCATTGAATCTAATTTTGAGATAATTTTTTTCAGGGACTTCCATCATAACCTTCCCTCGTACCATTTAGAAAGGATCTGAAAAATTTCGTAGCATTTAGAATAATCCTCAATTTAATTTGATTTTTTTGACCGAAACTAGTATAAAATTGTGTATAATATACTACAAGTTTTGAACGAAAGTAGTATTTAAACAGTTTCATAGAATCTAATTTTGAGATAATTTTTTGCATTAAATTTCATCATAACATTCCCTCGTAACATATAGAAAGGATCTGAAAATTTTCATAGCATTTTGAAAAATCCTCGATTTAATTTGATTATTTGACCGAAACTAGTATAAACTTGTGTATAATATACTACGATTTTTGACCTAAACTAGCATTTCAAAAAGTTATATAGAATATAATTTTGAGATATTTTTTTGCATGGACTTCCATCATAACCTTCCCTCATACCATATAGAAAGGATCCGAAAAAATTCGTAGAATTTCGAACAATCCTCAATTTAATTTGATTTTTTGACCGAAACTAGTATAAAATTGTGTATAATAAACTACAATTTTAGACCGAAACTAGTATTTCAAAAAGTTTCATATAAAATAATTTTGAGATAAGTTTTTGCATGGACTTCCATCATAACATTCCCTCGTAACATAAATAAAGGATGAGAAATGTTTCGTAGACTTCCGAACAATCCTCGATTTAATTTGATTTTTTAACGAAAACTAGTATAAAAATGTGTATAATATACTACGATTTTTTGACCTAAACTAGTATTTCAAAAAGTTTCATAGAATATAATTTTGAGGTAATTTTTTGCATGGAATTACATCATAACCTTCCTTCGTAACATATATAAAGGATCAGAAAGGTTTCGTAGCATTTCGAACAATCCTCAATTTAATTTGATTTTTTTCACCGAAACTAGTATAAAATTGTGTATAATATACTACGATTTTTTGACCCAAATAGTATTTCAAAAAATTTCATTGAATCTAATTTTGAGATAATTTTTTTGAATGGAATTCCATCATAACCTTCCCCCGTAACATATATGAAGGATCAGAAAAGTTTCCTAGAATTTCGAACAATCTTCAATTTAATTTGATTTTTTTGTCCGAAACTAGTATAAAATTGTGAATAATATACTACAATTTTTGACCGAAACTAGTATTTCATAAATTTTCATAGAATAATTTTGAGATAATTTTTTTGCATGGACTTCCATCATAACCTTCCCATGTAACATATAGAAAGGATCTGAAAAGCTTCGTAGCATTTCGAACAATCCTCAATTTAATTTGATTTTTTTGATGAAAACTAGTATAAAATAGTGTATAATATACTACGAATTTTTGACCCAAATAGTATTTCAAAAAAATTCATTGAATCTAATTTTGAGATAATTTTTTTTAGGGAATTCCATCATAACCTTCCCTCGTACCATTTAGAAAGGATCTGAAAAATTTCGTAGCATTTAGAATAATCCTCAATTTAATTTGATTTTTTTGACCGAAACTAGTATAAGATTGTGTACAATATACTACAAGTTTTGAACGAAAGTAGTATTTAAACAGTTTCATAGAATCTAATTTTGAGATAATTTTTTGCATGGAAATTCATCATAACATTCCCTCGTAACATATAGAAAGGATCTGTAAATTTTCATAGCATTTTGAAAAATCCTCGATTTAATTTGATTATTTGACCGAAACTAGTATAAAATTGTGTATATTATACTACGATTTTTGACCTAAACTAGCATTTCAAAAAGTTATATAGAATATAATTTTTAGATATTTTTTTGCATGGACTTCCATGATAACCTTTCATCATACCATATAGAAAGGATCTGAAAAAATTCGTAGCATTTCGAACAATCCTCAATTTAATTTGATTTTTTGACCGAAACTAGTATAAAATTGTGTATAATAAACTACAATTTTTGACCGAAACTAGTATTTCAAAAAGTTTCATAGAAAATAATTTTGAGATAAGTTTTTTCATGTACTTCCATCATAACCTTCCCTCGTAACATATATAAAGGATGAGAAAAGTTTCGTAGCATTTCGAACAATCCTCGATTTAATTTGATTTTTTGACGAAAACCAGTATAAAATTGTGTATAATATACTATGATTTTTTGACCTAACATAGTATTTCAAAAAGTTTCATAGAATATAATTTTGAGGTAATTTTTTGCATGGAAATCCATCATAACCTTCCCTCGTAACATATATAAAGGATCAGAAAGGTTTCGTAGCATTTCGAACAATCCTCAATTTCATTTGATTTTTTTTCACCGAAACTAGTATAAAATTGTGTATAATATACTACGATTTTTTGACCCAAATAGTATTTCAAAAAATTTCATTGAATCTAATTTTGAGATAATTTTTTTGCATGGAATTCCATCATAACATTCCCCCGTAACATATATGAAGGATCAGAAAAGTTTCCTAGCATTTCGAACAATCTTCAATTTAATTTGATTTTTTTGTCCGAAACTAGTATAAAATTGTGAATAATATACTACAATTTTTGACCGAAACTAGTATTTCATAAATTTTCATAGAATAATTTTGAGATAATTTTTTTGCATGGAATTCCATCATAACCTTCCCTCATAACATATAGAAAGGATCTGAAAAGCTTCGTAACATTTCGAACAATCCTCAATTTAATTTGAGTTTTTTTGATGAAAACTCGTATAAAATTGTGTATAATATACTACGAATTTTTGACCCAAATAGTATTTTAAAAAAATCATTGAATCTAATTTTGAGATAATTTTTTTCAGGGACTTACATCATAACCTTCCCTCGTACCATTTAGAAAGGATCTGAAAAATTTCGTAGCATTTAGAATAATCCTCAATTTAATTTGATTTTTTTGACGGAAACTAGTATAAAATTGTGTATAATATACTACAAGTTTTGAACGAAAGTATTATTTAAACAGTTTCATAGAATCTAATTTTGAGATAATTTTTTGCATGGACTTCCAACATAACATTCCCTCGTAACATATAGAAAGGATCTGAAAATTCTCATAGCAATTTGAACAATCCTCGATTTAATTTGATTATTTGACCGAAACTTGTATAAAATTGTGTATAATATACTAGGATTTTTGACCTAAACTAGCATTTCAAAAAGTTATATAGAATATAATTTTGAGATATTTTTTTGCATGGACTTCCATCATAACCTTCCCTCATACAATATAGAAAGAATCTGAAAAAATTCGTATCATTTCGAACAATCCTCAATTTAATTTGAATTTTTTGACCGAAACAAGTATAAAATTGTGTATAATATACTACAATTTTTTTACCCAAATAGTATTTCAAAAAATTTCATAGAATCTAATTTTGAGATAATTTTTTTGCATGGACTTCCATCATAACCTTCCCTCGTAACATATATAAAGGATCTGAAATTCTTCGTAGCATTTCGAAAAAACCTCAATTTAATTTGATTTTTTGTCACCGAAATTAGTATAAAATTGTGTATAATATACTACGATTTTTTTACCAAAATAGTATTTCAAAAAATTTCATTGAATCTAATTTTAAGATAATTTTTTTGCATGGACTTCCATCATAACCTTCCCTTGTAACACATAGAAAGGATCAGAAAAGTTTAGTAGCATTTCGAACAATCCTCAATTTAATTTGATTTTTTGACGATAATTTGTATAATATACTACAATTTTTGACCGAAAACTAGTATTTCAAAAAGTTGCATAGAATCTAATTTTGAGATAATTTTTTGCATGGACTTCCATCATAACATTCCTTCGTAACATATAGAAAGGATCTGAAAGGTTTCATAGCATTTTGAACAATCCTCGATTTATTTGATTATTTGACCGAAACTAGTATAAAATTGTGTATAATACTACGATTTTGACCAAAACTAGCATTCTAAAAGTTTTAAAGAATTTTATTTTGAGATAATTTTTTTGCTTGGACTTCCACCATAACTTTCCCTCGTACCATATAGAGAGAATCTGAAAAATTTTGTAGCATTTCGAACAATCCTCAATTTAATTTGATTTTATGACCAAAACTAGTATAAAATTGTGTATAATATACAACGATTTTTTGACAGAAACTAGTATTTCAAAAAGTTTCATAGAATATAATTTTGAGATATTTTTTTGCATTGACTTCCATCATAACTTTCCCTCGTACCATATAGAAAGGATCTGAAAAGTTTCGTAGCATTTCGAACAATCCTCAGTTTAATTTGAATTTTTTGACCGAAACTTGTATAAAATTGTGTATAATATACTAAAATTTTTTGACCCAAATAATATTTCAATTTTTTTTATAGAATCTAATTTTGAGATAATTTTTTTACATGGACTTCCATCATAACCTTCCCTCGTAACATATATAAAGGATTAGAAAACTTTTGTTGCATTTCGAACAATCCTCAATTTAGTTTGATTTTTTGACCGAAACTAGTATAAAATTGTGTATAATAAACTACAATTTTTGACCGAAACTAGTATTTCAAAAAGTTTCATAGAAAATAATTTTGAGATAATTGTTTGCATGGACTTCCATCATAACCTTCCCTCGTAAAATATATAAAGGATGAGAAAAGTTTCGTAGCATTTCGAACAATCCTCGATTTAATTTGATTTTTTTGACGAAAACTAGTATAAAATTGTGTATAATATACTAAAATTTTTTAACCCAAATAATATTTCAATTTTTTTTATAGAATCTAATTTTGAGATAATTTTTTTACATGGACTTCCATTATAACCTTCCCTCGTAACATATATAAAGGATCAGAAATGTTTCGTAGCATTTCGAACAATCCTCAATTTAATTTGATTTTTTTCACCGAAACTAGTATAAAATTGTGTATAATACACTACGAATTTTTGACCCAAATAGTATTTCAAAAAATTTCATTGAATCTAATTTTAAGATAATATTTTTGCATGGACTTCCATCATAACCTTCCCTCGTAACATATATCAAGGATAAGAAAAGTTTTGTAGTATTTCGAACCATCCTCAATTTAATTTGATTTTTTTGTCCAAAAATAGTATAAAATTGTGAATAATATACTACAATTTTTGAACGAAACTAGTATTTCAAAAAGTTTCATAGAATAATTTTGAGATAATATTTTTGCATAGACTTCCATCATAACCTTCCCTCGTAACATATAGAAAGGATCTGAAAAGCTTCGTAGTATTTCGAACAATCCTCAATTTAATTTGATTTTCTGACGAAAACTAGTATAAAATTGTGTATAATATACTACGAATTTTTGACCCAAATAGTATTTCAAAAAATATCATTGAATCTAATTTTGAGATAATTTTTTTCAGGGACTTCCATCATAACCTTCCCTCGTACCATATAGAAAGGATCTGAAAAATTTCGTAGCATTTAGAATAATCCTCAATTTAATTTGATTTTTTTGACCGAAACTAGTATAAAATTGTGTATAATATACTACAAGTTTTGAACGAAAGTATTATTTCAAACAGTTTCATAGAATCTAATTTTGAGATAATTTTTTGCATGGACTTCCATCATAACATTCCCTCGTAACATATAGAAACGGTCTAAAAATTTTCATAGCAATTTGAACAATCCTCGATTTTATTTGATTATTTGATCGAAACTTGTATAAAATTGTGTATAATATACTACGATTTTTGACCTAAACTAGCATTTCAAAAAGTTATATAGAATATAATTTTGATATTTTTTTTTGCATGGACTTCCATCATAAACTTCCCTCATACAATATAGAAAGGATCTGAAAAAATTCGTATCATTTCGAACAATCCTCAATTTAATTTGAATTTTTGGACCGAAACAAGTATAAAATTGTGTATAATATACTACAATTTTTTTACCCAAATAGTATTTCAAAAAATTTCATAGAATCTAATTTTGAGATAATTTTTTTGCATGGACTTCCATCATAACCTTCCCTCGTAACATATATAAAGGATCTGAAATTCTTCGTAGCATTTCGAAAAAACCTCAATTTAATTTGATTTTTTGTCACCGAAATTAGTATAAAATTGTGTATAATATACTACGATTTTTTTACCAAAATAGTATTTCAAAAAATTTCATTGAATCTAATTTTAAGATAATTTTTTTGCATGGACTTCCATCATAACCTTCCCTTGTAACACATAGAAAGGATCAGAAAAGTTTAGTAGCATTTCGAACAATCCTCAATTTAATTTGATTTTTTGACGATAATTTGTATAATATACTACAATTTTTGACCGAAAACTAGTATTTCAAAAAGTTGCATAGAATCTAATTTTGAGATAATTTTTTGCATGGACTTCCATCATAACATTCCTTCGTAACATATAGAAAGGATCTGAAAGGTTTCATAGCATTTTGAACAATCCTCGATTTTATTTGATTATTTGACCGAAACTAGTATAAAATTGTGTATAATACTACGATTTTTGACCAAAACTAGCATTCTAAAAGTTTTAAAGAATTTTATTTTGAGATAATTTTTTTGCTTGGACTTCCACCATAACCTTCCCTCGTACCATATAGAGAGAATCTGAAAAATTTTGTAGCATTTCGAACAATCCTCAATTTAATTTGATTTTATGACCAAAACTAGTATAAAATTGTGTATAATATACAACGATTTTTTGACAGAAACTAGTATTTCAAAAAGTTTCATAGAATATAATTTTGAGATATTTTTTTGCATTGACTTCCATCATAACTTTCCCTCGTACCATATAGAAAGGATCTGAAAAGTTTCGTAGCATTTCGAACAATCCTCAGTTTAATTTGAATTTTTTGACCGAAACTTGTATAAAATTGTGTATAATATACTAAAATTTTTTAACCCAAATAATATTTCAATTTTTTTTATAGAATCTAATTTTGAGATAATTTTTTTACATGGACTTCCATCATAACCTTCCCTCGTAACATATATAAAGGATTAGAAAACTTTTGTTGCATTTCGAACAATCCTCAATTTAGTTTGATTTTTTGACCGAAACTAGTATAAAATTGTGTATAATAAACTACAATTTTTGACCGAAACTAGTATTTCAAAAAGTTTCATAGAAAATAATTTTGAGATAATTGTTTGCATGGACTTCCATCATAACCTTCCCTCGTAAAATATATAAAGGATGAGAAAAGTTTCGTAGCATTTCGAACAATCCTCTATTTAATTTGATTTTTTTGACGAAAACTAGTATAAAATTGTGTATAATATACTACGATTTTTTTACCTAACCTAGTGTTTCAAAAAGTTTCATAGAATATAATTTTGAGATAATTTTTTTCATTGAATTCCATTATAACCTTCCCTCGTAACATATATAAAGGATCAGAAATGTTTCGTAGCATTTCGAACAATCCTCAATTTAATTTGATTTTTTTCACCGAAACTAGTATAAAATTGTGTATAATACACTACGAATTTTTGACCCAAATAATATTTCAAAAAATTTCATTGAATCTAATTTTAAGATAATATTTTTGCATGGACTTCCATCATAACCTTCCCTCGTAACATATATCAAGGATAAGATAAGTTTTGTAGTATTTCGAACCATCCTCAATTTAATTTGATTTTTTTGTCCAAAACTAGTATAAAATTGTGAATAATATACTACAATTTTTGAACGAAACTAGTATTTCAAAAAGTTTCATAGAATAATTTTGAGATAATATTTTTGCATAGACTTCCATCATAACCTTCCCTCGTAACATATAGAAAGGATCTGAAAAGCTTCGTAGTATTTCGAACAATCCTCAATTTAATTTGATTTTCTGACGAAAACTAGTATAAAATTGTGTATAATATACTACGAATTTTTGACCCAAATAGTATTTCAAAAAATATCATTGAATCTAATTTTGAGATAATTTTTTTCAGGGACTTCCATCATAACCTTCCCTCGTACCATATAGAAAGGATCTGAAAAATTTCGTAGCATTTAGAATAATCCTCAATTTAATTTGATTTTTTTGACCGAAACTAGTATAAAATTGTGTATAATATACTACAAGTTTTGAACGAAAGTATTATTTCAAACAGTTTCATAGAATCTAATTTTGAGATAATTTTTTGCATGGACTTCCATCATAACATTCCCTCGTAACATATAGAAACGGTCTAAAAATTTTCATAGCAATTTGAATAATCCTCGATTTTATTTGATTATTTGATCGAAACTTGTATAAAATTGTGTATAATATACTACGATTTTTGACCTAAACTAGCATTTCAAAAAGTTATATAGAATATAATTTTGATATTTTTTTTTGCATGGACTTCCATCATAACCTTCCCTCATACAATATAGAAAGGATCTGAAAAAATTCGTATCATTTCGAACAATCCTCAATTTAATTTGAATTTTTGGACCGAAACAAGTATAAAATTGTGTATAATATACTACAATTTTTTTACCCAAATAGTATTTCAAAAAATTTCATAGAATCTAATATTGAGATAATTTTTTTGCATGGACTTCCATCATAACCTTCCCTCGTAACATATATAAAGGATCTGAAATTCTTCGTAGCATTTCGAAAAAACCTCAATTTAATTTGATTTTTTGTCACCGAAATTAGTATAAAATTGTGTATAATATACTACGATTTTTTTTACCAAAATAGTATTTCAAAAAATTTCATTGAATCTAATTTTAAGATAATTTTTTTGCATGGACTTCCATTATAATCTTCCCTTGTAACACATAGAAAGGATCAGAAAAGTTTAGTAGCATTTCGAACAATCCTCAATTTAATTTGATTTTTTGACGATAATTTGTATAATATACTACAATTTTTGACCGAAAACTAGTATTTCAAAAAGTTGCATAGAATCTAATTTTGAGATAATTTTTTGCATGGACTTCCATCATAACATTCCTTCGTAACATATAGAAAGGATCTGAAAGGTTTCATAGCATTTTGAACAATCCTCGATTTTATTTGATTATTTGACCGAAACTAGTATAAAATTGTGTATAATACTACGATTTTTGACCAAAACTAGCATTCTAAAAGTTTTAAAGAATTTTATTTTGAGATAATTTTTTTGCTTGGACTTCCACCATAACTTTCCCTCGTACCATATAGAGAGAATCTGAAAAATTTTGTAGCATTTCGAACAATCCTCAATTTAATTTGATTTTATGACCAAAACTAGTATAAAATTGTGTATAATATACAACGATTTTTTGACAGAAACTAGTATTTCAAAAAGTTTCATAGAATATAATTTTGAGATATTTTTTTGCATTGACTTCCATCATAACTTTCCCTCGTACCATATAGAAAGGATCTGAAAAGTTTCGTAGCATTTCGAACAATCCTCAGTTTAATTTGAATTTTTTGACCGAAACTTGTATAAAATTGTGTATAATATACTAAAATTTTTTAACCCAAATAATATTTCAATTTTTTTTATAGAATCTAATTTTGAGATAATTTTTTTACATGGACTTCCATCATAACCTTCCCTCGTAACATATATAAAGGATTAGAAAACTTTTGTTGCATTTCGAACAATCCTCAATTTAGTTTGATTTTTTGACCGAAACTAGTATAAAATTGTGTATAATAAACTACAATTTTTGACCGAAACTAGTATTTCAAAAAGTTTCATAGAAAATAATTTTGAGATAATTGTTTGCATGGACTTCCATCATAACCTTCCCTCGTAAAATATATAAAGGATGAGAAAAGTTTCGTAGCATTTCGAACAATCCTCGATTTAATTTGATTTTTTTGACGAAAACTAGTATAAAATTGTGTATAATATACTACGATTTTTTTACCTAACCTAGTGTTTCAAAAAGTTTCATAGAATATAATTTTGAGATAATTTTTTTCATTGAATTCCATTATAACCTTCCCTCGTAACATATATAAAGGATCAGAAATGTTTCGTAGCATTTCGAACAATCCTCAATTTAATTTGATTTTTTTCACCGAAACTAGTATAAAATTGTGTATAATACACTACGAATTTTTGACCCAAATAGTATTTCAAAAAATTTCATTGAATCTAATTTTAAGATAATATTTTTGCATGGACTTCCATCATAACCTTCCCTCGTAACATATATCAAGGATAAGAAAAGTTTTGTAGTATTTCGAACCATCCTCAATTTAATTTGATTTTTTTGTCCAAAAATAGTATAAAATTGTGAATAATATACTACAATTTTTGAACGAAACTAGTATTTCAAAAAGTTTCATAGAATAATTTTGAGATAATATTTTTGCATAGACTTCCATCATAACCTTCCCTCGTAACATATAGAAAGGATCTGAAAAGCTTCGTAGTATTTCGAACAATCCTCAATTTAATTTGATTTTCTGACGAAAACTAGTATAAAATTGTGTATAATATACTACGAATTTTTGACCCAAATAGTATTTCAAAAAATATCATTGAATCTAATTTTGAGATAATTTTTTTCAGGGACTTCCATCATAACCTTCCCTCGTACCATATAGAAAGGATCTGAAAAATTTCGTAGCATTTAGAATAATCCTCAATTTAATTTGATTTTTTTGACCGAAACTAGTATAAAATTGTGTATAATATACTACAAGTTTTGAACGAAAGTATTATTTCAAACAGTTTCATAGAATCTAATTTTGAGATAATTTTTTGCATGGACTTCCATCATAACATTCCCTCGTAACATATAGAAACGGTCTAAAAATTTTCATAGCAATTTGAACAATCCTCGATTTTATTTGATTATTTGATCGAAACTTGTATAAAATTGTGTATAATATACTACGATTTTTGACCTAAACTAGCATTTCAAAAAGTTATATAGAATATAATTTTGATATTTTTTTTTGCATGGACTTCCATCATAACCTTCCCTCATACAATATAGAAAGGATCTGAAAAAATTCGTATCATTTCGAACAATCCTCAATTTAATTTGAATTTTTGGACCGAAACAAGTATAAAATTGTGTATAATATACTACAATTTTTTTACCCAAATAGTATTTCAAAAAATTTCATAGAATCTAATTTTGAGATAATTTTTTTGCATGGACTTCCATCATAACCTTCCCTCGTAACATATATAAAGGATCTGAAATTCTTCGTAGCATTTCGAAAAAACCTCAATTTAATTTGATTTTTTGTCACCGAAATTAGTATAAAATTGTGTATAATATACTACGATTTTTTTACCAAAATAGTATTTCAAAAAATTTCATTGAATCTAATTTTAAGATAATTTTTTTGCATGGACTTCCATCATAACCTTCCCTTGTAACACATAGAAAGGATCAGAAAAGTTTAGTAGCATTTCGAACAATCCTCAATTTAATTTGATTTTTTGACGATAATTTGTATAATATACTACAATTTTTGACCGAAAACTAGTATTTCAAAAAGTTGCATAGAATCTAATTTTGAGATAATTTTTTGCATGGACTTCCATCATAACATTCCTTCGTAACATATAGAAAGGATCTGAAAGGTTTCATAGCATTTTGAACAATCCTCGATTTTATTTGATTATTTGACCGAAACTAGTATAAAATTGTGTATAATACTACGATTTTTGACCAAAACTAGCATTCTAAAAGTTTTAAAGAATTTTATTTTGAGATAATTTTTTTGCTTGGACTTCCACCATAACTTTCCCTCGTACCATATAGAGAGAATCTGAAAAATTTTGTAGCATTTCGAACAATCCTCAATTTAATTTGATTTTATGACCAAAACTAGTATAAAATTGTGTATAATATACAACGATTTTTTGACAGAAACTAGTATTTCAAAAAGTTTCATAGAATATAATTTTGAGATATTTTTTTGCATTGACTTCCATCATAACTTTCCCTCGTACCATATAGAAAGGATCTGAAAAGTTTCGTAGCATTTCGAACAATCCTCAGTTTAATTTGAATTTTTTGACCGAAACTTGTATAAAATTGTGTATAATATACTAAAATTTTTTAACCCAAATAATATTTCAATTTTTTTTATAGAATCTAATTTTGAGATAATTTTTTTACATGGACTTCCATCATAACCTTCCCTCGTAACATATATAAAGGATTAGAAAACTTTTGTTGCATTTCGAACAATCCTCAATTTAGTTTGATTTTTTGACCGAAACTAGTATAAAATTGTGTATAATAAACTACAATTTTTGACCGAAACTAGTATTTCAAAAAGTTTCATAGAAAATAATTTTGAGATAATTGTTTGCATGGACTTCCATCATAACCTTCCCTCGTAAAATATATAAAGGATGAGAAAAGTTTCGTAGTATTTCGAACAATCCTCGATTTAATTTGATTTTTTTGACGAAAACTAGTATAAAATTGTGTATAATATACTACGATTTTTTTACCTAACCTAGTGTTTCAAAAAGTTTCATAGAATATAATTTTGAGATAATTTTTTTCATTGAATTCCATTATAACCTTCCCTCGTAACATATATAAAGGATCAGAAATGTTTCGTAGCATTTCGAACAATCCTCAATTTAATTTGATTTTTTTCACCGAAACTAGTATAAAATTGTGTATAATACACTACGAATTTTTGACCCAAATAGTATTTCAAAAAATTTCATTGAATCTAATTTTAAGATAATATTTTTGCATGGACTTCCATCATAACCTTCCCTCGTAACATATATCAAGGATCAGAAAAGTTTTGTAGTATTTCGAACCATCCTCAATTTAATTTGATTTTTTTGTCCAAAACTAGTATAAAATTGTGAATAATATACTACAATTTTTGAACGAAACTAGTATTTCAAAAAGTTTCATAGAATAATTTTGAGATAATATTTTTGCATAGACTTCCATCATAACCTTCCCTCGTAACATATAGAAAGGATCTGAAAAGCTTCGTAGTATTTCGAACAATCCTCAATTTAATTTGATTTTCTGACGAAAACTAGTATAAAATTGTGTATAATATACTACGAATTTTTGACCCAAATAGTATTTCAAAAAATATCATTGAATCTAATTTTGAGATAATTTTTTTCAGGGACTTCCATCATAACCTTCCCTCGTACCATATAGAAAGGATCTGAAAAATTTCGTAGCATTTAGAATAATCCTCAATTTAATTTGATTTTTTTGACCGAAACTAGTATAAAATTGTGTATAATATACTACAAGTTTTGAACGAAAGTATTATTTCAAACAGTTTCATAGAATCTAATTTTGAGATAATTTTTTGCATGGACTTCCATCATAACATTCCCTCGTAACATATAGAAACGGTCTGAAAATTTTCATAGCAATTTGAATAATCCTCGATTTAATTTGATTATTTGATCGAAACTTGTATAAAATTGAGTATAATATACTACGATTTTTGACCTAAACTAGCATTTCAAAAAGTTATATAGAATATAATTTTGAGATATTTTTTTGCATGGACTTCCATCATCACCTTCCCTCATACAATATAGAAAGGATCTGAAAAAATTCGTATCATTTCGAACAATCCTCAATTTAATTTGAATTTTTTGACCGAAACAAGTATAAAATTGTATATAATATACTACAATTTTTTTACCCAAATAGTATTTCAAAAAATTTCATAGAATCTAATTTTGAGATAATTTTTTTGCATGGACTTCCATTATCACCTTCCCTCGTAACATATATAAAGGATCTGAAATTCTTCGTAGCATTTCGAACAAACCTCAATTTAATTTGATTTTTTGTCGAAAACTAGTATAAAATTGTGTATAATATACTACAATATTTGACCGAAACTAGTATTTCAAAAAGTTTCATTGAATCTAATTTTGAGATAATTTTTTTGCTTGGACTTCCATCATAACCTTCCCTTGTAACACATAGAAAGGATCTGAAAAGTTTAGTAGCATTTCGAACAATCCTCGATTTAATTTGATTTTTTGACGATAATTTGTATAATATACTACAATTTTTGACCGAAAACTAGTATTTCAAAAAGTTGCATAGAATCTAATTTTGAGATAATTTTTTGCATGGACTTCCATCATAACATTCCCTCGTAACATATAGAAAGGATCTGAAAGGTTTCATAGCATTTTGAACAATCCTCGATTTTATTTGATTATTTGACCGAAACTAGTATAAAATTGTGTATAATACTACGATTTTTGACCAAAACTAGCATTCTAAAAGTTTTAAAGAATTTTATTTTGAGATAATTTTTTTGCTTGGACTTCCATCATAACCTTCCCTCGTACCATATAGAGAGAATCTGAAAAGTTTTGTAGCATTTCGAACAATCCTCAATTTAATTTGATTTTATGACCAAAACTAGTATAAAATTGTGTATAATATAGAACGATTTTTTGACCGAAACTAGTATTTAAAAAAGTTTCATAGAATATAATTTTGAGATATTTTTTTGCATTGACTTCCATCATAACCTTCCCTCGTACAATATAGAAAGGATCTGAAAAGTTTCGTAGCATTTCGAACAATCCTCAGTTTAATTTGAATTTTTTGACCGAAACTAGTATAAAATTGTGTATAATATACTAAAATTTTTATACCCAAATAATATTTCAATTTTTTTTATAGAATCTAATTTTGAGATAATTTTTTTTGCATGGACATCCATCATAACCTTCCCTCGTAACATATATAAAGGATCAGAAAAGTTTTGTAGCATTTCGAACAATCCTCAATATAGTTTGATTTTTTGACCGAAACTAGTATAAAATTGTGTATAATATACTACGATTTTTTTACCTAAACTAGTGTTTCAAAAAGTTTCATAGAATATAATTTTGAGATAATTTTTTTCATTGAATTCCATCATAGCCTTCCCTCGTAACATATATAAAGGATCATAAATGTTTCGTAGCATTTCGAACAATCCTTAATTTAATTTGATTTTTTTCACCAAAACTAGTATAAAATTGTGTATAATACACTACGAATTTTTGACCCAAATAGTATTTCAAAAAGTTTCATTGAATCTAATTTTATGACAATTTTTTTGCATGGACTTCCATCTTAACCTTCCCTCGTAACATATATCAAGGATCAGAAAAGTTTCGTAGTATTTCGAACCATCCTCAATTTAATTTGATTTTTTTGTCTGAAACTAGTATAAAATTGTGAATAATATACTACAATTTTTGACCGAAAATAGAATTTAAAAAAGTTTCATAGAATAATTTTGAGATAATTTTTTTGAATGGACTTCCATCATAACCTTCCCTCGTAACATATAGAAAGGATCTGAAAAGCTTCGTAGCATTTCGAACAATCCTCAATTTAATTTGATTTTTTGACGAAAACTAGTATAAAATTGTGTATAATATACTACGAATTTTTGACCCAAATAGTATTTATAAAAATATCATTGAATCTAATTTTGAGATAATTTTTTTTTCAGGGACTTCCATCATAACCTTCCCTCGTACCATATAGAAAGGATCTGAAAAATTTCGTAGCATTTAGAATAATCCTCAATTTAATTTGATTTTTTTGACCGAAACTAGTATAAAATTGTGTATAATATACTAAAAGTTTTGAACGAAATTAGTATTTCAACCAGTTTCATAGAATCTAATTTTGAGATAATTTTTTGCATGGACTTCCATCATAACATTCCCTCGTAACATATAGAGAGGATCTGAAAATTTTCATAGCATTTGGAACAATCCTCGATTTAATTTTATTATTTGACCGAAACTAGTATAAAATTGTGTATAATATACTACAATTTTTGACCTAAACTAGCATTTCAAAAAGTGATATAGAATATAATTTTGAGATATTTTTTTGCATGGACTTCCATCATAACCTTCCCTCATACCATATAGAAAGGATATGAAAACATTCGTATCATTTCGAACAATCCTCAATTTAATTTGAATTTTTTGACCAAAACTGGTATAAAATTGTGTATAATATACTACAATTTTTTTTACCCAAATAGTATTTCAAAAAATTTCATAGAATCTAATTTTGAGATAATTTTTTGCATGGACTTCCATCATAACCTTCCCTCGTAACATATATAAAGGATCTGAAATTCTTCGTATCATTTCGAACAAAGCTCAATTTAATTTGATTTTTTGTCGAAAACTAGTATAAAATTGTGTATAATATACTACAATATTTGACTGAAACTAGTATTTAAAAAAGTTTCATTGAATCTAATTTTGAGATAATTTTTTTGCATGGACTTCCATCATAACCCTCCCTTGTAACACATAGAAAGGATCTGAAACGTTTCGTAGGATTTCGAACAATCCTCAATTTAATTTGATTTTTTGACGATAATTTGTATTAAATTGTGTATAATATACTACAATCTTTTACCGAAACTAGTATTTCAAAAAGTTGTATAGAATCTAATTTTGAGATAATTTTTTGCATGGACTTCCATCATAACATTCCCTCGTAACATATAGAAAGGATATGAAAAGTTTCATAGCATTTTGAACAATCCTCGATTTATTTGATTATTTGACCGAAACTAGTATAAAATTGTGTATAATACTACGATTTTTGTCCAAAACTAGCATTCTAAAACTTTTATCGAATTTCATTTTGAGATAATTTTTTTCTTGGACTTCCACCATAACCTTCCCTCGTACCATATAGAGAGAATCTGAAAAGTTTTGTAGCATTTCGAACAATCCTCAATTTAATTTGATTTTATGACCAAAACTAGTATAAAATTGTGTATAATATACAACGATTTTTTGACCGAAACTAGTATTTCAAAATGTTTCATAGAATATAATTTGAGATATTTTTTTTGCATTGACTTCCATCATAACCTTCCCTCGTACAATATAGAAAGGATCTGAAAAGTTTCGTAGCATTTCGAACAATCCTCAATTTAATTTGAATTTTTTGACCGAAACTAGTATAAAATTGTGTATAATATACTAAAATTTTTTGACCCAAATAATATTTCAAAATTTTTTATAGAATCTAATTTTGAGATAATTTTTTTGCATGGACTTCCATCATAACCTTCCCTCGTAACATATATAAAGGATCATAAAAGTTTTGTAGCATTTCGAACAATCCTCAATTTTATTTAATTTTTTGACCGAAACTAGTATAAAATTGTGTATAATAAACTACAATTTTTGAACGAAACTAGTATTTCAAAAAGTTTCATAGAAAATAATTTTGAGATAATTGTTTTCATGGACTTCCATCATAACCTTCCCTCGTAACATATATAAAGAATGAGAAAAGTTTCGTAGCATTTCGAACAATCCTCGATTTAATTTGATTTTTTGACAAAAACTAGTATAAAATTGTGTATAATATACTACGATTTTTTTTCCTAAACTAGTGTTTCAAAAAGTTTCATAGAATATAATTTTGAGATAATTTTTTTCATTGAATTCCATCATAGCCTTCCCTCGTAACATATATAAAGGATCATAAATGTTTCGTAGCATTTCGAACAATCCTTAATTTAATTTGATTTTTTTCACCAAAACTAGTATAAAATTGTGTATAATACACTACGAATTTTTGACCCAAATAGTATTTCAAAAAGTTTCATTGAATCTAATTTTAAGACAATTTTTTGCATGCACTTCCATCTTAACCTTCCCTCGTAACATATATCAAGGATCAGAAAAGTTTCGTAGTATTTCGAACCATCCTCAATTTAATTTGATTTTTTTGTCTGAAACTAGTATAAAATTGTGAATAATATACTACAATTTTTGACCGAAAATAGAATTTCAAAAAGTTTCATAGAATAATTTTGAGATAATTTTTTTGAATGGACTTCCATCATAACCTTCCCTCGTAACATATAGAAAGGATCTGAAAAGCTTCGTAGCATTTCGAACAATCCTCAATTTAATTTGATTTTTTGACGAAAACTAGTATAAAATTGTGTATAATATACTACGAATTTTTGACCCAAATAGTATTTAAAAAAATATCATTGAATCTAATTTTGAGATAATTTTTTTTCAGGGACTTCCATCATAACCTTTCCTCGTACCATATAGAAAGGATCTGAAAAATTTCGTAGCATTTAGAATAATCCTCAATTTAATTTGATTTTTTTGACCGAAACTAGTATAAAATTGTGTATAATATACTAAAAGTTTTGAACGAAATTAGTATTTCAACCAGTTTCATAGAATCTAATTTTGAGATAATTTTTTGCATGGACTTCCATCATAACATTCCCTCGTAACATATAGAGAGGATCTGAAAATTTTCATAGCATTTGGAACAATCCTTGATTTAATTTTATTATTTGACCGAAACTAGTATAAAATTGTGTATAATATACTACAATTTTTGACCTAAACTAGCATTTCAAAAAGTGATATAGAATATAATTTTGAGATATTTTTTTGCATGGACTTCCATCATAACCTTCCCTCATACCATATAGAAAGGATATGAAAACATTCGTATCATTTCGAACAATCCTCAATTTAATTTGAATTTTTTGACCAAAACTGGTATAAAATTGTGTATAATATACTACAATTTTTTTTACCCAAATAGTATTTCAAAAAATTTCATAGAATCTAATTTTGAGATAATTTTTTGCATGGACTTCCATCATAACCTTCCCTCGTAACATATATAAAGGATCTGAAATTCTTCGTATCATTTCGAACAAAGCTCAATTTAATTTGATTTTTTGTCGAAAACTAGTATAAAATTGTGTATAATATACTACAATATTTTTAGAAACTAGTATTTAAAAAAGTTTCATTGAATCTAATTTTGAGATAATTTTTTTGCATGGACTTCCATCATAACCCTCCCTTGTAACACATAGAAAGGATCTGAAACGTTTCGTAGCATTTCGAACAATCCTCAATTTAATTTGATTTTTTGACGATAATTTGTATTAAATTGTGTATAATATACTACAATCTTTTACCGAAACTAGTATTTCAAAAAGTTGTATAGAATCTAATTTTGAGATAATTTTTTGCATGGACTTCCATCATAACATTCCCTCGTAACATATAGAAAGGATATGAAAAGTTTCATAGCATTTTGAACAATCCTCGATTTATTTGATTATTTGACCGAAACTAGTATAAAATTGTGTATAATACTACGATTTTTGTCCAAAACTAGCATTCTAAAACTTTTATCGAATTTCATTTTGAGATAATTTTTTTCTTGGACTTCCACCATAACCTTCCCTCGTACCATATAGAGAGAATCTGAAAAGTTTTGTAGCATTTCGAACAATCCTCAATTTAATTTGATTTTATGACCAAAACTAGTATAAAATTGTGTATAATATACAACGATTTTTTGACCGAAACTAGTATTTCAAAATGTTTCATAGAATATAATTTGAGATATTTTTTTTGCATTGACTTCCATCATAACCTTCCCTCGTACAATATAGAAAGGATCTGAAAAGTTTCGTAGCATTTCGAACAATCCTCAATTTAATTTGAATTTTTTGACCGAAACTAGTATAAAATTGTGTATAATATACTAAAATTTTTTGACCCAAATAATATTTCAAAATTTTTTATAGAATCTAATTTTGAGATAATTTTTTTGCATGGACTTCCATCATAACCTTCCCTCGTAACATATATAAAGGATCATAAAAGTTTTGTAGCATTTCGAACAATCCTCAATTTAATTTAATTTTTTGACCGAAACTAGTATAAAATTGTGTATAATAAACTACAATTTTTGAACGAAACTAGTATTTCAAAAAGTTTCATAGAAAATAATTTTGAGATAATTGTTTTCATGGACTTCCATCATAACCTTCCCTCGTAACATATATAAAGAATGAGAAAAGTTTCGTAGCATTTCGAACAATCCTCGATTTAATTTGATTTTTTGACAAAAACTAGTATAAAATTGTGTATAATATACTACGATTTTTTTACCTAAACTAGTGTTTCAAAAAGTTTCATAGAATATAATTTTGAGATAATTTTTTTCATTGAATTCCATCAGAGCCTTCCCTCGTAACATATATAAAGGATCATAAATGTTTCGTAGCATTTCGAACAATCCTTAATTTAATTTGATTTTTTTCACCAAAACTAGTATAAAATTGTGTATAATACACTACGAATTTTTGACCCAAATAGTATTTCAAAAAGTTTCATTGAATCTAATTTTAAGACAATTTTTTTGCATGGACTTCCATCTTAACCTTCCCTCATAACATATATCAAGGATCAGAAAAGTTTCGTAGTATTTCGAACCATCCTCAATTTAATTTGATTTTTTTGTCTGAAACTAGTATAAAATTGTGAATAATATACTACAATTTTTGACCGAAAATAGAATTTCAAAAAGTTTCATAGAATAATTTTGAGATAATTTTTTTGAATGGACTTCCATCATAACCTTCCCTCGTAACATATAGAAAGGATCTGAAAAGCTTCGTAGCATTTCGAACAATCCTCAATTTAATTTGATTTTTTGACGAAAACTAGTATAAAATTGTGTATAATATACTACGAATTTTTGACCCAAATAGTATTTAAAAAAATATCATTGAATCTAATTTTGAGATAATTTTTTTTCAGGGACTTCCATCATAACCTTCCCTCGTACCATATAGAAAGGATCTGAAAAATTTCGTAGCATTTAGAATAATCCTCAATTTAATTTGATTTTTTTGACCGAAACTAGTATAAAATTGTGTATAATATACTAAAAGTTTTGAACGAAATTAGTATTTCAACCAGTTTCATAGAATCTAATTTTGAGATAATTTTTTGCATGGACTTCCATCATAACATTCCCTCGTAACATATAGAGAGGATCTGAAAATTTTCATAGCATTTGGAACAATCCTCGATTTAATTTTATTATTTGACCGAAACTAGTATAAAATTGTGTATAATATACTACAATTTTTGACCTAAACTAGCATTTCAAAAAGTGATATAGAATATAATTTTGAGATATTTTTTTGCATGGACTTCCATCATAACCTTCCCTCATACCATATAGAAAGGATCTGAAAACATTCGTATCATTTCGAACAATCCTCAATTTAATTTGAAATTTTTGACCAAAACTGGTATAAAATTGTGTATAATATACTACAATTTTTTTACCCAAATAGTATTTCAAAAAATTTCATAGAATCTAATTTTGAGATAATTTTTTGCATGGACTTCCATCATAACCTTCCCTCGTAACATATATAAAGGATCTAAAATTCTTCGTATCATTTCGAACAAAGCTCAATTTAATTTGATTTTTTGTCGAAAACTAGTATAAAATTGTGTATAATATACTACAATATTTGACTGAAACTAGTATTTAAAAAAGTTTCATTGAATCTAATTTTGAGATAATTTTTTTGCATGGACTTCCATCATAACCCTCCATTGTAACACATAGAAAGGATCTGAAACGTTTCGTAGCATTTCGAACAATCCTCAATTTAATTTGATTTTTTGACGATAATTTGTATTAAATTGTGTATAATATACTACAATCTTTTACCGAAACTAGTATTTCAAAAAGTTGTATAGAATCTAATTTTGAGATAATTTTTTGCATGGACTTCCATCATAACATTCCCTCGTAACATATAGAAAGGATATGAAAAGTTTCATAGCATTTTGAACAATCCTCGATTTATTTGATTATTTGACCAAAACTAGTATAAAATTGTGTATAATACTACGATTTTTGTCCAAAACTAGCATTCTAAAAGTTTTATCGAATTTTATTTTGAGATAATTTTTTTCTTGGACTTCCACCATAACCTTCCCTCGTACCATATAGAGAGAATCTGAAAAGTTTTGTAGCATTTCGAACAATCCTCAATTTAATTTGATTTTATGACCAAAACTAGTATAAAATTGTGTATAATATACAACGATTTTTTGACCGAAACTAGTATTTCAAAAAGTTTCATAGAATATAATTTGAGATATTTTTTTTGCATTGACTTCCATCATAACCTTCCCTCGTACAATATAGAAAGGATCTGAAAAGTTTCGTAGCATTTCGAACAATCCTCAATTTAATTTGAATTTTTTGACCGAAACTAGTATAAAATTGTGTATAATATACTAAAATTTTTTGACCCAAATAATATTTCAAAATTTTTTATAGAATCTAATTTTGAGATAATTTTTTTGCATGGACTTCCATCATAACCTTCCCTCGTAACATATATAAAGGATCATAAAAGTTTTGTAGCATTTCGAACAATCCTCAATTTAATTTAATTTTTTGACCGAAACTAGTATAAAATTGTGTATAATAAACTACAATTTTTGAACGAAACTAGTATTTCAAAAAGTTTCATAGAAAATAATTTTGAGATAATTGTTTTCATGGACTTCCATCATAGCCTTCCCTCGTAACATATATAAAGAATGAGAAAAGTTTCGTAGCATTTCGAACAATCCTCGATTTAATTTGATTTTTTGACAAAAACTAGTATAAAATTGTGTATAATATACTACGATTTTTTTACCTAAACTAGTGTTTCAAAAAGTTTCATAGAATATAATTTTGAGATAATTTTTTTCATTGAATTCCATCATAGCCTTCCCTCGTAACATATATAAAGGATCATAAATGTTTCGTAGCATTTCGAACAATCCTTAATTTAATTTGATTTTTTTCCACCAAAACTAGTATAAAATTGTGTATAATACACTACGAATTTTTGACGCAAATAGTATTTCAAAAAGTTTCATTGAATCTAATTTTAAGACAATTTTTTTGCATGGACTTCCATCTTAACCTTCCCTCGTAACATATATCAAGGATCAGAAAAGTTTCGTAGTATTTCGAACCATCCTCAATTTAATTTGATTTTTTTGTCTGAAACTAGTATAAAATTGTGAATAATATACTACAATTTTTGACCGAAAATAGAATTTCAAAAAGTTTCATAGAATAATTTTGAGATAATTTTTTTGAATGGACTTCCATCATAACCTTCCCTCGTAACATATAGAAAGGATCTGAAAAGCTTCGTAGCATTTCGAACAATCCTCAATTTAATTTGATTTTTTGACGAAAACTAGTATAAAATTGTGTATAATATACTACGAATTTTTGACCCAAATAGTATTTAAAAAAATATCATTGAATCTAATTTTGAGATAATTTTTTTTCAGGGACTTCCATCATAACCTTCCCTCGTACCATATAGAAAGGATCTGAAAAATTTCGTAGCATTTAGAATAATCCTCAATTTAATTTGATTTTTTTGACCGAAACTAGAATAAAATTGTGTATAATATACTAAAAGTTTTGAACGAAATTAGTATTTCAACAAGTTTCATAGAATCTAATTTTGAGATAATTTTTTGCATGGACTTCCATCATAATATTCCCTCGTAACATATAGAGAGGATCTGAAAATTTTCATAGCATTTGGAACAATCCTCGATTTAATTTTATTATTTGACCGAAACTAGTATAAAATTGTGTATAATATACTACAATTTTTGACCTAAACTAGCATTTCAAAAAGTGATATAGAATATAATTTTGAGATAGTTTTTTTGCATGGACTTCCATCATAACCTTCCCTCATATCATATAGAAAGGATCTGAAAACATTCGTATCATTTCGAACAATCCTCAATTTAATTTGAATTTTTTGACCAAAACTGGTATAAAATTGTGTATAATATACTACAATTTTTTTTACCCAAATAGTATTTCAAAAAATTTCATAGAATCTAATTTTGAGATAATTTTTTGCATGGACTTCCATCATAACCTTCCCTCGTAACATATATAAAGGATCTGAAATTCTTCGTATCATTTCGAACAAAGCTCAATTTAATTTGATTTTTTGTCGAAAACTAGTATAAAATTGTGTATAATATACTACAATATTTGACTGAAACTAGTATTTAAAAAAGTTTCATTGAATCTAATTTTGAGATAATTTTTTTGCATGGACTTCCATCATAACCCTCCCTTGTAACACATAGAAAGGATCTGAAACGTTTCGTAGCATTTCGAACAATCCTCAATTTAATTTGATTTTTTGACGATAATTTGTATTAAATTGTGTATAATATACTACAATCTTTTACCGAAACTAGTATTTCAAAAAGTTGTATAGAATCTAATTTTGAGATAATTTTTTGCATGGACTTCCATAATAACATTCCCTCGTAACATATAGAAAGGATATGAAAAGTTTCATAGCATTTTGAACAATCCTCGATTTATTTGATTATTTGACCGAAACTAGTATAAAATTGTGTATAATACTACGATTTTTGTCCAAAACTAGCATTCTAAAAGTTTTATCGAATTTTATTTTGAAATAATTTTTTCTTGGACTTCCACCATAACCTTCCCTCGTACCATATAGAGAGAATCTGAAAAGTTTTGTAGCATTTCGAACAATCCTCAATTTAATTTGATTTTATGACCAAAACTAGTATAAAATTGTGTATAATATACAACGATTTTTTGACCGAAACTAGTATTTCAAAAAGTTTCATAGAATATAATTTGAGATATTTTTTTTGCATTGACTTCCATCATAACCTTCCCTCGTACAATATATAAAGGATCTGAAAAGTTTCGTAGCATTTCGAACAATCCTCAATTTAATTTGAATTTTTTGACCGAAACTAGTATAAAATTGTGTATAATATACTAAAATTTTTTGAGCCAAATAATATTTCAAAATTTTTTATAGAATCTAATTTTGAGATAATTTTTTTGCATGGACTTCCATCATAACCTTCCCTCGTAACATATATAAAGGATAATAAAAGTTTTGTAGCATTTCGAACAATCCTCAATTTAATTTAATTTTTTGACCGAAACTAGTATAAAATTGTGTATAATAAACTACAATTTTTGAACGAAACTAGTATTTCAAAAAGATTCATAGAAAATAATTTTGAGATTATTGTTTTCATGGACTTCCATCATAACCTTCCCTCGTAACATATATAAAGAATGAGAAAAGTTTCGTAGCATTTCGAACAATCCTCGATTTAATTTGATTTTTTGACAAAAACTAGTATAAAATTGTGTATAATATACTACGATTTTTTTACCTAAACTAGTGTTTCAAAAAGTTTCATAGAATATAATTTTGAGATAATTTTTTTCATTGAATTCCATCATAGCCTTCCCTCGTAACATATATAAAGGATCATAAATGTTTCGTAGCATTTCGAAGAATCCTTAATTTAATTTGATTTTTTTCACCAAAACTAGTATAAAATTGTGTATAATACACTACGAATTTTTGACCCAAATAGTATTTCAAAAAGTTTCATTGAATCTAATTTTAAGACAATTTTTTTGCATGGACTTCCATCTTAACCTTCCCTCGTAACATATATCAAGGATCAGAAAAGTTTCGTAGTATTTCGAACCATCCTCAATTTAATTTGATTTTTTTGTCTGAAACTAGTATAAAATTGTGAATAATATACTACAATTTTTGACCGAAAATAGAATTTCAAAAAGTTTCATAGAATAATTTTGAGATAATTTTTTTGAATGGACTTCCATCATAACCTTCCCTCGTAACATATAGAAAGGATCTGAAAAGCTTCGTAGCATTTCGAACAATCCTCAATTTAATTTGATTTTTTGACAAAAACTAGTATAAAATTGTGTATAATATACTACGAATTTTTGACCCAAATAGTATTTAAAAAAATATCATTGAATCTAATTTTGAGATAATTTTTTTTCAGGGACTTCCATCATAACCTTCCCTCGTACCATATAGAAAGGATCTGAAAAATTTCGTAGCATTTAGAATAATCCTCAATTTAATTTGATTTTTTTGACCGAAACTAGTATAAAATTGTGTATAATATACTAAAAGTTTTGAACGAAATTAGTATTTCAACCAGTTTCATAGAATCTAATTTTGAGATAATTTTTTGCATGGACATCCATCATAACATTCCCTCGTAACATATAGAGAGGATCTGAAAATTTTCATAGCATTTGGAACAATCCTCGATTTAATTTTATTATTTGACCGAAACTAGTATAAAATTGTGTATAATATACTACAATTTTTGACCTAAACTAGCATTTCAAAAAGTGATATAGAATATAATTTTGAGATATTTTTTTGCATGGACTTCCATCATAACCTTCCCTCATACCATATAGAAAGGATCTGAAAACATTCGTATCATTTCGAACAATCCTCAATTTAATTTGAATTTTTTGACCAAAACTGGTATAAAATTGTTTATAATATACTACAATTTTTTTTACCCAAATAGTATTTCAAAAAATTTCATAGAATCTAATTTTGAGATAATTTTTTGCATGGACTTCCATCATAACCTTCCCTCGTAACATATATAAAGGATCTAAAATTCTTCGTATCATTTCGAACAAAGCTCAATTTAATTTGATTTTTTGTCGAAAACTAGTATAAAATTGTGTATAATATACTACAATATTTGACTGAAACTAGTATTTAAAAAAGTTTCATTGAATCTAATTTTGAGATAATTTTTTTGCATGGACTTCCATCATAACCCTCCCTTGTAACACATAGAAAGGATCTGAAACGTTTCGTAGCATTTCGAACAATCCTCAATTTAATTTGATTTTTTGACGATAATTTGTATTAAATTGTGTATAATATACTACAATCTTTTACCGAAACTAGTATTTCAAAAAGTTGTATAGAATCTAATTTTGAGATAATTTTTTGCATGGACTTCCATCATAACATTCCCTCGTAACATATAGAAAGGATATGAAAAGTTTCATAGCATTTTGAACAATCCTCGATTTATTTGATTATTTGACCGAAACTAGTATAAAATTGTGTATAATACTACGATTTTTGTCCAAAACTAGCATTCTAAAAGTTTTATCGAATTTTATTTTGAAATAATTTTTTCTTGGACTTCCACCATAACCTTCCCTCGTACCATATAGAGAGAATCTGAAAAGTTTTGTAGCATTTCGAACAATCCTCAATTTAATTTGATTTTATGACCAAAACTAGTATAAAATTGTGTATAATATACAACGATTTTTTGACCGAAACTAGTATTTCAAAAAGTTTCATAGAATATAATTTGAGATATTTTTTTTGCATTGACTTCCATCATAACCTTCCCTCGTACAATATATAAAGGATCTGAAAAGTTTCGTAGCATTTCGAACAATCCTCAATTTAATTTGAATTTTTTGACCGAAACTAGTATAAAATTGTGTATAATATACTAAAATTTTTTGAGCCAAATAATATTTCAAAATTTTTTATAGAATCTAATTTTGAGATAATTTTTTTGCATGGACTTCCATCATAACCTTCCCTCGTAACATATATAAAGGATAATAAAAGTTTTGTAGCATTTCGAACAATCCTCAATTTAATTTAATTTTTTGACCGAAACTAGTATAAAATTGTGTATAATAAACTACAATTTTTGAACGAAACTAGTATTTCAAAAAGATTCATAGAAAATAATTTTGAGATTATTGTTTTCATGGACTTCCATCATAACCTTCCCTCGTAACATATATAAAGAATGAGAAAAGTTTCGTAGCATTTCGAACAATCCTCGATTTAATTTGATTTTTTGACAAAAACTAGTATAAAATTGTGTATAATATACTACGATTTTTTTACCTAAACTAGTGTTTCAAAAAGTTTCATAGAATATAATTTTGAGATAATTTTTTTCATTGAATTCCATCATAGCCTTCCCTCGTAACATATATAAAGGATCATAAATGTTTCGTAGCATTTCGAAGAATCCTTAATTTAATTTGATTTTTTTCACCAAAACTAGTATAAAATTGTGTATAATACACTACGAATTTTTGACCCAAATAGTATTTCAAAAAGTTTCATTGAATCTAATTTTAAGACAATTTTTTTGCATGGACTTCCATCTTAACCTTCCCTCGTAACATATATCAAGGATCAGAAAAGTTTCGTAGTATTTCGAACCATCCTCAATTTAATTTGATTTTTTTGTCTGAAACTAGTATAAAATTGTGAATAATATACTACAATTTTTGACCGAAAATAGAATTTCAAAAAGTTTCATAGAATAATTTTGAGATAATTTTTTTGAATGGACTTCCATCATAACCTTCCCTCGTAACATATAGAAAGTATCTGAAAAGCTTCGTAACATTTCGAACAATCCTCAATTTAATTTGATTTTTTGACGAAAACTAGTATAAAATTGTGTATAATATACTACGAATTTTTGACCACAATAGTATTTAAAAAAATATCATTGAATCTAATTTTGAGATAATTTTTTTTCAGGGACTTCCATCATAACCTTCCCTCGTACCATATAGAAAGGATCTGAAAAATTTCGTAGCATTTAGAATAATCCTCAATTTAATTTGATTTTTTTGACCGAAACTAGTATAAAATTGTGTATAATATACTAAAAGTTTTGAACGAAATTAGTATTTCAACCAGTTTCATAGAATCTAATTTTGAGATAATTTTTTGCATGGACTTCCATCATAACATTCCCTCGTAACATATAGAGAGGATCTGAAAATTTTCATAGCATTTGGAACAATCCTCGATTTAATTTTATTATTTGACCGAAACTAGTATAAAATTGTGTATAATATACTACAATTTTTGACCTAAACTAGCATTTCAAAAAGTGATATAGAATATAATTTTGAGATATTTTTTTGCATGGACTTCCATCATAACCTTCCCTCATACCATATAGAAAGGATCAGAAAACATTCGTATCATTTCGAACAATCCTCAATTTAATTTGAATTTTTTGACCAAAACTGGTATAAAATTGTGTATAATATACTACAATTTTTTTTACCCAAATAGTATTTCAAAAAATTTCATAGAATCTAATTTTGAGATAATTTTTTGCATGGACTTCCATCATAACCTTCCCTCGTAACATATATAAAGGATCTGAAATTCTTCGTATCATTTCGAACAAAGCTCAATTTAATTTGATTTTTTGTCGAAAACTAGTATAAAATTGTGTATAATATACTACAATATTTGACTGAAACTAGTATTTAAAAAAGTTTCATTGAATCTAATTTTGAGATAATTTTTTTGCATGGACTTCCATCATAACCCTCCCTTGTAACACATAGAAAGGATCTGAAACGTTTCGTAGCATTTCGAACAATCCTCAATTTAATTTGATTTTTTGACGATAATTTGTATTAAATTGTGTATAATATACTACAATCTTTTACCGAAACTAGTATTTCAAAAAGTTGTATAGAATCTAATTTTGAGATAATTTTTTGCATGGACTTCCATCATAACATTCCCTCGTAACATCTAGAAAGGATATGAAAAGTTTCATAGCATTTTGAACAATCCTCGATTTATTTGATTATTTGACCGAAACTAGTATAAAATTGTGTATAATACTACGATTTTTGTCCAAAACTAGCATTCTAAAAGTTTTATCGAATTTTATTTTGAGATAATTTTTTTCTTGGACTTCCACCATAACCTTCCCTCGTACCATATAGAGAGAATCTGAAATGTTTTGTAGCATTTCGAACAATCCTCAATTTAATTTGATTTTATGACCAAAACTAGTATAAAATTGTGTATAATATACAACGATTTTTTGACCGAAACTAGTATTTCAAAAAGTTTCATAGAATATAATTTGAGATATTTTTTTTGCATTGACTTCCATCATAACCTTCCCTCGTACAATATAGAAAGGATCTGAAAAGTTTCGTAGCATTTCGAACAATCCTCAATTTAATTTGAATTTTTTGACTGAAACTAGTATAAAATTGTGTATAATATACTAAAATTTTTTGACCCAAATAATATTTCAAAATTTTTTATAGAATCTAATTTTGAGATAATTTTTTTGCATGGACTTCCATCATAACCTTCCCTCGTAACATATATAAAGGATCATAAAAGTTTTGTAGCATTTCGAACAATCCTCAATTTAATTTTATTTTTTGACCGAAACTAGTATAAAATTGTGTATAATAAACTACAATTTTTGAACGAAACTAGTATTTCAAAAAGTTTCATAGAAAATAATTTTGAGATTATTGTTTTCATGGACTTCCATCATAACCTTCCCTCGTAACATATATAAAGAATGAGAAAAGTTTCGTAGCATTTCGAACAATCCTCAATTTAATTTGATTTTTTGACAAAAACTAGTATAAAATTGTGTATAATATGCTACAATTTTTTTACCTAAACTAGTGTTTCAAAAAGTTTCATAGAATATAATTTTGAGATAATTTTTTTCATTGAATTCCATCATAGCCTTCCCTCGTAACATATATAAAGGATCATAAATGTTTCGTAGCATTTCGAAGAATCCTTAATTTAATTTGATTTTTTTCACCAAAACTAGTATAAAATTGTGTATAATACACTACGAATTTTTGACCCAAATAGTATTTCAAAAAGTTTCATTGAATCTAATTTTAAGACAATTTTTTTGCATGGACTTCCATCTTAACCTTCCCTCGTAACATATATCAAGGATCAGAAAAGTTTCGTAGTATTTCGAACCATCCTCAATTTAATTTGATTTTTTTGTCTGAAACTAGTATAAAATTGTGAATAATATACTACAATTTTTGACCGAAAATAGAATTTCAAAAAGTTTCATAGAATAATTTTGAGATAATTTTTTTGAATGGACTTCCATCATAACCTTCCCTCGTAACATATAGAAAGGATCTGAAAAGCTTCGTAGCATTTCAAACAATCCTCAATTTAATTTGATTTTTTGACGAAAACTAGTATAAAATTGTGTATAATATACTACGAATTTTTGACCCAAATAGTATTTAAAAAAATATCATTGAATCTAATTTTGAGATAATTTTTTTTCAGGGACTTCCATCATAACCTTCCCTCGTACCATATAGAAAGGATCTGGAAATTTTCGTAGCATTTAGAATAATCCTCAATTTAATTTGATTTTTATGACCGAAACTAGTATAAAATTGTGTATAATATACTAAAAGTTTTGAACGAAATTAGTATTTCAACCAGTTTCATAGAATCTAATTTTGAGATAATTTTTTGCATGGACTTCCATCATAACATTCCCTCGTAACATATAGAGAGGATCTGAAAATTTTCATAGCATTTGGAACAATCCTCGATTTAATTTTATTATTTGACCGAAACTAGTATAAAATTGTGTATAATATACTACAATTTTTGACCTAAACTAGCATTTCAAAAAGTGATATAGAATATAATTTTGAGATATTTTTTTGCATGGACTTCCATCATAACCTTCCCTCATACCATATAGAAAGGATCTGAAAACATTCGTATCATTTCGAACAATCCTCAATTTAATTTGAATTTTTTGACCAAAACTGGTATAAAATTGTGTATAATATACTACAATTTTTTTTACCCAAATAGTATTTCAAAAAATTTCATAGAATCTAATTTTGAGATAATTTTTTGCATGGACTTCCATCATAACCTTCCCTCGTAACATATATAAAGGATCTGAAATTCTTCGTATCATTTCGAACAAAGCTCAATTTAATTTGATTTTTTGTCGAAAACTAGTATAAAATTGTGTATAATATACTACAATATTTGACTGAAACTAGTATTTAAAAAAGTTTCATTGAATCTAATTTTGAGATAATTTTTTTGCATGGACTTCCATCATAACCCTCCCTTGTAACACATAGAAAGGATCTGAAACGTTTCGTAGCATTTCGAACAATCCTCAATTTAATTTGATTTTTTGATGATAATTTGTATTAAATTGTGTATAATATACTACAATCTTTTACCGAAACTAGTATTTCAAAAAGTTGTATAGAATCTAATTTTGAGATAATTTTTTGCATGGACTTCCATCATAACATTCCCTCGTAACATATAGAAAGGATATGAAAAGTTTCATAGCATTTTGAACAATCCTCGATTTATTTGATTATTTGACCGAAACTAGTATAAAATTGTGTATAATACTACGATTTTTGTCCAAAACTAGCATTCTAAAAGTTTTATCGAATTTTATTTTGAGATAATTTTTTTCTTGGACTTCCACCATAACCTTCCCTCGTACCATATAGAGAGAATCTGAAAAGTTTTGTAGCATTTCGAACAATCCTCAATTTAATTTGATTTTATGACCAAAACTAGTATAAAATTGTGTATAATATACAACGATTTTTTGACCGAAACTAGTATTTCAAAAAGTTTCATAGAATATAATTTGAGATATTTTTTTTGCATTGACTTCCATCATAACCTTCCCTCGTACAATATAGAAAGGATCTGAAAAGTTTCGTAGCATTTCGAACAATCCTCAATTTAATTTGAATTTTTTTACCGAAACTAGTATAAAATTGTGTATAATATACTAACATTTTTTGACCCAAATAATATTTCAAAATTTTTTATAGAATCTAATTTTGAGATAATTTTTTTGCATGGACTTCCATCATAACCTTCCCTCGTAACATATATAAAGGATCATAAAAGTTTTGTAGCATTTCGAACAATCCTCAATTTAATTTAATTTTTTGACCGAAACTAGTATAAAATTGTGTATAATAAACTACAATTTTTGAACGAAACTAGTATTTCAAAAAGTTTCATAGAAAATAATTTTGAGATTATTGTTTTCATGGACTTCCATCATAACCTTCCCTCGTAACATATATAAAGAATGAGAAAAGTTTCGTAGCATTTCGAACAATCCTCGATTTAATTTGATTTTTTGACAAAAACTAGTATAAAATTGTGTATAATATGCTACAATTTTTTTACCTAAACTAGTGTTTCAAAAAGTTTCATAGAATATAATTTTGAGATAATTTTTTTCATTGAATTCCATCATAGCCTTCCCTCGTAACATATATAAAGGATCATAAATGTTTCGTAGCATTTCGAAGAATCCTTAATTTAATTTGATTTTTTTCACCAAAACTAGTATAAAATTGTGTATAATACACTACGAATTTTTGACCCAAATAGTATTTCAAAAAGTTTCATTGAATCTAATTTTAAGACAATTTTTTTGCATGGACTTCCATCTTAACCTTCCCTCGTAACATATATCAAGGATCAGAAAAGTTTCGTAGTATTTCGAACCATCCTCAATTTAATTTGATTTTTTTGTCTGAAACTAGTATAAAATTATGAATAATATACTACAATTTTTGACCGAAAATAGAATTTTAAAAAGTTTCATAGAATAATTTTGAGATAATTTTTTTGAATGGACTTCCATCATAACCTTCCCTCGTAACATATAGAAAGGATCTGAAAAGCTTCGTAGCATTTCGAACAATCCTCAATTTAATTTGATTTTTTGACGAAAACTAGTATAAAATTGTGTATAATATACTACGAATTTTTGACCCAAATAGTATTTAAAAAAATATCATTGAATCTAATTTTGAGATAATTTTTTTTCAGGGACTTCCATCATAACCTTCCCTCGTACCATATAGAAAGGATCTGGAAATTTTCGTAGCATTTAGAATAATCCTCAATTTAATTTGATTTTTATGACCGAAACTAGTATAAAATTGTGTATAATATACTAAAAGTTTTGAACGAAATTAGTATTTCAACCAGTTTCATAGAATCTAATTTTGAGATAATTTTTTGCATGGACTTCCATCATAACATTCCCTCGTAACATATAGAGAGGATCTGAAAATTTTCATAGCATTTGGAACAATCCTCGATTTAATTTTATTATTTGACCGAAACTAGTATAAAATTGTGTATAATATACTACAATTTTTGACCTAAACTAGCATTTCAAAAAGTGATATAGAATATAATTTTGAGATATTTTTTTGCATGGACTTCCATCATAACCTTCCCTCATACCATATAGAAAGGATCTGAAAACATTCGTATCATTTCGAACAATCCTCAATTTAATTTGAATTTTTTGACCAAAACTGGTATAAAATTGTGTATAATATACTACAATTTTTTTTACCCAAATAGTATTTCAAAAAATTTCATAGAATCTAATTTTGAGATAATTTTTTGCATGGACTTCCATCATAACCTTCCCTCGTAACATATATAAAGGATCTGAAATTCTTCGTATCATTTCGAACAAAGCTCAATTTAATTTGATTTTTTGTCGAAAACTAGTATAAAATTGTGTATAATATACTACAATATTTGACTGAAACTAGTATTTAAAAAAGTTTCATTGAATCTAATTTTGAGATAATTTTTTTGCATGGACTTCCATCATAACCCTCCCTTGTAACACATAGAAAGGATCTGAAACGTTTCGTAGCATTTCGAACAATCCTCAATTTAATTTGATTTTTTGATGATAATTTGTATTAAATTGTGTATAATATACTACAATCTTTTACCGAAACTAGTATTTCAAAAAGTTGTATAGAATCTAATTTTGAGATAATTTTTTGCATGGACTTCCATCATAACATTCCCTCGTAACATATAGAAAGGATATGAAAAGTTTCATAGCATTTTGAACAATCCTCGATTTATTTGATTATTTGACCGAAACTAGTATAAAATTGTGTATAATACTACGATTTTTGTCCAAAACTAGCATTCTAAAAGTTTTATCGAATTTTATTTTGAGATAATTTTTTTCTTGGACTTCCACCATAACCTTCCCTCGTACCATATAGAGAGAATCTGAAAAGTTTTGTAGCATTTCGAACAATCCTCAATTTAATTTGATTTTATGACCAAAACTAGTATAAAATTGTGTATAATATACAACGATTTTTTGACCGAAACTAGTATTTCAAAAAGTTTCATAGAATATAATTTGAGATATTTTTTTTGCATTGACTTCCATCATAACCTTCCCTCGTACAATATAGAAAGGATCTGAAAAGTTTCGTAGCATTTCGAACAATCCTCAATTTAATTTGAATTTTTTTACCGAAACTAGTATAAAATTGTGTATAATATACTAACATTTTTTGACCCAAATAATATTTCAAAATTTTTTATAGAATCTAATTTTGAGATAATTTTTTTGCATGGACTTCCATCATAACCTTCCCTCGTAACATATATAAAGGATCATAAAAGTTTTGTAGCATTTCGAACAATCCTCAATTTAATTTAATTTTTTGACCGAAACTAGTATAAAATTGTGTATAATAAACTACAATTTTTGAACGAAACTAGTATTTCAAAAAGTTTCATAGAAAATAATTTTGAGATAATTGTTTTCATGGACTTCCATCATAACCTTCCCTCGTAACATATATAAAGAATGAGAAAAGTTTCGTAGCATTTCGAACAATCCTCGATTTAATTTGATTTTATGACAAAAACTAGTATAAAATTGTTTATAATATACTACGATTTTTTTACCTAAACTAGTGTTTCAAAAAGTTTCATAGAATATAATTTTGAGATAATTTTTTTCATTGAATTCCATCATAGCCTTCCCTCGTAACATATATAAAGGATCATAAATGTTTCGTAGCATTTCGAACAATCCTTAATTTAATTTGATTTTTTTCACCAAAACTAGTATAAAATTGTGTATAATACACTACGAATTTTTGACCCAAATAGTATTTCAAAAAGTGTCATTGAATCTAATTTTAAGACAATTTTTTTGCATGGACTTCCATCTTAACCTTCCCTCGTAACATATATCAAGGATCAGAAAAGTTTCGTAGTATTTCGAACCATCCTCAATTTAATTTGATTTTTTTGTCTGAAACTAGTATAAAATTATGAATAATATACTACAATTTTTGACCGAAAATAGAATTTTAAAAAGTTTCATAGAATAATTTTGAGATAATTTTTTTGAATGGACTTCCATCATAACCTTCCCTCGTAACATATAGAAAGGATCTGAAAAGCTTCGTAGCATTTCGAACAATCCTCAATTTAATTTGATTTTTTGACGAAAACTAGTATAAAATTGTGTATACTACGAATTTTTGACCCAAATAGTATTTAAAAAAATATCATTGAATCTTTGAATCTAATTTTGAGATAATTTTTTTTCAGGGACTTCCATCATAACCTTCCCTCGTACCATATAGAAAGGATCTGGAAATTTTCGTAGCATTTAGAATAATCCTCAATTTAATTTGATTTTTTTGAACGAAACTAGTATAAAATTGTGTATAATATACTAAAAGTTTTGAACGAAATTAGTATTTCAACCAGTTTCATAGAATCTAATTTTGAGATAATTTTTTGCATGGACTTCCATCATAAGATTCCCTCGTAACATATAGAGAGGATCTGAAAATTTTCATAGCATTTGGAACAATCCTCGATTTAATTTGATTATTTGACCGAAACTAGTATAAAATTGTGTATAATATACTACAATTTTTGACCTAAACTAGCATTTCAAAAAGTGATATAGAATATAATTTTGAGATATTTTTTTGCATGGACTTCCATCATAACCTTCCCTCATACCATATAGAAAGGATCTGAAAACATTCGTATCATTTCGAACAATCCTCAATTTAATTTGAATTTTTTGACCAAAACTGGTATAAAATTGTGTATAATATACTACAATTTTTTTTACCCAAATAGTATTTCAAAAAATTTCATAGAATCTAATTTTGAGATAATTTTTTGCATGGACTTCCATCATAACCTTCCCTCGTAACATATATAAAGGATCTGAAATTCTTCGTATCATTTCGAACAAAGCTCAATTTAATTTGATTTTTTGTCGAAAACTAGTATAAAATTGTGTATAATATACTACAATATTTGACTGAAACTAGTATTTAAAAAAGTTTCATTGAATCTAATTTTGAGATAATTTTTTTGCATGGACTTCCATCATAACCTTCCCTTGTAACACATAGAAAGGATCTGAAACGTTTCGTAGCATTTCGAACAATCCTCAATTTAATTTGATGTTTTGACGATAATTTGTATTAAATTGTGTATAATATACTACAATCTTTTACCGAAACTAGTATTTCAAAAAGTTGTATAGAATCTAATTTTGAGATAATTTTTTGCATGGACTTCCATCATAACATTCCCTCGTAACATATAGAAAGGATATGAAAAGTTTCATAGCATTTTGAACAATCCTCGATTTATTTGATTATTTAACCGAAACTAGTATAAAATTGTGTATAATACTACGATTTTTGTCCAAAACTAGCATTCTAAAAGTTTTATCGAATTTTATTTTGAGATAATTTTTTTCTTGGACTTCCACCATAACCTTCCCTCGTACCATATAGAGAGAATCTGAAAAGTTTTGTAGCATTTCGAACAATCCTCAATTTAATTTGATTTTATGACCAAAACAAGTATAAAATTGTGTATAATATACAACGATTTTTTGACCGAAACTAGTATTTCAAAAAGTTTCATAGAATATAATTTGAGATATTTTTTTTGCATTGACTTCCATCATAACCTTCCCTCGTACAATATAGAAAGGATCTGAAAAGTTTCGTAGCATTTCGAACAATCCTCAATTTAATTTGAATTTTTTGACCGAAACTAGTATAAAATTGTGTATAATATACTAAAATTTTTTGACCCAAATAATATTTCAAAATTTTTTATAGAATCTAATATTGAGATAATTTTTTTGCATGGACTTCCATCATAACCTTCCCTCGTAACATATATAAAGGATCATAAAAGTTTTGTAGCATTTCGAACAATCCTCAATTAAATTTTATTTTTTGACCGAAACTAGTATAAAATTGTGTATAATAAACTACAATTTTTGAACGAAACTAGTATTTCAAAAAGTTTCATAGAAAATAATTTTGAGATAATTGTTTTCATGGACTTCCATCATAACCTTCCCTCGTAACATATATAAAGAATGAGAAAAGTTTCGTAGCATTTCGAACAATCCTCGATTTAATTTGATTTTTTGACAAAAACTAGTATAAAATTTTGTATAATATACTACCATTTTTTTACCTAAACTAGTGTTTCAAAAAGTTTCATAGAATATAATTTTGAGATAATTTTTTTCATTGAATTCCATCATAGCCTTCCCTCGTAACATATATAAAGGATCATAAATGTTTCGTAGCATTTCGAACAATCCTTAATTTAATTTGATTTTTTTTCACCAAAACTAGTATAAAATTGTGTATAATACACTACGAATTTTTGACCCAAATAGTATTTCAAAAAGTTTCATTGAATCTAATTTTAAGACAATTTTTTTGCATGGACTTCCATCTTAACCTTCCCTCGTAACATATATCAAGGATCAGAAAAGTTTCGTAGTATTTCGAACCATCCTCAATTTAATTTGATTTTTTTGTCTGAAACTAGTATAAAATTGTGAATAATATACTACAATTTTTGACCGAAAATAGAATTTCAAAAAGTTTCATAGAATAATTTAGAGATAATTATTTTGAATGGACTTCCATCATAACCTTCCCTCGTAACATATAGAAAGGATCTGAAAAGCTTCGTAGCATTTCGAACAATCCTCAATTTAATTTGATTTTTTGACGAAAACTAGTATAAAATTGTGTATAATATACTACGAATTTTTGACCCAAATAGTATTTAAAAAAATATCATTGAATCTAATTTTGAGATAATTTTTTTTCAGGGACTTCCATCATAACCTTCCCTCGTACCATATAGAAAGGATCTGAAAATTTCCGTAGCATTTAGAATAATCCTCAATTTAATTTGATTTTTTTGACCGAAACTAGTATAAAATTGTGTATAATATACTAAAAGTTTTGAACGAAATTAGTATTTCAACCAGTTTCATAGAATCTAATTTTGAGATAATTTTTTGCATGGACTTCCATCATAACATTCCCTCGTAACATATAGAGAGGATCTGAAAATTTTCATAGCATTTGGAACAATCCTCGATTTAATTTGATTATTTGACCGAAACTAGTATAAAATTGTGTATAATATACTACAATTTTTGACCTAAACTAGCATTTCAAAAAGTGATATTGAATATAATTTTGAGATATTTTTTTGCATGGACTTCCATCATAACCTTCCCTCATACCATATAGAAAGGATCTGAAAACATTCGTATCATTTCGAATAATCCTCAATTTAATTTGAATTTTTTGACCAAAACTGGTATAAAATTGTGTATAATATACTACAATTTTTTTTACCCAAATAGTATTTCAAAAAATTTCATAGAATCTAATTTTGAGATAATTTTTTGTATGGACTTCCATCATAACCTTCCCTCGTAACATATATAAAGGATCTGAAATTCTTCGTATCATTTCGAACAAAGCTCAATTTAATTTGATTTTTTGTCGAAAACTAGTATAAAATTGTGTATAATATACTACAATATTTGACTGAAACTAGTATTTAAAAAAGTTTCATTGAATCTAATTTTGAGATAATTTTTTTGCATGGACTTCCATCATAACCTTCCCTTGTAACACATAGAAAGGAACTGAAACGTTTCGTAGCATTTCGAACAATCCTCAATTTAATTTGATTTTTTGACGATAATTTGTATTAAATTGTGTATAATATACTACAATCTTTTACCGAAATTAGTATTTCAAAAAGTTGTATAGAATCTAATTTTGAGATAATTTTTTGCATGGACTTCCATCATAACATTCCCTCGTAACATATAGAAAGGATATGAAAAGTTTCATAGCATTTTGAACAATCCTCGATTTATTTGATTATTTGACCGAAACTAGTATAAAATTGTGTATAATACTACGATTTTTGTCCAAAACTAGCATTCTAAAAGTTTTATCGAATTTTATTTTGAGATAATTTTTTTCTTGGACTTCCACCATAAACTTCACTCGTACCATATAGAGAGAATCTGAAAAGTTTTGTAGCATTTCGAACAATCCTCAATTTAATTTGATTTTATGACCAAAACTAGTATAAAATTGTGTATAATATACAACGATTTTTTGACCGAAACTAGTATTTCAAAAAGTTTCATAGAATATAATTTGAGATATTTTTTTGCATTGACTTCCATCATAACCTTCCCTCGTACAATATAGAAAGGATCTGAAAAGTTTCGTAGCATTTCGAACAATCCTCAATTTAATTTGAATTTTTTGACCGAAACTAGTATAAAATTGTGTATAATATACTAAAATTTTTTGACCCAAATAATATTTCAAATTTTTTTCTAGAATCTAATATTGAGATAATTTTTTTGAATGGACTTCCATCATAACCTTCCCTCGTAACATATATAAAGGATCATAAAAGTTTTGTAGCATTTCGAACAATCCTCAATTTAATTTTATTTTTTGACCGAAACTAGTATAAAATTGTGTATAATAAACTACAATTTTTGAGCGAAACTAGTATTTCAAAAAGTTTCATAGAAAATAATTTTGAGATAATTGTTTTCATGGACTTCCATCATAACCTTCCCTCGTAACATATATAAAGAATGAGAAAAGTTTCGTAGCATTTCGAACAATCCTCGATTTAATTTGATTTTTTGACAAAAACTAGTATAAAATTGTGTATAATATACTACGATTTTTTTACCTAAACTAGTGTTTCAAAAAGTTTCATAGAATATAATTTTGAGATAATTTTTTTCATTGAATTCCATCATAGCCTTCCCTCGTAACATATATAAAGGATCATAAATGTTTCGTAGCATTTCGAACAATCCTTAATTTCATTTGATTTTTTTCACCAAAACTAGTATAAAATTGTGTATAATACACTACGAATTTTTGACCCAAATAGTATTTCAAAAAGTTTCATTGAATCTAATTTTAAGACAATTTTTTTGCATGGACTTCCATCTTAACCTTCCCTCGTAACATATATCAAGGATCAGAAAAGTTTCGTAGTATTTCGAACCATCCTCAATTTAATTTGATTTTTTTGTCTGAAACTAGTATAAAATTGTGAATAATATACTACAATTTTTGACCGAAAATAGAATTTCAAAAAGTTTCATAGAATAATTTTGAGATAATTTTTTTGAATGGACTTCCATCATAACCTTCCCTCGTAACATATAGAAAGGATCTGAAAAGCTTCGTAGCATTTCGAACAATCCTCAATTTAATTTGATTTTTTGACGAAAACTAGTATAAAATTGTGTATAATATACTACGAATTTTTGACCCAAATAGTATTTAAAAAAATATCATTGAATCTAATTTTGAGATAATTTTTTTTCAGGGACTTCCATCATAACCTTCCCTCGTACCATATAGAAAGGATCTGAAAAATTTCGTAGCATTTAGAATAATCCTCAATTTAATTTGATTTTTTTGACCGAAACTAGTATAAAATTGTGTATAATATACTAAAAGTTTTGAACGAAATTAGTATTTCAACCAGTTTCATAGAATCTAATTTTGAGATAATTTTTTGCATGGACTTCCATCATAACATTCCCTCGTAACATATAGAGAGGATCTGAAAATTTTCATAGCATTTGGAACAATCCTCGATTTAATTTTATTATTTGACCGAAACTAGTATAAAATTGTGTATAATATACTACAATTTTTGACCTAAACTAGCATTTCAAAAAGTGATATAGAATATAATTTTGAGATATTTTTTTGCATGGACTTCCATCATAACCTTCCCTCATACCATATAGAAAGGATCTGAAAACATTCGTATCATTTCGAACAATCCTCAATTTAATTTGAATTTTTTGACCAAAACTGGTATAAAATTGTGTATAATATACTACAATTTTTTTTACCCAAATAGTATTTCAAAAAATTTCATAGAATCTAATTTTGAGATAATTTTTTGCATGGACTTCCATCATAACCTTCCCTCGTAACATATATAAAGGATCTGAAATTCTTCGTATCATTTCAAACAAAGCTCAATTTAATTTGATTTTTTGTCGAAAACTAGTATAAAATTGTGTATAATATACTACAATATTTGACTGAAACTAGTATTTAAAAAAGTTTCATTGAATCTAATTTTGAGATAATTTTTTTGCATGGACTTCCATCATAACCTTCCCTTGTAACACATAGAAAGGATCTGAAACGTTTCGTAGCATTTCGAACAATCCTCAATTTAATTTGATTTTTTGACGATAATTTGTATTAAATTGTGTATAATATACTACAATCTTTTACCGAAACTAGTATTTCAAAAAGTTGTATAGAATCTAATTTTGAGATAATTTTTTGCATGGACTTCCATCATAACATTCCCTCGTAACATATAGAAAGGATATGAAAAGTTTCATAGCATTTTGAACAATCCTCGATTTATTTGATTATTTGACCGAAACTAGTATAAAATTGTGTATAATACTACGATTTTTGTCCAAAACTAGCATTCTAAAAGTTTTATCGAATTTTATTTTGAGATAATTTTTTTCTTGGACTTCCACCATAACCTTCCCTCGTACCATATAGAGAGAATCTGAAAAGTTTTGTAGCATTTCGAACAATCCTCAATTTAATTTGATTTTATGACCAAAACTAGTATAAAATTGTGTATAATATACAACGATTTTTTGACCGAAACTAGTATTTCAAAAAGTTTCATAGAATATAATTTGAGATATTTTTTTTGCATTGACTTCCATCATAACCTTCCCTCGTACAATATAGAAAGGATCTGAAAAGTTTCGTAGCATTTCGAACAATCCTCAATTTAATTTGAATTTTTTGACCGAAACTAGTATAAAATTGAGTATAATATACTCAAATTTTTTGACCCAAATAATATTTCAAAATTTTTTATAGAATCTAATTTTGAGATAATTTTTTTGCATGGACTTCCATCATAACCTTCCCTCGTAACATATATAAAGGATCATAAAAGTTTTGTAGCATTTCGAACAATCCTCAATTTTATTTTATTTTTTGACCGAAACTAGTATAAAATTGTGTATAATAAACTACAATTTTTGAACGAAACTAGTATTTCAAAAAGTTTCATAGAAAATAATTTTGAGATAATTGTTTTCATGGACTTCCATCATAACCTTCCCTCGTAACATATATAAAGAATGAGAAAAGTTTCGTAGCATTTCGAACAATCCTCGATTTAATTTGATTTTTTGACAAAAACTAGTATAAAATTGTGTATAATATACTACGATTTTTTTACCTAAACTAGTGTTTCAAAAAGTTTCATAGAATATAATTTTGAGATAATTTTTTTCATTGAATTCCATCATAGCCTTCCCTCGTAACATATATAAAGGATCATAAATGTTTCGTAGCATTTCGAACAATCCTTAATTTAATTTGATTTTTTTCACCAAAACTAGTATAAAATTGTGTATAATACACTACGAATTTTTGACCCAAATAGTATTTCAAAAAGTTTCATTGAATCTAATTTTAAGACAATTTTTTTGCATGGACTTCCATCTTAACCTTCCCTCGTAACATATATCAAGGATCAGAAAAGTTTCGTAGTATTTCGAACCATCCTCAATTTAATTTGATTTTTTTGTCTGAAACTAGTATAAAATTGTGAATAATATACTACAATTTTTGACCGAAAATAGAATTTCAAAAAGTTTCATAGAATAATTTTGAGATAATTTTTTTGAATGGACTTCCATCATAACCTTCCCTCGTAACATATAGAAAGGATCTGAAAAGCTTCGTAGCATTTCGAACAATCCTCAATTTAATTTGATTTTTTGACGAAAACTAGTATAAAATTGTGTATAATATACTACGAATTTTTGACCCAAATAGTATTTAAAAAAATATCATTGAATCTAATTTTGAGATAATTTTTTTTCAGGGACTTCCATCATAACCTTCCCTCGTACCATATAGAAAGGATCTGAAAATTTTCGTAGCATTTAGAATAATCCTCAATTTAATTTGATTTTTTTGACCGAAACTAGTATAAAATTGTGTATAATATACTAAAAGTTTTGAACGAAATTAGTATTTCAACCAGTTTCATAGAATCTAATTTTGAGATAATTTTTTGCATGGACTTCCATCATAACATTCCCTCGTAACATATAGAGAGGATCTGAAAATTTTCATAGCATTTGGAACAATCCTCGATTTAATTTGATTATTTGACCGAAACTAGTATAAAATTGTCTATAATATACTGCAATTTTTGACCTAAACTAGCATTTCAAAAAGTGATATAGAATATAATTTTGAGATATTTTTTTGCATGGACTTCCATCATAACCTTCCCTCATACCATATAGAAAGGATCTGAAAACATTCGCATCATTTCGAACAATCCTCAATTTAATTTGAATTTTTTGACCAAAACTGGTATAAAATTGTGTATAATATACTACAATTTTTTTTACCCAAATAGTATTTCAAAAAATTTCATAGAATCTAATTTTGAGATAATTTTTTGCATGGACTTCCATCATAACCTTCCCTCGTAACATATATAAAGGATCTGAAATTCATCGTATCATTTCGAACAAAGCTCAATTTAATTTGATTTTTGGTCGAAAACTAGTATAAAATTGTGTATAATATACTACAATATTTGACTGAAACTAGTATTTAAAAAAGTTTCATTGAATCTAATTTTGAGATAATTTTTTTGCATGGACTTCCATCATAACCTTCCCTTGTAACACATAGAAAGGATCTGAAACGTTTCGTAGCATTTCGAACAATCCTCAATTTAATTTGATTTTTTGACGATAATTTGTATTAAATTGTGTTTAATATACTACAATCTTTTACCGAAACTAGTATTTCAAAAAGTTGTATAGAATCTAATTTTGAGATAATTTTTTGCATGGACTTCCATCATAACATTCCCTCGTAACATATAGAAAGGATATGAAAAGTTTCATAGCATTTTGAACAATCCTCGATTTATTTGATTATTTGACCGAAACTAGTATAAAATTGTGTATAATACTACGATTTTTGTCCAAAACTAGCATTCTAAAAGTTTTAACGAATTTTATTTTGAGATAATTTTTTTCTTGGACTTCCACCATAACCTTCCCTCGTACCATATAGAGAGAATCTGAAAAGTTTTGTAGCATTTCGAACAATCCTCAATTTAATTTGATTTTATGACCAAAACTAGTATAAAATTGTGTTTAATATACAACGATTTTTTGACCGAAACTAGTATTTCAAAAAGTTTCATAGAATATAATTTGAGATATTTTTTTTGCATTGACTTCCATCATAACCTTCCCTCGTACAATATAGAAAGGATCTGAAAAGTTTCGTAGCATTTCGAACAATCCTCAATTTAATTTGAATTTTTTGACCGAAACTAGTATAAAATTGAGTATAATATACTCAAATTTTTTGACCCAAATAATATTTCAAAATTTTTTATAGAATCTAATTTTGAGATAATTTTTTTGCATGGACTTCCATCATAACCTTCCCTCGTAACATATATAAAGGATCATAAAAGTTTTGTAGCATTTCGAACAATCCTCAATTTTATTTTATTTTTTGACCGAAACTAGTATAAAATTGTGTATAATAAACTACAATTTTTGAACGAAACTAGTATTTCAAAAAGTTTCATAGAAAATAATTTTGAGATAATTGTTTTCATGGACTTCCATCACAACCTTCCCTCGTAACATATATAAAGAATGAGAAAAGTTTCGTAGCATTTCGAACAATCCTCGATTTAATTTGATTTTTTGACAAAAACTAGTATAAAATTGTGTATAATATACTACGATTTTTTTACCTAAACTAGTGTTTCAAAAAGTTTCATAGAATATAATTTTGAGATAATTTTTTTCATTGAATTCCATCATAGCCTTCCCTCGTAACATATATAAAGGATCATAAATGTTTCGTAGCATTTCGAACAATCCTTAATTTAATTTGATTTTTTTCACCAAAACTAGTATAAAATTGTGTATAATACACTACGAATTTTTGACCCAAATAGTATTTCAAAAAGTTTCATTGAATCTAATTTTAAGACAATTTTTTTGCATGGACTTCCATCTTAACCTTCCCTCGTAACATATATCAAGGATCAGAAAAGTTTCGTAGTATTTCGAACCATCCTCAATTTAATTTGATTTTTTTGTCTGAAACTAGTATAAAATTGTGAATAATATACTACAATTTTTGACCGAAAATAGAATTTCAAAAAGTTTCATAGAATAATTTTGAGATAATTTTTTTGAATGGACTTCCATCATAACCTTCCCTCGTAACATATAGAAAGGATCTGAAAAGCATCGTAGCATTTCGAACAATCCTCAATTTAATTTGATTTTTTGACGAAAACTAGTATAAAATTGTGTATAATATACTACGAATTTTTGACCCAAATAGTATTTAAAAAAATATCATTGAATCTAATTTTGAGATAATTTTTTTTCAGGGACTTCCATCATAACCTTCCCTCGTACCATATAGAAAGGATCTGAAAATTTTCGTAGCATTTAGAATAATCCTCAATTTAATTTGATTTTTTTGACCGAAACTAGTATAAAATTGTGTATAATATACTAAAAGTTTTGAACGAAATTAGTATTTCAACCAGTTTCATAGAATCTAATTTTGAGATAATTTTTTGCATGGACTTCCATCATAACATTCCCTCGTAACATATAGAGAGGATCTGAAAATTTTCATAGCATTTGGAACAATCCTCGATTTAATTTGATTATTTGACCGAAACTAGTATAAAATTGTCTATAATATACTGCAATTTTTGACCTAAACTAGCATTTCAAAAAGTGATATAGAATATAATTTTGAGATATTTTTTTGCATGGACTTCCATCATAACCTTCCCTCATACCATATAGAAAGGATCTGAAAACATTCGTATCATTTCGAACAATCCTCAATTTAATTTGAATTTTTTGACTAAAACTGGTATAAAATTGTGTATAATATACTACAATTTTTTTTTACCCAAATAGTATTTCAAAAAGTTTCATAGAATCTAATTTTGAGATAATTTTTTGCATGGACTTCCATCATAACCTTCCCTCGTAACATATATAAAGGATCTGAAATTCTTCGTATCATTTCGAACAATGCTCAATTTAATTTGATTTTTTTTCGAAAACTAGTATAAAATTGTGTATAATATACTACAATATTTGACTGAAACTAGTATTTAAAAAAGTTTCATTGAATCTAATTTTGAGATAATTTTTTTGCATGGACTTCCATCATAACCTTCCCTTGTAACACATAGAAAGGATCTGAAACGTTTCGTAGCATTTCGAACAATCCTCAATTTAATTTGATTTTTTGACGATAATTTGTATTAAATTGTGTATAATATACTACAATCTTTTACCGAAACTAGTATTTCAAAAAGTTGTATAGAATCTAATTTTGAGATAATTTTTTGCATGGACTTCCATCATAACATTCCCTCGTAACATATAGAAAGGATATGAAAAGTTTCATAGCATTTTGAACAATCCTCGATTTATTTGATTATTTGACCGAAACTAGTATAAAATTGTGTATAATACTACGATTTTTGTCTAAAACTAGCATTCTAAAAGTTTTATCGAATTTTATTTTGAGATAATTTTTTTCTTGGACTTCCACCATAACCTTCCCTCGTACCATATAGAGAGAATCTGAAAAGTTTTGTAGCATTTCGAACAATCCTCAATTTAATTTGATTTTATGACCAAAACTAGTATAAAATTGTGTATAATATACAACGATTTTTTGACCGAAACTATTATTTCAAAAAGTTTCATAGAATATAATTTTGAGATATTTTTTTGCATTGACTTCTATCATAACCTTCCCTCGTACCATATAGAAAGGATCTGAAAAGTTTCGTAGCATTTCGAACAATCTTCAATTTAATTTGAATTTTTTGACCGAAACTAGTATAAAATTGTGTATAATATACTACAATTTTTTGACCCAAATAATATTTCAAAAAATTTTATAGAATCTAATTTTGAGATAATTTTTTTGCATGGACTTCCATCATAACCTTCCCTCGTAACATATATAAACGATCAGAAAACTTTGTAGCATTTCGAACAATCTTCAATTTAATTTGATTTTTTGATCGAAATTAGTATAAAATTGTGTATAATAAACTACAATTTTTGACCGAAACTAGTACTTCAAAAAGTTTCATAGAAAATAATTTTGAGATAATTGTTTGCATGGACTTCCATCATAACCTTCCCTCGTAACATATATAAAGGATGAGAAAAGTTTCGTAGCATTTCAAAGAATCCTCGATTTAATTTGATTTTTTGACGAAAACTATTATAAAATTGTGTATAATATACTATGATTTTTTACCTAAACTAGTATTTCAAAAAGTTTCATAGAATATAATTTTGAGATAATTGTTTTCATGGAATTCCATCATAACCTTCCCTCGTAACATATATAAAGGATCAGAAATGTTTCGTAGCATTTCGAACAATCCTCAATTTAATTTGATTTTTTTCATTGAAACTAGTATAAAATTGTGTATAATATACTACGAATTTTTGACCCAAATAGTATTTCAAAAAATTTCGTTGAATCTAATTTTGTGATAATTTTTTTGCATGGACTTCCATCATAACCTTCCCTCGTAACATATATCAATGATCATAAAAGTTTCGTAGCATTTCGAACCATCCTCAATTTAATTTGATTTTTTTGTCCGAAACTAGTATAAAATTGTGAATAATATACTACAATTTTTCACCGAAACTAGTATTTCAAAAAGATTCATAGAATAATTTTGAGATAATTTTTTTGCTTGGACTTCCATCATAACATTCCCTCGTAACATATATCAAGGATCGGAAAAGTTTCGTAGTATTTCGAACCATCCTCAATTTAATTTGATTTTTTTGTCTGAAACTAGTATAAAATTGTGAATAATATACTACAATTTTTGACCGAAACTATTATTTCAAAAAGTTTCATAGAATAATTTTGAGATAATTTTTTTGCATGAACTTCCATCATAACCTTCCCTCGTAACATATAGAAAGGATCTGAAAAGCCTTGTAGCATTTCGAACAATCCTCAATTTAATTTGATTTTTTGACGAAAACTAGTATGAAATTGTGTATAATATACTACGAATTTTTGACCCAAATAGTATTTCAAAAAATATCATTGTATCTAATTTTGATATAATTTTTTTTCAAGGACTTCCATCATAACCTTCCCTCGTAACATATTGAAAGGATATGAAAATTTTCGTAGCGTTAAGAATAATCTTCGATTTAATTTGATTTTTTTGACCGAAACTAGTATAAAATTGTGTATAATATACTACAAGTTTTGAACGAAAGTAGTATTTCAAATAGTTTCATAGAATCTAATTTTGAGATAATTTTTTGCATGGACTTCCATCATAACATTCCCTCGTAACATATAGAGAGGATCTGAAAATTTTCATAGCATTTGGAACAATCCTCGATTTAATTTGATTATTTGACCGAAACTAGTATAAAATTGTGTATAATATACTATGATTTTTGACCTAAACTAGCATTTCAAAAAGTGATATAGAATATAATTTTGAGATATTTTTTTGCATGGACTTCCATCATAACCGTCCCTCATACCATATAGAAAGGATCTGAAAAAATTCGTATCATTTCGAACAATCCTCAATTTAATTTGAATATTTTGACCGAAACTAGTATAAAATTGTGTATAATATACTACAATTTTTTTTACCCAAATAGCATTTCCATCATAACCTTCTCTCGTAACATATATAAAGGATCTGAAATTCTTTGTAGCATTTCGAACAAAGTTCAATTTAATTTGATTTTTTGTCGAAAACTAGTATAAAATTGTGTATAATATACTACAATTTTTGACCGAACTAGTATTTCAAAAAGTTTCATAGAATCTAATTTTGAGATATTTTTTTTGCATGGACTTCCATCATAACCTTCCCTCGTAACATATATAAAGGAACTGAAATTCTTCGTAGCATTTCGAACAAAGCTCAATTTAATTTGATTTTTTGTCGAAAACTAGTATAAATTGTGTATAATATACTACAATATTTGACCGAAACTAGTATTTCAAAAAGTTTCATTGAATCTAATTTTGAGATAATTTTTTTGCATGGACTTCCATCATAACCTTCCCTTGTAACACATAGAAAGGATCTGAAATGTTTCGTAGCATTTCGAACAATCCTCAATTTAATTTGATTTTTTGACAATAATTTGTATTAAATTGTGTATAATATACTACAATTTTTTACCGAAACTAGTATTTCAAAAAGTTGTATAGAATCTAATTTTGAGATAATTTTTTGCATGGACTACCATCATAACATTCCCTCGTAACATATAGAAAGGATTTTGAAAAGTTTCATAGCATTTTGAACAATCCTCGATTTATTTGATTATTTGACCGAAACTAGTATAAAATTGTGTATAATACTACAATTTTTGTCCAAAACTAGCATTCTAAAAGTTTTATCGAGTTTTATTTTGAGATAATTTTTTTTCTTGGACTTCCACCATAACTTTCCCTCGTACCATATAGAGAGAATCTGAAAAGTTTTGTAGCATTTCGAACAATCTTCAATTTAATTTGATTTTATGACCAAAACTAGTATAAAATTGTGTATAATATACAACGATTTTTTGACCGAAACTAGTATTTCAAAAAGTTTCATAGAATATAATTTTGAGATATTTTTTTGCATTGACTTCCATCATAACCTTCCCTCGTACCATATAGGAAGGATCTGAAAAGTTTCGTAGCATTTCGAACAATCCTCAATTTAATTTGAATTTTTTGACCGAAACTAGTATAAAATTGTGTATAATATACTACAATTTTTTGACCCAAATAATATTTCAAAAATTATTGTAGAATCTAATTTTGAGATAATTTTTTTGCATGGACTTTCATCATAACCTTCCCTCGTAACATATATAAAGGATCATAAAAGTTTTGTAGCATTTCGAACAATCCTCAATTTAATTTGATTTTTTGACTGAAATTATTATAAAATTGTGTATAATAAACAACAATTTTTGACCGAAACTAGTATTTAAAAAAGTTTCATAGAATATAATTTTGAGATAATTTTTTTCATGGAATTCCATCATAACCTTCCCTCGTAACATATATAAAGGATCAGAAATGTTTCGTAGCATTTCGAACAATCCTCAATTTAATTTGATTATTTTCATTGAAATTATTATAAAATTGTGTATAATATACTACAAATTTTTGACCCAAATTGTATTTCAATATATTTAATTGAATCTAATTTTGAGATAATTTTTTTGCATGGACTTCCATCATAACCTTCCCTTGTACCATAAAGAAAGGATCATAAAAGTTTCGTAGCATTTCGAACCATCCTCAATTTAATTTGATTTTTTTGTCTGAAACTAGTATAAAATTGTGTATAATATACTACAATTTTTGACCGAAACTAGTATTTCAAAAAGTTTCATAGAATAATTTTGAGATAAATTTTTTGCATGAACTTCCATCATAACCTTCCCTCGTAACATATAGAAAGGATCTGAAAAGCTTCGTAGCATTTCGAACAATCCTCAATTTAATTTGATTTTTTGACGAAAACTAGTATAAAATTGTGTATAATAAATATACTACAAAATTTTGACCCAAATAGTATTTCAAAAAATATCATTGAATCTAATTTTGATATTTTTTTTTCAGGGACTTCCATCATAACCTTCCCACGTACCATATAGAAAGGATCTGAAAAATTTCGTAGCATTTAGAATAATCCTCAATTTAATTTAATTTTTTTGACCGAAACTAGTATAAAATTGTTTATAGTATATTACATGTTTTGCACGAAGTAGTATTTCAAACGGTTTCATAGAATCTAATTTTTAGATAATTTTTTGCATGGACTTCCATCATAACATTCCCTCGTAACATATAGAAAGGATCTGAAATTTTTCATAGCATTTTGAACAATCATCGATTTAATTTAATTATTTGACCGAAACTAGTATAAAATTGTGTATAATATACGAAGATTTTTGACCTAAACTAGCAATACAAAAAGTTATATAGAATATAATTTTGAGATATTTTTTTGCATGGACTTCCATCATAACCTTCCCTCAAACAATATAGAAAGGATCTGGAAAAAAATCGAATGATTTCGAACAATCCTCAATTTAATTTGAATTTTTTGACCGAAACTAGTATAAAATTGTGTATAAGATACTACAATTTTTTTACCCAAATAGTATTTCAAAATATTTCATAGAATCTAATTTTGAGATAATTTTTTTGCATGGACTTCCATCATAACCTTCCCTCGTAACATATATAAAGGATATGAAATTCTTCGTAGCATTTCGAACAAAGCTCAATTTAATTTAATTTTTTGTCGAAAACTAGTATAAAATTGTGTATAATATACTACAATATTTGACTGAAACTAGTATTTCAAAAAGTTTCATTGAATCTAATTTTGAGATAATTTTTTTGCATGGACTTCCATCATAACCTTCCCTTGTAACACATAGAAAGGATCTGAAACGTTTCATAGCATTTCGAACAATCCTCAATTTAATTTGATTTTTTGACGATAATTTGTATTAAATTGTGTATAATATACTACAGTTTTTTTTAACGAAACTAGTATTTCAAAAAGTTGTATAGAATCTAATTTTGAGATAATTTTTTGCATGGACTTCCATCATAACATTCCCTCGTAACATATAGAAAGGATTTTAAAAGTTTCATAGCATTTTGAAGAATCCTCAATTTTATTTGATTATTTGACCGAAACTAGTATAAAATTGTGTATAATACTACGTTTTTGTCCAAAACTAGCATTCTAAAAGTTTTATCGAATTTTATTTTGAGATAATTTATTTTCTTGGACTTCCACCATAACATACCCTCGTACCATATAGAGAGAAATTGAAAAGTTTTGTAGCATTTCGAATAATCCTCAATTTAATTTGATTTTATGACCAAAACTAGTATAAAATTGTGTATAATATACAACGATTTTTAGACCGAAACTAGTATTTCAAAAAGTTTCATAGAATTTAATTTTGAGATATTTTTTTGCATTGACTTCCATCATAACCTTCCCTTGTACCATAAAGAAAGGATCTGAAAAGTTTCATAGCATTTTGAACAATCCTCAATTTAATTTGAATTTTTTGACGGAAAACTAGTATAAAATTGTGTATAATATACTAAAAGTTTTTGACCCAAATAATATTTCAAAATGTTTTATAGAATCTAATTTTGAGATAATTTTTTTGCATGGACTTCCATCATAACCTTCCCTCGTAACATATATAAAGGATCAGAAAAGTTTTGTAGCATTTCGAACAATCCTGAATTTAATTTGATTTTTTGACCGAAACTAGTATAAAATTGTGTATAATAAACTACAATTTTTGACCGAAACTAGTATTTCAAAAAGTTTCATAGAAAATAATTTTGAGATAATTGTTTGCATGGACTTCCATCATAACCTTCCCTCGTAACATATATAAAGGATGAGAAAAGTTTCGTAGCATTTCGAACAATCCTCGATTTAATTTGATTTTTTGACGAAAACTAGTATAAAATTGTGTATAATATACTACCGTTTTTTTACCTAAACTAGTATTTCAAAAAGTTTCATAGAATATAATTTTGAGATAATTTTTTTCTTTGAATTCCATCATAACCTTCCCTCATACCATATATAAAGGATCAGAAATGTTTCGTAGCATTTCAAATAATCCTCAATTTAATTTGATTTTTTTCACCGAAACTATTATAAAATTGTGTATAATATAATACGAATTTTTGACCCAAACAGTATTTCAAAAAATTTCATTGAATCTAATTTTAATATAATTTTTTTGCATGGACTTCCATCATACCCTTCCCTCGTAACATATATCAAGGATCAGAAAAGTTTCGTAGTATTTCGAACCATCCTCAATTTGATTTGATTTATTTGTCTGAAACTAGTATAAAATTGTGAATAATATACTACAATTTTTGACCGAAACTAGTATTTCAAAAAGTTTCATAGAATAATTTTGAGATAATTTTTTTGCATGGACTTCCATCATAACCTTCCCTCGTAACATATAGAAAGGATCTGAATTTCTTCGTAGCATTTCGAACAAACCTCAATTTAATTTGATTTTTTGTCGAAAACTAGTATAAAATTGTGTATAATATACTACAATATTTCCCCGAAACTAGTATTTCAAAAAGTTTCATTGAATCTAATTTAGAGATAATTTTTTTGCATGGACTTCCATCATAACCTTCTCTTGTAACACATAGAAAGGATCTGAAAAGTTTCGTAGCATTTCGAACAATCCTCAATTTAATTTGATTTTTTGACGATAATTTGAATTAAATTGTGTATAATATTCTACAATTTTTTACCGAAACTAGTATTTCAAAAAGTTGCATAGAATCTAATTTTGAGATAATTTTTTGCATGGACTTCCAACATAATATTCCCTCGTAACATATAGAAAGGATCTGAAAAGTTTCATAGCATTTTGAACAATCCTCGATTTTATTTGATTATTTGACCGAAACTAGTATAAAATTGTGTATAATACTACAATTTTTGTCCAAAACTAGCATTATAAAAGTTTTATAAAATTTTATTTTGAGATAATTTTTTTTCTTGGACTTCCACCATAACCTTCCCTTGTACCATATAGAGAAAATCTGAAAAGTTTTGTAGCATTTCGAACAATCCTCAATTTAATTTGATTTTATGACCAAAACTAGTATAAAATTGTGTATAATATACAACGATTTTTTGACCGAAACTAGTATTTCAAAAAGTTTCATAGAATATAATTTTGAGATATGTTTTTTGCATTGACTTCCATCATAACATTTCCTCGTACCACATAGAAAGGATCTGAAAAGTTTCGTAGCATTTCGAACAATCCTCAATTTAATTTGAGTTTTTTGACCGAAACTAGTATAAAATTGTGCATAATATACTACAATTTTTTGACCCAAATAATATTTCAAAAAATTTTATAGAATCTAATTTTGAGATAATTTTTTTGCATGGACTTCTATCATAACCTTCCCTCGTAACATATATAAAGGATCATAAAAGTTTTGTAGTATTTCGAACAATCTTCAATTTATTTTGATTTTTTGACCGAAATTAGTATAAAATTGTGTATAATAAACTACAATTTTTGACCGAAACTAGTATTTCAAAAACTTTCATAGAATATAATTTTGAGATGATTTTTTTCATGGAATTCCATCATAACCTTCCCTCGTAACATATATAAAGGATGAGAAAAGTTTCGTAGCATTTCAAACAATCCTCGATTTAATTTGATTTTTTTCACCGAAACTAGTATAAAATTGTGTATAATATACTACGAATTTTTGACCCAAATAGTATTTCAAAAAATTTCATTGAATCTAATTTTAAGATAATTTTTTTGCATGGACTTCCATCATAACCTTCCCTCGTAACATATATCAAGGATCAGAAAAGTTTCGTAGCATTTCGAACCATCCTCAATTTAATTTGATTTTTTTATCCGAAACTAGTATAAAATTGTGAATAATATACTACAATTTTTGACCGAAACTAGTATTTCAAAAAGCTTCATAGAATAATTTTGAGATAATTTTTTTGCATGGACTTCCATCATAACCTTCCCTCGTAACATATAGAAAGGATCTGAAAAGCTTCGTAGCATTTCGAACAATCCTCAATTTAATTTGAATTTTTTGACCGAAACTAGTATAAAATTGTGTATAATATACTACAATTTTTTTACCCAAATAGTATTTCAAAAAATTTCATAGATCTAATGTTGAGATAATTTTTTTGCATGGACTTCCATCATAACCTTCCCTCGTAACATATATAAAGGATCTGAAATTCTCCGTAGCATTTTGAACAAACCTCAATTTAATTTGATTTTTTGTCGAAATCTAGTATAAAGTTGTGTATAATATACTACAATATTTGACCGAAACTAGTATTTTAAAAAGTTTCATTGAATCTAATTTTGAGATATTTTTTTGCATGGACTTCCATTATAACCTTCTCTTGTAACACATAGAACGAATCTGAAAAGTTTCGTAGCATTTCGAACTATCCACAATTTAATTTTATTTTTTGACTATAATTTGTTTAAAATTGTGTATAATATACTACAATTTTTGACTGAACCTAGTATTTCAAAAAGTTGCATAGAATCTAATTTTGAGATAATATTTTGCATGGACTTCCATCATAACATTCCCTCGTAACATATAGAAAGGATTTGAAAAGTTTCATAGCATTTTGAACAATCCTCGATTTTATTTGATTATTTGACCGAAACTAGTATAAAATTGTGTATAATACTACGATTTTTGACCAAAACTAGTGTAGCGGTAAAATCATGAGTGTAAGCTATTCTCTAACTTAAATCTAGGTAAATAGAGTCGCCACCGTGCTTTTATTTTATTCCAAATGGAAAAGGGAAAAAGAGCGAATAAAACCTAATGAATCTAAAAGCAAAAAGCTAAAAGAATCAAACAGAGAACGGGCAAGGGGATAGGTTACACAATGGGAAGGTTTTACGCACCCAAAATGTTCGTGGTACTCCACGGGAGCCCTTTGAAATATTTATTGCTTTTTTTTTTTGTTTGAAAATGGTTTATTTGAAAGTGATTGAAGAGATGAGAAAAGAAATGTTTTTTTAATATTTTTGTGTTTGAAGAGACGATTGTCTCATGCCTACGTACCCACAAAGTGCAATGCGAGATCAAAACCTCGTAGTTCGTGGTACAAAATGTGAAAAGAAGCAATGAGTTGAGTTGATTTTAAAATTTAGAGATAAGTCATCATTCTTTAGCGAATAATTCCGCTAGAAAGAATGAATCATATCTAAACATATGAAAAGAAAAGTGCACGAAGGCACAAAAACAATTGAATGAGTTTTGCATTTTTAAAAGTCTTGAAAAGAAAGTTTCGATATGCTTATGTGGTTTAGCATTTACTAAGAAAATGAAATGAAAAGGTAAAACCGCATGACCTAAGTCAAGGTTTGATTGTGAAAATGTTTGAAGTTTTAAAATGAAGAAGGATTTTGAAAATAGGAAGAAGATTTGAAAATTTAAGAAGTGGGAAGAGATGAAGGGACTATCCTAAGACTTGAAAGTAAAAGTTAAGGGAAGAGCATCCAAACTGTATGGTGAACATTCTTCGAAACAATAAGACTTCCATCTTCATAAACAAGTGAACTAAATCGGCTAATAGTCTTCAATCCATAATAGCTCAAGCAAAGGAATGATCCTAGAATCTAAGTCCAAATTCCAAATCCAATGCTAAGGATAGTGGCCATAGTCCGAAATTAAAGTCACACGTCTTTTAGATGTTTAATCCGTTATTAATGTTTTTGCGTCCAAATGGACAAAGGAAAAATCACAAGCATAACAATATAAACATAAGCAATATGGTGAATGATATAGTATAATAAAAGCATAATAAAAGAGATAAGGAGTGAGAGATTGAAATAAAGAGGATAAGGTGCGAGAATGAATTAAAATGTTAGTATATTAATAGTATAATAATATTTACATAGCATTGGCATGATGAACTTAATCAAACACAACCAAAAAGAAATAACCAAAATCGAGAGGCAACCGGATCCAAATGGATCTTATTCCATATTCGGGACAAGTTTAGGTCTATGTTAAGCAATCGCCGAGTAATTTACGAAGTAATTACCCTACAAATGAGGCCGGCCACCACCAATTAAGACGGAAAATATTTGTGCTAATACATGTTAGAGAAATGATATTATAGATCATTCTCCGAAAACATGTCGCACGAAAAGAAAAGTGGTAACGGTCGAATCTTAATCGAAATTTCACATTGATTTATCGAATGCAACCTATCACGATCCCAAAGTATGGAGAATGATCCAAATGATCATTCATCCATAGATTTGAAATAATGAAGATTAAACATCTTCGAAAATCAATAATCTACAAATCGGAGATTTCATCGACCAAAAGAAAAAAAAGATGAAGAGAAATATGGATTTAATATTATAATCCATAAAAAAAATACTAAAAATATTTTTAAAACTTCTTTTCAACAATTCTTTTCCAAAATTCAGAAATCAATAAATAAATAAAAAATCAAAGAACAAAAAAGATGGAGTTAAAGAAAATATAAAAAAAATGAAGAAGAAAAGAGGTAAGAAGAAGCAATTGTATGGTGGTAATAGTTATTGGACTTAAATTGCACTTAAGCCCAAACTAATACACCAATTTTATAAAATAAAAACAAATCAAAAAGAAGGAGAATAGTCTTCTTCTTCTTCCTTGTAGTAATCGTGAATCACCACCACCATTTGTCAATCTTCAAAATTTTGAGTTCCATCAAATCGGAGCGACGGAGCTCAAACCATATACCGTTGAGATCGTGAGACGGAGAGGATTCCAAATATGTAATTATAATTAACAGAGAATAAAAGAGTAGAGAGAAACAGAGCTCCGAATAACCGACGAAAATTTCCAACTACCTCAAAAAATTAAAGCAAGACTCCTCTTCCACTTCTAATCTCTTCTTCTTGTTGTTGTATGAAGAAATCCACTCTTAGAAACGATTTTTGATGAAGATTTGAAGAATTGGTTGAAGCTTTGGTTTTGGAATTTTAATGGAGTTTTTGAATTTGGAGGTGTTTTTTCAGGGATTCAAGAGGCTCTCAAAGCTTAAAAATTAATGAGAAGTGTGCTCTATTTATAGAATTGGAGAATGAAATTTGAATAAAAAATTGGTGATGACATTTTTAAATTTTCGGATGCCGTTTTGGAGCTTTTTTTGTGCGTTTTGGATCACACGAAGAACGCTTGTAACTTGCTAAATTTTGTGATATTTTCCTTGCGTTTTACTCTCTCAACACTTGCGTTTTGATGGCTGCTTGTTGTGTGATTGTTCCGCGTGATATTTGCTTGTGGCTTATGATGAAACACGTGTGGTTGTAGCACTGATTTCATCATCTTTAATTTTCTTTTTCATTTATTTTATTTAATATGAAACAATAATAAGATGGGCCTAAAATGTGGGCTTAAGAATTTCTATTTTTATGGTAAAATGAGAATGAATAATATAAAATAAAAAGAAATGATGGAATTATATAAAAATGGATAATGGTTTTTTTAATGTGATAATTGGAATATTGGAATTATGAGAAATGAATAAAAGTGTGAATAATAAAAAATGGATATAGAATTATGAAAATTTAGAAATTGAAGGAAATGAATTTGATTAAAATGGATGTTTGAATAAAAATTGGAAATGGATAGAATATGAATACTTTGGATATTGAATTGGAATTAAAAATATGGAGATAAAAGAAAATGGTGATAGAATTTCTAGAAAGATGGATAATGGAAAAATAGAAATAATTGGATATTAGAGAATAGGTGAAAATGAAAATGGTCTTAAATGATATTTAGAAATTTCGAAGAAAAAAATCGAAATATGGATAATGGTTGGAATTATATGGATAGAAATAATTGGATAATAGAAATATGGATGAGGTAAAAAAATGGTGACTAGAAAAATGTATGAACCGATGATTTTTTTTATTTTGCCCAGAACCAAATTTGAATTTTTCACACACATGATGAATGAAACCAACCACTAGCCACTGAACAAATTGCCACTGAAACCACGACCATCCACCTTTAATTTTTTGAATCTTTTCAAATATATCTGAATCGATCTCTGGAAAATAAATCCACTGATGAACTGATGAACACTCAATTAAGATAATTTGGACCAAACTTCTCATGAATCACAGCTCAATAAACCAGAGAATTTTCGCACACAACACAACTTATCATTGAATACGCACTGCCTGAGAAATAACCATCGACACAAATAACTTGCAGTTGAAACAATCTCCTGAAAGTTTGACCAAGATTAGGTCAAACTTCCATTTGAATCGGATCATAACTGAATAACCACATTTGAATTAACAACACTGTCGGTCTTTGAAAACCCTGCAACTCCTGAAAGCACAAAGAAGGAGAAGAAGCGAACTACAACATATTTTTGGATTTTGGTTAGTGATTAGTAAACATAAACAAATATAAAGCAAATAAAAACAAAAGCAATGGTGATCCCCTGTGAGGCATAAACATACACCCGAGAAGAACCGAGCAACCATCGCAATCTTGTTTGTATGCAAGATGCAGATGAAATGCGAAAAATCTTAGGGTCAAAAATTAGGGTATGATAGATGCCCCTATTTAAGTTTCTTCAATCCAGAGATAATGAAGATTGAAATCTTCATTTCGACAAGATGGAAGATACTTAAATACCAAATTTTTGATCCTAAGATGCCAAAAAATGGAATGAAATGAAATGAAACGAAACGAACGATATGAAATGATATGGAAATGATATGCGAATGATATGAAGCATATGAAAATGTTATGAAAGCATATGAAATATTGTGAAAACAAATGAAATGCAGAGAAATCTGTGAGGAACAAAACGACACATGAAATAGAATAAACACTGGAGATAAGGAGCATGAAACTCCGACAGGGAAAAGTAGCATGCTAGAGACCAACACATGGCTCACCTGAGGTGAAAATGTCCAAGAATGGCAATTGGACAGAAAGGACCACAACATCCAGGAATGACACTAAATGAAGTGAGAAAAGTCCCAAAAAAGTACACCAGAAGCATCCAAGGATGACATTACTGACTATACTAGGGATATCCGAGAATGGAAATCGGAAAAAGGTAATCACAATATCTTAGAATAGAAATCAGATAAAAAGTGAATCACAACATTCAGGAACAGAACTTAATGAAAATGGGAAAAATTCGGGAAAGTACATCAACTCAATGATGACTCCAACATGGAAATCCGAGAATGGTAATCGGAAGGAAAGTGATCACAACATCCGAGAACAGCAATCGGATAAAATGTGAATCACAACATTCAGGAACAGAACTGAATGAGATGGGAAAAAGTCTGGGACAGTACATCAAATCAATGATGACTTCACTATGGACATCCGAGAATGGCAATCGGATAAAAGAGGTGCAAAAATCTGAGAAGAACAACAAGTAAGTGAAGAAAAAGTTCTGGAGAGGCAAAGATCAATGCCAAGTAAGTTGGACTTTGATCACAAGGTAAGATGTTGAAAACAACAGGACCTCTAGAAATGCATATGAGGATTAAAACACTCAGTATGCAGAAATTTACGAAAAGGGGGACCAAACTACGCATAATAAGGACTAAAACACTCAAATATGCAAACGTAAACAAAACTGGGGAATAAAACACCCAAGGAGATAATATAAGATAAAATGATGACAACCAGTTTGGACTCTTAGAGGAGTGGAAAAGAAAGGAAGATTGATTCCTCAACACGGAGATCACTGCCATTCTGCTCGGATTTTAGAGATGCTATTGCTGAACAAATCTTTGTCACACCAGTAAACTGTATCAAGCTGAAAATCTTTTGAGAGAAACCATGCAAAGCTGCTTGAAGATTCTTGAAGAAATTGCCCCAAGTTCAATGACTGATGAAGGTAAACTGATAATGAATTCAGTTCCTGATTACTGTCGGAGAAAAAATGATTAAATCTTTGAAATGACTGTTGAGAAAATAAACTGATCATGGCTTCAGTTCTTGAAATGAATGTTGAGAAGATAAATCCAGTATGAAACTTGCAGAGAATCTTCTGACTAACCAAATCTGATAATAACTTGCATTGAGCAACAACTCTTGAACCATAGGAACTGAGAAGAACTTTCCCCTGATAAGATCACCGACCAAGTTTCTCAACTGTTTGAAAATTCCTTGATGAGGAAAGTTTATTTGCAAATAAGAAGTGTTTGTACAAACCTGGTAATTTTAATGAAAAACTCAATGAAAAGTTTGAAATCAAAAATCATTTTTGGAATGAAATTTATTGATGAAAAGTAAATGAAATCATTGTCAAAACACGGCGGTTGAGACAATCATAAAAGATAAAGCAAATGGAAGAAACAAATGATTGGTAACGAACTTGGGAGTCAGTTTACGCAACCTTGCTGTAGTATGCTTTTCAAAAGAAACCTGGATTCAATTAGGACTTTTGAAGGTTGTAACGTGGTCTGGTTCACGGTTTATGAAACAAAGGATATAGGCTCAAAGTTTATTTGTACCCAACACAACTTCGTGATGAACTCCAACCCTACATTTAATTAATTCAGTCTATGCATTCAAGTTCCGAGACCTTTGGGATTGCACAAATGAAGATAGTTCATAAGCCAAAGGATTTTGAGATAGCAGTCACATCTTTCCTTTTGTTATTTCTAGTGAGGACTTTGATCAACTCAACTTATTTTTTCTGAGGATTTTGATGACCTCTCGACAAATCTTTCTTTTTATTATCCCTAACTTTTTCCTGAACAGTATCATTTGATCTTACAGTCAGCGGGATGCCCTAGTTTTTTCCTAAGTCTCCTTCATAGGTTTTGACTTAGCGCGCTTTGATTTTTTCAATATCATCATCATTTTTTTTTAAAGATAATGACTGCATGGCTTAATGATTACGATGAACCATCATTGACTTTTGAATTGAGAAACATCTTTAACACTTCTTTGATGTGTGTGAAGGAAAGCTTGAGATTGCAACCTTTATTGAAAGGTGTCTTGAATGATTCTCTTATACTTGAATGCACATTCGAATTAATTGAGAACTACCCATTCCCAGGTTAAAATTGCGAGTTTTTTCGAATAGAAAGAAACTCCAACTTCAAGGCTCAAAGGGGTTGACAAAGGATTAACTTCCTTATTTCTTCGGTGTTTGGGATTTGAAACAATGCCTGTATATCATCAGCCAAGTCTCAATTGAAAGCATACCAACAACAATTATGAGTATCTCGTTTTCGTCATCCTCCCTCCAATCATAGTAAAAGCTTGAGAAAAGATAAATTAACTTGAAATGTAAAGCATAAAGATGCAAATAGTAAATGAAATTGAATCAAAACAAAGCAATGCTCATTTCATTAGAATCAACATGAAAGTACAAACAATCTTAAGAGAAAACAACTTAATACAATTGAAGAAAAATGCAAACATAAATAAACAATGGCCGAGTGATCCATCAGCAACAAGGATGAGCTATCCCTTCTGAGATTCTGGTCTTGAATAAAATTCGATTGTTGAATTCTTCTAGAAGATTCACTTCTCATGCTTCGGCAAAGGATTGTTGACAACATTAGGATTTGTGTCATTAAAGGAAAAGATGTTATTCTTGATAAGTTCTTGCACTTTAGCCTTCAGTGCAAAGCAATGTTCCAAGTCATGACCAGTTCCACATTGATGAAACTCGCAGCGAAGATCCGATCTATAACCAACCGGAAGAGGATTTGGAACAGGAGACGGAGGTCTAGTAGTAATTATACCACTCTTAATCAAGGAAGGAAACAAATCAGTGTAAGGCATCAGTATAGGATCAAAATTTGGCCTATTGCGATACTGATTTTGTCCAGCAGCAGGATGAGGAGCCTGGGCTTGAGCTTGAACTTGAACTTGAGCTGGTTGAGCTTTGACAACAGGAGCTACTGCAGCTACATATGGTTGAACATATCGTTGTTGCGGGCGATAAGGCCTCCTCTCAGTTGAAACAACATAAGCATCACCATCTCTTCTCTTCTAAAAATTCCCAAGAGACTTTCTTGCAACATTAGAAGATTCAGAATTGGTAATCTTACCCTTCTTGATACCATCCTCTAGTCTTTCTCCAATAGTGACTAGGTCAGAAAAACCAGATGAAACACTTCCTACCATTTTCTCCCAAAAGAACGGTTGAAGAGTGTCCATGAACAAACTAGTTAATTCCTTTTCGGCCAAAGGTGGCTCCACTTGAGCAGCTAGCTCTCTCCAACGCTGAGCGTACTCTTTGAACGATTTTTTCTCTTTCTGTGACATGTTTGGAAGTTGACGACGGTCAGGCGCCATGTCCAGATTGTACTTATACTGCCTTACAAAAGCATCAAAAAAATCCTTCCAGCTTCGAATGTGACTCTTTTCAAGTCCAACATACCACTTCATAGAAGCACCACTCAGACTATCTTGAAAACAGTGAATAAGCAGCTTATCATCCTTGGCATGTGCAGCCATTTTGCGACAATACATCAGCAAATGAATCTTTGGACAAGTATGCCCATTGTATTTCTCGAATAAAGGGACTTTGAACTTATCAGGAAGAACCAAGTCGGAGACCAAACACATGTCTATCGCAGCAGAACCAAAGACATCTTTTCCTTAAAGACCTCTTACCCTCTTCTCAAGAGTCAAACATTGCTCTCTAACTTCATCCATATATCTAGGTTCACACTGACTTTCAGCTTGTTGACCAGCAGCCTGGTACAAAAAGGAGAATTCTGATACGTAGTTTGAGCAGTAGTGTGCACAACAGGTTGAGGTTTGACAAAAGTCGGAGCTGAAAAGACTAGAACAACAAATGGACCACCCATTTGAGCAGTAGCAGAAACTGGCACATAATCTGGAGGTAACCCAAATTCTGGCCAAGTAGAAGCCGATTGCTGAATAACAGGAGGGTTAACAACAGCAGTAAAAACTTCAGAGATAACAGTCCTTTGAGTTGGTTCACCTCGAGCAATTAGAACTTGCATCATTTCAGTGAGCCTGATCATACTGGCCTTCAACTCATCAATCTCCATCCGGACTTCCAGGTTATGCTGTTCTTGGTTTTCCATCTTCAATCTGATAGCTCTCAATCTATTAGCAGCTCTAGTAGCGTATCTGTGTTGAGGAAACAACTTGACGAATCAACGGACAACTGAAGAAGGAAACAACTGGGATGAGTTCCCACACAACTCGGATGAACGCAAGAATATGCAAGAATGCAATGATATGCAATGTTCACTTCCATTTTCAGAAGAAAAAAAACAACTCAATTATCGCAAACATGGTCAACATCGAGAATGCGGTCATGAAAAATCTTGACAAAAAAGGAATATTTACTTTTTTCCAATATTTGCAACAATCGGAATTATTTTCCTTGAAAAATGGTTATGATGATGATCATGATGAATATGTGGATGCAAAAACCACAAACAAGATCACGCAAAGCACACAGGTTCAAAGGTTCGGATCACGAGCATGGAGTCGAGGGATAAGAACCAACAACCCACAAAGGCATGTACTAAGGTTTGTCTTCATTGTACCTGTAGAAAACCAAAAGGGAGCTAACAGAGGTTCCCGGAGTTAACAGCCATCTTTAGAATTTCATCGGTAGGTTGGATTACTCCCCAACGGATAACATTCTTAAAACAAACCTAGACCGAGTGTAGTATCAAGTGACAACCACCTTAGGTTTACACCCGGATAGTTTCCGCACTACGTTCCTAAATTGGCTTGGATTGGTTAAGGGTTCTACGGTCCTCAGTATGATCAGCTTAAGGTCGGAAAATAATGCCACGTACGATTACTTGTCATAACATTGATAATCCAAGAGAGCCTAACTCAGTGGAGATTATCAAATTGATATCGCTTTGGACTACTCCATTGCGTATCGCTTTGAATATCGCCTTCCTATCATAAGTTCAACTCAGATCCGGGTTAGAATCTATCTCACTCACAAAGGATCAGCAAAACCGAAACAGAACAAACAAATAACAAATAAATTAAACCAAAGCTGTAAATAAATCAAAGTAGGCCGAAACCACTTAGAGATTGACTCCCCAGCAGAGTCGCCACTTTTCTGTAGCGGTAAAATTATGAGTGTAAGCTATTCTCTAACTTAACTCAAGGTAAACAGAGTCGCCACCGCGCTTTTATTTTATTCCAAATGGAAAAGGGAAAAAGAGCGAATAAACCTAATGAATCTAAAAGCAAAAAGCTAAAAGAATCGAACAGAGAACGGGCAAGGGGATAGGTTACACAATAGGATGGTTTTACGCACCCAAAATGTCTGTGGTACACCACGGGAGCCCTTTGAAATATTTATTGCTTTTTTTGGTTTGAAAATGGTTTGTTTGAAAGAGATTGAAGAGATGAGAAGAGAAATGTTTTTTTTTAATATTTTTGTGTTTGAAGAGACGATTGTCTCATTCCTACGTACCCACAAAGTGCAATGCGAGATCAAAACCTCGTAGTTTGCGACATTCTTTAGCGAATAATTCCGCTAGAAAGAATGAATCATATCTAAACATATGAGAAGAAAAGTGCACGAAGTCACAAAAACAATTGAATGAGTTTTGCATTTTTAAAAGTCTTGAAAAGAAAGTTTCGATATGCTTATGTGGTTTAGCATTTATTAAGAAAATGAAATGAAAAGGTAAAACCGCATGACCTAAGTCAAGGTTTGATTGTGAAAATGTTTAAAGTTTGAAAACGAAGAAGGATTTTGAAAATAGGAAGAAGATTTGAAAATTTAAGAAGTGGGAAGAGATGAAGGGACTATCCTAAGACTTGAAAGTAAAAGTTAAGGGAAGAGCATCCAAACCGTATGGTGAACATTCTTCGAAACAATAAGACTTCCATCTTCATAAACAAGTGAACTAAATCGGCTAATAGTCTTCAATCCATAATAGCTCAAGCAAAGGAATGATACTAGAATCTAAGTCCAAATTCCAAATCCAATGCTAAGGATAGTGGCCATAGTCCGAAATTAAAGTCACACGTCTTTTAGATGTTTAATCCGTTATTAATGTTTTTGTGTCCAAATGGACAAAGGAAAAATCACAAGCATAACAATATAAACATAAGCAATATGGTGAATGATATAGTATAATAAAAGCATATTAAAAGAGATAAGGAGCGAGAGATTGAAATAAAGAGGATAAGGTGCGAGAATGAATTAAAATGTTAGTATATTAATAGTATAATAATATTTACATAGCATTGGCATGATGAACTTAATCAAACACATCCAAAAAGAAATAACCAAAATCGAGAGGCAACCGGATCCAATTGGATCTTATTCCGAATTTGGGACATGTTTAGGTCTATGTTAAGCAATCGCCGAGTAATTTACAAAGTAATTACCCTACAAATGAGGCCGGCCACTACCAATTAAGGCGGAAAATATTTGTGCTAATACATGTTAGAGAAATGATATTATAGATCATTCTCCGAAAACATGTCGCACGAAAAGAAAAGTGGTAACGGTCAAATCTTAATCGAGATTTCACATTGATTTATCGAATGCAACCTATCACGATCCCGAAGTATGGAGAATGATCCAAATGATCATACATCCATAGATTTGAAATAATGAAGATTAAACATCTTCGAAAATCAATAATCTACAAATCGGAGATTTCATCGACCAAAAGAAAAAAAAGATGAAGAGAAATATGGATTTAAAATTATAATCCATAAAAAATTACTAAAAATATTTTTTAAAACTTCTTTTCAACAATTCTTTTCCAAAATTCAGAAATCAATAAATAAATAAAAAATCAAAGAACAAAAAAAATGGAGTTAAAGAAAATAAAAAAAATGAAGAAGAAAAGAGGTAAGAAGGAGCAATTGTATGGTGGTAATAGTTATTGGACTTAAATTGCACTTAAGCCCAAACTAATACACCAATTTTATGAAATAAAAATAAATCAAAAAGAAGAAAAATAGTCTTCTTCTTCTTCCTTGTAGTAACCGTGAATCACCACCACCATATGTCAATCTTCAAAATTTTGAGTTTCATCAAATCGGAGCGACGGAGCTCAAACCATATACTGTTGCGATCGTGAGACGGAGAGGATTCCAAATATGTAATTATAATTAACAGAGAATGCAAGAGTAGAGAGAAATAGAGCTCTGAATAACCGACCAAAATTTCCAACTACCTCAAAAAATTAAAGCAAGACTCCTCTTCCACTTCTAATCTCTTCCTCTTGTTGTTTTATGAAGAAATCCACTCTTAGAAACGATTTTTGATGAAGATTTGAAGAATTGGTTGAAGCTTTGGTTTTGGAATTTTAATGGAGTTTTTGAATTTGGAGGTGTTTTTACAGGGATTCAAGAGGCTCTCAAAGCTTGAAAATGAATGAGAAGTGTGCTCTGTTTATGGAATTGGAGAATGAAATTTGAATGAAAAATTGGTGATGACATTTTTAAATTTTCGGATGCCTTTTTGGAGCTGTTTTTGTGCGTTTTGTGATATTTTCCTTGCGTTTTACTCTCTCAACACTTGCGTTTTGATGGCTGCTTGTTGTGTGATTGTTCCGCGTGATATTTGCTTGTGGCTTGTGATGAAACACGTGTGGTTGTAGCACTGATTTCATCATATTTAATTTTCTTTTTCATTTATTTTATTTAATATGAAACAATAATAAGATGGGCCTAAAATGTGGGCTTAAGAATTTCTATTTTTATGGTAAAATGAGAATGAATAATATAAAATAAAAAGAAATGATGGAATTATATAAAAATGGATAATGGTTTTTTTTAATGTGATAATTGGAATATTGGAATTATGAAAAATGAATAAAACTATGAATAATAAAAAATGGATATAGAATTATGAAAATTTAGAAATTGAAGGAAATGAATTTGATTAAAAATGGATGTTTGAATAAAAATTGGAAATGGATAGAATACGAATACTTTGCATATTGAATTGGAATTAAAAATATGGAGATAAAAGAAAATGGTGATAGAATTTCTAGAAAGATGGATATTGGAAAAATAGAAATAATTGGATATTAGAGAATAGGTGAAGATGAAAATGGTCTTAAATGATATTTAGAAATTTGGAAGAAAAAAATCGAAATATGGATAATGATTGGAAATATATGGATAGAAAATAATTGGATAATAGAAATATGGATGAGGTAAAAAAATGGTGACTAGAAAAATGTATGAACCGATGATTTTTTTTATTTTGCCCATAACCAAATTTGAATATTTCACACACATGATGAATGAAACCAAACACTAGCCACTAAACAAATCGCCACTGAAACCACGACCATCCACCTTTAATTTTCTGAATCTTTTCAAATATATCTGAATCGATCTCTGGAAAATAAATCCATCGATGAACTGATGAACACTCAATTAAGATAATTTGGACCAAACTTCTCATGAATCACAACTCAATAAACCAGAGAATTTTCGCACACAACACAACTTATCATTGAATACGCACTGCCTGAGAAATAACCATCGACACAAATAACTTGCAGTTGAATCGGATCATAACTAAACAACCACATTTGAATTAACAACACTGTCGGCCTTTGAAAACCCTACAACTCCTGAAAGCACAAAGAAGGAGAAGAAGCGAACTACAACATATTTTTGGATTTTGGTTAGTGATTAGTAAACATAAACAAATATAAAGAAAATAAAAACAAAAACAATGGTGATCCCCTGTGAGGCATAAACATACACCCAAGAAGAACCGAGCAACCAGCGAAATCTTGTTTGTATGCAAGATGCAGATGAAATGCGAAAAATCTTAGAGTCAAAAATTAGGGTATGACAACTAGCATTCTAAGAGTTTTATAGAATTTTATTTTGAGATAATTTTTTTGCTTGGACTTCCACCATAACCTTCCCTCGTACCATATAGAGAGAATCTGAAAAGTTTTGTAGCATTTCGAATAATCCTCAATTTAATTTGATTTTATGACCAATACTAGTATAAAATTTTGTATAATCTACTACAATATTTGACCGAAACTAGAATTTCAAAAAGTTTCATTGAATCTAATTTTGTGATAATTTTTTTGCGTGGACTTCCATCATAACCTTCCCTTGTAACACATAGAAAGGATCTGAAAAGTTTTGTAGCATTTCGAACAATCCTCAATATAATTTGATTTTATGACCAATACTAGTATAAAATTGTGTATAATATACTACAATTTTTCACCGAAACTAGTATTTCAAAAAGTTTCATAGAATCTAATATTGAGATAATTTTTTGCATGGACTTCCATCATAACATTCCCTCATAACATATAGAAAGGATCTGAAAAGTTTCATAGCATTTTGAACAATCCTCGATTTTATTTGATTATTTAACCGAAACTAGTATAAAATTGTGTATAATACTACAATTTTTGACCCAAACTAGCATTCCAAAAAGTTTATAGAATTTTATTTTGAGATAATTTTTTTGCTTGGATTTCCACCATAACCTTCCCTTGTACCATAAAGAGAGAATCTGAAAATTTTTGTAGCATTTCTAACAATCTTCAATTTAATTTGATTTGATGACCAAAACTAGTATAAAATTGTGTATAATATACAACGATTTTTTGACCGAACTAGTATTTCAAAAAGTTTCATAGAATATAATTTTGAGATATTTTTTGCATTGACTGTGTATAAAACTGTGTATAATATACTATATTTATTTTTACCCAAATAATATTTCAAATTTTTTTATAGAATCTAATTTTGAGATAATTTTTTTGCATGGACTTCCATCATATCCTTCCCTCGTAACATATATAAAGGATCAGAAAAGTTTTGTAGCATTTCGAACAATCCTCAATTTAATTTGATTTTTTGACCGAAACTAGTATAAAATTGTGTATAATAAACTACAATTTTTGACCGAAACTAGTATTTCAAAAAGTTTCATAGAAAATAATTTTGAGATAATTGTTTGCATGGACTTCCATCATAACCTTCCCTCGTAACATATATAAAGGATGAGAAAAGTTTCGTTGCATTTCAAACAATTCTCGATTTAATTTGATTTTTTGACGAAAACTTGTACAAAATTGTGTATAATATACTACGATTTTTATACCTAAACTAGTATTTCAAAAAGTTTCATAGAATATAATTTTGAGGTAATTTTTGCATGTAATTTCATCATAACCTCCCCTCGTAACATATATAAAGGATCAGAAAAGTTTCGTAGCATTTCAAACAATCCTCAATTTAATTTGATTTTTTTCACCGAAACTAGTATAAAATTGTGTATAATATACTACGATTTTTTGACCCAAATAGTATTTCAAATAAGTTCATTGATCTAATTTAGAGATAATATTTTTGCATGGACTTCCATCATAACCTTCCCTCGTAACATATATCAAGTATCAGATACGTTTTGTAGCATTTCGAACAATCCTCAATTTAATTTAATTTTTTTGTCCGAAACTAGTATAAAATTGTGTATAATATACTATGATATTTGACCGAAACTAGTATTTCAAAAAGTTTCATAGAATAATTTTGAGATTTTTTTTGCATGGACTTCCATCATAACCTTCCCTCGTAACATATAGAAAGGATCTGAAAAGCTTCGTAGCATTTAGAACAATCCTCGATTTAATTTGATTTTTTGACGAAAACTAGTATAAAATTGTGTATAATATACTATGATTTTTTGACCCAAGTAGTATTTCATAAAAAATCATTGAATTAAATTTTGGGATAATTTTTTTTCAGGGACTTCCATCGTAACCTTCCCTTGTACCATATAGAAAGGATCTGAAAAATTTCGTAGCATTTAGAATAATCCTCAATTTAATTTGATTTTTTTGACCGAAACTATTATAAAATTGTGTATAATATACTACAAGTTTTGAACGAAACTAGTATTTCAAAAGGTTTCATAGAATCTAATTTTGAGATAATTTTTTGCATGAACTTCCATCATAACATTCCCTCATAACATATAGAAAGGATCTGAAAATTTTCATAGCATTTAGAATAATCCTCGATTTAATTTGTTTATTTTACCGAAACTAGGATAAAATTGTGTATAATATACTACAATTTTTGACCTAAACTAGTATTTCAAAAAGTTATATAGAATAAAATTTTGAGATATTTTTTTGCATGGACTTCCATCATAACCTTCCCTCATACCATATAGAAAGGATCTGAAAATATTTGTAGCATTCCGAACAATCCTCAATTTAATTTGAATTTTTTGACCGAAACTAGTATAAAATTGTGTATAATATACTACAATTTTTTTACCCAAATAGTATTTCAAAAAATTTCATAGAATCTAATTTTGAGATAATTTTTTTGCATGGACTTCCATCATAACCTTCCCTTGAACACATAGAAAGGATCTGAAAAGTTTCGTAGCATTTCGAACAATCCTCAATTTAATTTGATTTTTTGACGATATTTTGTATAAAATTTTGTATAATATACTACAATTTTCTACCGAAACTAGTATTTCAAAAAGTTGCATAGAATCTAATTTTGAGATAATTTTTTGCATGGACTTCTATCATAACATTCCCTCGTAACATATAGAAAGGATCTGAAAAGTTTCATAGCATTTTTGAACAATCCTCGATTTTATTTGATTATTTGACCGAAACTAGTATAAAATTGTGTATAATACTACGATTTTTGACCAAAACTAGCATTCTAAAAGTTTTATAGAATTTTATTTTGAGATAATATTTTTGCTTGGACTTCCACCATAACCTTCCCTCGTACCATATAGAGAGAATCTGAAAAGTTTTGTAGCGTTTCGAACAATCCTCAATTTAATTTGATTATTTGACCGAAACTAGTATAAAATTGTGTATCATATACTAAGATTTTTGACCCAAACTAGCATTTCAAAAAGTTATATAGAATATAATTTTAAGATTTTTTTTTGCATGGACTTCCATCATAACCTTCCCTCATGCCATTTAGAAAGGATCTTAAAAAATTCGTATCATTTCGAAAAATCCTCAATTTAATTTGAATTTTTTGACTGAAACTAGTATAAAATTGTGTATAATATACTACAATTTTTTTACCCAAATAGTATTTCAAAAAATTTCATAGAATCTAATTTTGAGATAATTTTTTTGCATGGACTTCCATCATAACCTTCCATCGTAACATATATCAAGGATCTGAAAAGCCTCGTGGCATTTCGAACAAACCTCATTTTAATTTGATTTTTTGTCGAAAACTAGTATAAAATTGTGTATAATATACTACAATATTTGACCGAAACTAGTATTTCAAAAAGTTTCATTGAATCTAATTTTGAGATAATTTTTTTGCATGGACTTTCATCATAACCTTCCCTTGTAACAAATAGAAAGGATCAGAAAAGTTTCATAGCATTTCGAACAATCCTCGATTTAATTTGATTTGTTGACGTTAATGTGTATAAAATTGTGTATAATATACTACAATTTTTGACTGAAACTAGTATTTCAAAAAGTTGCATAGAATCTAACTTTGAGATAATTTTTTGCATGGACTTCCATCATAACATTCCCTCGTAACATATAGAAAAGATCTGAAAAGTTTCATAGCATTTTGAACAATCCTCGATTTTATTTGATTATTTGACCGTAACTAGTATAAAATTGTGTATAATACTACGATTTTTGACCAAAACTAGCATTCTGCAAGTTTTATAGAATTTTATTTTGAGATAATTTTTTTGCTTGGACTTCCACCATAACCATCCCTCGTACCATATAGAGAGAATCTGAAAAGTTTTGTAGCATTTCGAACAATCCTCAATTTAATTTGATTTTATGACCAAAACTAGTATAAAATTGTGTATAATATACAACGATTTTTTGACCGAAACTAGTATTTCAAAAAGTTTCATAGAATATAATTTTGAGATATTGTTTTGCATTGACTTCCATCATAACCTTCCCTCGTACCATATAGAAAGGATCTGAAAAGTTTCGTAGCATTTTGAACAATCCTCAATTTAATTTGAATTTTTTGACCAAAACTAGTATAAAATTGTGTATAATATACTACAATTTTTTGACCCAAATAATATTTCAAATTTTTTTATAATATCTAATTTTGAGATAATTTTTTTTCTTGGACTTCCATCATAACCTTCCCTCGTAACATATATAAAGGATCAAAAAAGTTTTGTAGCATTTCGAACAATCCTCAATTTAATTTGATTTTTTGACCTAAACTAGTATAAAATTGTGTATAATAAACTACAATTTTTGACCGAAACTAGTATTTCAAATAGTTTCATGAAAAATAATTTTGAGATAATTGTTTGATTGGACTTTCTTCATAATCTTCCCTCGTAACATATATAAAGGATGAGAAAAGTTTCGTAGCATTTAAAACAATCCTCGATTTAATTTGATTTTTTGACGAAAACTAGTATAAAATTGTGTATAATATACTACGATTTTTTTACCTAAACTAGTATTTCAAAAAGTTTGATAGAATATAATTTTGAGATAATTTTATTCATGGAATTCCATCATAACCTTCCCTCGTAACATATATAAAGGATCAGAAAAGTTTCGTAGCATTTCGAACAATCCAAAATTTAATTCGATTTTTTACACCAAAACTAGTATAAAATTGTGTATAATATACTACGAATTTTTGACCCAAATAGTATTTCAAAAAATTTCATTGAATCTAATTTTAAGATAATTTTATTGCATGGACTTCCATCATAACCTTCCCTCGTAAAATATATCAAGGATCAGAAAAGTTTCGTAGCATTTCGAACAATCCTCAATTTAATTTGATTTTTTTATCCAAACTAGTATAAAATTGTGAATAATATACTACAAATTTTTGACCCAAATAGTATTTCAAAAAGTTTCATAGAATAATTATGAGATAATTTTTTTGCATGGACTTCCATCATAACCTTCCCTCGTAACATATAGAAAGGATCTGAAAAGCTTCGTAGCATTTCGAACAATCCTCAATTTAATTTAATTTTTTGACGAAAACTAGTATAAAATTGTGTATAATATACTACGAATTTTTGACCCAAATAGTATTTTAAAAAATATCATTGAATCTAATTTTGAGATAATTTTTTTTCAGGGACTTCCATCATAACCGTCCCTCGTACCATATAGAAAGGATCTGAAAAATTTCGTCGCATTTCGAATAATCCTCAATTTAATTTGATTTTTTTGACCGAAACTAGTATAAAATTGTGTATAATATACTACAAGTTTTGAACGATACTAGTATTTCAAAAGGTTTCATAGAATCTAATTTTGAGATAATTTTTTGCATGGACTTCCATCATAACATTCCCTCATAACATATAGAAAGGATCTGAAAATTTTCATAGCATTTAGAATAATCCTCGATTTAATTTGTTTATTTTACCGAAACTAGGATAAAATTGTGTATAATATACTACAATTTTTGACCTAAACTAGTATTTCAAAATGTTATATAGAATAAAATTTTGAGATATTTTTTTGCATGGACTTCCATCATAACCTTCCCTCATACCATATAGAAAGGATCTGAAAATATTCGTAGCATTCCGAACAATCCTCAATTTAATTTGAATTTTTTGACCGAAACTAGTATAAAATTGTGTATAATATACTACAATTTTTTTACCCAAATAGTATTTCAAAAAATTTCATAGAATCTAATTTTAAGATAATTTTTTTGCATGGACTTCCATCATAACCTTCCCTTGAACACATAGAAAGTATCTGAAAAGTTTCGTAGCATTTCGAACAATCCTCAATTTAATTTGATTTTTTGACGATAATTTGTATAAAATTTTGTATAATATACTACATTTTTCTACCGAAACTAGTATTTCAAAAAGTTGCATAGAATCTAATTTTGAGATAATTTTTTGCATGGACTTCTATCATAACATTCCCTCGTAACATATAGAAAGGATCTGAAAAGTTTCATAGCATTTTGAACAATCCTCGATTTTATTTGATTATTTGACCGAAACTAGTATAAAATTGTGTATAATACTACGATTTTTGACCAAAACTAGCATTCTAAAAGTTTTATAGAATTTTATTTTGAGATAATATTTTTGCTTGAACTTCCACCATAACCTTCCCTCGTACCATATAGAGAGAATCTGAAAAGTTTTGTAGCGTTTCAAACAATCCTCAATTTAATTTGATTATTTGACCGAAACTAGTATAAAATTGTGTATAATATACTAAGATTTTTGACCTAAACTAGCATTTCAAAAAGTTATATAGAATATAATTTTAAGATATTTTTTTGCATGGACTTCCATCATAACCTTCCCTCATACCATATAGAAAGGATCTGAAAAAATTCGTATCATTTCGAACAATCCTCAATTTAATTTGAATTTTTTGACCGAAACTAGTATAAAATTATGTATAATATACTACAATTTTTTTACCCAAATAGTATTTCAAAAAATTTCATAGAATCTAATTTTGAGATAATTTTTTTTGCATGTACTTCCATCATAACCTTCCCTTGAACACATAGAAAGGATCTGAAAAGTTTCGTAGCATTTTGAACAATCCTCAATTTAATTTGATTATTTGACAGAAACTAGTATAAAATTGTGTATAATACTACGATTTTTGACCAAAACTAGCATTCTGAAAGTTTTATAGAATTTTATTTTGAGATAATTTTTTTGCTTGGACTTCCACCATAACCATCCCTCGTACCATATAGAGAGAATCTGAAAAGTTTTGTAGCATTTCGAACAATCCTCAATTTAATTTGATTTTATGACCAAAACTAGTATAAAATTGTGTATAATATACAACGATTTTTTGACCGAACTAGTATTTCAAAAAGTTTCATAGAATATAATTTTGAGATATTGTTTTGCATTGACTTCCATCATAACCTTCCCTCGTACCATATAGAAAGGATCTGAAAAGTTTCGTAGCATTTCGAACAATCTCAATTTAATTTGAATTTTTTGACCGAAACTAGTATAAAATTGTGTATAATATACTACAATTTTTTGACCCAAATAATATTTCAAAATTTTTTATAGATTCTAATTTTGAGATATTATTTTTCATTGACTTCCATCATAACCTTCCCTCGTAACATATATAAAGGATCAGAAACGTTTTGTAGCATTTCGAACAATCCTCAATTTAATTTGATTTTTTGACCGAAACTAGTATAAAATTGTGTATAATAAACTACAATTTTTGACCGAAACTAGTATTTCAAAAAGTTTCATGAAAAATAATTTTGAGATAATTATTTGCATAGACTTCCTTCATATTCTTCCCTCGTAAGATATATAAAGGATGAGAAAAGTTTCGTAGCATTTCAAACAATCCTCGATTTAATTTGATTTTTTGACGAAAACTAGTATAAAATTGTGTATAATATACTACGATTTTTTTACCTAAACTAGTATTTCAAAAAGTTTCATAGAATATAATTTTGAGATAATTTTATGCATGGACTTCCATCATAACCTTCCCTCGTAAAATATATCAAGGATCAAAAACGTTTCGTAGCATTTCGAACAATCCTCAATTTAATTTGATTTTTTTCACCAAAACTAGTATAAAATTGTGAATAATATACTACAAATTTTTGACCCAAATAGTATTTCAAAAAGTTTCATAGAATAATTATGAGATAATTTTTTTGCATGGACTTCCATCATAACCTTCCCTCGTAACATATAGAAAGGATCTGAAAAGCTTCGTAGCATTTCGAACAATCCTCAATTTAATTTAATTTTTTGACGAAAACTAGTATAAAATTGTGTATAATATACTACGAATTTTTGACCCAAATAGTATTTTTAAAAATATCATTGAATCTAATTTTGAGATAATTTTTTTTCAGGGACTTCCATCATAACCGTCCCTCGTACCATATAGAAAGGATCTGAAAAATTTTGTCGCATTTCGAATAATCCTCAATTTAATTTGATTTTTTTGACCGAAACTAGTATAAAATTGTGTATAATATACTACAAGTTTTGAACGATACTAGTATTTCAAAAGGTTTCATAGAATCTAATTTTGAGATAATTTTTTGCATGGACTTCCATCATAACATTCCCTCATAACATATAGAAAGGATCTGAAAATTTTCATAGCATTTAGAATAATCCTCGATTTAATTTGTTTATTTTACCGAAACTAGGATAAAATTGTGTATAATATACTACAATTTTTGACCTAAACTAGTATTTCAAAATGTTATATAGAATAAAATTTTGATATATTTTTTTTCATGGACTTCCATCATAACCTTCCCTCATACCATATAGAAAGGATCTGAAAATATTCGTAGCATTCCGCACAATCCTCAATTTAATTTGAATTTTTTGACCGAAACTAGTATAAAATTGTGTATAATATACTACAATTTTTTTACCCAAATAGTATTTCAAAAAATTTCATAGAATCTAATTTTGAGATAATTTTTTTGCATGGACTTCCATCATAACCTTCCCTTGAACACATAGAAAGGATCTGAAAAGTTTCATAGCATTTCGATCAATCCTCAATTTAATTTGATTTTTTGACGATAATTTGTATAAAATTTTGTATAATATACTACAATTTTCTACCGAAACTAGTATTTCAAAAAGTTGCATAGAATCTAATTTTGAGATGATTTTTTGCATGGACTTCTATCATAACATTCCCTCGTAACATATAGAAAGGATCTGAAAAGTTTCATAGCATTTTGAACAATCCTCGATTTTATTTGATTATTTGACCGAAACTAGTATAAAATTGTGTATAATACTACGATTTTTGACCAAAACTAGCATTATAAAAGTTTTATAGAATTTTATTTTGAGATAATATTTTTGCTTGGACTTCCACCATAACCTTCCCTCGTACCATATAGAGAGAATTTGAAAAGTTTTGTAGCGTTTCGAACAATCCTGAATTTAATTTGATTATTTGACCGAAACTAGTATAAAATTGTGTATAATATACTAAGATTTTTGACCTAAACTAGCATTTCAAAAAGTTATATAGAATATAATTTTAAGATATTTTTTTGCATGGACTTCCATCATAACCTTCCCTCATACCATATAGAAAGGATCTGAAAAAATTCGTATCATTTCGAACAATCCTCAATTTAATTTGAATTTTTTGACCGAAACTAGTATAAAATTGTGTATAATATACTACAATTTTTTTACCCAAATAGTATTTCAAGAAATTTCATAGAATCTAATTTTGAGATAATTTTTTTGCATGTACTTCCATCATAACCTTCCCTTGAACACATAGAAAGGATCTGAAAAGTTTCGTAGCATTTTGAACAATCCTCAATTTAATTTGATTATTTGACAGAAACTAGTATAAAATTGTGTATAATACTACGATTTTTGACCAAAACTAGCATTCTGAAAGTTTTATAGAATTTTATTTTGAGATAATTTTTTTGCTTGGACTTCAACCATAACCATCCCTCGTACCATATAGAGAGAATCTGAAAAGTTTTGTAGCATTTCGAACAATCCTCAATTTAATTTGATTTTATGACCAAAACTAGTATAAAATTGTGTATAATATACAACGATTTTTTGACCGAACTAGTATTTCAAAAAGTTTCATAGAATATAATTTTGAGATATTGTTTTGCATTGACTTCCATCATAACCTTCCCTCGTACCATATAGAAAGGATCTGAAAAGTTTCGTAGCATTTCGAACAATCTCAATTTAATTTGAATTTTTTGACCGAAACTAGTATAAAATTGTGTATAATATACTACAATTTTTTGACCCAAATAATATTTCAAAATTTTTTATAGATTCTAATTTTGAGATATTTTTTTTCATTGACTTCCATCATAACCTTCCCTCGTAACATATATAAAGGATCAGAAACGTTTTGTAGCATTTCGAACAATCCTCAATTTAATTTGATTTTTTGACCGAAACTAGTATAAAATTGTGTATAATAAACTACAATTTTTGACCGAAACTAGTATTTCAAAAAGTTTCATGAAAAATAATTTTGAGATAATTATTTGCATAGACTTCCTTCATATTCTTCCCTCGTAAGATATATAAAGGATGAGAAAAGTTTCGTAGCATTTCAAACAATCCTCGATTTAATTTGATTTTTTGACGAAAACTAGTATAAAATTGTGTATAATATACTACGATTTTTTTACCTAAACTAGTATTTCAAAAAGTTTCATAGAATATAATTTTGAGATAATTTTATGCATGGACTTCCATCATAACCTTCCCTCGTAAAATATATCAAGGATCAAAAACGTTTCGTAGCATTTCGAACAATCCTCAATTTAATTTGATTTTTTTCACCAAAACTAGTATAAAATTGTGAATAATATACTACAAATTTTTGACCCAAATAGTATTTCAAAAAGTTTCATAGAATAATTATGAGATAATTTTTTTGCATGGACTTCCATCATAACCTTCCCTCGTAACATATAGAAAGGATCTGAAAAGCTTCGTAGCATTTCGAACAATCCTCAATTTAATTTAATTTTTTGACGAAAACTAGTATAAAATTGTGTATAATATACTACGAATTTTTGACCCAAATAGTATTTTAAAAAATATCATTGAATCTAATTTTGAGATAATTTTTTTTCAGGGACTTCCATCATAACCGTCCCTCGTACCATATAGAAAGGATCTGAAAAATTTTGTCGCATTTCGAATAATCCTCAATTTAATTTGATTTTTTTGACCGAAACTAGTATAAAATTGTGTATAATATACTACAAGTTTTGAACGATACTAGTATTTCAAAAGGTTTCATAGAATCTAATTTTGAGATAATTTTTTGCATGGACTTCCATCATAACATTCCCTCATAACATATAGAAAGGATCTGAAAATTTTCATAGCATTTAGAATAATCCTCGATTTAATTTGTTTATTTTACCGAAACTAGGATAAAATTGTGTATAATATACTACAATTTTTGACCTAAACTAGTATTTCAAAATGTTATATAGAATAAAATTTTGAGATATTTTTTTTCATGGACTTCCATCATAACCTTCCCTCATACCATATAGAAAGGATCTGAAAATATTCGTAGCATTCCGAACAATCCTCAATTTAATTTGAATTTTTTGACCGAAACTAGTATAAAATTGTGTATAATATACTACAATTTTTTTACCCAAATAGTATTTCAAAAAATTTCATAGAATCTAATTTTGAGATAATTTTTTTGCATGGACTTCCATCATAACCTTCCCTTGAACACATAGAAAGGATCTGAAAAGTTTCATAGCATTTCGAACAATCCTCAATTTAATTTGATTTTTTGACGATAATTTGTATAAAATTTTGTATAATATACTACAATTTTCTACCGAAACTAGTATTTCAAAAAGTTGCATAGAATCTAATTTTGAGATGATTTTTTGCATGGACTTCTATCATAACATTCCCTCGTAACATATAGAAAGGATCTGAAAAGTTTCATAGCATTTTGAACAATCCTCGATTTTATTTGATTATTTGACCGAAACTAGTATAAAATTGTGTATAATACTACGATTTTTGACCAAAACTAGCATTATAAAAGTTTTATAGAATTTTATTTTGAGATAATATTTTTGCTTGGACTTCCACCATAACCTTCCCTTGTACCATATAGAGAGAATCTGAAAAGTTTTGTAGCGTTTCGAACAATCCTGAATTTAATTTGATTATTTGACCGAAACTAGTATAAAATTGTGTATAATATACTAAGATTTTTGACCTAAACTAGCATTTCAAAAAGTTATATAGAATATAATTTTAAGATATTTTTTTGCATGGACTTCCATCATAACCTTCCCTCATACCATATAGAAAGGATCTGAAAAAATTCGTATCATTTCGAACAATCCTCAATTTAATTTGAATTTTTTGACCGAAACTAGTATAAAATTGTGTATAATATACTACAATTTTTTTACCCAAATAGTATTTCAAAAAATTTCATAGAATCTAATTTTGAGATAATTTTTTTGCATGTACTTCCATCATAACCTTCCCTTGAACACATAGAAAGGATCTGAAAAGTTTCGTAGCATTTTGAACAATCCTCAATTTAATTTGATTATTTGACAGAAACTAGTATAAAATTGTGTATAATACTACGATTTTTGACCAAAACTAGCATTCTGAAAGTTTTATAGAATTTTATTTTGAGATAATTTTTTTGCTTGGACTTCCACCATAACCATCCCTCGTACCATATAGAGAGAATCTGAAAAGTTTTGTAGCATTTCGAACAATCCTCAATTTAATTTGATTTTATGACCAAAACTAGTATAAAATTGTGTATAATATACAACGATTTTTTGACCGAACTAGTATTTCAAAAAGTTTCATAGAATATAATTTTGAGATATTGTTTTGCATTGACTTCCATCATAACCTTCCCTCGTACCATATAGAAAGGATCTGAAAAGTTTCGTAGCATTTCGAACAATCTCAATTTAATTTGAATTTTTTGACCGAAACTAGTATAAAATTGTGTATAATATACTACAATTTTTTGACCCAAATAATATTTCAAAATTTTTTATAGAATCTAATTTTGAGATATTTTTTTTCATTGACTTCCATCATAACCTTCCCTCGTAACATATATAAAGGATCAGAAACGTTTTGTAGCATTTCGAACAATCCTCAATTTAATTTGATTTTTTGACCGAAACTAGTATAAAATTGTGTATAATAAACTACAATTTTTGACCGAAACTAGTATTTCAAAAAGTTTCATGAAAAATAATTTTGAGATAATTATTTGCATAGACTTCCTTCATAATCTTCCCTCGTAAGATATATAAAGGATGAGAAAAGTTTCGTAGCATTTCAAACAATCCTCGATTTAATTCGATTTTTTACACCAAAACTAGTATAAAATTGTGTATAATATACTACGATTTTTTTACCTAAACTAGTATTTCAAAAAGTTTCATAGAATATAATTTTGAGATAATTTTATGCATGGACTTCCATCATAACCTTCCCTCGTAAAATATATCAAGGATCAGAAAAGTTTCGTAGCATTTTGAACAATCCTCAATTTAATTTGATTTTTTTCACCAAAACTAGTATAAAATTGTGAATAATATACTACAAATTTTTGACCCAAATAGTATTTCAAAAAGTTTCATAGAATAATTATGAGATAATTTTTTTGCATGGACTTCCATCATAACCTTCCCTCGTAACATATAAAAAGGATCTGAAAAGCTTCGTAGCATTTCGAACAATCCTCAATTTAATTTAATTTTTTGACGAAAACTAGTATAAAATTGTGTATAATATACTACGAATTTTTGACCCAAATAGTATTTTAAAAAATATCATTGAATCTAATTTTGAGATAATTTTTTTTCAGGGACTTCCATCATAACCGTCCCTCGTACCATATAGAAAGGATCTGAAAAATTTCGTCGCATTTCGAATAATCCTCAATTTAATTTGATTTTTTTGACCGAAACTAGTATAAAATTGTGTATAATATACTACAAGTTTTGAACGAAACTAGTATTTCAAAAGGTTTCATAGAATCTAATTTTGAGATAATTTTTTGCATGGACTTCCATCATAACATTCCCTCATAACATATAGAAAGGATCTGAAAATTTTCATAGCATTTAGAATAATCCTCGATTTAATTTGTTTATTTTACCGAAACTAGGATAAAATTGTGTATAATATACTACAATTTTTGACCTAAACTAGTATTTCAAAAAGTTATATAGAATAAAATTTTGAGATATTTTTTTTGCATGGACTTCCATCATAACCTTCCCTCATACCATATAGAAAGGATCTGAAAATATTCGTAGCATTCCGAACAATCCTCAATTTAATTTGAATTTTTTGACCGAAACTAGTATAAAATTGTGTATAATATACTACAATTTTTTTACCCAAATAGTATTTCAAAAAATTTCATAGAATCTAATTTTGAGATAATTTTTTTGCATGGACTTCCATCATAACCTTCCCTTGAACACATAGAAAGGATCTGAAAAGTTTCGTAGCATTTCGAACAATCCTCAATTTAATTTGATTTTTTGACGATAATTTGTATAAAATTTTGTATAATATACTACAATTTTCTACCGAAACTAGTATTTCAAAAAGTTGCATAGAATCTAATTTTTTTTTGCATGGACTACTATCATGACATTCCCTCGTAACATATAGAAAGGATCTGAAAAGTTTCATAGCATTTTGAACAATCCTCGATTTTATTTGATTATTTGACCGAAACTAGTATAAAATTGTGTATAATACTACGATTTTTGACCAAAACTAGCATTCTAAAAGTTTTATAGAATTTTATTTTGAGATAATATTTTTGCTTGGACTTCCACCATAACCTTCCCTCGTACCATATAGAGAGAATCTGAAAAGTTTTGTAGCGTTTCGAACAATCCTCAACTTAATTTGATTATTTGACCGAAACTAGTATAAAATTGTGTATAATATACTAAGATTTTTGACCTAAACTAGCATTTCAAAAAATTATATAGAATATAATTTTAAGATTTTTTTTTGCATGGACTTCCATCATAACCTTCCCTCATACCATATAGAAAGAATCTGAAAAAATTCGTATCATTTCGAACAATCCTCAATTTAATTTGAATTTTTTGACTGAAACTAGTATAAAATTGTGTATAATATACTACAATTTTTTTACCCAAATAGTATTTCAAAAAATTTCATAGAATCTAATTTTGAGATAATTTTTTTGCATGGACTTCCATCATAACCTTCCATCGTAACATATATCAAGGATCTGAAAAGCTTCGTAGCATTTCGAACAAACCTCATTTTAATTTGATTTTTTGTCGAAAACTAGTATAAAATTGTGTATAATATACTACAATATTTGACCGAAACTAGTATTTCAAAAAGTTTCATTGAATCTAATTTTGAGATAATTTTTTTGCATGGACTTTCATCATAACCTTCCCTTGTAACACATAGAAAGGATCAGAAAAGTTTCGTAGCATTTCAAACAATCCTCAATTTAATTTGATTTTTTTGTCCAAACTAGTATAAAATTGTGAATAATATACTACAATTTTTGACGGAAACTAGTATTTCAAAAAGATTCATAGAATAATTATGAGATAATTTTTTTGCATGGACTTCCATCATAACCTTCCCTCGTAACATATAGAAAGGATCTGAAAAGCTTCGTATCATTTCGAACAATCCTCAATTTAATTTGATTTTTTGACGAAAACTAGTATAAAATTGTGTATAATATACTACGAATTTTTGACCCAAATAGTATATCAAAAAAAATCATTGAATTAAATTTTGAGATAATTTTTTTTCAGGGACTTCCATCATAACCTTCCCTCGTACCATATAGAAAGGATCAGAAAAATTTCGTAGCATTTAGAATAATCCTCAATTTAATTTGATTTTTTTGACCGAAACTAGTATAAAATTGTGTATAATATACTACAAGTTTTGAACGAAACTAGTATTTCAAAAGGTTTCATAGAATCTAATTTTGAGATAATTTTTTGCATGGACTTCCATCATAACATTCCCTCATAACATATAGAAAGGATCTGAAAATTTTCATAGCATTTAGAATAATCCTCGATTTAATTTGTTTATTTTACCGAACCTAGTATAAAAAATGTATAATATACTACAATTTTTGACCTAAACTAGTATTTCAAAAAGTTATATAGAATAAAATTTTGAGATATTTTTTTGCATGGACTTCCATCATAACCTTCCCTCATACCATATAGAAAGGATCTGAAAATATTCGTAGCATTTCGAACAATCCTCAATTTAATTTGAATTTTTTGACCGAAACTAGTATAAAATTGTGTATAATATACTACAATTTTTTTACCCAAATAGTATTTCAAAAAATTTCATAGAATCTAATTTTGAGATAATTTTTTTGCATGTACTTCCATCATAACCTTCCCTTGAACACATAGAAAGGATCTGAAAAGTTTCGTAGCATTTTGAACAATCCTCAATTTAATTTGATTATTTGACAGAAACTAGTATAAAATTGTGTATAATACTACGATTTTTGACCAAAACTAGCATTCTGAAAGTTTTATAGAATTTTATTTTGAGATAATTTTTTTGCTTGGACTTCCACCATAACCATCCCTCGTACCATATAGAGAGAATCTGAAAAGTTTTGTAGCATTTCGAACAATCCTCAATTTAATTTGATTTTATGACCAAAACTAGTATAAAATTGTGTATAATATACAACGATTTTTTGACCGAACTAGTATTTCAAAAAGTTTCATAGAATATAATTTTGAGATATTGTTTTGCATTGACTTCCATCATAACCTTCCCTCGTACCATATAGAAAGGATCTGAAAAGTTTCGTAGCATTTCGAACAATCTCAATTTAATTTGAATTTTTTGACCGAAACTAGTATAAAATTGTGTATAATATACTACAATTTTTTGACCCAAATAATATTTCAAAATTTTTTATAGAATCTAATTTTGAGATATTTTTTTTCATTGACTTCCATCATAACCTTCCCTCGTAACATATATAAAGGATCAGAAACTTTTTGTAGCATTTCGAACAATCCTCAATTTAATTTGATTTTTTGACCGAAACTAGTATAAAATTGTGTATAATAAACTACAATTTTTGACCGAAACTAGTATTTCAAAAAGTTTCATGAAAAATAATTTTGAGATAATTATTTGCATAGACTTCCTTCATAATCTTCCCTCGTAAGATATATAAAGGATGAGAAAAGTTTCGTAGCATTTCAAACAATCCTCGATTTAATTCGATTTTTTACACCAAAACTAGTATAAAATTGTGTATAATATACTACGATTTTTTTACCTAAACTAGTATTTCAAAAAGTTTCATAGAATATAATTTTGAGATAATTTTATGCATGGACTTCCATCATAACCTTCCCTCGTAAAATATATCAAGGATCAGAAAAGTTTCGTAGCATTTTGAACAATCCTCAATTTAATTTGATTTTTTTCACCAAAACTAGTATAAAATTGTGAATAATATACTACAAATTTTTAACCCAAATAGTATTTCAAAAAGTTTCATAGAATAATTATGAGATAATTTTTTTGCATGGACTTCCATCATAACCTTCCCTCGTAACATATAAAAAGGATCTGAAAAGCTTCGAAGCATTTCGAACAATCCTCAATTTAATTTAATTTTTTGACGAAAACTAGTATAAAATTGTGTATAATATATTACGAATTTTTGACCCAAATAGTATTTTAAAAAATATCATTGAATCTAATTTTGAGATAATTTTTTTTCAGGGACTTCCATCATAACCGTCCCTCGTACCATATAGAAAGGATCTGAAAAATTTCGTCGCATTTCGAATAATCCTCAATTTAATTTGATTTTTTTGACCGAAACTAGTATAAAATTGTGTATAATATACTACAAGTTTTGAACGATCCTAGTATTTCAAAAGGTTTCATAGAATCTAATTTTGAGATAATTTTTTGCATGGACTTCCATCATAACATTCCCTCATAACATATAGAAAGGATCTGAAAATTTTCATAGCATTTAGAATAATCCTCGATTTAATTTGTTTATTTTACCGAAACTAGGATAAAATTGTGTATAATATACTACAATTTTTGACCTAAACTAGTATTTCAAAATGTTATATAGAATAAAATTTTGAGATATTTTTTTTCATGGACTTCCATCATAACCTTCCCTCATACCATATAGAAAGGATCTGAAAATATTCGTAGCATTCCGAACAATCCTCAATTTAATTTGAATTTTTTGACCGAAACTAGTATAAAATTGTGTATAATATACTACAATTTTTTTACCCAAATAGTATTTCAAAAAATTTCATAGAATCTAATTTTGAGATAATTTTTTTGCATGGACTTCCATCATAACCTTCCCTTGAACACATAGAAAGGATCTGAAAAGTTTCGTAGCATTTCGAACAATCCTCAATTTAATTTGATTTTTTGACGATAATTTGTATAAAATTTTGTATAATATACTACAATTTTCTACCGAAACTAGTATTTCAAAAAGTTGCATAGAATCTAATTTTTTTTTGCATGGACTACTATCATGACATTCCCTCGTAACATATAGAAAGGATCTGAAAAGTTTCATAGCATTTTGAACAATCCTCGATTTTATTTGATTATTTGACCGAAACTAGTATAAAATTGTGTATAATACTACGATTTTTGACCAAAACTAGCATTCTAAAAGTTTTATAGAATTTTATTTTGAGATAATATTTTTGCTTGGACTTCCACCATAACCTTCCCTCGTACCATATAGAGAGAATCTGAAAAGTTTTGTAGCGTTTCGAACAATCCTCAACTTAATTTGATTATTTGACCGAAACTAGTATAAAATTGTGTATAATATACTAAGATTTTTGACCTAAACTAGCATTTCAAAAAATTATATAGAATATAATTTTAAGATTTTTTTTTGCATGGACTTCCATCATAACCTTCCCTCATACCATATAGAAAGAATCTGAAAAAATTCGTATCATTTCGAACAATCCTCAATTTAATTTGAATTTTTTGACTGAAACTAGTATAAAATTGTGTATAATATACTACAATTTTTTTACCCAAATAGTATTTCAAAAAATTTCATAGAATCTAATTTTGAGATAATTTTTTTGCATGGACTTCCATCATAACCTTCCATCGTAACATATATCAAGGATCTGAAAAGCTTCGTAGCATTTCGAACAAACCTCATTTTAATTTGATTTTTTGTCGAAAACTAGTATAAAATTGTGTATAATATACTACAATATTTGACCGAAACTAGTATTTCAAAAAGTTTCATTGAATCTAATTTTGAGATAATTTTTTTGCATGGACTTTCATCATAACCTTCCCTTGTAACACATAGAAAGGATCAGAAAAGTTTCGTAGCATTTCGAACAATCCTCAATTTAATTTGATTTTTTTGTCCAAACTAGTATAAAATTGTGAATAATATACTACAATTTTTGACGGAAACTAGTATTTCAAAAAGATTCATAGAATAATTATGAGATAATTTTTTTGCATGGACTTCCATCATAACCTTCCCTCGTAACATATAGAAAGGATCTGAAAAGCTTCGTATCATTTCGAACAATCCTCAATTTAATTTGATTTTTTGACGAAAACTAGTATAAAATTGTGTATAATATACTACGAATTTTTGACCCAAATAGTATATCAAAAAAAATCATTGAATTAAATTTTGAGATAATTTTTTTTCAGGGACTTCCATCATAACCTTCCCTCGTACCATATAGAAAGGATTTGAAAAATTTCGTAGCATTTAGAATAATCCTCAATTTAATTTGATTTTTTTGACCGAAACTAGTATAAAATTGTGTATAATATACTACAAGTTTTGAACGAAACTAGTATTTCAAAAGGTTTCATAGAATCTAATTTTGAGATAATTTTTTGCATGGACTTCCATCATAACATTCCCTCATAACATATAGAAAGGATCTGAAAATTTTCATAGCATTTAGAATAATCCTCGATTTAATTTGTTTATTTTACCGAACCTAGTATAAAAAATGTATAATATACTACAATTTTTGACCTAAACTAGTATTTCAAAAAGTTATATAGAATAAAATTTTGAGATATTTTTTTGCATGGACTTCCATCATAACCTTCCCTCATACCATATAGAAAGGATCTGAAAATATTCATAGCATTTCGAACAATCCTCAATTTAATTTGAATTTTTTGACCGAAACTAGTATAAAATTGTGTATAATATACTACAATTTTTTTACCTAAATAGTATTTCAAAAAATTTCATAGAATCTAATTTTGAGATAATTTTTTTGCATGGACTTCCATCATAACCTTCACTTGAACACATAGAAAGGATCTGAAAAGTTTCGTAGCATTTCGAACAATCCTCAATTTAATTTGATTTTTTTACGATAATTTGTATAAAATTTTGTATAATATACTACAATTTTCTACCGAAACTAGTATTTCAAAAAGTTGCATAGAATCTAATTTTGAGATAATTTTTTGCATGGACTTCAATCATAACATTCCCTCGTAACATATAGAAAGGATCTGAAAAGTTTCACAGCATTTTGAACAATCCTCGATTTTATTTGATTATTTGACCGAAACTAGTATAAAATTGTGTATAATACTACGATTTTTGACCAAAACTAGCATTCTAAAAGTTTTATAGAATTTTATTTTGAGATTATATTTTTGCTTGGACTTCCACCATAACCTTCAGTCGTACCATATAGAGAGAATCTGAAAAGTTTTGTAGCTTTTCGAACAATCCTCAATTTAATTTGATTATTTGACCGAAACTAGTATAAAATTGTGTATAATATACTACGATTTTTGACCTAAACTAGCATTTCAAAAAGTTATATAGAATATAATTTTAAGATTTTTTTTGCATGCACTTCCATCATAACCTTCCCTCATACCATATTGAAAGGATCTGAAAAAATTCGTATCATTTCGAACAATTCTCAATTTAATTTGAATTTTTTGACCGAAACTAGTATAAAATTGTGTATAATATACTACAATTTTTTTACCCAAATAGTATTTCAAAAAATTTCATAGAATCTAATTTTGAGATAATTTTTTTGCATGGACTTCCATCATAACCTTCACTTGAACACATAGAAAGGATCTGAAAAGTTTCGTAGCATTTCGAACAATCCTTAATTTCATTTGATTTTTTTACGATAATTTGTATAAAATTTTGTATAATATACTACAATTTTCTACCGAAACTAGTATTTCAAAAAGTTGCATAGAATCTAATTTTGAGATAATTTTTTGCATGGACTTCAATCATAACATTCCCTCGTAACATATAGAAAGGATCTGAAAAGTTTCATAGCATTTTGAACAATCCTCGATTTTATTTGATTATTTGACCGAAACTAGTATAAAATTGTGTATAATACTACGATTTTTGACAAAAACTAGCATTCTAAAAGTTTTATAGAATTTTATTTTGAGATTATATTTTTGCTTGGACTTCCACCATAACCTTCAGTCGTACCATATAGAGAGAATCTGAAAAGTTTTGTAGCGTTTCGAACAATCCTCAATTTAATTTGATTATTTGACCGAAACTAGTATAAAATTGTGTATAATATACTACGATTTTTGACCTAAACTAGCATTTCAAAAAGTTATATAGAATATAATTTTAAGATTTTTTTTGCATGCACTTCCATCATAACCTTCCCTCATACCATATAGAAAGGATCTGAAAAAATTCGTATCATTTCGAACAATCCTCAATTTAATTTGAATTTTTTGACCGAAACTAGTATAAAATTGTGTATATTATACTACAAGTTTTGAACGAAACTAGTATTTCAAAAGGTTTCATAGAATCTAATTTTGAGATAATTTTTTGCATGGACTTCCATCATAACATTCCCTCATAACATATAGAAAGGATCTGAAAATTTTCATAGCATTTAGAATAATCCTCGATTTAATTTGTTTATTTTACCGAAACTAGTATAAAAAATGTATAATATACTACAATTTTTGACCTAAACTAGTATTTCAAAAAGTTATATAGAATAAAATTTTGAGATATTTTTTTGCATGGACTTCCATCATAACCTTCCCTCATACCATATAGAAAGGATCTGAAAATATTCGTAGCATTTCGAACAATCCTCAATTTAATTTGAATTTTTTGACCGAAACTAGTATAAAATTGTGTATAATATACTACAATTTTTTTACCCAAATAGTATTTCAAAAAATTTCATAGAATCTATTTTTGAGATAATTTTTTTGCATGGACTTCCATCATAACCTTCACTTGAACACATAGAAAGGATCTGAAAAGTTTCGTAGCATTTCGAACAATCCTCAATTTCATTTGATTTTTTTACGATAATTTGTATAAAATTTTGTATAATATACTACAATTTTCTACCGAAACTAGTATTTCAAAAAGTTGCATAGAATCTAATTTTGAGATAATTTATTGCATGGACTTCATCATAACATTCCCTCGTAACATATAGAAAGGATCTGAAAAGTTTCATAGCATTTTGAACAATCCTCGATTTTATTTGATTATTTGACCGAAACTAGTATAAAATTGTGTATAATACTACGATTTTTGACAAAAACTAGCATTCTAAAAGTTTTAAAGAATTTTATTTTGAGATTATATTTTTGCTTGGACTTCCACCATAACCTTCAGTCGTACCATATAGAGAGAATCTGAAAAGTTTTGTAGCGTTTCGAACAATCCTCAATTTAATTTGATTATTTGACCGAAACTAGTATAAAATTGTGTATAATATACTACAATTTTTGACCTAAACTAGCATTTCAAAAAGTTATATAGAATATAATTTTAAGATTTTTTTTGCATGCACTTCCATCATAACCTTCCCTCATACCATATAGAAAGGATCTGAAAAAATTCGTATCATTTCGAACAATCCTCAATTTAATTTGAATTTTTTGACCGAAACTAGTATAAAATTGTGTATATTATACTACAAGTTTTGAACGAAACTAGTATTTCAAAAGGTTTCATAGAATCTAATTTTGAGATAATTTTTTGCATGGACTTCCATCATAACATTCCCTCATAACATATAGAAAGGATCTGAAAATTTTCATAGCATTTAGAATAATCCTCGATTTAATTTGTTTATTTTACCGAAACTAGTATAAAAAATGTATAATATACTACAATTTTTGACCTAAACTAGTATTTCAAAAAGTTATATAGAATAAAATTTTGAGATATTTTTTTGCATGGACTTCCATCATAACCTTCCCTCATACCATATAGAAAGGATCTGAAAATATTCGTAGCATTTCGAACAATCCTCAATTTAATTTGAATTTTTTGACCGAAACTAGTATAAAATTGTGTATAATATACTACAATTTTTTTACCCAAATAGTATTTCAAAAAATTTCATAGAATCTAATTTTGAGATAATTTTTTTGCATGGACTTCCATCATAACCTTCACTTGAACACATAGAAAGGATCTGAAAAGTTTCGTAGCATTTCGAACAATCCTCAATTTAATTTGATTTTTTTACGATAATTTGTATAAAATTTTGTATAATATACTACAATTTTCTACCGAAACTAGTATTTCAAAAAGTTGCATAGAATCTAATTTTGAGATAATTTTTTGCGTGGACTTCAATCATAACATTCCCTCGTAACATATAGAAAGGATCTGAAAAGTTTCATAGCATTTTGAACAATCCTCGATTTTATTTGATTATTTGACCGAAACCAGTATAAAATTGTGTATAATACTACGATTTTTGACCAAAACTAGCATTCTAAAAGTTTTATAGAATTTTATTTTGAGATAATATTTTTGCTTGGACATCCACCATAACCTTCCCTCGTACCATATAGAGAGAATCTGAAAAGTTTTGTAGCGTTTCGAACAATCCTCAATTTAATTTGATTATTTGACCGAAACTAGTATAAAATTGTGTATAATATACTACGATTTTTGACCGAAACTAGTATTTCAAAAAGTTGCATAGAATCTAATTTTGAGATAATTTTTTGCATGGACTTCCATCATAACATTCCCTCGTAACATATAGAAAAGATCTGAAAAAATTCGTATCATTTCGAACAATCCTCAATTTAATTTGAATTTTTTGACAGAAACTAGTATAAAATTGTGTATAATATACTACAATTTTTTTACCCAAATAGTATTTCAAAACATTTCATAGAATCTAATTTTGAGATAATTTTTTTACATGGACTTCCATCATAACCTTCCCTCGTAACATATATTAAGGATCTGAAAAGCTTCGTAGCATTTCGAACAAACCTCAATTTAATTTGATTTTTTGTCGAAAATTAGTATAAAATTGTGTATAATATACTATAATATTTGACTGAAACTAGTATTTCAAAAAGTTTCATTGAATCTAATTTTGAGATAATTTTTTTGCATGGACTTCCATCATAACCTTCCCTTGTAACACATAGAAAGGATCAAAAAAGTTTCGCAGCATTTCGAACAATTCTCAATTTAATTGGATTTCTTGACGATAATGTGTATAAAATTGTGTATAATATACTACAATTTTTGACCGAAACTAGTATTTCAAAAAGTTTCATAGAATCTAATTTTTAGATAATTTTTTGCATGGACTTCCATCATAACATTCCCTCGTAACATATAGAAAAGATCTGAAAAGATTCATAGCATTTTGAACAATCCTCGATTTTATTTGATTATTTGACCGAAACTAGTATAAAATTGTGTATAATACTACGATTTTTGACCAAAACTAGCATTCTAAAAGTTTTATAGAATTTTATTTTGAGATAATTTTTTTGCTTGGACTTCCACCATAACCATCCCTCGTACCATATAGAGAGAATCTGAAAAGTTTTGTAGCATTTTGAACAATCCTCAATTTAATTTGATTTTATGACCAAAACTAGTATAAAATTGTGTATAATATACAAAGATTTTTTGACCGAAACTAGTATTTCAAAAAGTTTCATAGAATATAATTTTGAGATATTTTTTTGCATTGACTTCCATCATAACCTTCCCTCGTACCATATAGAAAGGATCTGAAATGTTTCGTAGCATTTTGAGCAATCTCAATTTAATTTTAATTTTTTGACCGAAACTAGTATAAAATTGTGTATAATATACTACAATTTTTTGACCCAAATAATATTTCAAAATTTTTTATAGAATATAATTTTGAGATAATTTTTTTTCATGGACTTCCATCATAACCTTCCCTCGTAACATATATAAAGGATCAGAAACGTTTTGTATCATTTCGAACAATCCTCAATTTAATTTGACTTTTTGACCGAAACTAGTATAAAATTGTGTATTATAAACTACAATTTTTGACCGAAACTAGTATTTCAAAAAGTTACATGAAAAATAATTTTGAGATAATTATTTGCATGGACTTCCTTCATAATCTTCCCTCGTAACATATATAAAGGATGAAAAAAGTTTCGTAGCATTTCAAACAATCCTCGATTTAATTTGATTTTTTGAGGAAAACTAGTATAAAATTGTGTATAATATACTACCATTTTTTTACCTAAACTAGTATTTCAAAAAGTTTCATAGAATATAATTTTGAGATAATTTTATTCATAGAATTCCATCATAACCTTCCCTCGTAATATATATAAAGGATCAGAAAAGTTTCGTAGCATTTCGAACAATCCTCAATTTAATTTGATTTTTTACACCAAAACTAGTATAAAATTGTGTATAATATACTACGAATTTTTGACCCAAATAGTATTTCAAAAAATTTCATTGAATCTAATTTTAAGATAATTTTATTGCATGGACTTCCATCATAACCTTCCCTCGTAAAATATATCAAGGATCAGAAAAGTTTCGTAGCATTTCGAACAATCCTCAATTTAATTTGATTTTTTTGTCCAAACTAGTATAAAATTGTGAATAATATACTACAATTTTTGACGGAAACTAGCATTTCAAAAAGTTTCATAGAATAATTATGAGATAATTTTTTTGCATGGACTTCCATCATAACCTTCCCTCGTAACATATAGAAAGGATCTGAAAAGCTTCGTAGCATTTCGAACAATCCTCAATTTAATTTGATTTTTTGAAGAAAACTAGTATAAAATTGTGTATAATATACTACGAATTTTTGACCCAAATAGTATTTCAAAAAAAATCATTGAATTAAATTTTGAGATAATTTTTTTTCAGGGACTTCCATCATAACCTTCCCTCGTACCATATAGAAAGGATCTGAAAAATTTCGTAGCATTTTGAATAATCCTCAATTTAATTTGATTTTTTTGACCGAAACTAGTATAAAATTGTGTATAATATACTACAAGTTTTGAACGAAACTAGTATTTCAAAAGGTTTCATAGAATCTAATTTTGAAATAATTTTTTGCATGGACTTCAATCATAACATTCCCTCGTAACATATAGAAAGGATCTGAAAATTTTCATAGCATTTAGAATAATCCTCGATTTAATTTGTTTATTTTACCGAAACTAGTATAAAATTGTGTATAATATACTACAATTTTGACCTAAACTAGTATTTCAAAAAGTTATATAGAATAAAATTTTGAGATATTTTTTTGCATGTACTTCCATCATAACCTTCCCTCATACCATATAGAAAGGATCTGAAAATATTCGTAGCATTTCGAACAATCCTCAATTTAATTTGAATTTTTTGACCGAAACTAGTATAAAATTGTCTATAATATACTACAATTTTTTTACCCAGATAGTATTGCAAAAAATTTCATAGAATCTAATTTTGAGATAATTTTTTTGCATGGACTTCCATCATAACCTTCCCTTGAACACATAGAAAGGATCTGAAAAGTTTCGTAGCATTTCGAACAATCCTCAATTTAATTTGATTTTTTTACGATAATTTGTATAAAATTTTGTATAATATACTACAATTTTCTACCGAAACTAGTATTTCAAAAAGTTGCATAGAATCTAATTTTGAGATAATTTTTTGCATGGACTTCAATCATAACATTCCCTCGTAACATATAGAAAGGATCTGAAAAGTTTCATAGCATTTTGAACAATCCTCGATTTTATTTGATTATTTGACCGAAACTAGTATAAAATTGTGTATAATACTACGATTTTTGACCAAAACTAGCATTCTAAAAGTTTTATAGAATTTTATTTTGAGATTATATTTTTGCTTGGACTTCCACCATAACCTTCAGTCGTACCATATAGAGAGAATCTGAAAAGTTTTGTAGCGTTTCGAACAATCCTCAATTTAATTTGATTATTTGACCGAAACTAGTATAAAATTGTGTATAATATACTACGATTTTTGACCTAAACTAGCATTTCAAAAAGTTATATAGAATATAATTTTAAGATTTTTTTTGCATGCACTTCCATCATAACCTTCCCTCATACCATATAGAAAGGATCTGAAAAAATTCGTATCATTTCCAACAATTCTCAATTTAATTTGAATTTTTTGACCGAAACTAGTATAAAATTGTGTATAATATACTACAATTTTTTTACCCAAATAGTATTTCAAAAAATTTCATAGAATCTAATTTTGAGATAATTTTTTTGCATGGACTTCCATCATAACCTTCACTTGAACACATAGAAAGGATCTGAAAAGTTTCGTAGCATTTCGAACAATCCTCAATTTAATTTGATTTTTTTACGATAATTTGTATAAAATTTTGTTTAATATACTACAATTTTCTACCGAAACTAGTATTTCAAAAAGTTGCATAGAATCTAATTTTGAGATAATTTTTTGCATGGACTTCAATCATAACATTCCCTCGTAACATATAGAAAGGATCTGAAAAGTTTCATAGCATTTTGAACAATCCTCGATTTTATTTGATTATTTGACCGAAACTAGTATAAAATTGTGTATAATACTACGATTTTTGACAAAAACTAGCATTCTAAAAGTTTTATAGAATTTTATTTTGAGATTATATTTTTGCTTGGACTTCCACCATAACCTTCAGTCGTACCATATAGAGAGAATCTGAAAAGTTTTGTAGCGTTTCGAACAATCCTCAATTTAATTTGATTATTTGACCGAAACTAGTATAAAATTGTGTATAATATACTACGATTTTTGACCTAAACTAGCATTTCAAAAAGTTATATAGAATATAATTTTAAAATTTTTTTTGCATGCACTTCCATCATAACCTTCCCTCATACCATATAGAAAGGATATGAAAAAATTCGTATCATTTCGAACAATCCTCAATTTAATTTGAATTTTTTGACCGAAACTAGTATAAAATTGTGTATATTATACTACAAGTTTTGAACGAAACTAGTATTTCAAAAGGTTTCATAGAATCTAATTTTGAGATAATTTTTTGCATGGACTTCCATCATAACATTCCCTCATAACATATAGAAAGGATCTGAAAATTTTCATAGCATTTAGAATAATCCTCGATTTAATTTGTTTATTTTACCGAAACTAGTATAAAAAATGTATAATATACTACAATTTTTGACCTAAACTAGTATTTCAAAAAGTTATATAGAATAAAATTTTGAGATATTTTTTTGCATGGACTTCCATCATAACCTTCCCTCATACCATATAGAAAGGATCTGAAAATATTCGTAGCATTTCGAACAATCCTCAATTTAATTTGAATTTTTTGACCGAAACTAGTATAAAATTGTGTATAATATACTACAATTTTTTTACCCAAATAGTATTTCAAAAAATTTCATAGAATCTAATTTTGAGATAATTTTTTTGCATGGACTTCCATCATAACCTTCACTTGAACACATAGAAAGGATCTGAAAAGTTTCGTAGCATTTCGAACAATCCTCAATTTAATTTGATTTGTTTACGATAATTTGTATAAAATTTTGTATAATATACTACAATTTTCTACCGAAACTAGTATTTCAAAAAGTTGCATAGAATCTAATTTTGAGATAATTTTTTGCATGGACTTCAATCATAACATTCCCTCGTAACATATAGAAAGGATCTGAAAAGTTTCATAGCATTTTGAACAATCCTCGATTTTATTTGATTATTTGACCGAAACTAGTATAAAATTGTGTATAATACTACGATTTTTGACAAAAACTAGCATTCTAAAAGTTTTATAGAATTTTATTTTGAGATTATATTTTTGCTTGGACTTCCACCATAACCTTCAGTCGTACCATATAGAGAGAATCTGAAAAGTTTTGTAGCGTTTCGAACAATCCTCAATTTAATTTGATTATTTGACCGAAACTAGTATAAAATTGTGTATAATATACTACGATTTTTGACCTAAACTAGCATTTCAAAAAGTTATATAGAATATAATTTTAAGATTTTTTTTGCATGCACTTCCATCATAACCTTCCCTCATACCATATAGAAAGGATCTGAAAAAATTCGTATCATTTCGAACAATCCTCAATTTAATTTGAATTTTTTGACCGAAACTAGTATAAAATTGTGTATATTATACTACAAGTTTTGAACGAAACTAGTATTTCAAAAGGTTTCATAGAATCTAATTTTGAGATAATTTTTTGAATGGACTTCCATCATAACATTCCCTCATAACATATAGAAAGGATCTGAAAATTTTCATAGCATTTAGAATAATCCTCGATTTAATTTGTTTATTTTACCGAAACTAGTATAAAAAATGTATAATATACTACAATTTTTGACCTAAACTAGTATTTCAAAAAGTTATATAGAATAAAATTTTGAGATATTTTTTTGCATGGACTTCCATCATAACCTTCCCTCATACCATATAGAAAGGATCTGAAAATATTCGTAGCATTTCGAACAATCCTCAATTTAATTTGAATTTTTTGACCGAAACTAGTATAAAATTGTGTATAATATACTACAATTTTTTTACCCAAATAGTATTTCAAAAAATTTCATAGAATCTAATTTTGAGATAATTTTTTTGCATGGACTTCCATCATAACCTTCACTTGAACACATAGAAAGGATCTGAAAAGTTTCGTAGCATTTCGAACAATCCTCAATTTAATTTGATTTTTTTACAATAATTTGTATAAAATTTTGTATAATATACTACAATTTTCTACCGAAACTAGTATTTCAAAAAGTTGCATAGAATCTAATTTTGAGATAATTTTTTGCGTGGACTTCAATCATAACATTCCCTCGTAACATATAGAAAGGATCTGAAAAGTTTCATAGCATTTTGAACAATCCTCGATTTTATTTGATTATTTGACCGAAACCAGTATAAAATTGTGTATAATACTACGATTTTTGACCAAAACTAGCATTCTAAAAGTTTTATAGAATTTTATTTTGAGATAATATTTTTGCTTGGACTTCCACCATAACCTTCCCTCGTACCATATAGAGAGAATCTGAAAAGTTTTGTAGCGTTTCGAACAATCCTCAATTTAATTTGATTATTTGACCGAAACAAGTATAAAATTGTGTATAATATACTACGATTTTTGACCGAAACTAGTATTTCAAAAAGTTGCATAGAATCTAATTTTGAGATAATTTTTTGCATGGACTTCCATCATAACATTCCCTCGTAACATATAGAAAAGATCTGAAAAAATTCGTATCATTTCGAACAATCCTCAATTTAATTTGAATTTTTCGACAGAAACTAGTATAAAATTGTGTATAATATACTACAATTTTTTTACCCAAATAGTATTTCAAAACATTTCATAGAATCTAATTTTGAGATAATTTTTTTACATGGACTTCCATCATAACCTTCCCTCGTAACATATATTAAGGATCTGAAAAGCTTCGTAGCATTTCGAACAATCCTCAATTTAATTTGATTTTTTGTCGAAAATTAGTATAAAATTGTGTATAATATACTATAATATTTGACTGAAACTAGTATTTCAAAAAGTTTCATTGAATCTAATTTTGAGATAATTTTTTTGCATGGACTTCCATCATAACCTTCCCTTGTAACACATAGAAAGGATCAAAAAAGTTTCGCAGCATTTCGAACAATTCTCAATTTAATTGGATTTGTTGACGATAATGTGTATAAAATTGTGTATAATATACTACAATTTTTGACCGAAACTAGTATTTCAAAAAGTTGCATAGAATCTAATTTTTAGATAATTTTTTGCATGGACTTCCATCATAACATTCCCTCGTAACATATAGAAAAGATCTGAAAAGATTCATAGCATTTTGAACAATCCTCGATTTTATTTGATTATTTGACCGAAACTAGTATAAAATTGTGTATAATACTACGATTTTTGACCAAAACTAGCATTCTAAAAGTTTTATAGAATTTTATTTTGAGATAATTTTTTTGCTTGGACTTCCACCATAACCATCCCTCGTACCATATAGAGAGAATCTGAAAAGTTTTGTAGCATTTTGAACAATCCTCAATTTAATTTGATTTTATGACCAAAACTAGTATAAAATTGTGTATAATATACAAAGATTTTTTGACCGAAACTAGTATTTCAAAAAGTTTCATAGAATATAATTTTGAGATATTTTTTTGCATTGACTTCCATCATAACCTTCCCTCGTACCATATAGAAAGGATCTGAAAAGTTTCGTAGCATTTTGAACAATCTCAATTTAATTTTAATTTTTTGACCGAAACTAGTATAAAATTGTGTATAATATACTACAATTTTTTGACCCAAATAATATTTCAAAATTTTTTATAGAATATAATTTTGAGATAATTTTTTTTCATGGACTTCCATCATAACCTTCCCTCGTAACATATATAAAGGATCAGAAACATTTTGTATCATTTCGAACAATCCTCAATTTAATTTGACTTTTTGACCGAAACTAGTATAAAATTGTGTATTATAAACTACAATTTTTGACCGAAACTAGTATTTCAAAAAGTTACATGAAAAATAATTTTGAGATAATTATTTGCATGGACTTCCTTCATAATCTTCCCTCGTAACATATATAAAGGATGAAAAAAGTTTCGTAGCATTTCAAACAATCCTCGATTTAATTTGATTTTTTGACGAAAACTAGTATAAAATTGTGTATAATATACTACCATTTTTTTACCTAAACTAGTATTTCAAAAAGTTTCATAGAATATAATTTTGAGATAATTTTATTCATAGAATTCCATCATAACCTTCCCTCGTAATATATATAAAGGATCAGAAAAGTTTCGTAGCATTTCGAACAATCCTCAATTTAATTTGATTTTTTACACCAAAACTAGTATAAAATTGTGTATAATATACTACGAATTTTTGACCCAAATAGTATTTCAAAAAATTTCATTGAATCTAATTTTAAGATAATTTTATTGCATGGACTTCCATCATAACCTTCCCTCGTAAAATATATCAAGGATCAGAAAAGTTTCGTAGCATTTCGAACAATCCTCAATTTAATTTGATTTTTTTGTCCAAACTAGTATAAAATTGTGAATAATATACTACAATTTTTGACGGAAACTAGCATTTCAAAAAGTTTCATAGAATAATTATGAGATAATTTTTTTGCATGGACTTCCATCATAACCTTCCCTCGTAACATATAGAAAGGATCTGAAAAGCTTCGTAGCATTTCGAACAATCCTCAATTTAATTTGATTTTTTGACGAAAACTAGTATAAAATTGTGTATAATATACTACGAATTTTTGACCCAAATAGTATTTCAAAAAAAATCATTGAATTAAATTTTGAGATAATTTTTTTTCAGGGACTTCCATCATAACCTTCCCTCGTACCATATAGAAAGGATCTGAAAAATTTCGTAGCATTTTGAATAATCCTCAATTTAATTTGATTTTTTTGACCGAAACTAGTATAAAATTGTGTATAATATACTACAAGTTTTGAACGAAACTAGTATTTCAAAAGGTTTCATAGAATCTAATTTTGAAATAATTTTTTGCATGGACTTCCATCATAACATTCCCTCGTAACATATAGAAAGGATCTGAAAATTTTCATAGCATTTAGAATAATCCTCGATTTAATTTGTTTATTTTACCGAAACTAGTATAAAATTGTGTATAATATACTACAATTTTGACCTAAACTAGTATTTCAAAAAGTTATATAGAATAAAATTTTGAGATATTTTTTTGCATGTACTTCCATCATAACCTTCCCTCATACCATATAGAAAGGATCTGAAAATATTCGTAGCATTTCGAACAATCCTCAATTTAATTTGAATTTTTTGACCGAAACTAGTATAAAATTGTCTATAATATACTACAATTTTTTTACCCAGATAGTATTGCAAAAAATTTCATAGAATCTAATTTTGAGATAATTTTTTTGCATGGACTTCCATCATAACCTTCCCTTGAACACATAGAAAGGATCTAAAAAGTTTCGTAGCATTTCGAACAATCCTCAATTTAATTTGATTTTTTGACGATAATTTGTATACAATTTTGTATAATATACTACAATTTTCTACCGAAACTAGTATTTCAAAAAGTTGCATAGAATCTAATTTTGAGATAATTTTTTGCATGGACTACTATCATAACATTCCCTCGTAACATATAGCAAGGATCTGAAAAGTTTCATAGCATTTTGAACAATCCTCGATTTTGTTTTATTATTTGACTGAAACTAGTATAAAATTGTGTATAATACTACGATTTTTGACCATAACTAGCATTCAAAAAGTTTTATAGAATTTTATTTTGAGATAATATTTTTGCTTGGACTTCCACCATAACCTTCCGTCGTACCATATAGAGAGAATCTGAAAAGTTTTGTAGTGTTTTGAACAATCCTCAATTTAATTTGATTATTTGACCGAAACTAGTATAAAATTGTGTATAATATACTACGATTTTTGACCTAAACTAGCATTTCAAAAAGTTATATAGAATATAATTTTAAGATTTTATTTGCATGGACTTCCATCATAACCTTCCCTCATACCATATAGAAAGGATCTGAAAAAATTCGTATCATTTCGAACAATCCTCAATTTAATTTGAATTTTTTGACCGAAACTAGTATAAAATTGTGTATAATATACTACAATTATTTTACCCAAATAGTATTTCAAAAAATTTCATAGAATCTAATTTTGAGATAATTTTTTTGCATGGACTTCCATCATAACCTTCCCTCGTCACATATATCAAGGATCTGAAATGCTTCGTGGCATTTCGAACAAACCTCATTTTAATTTGATTTTTTGTCGAAAACTAGTATAAAATTGTGTATAATATACTACAATATTTGACCGAAACTAGTATTTCAAAAAGTTTCATTGAATCTAATTTTGAGATAATTTTTTTGCATTGACTTCCATCATAACCTTCCCTTGTAACACATAGAAAGGATCAGAAAAGTTTCGTAGCATTTCGAACAATCCTCGATTTAATTTTATTTGTTGACGATAATGTGTATAAAATTGTGTATAATTTACTACAATTTTTGACCGAAACTAGTATTTCAAAAAGTTGCATAGAATCTAATTTTGAGATAATTTTTTGCATGGACTTCCATCATAACATTCCCTCGTAATATATAGAAAAGATCTAAAAAGTTTCATAGCATTTTGAACAATCCTCGATTTTATTTGATTATTTGACTGAAACTAGTATAAAATTTTGTATAATACTACGATTTTTGACCAAAACTAGCATTCTAAAAGTTTTATAGAATTTTATTTTGAGATAATTTTTTTGCTAGGACTTCCACCATAACCATCCCTCGTACCATATAGAGAGAATCTGTAAAGTTCGTAGCATTTCGAACAATCCTCAATTTAATTTGATTTTATGACCAAAACTAGTATAAAATTGTGTATAATATACAACGATTTTTTGACCGAAACTAGTATTTCAAAAAGTTTCATAGAATATAATTTTGAGATATTTTTTTGCATTGACTTCCATCATAACCTTCCCTCGTACCATATAGAAAGGATCTGAAAAGTTTCGTAGCATTTCGAACAATCTCAATTTAATTTGAATTTTTTGACCGAAACTAGTATAAAATTGTGTATAATATACTACAATTTTTGGACCCAAATAATATTTCAAATTTTTTTATAGAATCTAATTTTGAGATATTTTTTTTCATTGACTTCCATCATAACCTTCCCTCGTAACATATATAAAGGATCAGAAACTTTTTGTAGCATTTCGAACAATCCTCAATTTAATTTGATTTTTTGACCGAAACTAGTATACAATTGTGTATAATAAACTACAATTTTTGACCGAAACTAGTATTTCAAAAAGTTTCATGAAAAATAATTTTGAGATAATTATTTGCATGGACTTCCTTCATAATCTTCCCTCGTAACATATATAAAGGATGAGAAAAGTTTCGTAGCATTTCAAACAATCCTCGATTTAATTTGATTTTTTGACGAAAACTAGTATAAAATTGTGTATAATATACTACGATTTTTTTACCTAAACTAGTATTTCAAAAAGTTTCATAGAATATAATTTTGAGATAATTTTATTCATGGAATTCCATCATAACCTTCCCTCGTAACATATATAAAGGATCAGAAAAATTTCGTAGCATTTCGAACAATCCTAAATTTAATTTGATTTTTTTCACCAAAACTAGTATAAAATTGTGTATAATATAATACGAATTTTTGACCCAGATAGTAATTCAAAAAATTTCATTGAATCTAATTTTAAGATAATTTTATTGCATGGACTTCCATCATAACCTTCCTTCGTAAAATATATCAAGGATCAGAAAAGTTTCGTAGCATTTCGAACAATCCTCAATTTAATTTGATTTTTTTGTCCAAACTAGTATAAAATTGTGAATAATATACTACAATTTATGACCGAAACTAGTATTTCAAAAAGTTTCATAGAATAATTATGAGATAATTTTTTTGCATGGACTTCCATCATAACCTTCCCTCGTAACATATAGAAAGGATCTGAAAAGCTTCGTAGCATTTCGAACAATCCTCAATTTAATTTGATTTTTTGACGAAAACTAGTATAAAATTGTGTATAATATACTACGAATTTTTGACCCAAATAGTATTTTAAAAAATATCATTGAATCTAATTTTGAGATAATTTTTTTCAGGGAGTTCCATCATAACCTTCCCTCGTACCATATAGAAAGGATCTAAAAAATTTCGTAGCATTTTGAATAATCCTCAATTTAATTTGATTTTTTTGACCGAAACTAGTATAAAATTGTGTATATTAAACTACAAGTTTTGAACGAAACTAGTATTTCAAAAGGTTTCATAGAATCTAATTTTGAGATAATTTTTTGCATGAACTTCCATTATAACATTCCCTCATAACATATAGAAAGGATCTGAAAATTTTCATAGCATTTAGAATAATCCTCGATTTAATTTGTTTGTTTTACCGAAACTAGTATAAAATTGTGTATAATATACTACAATTTTTGACCTAAACTAGTATTTCAAAAAGTTATATAGAATAAAATTTTGAGATATTTTTTAGCATGGACTTCCATCATAACCTTCCCTCATACCATATAGAAAGGATCTGAAAATATTCGTAGCATTTCGAACAATCCTCAATTTAATTTGAATTTTTTGACCGAAACTAGTATAAAATTGTGTATAATATACTACATTTTTTTTACCCAAATAGTATTTCAAAAAATTTCATAGAATCTAATTTTGAGATAATTTTTTTGCATGGACTTCCATCATAACCTTCCCTTGAACACATAGAAAGGATCTGAAAAGTTTCGTAGCATTTCGAACAATCCTCAATTTAATTTGATTTTTTGACGATAATTTGTATAAAATTTTGTATAATATACTACAATTTTCTACCGAAACTAGTATTTCAAAAAGTTGCATAGAATCTAATTTTGAGATAATTTTTTGCTTGGACTTCTATCATAACATTCCCTCGTAACATATAGAAAGGATCTGAAAAGTTTCATAGCATTTTGAACAATCCTCGATTTTATTTGATTATTTGACTGAAACTAGTATAAAATTGTGTATAATACTACGATTTTTGACCATAACTAGCATTCTAAAAGTTTTATAGAATTTTATTTTGAGATAATATTTTTGCTTGGACTTCCACCATAACCTTCCGTCGTACCATATAGAGAGAATCTGAAAAGTTTTGTAGTGTTTTGAACAATCCTCAATTTAATTTGATTATTTGACTGAAACTAGTATAAAATTGTGTATAATATACTACGATTTTTGACCTAAACTAGCATTTCAAAAAGTTATATAGAATATAATTTTAAGATTTTATTTGCATGGACTTCCATCATAACCTTCCCTCATACCATATAGAAAGGATCTGAAAAAATTCATATCATTTCGAACAATCCTCAATTTAATTTGAATTTTTTGACCGAAACTAGTATAAAATTGTGTATAATATACTACAATTATTTTACCCAAATAGTATTTCAAAAAATTTCATAGAATCTAATTTTGAGATAATTTTTTTGCATGGACTTCCATCATAACCTTCCCTCGTAACATATATCAAGGATCTGAAAAGCTTCGTGGCATTTCGAACAAACCTCATTTTAATTTGATTTTTTGTCGAAAACTAGTATAAAATTGTGTATAATATACTACAATATTTGACCGAAACAAGTATTTCAAAAAGTTTCATTGAATCTAATTTTGAGATAATTTTTTTGCAAGGACTTCCATCATAACCTTCCCTTGTAACACATAGAAAGGATCAGAAAAGTTTCGTAGCATTTCGAACAATCCTCGATTTAATTTGATTTGTTGACGATAATGTGTATAAAATTGTGTATAATATACTACAATTTTTGACCGAAACTAGAATTTCAAAGAGTTGCATAGAATCTAATTTTGAGATAATTTTTTGCATGAACTTCCATCATAACATTCCCTCGTAACATATAGAAAAGATCTGAAAAGTTTTATAGCATTTTGAACAATCCTCAATTTTATTTGATTATTTGACTGAAACTAGTATAAAATTTTGTATAATACTACGATTTTTGACCAAAACTAGCATTCTAAAAGTTTTATAGAATTTTATTTTGAGATAATTTTTTTGCTTGGACTTCCACCATAAACATCCCTCGTACCATATAGAGAGAATCTGAAAAGTTCGTAGCATTTCGAACAATCCTCAATTTAATTTGATTTTATGACCAAAACTAGTATAAAATTGTGTATAATATACAACGATTTTTTGACCGAAACTAGTATTTCAAAAAGTTTCATAGAATATAATTTTGGGATATTTTTTTGCATTGACTTCCATCATAACCTTCCCTTGTACCATATAGAAAGGATCTGAAAAGTTTCGTAGCATTTCGAACAATCTCAATTTAATTTGAATTTTTTGACCGAAACTAGTATAAAATTGTGTATAATATACTACAATTTTTTGACCCAAATAATATTTCAAAATTTTTTATAGAATCTAATTTTGAGATATTTTTTTTCATTGACTTCCATCATAACCTTCCCTCGTAACATATATAAAGGATCAGAAACTTTTTGTAGCATTTCGAACAATCCTCAATTTAATTTGATTTTTTGACCGAAACTAGTATAAAATTGTGTATAATAAACTACAATTTTTGACCGAAACTAGTATTTCAAAAAGTTTCATGAAAAATAATTTTGAGATAATTATTTGCATGGACTTCCTTCATAATCTTCCCTCGTAACATATATAAAGGATGAGAAAAGTTTCGTAGCATTTCAAACAATCCTCGATTTAATTTGATTTTTTGACGAAAACTAGTATAAAATTGTGTATAATATACTACGATTTTTTTACCTAAACTAGTATTTCAAAAAGTTTCATAGAATATAATTTTGAGATAATTTTATTCATGGAATTCCATCATAACCTTCCCTCGTAACATATATAAAGGATCAGAAAAGTTTCGTAGCATTTCGAACAATCCTCAATTTAATTTGATTTTTTTCACCAAAACTAGTATAAAATTGTGTATAATATACTACGAATTTTTGACCCAAATAGTATTTCAAAAAATTTCATTGAATCTAATTTTAAGATAATTTTATTGCATGGACTTCCATCATAACCTTCCCTCGTAAAATATATCAAGGATCAGAAAAGTTTCGTAGCATTTCGAACAATCCTCAATTTAATTTGATTTTTTTGTCCAAACTAGTATAAAATTGTGAATAATATACTACAATTTATGACCGAAACTAGTATTTCAAAAAGTTTCATAGAATAATTATGAGATAATTTTTTTGCATGGACTTCCATCATAACCTTCCCTCGTAACATATAGAAAGGATCTGAAAAGCTTCGTAGCATTTCGAACAATCCTCAATTTAATTTGATTTTTTGACGAAAACTAGTATAAAATTGTGTATAATATACTACGAATTTTTGACCCAAATAGTATTTTAAAAAATATCATTGAATCTAATTTTGAGATAATTTTTTTCAGGGAGTTCCATCATAACCTTCCCTCGTACCATATAGAAAGGATCTGAAAAATTTCGTAGCATTTCGAATAATCCTCAATTTAATTTGATTTTTTTGACCGAAACTAGTATAAAATTGTGTATATTAAACTACAAGTTTTGAACGAAACTAGTATTTCAAAAGGTTTCATAGAATCTAATTTTGAGATAATTTTTTGCATGAACTTCCATCATAACATTCCCTCATAACATATAGAAAGGATCTGAAAATTTTCATAGCATTTAGAATAATCCTCGATTTAATTTGTTTGTTTTACCGAAACTAGTATAAAATTGTGTATAATATACTACAATTTTTGACCTAAACTAGTATTTCAAAAAGTTATATAGAATAAAATTTTGAGATATTTTTTTGCATGGACTTCCATCATAACCTTCCCTCATACCATATAGAAAGGATCTGAAAATATTCGTAGCATTTCGAACAATCCTCAATTTAATTTGAATTTTTTGACCGAAACTAGTATAAAATTGTGTATAATATACTACAGTTTTTTTACCCAAATAGTATTTCAAAAAATTTCATAGAATCTAATTTTGAGATAATTTTTTTGCATGGACTTCCATCATAACCTTCCCTTGAACACATAGAAAGGATCTGAAAAGTTTCGTAGCATTTCGAACAATCCTCAATTTAATTTGATTTTTTGACGATAATTTGTATAAAATTTTGTATAATATACTACAATTTTCTACCGAAACTAGTATTTCAAAAAATTGCATAGAATCTAATTTTGAGATAATTTTTTGCTTGGACTTCTATCATAACATTCCCTCGTAACATATAGAAAGGATCTGAAAAGTTTCATAGCATTTTGAACAATCCTCGATTTTATTTGATTATTTGACCGAAACTATTATAAAATTGTGTATAATACTACGATTTTTGACCATAACTAGCATTCAAAAAGTTTTATAGAATTTTATTTTGAGATAATATTTTTGCTTGGACTTCCACCGTAACCTTCCGTCGTACCATATAGAGAGAATCTGAAAAGTTTTGTAGTGTTTTGAACAATCCTCAATTTAATTTGATTATTTGACTGAAACTAGTATAAAATTGTGTATAATATACTACGATTTTTGACCTAAACTAGCATTTCAAAAAGTTATATAGAATATAATTTTAAGATTTTATTTGCATGGACTTCCATCATAACCTTCCCTCATACCATATAGAAAGGATCTGAAAAAATTCGTATCATTTCGAACAGTCCTCAATTTAATTTGAATTTTTTGACCGAAACTAGTATAAAATTGTGTATAATATACTACAATTATTTTACCCAAATAGTATTTCAAAAAATTTCATAGAATCTAATTTTGAGATAATTTTTTTGCATGGACTTCCATCATAACCTTCCCTCGTAACATATATCAAGGATCTGAAAAGCTTCGTGGCATTTCGTACAAACCTCATTTTAATTTGATTTTTTGTCGAAAACTAGTATAAAATTGTGTATAATATACTACAATATTTGACCGAAACAAGTATTTCAAAAAGTTTCATTGAATCTAATTTTGAGATAATTTTTTTGCAAGGACTTCCATCATAACCTTCCCTTGTAACACATAGAAAGGATCAGAAAAGTTTCGTAGCATTTCGAACAATCCTCGATTTAATTTGATTTGTTGACGATAATGTGTATAATATACTACAATTTTTGACCGAAACTAGAATTTCAAAGAGTTGCATAGAATCTAATTTTGAGATAATTTTTTGCATGGACTTCCATCATAACATTCCCTCGTAACATATAGAAAAGATCTGAAAAGTTTTATAGCATTTTGAACAATCCTCAATTTTATTTGATTATTTGACTGAAACTAGTATAAAATTTTGTATAATACTACGATTTTTGACCAAAACTAGCATTCTAAAAGTTTTATAGAATTTTATTTTGAGATAATTTTTTTGCTTGGACTTCCACCATAAACATCCCTCGTACCATATAGAGAGAATCTGAAAAGTTCGTAGCATTTCGAACAATCCTCAATTTAATTTGATTTTATGACCAAAACTAGTATAAAATTGTGTATAATATACAACGATTTTTTGACCGAAACTAGTATTTCAAAAAGTTTCATAGAATATAATTTTGGGATATTTTTTTGCATTGACTTCCATCATAACCTTCCCTTGTACCATATAGAAAGGATCTGAAAAGTTTCGTAGCATTTCGAACAATCTCAATTTAATTTGAATTTTTTGACCGAAACTAGTATAAAATTGTGTATAATATACTACAATTTTTTGACCCAAATAATATTTCAAAATTTTTTATAGAATCTAATTTTGAGATATTTTTTTTCATTGACTTCCATCATAACCTTCCCTCGTAACATATATAAAGGATCAGAAACTTTTTGTAGCATTTCGAACAATCCTCAATTTAATTTGATTTTTTGACCGAAACTAGTATAAAATTGTGTATAATAAACTACAATTTTTGACCGAAACTAGTATTTCAAAAAGTTTCATGAAAAATAATTTTGAGATAATTATTTGCATGGACTTCCTTCATAATCTTCCCTCGTAACATATATAAAGGATGAGAAAAGTTTCGTAGCATTTCAAACAATCCTCGATTTAATTTGATTTTTTGACGAAAACTAGTATAAAATTGTGTATAATATACTACGATTTTTTTACCTAAACTAGTATTTCAAAAAGTTTCATAGAATATAATTTTGAGATAATTTTATTCATGGAATTCCATCATAACCTTCCCTCGTAACATATATAAAGGATCAGAAAAGTTTCGTAGCATTTCGAACAATCCTCAATTTAATTTGATTTTTTTCACCAAAACTAGTATAAAATTGTGTATAATATACTACGAATTTTTGACCCAAATAGTATTTCAAAAAATTTCATTGAATCTAATTTTAAGATAATTTTATTGCATGGACTTCCATCATAACCTTCCCTCGTAAAATATATCAAGGATCAGAAAAGTTTCGTAGCATTTCGAACAATCCTCAATTTAATTTGATTTTTTTGTCCAAACTAGTATAAAATTGTGAATAATATACTACAATTTATGACCGAAACTAGTATTTCAAAAAGTTTCATAGAATAATTATGAGATAATTTTTTTGCATGGACTTCCATCATAACCTTCCCTCGTAACATATAGAAAGGATCTGAAAAGCTTCGTAGCATTTCGAACAATCCTCAATTTAATTTGATTTTTTGACGAAAACTAGTATAAAATTGTGTATAATATACTACGAATTTTTGACCCAAATAGTATTTTAAAAAATATCATTGAATCTAATTTTGAGATAATTTTTTTCAGGGAGTTCCATCATAACCTTCCCTCGTACCATATAGAAAGGATCTGAAAAATTTCGTAGCATTTCGAATAATCCTCAATTTAATTTGATTTTTTTGACCGAAACTAGTATAAAATTGTGTATATTAAACTACAAGTTTTGAACGAAACTAGTATTTCAAAAGGTTTCATAGAATCTAATTTTGAGATAATTTTTTGCATGAACTTCCATCATAACATTCCCTCATAACATATAGAAAGGATCTGAAAATTTTCATAGCATTTAGAATAATCCTCGATTTAATTTGTTTGTTTTACCGAAACTAGTATAAAATTGTGTATAATATACTACAATTTTTGACCTAAACTAGTATTTCAAAAAGTTATATAGAATAAAATTTTGAGATATTTTTTTGCATGGACTTCCATCATAACCTTCCCTCATACCATATAGAAAGGATCTGAAAATATTCGTAGCATTTCGAACAATCCTCAATTTAATTTGAATTTTTTGACCGAAACTAGTATAAAATTGTGTATAATATACTACAGTTTTTTTACCCAAATAGTATTTCAAAAAATTTCATAGAATCTAATTTTGAGATAATTTTTTTGCATGGACTTCCATCATAACCTTCCCTTGAACACATAGAAAGGATCTGAAAAGTTTCGTAGCATTTCGAACAATCCTCAATTTAATTTGATTTTTTGACGATAATTTGTATAAAATTTTGTATAATATACTACAATTTTCTACCGAAACTAGTATTTCAAAAAATTGCATAGAATCTAATTTTGAGATAATTTTTTGCTTGGACTTCTATCATAACATTCCCTCGTAACATATAGAAAGGATCTGAAAAGTTTCATAGCATTTTGAACAATCCTCGATTTTATTTGATTATTTGACCGAAACTATTATAAAATTGTGTATAATACTACGATTTTTGACCATAACTAGCATTCAAAAAGTTTTATAGAATTTTATTTTGAGATAATATTTTTGCTTGGACTTCCACCATAACCTTCCGTCGTACCATATAGAGAGAATCTGAAAAGTTTTGTAGTGTTTTGAACAATCCTCAATTTAATTTGATTATTTGACTGAAACTAGTATAAAATTGTGTATAATATACTACGATTTTTGACCTAAACTAGCATTTCAAAAAGTTATATAGAATATAATTTTAAGATTTTATTTGCATGGACTTCCATCATAACCTTCCCTCATACCATATAGAAAGGATCTGAAAAAATTCGTATCATTTCGAACAATCCTCAATTTAATTTGAATTTTTTGACCGAAACTAGTATAAAATTGTGTATAATATACTACAATTATTTTACCCAAATAGTATTTCAAAAAATTTCATAGAATCTAATTTTGAGATAATTTTTTTGCATGGACTTCCATCATAACCTTCCCTCGTAACATATATCAAGGATCTGAAAAGCTTCGTGGCATTTCGAACAAACCTCATTTTAATTTGATTTTTTGTCGAAAACTAGTATAAAATTGTGTATAATATACTACAATATTTGACCGAAACAAGTATTTCAAAAAGTTTCATTGAATCTAATTTTGAGATAATTTTTTTGCATGGACTTCCATCATAACCTTCCCTTGTAACACATAGAAAGGATCAGAAAAGTTTCGTAGCATTTCGAACAATCCTCGATTTAATTTGATTTGTTGACGATAATGTGTATAAAATTGTGTATAATATACTACAATTTTTGACCGAAACTAGAATTTCAAAGAGTTGCATAGAATCTAATATTGAGATAATTTTTTGCATGGACTTCCATCATAACATTCCCTCGTAACATATAGAAAAGATCTGAAAAGTTTCATAGCATTTTGAACAATCCTCGATTTTATTTGATTATTTGACTGAAACTAGTATAAAATTTTATATAATACTACGATTTTTGACCAAAACTAGCATTCTAAAAGTTTTATAGAATTTTATATTGAGATAATTTTTTTGCTTGGACTTCCACCAAAACCATCCCTCGTACCATATAGAGAGAATCCGAAAAGTTCGTAGCATTTCGAACAATCCTCAATTTAATTTGATTTTATGACCAAAACTAGTATAAAATTGTGTATAATATACAACGATTTTTTGACCGAAACTAGTATTTCAAAAAGTTTCATAGAATATAATTTTGAGATTTTTTTTGCATTGACTTCCATCATAACCTTCCCTCGTACCATATAGAAAGGATCTGAAAAGTTTCGTAGCATTTCGAACAATCTCAATTTAATTTTAATTTTTTGACCGAAACTAGTATAAAATTGTGTATAATATACTACAATTTTTTGACCCAAATAATATTTCAAATATTTTTATAGAATCTAATTTTGAGATTTTTTTTTTCATGGACTTCCATCATAACCTTCCCTCGTAACATATATAAAGGATCAGAAACGTTTTGTAGCATTTCGAACAATCCTCAATTTAATTTGATTTTTTGACCGAAACTAGTATAAAATTGTATATAATAAACTACAATTTTTGACCGAAACTAGTATTTCAAAAAGTTTCATGAAAAATAATTTTGAGCTAATTATTTGCATGGACTTCCTTCATAATCTTCCCTCGTAACATATATAAAGGATGAGAAAAGTTTCGTAGCATTTCAAACAATCCTCGATTTAATTTGATTTTTTGACGAAAACTAGTATAAAATTGTGTATAATATACTACGATTTTTTTACCTAAACTAGTATTTCAAAAAGTTTCATAGAATATAATTTTGAGATAATTTTATTCATGGAATTCCATCATAACCTTCCCTCGTAACATATATAAAGGATCAGAAAAGTTTCGTAGCATTTCGAACAATCCTCAATTTAATTTGATTTTTTTCACCAAAACTAGTATAAAATTGTGTATAATATACTACGAATTTTTGACCCAAATAGTATTTCAAAAAAATTCATTGAATCTAATTTTAAGATAATTTTATTGCATGGACTTCCATCATAACCTTCCCTCGTAAAATATATCAAGGATCAGAAAAGTTTCGTAGCATTTCGAACAATCTTCAATTTAATATGATTTTTTTGTCCAAACTAGTATAAAATTGTGAATAATATACTATAGTTTTTGACCGAAACTAGTATTTCAAAAAGTTTCATAGAATAATTATGAGATAATTTTTTTGCATGGACTTCCATCATAACCTTCCCTCGTAACATATAGAAAGGATCTGAAAAGCTTCGTAGCATTTCGAACAATCCTCAATTTAATTTGATTTTTTGACGAAAACTAGTATAAAATTGTGTATAATATACTACGAATTTTTGACCCAAATAGTATTTTAAAAAATATCATTGAATCTAATTTTGAGATAATTTTTTTTCAGGGACTTCAATCATAACCTTCCCTCGTACCATATAGAAAGGATTTCAAAAATTTCGTAGCATTTAGAATAATCCTCAATTTAATTTGATTTTTTTGACCGAAACTAGTATAAAATTGTGTATAATATACTACAAGTTTTGAACGAAACTAGTATTTCAAAAGGTTTCATAGAATCTAATTTTGAAATAATTTTTTGCATGGACTTCCATCATAACATTCCCTCATAACATATAGAAAGGATCTGAAAATTTTCATAGCATTTAGAATAATCCTCGATTTAATTTGTTTATTTTACCGAAACTAGTATAAAATTGTGTATAATATACTAATATTTTTGACCTAAACTAGTATTTCAAAAAGTTATATAGAATAAAATTTTGAGATATTTTTTTGCATGGACTTCCATCATAACCTTCCCTCATACCATATAGAAAGGATCTGAAAATATTCGTAGCATTTCGAACAATCCTCAATTTAATTTGAATTTTTTGACCGAAACTAGTATAAAATTGTGTATAATATACTGCAATTTTTTTACCCAAATAGTATTTCAAAAAATTTCATAGAATCTAATTTTGAGATAATTTTTTTGCATGGACATCCATCATAACCTTCCCTTGAACACATAGAAAGGATCTGCAAAGTTTCGTAGCATTTCGAACAATCCTCATTTTAATTTGATTTTTTGACGACAAATTGTATAAAATTTTGTATAATATACTACAATTTTCTACCGAAACTAGTATTTCAAAAAGTTGCATAGAATCTAATTTTGAGATAATTTTTTGCATGGACTTCTATCATAACATTCCCTCGTAACATATAGAAAGGATCTGAAAAGTTTCATAGCATTTTGAACAATCCTCGATTTTATTTGATTATTTGACCGAAACTAGTATAAAATTGGGTATAATACTACGATTTTTAACCAAAACTAGCATTCTAAGAGTTTTATAGAATTTTATTTTGAGATAATATTTTTGCTTGGACTTCCACCATAACCTTCCCTCGTACCATATAGAGAGAATCTGAAAAGTTTTGTAGCGTTTCGAACAATCCTCAATTTAATTTGATTATTTGACCGAAACTAGTATAAAATTGTGTATAATATACTACGATTTTTGACCTAAACTAGCATTTCCAAAAGTTATATAGAATATAATTTTAAGATTTTTTTTTGCATGGACTTCCATCATAACCTTCCCTCATACCATATAGAAAGGATCTGAAAAAATTCGTATCATTTCGAACAATCCTCAATTTAATTTGAATTTTTTGACCAAAACTGGTATAAAATTGTGTATAATATACTACAATTTTTTACCCAAATAGTATTTCAAAAAATTTCATAGAATCTAATTTTGAGATAATTTTTTTGCATGGACTTCCATCATAACCTTCCCTTGAACACATAGAAAGGATCTGAAAAGTTTCGTAGCATTTCGAACAATCCTCAATGTAATTTGATTTTTTGACGATAATTTGTATAAAATTTTGTATAATATACTACAATTTTCTACCGAAACTAGTATTTCAAAAAGTTGCATAGAATCTAATTTTGAGATAATTTTTTGCATGGACTTCTATCATAACATTCCCTCGTAACATATAGAAAGGATCTGAAAAGTTTCATAGCATTTTGAACAATCCTCGATTTTATTTGATTATTTGACCGAAACTAGTATAAAATTGTGTATAATACTACGATTTTTGACAAAAACTAGGATTCTAAAGGTTTTATAGAATTTTATATTGAGATAATTTTTTTGCTTGGACTTCCACCATAACCATCCCTCGTACCATATAGAGAGAATTTGAAAAGTTTTGTAACATTTCGAACAATCCTCAATTTAATTTGATTTTATGACATAAACTAGTATAAAATTGTGTATAATATACAACGATTTTTTGACCGAAACTAGTATTTCTAAAAGTTTCATCGAATATAATTTTGAGATATTTTTTTGCATTGACTTCCATCATAACCTTCCCTCGTACCATATAGAAAGGATCTGAAAAGTTTCGTAGCATTTCGAACAATCTCAATTGAATTTGAATTTTTTGACCGAAACTAGTATAAAATTGTGTATAATATACTACAATTTTTTGACCCAAATAATATTTCAAAATTTTTTATAGAATCTAATTTTGAGATATTTTTTTTCATGGACTTCCATCATAACCTTCCCTCGTAACATATATAAAGGATTAGAAACGTTTTGTAGCATTTCGAACAATCCTCAATTTAATTTGATTTTTTGACCGAAACTAGTATAAAATTGTGTATAATAAACTACAATTTTTGACCGAAACTAGTATTTCAAAAAGTTTCATGAAAAATAATTTTGAGATAATTATTTGACTGGACTTCCTTCATAATCTTCCCTCGTAACATATATAAAGGATGAGAAAAGTTTCGTAGCATTTCAAACAATCCTCGATTTAATTTGATTTTTTGACGAAAACTAGTATAAAATTGTGTATAATATACTACGATTTTTTTACCTAAACTAGTATTTCAAAAAGTTTCATAGAATATAATTTTGAGATAATTTTATTCATGGAATTCCATCATAACCTTCCCTCGTAACATATATAAAGGATCAGAAAAGTTTCGTAGCATTTCGAACAATCCTCAATTTAATTTGATTTTTTTCACCAAAACTAGTATAAAATTGTGTATAATATACTACGAATTTTTGACCCAAATAGTATTTCAAAAAATTTCATTGAATCTAATTTTAAGATAATTTTATTGCATGGACTTCCATCATAACCTTCCCTCGTAAAATATATCAAGGATCAGAAAAGTTTCGTAGCATTTCGAACAATCCTCAATTTAATTTGATTTTTTTGTCCAAACTAGTATAAAATTGTGAATAATATACTACAATTTATGACCGAAACTAGTATTTCAAAAAGTTTCATAGAATAATTATGAGATAATTTTTTTGCATGGACTTCCATCATAACCTTCCCTCGTAACATATAGAAAGGATCTGAAAAGCTTCGTAGCATTTCGAACAATCCTCAATTTAATTTGATTTTTTGACGAAAACTAGTATAAAATTGTGTATAATATACTACGAATTTTTGACCCAAATAGTATTTTAAAAAATATCATTGAATCTAATTTTGAGATAATTTTTTTCAGGGAGTTCCATCATAACCTTCCCTCGTACCATATAGAAAGGATCTGAAAAATTTCGTAGCATTTCGAATAATCCTCAATTTAATTTGATTTTTTTGACCGAAACTAGTATAAAATTGTGTATATTAAACTACAAGTTTTGAACGAAACTAGTATTTCAAAAGGTTTCATAGAATCTAATTTTGAGATAATTTTTTGCATGAACTTCCATCATAACATTCCCTCATAACATATAGAAAGGATCTGAAAATTTTCATAGCATTTAGAATAATCCTCGATTTAATTTGTTTGTTTTACCGAAACTAGTATAAAATTGTGTATAATATACTACAATTTTTGACCTAAACTAGTATTTCAAAAAGTTATATAGAATAAAATTTTGAGATATTTTTTTGCATGGACTTCCATCATAACCTTCCCTCATACCATATAGAAAGGATCTGAAAATATTCGTAGCATTTCGAACAATCCTCAATTTAATTTGAATTTTTTGACCGAAACTAGTATAAAATTGTGTATAATATACTACAGTTTTTTTACCCAAATAGTATTTCAAAAAATTTCATAGAATCTAATTTTGAGATAATTTTTTTGCATGGACTTCCATCATAACCTTCCCTTGAACACATAGAAAGGATCTGAAAAGTTTCGTAGCATTTCGAACAATCCTCAATTTAATTTGATTTTTTGACGATAATTTGTATAAAATTTTGTATAATATACTACAATTTTCTACCGAAACTAGTATTTCAAAAAATTGCATAGAATCTAATTTTGAGATAATTTTTTGCTTGGACTTCTATCATAACATTCCCTCGTAACATATAGAAAGGATCTGAAAAGTTTCATAGCATTTTGAACAATCCTCGATTTTATTTGATTATTTGACCGAAACTATTATAAAATTGTGTATAATACTACGATTTTTGACCATAACTAGCATTCAAAAAGTTTTATAGAATTTTATTTTGAGATAATATTTTTGCTTGGACTTCCACCATAACCTTCCGTCGTACCATATAGAGAGAATCTGAAAAGTTTTGTAGTGTTTTGAACAATCCTCAATTTAATTTGATTATTTGACTGAAACTAGTATAAAATTGTGTATAATATACTACGATTTTTGACCTAAACTAGCATTTCAAAAAGTTATATAGAATATAATTTTAAGATTTTATTTGCATGGACTTCCATCATAACCTTCCCTCATACCATATAGAAAGGATCTGAAAAAATTCGTATCATTTCGAACAATCCTCAATTTAATTTGAATTTTTTGACCGAAACTAGTATAAAATTGTGTATAATATACTACAATTATTTTACCCAAATAGTATTTCAAAAAATTTCATAGAATCTAATTTTGAGATAATTTTTTTGCATGGACTTCCATCATAACCTTCCCTCGTAACATATATCAAGGATCTGAAAAGCTTCGTGGCATTTCGAACAAACCTCATTTTAATTTGATTTTTTGTCGAAAACTAGTATAAAATTGTGTATAATATACTACAATATTTGACCGAAACAAGTATTTCAAAAAGTTTCATTGAATCTAATTTTGAGATAATTTTTTTGCATGGACTTCCATCATAACCTTCCCTTGTAACACATAGAAAGGATCAGAAAAGTTTCGTAGCATTTCGAACAATCCTCGATTTAATTTGATTTGTTGACGATAATGTGTATAAAATTGTGTATAATATACTACAATTTTTGACCGAAACTAGAATTTCAAAGAGTTGCATAGAATCTAATATTGAGATAATTTTTTGCATGGACTTCCATCATAACATTCCCTCGTAACATATAGAAAAGATCTGAAAAGTTTCATAGCATTTTGAACAATCCTCGATTTTATTTGATTATTTGACTGAAACTAGTATAAAATTTTATATAATACTACGATTTTTGACCAAAACTAGCATTCTAAAAGTTTTATAGAATTTTATATTGAGATAATTTTTTTGCTTGGACTTCCACCAAAACCATCCCTCGTACCATATAGAGAGAATCCGAAAAGTTCGTAGCATTTCGAACAATCCTCAATTTAATTTGATTTTATGACCAAAACTAGTATAAAATTGTGTATAATATACAACGATTTTTTGACCGAAACTAGTATTTCAAAAAGTTTCATAGAATATAATTTTGAGATTTTTTTTGCATTGACTTCCATCATAACCTTCCCTCGTACCATATAGAAAGGATCTGAAAAGTTTCGTAGCATTTCGAACAATCTCAATTTAATTTTAATTTTTTGACCGAAACTAGTATAAAATTGTGTATAATATACTACAATTTTTTGACCCAAATAATATTTCAAATATTTTTATAGAATCTAATTTTGAGATTTTTTTTTTCATGGACTTCCATCATAACCTTCCCTCGTAACATATATAAAGGATCAGAAACGTTTTGTAGCATTTCGAACAATCCTCAATTTAATTTGATTTTTTGACCGAAACTAGTATAAAATTGTATATAATAAACTACAATTTTTGACCGAAACTAGTATTTCAAAAAGTTTCATGAAAAATAATTTTGAGCTAATTATTTGCATGGACTTCCTTCATAATCTTCCCTCGTAACATATATAAAGGATGAGAAAAGTTTCGTAGCATTTCAAACAATCCTCGATTTAATTTGATTTTTTGACGAAAACTAGTATAAAATTGTGTATAATATACTACGATTTTTTTACCTAAACTAGTATTTCAAAAAGTTTCATAGAATATAATTTTGAGATAATTTTATTCATGGAATTCCATCATAACCTTCCCTCGTAACATATATAAAGGATCAGAAAAGTTTCGTAGCATTTCGAACAATCCTCAATTTAATTTGATTTTTTTCACCAAAACTAGTATAAAATTGTGTATAATATACTACGAATTTTTGACCCAAATAGTATTTCAAAAAAATTCATTGAATCTAATTTTAAGATAATTTTATTGCATGGACTTCCATCATAACCTTCCCTCGTAAAATATATCAAGGATCAGAAAAGTTTCGTAGCATTTCGAACAATCTTCAATTTAATATGATTTTTTTGTCCAAACTAGTATAAAATTGTGAATAATATACTATAGTTTTTGACCGAAACTAGTATTTCAAAAAGTTTCATAGAATAATTATGAGATAATTTTTTTGCATGGACTTCCATCATAACCTTCCCTCGTAACATATAGAAAGGATCTGAAAAGCTTCGTAGCATTTCGAACAATCCTCAATTTAATTTGATTTTTTGACGAAAACTAGTATAAAATTGTGTATAATATACTACGAATTTTTGACCCAAATAGTATTTTAAAAAATATCATTGAATCTAATTTTGAGATAATTTTTTTTCAGGGACTTCAATCATAACCTTCCCTCGTACCATATAGAAAGGATTTCAAAAATTTCGTAGCATTTAGAATAATCCTCAATTTAATTTGATTTTTTTGACCGAAACTAGTATAAAATTGTGTATAATATACTACAAGTTTTGAACGAAACTAGTATTTCAAAAGGTTTCATAGAATCTAATTTTGAAATAATTTTTTGCATGGACTTCCATCATAACATTCCCTCATAACATATAGAAAGGATCTGAAAATTTTCATAGCATTTAGAATAATCCTCGATTTAATTTGTTTATTTTACCGAAACTAGTATAAAATTGTGTATAATATACTAATATTTTTGACCTAAACTAGTATTTCAAAAAGTTATATAGAATAAAATTTTGAGATATTTTTTTGCATGGACTTCCATCATAACCTTCCCTCATACCATATAGAAAGGATCTGAAAATATTCGTAGCATTTCGAACAATCCTCAATTTAATTTGAATTTTTTGACCGAAACTAGTATAAAATTGTGTATAATATACTGCAATTTTTTTACCCAAATAGTATTTCAAAAAATTTCATAGAATCTAATTTTGAGATAATTTTTTTGCATGGACATCCATCATAACCTTCCCTTGAACACATAGAAAGGATCTGCAAAGTTTCGTAGCATTTCGAACAATCCTCATTTTAATTTGATTTTTTGACGATAAATTGTATAAAATTTTGTATAATATACTACAATTTTCTACCGAAACTAGTATTTCAAAAAGTTGCATAGAATCTAATTTTGAGATAATTTTTTGCATGGACTTCTATCATAACATTCCCTCGTAACATATAGAAAGGATCTGAAAAGTTTCATAGCATTTTGAACAATCCTCGATTTTATTTGATTATTTGACCGAAACTAGTATAAAATTGGGTATAATACTACGATTTTTAACCAAAACTAGCATTCTAAGAGTTTTATAGAATTTTATTTTGATATAATATTTTTGCTTGGACTTCCACCATAACCTTCCCTCGTACCATATAGAGAGAATCTGAAAAGTTTTGTAGCGTTTCGAACAATCCTCAATTTAATTTGATTATTTGACCGAAACTAGTATAAAATTGTGTATAATATACTACGATTTTTGACCTAAACTAGCATTTCCAAAAGTTATATAGAATATAATTTTAAGATTTTTTTTTGCATGGACTTCCATCATAACCTTCCCTCATACCATATAGAAAGGATCTGAAAAAATTCGTATCATTTCGAACAATCCTCAATTTAATTTGAATTTTTTGACCAAAACTGGTATAAAATTGTGTATAATATACTACAATTTTTTACCCAAATAGTATTTCAAAAAATTTCATAGAATCTAATTTTGAGATAATTTTTTTGCATGGACTTCCATCATAACCTTCCCTTGAACACATAGAAAGGATCTGAAAAGTTTCGTAGCATTTCGAACAATCCTCAATTTAATTTGATTTTTTGACGATAATTTGTATAAAATTTTGTATAATATACTACAATTTTCTACCGAAACTAGTATTTCAAAAAGTTGCATAGAATCTTATTTTGAGATAATTTTTTGCATGGACTTCTATCATAACATTCCCTCGTAACATATAGAAAGGATCTGAAAAGTTTCATAGCATTTTGAACAATCCTCGATTTTATTTGATTATTTGACCGAAACTAGTATAAAATTGTGTATAATACTACGATTTTTGACAAAAACTAGGATTCTAAAGGTTTTATAGAATTTTATATTGAGATAATTTTTTTGCTTGGACTTCCACCATAACCATCCCTCGTACCATATAGAGAGAATTTGAAAAGTTTTGTAACATTTCGAACAATCCTCAATTTAATTTGATTTTATGACATAAACTAGTATAAAATTGTGTATAATATACAACGATTTTTTGACCGAAACTAGTATTTCTAAAAGTTTCATCGAATATAATTTTGAGATATTTTTTTGCATTGACTTCCATCATAACCTTCCCTCGTACCATATAGAAAGGATCTGAAAAGTTTCGTAGCATTTCGAACAATCTCAATTGAATTTGAATTTTTTGACCGAAACTAGTATAAAATTGTGTATAATATACTACAATTTTTTGACCCAAATAATATTTCAAAATTTTTTATAGAATCTAATTTTGAGATATTTTTTTTCATGGACTTCCATCATAACCTTCCCTCGTAACATATATAAAGGATTAGAAACGTTTTGTAGCATTTCGAACAATCCTCAATTTAATTTGATTTTTTGACCGAAACTAGTATAAAATTGTGTATAATAAACTACAATTTTTGACCGAAACTAGTATTTCAAAAAGTTTCATGAAAAATAATTTTGAGATAATTATTTGACTGGACTTCCTTCATAATCTTCCCTCGTAACATATATAAAGGATGAGAAAAGTTTCGTAGCATTTCAAACAATCCTCGATTTAATTTGATTTTTTGACGAAAACTAGTATAAAATTGTGTATAATATACTACGATTTTTTTACCTAAACTAGTATTTCAAAAAGTTTCATAGAATATAATTTTGAGATAATTTTATTCATGGAATTCCATCATAACCTTCCCTCGTAACATATATAAAGGATCAGAAAAGTTTCGTAGCATTTCGAACAATCCTCAATTTAATTTGATTTTTTTCACCAAAACTAGTATAAAATTGTGTATAATATACTACGAATTTTTGACCCAAATAGTATTTAGAAAAATTTCATTGAATCTAATTTTAAGATAATTTTATTGCATGGACTTCCATCATAACCTTCCCTCGTAAAATATATCAAGGATCAGAAAAGTTTCGTAGCATTTCGAACAATCCTCAATTTAATTTGATTTTTTTTTCCAAACTAGTATAAAATTGTGAATAATATACTACAGTTTTTGACCGAAACTAGTATTTCAAAAAGTTTCATAGAATAATTATGAGATAATTTTTTTGCATGGACTTCCATCATAACCTTCCCTCGTAACATATAGAAAGGATCTGAAAAGCTTCGTAGCATTTCGAACAATCCTCAATTTAATTTGATTTTTTGACGAAAACTAGTATAAAATTGTGTATAATATACTACGAATTTTTGACCCAAATAGTATTTTAAAAAATATCATTGAATCTAATTTTGAGATAATTTTTTTTCAGGGACTTCCATCATAACCTTCCCTCGTACCATATAGAAAGGATCTGAAAAATTTCGTAGCATTTCGAATAATCCTCAATTTAATTTGATTTTTTTGATCGAAACTAGTATAAAATTGTGTATAATATACTACATGTTTTGAACGAAACTAGTATTTCAAAAGGTTTCATAGAATCTAATTTTGAGATAATTTTTTGCATGGAATTCCATCATAACATTCCCTCATAACATATAGAAAGGATCTGAAAATTTTCATAGCATTTAGAATAATCCTCGATTTAATTTGTTTATTTTACCGAAACTAGTATAAAATTGTGTATAATATACTACAATTTTTGACCTAAACTAGTATTTCAAAAAGTTATATAGAATAAAATTTTAAGATATTTTTTTGCCTGGAATTCCATCATAACCTTCCCTCATACCATATAGAAAGGATCTGAAAATATTCGTAGCATTTCGAACAATCCTCAATTTAATTTGAATTTTTTGACCGAAACTAGTATAAAATTGTGTATAATAAACTACAATTTTTTTACCCAAATAGTATTTCAAAAAATTTCATAGAATCTAATTTTGAGATAATTTTTTTGCATGGACTTCCATCATAACCTTCCCTTGAACACATAGAAAGGATCTGAAAATCTTCGTAGCATTTCGAACTATCCTCAATTTAATTTGATTTTTTAACGATAATTTGTATAAAATTTTATATAATATACTAGTATTTCAAAAAGTTGCATAGAATCTAATTTTGATATAATTTTTTGCATGGACTTCTATCATAACATTCCCTCGTATAATATAGAAAGGATCTGAAAAGTTTCATAGCATTTTGAACAATCCTCGATTTTATTTGATTATTTGACCGAAACTAGTATAAAATTGTGTATAATACTACGATTTTTAACCAAAACTAGCATTCTAAAAGTTTTATAGAATTTTATTTTGAGATAATATTTTTGCTTGGACTTCCACCATAACATTCCCTCGTACCATATAGAGAGAATCTGAACAGTTTTGTAGCGTTTCGAACAATCCTCAATTTAATTTGATTATTTGACCGAAACTAGTATAAAATTTTGTATAATATACTACGATTTTTGACCTAAACTAGCATTTCAAAAAGTTATATAGAATATAAATTTAAGATTTTTTTTTTGCATGGACTTCCATCATATCCTTCCCTCATACCATATGGAAAGGATCTGAAAAAATTCGTATCATTTCGAACAATCCTTAATTTAATTTGAATTTTTTGACCGAAACTAGTATAAAATTGTGTATAATATACTACAATTTTTTTACACAAATAGTATTTCAAAATATTTCATAGAATCTAATTTTGAGATAATTTTTTTGCATGGACTTCCATCATAACCTTCCCTCGTAACATATATCAAGGATCTGAAAAGCTTCGTAGCATTTCGAACAAACCTCAATTTAATTTGATTTTGTGTCGAAAACAAGTATAAAATTGTGTATAATATACTACAATATTTGACCGAAACTAGTATTTCAAAAAGTTTCATTGAATCTAATTTTGAGATAATTTTTTTGCATGGACTTCCATCATAACCTTCCCTTGTAACACATAAAAAGGATCTGAAATGTTTCGTAGCATTTCGAACAATCCTCAATTTAATTTGATTTTTTGACGATAATTTGTATAAAATTGTGTACAATATACTACAATTTTTGACCGAAACTAGTATTACGAAAAGTTGCATAGAATTTAGTTTTGAGATAATTTTTAGCATGGACTTCCAACATAACATTCCCTCGTAACATATTGAAAGGATCTGAAAAGTTTCATAGCATTTTGAACAATCCTCGATTTATTTGATTATTTGGCCGAAACTAGTATAAAATTGTGTATAATACTACGATTTTAGACCAAAACTAGCATTCTAAAAGTTTTAAAGAATTTAATTTTGAGATAATTTTTTTGCTTGGACTTCCACCATAACGTTCCCTCGAACCATATATAAAGGATCAGAAAAGTTTTGTAGCATTTCGAACAATCCTCAATTTAATTTGATTTTTTGACCGAAACTAGTATTTCAAAAAGTTTCATGAAAATAATTTTGAGATAATTGTTTGCATGGGCTTCCATCATAACCTTCCCTCGTAACATATATAAAGGATGAGAAATGTTTCGTTGCATTTCAAACAATCCTCGATTTAATTTAATTTTTTGACGAAAACTAGGATAAAATTGAGTATAATATACTACGATTTTTTTACCTAAACTAGTATTTCAAAAAGTTTCATAGAATATACTTTTGAGATAATTTTATTCATGGAATTCCATCATAACCTTCCCTCGTAACATATATAAAGGATCAGAAACGTTTCGTAGCATTTCGAACAATCCTCAATTTAATTTGATTTTTTTCACCAAAACTTGTATAAAATTGTGTATAATATACAACGAATTTTTGACCCAAATAGTATTTCAAAAAAAATTCATTGAATCTAATTTTAAGATAATTTTATTGCATGGACTTCCATCATAACCTTCCCTCGTAACATATTTCAAGGATCAGAAAAATTTCGTAGCATTTCGAACAATCCTCAATTTAATTTAATTTTTTTGTCTGAAACTAGTATAAAATTGTGAATAATATACTACAATTTTTGACCGAAACTAGTATTTCAAAAAGTTTCATAGAATAATTTTGAGATAATTTTTTGCATGGACTTCCATCATAACCTTCCCTCGTAACATATAGAAAGAATTTGAAAAGCTTCGTAGCATTTCGAACAATCCTCAATTTAATTTGATTTTTTGACGAAAACTAGTATAAAATTGTGTATAATATACTACGAATAAATTTGACCCAAATAGTATTTCAAAAAATATCATTGCATCTAATTTTGAGATAATTTTTTTCAGAGACTTCCATCATAACCATCCCTCGTACCATATAGAAAAGATCTGAAAATTTTCGTAGCATTTAGAATAATCCTCAATTTAATTTGATTTTTTTGACCGAAACTAGTATAAAATTGTGTATAATATACTACAAGTTTTGAACGAAAGTAGTATTTCAAACAGTTTCATAGAATCTAATTTTGTGATAATTTTTTGCATGGACTTCCATCATAACATTCCCTCGTAACATATAGAAAGGATCTGAAAATTTTCATAGCATTTTGAACAATCCTCGATTTAATTTGATTATTTGACCGAAACTAGTATAAAATTGTGTATAATATACTACGATTTTTGACCTAAACTGGCATTTCAAAAAGTTATATAGAATACACTTTTCAGATATATTTTTGCATGGACTTCCATCATAACCTTCCCTCATACCATAGAGAAAGGATCTGAAAAAATTCGTATCATTTCGAACAATCCTCAATTTAATATGAATTTTTTTACCGAAACTAGTATAAAATTGTGTATAATATACTACAATTTTTTTAACAAAATAGTATTTCAAAAAATTTCATAGAATCTAATTATGAGATATTTTTTTTGCATGGACTTCCATCATAACCTTCCCTCGTAAAATATATAAAGGATCTGAAATTCTTCGTAGAATTTCTAACAAACCTCAATTTAATTTGATTTTTTGTCGAAAACTAGTATAAAAATGTGTATAATATACTACAATATTTGACCGAAACTAGTATTTCAAAAAGTTTCATTGAATTTAATTTTGAGATAATTTTTTTGCATGGACTTCCATCATAACCTTCCCTTGTAACACATAAAAAGGATCTGAAATGTTTCGTAGCATTTCGAACAATCCTCAATTTAATTTGATTTTTTGACGATAATTTGTATAAAATTGTGTATAATATACTACAATTTTTGACCGAAACTAGTATTTCGAAAAGTTTCATAGAATAATTTTGAGATAATTTTTTGCATGGACTTCCATCATAACCTTCCCTCGTAACATATAGAAAGAATTTGAAAAGCTTCGTAGCATTTCGAACAATCCTCAATTTAATTTGATTTTTTGACGAAAACTAGTATAAAATTGTGTATAATATACTACGAATAAATTTGACCCAAATAGTATTTCAAAAAATATCATTGCATCTAATTTTGAGATAATTTTTTTCAGAGACTTCCATCATAACCATCCCTCGTACCATATAGAAAAGATCTGAAAATTTTCGTAGCATTTAGAATAATCCTCAATTTAATTTGATTTTTTTGACCGAAACTAGTATAAAATTGTGTATAATATACTACAAGTTTTGAACGAAAGTAGTATTTCAAACAGTTTCATAGAATCTAATTTTGTGATAATTTTTTGCATGGACTTCCATCATAACATTCCCTCGTAACATATAGAAAGGATCTGAAAATTTTCATAGCATTTTGAACAATCCTCGATTTAATTTGATTATTTGACCGAAACTAGTATAAAATTGTGTATAATATACTACGATTTTTGACCTAAACTGGCATTTCAAAAAGTTATATAGAATACACTTTTCAGATATATTTTTGCATGGACTTCCATCATAACCTTCCCTCATACCATAGAGAAAGGATCTGAAAAAATTCGTATCATTTCGAACAATCCTCAATTTAATATGAATTTTTTTACCGAAACTAGTATAAAATTGTGTATAATATACTACAATTTTTTTAACAAAATAGTATTTCAAAAAATTTCATAGAATCTAATTATGAGATATTTTTTTTGCATGGACTTCCATCATAACCTTCCCTCGTAAAATATATAAAGGATCTGAAATTCTTCGTAGAATTTCTAACAAACCTCAATTTAATTTGATTTTTTGTCGAAAACTAGTATAAAAATGTGTATAATATACTACAATATTTGACCGAAACTAGTATTTCAAAAAGTTTCATTGAATTTAATTTTGAGATAATTTTTTTGCATGGACTTCCATCATAACCTTCCCTTGTAACACATAAAAAGGATCTGAAATGTTTCGTAGCATTTCGAACAATCCTCAATTTAATTTGATTTTTTGACGATAATTTGTATAAAATTGTGTATAATATACTACAATTTTTGACCGAAACTAGTATTTCGAAAAGTTGCATAGAATCTAGTTTTGAGATAATTTTTAGCATGGACTTCCAACATAACATTCCCTCGTAACATATTGAAAGGATCTGAAAAGTTTCATAGCATTTTGAACAATCCTCGATTTATTTGATTATTTGGCCGAACTAGTATAAAATTGTGTATAATACTACGATTTTTGACCAAAACTAGCATTCTAAAAGTTTTATAGAATTTTATTTTGAGATAATTTTTTTGCTTGGACTTCTACCATAACCATCCCTCGTACCATATAGAGAGAATCTGAAAAGTTTTGTAGCATTTCGAACAATCCTAAATTTAATTTGATTATATGACCAAAACTAGTATAAAATTGTGTATAATATACAACAATTTTTTGACCGAAACTAGTATTTCAAAAAGTTTCATTGAATATAATTTTGAGATTTTTTTTGCATTGACTTCCATCATAACAATCCCTCGTACCATATAGAAAGGATCTGAAAAGTTTTGTAGCATTTCGAACAATCCTCAATTTAATTTGAATTTTTGACGATAATTTGTATAAAATTGTGTATAATAAACTACAATTTTTGACCGAAACTAGTATTTCAAAAATTTTCATGAAAAATAATTTTGAGATAATTGTTTGCATGGCTTTCCATCATAACCTTCCCTCGTAACATATATAAAGGATGAGAAAAGTTTCGTAGCATTTCGAACAATCCTCGATTTAATTTGATTTTTTGACGAAAACAAGGATAAAATTGTGTATAATATACTACGATTTTTTTACCTAAACTAGTATTTCAAAAAGTTTCATAGAATATACTTTTGAGATAATTTTATTCATTTAATTCCATCATAACCTTCCCTCGTAACATATAAAAAGGATTAGAAAAGTTTCGTAGCATTTCGAACAATCCTCAATTTAATTTGATTTTTTTCACTGAAACTAGTATAAAATTGTGTATAATATACTACGAATTTTTGACCCAAATAGTATTTCAAAAAAATTCATTGAATCTAATTTTAAGATAATTTTATTGCATGGACTTCCATCATAACCTTCCTTCGTAACATATATCAAGGATCAGAAAAGTTTCGTAGCATTTCGAACAATCCTCAATTTAATTTAATTTTTTTGTCTGAAACTAGTATAAAATTGTGAATAATATACTACAATTTTTGACCGAAACTAGTATTTCAAAAGGTTTCATAGAATAATTATGAGATAATTTTTTTGCATGGACTTCCATCATAACCTTCCCTCGTAACATATAGAAAGGATCTGAAAAGCTTCGTAGCATTTCGAACAATCCTCAATTTAATTTGATTTTTTGACGAAAACTAGTATAAAATTGTGTATAATATACTACGAATAAATTTGACCCAAATAGTATTTCAAAAAATATCATTGCATCTAATTTTGAGATAATTTTTTTCAGAGACTTCCATCATAACCTTCCCTCGTACCATATAGAAAAGATCTAAAAAATTTCGTAGCATTTAGAATAATCCTCAATTTAATTTGATTTTTTTGACCGAAACTAGTATAAAATTGTGTATAATATACTACAAGTTTTGAACGAAAGTAGTATTTCAAACAGTTTCATAGAATCTAATTTTGAGATAATTTGTTGCATGGACTTCCATCATAACATTCCCTTGTAACATATAGAAAGGATCTGAAAATTTTCATAGCATTTTGAACAATCCTCGATTTAATTTGATTATTTGACCGAAACTAGTATAAAATTGTGTATAATATACTACGATTTTTGACCTAAACTGGCATTTCAAAAAGTTATATAGAATACACTTTTCAGATATATTTTTGCATGGACTTCCATCATAACCTTCCCTCATACCATAGAGAAAGGATCTGAAAAAATTCGTATCATTTCGAACAATCCTCAATTTAATATGATTTTTTTTACCGAAACTAGTATAAAATTGTGTATAATATACTACAATTTTTTTAACCAAATAGTATTTCAAAAAATTTCATAGAATCTAATTATGAGATATTTTTTTTGCATGGACTTCCATCATAACCTTCCCTCGTAAAATATATAAAGGATCTGAAATTCTTCGTAGAATTTCTAACAAACCTCAATTTAATTTGATTTTTTGTCGAAAACTAGTATAAAAATGTGTATAATATACTACAATATTTGACCGAAACTAGTATTTCAAAAAGTTTCATTGAATTTAATTTTGAGATAATTTTTTTGCATGGACTTCCATCATAACCTTCCCTTGTAACACATAAAAAGGATCTGAAATGTTTCGTAGCATTTCGAACAATCCTCAATTTAATTTGATTTTTTGACGATAATTTGTATAAAATTGTGTATAATATACTACAATTTTTGACCGACACTAGTATTTCGAAAAGTTGCATAGAATCTAGTTTTGAGATAATTTTTAGCATGGACTTCCAACATAACATTCCCTCGTAACATATTGAAAGGATCTGAAAAGTTTCATAGCATTTTGAACAATCCTCGATTTATTTGATTATTTGGCCGAAACTAGTATAAAATTGTGTATAATACTACGATTTTTGACCAAAACTAGCATTCTAAAAGTTTTATAGAATTTTATTTTGAGATAATTTTTTTGCTTGGACTTCTACCATAACCATCCCTCGTACCATATAGAGAGAATCTGAAAAGTTTTGTAGCATTTCGAACAATCCTAAATTTAATTTGATTTTATGACCAAAACTAGTATAAAATTGTGTATAATATACAACAATTTTTTGACCGAAACTAGTATTTCAAAAAGTTTCATTGAATATAATTTTGAGATTTTTTTTGCATTGACTTCCATCATAACAATCCCTCGTACCATATAGAAAGGATCTGAAAAGTTTTGTAGCATTTCGAACAATCCTCAATTTAATTTGATTTTTTGACGATAATTTGTATAAAATTGTGTATAATAAACTACAATTTTTGACCGAAACTAGTATTTCAAAAATTTTCATGAAAAATAATTTTGAGATAATTGTTTGCATGGCTTTCCATCATAACCTTCCCTCGTAACATATATAAAGGATGAGAAAAGTTTCGTAGCATTTCGAACAATCCTCGATTTAATTTGATTTTTTGACGAAAACAAGGATAAAATTGTGTATAATATACTACGATTTTTTTACCTAAACTAGTATTTCAAAAAGTTTCATAGAATATACTTTTGAGATAATTTTATTCATTTAATTCCATCATAACCTTCCCTCGTAACATATAAAAAGGATTAGAAAAGTTTCGTAGCATTTCGAACAATCCTCAATTTAATTTGATTTTTTTCACTGAAACTAGTATAAAATTGTGTATAATATACTACGAATTTTTGACCCAAATAGTATTTCAAAAAAATTCATTGAATCTAATTTTAAGATAATTTTATTGCATGGACTTCCATCATAACCTTCCCTCGTAACATATATCAAGGATCAGAAAAGTTTCGTAGCATTTCGAACAATCCTCAATTTAATTTAATTTTTTTGTCTGAAACTAGTATAAAATTGTGAATAATATACTACAATTTTTGACCGAAACTAGTATTTCAAAAGGTTTCATAGAATAATTATGAGATAATTTTTTTGCATGGACTTCCATCATAACCTTCCCTCGTAACATATAGAAAGGATCTGAAAAGCTTCGTAGCATTTCGAACAATCCTCAATTTAATTTGATTTTTTGACGAAAACTAGTATAAAATTGTGTATAATATACTACGAATAAATTTGACCCAAATAGTATTTCAAAAAATATCATTGCATCTAATTTTGAGATAATTTTTTTCAGAGACTTCCATCATAACCTTCCCTCGTACCATATAGAAAAGATCTAAAAAATTTCGTAGCATTTAGAATAATCCTCAATTTAATTTGATTTTTTTGACCGAAACTAGTATAAAATTGTGTATAATATACTACAAGTTTTGAACGAAAGTAGTATTTCAAACAGTTTCATAGAATCTAATTTTGAGATAATTTTTTGCATGGACTTCCATCATAACATTCCCTTGTAACATATAGAAAGGATCTGAAAATTTTCATAGCATTTTGAACAATCCTCGATTTAATTTGATTATTTGACCGAAACTAGTATAAAATTATGTATAATATACTACGATTTTTGACCTAAACTGGCATTTCAAAAAGTTATATAGAATACACTTTTCAGATATATTTTTGCATGGACTTCCATCATAACCTTCCCTCATACCATAGAGAAAGGATCTGAAAAAATTCGTATCATTTCGAACAATCCTCAATTTAATATGAATTTTTTTACCGAAACTAGTATAAAATTGTGTATAATATACTACAATTTTTTTAACCAAATAGTATTTCAAAAAATTTCATAGAATCTAATTATGAGATATTTTTTTTGCATGGACTTCCATCATAACCTTCCCTCGTAAAATATATAAAGGATCTGAAATTCTTCGTAGAATTTCTAACAAACCTCAATTTAATTTGATTTTTTGTCGAAAACTAGTATAAAAATGTGTATAATATACTACAATATTTGACCGAAACTAGTATTTCAAAAAGTTTCATTGAATTTAATTTTGAGATAATTTTTTTGCATGGACTTCCATCATAACCTTCCCTTGTAACACATAAAAAGGATCTGAAATGTTTCGTAGCATTTCGAACAATCCTCAATTTAATTTGATTTTTTGACGATAATTTGTATAAAATTGTGTATAATATACTACAATTTTTGACCGACACTAGTATTTCGAAAAGTTGCATAGAATCTAGTTTTGAGATAATTTTTAGCATGGACTTCCAACATAACATTCCCTCGTAACATATTGAAAGGATCTGAAAAGTTTCATAGCATTTTGAACAATCCTCGATTTATTTGATTATTTGGCCGAAACTAGTATAAAATTGTGTATAATACTACGATTTTTGACCAAAACTAGCATTCTAAAAGTTTTATAGAATTTTATTTTGAGATAATTTTTTTGCTTGGACTTCTACCATAACCATCCCTCGTACCATATAGAGAGAATCTGAAAAGTTTTGTAGCATTTCGAACAATCCTAAATTTAATTTGATTTTATGACCAAAACTAGTATAAAATTGTGTATAATATACAACAATTTTTTGACCGAAACTAGTATTTCAAAAAGTTTCATAGAATATAATTTTGAGATTTTTTTTGCATTGACTTCCATCATAACCTTCCCTCGTACCATATAGAAAGGATCTGAAAAGTTTCGTAGCATTTCGAACAATCCTCAATTAAATTTGATTTTTTTGACCGAAACTAGTATAAAATTGTGTATAATATACTACAATTTTTTGACCCAAATAATATTTCAAAAAAGTTTATAGAATCTAATTTTGAGATAATTTTTTTGCATGGACTTCCGTCATAACCTTCCCTCGTAACATATATAAAGGATCAGAAATGTTTTGTAGCATTTCGAACAATCCTCAATTTAATTTGATTTTTTGACCGAAACTAGTATAAAATTGAGTATAATATACTACGATTTTTTTACCTAAACTAGTATTTCAAAAAGTTTCATAGAATATACTTTTGAGATAATTTTATTCATGGAATTCCATCATAACCTACCCTCGTAACATATATAAAGGATCAAAAATGTTTCGTAGCATTTCGAACAATCCTCAATTTAATTTGATTTTTTTCACCAAAACTTGTATAAAATTGTGTATAATATACTACGAATTTTTGACCCAAATAGTATTTCAAAAAAAATTCATTGAATCTAATTTTAAGATAATTTTATTGCATGGACTTCCATCATAACCTTCCCTCGTAACATATTTCAAGGATCAGAAAAATTTCGTAGCATTTCGAACAATCCTCAATTTAATTTAATTTTTTTGTCCGAAACTAGTATAAAATTGTGAATAATATACTACAATTTTTGACCGAAACTAGTATTTCAAAAAGTTTCATAGAATAATTTTGAGATAATTTTTTTGCATGGACTTCCATCATAACCTTCCCTCGTAACATATAGAAAGAATCTGAAAAGCTTCGTAGCATTTCGAACAATCCTCAATTTAATTTGATTTTTTGACGAAAACTAGTATAAAATTGTGTATAATATACTACGAATAAATTTGACCCAAATAGTATTTCAAAAAATATCATTGCATCTAATTTTGAGATAATTTTTTTCAGAGACTTCCATCATAACCTTCCCTCGTACCATATAGAAAAGATCTAAAAAATTTCGTAGCATTTAGAATAATCCTCAATTTAATTTGATTTTTTTGACCGAAACTAGTATAAAATTGTGTATAATATACTACAAGTTTTGAACGAAAGTAGTATTTCAAACAGTTTCATAGAATCTAATTTTGAGATAATTTTTTGCATGGACTTCCATCATAACATTCCCTTGTAACATATAGAAAGGATCTGAAAATTTTCATAGCATTTTGAACAATCCTCGATTTAATTTGATTATTTGACCGAAACTAGTATAAAATTGTGTATAATATACTACGATTTTTGACCTAAACTGGCATTTCAAAAAGTTATATAAAATACACTTTTCAGATATATTTTTGCATGGACTTCCATCATAACCTTCCCTCATACCATAGAGAAAGGATCTGAAAAAATTCGTATCATTTCGAACAATCCTCAATTTAATATGAATTTTTTTACCGAAACTAGTATAAAATTGTGTATAATATACTACAATTTTTTTAACCAAATAGTATTTCAAAAAATTTCATAGAATCTAATTATGAGATATTTTTTTTGCATGGACTTCCATCATAACCTCCCTCGTAAAATATATAAAGGATCTGAAATTCTTCGTAGAATTTCTAACAAACCTCAATTTAATTTGATTTTTTGTCGAAAACTAGTATAAAAATGTGTATAATATACTACAATATTTGACCGAAACTAGTATTTCAAAAAGTTTCATTGAATTTAATTTTGAGATAATTTTTTTGCATGGACTTCCATCATAACCTTCCCTTGTAACACATAAAAAGGATCTGAAATGTTTCGTAGCATTTCGAACAATCCTCAATTTAATTTGATTTTTTGACGATAATTTGTATAAAATTGTGTATAATATAATACAATTTTTGACCGAAACTAGTATTTCGAAAAGTTGCATAGAATCTAGTTTTGGGATAATTTTTAGCATGGACTTCCAACATAACATTCCCTCGTAACATATTGAAAGGATCTGAAAAGTTTCATAGCATTTTGAACAATCCTCGATTTATTTGATTATTTGGCCGAAACTAGTATAAAATTATGTATAATACTACGATTTTTGACCAAAACTAGCATTCTAAAAGTTTTATAGAATTTTATTTTGAGATAATTTTTTTGCTTGGACTTCTACCATAACCATCCCTCGTACCATATAGAGAGAATCTGAAAAGTTTTGTAGCATTTCGAACAATCCTAAATTTAATTTGATTTTATGACCAAAACTAGTATAAAATTGTGTATAATATACAACAATTTTTTGACCGAAACTAGTATTTCAAAAAGTTTCATAGAATATAATTTTGAGATTTTTTTTGCATTGACTTCCATCATAACCTTCCCTCGTACCATATAGAAAGGATCTGAAAAGTTTCGTAGCATTTCGAACAATCCTCAATTAAATTTGATTTTTTTGACCGAAACTAGTATAAAATTGTGTATAATATACTACAATTTTTTGACCCAAATAATATTTCAAAAAAGTTTATAGAATCTAATTTTGAGATAATTTTTTTGCATGGACTTCCGTCATAACCTTCCCTCGTAACATATATAAAGGATCAGAAATGTTTTGTAGCATTTCGAACAATCCTCAATTTAATTTGATTTTTTGACCGAAACTAGTATAAAATTGAGTATAATATACTACGATTTTTTTACCTAAACTAGTATTTCAAAAAGTTTCATAGAATATACTTTTGAGATAATTTTATTCATGGAATTCCATCATAACCTACCCTCGTAACATATATAAAGGATCAAAAATGTTTCGTAGCATTTCGAACAATCCTCAATTTAATTTGATTTTTTTCACCAAAACTTGTATAAAATTGTGTATAATATACTACGAATTTTTGACCCAAATAGTATTTCAAAAAAAATTCATTGAATCTAATTTTAAGATAATTTTATTGCATGGACTTCCATCATAACCTTCCCTCGTAACATATTTCAAGGATCAGAAAAATTTCGTAGCATTTCGAACAATCCTCAATTTAATTTAATTTTTTTGTCCGAAACTAGTATAAAATTGTGAATAATATACTACAATTTTTGACCGAAACTAGTATTTCAAAAAGTTTCATAGAATAATTTTGAGATAATTTTTTTGCATGGACTTCCATCATAACCTTCCCTCGTAACATATAGAAAGAATCTGAAAAGCTTCGTAGCATTTCGAACAATCCTCAATTTAATTTGATTTTTTGACGAAAACTAGTATAAAATTGTGTATAATATACTACGAATAAATTTGACCCAAATAGTATTTCAAAAAATATCATTGCATCTAATTTTGAGATAATTTTTTTCAGAGACTTCCATCATAACCTTCCCTCGTACCATATAGAAAAGATCTAAAAAATTTCGTAGCATTTAGAATAATCCTCAATTTAATTTGATTTTTTTGACCGAAACTAGTATAAAATTGTGTATAATATACTACAAGTTTTGAACGAAAGTAGTATTTCAAACAGTTTCATAGAATCTAATTTTGAGATAATTTTTTGCATGGACTTCCATCATAACATTCCCTTGTAACATATAGAAAGGATCTGAAAATTTTCATAGCATTTTGAACAATCCTCGATTTAATTTGATTATTTGACCGAAACTAGTATAAAATTGTGTATAATATACTACGATTTTTGACCTAAACTGGCATTTCAAAAAGTTATATAAAATACACTTTTCAGATATATTTTTGCATGGACTTCCATCATAACCTTCCCTCATACCATAGAGAAAGGATCTGAAAAAATTCGTATCATTTCGAACAATCCTCAATTTAATATGAATTTTTTTACCGAAACTAGTATAAAATTGTGTATAATATACTACAATTTTTTTAACCAAATAGTATTTCAAAAAATTTCATAGAATCTAATTATGAGATATTTTTTTTGCATGGACTTCCATCATAACCTTCCCTCGTAAAATATATAAAGGATCTGAAATTCTTCGTAGAATTTCTAACAAACCTCAATTTAATTTGATTTTTTGTCGAAAACTAGTATAAAAATGTGTATAATATACTACAATATTTGACCGAAACTAGTATTTCAAAAAGTTTCATTGAATTTAATTTTGAGATAATTTTTTTGCATGGACTTCCATCATAACCTTCCCTTGTAACACATAAAAAGGATCTGAAATGTTTCGTAGCATTTCGAACAATCCTCAATTTAATTTGATTTTTTGACGATAATTTGTATAAAATTGTGTATAATATACTACAATTTTTGACCGAAACTAGTATTTCGAAAAGTTGCATAGAATCTAGTTTTGAGATAATTTTTAGCATGGACTTCCAACATAACATTCCCTCGTAACATATTGAAAGGATCTGAAAAGTTTCATAGCATTTTGAACAATCCTCGATTTATTTGATTATTTGGCCGAAACTAGTATAAAATTATGTATAATACTACGATTTTTGACCAAAACTAGCATTCTAAAAGTTTTATAGAATTTTATTTTGAGATAATTTTTTTGCTTGGACTTCTACCATAACCATCCCTCGTACCATATAGAGAGAATCTGAAAAGTTTTGTAGCATTTCGAACAATCCTAAATTTAATTTGATTTTATGACCAAAACTAGTATAAAATTGTGTATAATATACAACAATTTTTTGACCAAAACTAGTATTTCAAAAAGTTTCATAGAATATAATTTTGAGATTTTTTTTGCATTGACTTCCATCATAACAATCCCTCGTACCATATAGAAAGGATCTGAAAAGTTTTGTAGCATTTCGAACAATCCTCAATTTAATTTGATTTTTTGACGATAATTTGTAGAAAATTGTGTATAATAAACTACAATTTTTGACCGAAACTTGTATTTCAAAAATTTTCATGAAAAATAATTTTGAGATAATTGTTTGCATGGCTTTCCATCATAACCTTCCCTCGTAACATATATAAAGGATGAGAAAAGTTTCGTAGCATTTCGAACAATCCTCGATTTAATTTGCTTTTTTGACGAAAACTAGGATAAAATTGTGTATAATATACTACGATTTTTTTACCTAAACTAGTATTTCAAAAAGTTTCATAGAATATACTATTGAGATAATTTTATTCATTGAATTCCATCATAACCTTCCCTCGTAACATATAAAAAGGATTAGAAAAGTTTCGTAGCATTTCGAACAATCCTCAATTTAATTTGATTTTTTTCACTGAAACTAGTATAAAATTGTGTATAATATACTACGAATTTTTGACCCAAATAGTATTTCAAAAAAATTCATTGAATCTAATTTTAAGATAATTTTATTGCATGGACTTCCATCATAACCTTCCCTCGTAACATATATCAAGGATCAGAAAAGTTTCGTAGCATTTCGAACAATCCTCAATTTAATTTAATTTTTTTGTCTGAAACTAGTATAAAATTGTGAATAATATACTACAATTTTTGACCGAAACTAGTATTTCAAAAGGTTTCATAGAATAATTATGAGATAATTTTTTTGCATGGACTTCCATCATAACCTTCCCTCGTAACATATAGAAAGGATCTGAAAAGCTTCGTAGCATTTCGAACAATCCTCAATTTAATTTGATTTTTTGACGAAAACTAGTATAAAATTGTGTATAATATACTACGAATTTTTGACCCAAATAGTATTTCAAAAAATATCATTGCATATAATTTTGAGATAATTTTTTTCAGAGACTTCCATCATAATTTTGAGATAATCTTTTGCATGAAATTCCATCATAACATATAATTTTGAGATATTTTTTTGCATTGACTTCCATCATAACCTTCCCTCGTACCATATAGAAAGGATCTGAAAATTTTCATAGCATTTTGAACAATCCTCGATTTAATTTGATTATTTGATCGAAACTAGTATAAAATTGTGTATAATATACTACGATTTTTGACCTAAACTAGCATTTGAAAAAGTTATATAGAATACACTTTTGAGATATTTTTTTGCATGGACTTCCATCATAACCTTCCCTCATACCATATAGAAAGGATCTGAAAAACTTTGTATCATTTCGAAAAATCCTCAATTTAATTTGAATTTTTTTACCCAAATAGTATTTCAAAAAATTTCATAGAATCTAATTTTGAGATAATTTTTTTGCATGGACTTCCATCATAACCTTCCCTCGTAACATATATAAAGGATCTGAAAAGCTTCGTAGCATTTCGAACAATCATCAATTTAATTTGATTTATTGACGAAAACTAGTATAAAATTGTGTATAATATACTACGAATTTTTGACCCAAATAGTATTTCAAAAAATATCATTGCATCTAATTTTGAGATAATATTTTTGCATAGACTTCCATCATAACCTTCCCTTGTAACACATAGAAAGGATCTGAAAAGTTTTGTATCATTTCGAACAATCCTCAATTGAATTTGATTTTTTGACGATAATTTGTATAAAATTGTGTATAATATACTACAATTTTTGACCGAAACTAGTATTTCAAAAAGTTTCATAGAATCTAATTTTGAGATAATTTTTTGCATGGACTTCCATAATAACATTCCCTCGTAACATAAAGAAAGGATCTGAAAAGTTTCATAGCATTTTGAACAATCCTCGATTTTATTTGATTATTTGACCGAAACTAGTATAAAATTGTGAATAGTATACTATAATATTTGACCGAAACTAGTATTTCAAAAAGTTTCATAGAATAATTATGAGATAAGTTTTTTTGCATGGACTTCCATCATAACCTTCCCTCAGAACATATAGAAAGAATCTGAAAAGCTTCGTAGCATTTCGAACATTCCTCAATTTAATTTGATTTTTGACGAAAACTAGTATAAAATTGTGTATAATATACTACGAATTTTTGACCCAAATATTATTTAAAAAAATATCATTGCATCTAATTTTGAGATAATTTTTTTCAGAGACTTCCATCATAACATTCCCCCGTACCATATAGAAAGGATCTGAAAATATTTGTAGCATTTAGAATAATCCTCAATTAATTTGATTTTTTTGACCGAAACTAGTATAAAATTGTGTATAATATACTACATGTTTTGAACGAAAGTAGTATTTCAAACAGTTTCATAGAATCAAATTTTGATGTAAATTTTTGCATGGACTTCCATCATAACATTCCCTCGTAACATATAGAAAGGATCTGGAAATTTTCATAGCATTTTGAACAATCCTCGATTTAATTTGATTATTTGACCGAAACTAGTATAAAATTGTGTATAATATACTACGATTTTTGACCTAAACGAGCATTTCAAAAAGTTATATAGAATACACTTTTGAGATATTTTTTTGCATGGACTTCCATCATAACCTTCCCTCATACCATATAGAAAGGAACTGAAAAACTTTGTATCATTTCGAACAATCCTCAATTTAATTTGAATTTTTTCACCAAAACTAGTATAAAATTGTGTATAATATACTACAATTTTTTTACCCAAATAGTATTTCAAAAAATTTCATAGAATCTAATTTTGAGATAATTTTTTTGCATTGACTTTTATCATAACCTTCCCTCGTAACATATATAAAGGATCTGAAAAGCTTCGTAGCATTTCGAACAATAATCAATTTAATTTGATTTTTTGACGAAAACTAGTATAAAATTGTGTATAATATACTACAATATTTGACCGAAACTAGTATTTCAAAAAGTTTCATTGAATCTAATTTTGAGATAATATTTTTGCATGGACTTCCATCATAATCTTCCCTTGTAACACATAGAAAGGATCTGAAAGGTTTTGTAGCATTTCGAACAATCCTCAATTTAATTTGATTTTTTGACGATAATTTGTATAAAATTGTGTATAATATACTACAATTTTTGACCGAAACTAGTATTTCAAAAAGTTTCATAGAATCTAATTATGAGATAATTTTTTGCATGGACTTCCATCAAAACATTCCCTCGTAACATAAAGAAAGGATCTGAAAAGTTTCATAGCATTTTGAACAATCCTCGATTTTATTTTATTATTTGACCGAAACTAGTATAAAATTGTGTATAATACTACGATTTTTGACCAAAACTAGCATTCTAAAAGTTTTATAGAATTTTATTTTGAAATATTTTTTTTACTTGGACTTCCACAATAACCATCCCTCGTACCATATAGAGAGAATCTGAAAAGTTTTGTAGCATTTCGAACAATCCTCAATTTAATTTGATTTTATGACCAAAACTAGTATAAAATTGTGTATAATATACAACGATTTTTTGACCGAAACTAGTATTTCAAAAAGTTTCATAGAATATAATTTTGAGATATTTTTTTGCATTGACTTCCATCATAACCTTCCCTCGTACCATATAGAAAGGATCTGAAAAGTTTCGTAGCATTTCGAACAATCCTCAATTTAATTTGATTTTTTGACGAAAACTAGTATAAAATTGTGTATAATATACTACGAATTTTTGACCCAACTAGTATTTCAAAAAATATCATTGCATCTAATTTTGAGATAATTTTTTTCAGAGACTTCCATCATAACCTTCCCTCGTACCATATAGAAAGGATCTGAAAATTTTCGTAGCATTTAGAATAATCCTCAATTTAATTTGATTTTTTTGACCGAAACTAGTATAAAATTGTGTATAATATACTACAAGTTTTGAACGAAAGTAGTATTTCAAACAGTTTCATAGAATCTAATTTTGAGATAATTTTTTGCATGGACTTCCATCATAACATTCCCTCGTAACATATAGAAAGGATCTGAAAATTTTCATAGCATTTTGAACAATCCTCGATTTAATTTGATTATTTGACCGAAACTAGTATAAAATTGTGTATAATATACTACGATTTTTTACCTAAACTAGCATTTCAAAGAGTTATATAGAATACACTTTTGAGATATTTTTTTGCATGGACTTCCATCATAACCTTCCCTCATACCATATAGAGAGGAACTGAAAAAATTCGTATCATTTCGAACAATCCTCAATTTAATTTGAATTTTATGACCGAAACTAGTATAAAATTGTGTATAATATACTACAATTGTTTTACCCAAATAGTATTTCAAAAAATTTCATAGAATCTAATTTTGAGATAATTTTTTTGCATGGACTTCCATCATAACCTTCCCTTGTAACATATATAAAGGATCTGAAAAGCTTCGTAGCATTTTGAACAATCATCAATTTAATTTGATTTTTTGACGGAAACTAGTATAAAATTGTGTATAATATACTACAATATTTGACCTAAACTAGTATTTCAAGAAGTTTCATTGAATCTAATTTTGAGATAATTTTTTTGCATGGACTTCCATCATAACCTTACCTTGTAACACATATAAAGGATCTGAAAAGTTTTGTAGCATTTCAAACAATCCTCAATTTAATTTGATTTTTTGACGATAAGTTGTATAAAATTGTGTATAATATACTACAATTTTTGACCGAAACTAGTATTTCCAAAAGTTTCATAGAATCTAATTTTGAGATAATTTTTTGCATGGACTTCCATCATAACATTCCCTCGTAACATAAAGAAAGGATCTGAAAAGTTTCATAGCATTTTGAACAATCCTCGATTTTATTTGATTATTTGACCTAAACTAGTATAAAATTGTGTATAATACTACGATTTTTGACCAAAACTAGCATTCTAAAAGTTCTATAGAATTTTATTTTGAGATAATTTTTTTACTTGGACTTCCACCATAACCATCCCTCGTACCATATAGAGAGAATCTGAAAAGTTTTGTAGCATTTCGAACAATCCTCAATTTAATTTGATTTTATGACCAAAACTAGTATAAAATTGTGTATAATATACAACGATTTTTTGACCGAAACTATTACTTCAAAAAGTTTCATAGAATATAATTTTGAGATATTTTTTTGCATTGACTTCCATCATAACCTTCCCTCGTACCATATAGAAAGGATCTGAAAAGTGTCGTAGCATTTCGAACAATCCTCAATTTAATTGGATTTTTTGACGAAAACTAGTATAAAATTGTGTATAATATACTACGAATTTTTGACCCTAATAGTATTTCAAAAAATATCATTGCATCTAATTTTGAGATAATTTTTTTCAGAGATTTCCATCATAACCTTCCCTCGTACCATATAGAAAGGATCTGAAAATTTTTGTAGCATTTAGAATAATCCTCAATTTAATTTGATTTTTTTGACCGAAACTAGTATAAAATTGTGTATAATATACTACAAGTTTTGAACGAATGTAGTATTTCAAACAGTTTCATAGAATCTAATTTTGAGATAATTTTTTGCATGGACTTCCATCATAACATTCCCTCGTAACATATAGAAAGGATCTGAAAATTTTCATAGCATTTTGAACAATCCTCGATTTAATTTGATTATTTGACCGAAACTAGTATAAAATTGTGTATAATAAACTACGATTTTTGACCTAAACTAGCGTTTCAAAAAGTTATATAGAATACACTTTTGAGATATTTTTTTGCATGGACTTCCATCATGACCTTCCCTCATTCCATATAGAAAGGATCTGAAAAAATTCGTATCATTTCGAACAATCCTCAATTTAATTTGAATTTTTTGACCGAAACTAGTATAAAATTGTGTATAATATACTACAATTTTTTTACCCAAATAGTATTTCAAACAATTTCATAGAATCTAATTTTGAGATAATTTTTTTGCATGGACTTCCATCATAACCTTCCCTCGTAACATATATAAAGGATCTAAAAAGCTTCGTAGCATTTCGAACAATCATCAATTTAATTTGATTTTTTTGACGAAAACTAGTACAAAATTGTGTATAATATACTACAATATTTGACCGAAACTAGTATTTCAAAAAGTTTCATTGAATCTAATTTTGAGATAATATTTTTGCATGGACTTCCATCATAACCTTACCTTGTAACACATATAAAGGATCTGAAAAGTTTTGTAGCATTTCGAACAATCCTCAATTTAATTTGATTTTTTGACGATAAGTTGTATAAAATTGTGTATAATATACTACAATTTTTGACCGAAACTAGTATTTCCAAAAGTTTCATAGAATCTAATTTTGAGATAATTTTTTGCATGGACTTCCATCATAACATTCCCTCGTAACATAAAGAAAGGATCTGAAAAGTTTCATAGCATTTTGAACAATCCTCGATTTTATTTGATTATTTGACCTAAACTAGTATAAAATTGTGTATAATACTACGATTTTTGACCAAAACTAGCATTCTAAAAGTTCTATAGAATTTTATTTTGAGATAATTTTTTTACTTGGACTTCCACCATAACCATCCCTCGTACCATATAGAGAGAATCTGAAAAGTTTTGTAGCATTTCGAACAATCCTCAATTTAATTTGATTTTATGACCAAAACTAGTATAAAATTGTGTATAATATACAACGATTTTTTGACCGAAACTATTACTTCAAAAAGTTTCATAGAATATAATTTTGAGATATTTTTTTGCATTGACTTCCATCATAACCTTCCCTCGTACCATATAGAAAGGATCTGAAAAGTGTCGTAGCATTTCGAACAATCCTCAATTTAATTGGATTTTTTGACGAAAACTAGTATAAAATTGTGTATAATATACTACGAATTTTTGACCCTAATAGTATTTCAAAAAATATCATTGCATCTAATTTTGAGATAATTTTTTTCAGAGATTTCCATCATAACCTTCCCTCGTACCATATAGAAAGGATCTGAAAATTTTTGTAGCATTTAGAATAATCCTCAATTTAATTTGATTTTTTTGACCGAAACTAGTATAAAATTGTGTATAATATACTACAAGTTTTGAACGAATGTAGTATTTCAAACAGTTTCATAGAATCTAATTTTGAGATAATTTTTTGCATGGACTTCCATCATAACATTCCCTCGTAACATATAGAAAGGATCTGAAAATTTTCATAGCATTTTGAACAATCCTCGATTTAATTTGATTATTTGACCGAAACTAGTATAAAATTGTGTATAATAAACTACGATTTTTGACCTAAACTAGCGTTTCAAAAAGTTATATAGAATACACTTTTGAGATATTTTTTTGCATGGACTTCCATCATGACCTTCCCTCATTCCATATAGAAAGGATCTGAAAAAATTCGTATCATTTCGAACAATCCTCAATTTAATTTGAATTTTTTGACCGAAACTAGTATAAAATTGTGTATAATATACTACAATTTTTTTACCCAAATAGTATTTCAAACAATTTCATAGAATCTAATTTTGAGATAATTTTTTTGCATGGACTTCCATCATAACCTTCCCTCGTAACATATATAAAGGATCTAAAAAGCTTCGTAGCATTTCGAACAATCATCAATTTAATTTGATTTTTTTGACGAAAACTAGTACAAAATTGTGTATAATATACTACAATATTTGACCGAAACTAGTATTTCAAAAAGTTTCATTGAATCTAATTTTGAGATAATATTTTTGCATGGACTTCCATCATAACCTTACCTTGTAACACATATAAAGGATCTGAAAAGTTTTGTAGCATTTCGAACAATCCTCAATTTAATTTGATTTTTTGACGATAAGTTGTATAAAATTGTGTATAATATACTACAATTTTTGACCGAAACTAGTATTTCCAAAAGTTTCATAGAATCTAATTTTGAGATAATTTTTTGCATGGACTTCCATCATAACATTCCCTCGTAACATAAAGAAAGGATCTGAAAAGTTTCATAGCATTTTGAACAATCCTCGATTTTATTTGATTATTTGACCTAAACTAGTATAAAATTGTGTATAATACTACGATTTTTGACCAAAACTAGCATTCTAAAAGTTCTATAGAATTTTATTTTGAGATAATTTTTTTACTTGGACTTCCACCATAACCATCCCTCGTACCATATAGAGAGAATCTGAAAAGTTTTGTAGCATTTCGAACAATCCTCAATTTAATTTGATTTTATGACCAAAACTAGTATAAAATTGTGTATAATATACAACGATTTTTTGACCGAAACTATTACTTCAAAAAGTTTCATAGAATATAATTTTGAGATATTTTTTTGCATTGACTTCCATCATAACCTTCCCTCGTACCATATAGAAAGGATCTGAAAAGTGTCGTAGCATTTCGAACAATCCTCAATTTAATTGGATTTTTTGACGAAAACTAGTATAAAATTGTGTATAATATACTACGAATTTTTGACCCTAATAGTATTTCAAAAAATATCATTGCATCTAATTTTGAGATAATTTTTTTCAGAGATTTCCATCATAACCTTCCCTCGTACCATATAGAAAGGATCTGAAAATTTTTGTAGCATTTAGAATAATCCTCAATTTAATTTGATTTTTTTGACCGAAACTAGTATAAAATTGTGTATAATATACTACAAGTTTTGAACGAATGTAGTATTTCAAACAGTTTCATAGAATCTAATTTTGAGATAATTTTTTGCATGGACTTCCATCATAACATTCCCTCGTAACATATAGAAAGGATCTGAAAATTTTCATAGCATTTTGAACAATCCTCGATTTAATTTGATTATTTGACCGAAACTAGTATAAAATTGTGTATAATAAACTACGATTTTTGACCTAAACTAGCGTTTCAAAAAGTTATATAGAATACACTTTTGAGATATTTTTTTGCATGGACTTCCATCATGACCTTCCCTCATTCCATATAGAAAGGATCTGAAAAAATTCGTATCATTTCGAACAATCCTCAATTTAATTTGAATTTTTTGACCGAAACTAGTATAAAATTGTGTATAATATACTACAATTTTTTAACCCAAATAGTATTTCAAACAATTTCATAGAATCTAATTTTGAGATAATTTTTTTGCATGGACTTCCATCATAACCTTCCCTCGTAACATATATAAAGGATCTAAAAAGCTTCGTAGCATTTCGAACAATCATCAATTTAATTTGATTTTTTGACGAAAACTAGTACAAAATTGTGTATAATATACTACAATATTTGACCGAAACTAGTATTTCAAAAAGTTTCATTGAATCTAATTTTGAGATAATATTTTTGCATGGACTTCCATCATAACCTTACCTTGTAACACATATAAAGGATCTGAAAAGTTTTGTAGCATTTCGAACAATCCTCAATTTAATTTGATTTTTTGACGATAAGTTGTATAAAATTGTGTATAATATACTACAATTTTTGACCGAAACTAGTATTTCCAAAAGTTTCATAGAATCTAATTTTGAGATAATTTTTTGCATGGACTTCCATCATAACATTCCCTCGTAACATAAAGAAAGGATCTGAAAAGTTTCATAGCATTTTGAACAATCCTCGATTTTATTTGATTATTTGACCTAAACTAGTATAAAATTGTGTATAATACTACGATTTTTGACCAAAACTAGCATTCTAAAAGTTCTATAGAATTTTAATTTTGAGATAATTTTTTTACTTGGACTTCCACCATAACCATCCCTCGTACCATATAGAGAGAATCTGAAAAGTTTTGTAGCATTTCGAACAATCCTCAATTTAATTTGATTTTATGACCAAAACTAGTATAAAATTGTGTATAATATACAACGATTTTTTGACCGAAACTATTACTTCAAAAAGTTTCATAGAATATAATTTTGAGATATTTTTTTGCATTGACTTCCATCATAACCTTCCCTCGTACCATATAGAAAGGATCTGAAAAGTGTCGTAGCATTTCGAACAATCCTCAATTTAATTGGATTTTTTGACGAAAACTAGTATAAAATTGTGTATAATATACTACGAATTTTTGACCCTAATAGTATTTCAAAAAATATCATTGCATCTAATTTTGAGATAATTTTTTTCAGAGATTTCCATCATAACCTTCCCTCGTACCATATAGAAAGGATCTGAAAATTTTTGTAGCATTTAGAATAATCCTCAATTTAATTTGATTTTTTTGACCGAAACTAGTATAAAATTGTGTATAATATACTACAAGTTTTGAACGAATGTAGTATTTCAAACAGTTTCATAGAATCTAATTTTGAGATAATTTTTTGCATGGACTTCCATCATAACATTCCCTCGTAACATATAGAAAGGATCTGAAAATTTTCATAGCATTTTGAACAATCCTCGATTTAATTTGATTATTTGACCGAAACTAGTATAAAATTGTGTATAATAAACTACGATTTTTGACCTAAACTAGCGTTTCAAAAAGTTATATAGAATACACTTTTGAGATATTTTTTTGCATGGACTTCCATCATGACCTTCCCTCATTCCATATAGAAAGGATCTGAAAAAATTCGTATCATTTCGAACAATCCTCAATTTAATTTGAATTTTTTGACAGAAACTAGTATAAAATTGTGTATAATATACTACAATTTTTTTACCCAAATAGTATTTCAAACAATTTCATAGAATCTAATTTTGAGATAATTTTTTTGCATGGACTTCCATCATAACCTTCCCTCGTAACATATATAAAGGATCTAAAAAGCTTCGTAGCATTTCGAACAATCATCAATTTAATTTGATTTTTTGACGAAAACTAGTACAAAATTGTGTATAATATACTACAATATTTGACCGAAACTAGTATTTCAAAAAGTTTCATTGAATCTAATTTTGAGATAATATTTTTGCATGGACTTCCATCATAATCTTCCCTTGTAACACATAGAAAGGAACTGAAAAGTTTTGTAGCATTTCGAACAATCCTCAATTTAATTCGATTTTTTGACGATAATTTGTATAAAATTGTGTATAATATACTACAATTTTTGACCGAAACTAGTATTTCAAAAAGTTTCATAGAATCTAATTATGAGATAATTTTTGGCATGGACTTCCATCAAAACATTCCCTCGTAACATAAAGAAAGGATCTGAAAAGTTTCATAGCATTTTGAACAATCCTCGATTTTATTTTATTATTTGACCGAAATTAGTATAAAATTGTGTATAATACTACGATTTTTGACCAAAACTAGCATTCTAAAAGTTTTATAGAATTTTATTTTGAGATAATTTTTTACTTGGACTTCCACCATAACCATCCCTCGTACCATATAGAGAGAATCTGAAAAGTTTTGTAGCATTTCGAACAATCCTCAATTTAATTTGATTTTATGACCAAAACTAGTATAAAATTGTGTATAATATACAACGATTTTTTGACCGAAACTATTACTTCAAAAAGTTTCATAGAATATAATTTTGAGATATTTTTTTGCATTGACTTCCATCATAACCTTCCCTCGTACCATATAGAAAGGATCTGAAAAGTGTCGTAGCATTTCGAACAATCCTCAATTTAATTGGATTTTTTGACGAAAACTAGTATAAAATTGTGTATAATATACTACGAATTTTTGACCCAACTAGTATTTCAAAAAATATCATTGCATCTAATTTTGAGTTAATTTTTTTCAGAGACTTCCATCATAACCTTCCCTCGTACCATATAGAAAGGATCTGAAAATTTTCGTAGCATTTAGAATAATCCTCAATTTAATTTGATTTTTTTTGAACGAAACTAGTATAAAATTGTGTATAATATACTACAAGTTTTGAACGAAAGTAGTATTTCAAACAGTTTCATAGAATCTAATTTTGAGATAATTTTTTGCATGGACTTCCATCATAACATTCCCTCGAAACATATAGAAAGGATCTGAAAATTTTCATAGCATTTTGAACAATCCTCGATTTAATTTGATTATTTGACCGAAACTAGTATAAAATTGTGTATAATATACTATGATTTTTGACCTAAACTAGCATTTCAAAGAGTTATATAGAATACACTTTTGAGATATTTTTTTGCATGGACTTCCATCATAACCTTCCCTCATACCATATAGAAAGGATCTGAAAAAATTCGTATCATTTCGAACAATCCTCAATTTAATTTGAATTTTTTGACCGAAACAAGTATAAAATTGTGTATAATATACTACAATTTTTTTACCCAAATAGTATTTCAAAAAATTTCATAGAATCTAATTATGAGATAATTTTTTTGCATGGACTTCCATCATAACCTTCCCTCGTAACATATATAAAGGATCTAAAAAGCTTCGTAGCATTTCGAACAATCATCAATTTAATTTGATTTTTTGACGAAAACTAGTACAAAATTGTGTATAATATACTACAATATTTGACCGAAACTAGTATTTCAAAAAGTTTCATTGAATCTAATTTTGAGATAATATTTTTGCATGGACTTCCATCATAACCTTCCCTTGTAACACATAGAAAGGATCTGAAAAGTTTTGTAGCATTTCGAACAATCCTCAATTTAATTTGATTTTTTTACGATAATTTGTATAAAATTGTGTATAATATACTACAATTTTTGACCAAAACTAGTATTTCCAAAAGTTTCATAGAATCTAATTTTGAGATAATTTTTTGCATGGACTTCCATCATAATATTCCCTCGTAACATACAGAAAGGATCTGAAAAGTTTCATAGCATTTTGAACAATCCTCGATTTTATTTGATTATTTGACCTAAACTAGTATAAAATTGTGTATAATACTACGATTTTTGACCAAAACTAGCATTCTAAAAGTTTTATAGAATTTTATTTTGAGATAATTTTTTTACTTGGACTTCCACCATAACCATCTCTCGTATCATATAGAGAGAAACTGAAAAGTTTTGTAGCATTTCGAACAATACTCAATTTAATTTGATTTTATGACCAAAACTAGTATAAAATTGTGTATAATATACAACAATTTTTTGACCGAAACTAGTACTTCAAAAAGTTACATAGAATATAATTTTGAGATATTTTTTTGCATTGACTTCTATCATAACCTTCCCTCGTACCATATAGAAAGGATTTTAAAAGTTTTGAAGCATTTCGAACAATCCTCAATTTAATTTGATTTTTTTGACGAAAACTAGTATAAAATTGTGTATAATATACTACGAATTTTTGACCCAAATAGTATTTCAAAAAATATCATTGCATCTAATTTTGAGATAATGTTTTTCAGAGACTTCCATCATAACCTTCCCTCGTACCATATAGAAAGGATCTGAAAATTTTCGTAGCATTTAGAATAATCCTCAATTTAATTTGATTTTTTTGACCGAAACTAGTATAAAATTGTGTATAATATACTACAAGTTTTGAACGAAAGTAGTATTTCAAACAGTTTCATAGAATCTAATTTTGAGATAATTTTTTGCATGGACTTCCATCATAACATTCCCTCTAAACATATAGAAAGGATCTGAAAATTTTCATAGCATTTTGAACAATCCTCGATTTAATTTGATTATTTGACCGAAACTAGTATAAAATTGTGTATAATATACTATGATTTTTGACCTAAACTAGCATTTCAAAGAGTTATATAGAATACACTTTTGAGATATTTTTTTGCATGGACTTCCATCATAACCTTCCCTCATACCATATAGAAAGGATCTGAAAAAATTTGTATCATTTCGAACAATCCTCAATTTAATTTGAATTTTTTGACCGAAACATGTATAAAATTGTGTATAATATACTACAATTTTTTTACCCAAATAGTATTTCAAAAAATTTCATAGAATCTAATTTTGAGATAATTTTTTTGCATGGACTTCCATCATAACCTTCCCTCGTAACATATATAAAGGATCTGAAAAGCTTCGTAGCATTTCGAACAATCATCAATTTAATTTGATTTTTTGACGAAAACTAGTATAAAATTGTGTATAATATACTACAATATTTGACCGAAACTAGTATTTCAAAAAGTTTCATTGAATCTAATTTTGAGATAATATTTTTGCATGGACTTCCATCATAACCTTCCCTTGTAACACATAGAAAGGATCTGAAAATTTTTGTAGCATTTCGAACAATCCTCAATTTAATTTGATTTTTTTACGATAATTTGTATAAAATTGTGTATAATATACTACAATTTTTGACCAAAACTAGTATTTCCAAAAGTTTCATAGAATCTAATTTTGAGATAATTTTTTGCATGGACTTCCATCATAACATTCCCTCGTAACATAAAGAAAGGATCTGAAAAGTTTCATAGCATTTTGAACAATCCTCGATTTTATTTTATTATTTGACCGAAATTAGTATAAAATTGTGTATAATACTACGATTTTTGACCAAAACTAGCATTCTAAAAGTTTTATAGAATTTTATTTTGCGATAATTTTTTTACTTGGACTTCCACCATAACCATCCCTCGTACCATATAGAGAAAATCTGAAACGTTTTGTAGCATTTCGAACAATCCTCAATTTAATTTGATTTTATGACCAAAACTAGTATAAAATTGTGTATAATATACAACGATTTTTTGACCGAAACTAGTACTTCAAAAAGTTACATAGAATATAATTTTGAGATATTTTTTTGCATTGACTTCCATCATAGCCTTCCCTCGTACCATATAGAAAGGATCTGAAAAGTTTCGAAGCATTTCGAACAATCCTCAATTTAATTTGATTTTTTTGACGAAAACTAGTATAAAATTGTGTATAATATACTACGAATTTTTGACCCAAATAGTATTTCAAAAAATATCATTGCATCTAATTATAAGATAATTTTATTGCAAGGACTTCCATCATAACCTTCTCTCGTAACATATATCAAGGATCAGAAAAGTTTCGTAGCATTTCGAACAATCCTAAATTTAATTTAATTTTTTTGTCCGAAACTAGTATAAAATTGTGAATAATATACTACAATTTTAGATCGAAACTAGTATTTCAAAAAGTTTCATAGAATAATTATGAGATAATTTTTTTGCATGGACTTCCATCATAACCTTCCCTCGTAACATATAGAAAGGATCTGAAAAGCTTTGTAGCATTTCGAACAATCCTCAATTTAATTGGATTTTTGACGAAAACTAGTATAAAATTGTGTATAATATACTACGAATTTTTGACCCTAATAGTATTTCAAAAAATATCATTGCATCTAATTTTGAGATAATTTTTTTCAGAGATTTCCATCACAACCTTCCCTCGTACCATATAGAAAGGATCTGAAAATTTTTGTAGCATTTAGAATAATCCTCAATTTAATTTGATTTTTTTGACCGAAACTAGTATAAAATTGTGTATAATATACTACAAGTTTTGAACGAATGTAGTATTTCAAACAGTTTCATAGATTCTAATTTTGAGATAATTTTTTGCATGGACTTCCATCATAACATTCCCTCGTAACATATAGAAAGGATCAGAAAATTTTCATAGCATTTTGAACAGTCCTCGATTTAATTTGATTATTTGACCGAAACTAGTATAAAATTGTGTATAATATACTACGATTTTTTACCTAAACTAGCATTTCAAAAAGTTATATAGAATACACTTTTGAGATATTTTTTTGCATGGACTTCGATCATAACCTTCCCTCATACCATATAGAAAGGATATGAAAAACTTTGTATCATTTCAAACAATCCTCAATTTAATTTGAATTTTTTTACCAAAACTAGTATAAAATTGTGTATAATATACTACAATTTTTTTACCCAAATAGTATTTCAAAAAATTTCATAGAATCTAATTTTGAGATAATTTTTTTGCATTGACTTCCATCATAACCTTCCCTCATAACTTATATAAAGGATCTGAAAAGCTTCGTAGCATTTCGAACAATAATCAATTTAATTTGATTTTTTGACGAAAACTAGTATAAAATTGTGTATAATATACTACAATATTTGACCGAAACTAGTATTTCAAAAAGTTTCATTGAATCTAATTTTGAGATAATATTTTTGCATGGACTTCCATCATAATCTTTCCTTGTAACACATAGAAAGGATCTGAAAAGTTTTGTAGCATTTCGAACAATCCTCATTTTAATTCGATTTTTTGACAATAATTTGTATAAAATTGTGTATAATATACTACAATTTTTGACCGAAACTAGTATTTCAAAAAGTTTCATAGAATCTAATTATGAGATAATTTTTGGCATGGACTTCCATCAAAACATTCCCTCGTAACATAAAGAAAGGATCTGAAAAGTTTCATAGCATTTTGAACAATCCTCGATTTTATTTTATTATTTGACCGAAATTAGTATAAAATTGTGTATAATACTACGATTTTTGACCAAAACTAGCATTCTAAAAGTTTTATAGAATTTTATTTTGAGATAATTTTTTTACTTGGACTTCCACCATAACCATCCCTCGTACCATATAGAGAGAAACTGAAAAGTTTTGTAGCATTTCGAACAATCCTCAATTTAATTTGATTTTATGACCAAAACTAGTATAAAATTGTGTATAATATACAACGATTTTTTGACCGAAACTAGTACTTCAAAAAGTTACATAGAATATAATTTTGAGATATTTTTTTGCATTGACTTCCATCATAGCCTTCCCTCGTACCATATAGAAAGGATCTGAAAAGTTTCGAAGCATTTCGAACAATCCTCAATTTAATTTGATTTTTTTGACGAAAACTAGTATAAAATTGTGTATAATATACTACGAATTTTTGACCCAAATAGTATTTCAAAAAATATCATTGCATCTAATTTTGAGATAATTTTTTTCAGAGACTTCCATCATAACCTTCCCTCGTACCATATAGAAAGGATCTGAAAATTTTCGTAGCATTTAGAATAATCCTCAATTTAATTTGATTTTTTTGACCGAAACTAGTATAAAATTGTGTATAATATACTACAAGTTTTGAACGAAAGTAGTATTTCAAACAGTTTCATAGAATCTAATTTTGAGATAATTTTTTGCATGGACTTCCATCATAACATTCCCTCGAAACATATAGAAAGGATCTGAAAATTTTCATAGCATTTTGAACAATCCTCGATTTAATTTGATTATTTGACCGAAACTAGTATAAAATTGTGTATAATATACTATGATTTTTGACCTAAACTAGCATTTCAAAGAGTTATATAGAATACACTTTTGAGATATTTTTTTGCATGGACTTCCATCATAACCTTCCCTCATACCATATAGAAAGGATCTGAAAAAATTCGTATCATTTCGAACAATCCTCAATTTAATTTGAATTTTTTGACCGAAACAAGTATAAAATTGTGTATAATATACTACAATTTTTTTACCCAAATAGTATTTCAAAAAATTTCATAGAATCTAATTTTGAAATAATTTTTTTTCATGGACTTCCATCATAACCTTGACTCGTAACATATATAAAGGATCTGAAAAGCTTCGTAGCATTTCGATCAATCATCAATTTAATTTGATTTTTTGACGAAAACTAGTATAAAATTGTGTATAATATACTACAATTTTTGACCAAAACTAGTATTTCAAAAAGTTTCATAGAATCTAATTTTGAGATAATTTTTTGCATGGACTTCCATCATAACATTCCCTCGTAACATAAAGAAAGGATCTGAAAAGTTTCATAGCATTTTGAACAATCCTCGATTTTATTTGATTATTTGACCTAAACTAGTATAAAATTGTGTATAATACTACGATTTTTGACCAAAACTAGCATTCTAAAAGTTTTATAGAATTTTATTTTGAGATAATTTTTTTACTTGGACTTCCACCATAACCATCCCTCGTACCATATATAGAGAAAATCTGAAGTTTTGTAGCATTTCGAACAATCCTCAATTTAATTTGATTTTATGACCAAAACTAGTATAAAATTGTGTATAATATACAACGATTTTTTGACCGAAACTAGTACTTCAAAAAGTTACATAGAATATAATTTTGAGATATTTTTTTGCATTGACTTCCATCATAGCCTTCCCTCGTACCATATAGAAAGGATCTGAAAAGTTTCGAAGCATTTCGAACAATCCTCAATTTAATTTGATTTTTTTGACGAAAACTAGTATAAAATTGTGTATAATATACTACGAATTTTTGACCCAAATAGTATTTCAAAAAATATCATTGCATCTAATTTTGAGATAATTTTTTTCAGAGACTTCCATCATAACCTTCCCTCGTACCATATAGAAAGGATCTGAAAATTTTCGTAGCATTTAGAATAATCCTCAATTTAATTTGATTTTTTTGACCGAAACTAGTATAAAATTGTGTATAATATACTACAAGTTTTGAACGAAAGTAGTATTTCAAACAGTTTCATAGAATCTAATTTTGAGATAATTTTTTGCATGGACTTCCATCATAACATTCCCTCGAAACATATAGAAAGGATCTGAAAATTTTCATAGCATTTTGAACAATCCTCGATTTAATTTGATTATTTGACCGAAACTAGTATAAAATTGTGTATAATATACTATGATTTTTGACCTAAACTAGCATTTCAAAGAGTTATATAGAATACACTTTTGAGATATTTTTTTGCATGGACTTCCATCATAACCTTCCCTCATACCATATAGAAAGGATCTGAAAAAATTCGTATCATTTCGAACAATCCTCAATTTAATTTGAATTTTTTGACCGAAACAAGTATAAAATTGTGTATAATATACTACAATTTTTTTACCCAAATAGTATTTCAAAAAATTTCATAGAATCTAATTTTGAAATAATTTTTTTTCATGGACTTCCATCATAACCTTGACTCGTAACATATATAAAGGATCTGAAAAGCTTCGTAGCATTTCGATCAATCATCAATTTAATTTGATTTTTTGACGAAAACTAGTATAAAATTGTGTATAATATACTACAATTTTTGACCAAAACTAGTATTTCAAAAAGTTTCATAGAATCTAATTTTGAGATAATTTTTTGCATGGACTTCCATCATAACATTCCCTCGTAACATAAAGAAAGGATCTGAAAAGTTTCATAGCATTTTGAACAATCCTCGATTTTATTTGATTATTTGACCTAAACTAGTATAAAATTGTGTATAATACTACGATTTTTGACCAAAACTAGCATTCTAAAAGTTTTATAGAATTTTATTTTGAGATAATTTTTTTACTTGGACTTCCACCATAACCATCCCTCGTACCATATATAGAGAAAATCTGAAGTTTTGTAGCATTTCGAACAATCCTCAATTTAATTTGATTTTATGACCAAAACTAGTATAAAATTGTGTATAATATACAACGATTTTTTGACCGAAACTAGTACTTCAAAAAGTTTCATAGAATATAATTTTGAGATATTTTTTTGCATTGACTTCCATCATAACCTTCCCTCGTACCATATAGAAAGGATCTGAAAAGCTTCGAAGCATTTCGAACAATCCTCAATTTAATTTGATTTTTTTGACGAAAACTAGTATAAAATTGTGTATAATATACTACGAATTTTTGACCCAAATAGTATTTCAAAAAATATCATTGCATCTAATTTTGAGATAATGTTTTTCAGAGACATCCATCATAACCTTCCCTCATACCATATAGAAAGGATCTAAAAATTTTCGTAGCATTTAGAATAATCCTCAATTTAATTTGATTTTTTTGACCGAAACTAGTATAAAATTGTGTATAATATACTACAAGTTTTGAACGAAAGTAGTATTTCAAACAGTTTCATAGAATCTAATTTTGAGATAATTTTTTGCATGGACTTCCATCATAACATTCCCTCGTAACATATAGAAAGGATCTGAAAATTTTCATAGCATTTTGAACAATCCTCGATTTAATTTGATTATTTAACCGAAACTAGTATAAAATTGTGTATAATATACTACGATTTTTGACCTAAACTAGCATTTCAAAAAGTTATATAGAATACACTTTCGAGATATTTTTTTGCATGGACTTCCATCATAACCTTCCCTCATACCATATAGAAAGGATCTGAAAAATTTCGTATCATTTCGAACAATCCTCAATTTAATTTGAATTTTTTGACCGAAACTAATATTAAATTGTGTATAATATACTACAATTTTATTACCCAAATAGTATTTCAAAAAATTTCATAGAATCTAATTTTGAGATAATATTTTTGCATGGACTTCCATCATAACCTTCCCTCGTAACATATATAAAGGATCTGAAAAGCTTCGTAGCATTTCGAACAATCATCAATTTAATTTGATTTTTTGACGAAAACTAGTATAAAATTGTGTATAATATACTACAATATTTGACCGAAACTAGTATTTCAAAAAGTTTCATTGAATCTAATTTTGAGATAATTTTATATCATGGACTTCCATCATAACCTTCCCTTGTAACACATAGAAAGGATCTGAAAAGTTTTGTAGCATTTTGAACAATCCTCAATTTAATTTGATTTTTTGACGATAATTTGTATAAAATTGTGTATAATATACTACAATTTTTGACCGAAACTAGTATTTCCAAAAGTTTCATAGAATCTAATTTTGAGATAATTTTTTGCATGGACTTCCATCATAACATTCCCTCGTAACATAAAGAAAGGATCTGAAAAGTTTCATAGCATTTTGAACAATCCTCGATTTATTTGATTATTTGGCCGAAACTAGTATAAAATTATGTATAATACTACGATTTTTGACAAAAACTAGCATTCTAAAAGTTTTATAGAATTTTATTTTGAGATAATTTTTTTACTTGGACTTCCACCATAACCATCCCTCGTACTATATAGAGAGAATGTGAAAAGTTTTGTAGCATTTCGAACAATCCTCAATTTGATTTGATTTTATAACCAAAACTAGTATAAAATTGTGTATAATATACAACGATTTTTTGACCGAAACTAGTACTTCAAAAAGTTTCATAGAATATAATTTTGAGATATTTTTTTGCATTGACTTCCATCATAACCTTCCCTCGTACCATATAGAAAGGATCTGAAAAGTTTCGTAGCATTTCGAACAATCCTCAATTTAATTTGATTTTTTGACGAAAACTAGTATAAAATTGTGTATAATATACTACGAATTTTTGACCCAAATAGTATTTCAAAAAATATCATTGCATCTGATTTTGAGATAATGTTTTTCAGAGACTTCCATCATAACCTTCCCTCGTACCATATAGAAAGGATCTAAAAATTTTCGTAGCATTTAGAATAATCCTCTATTTAATTTGATTTTTTTGACCGAAACTGGTATAAAATTGTGTATAATATACTACAAGTTTTGAACGAAAGTAGTATTTCAAACAGTTTCATAGAATCTAATTTTGAGATAATTTTTTGCATGGACTTCCATCATAACATTCCCTCGTAACATATAGAAAGGATCTGAAAATTTTCATAGCATTTTGAACAATCCTCGATTTAATTTGATTATTTGACCGAAGCTAGTATAAAATTGTGTATAATATACTACGATTTTTGACCTAAACTAGCATTTCAAAAAGTTATATAGAATACACTTTTGAGATATTTTTTTGCATGGACTTCCATCATAACCTTCCCTAATACCATATAGAAAGGATCTGAAAAAATTCGTATCATTTCGAACAATCCTCAATTTAATTTAAATTTTTTGACCGAAACTAGTATAAAATTGTGTATAATATACTACAATTTTTTTATCCAAATAGTATTTCAAAATATTTCGTAGAATCTAATTTTGAGATAATTTTTTTGCATGGACTTACATCATAACCTTCCCTTGTAACATATATAACGGATCTGAAAAGCTTCGTAGCATTTCGAACAATCATCAATTCAATTTGATTTTTTGACGAAAACTAGTATAAAATTGTGTATAATATACTACAATATTTGACCGAAACTAGTATTTCAAAAAGTTTCATTGAATCTAATTTTGAGATAATTTTTTTGCTTGGACTTCCATCATAACCTTCCCTTGTAACACATAGAAAGGATCTGAAAGATTCGTAGCATTTCGAACAATCCTCAATTTAATTTAATTTTTTGACGATAATTTGTATAAAATTGTGTATAATATACTACGGATTTTTGACCGAAACTAGTATTTCAAAAAGTTTCATAGAATCTAATTTTGAGATAATTTTTTGCATGGACTTCCATCATAACATTCCCTCATAACATAAAGAAAGGATCTTAAAAGTTTCATAGCATTTTGAACAATCCTCGATTTTATTTGATTATTTGACCTAAACTATTATAAAATTGTGTATAATACTACGATTTTTGACCAAAACTAGCATTCTAAAAGTTTTATAGAATTTTATTTTGAGATAATTTTTTTACTTGGACTTCCCTCGTAACATATATAAAGGATCTGAAAAGCTTCGTAGCATTTCGAACAATCATCAATTAAATTTGATTTTTTGACGAAAACTAGTATAAAATTGTGTATAATATACTACAATATTTGACCGAAACTAGTATTTCAAAAAGTTTCATTGAATCTAATTTTGAGATAATTTTTTGCATGGACTTCCATTATAACCTTCCCTTGTAACACATAGAAAGGATCTGAAAAGTTTCGTAGCATTTCGAACAATCCTCAATTTAATTTGATTTTTTGACGATAATTTGTATAAAATTGTGTATAATATACTCCAATTTTTGAACGAAACTAGTATTTCAAAAAGATTCATAGAATCTAATTTTGAGATAATTTTTTGCATGGACTTCCATCATAACATTCCCTCGTAACGTAAAGAAAGGATCTGAAAAGTTTCATAGCATTTTGAACAATCCTCGTTTTTTTTTGATTATTTGACCTAAACTAGTATAAAATTGTGTATAATACTACGATTTTTGACCAAATCTAGCATTCCAAAAAGTTTTATAGAATTTTATTTTGAGATAATTTTTTTGCTTAGATTTCCACCATAACCTTCCCTTGTACCATAAAGAGAGAATCTGAAAAATTTTGTAGCATTTCGAACAATCCTTAATTAATTTGATTTTATGACCAAAACTAGTATAAAATTGTGTATAATATACAACGATTTTTTGAGCGAAACTAGTATTTCGAAAAGTTTCATAGAATATAATTTAGAGATATTTTTTTACATTGACTTCCATCATAACCTTCCCTCGTACCATATAGAAAGGATCTGAAACGTTTCGTAGCATTTCGAACAATCCTCAATTTAATTTGAATTTTTTGACCGAAACTAGTATAAAATTGTGTATAATATACTACCTTATTTTTACCCAAATAATATTTCAAAATTTTTTATAGAATCTAATTTTGAGATAAGTTTTTTTGCATGGACTTCCATCATAACCTTCCCTCGTAACATATATAAAGGATGAGAAAAGTTTCGTTGCATTTCGAACAATCCTCGATTTAATTTAATTTTTTGACGAAAACTAGTACAAAATTGTGTATAATATACTACGATTTGTTTACCTAAACTAGTATTTCAAAAAGTTTCATATAATATAATTTTGAGGTAATTTTTTGGATGGAATTTCATCATAACCTTCCCTCGTAACATATATAAAGGATCAGAAAATTTTCGTAGCATTTCAAATAACCCTCAATTTAATTTAATTTTTTTCACCGAAACTAGTATAAAATTGTGTATAATATACTACGGTTTTTTGACCCAAATAGTATTTCAAAAAATTTCATTGAATCTAATTTTGAGATAATTTTTTTGCATGGACTTCCATCATAACCTTCCCTCGTAACATATATCAAGGATCAGAAAAGTTTCGTAGCATTTCGAACAATCCTCAATTTTATTTGATTTTTTTGTCCGAAACTAGTATAAAATTTTGAATAATATACTACGATATTTGACCGAAACTAGTATTTCAAAAAGTTTTATAGAATAATTATGAGATAATTTTTTTGCCTGGACTTCCATCATAAGCTTCCTTCGTATCATATAGAAAGGATCTGAAAAGCTTCGTAGCATTTCGAACAATCCTCAATTTAATTTGATTTTTTGACGAAAACTAGTATAAAATTGTGTATAATATACTACGAATTTTTGACCCAATTAGTATTTCAAAAAATATCATTGTATCTAATTTTGAGATAATTTTTTTCAGAGACTTCCATCATAACCTTCCCTCGTACCATATAGAAAGGATCTGAAAAAATTCGTATCATTTCGAACAATCCTCAATTTAATTTGAATTTTTTTACCGAAACTAGTATAAAATTGTGTATAATATACTACAATTTTTTTACCCAAATAGTATTTCAAAAAATTTCATAGAATCTAATTTTGAGATGATTTTTTTGCATGGACTTCCATCATAACCTTCCCTCGTAACATATATAAAGGATCTGAAAAGCTTCGTAGCATTTCGAACAATCATCAATTTAATTTGATTTTTTGACAAAAACTAGTATAAAATTGTGTATAATTACTACAATATTTGACCGAAACTAGTATTTCAAAAACTTTCTTTGAATCTAATTTTGAGATAATTTTTTTGCATGGACTTCCATCATACCTTCCCTTGTAACACATAGAAAGGATCTAAAATATTTCGTAGCATTTCGAACAATCCTCAATTTAATTTGATTTTTTGACGATAATTTGTATAAAATTGTGTATAATATACTACAATTTTTAACCGAAACTAGTATTTCAAACAGTTTCATAAAATCGAATTTAGAGATAATTTTTTGCATGGGCTTCCATCATAACATTCCCTCGTAACATATACAAAGGATCTGAAAATTTTCATAGGATTTTGAACAATCCTCGATTTTATTTGATTATTTGACCGAAACTAGTATAAAATAGTGTATAATATACTCCAATTTTTGACCTAAACTAGCGTTTCAAAAAGTTATATAGAATACACTTTTGAGATGTTTTTTTGCATGGACTTCCATCATAACCTTCCCTCATACCATATAGAAAGGATCTGAAAAAATTCGTATCATTTCGAACAATCCTCAATTTAATATGAATTTTTTGACCGAAACTAGTATAAAATTGTGTATAATATACTACAATTTTTTTACCCAAATAGTATTTCAAACAATTTCATAGAATCTAATTTTGAGATAATTTTTTTGTATGGACTTCTATCATAACCTTCCCTCGTAACATATATAAAGGATCTGAAAAGCTTCGTAGCATTTCGAACAATCATCAATTTAATTTGATTTTTTGACGAAAACTAGTATAAAATTGTGTATAATATACTACAATATTTAACCGAAACTAGTATTTCAAAAAGTTTCATTGAATCTAATTTTGAGATAATTTTTTTGCATGGACTTCCATCATAACCTTCCCTTGTAACACATAGAAAGGATCTGAAAACTTTCGTAGCATTTCGAACAATCCTCAATTTTATTTGATTTTTTGACGATAATTTGTATAAAATCGTGTATAATATACTACACTTTTTAACCGAAACTAGTATTTCAAAAAGTTTCATAGAATCTAATTTTGAGATAATTTTTTGCATGGACTTCCATCATAACATTCCCTCGTAACATATAGAAAGGATCTGAAAAGTTTCATAGCATTTTGAACAATCCTCGATTTTATTTGATTATTTGACCGAAACTAGTATAAAATTGTGTATAATACTACGATTTTTAACCAAAACTAGCATTCCAAAAAGTTTTATAGAATTTTATTTTGAGATAATTTTTTTGCTTGGATTTCCACCATAACCTTCCCTTGTACCATAAAGAGAGAATCTGAAAAATTTTGTAGCATTTCGAACAATCCTCAATTTAATTTGATTTTATGAACAAAACTAGTATAAAATTGTGTATAATATACAACGATTTTTTGACCGAAACTAGTATTTCAAAAAGTTTCATAGAATATAATTTTGAGATATTTTTTTGCATTGGCTTCCATCATAACCTTCCCTCGTACCATATAGAAAGGATCTGAAACGTTTCGTAGCATTTCGAACAATCCTCAATTTAATTTGAATTTTTTGACCGAAACTAGTATAAAATTGTGTATAATATACTACCATTTTTTGACCCAAATAATATTACAAAAATTTTTATAGAATCTAATTTTGAGATAATTTTTTTGCATTGACTTCCATCATATCCTTCCCTCGTAACATATATAAAGGATCAGAAAAGTTTTGTAGCATTTCGAACAATCCTCAATTTAATTTAATTTTTTGACCGAAACTAGTATAAAATTTTTTATAATAAACTACAATTTTTGACCGAAACTAGTATTTCAAAAAGTTTCATAGAAATTAATTTTGAGATAATTATTTGCATGGACTTCCATCATAACCTTCCCTCGTAACATATATAAAGGATGAGAAAAGTTTCGTTGCATTTCGAACAATCCTCGATTTAATTTAATTTTTTGACGAAAACTAGTACAAAATTGTGTATAATATACTACGATTTTTTTACTTAAACTAGTATTTCAAAAAGTTTCATAGAATATAATTTTGAGGTAATTTTTTGCATGGAATTTCACCATAACCTTCCCTCGTAACATATATAAAGGATCAGAAAAGTTTCGTAGCATTTCAAACAATCCTCAATTTAATTTGATTTTTTTCACCGAAACTAGTATAAAATTGTGTATAATATACTACGGTTTTTTGACCCAAATAGTATTTCAAAAAATTTCATTGAATCTAATTTTGAGATAATTTTTTTTCATGGACTTCCATCATAACCTTCCCTCGTAACATATATCAAGGATCAGAAAAGTTTCGTAGCATTTCGAACAATCCTCAATTTAATTTGATTATTTTGTCCGAAACTAGTATAAAATTGTGAATAATATACTACGATATTTGACCGAAACTAGTATTTCAAAAAGTTTCATAGAATAATTATGAGATAATATTTTTGCATGGACTTCCATCATAACCTTCCTTCGTAACATATAGAAAGGATCTGAAAAGCTTCTTAGCATTTCGAACAATCCTCAATTTAATTTGATTTTTTGATGAAAACTAGTATAAAATTGTGTATAATATACTACGAATTTTTGACCCAAATAGTATTTCAAAAAATATCATTGCATCTAATTTTGAGAAAAAAATTTTCAGAGACTTTCATCATAACCTTCCCTCGTACCATATAGAAAGGATCTGAAAAAATTCGCATCATTTCGAACAATCCTCAATTTAATTTGAATTTTTTTACCGAAACTAGTATAAAATTGTGTTTAATATACTACAATTTTTTTACCCAAATAGTATTTCAAAAAATTTTATAGAATCTAATTTTGAGATAATTTTTTTGCATGGACTTCCATCATAACCTTCCCTCGTAATATATATAAAGGATCTGAAAAGCTTCGTAGCATTTCGAACAATCATCAATTTAATTTGATTTTTTGACGAAAACTAGTATAAAATTGTGTATAATTACTACAATATTTGACCGAAACTAGTATTTCAAAAACTTTCATTGAATCTAATTTTGAGATATTTTTTTTGCATAGACTTCCATCATACCTTCCCTTGTAACACATAGAAAGGATCTAAAAAGTTTCGTAGCATTTTGAACAATCCTCAATTTAATTTGATTTTTTGACGATAATTTGTTTAAAATTATGTATAATATACTACAATTTTTAACCGAAACTAGTATTTCAAACAGTTTCATAGAATCGAATTTAGAGATAATTTTTTGCATGGGCTTCCATCATAACATTCCCCCGTAACATATACAAAGGATCTGAAAATTTTCATAGGATTTTGAACAATCCTCGATTTTATTTGATTATTTGACCGAAACTAGTATAAAATTGTGTATAATAAACTACGATTTTTGACCTAAACTAGCGTTTCAAAAAGTTATATAGAATACACTTTTGAGATATTTTTTGCATGGACTTCCATCATGACCTTCCCTCATTCCATATAGAAATGATCTGAAAAAATTCGTATCATTTCGAACAATCCTCAATTTAATTTGAATTTTTTGACCGAAACTAGTATAAAATTGTGTATAATATACTACAATTTTTTTACCCAAATAGTATTTCAAACAATTTCATAAAATCTAATTTTGAGATAATTTTTTTGTATGGACTTCTATCATAACCTTCCCTCGTAACATATATAAAGGATCTGAAAAGCTTCGTAGCATTTCGAACAATCATCAATTTAATTTGATTTTTTGACGAAAACTAGTATAAAATTGTGTATAATATACTACAATATTTAACCGAAACTAGTATTTCAAAAAGTTTCATTGAATCTAATTTTGAGATAATTTTTTTGCATGGACTTCCATCATAACCTTCCCTTGTAACACATAGAAAGGATCTGAAAACTTTCGTAGCATTTCGAACAATCCTCAATTTTATTTGATTTTTTGACGATAATTTGTATAAAATCGTGTATAATATACTACACTTTTTAACCGAAACTAGTATTTCAAAAAGTTTCATAGAATCTAATTTTGAGATAATTTTTTGCATGGACTTCCATCATAACATTCCCTCGTAACATATAGAAAGGATCTGAAAAGTTTCATAGCATTTTGAACAATCCTCGATTTTATTTGATTATTTGACCGAAACTAGTATAAAATTGTGTATAATACTACGATTTTTAACCAAAACTAGCATTCCAAAAAGTTTTATAGAATTTTATTGAGATAATTTTTTTGCTTGGATTTCCACCATAACCTTCCCTTGTACCATAAAGAGAGAATCTGAAAAATTTTGTAGCATTTCGAACAATCCTCAATTTAATTTGATTTTATGAACAAAACTAGTATAAAATTGTGTATAATATACAACGATTTTTTGACCGAAACTAGTATTTCAAAAAGTTTCATAGAATATAATTTTGAGATATTTTTTTGCATTGGCTTCCATCATAACCTTCCCTCGTACCATATAGAAAGGATCTGAAACGTTTCGTAGCATTTCGAACAATCCTCAATTTAATTTGAATTTTTTGACCGAAACTAGTATAAAATTGTGTATAATATACTACCATTTTTTGACCCAAATAATATTACAAAAAATTTTATAGAATCTAATTTTGAGATAATTTTTTTGCATTGACTTCCATCATATCCTTCCCTCGTAACATATATAAAGGATCAGAAAAGTTTTGTAGCATTTCGAACAATCCTCAATTTAATTTAATTTTTTGACCGAAACTAGTATAAAATTTTTTATAATAAACTACAATTTTTGACCGAAACTAGTATTTCAAAAAGTTTCATAGAAATTAATTTTGAGATAATTATTTGCATGGACTTCCATCATAACCTTCCCTCGTAACATATATAAAGGATGAGAAAAGTTTCGTTGCATTTCGAACAATCCTCGATTTAATTTAATTTTTTGACGAAAACTAGTACAAAATTGTGTATAATATACTACGATTTGTTTACCTAAACTAGTATTTCAAAAAGTTTCATATAATATAATTTTGAGGTAATTTTTTGGATGGAATTTCATCATAACCTTCCCTCGTAACATATATAAAGGATCAGAAAATTTTCGTAGCATTTCAAATAACCCTCAATTTAATTTGATTTTTTTCACCGAAACTAGTATAAAATTGTGTATAATATACTACGATTTTTTGACCCAAATAGTATTTCAAAAAATTTCATTGAATCTAATTTTGAGATAATTTTTTTGCATGGACTTCCATCATAACCTTCCCTCGTAACATATATCAAGGATCAGAAAAGTTTCGTAGCATTTCGAACAATCCTCAATTTTATTTGATTTTTTTGTCCGAAACTAGTATAAAATTTTGAATAATATACTACGATATTTGACCGAAACTAGTATTTCAAAAAGTTTTATAGAATAATTATGAGATAATTTTTTTGCCTGGACTTCCATCATAAGCTTCCTTCGTATCATATAGAAAGGATCTGAAAAGCTTCGTAGCATTTCGAACAATCCTCAATTTAATTTGATTTTTTGACGAAAACTAGTATAAAATTGTGTATAATATACTACGAATTTTTGACCCAATTAGTATTTCAAAAAATATCATTGTATCTAATTTTGAGATAATTTTTTTCAGAGACTTCCATCATAACCTTCCCTCGTACCATATAGAAAGGATCTGAAAAAATTCGTATCATTTCGAACAATCCTCAATTTAATTTGAATTTTTTTACCGAAACTAGTATAAAATTGTGTATAATATACTACAATTTTTTTACCCAAATAGTATTTCAAAAAATTTCATAGAATCTAATTTTGAGATGATTTTTTTGCATGGACTTCCATCATAACCTTCCCTCGTAACATATATAAAGGATCTGAAAAGCTTCGTAGCATTTCGAACAATCATCAATTTAATTTGATTTTTTGACAAAAACTAGTATAAAATTGTGTATAATTACTACAATATTTGACCGAAACTAGTATTTCAAAAACTTTCTTTGAATCTAATTTTGAGATAATTTTTTTGCATGGACTTCCATCATACCTTCCCTTGTAACACATAGAAAGGATCTAAAATATTTCGTAGCATTTCGAACAATCCTCAATTTAATTTGATTTTTTGACGATAATTTGTATAAAATTGTGTATAATATACTACAATTTTTAACCGAAACTAGTATTTCAAACAGTTTCATAAAATCGAATTTAGAGATAATTTTTTGCATGGGCTTCCATCATAACATTCCCTCGTAACATATACAAAGGATCTGAAAATTTTCATAGGATTTTGAACAATCCTCGATTTTATTTGATTATTTGACCGAAACTAGTATAAAATAGTGTATAATATACTCCAATTTTTGACCTAAACTAGCGTTTCAAAAAGTTATATAGAATACACTTTTGAGATGTTTTTTTGCATGGACTTCCATCATAACCTTCCCTCATACCATATAGAAAGGATCTGAAAAAATTCGTATCATTTCGAACAATCCTCAATTTAATTTGAATTTTTTGACCGAAACTAGTATAAAATTGTGTATAATATACTACAATTTTTTTACCCAAATAGTATTTCAAACAATTTCATAGAATCTAATTTTGAGATAATTTTTTTGTATGGACTTCTATCATAACCTTCCCTCGTAACATATATAAAGGATCTGAAAAGCTTCGTAGCATTTCGAACAATCATCAATTTAATTTGATTTTTTGACGAAAACTAGTATAAAATTGTGTATAATATACTACAATATTTAACCGAAACTAGTATTTCAAAAAGTTTCATTGAATCTAATTTTGAGATAATTTTTTTGCATGGACTTCCATCATAACCTTCCCTTGTAACACATAGAAAGGATCTGAAAACTTTCGTAGCATTTCGAACAATCCTCAATTTTATTTGATTTTTTGACGATAATTTGTATAAAATCGTGTATAATATACTACACTTTTTAACCGAAACTAGTATTTCAAAAAGTTTCATAGAATCTAATTTTGAGATAATTTTTTGCATGGACTTCCATCATAACATTCCCTCGTAACATATAGAAAGGATCTGAAAAGTTTCATAGCATTTTGAACAATCCTCGATTTTATTTGATTATTTGACCGAAACTAGTATAAAATTGTGTATAATACTACGATTTTTAACCAAAACTAGCATTCCAAAAAGTTTTATAGAATTTTATTTTGAGATAATTTTTTTGCTTGGATTTCCACCATAACCTTCCCTTGTACCATAAAGAGAGAATCTGAAAAATTTTGTAGCATTTCGAACAATCCTCAATTTAATTTGATTTTATGAACAAAACTAGTATAAAATTGTGTATAATATACAACGATTTTTTGACCGAAACTAGTATTTCAAAAAGTTTCATAGAATATAATTTTGAGATATTTTTTTGCATTGGCTTCCATCATAACCTTCCCTCGTACCATATAGAAAGGATCTGAAACGTTTCGTAGCATTTCGAACAATCCTCAATTTAATTTGAATTTTTTGACCGAAACTAGTATAAAATTGTGTATAATATACTACCATTTTTTGACCCAAATAATATTACAAAATTTTTTATAGAATCTAATTTTGAGATAATTTTTTTGCATTGACTTCAATCATATCCTTCCCTCGTAACATACATAAAGGATCAGAAATGTTTTGTAGCATTTCGAACAATCCTCAATTTAATTTAATTTTTTGACCGAAACTAGTATAAAATTTTTTATAATAAACTACAATTTTTGACCGAAACTAGTATTTCAAAAAGTTTCATAGAAATTAATTTTGAGATAATTATTTGCATGGACTTCCATCATAACCTTCCCTCGTAACATATATAAAGGATGAGAAAAGTTTCGTTGCATTTCGAACAATCCTCGATTTAATTTAATTTTTTGACGAAAACTAGTACAAAATTGTGTATAATATACTACGATTTTTTTACTTAAACTAGTATTTCAAAAAGTTTCATAGAATATAATTTTGAGGTAATTTTTTGCATGGAATTTCACCATAACCTTCCCTCGTAACATATATAAAGGATCAGAAAAGTTTCGTAGCATTTCAAACAATCCTCAATTTAATTTGATTTTTTTCACCGAAACTAGTATAAAATTGTGTATAATATACTACGGTTTTTTGACCCAAATAGTATTTCAAAAAATTTCATTGAATCTAATTTTGAGATAATTTTTTTTCATGGACTTCCATCATAACCTTCCCTCGTAACATATATCAAGGATCAGAAAAGTTTCGTAGCATTTCGAACAATCCTCAATTTAATTTGATTATTTTGTCCGAAACTAGTATAAAATTGTGAATAATATACTACGATATTTGACCGAAACTAGTATTTCAAAAAGTTTCATAGAATAATTATGAGATAATATTTTTGCATGGACTTCCATCATAACCTTCCTTCGTAACATATAGAAAGGATCTGAAAAGCTTCTTAGCATTTCGAACAATCCTCAATTTAATTTGATTTTTTGATGAAAACTAGTATAAAATTGTGTATAATATACTACGAATTTTTGACCCAAATAGTATTTCAAAAAATATCATTGCATCTAATTTTGAGAAAAAAATTTTCAGAGACTTTCATCATAACCTTCCCTCGTACCATATAGAAAGGATCTGAAAAAATTCGCATCATTTCGAACAATCCTCAATTTAATTTGAATTTTTTTACCGAAACTAGTATAAAATTGTGTTTAATATACTACAATTTTTTTACCCAAATAGTATTTCAAAAAATTTTATAGAATCTAATTTTGAGATAATTTTTTTGCATGGACTTCCATCATAACCTTCCCTCGTAATATATATAAAGGATCTGAAAAGCTTCATAGCATTTCGAACAATCATCAATTTAATTTGATTTTTTGACGAAAACTAGTATAAAATTGTGTATAATTACTACAATATTTGACCGAAACTAGTATTTCAAAAACTTTCATTGAATCTAATTTTGAGATATTTTTTTTGCATAGACTTCCATCATACCTTCCCTTGTAACACATAGAAAGGATCTAAAAAGTTTCGTAGCATTTTGAACAATCCTCAATTTAATTTGATTTTTTGACGATAATTTGTTTAAAATTATGTATAATATACTACAATTTTTAACCGAAACTAGTATTTCAAACAGTTTCATAGAATCGAATTTAGAGATAATTTTTCGCATGGGCTTCCATCATAACATTCCCCCGTAACATATACAAAGGATCTGAAAATTTTCATAGGATTTTGAACAATCCTCGATTTTATTTGATTATTTGACCGAAACTAGTATAAAATTGTGTATAATAAACTACGATTTTTGACCTAAACTAGCGTTTCAAAAAGTTATATAGAATACACTTTTGAGATATTTTTTGCATGGACTTCCATCATGACCTTCCCTCATTCCATATAGAAAGGATCTGAAAAAATTCGTATCATTTCGAACAATCCTCAATTTAATTTGAATTTTTTGACCGAAACTAGTATAAAATTGTGTATAATATACTACAATTTTTTTACCCAAATAGTATTTCAAACAATTTCATAAAATCTAATTTTGAGATAATTTTTTTGTATGGACTTCTATCATAACCTTCCCTCGTAACATATATAAAGGATCTGAAAAGCTTCGTAGCATTTCGAACAATCATCAATTTAATTTGATTTTTTGACGAAAACTAGTATAAAATTGTGTATAATATACTACAATATTTAACCGAAACTAGTATTTCAAAAAGTTTCATTGAATCTAATTTTGAGATAATTTTTTTGCATGGACTTCCATCATAACCTTCCCTTGTAACACATAGAAAGGATCTGAAAACTTTCGTAGCATTTCGAACAATCCTCAATTTTATTTGATTTTTTGACGATAATTTGTATAAAATCGTGTATAATATACTACACTTTTTAACCGAAACTAGTATTTCAAAAAGTTTCATAGAATCTAATTTTGAGATAATTTTTTGCATGGACTTCCATCATAACATTCCCTCGTAACATATAGAAAGGATCTGAAAAGTTTCATAGCATTTTGAACAATCCTCGATTTTATTTGATTATTTGACCGAAACTAGTATAAAATTGTGTATAATACTACGATTTTTAACCAAAACTAGCATTCCAAAAAGTTTTATAGAATTTTATTGAGATAATTTTTTTGCTTGGATTTCCACCATAACCTTCCCTTGTACCATAAAGAGAGAATCTGAAAAATTTTGTAGCATTTCGAACAATCCTCAATTTAATTTGATTTTATGAACAAAACTAGTATAAAATTGTGTATAATATACAACGATTTTTTGACCGAAACTAGTATTTCAAAAAGTTTCATAGAATATAATTTTGAGATATTTTTTTGCATTGGCTTCCATCATAACCTTCCCTCGTACCATATAGAAAGGATCTGAAACGTTTCGTAGCATTTCGAACAATCCTCAATTTAATTTGAATTTTTTGACCGAAACTAGTATAAAATTGTGTATAATATACTACCATTTTTTGACCCAAATAATATTACAAAAAATTTTATAGAATCTAATTTTGAGATAATTTTTTTGCATTGACTTCCATCATATCCTTCCCTCGTAACATATATAAAGGATCAGAAAAGTTTTGTAGCATTTCGAACAATCCTCAATTTAATTTTATTTTTTGACCGAAACTAGTATAAAATTTTTTATAATAAACTACAATTTTTGACCGAAACTAGTATTTCAAAAAGTTTCATAGAAATTAATTTTGAGATAATTATTTGCATGGACTTCCATCATAACCTTCCCTCGTAACATATATAAAGGATGAGAAAAGTTTCGTTGCATTTCGAACAATCCTCGATTTAATTTAATTTTTTGACGAAAACTAGTACAAAATTGTGTATAATATACTACGATTTTTTTTACCTAAACTAGTATTTCAAAAAGTTTCATAGAATATAATTTTGAGGTAATTTTTTGCATGGAATTTCACCATAACCTTCCCTCGTAACATATATAAAGGATCAGAAAAGTTTCGTAGCATTTCAAACAATCCTCAATTTAATTTGATTTTTTTCACCGAAACTAGTATAAAATTGTGTATAATATACTACGGTTTTTTGACCCAAATAGTATTTCAAAAAATTTCATTGAATCTAATTTTGAGATAATTTTTTTTCATGGACTTCCATCATAACCTTCCCTCGTAACATATATCAAGGATCAGAAAAGTTTCGTAGCATTTCGAACAATCCTCAATTTAATTTGATTATTTTGTCCGAAACTAGTATAAAATTGTGAATAATATACTACGATATTTGACCGAAACTAGTATTTCAAAAAGTTTCATAGAATAATTATGAGATAATATTTTTGCATGGACTTCCATCATAACCTTCCTTCGTAACATATAGAAAGGATCAGAAAAGCTTCTTAGCATTTCGAACAATCCTCAATTTAATTTGATTTTTTGATGAAAACTAGTATAAAATTGTGTATAATATACTTCGAATTTTTGACCCAAATAGTATTTCAAAAAATATCATTGCATCTAATTTTGAGAAAAAAATTTTCAGAGACTTTCATCATAACCTTCCCTCGTACCATATAGAAAGGATCTGAAAAAATTCGCATCATTTCGAACAATCCTCAATTTAATTTGAATTTTTTTACCGAAACTAGTATAAAATTGTGTTTAATATACTACAATTTTTTTACCCAAATAGTATTTCAAAAAATTTTATAGAATCTAATTTTGAGATAATTTTTTTGCATGGACTTCCATCATAACCTTCCCTCGTAATATATATAAAGGATCTGAAAAGCTTCGTAGCATTTCGAACAATCATCAATTTAATTTGATTTTTTGACGAAAACTAGTATAAAATTGTGTATAATTACTACAATATTTGACCGAAACTAGTATTTCAAAAACTTTCATTGAATCTAATTTTGAGATATTTTTTTTGCATAGACTTCCATCATACCTTCCCTTGTAACACATAGAAAGGATCTAAAAAGTTTCGTAGCATTTTGAACAATCCTCAATTTAATTTGATTTTTTGACGATAATTTGTTTAAAATTATGTATAATATACTACAATTTTTAACCGAAACTAGTATTTCAAACAGTTTCATAGAATCGAATTTAGAGATAATTTTTTGCATGGGCTTCCATCATAACATTCCCCCGTAACATATACAAAGGATCTGAAAATTTTCATAGGATTTTGAACAATCCTCGATTTTATTTGATTATTTGACCGAAACTAGTATAAAATTGTGTATAATAAACTACGATTTTTGACCTAAACTAGCGTTTCAAAAAGTTATATAGAATACACTTTTGAGATATTTTTTGCATGGACTTCCATCATGACCTTCCCTCATTCCATATAGAAAGGATCTGAAAAAATTCGTATCATTTCGAACAATCCTCAATTTAATTTGAATTTTTTGACCGAAACTAGTATAAAATTGTGTATAATATACTACAATTTTTTTACCCAAATAGTATTTCAAACAATTTCATAAAATCTAATTTTGAGATAATTTTTTTGTATGGACTTCTATCATAACCTTCCCTCGTAACATATATAAAGGATCTGAAAAGCTTCGTAGCATTTCGAACAATCATCAATTTAATTTGATTTTTTGACGAAAACTAGTATAAAATTGTGTATAATATACTACAATATTTAACCGAAACTAGTATTTCAAAAAGTTTCATTGAATCTAATTTTGAGATAATTTTTTTGCATGGACTTCCATCATAACCTTCCCTTGTAACACATAGAAAGGATCTGAAAACTTTCGTAGCATTTCGAACAATCCTCAATTTTATTTTATTTTTTGACGATAATTTGTATAAAATCGTGTATAATATACTACACTTTTTAACCGAAACTAGTATTTCAAAAAGTTTCATAGAATCTAATTTTGAGATAATTTTTTGCATGGACTTCCATCATAACATTCCCTCGTAACATATAGAAAGGATCTGAAAAGTTTCATAGCATTTTGAACAATCCTCGATTTTATTTGATTATTTGACCGAAACTAGTATAAAATTGTGTATAATACTACGATTTTTAACCAAAACTAGCATTCCAAAAAGTTTTATAGAATTTTATTGAGATAATTTTTTTGCTTGGATTTCCACCATAACCTTCCCTTGTACCATAAAGAGAGAATCTGAAAAATTTTGTAGCATTTCGAACAATCCTCAATTTAATTTGATTTTATGAACAAAACTAGTATAAAATTGTGTATAATATACAACGATTTTTTGACCGGAACTAGTATTTCAAAAAGTTTCATAGAATATAATTTTGAGATATTTTTTTGCATTGGCTTCCATCATAACCTTCCCTCGTACCATATAGAAAGGATCTGAAACGTTTCGTAGCATTTCGAACAATCCTCAATTTAATTTGAATTTTTTGACCGAAACTAGTATAAAATTGTGTATAATATACTACCATTTTTTGACCCAAATAATATTACAAAAAATTTTATAGAATCTAATTTTGAGATAATTTTTTTGCATTGACTTCCATCATATCCTTCCCTCGTAACATATATAAAGGATCAGAAAAGTTTTGTAGCATTTCGAACAATCCTCAATTTAATTTTATTTTTTGACCGAAACTAGTATAAAATTTTTTATAATAAACTACAATTTTTGACCGAAACTAGTATTTCAAAAAGTTTCATAGAAATTAATTTTGAGATAATTATTTGCATGGACTTCCATCATAACCTTCCCTCGTAACATATATAAAGGATGAGAAAAGTTTCGTTGCATTTCGAACAATCCTCGATTTAATTTAATTTTTTGACGAAAACTAGTACAAAATTGTGTATAATATACTACGATTTTTTTACCTAAACTAGTATTTCAAAAAGTTTCATAGAATATAATTTTGAGGTAATTTTTTGCATGGAATTTCACCATAACCTTCCCTCGTAACATATATAAAGGATCAGAAAAGTTTCGTAGCATTTCAAACAATCCTCAATTTAATTTGATTTTTTTCACCGAAACTAGTATAAAATTGTGTATAATATACTACGGTTTTTTGACCCAAATAGTATTTCAAAAAATTTCATTGAATCTAATTTTGAGATAATTTTTTTTCATGGACTTCCATCATAACCTTCCCTCGTAACATATATCAAGGATCAGAAAAGTTTCGTAGCATTTCGAACAATCCTCAATTTAATTTGATTATTTTGTCCGAAACTAGTATAAAATTGTGAATAATATACTACGATATTTGACCGAAACTAGTATTTCAAAAAGTTTCATAGAATAATTATGAGATAATATTTTTGCATGGACTTCCATCATAACCTTCCTTCGTAACATATAGAAAGGATCTGAAAAGCTTCTTAGCATTTCGAACAATCCTCAATTTAATTTGATTTTTTGATGAAAACTAGTATAAAATTGTGTATAATATACTACGAATTTTTGACCCAAATAGTATTTCAAAAAATATCATTGCATCTAATTTTGAGAAAAAAATTTTCAGAGACTTTCATCATAACCTTCCCTCGTACCATATAGAAAGGATCTGAAAAAATTCGCATCATTTCGAACAATCCTCAATTTAATTTGAATTTTTTTACCGAAACTAGTATAAAATTGTGTTTAATATACTACAATTTTTTTACCCAAATAGTATTTCAAAAAATTTTATAGAATCTAATTTTGAGATAATTTTTTTGCATGGACTTCCATCATAACCTTCCCTCGTAATATATATAAAGGATCTGAAAAGCTTCGTAGCATTTCGAACAATCATCAATTTAATTTGATTTTTTGACGAAAACTAGTATAAAATTGTGTATAATTACTACAATATTTGACCGAAACTAGTATTTCAAAAACTTTCATTGAATCTAATTTTGAGATATTTTTTTTTGCATAGACTTCCATCATACCTTCCCTTGTAACACATAGAAAGGATCTAAAAAGTTTCGTAGCATTTTGAACAATCCTCAATTTAATTTGATTTTTTGACGATAATTTGTATAAAATTATGTATAATATACTACAATTTTGAACCGAAACTAGTATTTCAAACAGTTTCATAGAATCGAATTTAGAGATAATTTTTTGCATGGGCTTCCATCATAACATTCCCCCGTAACATATACAAAGGATCTGAAAATTTTCATAGGATTTTGAACAATCCTCGATTTTATTTGATTATTTGACCGAAACTAGTATAAAATTGTGTATAATAAACTACGATTTTTGACCTAAACTAGCGTTTCAAAAAGTTATATAGAATACACTTTTGAGATATTTTTTGCATGGACTTCCATCATGACCTTCCCTCATTCCATATAGAAAGGATCTGAAAAAATTCGTATCATTTCGAACAATCCTCAATTTAATTTGAATTTTTTGACCGAAACTAGTATAAAATTGTGTATAATATACTACAATTTTTTTACCCAAATAGTATTTCAAACAATTTCATAAAATCTAATTTTGAGATAATTTTTTTGTATGGACTTCTATCATAACCTTCCCTCGTAACATATATAAAGGATCTGAAAAGCTTCGTAGCATTTCGAACAATCATCAATTTAATTTGATTTTTTGACGAAAACTAGTATAAAATTGTGTATAATATACTACAATATTTAACTGAAACTAGTATTTCAAAAAGTTTCATTGAATCTAATTTTGAGATAATTTTTTTGCATGGACTTCCATCATAACCTTCCCTTGTAACACATAGAAAGGATCTGAAAACTTTCGTAGCATTTCGAACAATCCTCAATTTTATTTGATTTTTTGACGATAATTTGTATAAAATCGTGTATAATATACTACACTTTTTAACCGAAACTAGTATTTCAAAAAGTTTCATAGAATCTAATTTTGAGATAATTTTTTGCATGGACTTCCATCATAACATTTCCTCGTAACATATAGAAAGGATCTGAAAAGTTTCATAGCATTTTGAACAATCCTCGATTTTATTTGATTATTTGACCGAAACTAGTATAAAATTGTGTATAATACTACGATTTTTAACCAAAACTAGCATTCCAAAAAGTTTTATAGAATTTTATTGAGATAATTTTTTTGCTTGGATTTCCACCATAACCTTCCCTTGTACCATAAAGAGAGAATCTGAAAAATTTTGTAGCATTTCGAACAATCCTCAATTTAATTTGATTTTATGAACAAAACTAGTATAAAATTGTGTATAATATACAACGATTTTTTGACCGAAACTAGTATTTCAAAAAGTTTCATAGAATATAATTTTGAGATATTTTTTTGCATTGGCTTCCATCATAACCTTCCCTCGTACCATATAGAAAGGATCTGAAACGTTTCGTAGCATTTCGAACAATCCTCAATTTAATTTGAATTTTTTGACCGAAACTAGTATAAAATTGTGTATAATATACTACCATTTTTTGACCCAAATAATATTACAAAAAATTTTATAGAATCTAATTTTGAGATAATTTTTTTGCATTGACTTCCATCATATCCTTCCCTCGTAACATATATAAAGGATCAGAAAAGTTTTGTAGCATTTCGAACAATCCTCAATTTAATTTAATTTTTTGACCGAAACTAGTATAAAATTTTTTATAATAAACTACAATTTTTGACCGAAACTAGTATTTCAAAAAGTTTCATAGAAAATAATTTTGAGATAATTATTTGCATGGACTTCCATCATAACCTTCCCTCGTAACATATATAAAGGATGAGAAAAGTTTCGTTGCATTTCGAACAATCCTCGATTTAATTTAATTTTTTGACGAAAACTAGTACAAAATTGTGTATAATATACTACGATTTTTTTACCTAAACTAGTATTTCAAAAAGTTTCATAGAATATAATTTTGAGGTAATTTTTTGCATGGAATTTCACCATAACCTTCCCTCGTAACATATATAAAGGATCAGAAAAGTTTCGTAGCATTTCAAACAATCCTCAATTTAATTTGATTTATTTCACCGAAACTAGTATAAAATTGTGTATAATATACTACGGTTTTTTGACCCAAATAGTATTTCAAAAAATTTCATTGAATTTAATTTTGAGATAATTTTTTTTCATGGACTTCCATCATAACCTTCCCTCGTAACATATATCAAGGATCAGAAAAGTTTCGTAGCATTTCGAACAATCCTCAATTTAATTTGATTATTTTGTCCGAAACTAGTATAAAATTGTGAATAATATACTACGATATTTGACCGAAACTAGTATTTCAAAAAGTTTCATAGAATAATTATGAGATAATATTTTTGCATGGACTTCCATCATAACCTTCCTTCGTAACATATAGAAAGGATCTGAAAAGCTTCTTAGCATTTCGAACAATCCTCAATTTAATTTGATTTTTTGATGAAAACTAGTATAAAATTGTGTATAATATACTACGAATTTTTGACCCAAATAGTATTTCAAAAAATATCATTGCATCTAATTTTGAGAAAAAAATTTTCAGAGACTTTCATCATAACCTTCCCTCGTACCATATAGAAAGGATCTGAAAAAATTCGCATCATTTCGAACAATCCTCAATTTAATTTGAATTTTTTTACCGAAACTAGTATAAAATTGTGTTTAATATACTACAATTTTTTTACCCAAATAGTATTTCAAAAAATTTTATAGAATCTAATTTTGAGATAATTTTTTTGCATGGACTTCCATCATAACCTTCCCTCGTAATATATATAAAGGATCTGAAAAGCTTCGTAGCATTTCGAACAATCATCAATTTAATTTGATTTTTTGACGAAAACTAGTATAAAATTGTGTATAATTACTACAATATTTGACCGAAACTAGTATTTCAAAAACTTTCATTGAATCTAATTTTGAGATATTTTTTTTGCATAGACTTCCATCATACCTTCCCTTGTAACACATAGAAAGGATCTAAAAAGTTTCGTAGCATTTTGAACAATCCTCAATTTAATTTGATTTTTTGACGATAATTTGTATAAAATTATGTATAATATACTACAATTTTTAACCGAAACTAGTATTTCAAACAGTTTCATAGAATCGAATTTAGAGATAATTTTTTGCATGGGCTTCCATCATAACATTCCCCCGTAACATATACAAAGGATCTGAAAATTTTCATAGGATTTTGAACAATCCTCGATGTTATTTGATTATTTGACCGAAACTAGTATAAAATTGTGTATAATAAACTACGATTTTTGACCTAAACTAGCGTTTCAAAAAGTTATATAGAATACACTTTTGAGATATTTTTTGCATGGACTTCCATCATGACCTTCCCTCATTCCATATAGAAAGGATCTGAAAAAATTCGTATCATTTCGAACAATCCTCAATTTAATTTGAATTTTTTGACCGAAACTAGTATAAAATTGTGTATAATATACTACAATTTTTTTACCCAAATAGTATTTCAAACAATTTCATAAAATCTAATTTTGAGATAATTTTTTTGTATGGACTTCTATCATAACCTTCCCTCGTAACATATATAAAGGATCTGAAAAGCTTCGTAGCATTTCGAACAATCATCAATTTAATTTGATTTTTTGACGAAAACTAGTATAAAATTGTGTATAATATACTACAATATTTAACCGAAACTAGTATTTCAAAAAGTTTCATTGAATCTAATTTTGAGATAATTTTTTTGCATGGACTTCCATCATAACCTTCCCTTGTAACACATAGAAAGGATCTGAAAACTTTCGTAGCATTTCGAACAATCCTCAATTTTATTTGATTTTTTGACGATAATTTGTATAAAATCGTGTATAATATACTACACTTTTTAACCGAAACTAGTATTTCAAAAAGTTTCATAGAATCTAATTTTGAGATAATTTTTTGCATGGACTTCCATCATAACATTCCCTCGTAACATATAGAAAGGATCTGAAAAGTTTCATAGCATTTTGAACAATCCTCGATTTTATTTGATTATTTGACCGAAACTAGTATAAAATTGTGTATAATACTACGATTTTTAACCAAAACTAGCATTCCAAAAAGTTTTATAGAATTTTATTGAGATAATTTTTTTGCTTGGATTTCCACCATAACCTTCCCTTGTACCATAAAGAGAGAATCTGAAAAATTTTGTAGCATTTCGAATAATCCTCAATTTAATTTGATTTTATGAACAAAACTAGTATAAAATTGTGTATAATATACAACGATTTTTTGACCGAAACTAGTATTTCAAAAAGTTTCATAGAATATAATTTTGAGATATTTTTTTGCATTGGCTTCCATCATAACCTTCCCTCGTACCATATAGAAAGGATCTGAAACGTTTCGTAGCATTTCGAACAATCCTCAATTTAATTTGAATTTTTTGACCGAAACTAGTATAAAATTGTGTATAATATACTACCATTTTTTGACCCAAATAATATTACAAAAAATTTTATAGAATCTAATTTTGAGATAATTTTTTTGCATTGACTTCCATCATATCCTTCCCTCGTAACATATATAAAGGATCAGAAAAGTTTTGTAGCATTTCGAACAATCCTCAATTTAATTTTATTTTTTGACCGAAACTAGTATAAAATTTTTTATAATAAACTACAATTTTTGACCGAAACTAGTATTTCAAAAAGTTTCATAGAAATTAATTTTGAGATAATTATTTGCATGGACTTCCATCATAACCTTCCCTCGTAACATATATAAAGGATGAGAAAAGTTTCGTTGCATTTCGAACAATCCTCGATTTAATTTAATTTTTTGACGAAAACTAGTACAAAATTGTGTATAATATACTACGATTTTTTTTACCTAAACTAGTATTTCAAAAAGTTTCATAGAATATAATTTTGAGGTAATTTTTTGCATGGAATTTCACCATAACCTTCCCTCGTAACATATATAAAGGATCAGAAAAGTTTCGTAGCATTTCAAACAATCCTCAATTTAATTTGATTTTTTTCACCGAAACTAGTATAAAATTGTGTATAATATACTACGGTTTTTTGACCCAAATAGTATTTCAAAAAATTTCATTGAATCTAATTTTGAGATAATTTTTTTTCATGGACTTCCATCATAACCTTCCCTCGTAACATATATCAAGGATCAGAAAAGTTTCGTAGCATTTCGAACAATCCTCAATTTAATTTGATTATTTTGTCCGAAACTAGTATAAAATTGTGAATAATATACTACGATATTTGACCGAAACTAGTATTTCAAAAAGTTTCATAGAATAATTATGAGATAATATTTTTGCATGGACTTCCATCATAACCTTCCTTCGTAACATATAGAAAGGATCAGAAAAGCTTCTTAGCATTTCGAACAATCCTCAATTTAATTTGATTTTTTGATGAAAACTAGTATAAAATTGTGTATAATATACTTCGAATTTTTGACCCAAATAGTATTTCAAAAAATATCATTGCATCTAATTTTGAGAAAAAAATTTTCAGAGACTTTCATCATAACCTTCCCTCGTACCATATAGAAAGGATCTGAAAAAATTCGCATCATTTCGAACAATCCTCAATTTAATTTGAATTTTTTTACCGAAACTAGTATAAAATTGTGTTTAATATACTACAATTTTTTTACCCAAATAGTATTTCAAAAAATTTTATAGAATCTAATTTTGAGATAATTTTTTTGCATGGACTTCCATCATAACCTTCCCTCGTAATATATATAAAGGATCTGAAAAGCTTCGTAGCATTTCGAACAATCATCAATTTAATTTGATTTTTTGACGAAAACTAGTATAAAATTGTGTATAATTACTACAATATTTGACCGAAACTAGTATTTCAAAAACTTTCATTGAATCTAATTTTGAGATATTTTTTTTGCATAGACTTCCATCATACCTTCCCTTGTAACACATAGAAAGGATCTAAAAAGTTTCGTAGCATTTTGAACAATCCTCAATTTAATTTGATTTTTTGACGATAATTTGTTTAAAATTATGTATAATATACTACAATTTTTAACCGAAACTAGTATTTCAAACAGTTTCATAGAATCGAATTTAGAGATAATTTTTTGCATGGGCTTCCATCATAACATTCCCCCGTAACATATACAAAGGATCTGAAAATTTTCATAGGATTTTGAACAATCCTCGATTTTATTTGATTATTTGACCGAAACTAGTATAAAATTGTGTATAATAAACTACGATTTTTGACCTAAACTAGCGTTTCAAAAACTTATATAGAATACACTTTTGAGATATTTTTTGCATGGACTTCCATCATGACCTTCCCTCATTCCATATAGAAAGGATCTGAAAAAATTCGTATCATTTCGAACAATCCTCAATTTAATTTGAATTTTTTGACCGAAACTAGTATAAAATTGTGTATAATATACTACAATTTTTTTACCCAAATAGTATTTCAAACAATTTCATAAAATCTAATTTTGAGATAATTTTTTTGTATGGACTTCTATCATAACCTTCCCTCGTAACATATATAAAGGATCTGAAAAGCTTCGTAGCATTTCGAACAATCATCAATTTAATTTGATTTTTTGACGAAAACTAGTATAAAATTGTGTATAATATACTACAATATTTAACCGAAACTAGTATTTCAAAAAGTTTCATTGAATCTAATTTTGAGATAATTTTTTTGCATGGACTTCCATCATAACCTTCCCTTGTAACACATAGAAAGGATCTGAAAACTTTCGTAGCATTTCGAACAATCCTCAATTTTATTTTATTTTTTGACGATAATTTGTATAAAATCGTGTATAATATACTACACTTTTTAACCGAAACTAGTATTTCAAAAAGTTTCATAGAATCTAATTTTGAGATAATTTTTTGCATGGACTTCCATCATAACATTCCCTCGTAACATATAGAAAGGATCTGAAAAGTTTCATAGCATTTTGAACAATCCTCGATTTTATTTGATTATTTGACCGAAACTAGTATAAAATTGTGTATAATACTACGATTTTTAACCAAAACTAGCATTCCAAAAAGTTTTATAGAATTTTATTGAGATAATTTTTTTGCTTGGATTTCCACCATAACCTTCCCTTGTACCATAAAGAGAGAATCTGAAAAATTTTGTAGCATTTCGAACAATCCTCAATTTAATTTGATTTTATGAACAAAACTAGTATAAAATTGTGTATAATATACAACGATTTTTTGACCGGAACTAGTATTTCAAAAAGTTTCATAGAATATAATTTTGAGATATTTTTTTGCATTGGCTTCCATCATAACCTTCCCTCGTACCATATAGAAAGGATCTGAAACGTTTCGTAGCATTTCGAACAATCCTCAATTTAATTTGAATTTTTTGACCGAAACTAGTATAAAATTGTGTATAATATACTACCATTTTTTGACCCAAATAATATTACAAAAAATTTTATAGAATCTAATTTTGAGATAATTTTTTTGCATTGACTTCCATCATATCCTTCCCTCGTAACATATATAAAGGATCAGAAAAGTTTTGTAGCATTTCGAACAATCCTCAATTTAATTTAATTTTTTGACCGAAACTAGTATAAAATTTTTTATAATAAACTACAATTTTTGACCGAAACTAGTATTTCAAAAAGTTTCATAGAAATTAATTTTGAGATAATTATTTGCATGGACTTCCATCATAACCTTCCCTCGTAACATATATAAAGGATGAGAAAAGTTTCGTTGCATTTCGAACAATCCTCGATTTAATTTAATTTTTTGACGAAAACTAGTACAAAATTGTGTATAATATACTACGATTTTTTTACCTAAACTAGTATTTCAAAAAGTTTCATAGAATATAATTTTGAGGTAATTTTTTGCATGGAATTTCACCATAACCTTCCCTCGTAACATATATAAAGGATCAGAAAAGTTTCGTAGCATTTCAAACAATCCTCAATTTAATTTGATTTTTTTCACCGAAACTAGTATAAAATTGTGTATAATATACTACGGTTTTTTGACCCAAATAGTATTTCAAAAAATTTCATTGAATCTAATTTTGAGATAATTTTTTTTCATGGACTTCCATCATAACCTTCCCTCGTAACATATATCAAGGATCAGAAAAGTTTCGTAGCATTTCGAACAATCCTCAATTTAATTTGATTATTTTGTCCGAAACTAGTATAAAATTGTGAATAATATACTACGATATTTGACCGAAACTAGTATTTCAAAAAGTTTCATAGAATAATTATGAGATAATATTTTTGCATGGACTTCCATCATAACCTTCCTTCGTAACATATAGAAAGGATCTGAAAAGCTTCTTAGCATTTCGAACAATCCTCAATTTAATTTGATTTTTTGATGAAAACTAGTATAAAATTGTGTATAATATACTACGAATTTTTGACCCAAATAGTATTTCAAAAAATATCATTGCATCTAATTTTGAGAAAAAAAATTTCAGAGACTTTCATCATAACCTTCCCTCGTACCATATAGAAAGGATCTGAAAAAATTCGCATCATTTCGAACAATCCTCAATTTAATTTGAATTTTTTTACCGAAACTAGTATAAAATTGTGTTTAATATACTACAATTTTTTTACCCAAATAGTATTTCAAAAAATTTTATAGAATCTAATTTTGAGATAATTTTTTTGCATGGACTTCCATCATAACCTTCCCTCGTAATATATATAAAGGATCTGAAAAGCTTCGTAGCATTTCGAACAATCATCAATTTAATTTGATTTTTTGACGAAAACTAGTATAAAATTGTGTATAATTACTACAATATTTGACCGAAACTAGTATTTCAAAAACTTTCATTGAATCTAATTTTGAGATATTTTTTTTTGCATAGACTTCCATCATACCTTCCCTTGTAACACATAGAAAGGATCTAAAAAGTTTCGTAGCATTTTGAACAATCCTCAATTTAATTTGATTTTTTGACGATAATTTGTATAAAATTATGTATAATATACTACAATTTTGAACCGAAACTAGTATTTCAAACAGTTTCATAGAATCGAATTTAGAGATAATTTTTTGCATGGGCTTCCATCATAACATTCCCCCGTAACATATACAAAGGATCTGAAAATTTTCATAGGATTTTGAACAATCCTCGATTTTATTTGATTATTTGACCGAAACTAGTATAAAATTGTGTATAATAAACTACGATTTTTGACCTAAACTAGCGTTTCAAAAAGTTATATAGAATACACTTTTGAGATATTTTTTGCATGGACTTCCATCATGACCTTCCCTCATTCCATATAGAAAGGATCTGAAAAAATTCGTATCATTTCGAACAATCCTCAATTTAATTTGAATTTTTTGACCGAAACTAGTATAAAATTGTGTATAATATACTACAATTTTTTTACCCAAATAGTATTTCAAACAATTTCATAAAATCTAATTTTGAGATAATTTTTTTGTATGGACTTCTATCATAACCTTCCCTCGTAACATATATAAAGGATCTGAAAAGCTTCGTAGCATTTCGAACAATCATCAATTTAATTTGATTTTTTGACGAAAACTAGTATAAAATTGTGTATAATATACTACAATATTTAACTGAAACTAGTATTTCAAAAAGTTTCATTGAATCTAATTTTGAGATAATTTTTTTGCATGGACTTCCATCATAACCTTCCCTTGTAACACATAGAAAGGATCTGAAAACTTTCGTAGCATTTCGAACAATCCTCAATTTTATTTGATTTTTTGACGATAATTTGTATAAAATCGTGTATAATATACTACACTTTTTAACCGAAACTAGTATTTCAAAAAGTTTCATAGAATCTAATTTTGAGATAATTTTTTGCATGGACTTCCATCATAACATTCCCTCGTAACATATAGAAAGGATCTGAAAAGTTTCATAGCATTTTGAACAATCCTCGATTTTATTTGATTATTTGACCGAAACTAGTATAAAATTGTGTATAATACTACGATTTTTAACCAAAACTAGCATTCCAAAAAGTTTTATAGAATTTTATTGAGATAATTTTTTTGCTTGGATTTCCACCATAACCTTCCCTTGTACCATAAAGAGAGAATCTGAAAAATTTTGTAGCATTTCGAACAATCCTCAATTTAATTTGATTTTATGAACAAAACTAGTATAAAATTGTGTATAATATACAACGATTTTTTGACCGAAACTAGTATTTCAAAAAGTTTCATAGAATATAATTTTGAGATATTTTTTTGCATTGGCTTCCATCATAACCTTCCCTCGTACCATATAGAAAGGATCTGAAACGTTTCGTAGCATTTCGAACAATCCTCAATTTAATTTGAATTTTTTGACCGAAACTAGTATAAAATTGTGTATAATATACTACCATTTTTTGACCCAAATAATATTACAAAAAATTTTATAGAATCTAATTTTGAGATAATTTTTTTGCATTGACTTCCATCATATCCTTCCCTCGTAACATATATAAAGGATCAGAAAAGTTTTGTAGCATTTCGAACAATCCTCAATTTAATTTAATTTTTTGACCGAAACTAGTATAAAATTTTTTATAATAAACTACAATTTTTGACCGAAACTAGTATTTCAAAAAGTTTCATAGAAAATAATTTTGAGATAATTATTTGCATGGACTTCCATCATAACCTTCCCTCGTAACATATATAAAGGATGAGAAAAGTTTCGTTGCATTTCGAACAATCCTCGATTTAATTTAATTTTTTGACGAAAACTAGTACAAAATTGTGTATAATATACTACGATTTTTTTACCTAAACTAGTATTTCAAAAAGTTTCATAGAATATAATTTTGAGGTAATTTTTTGCATGGAATTTCACCATAACCTTCCCTCGTAACATATATAAAGGATCAGAAAAGTTTCGTAGCATTTCAAACAATCCTCAATTTAATTTGATTTATTTCACCGAAACTAGTATAAAATTGTGTATAATATACTACGGTTTTTTGACCCAAATAGTATTTCAAAAAATTTCATTGAATTTAATTTTGAGATAATTTTTTTTCATGGACTTCCATCATAACCTTCCCTCGTAACATATATCAAGGATCAGAAAAGTTTCGTAGCATTTCGAACAATCCTCAATTTAATTTGATTATTTTGTCCGAAACTAGTATAAAATTGTGAATAATATACTACGATATTTGACCGAAACTAGTATTTCAAAAAGTTTCATAGAATAATTATGAGATAATATTTTTGCATGGACTTCCATCATAACCTTCCTTCGTAACATATAGAAAGGATCTGAAAAGCTTCTTAGCATTTCGAACAATCCTCAATTTAATTTGATTTTTTGATGAAAACTAGTATAAAATTGTGTATAATATACTACGAATTTTTGACCCAAATAGTATTTCAAAAAATATCATTGCATCTAATTTTGAGAAAAAAAATTTCAGAGACTTTCATCATAACCTTCCCTCGTACCATATAGAAAGGATCTGAAAAAATTCGCATCATTTCGAACAATCCTCAATTTAATTTGAATTTTTTTACCGAAACTAGTATAAAATTGTGTTTAATATACTACAATTTTTTTACCCAAATAGTATTTCAAAAAATTTTATAGAATCTAATTTTGAGATAATTTTTTTGCATGGACTTCCATCATAACCTTCCCTCGTAATATATATAAAGGATCTGAAAAGCTTCGTAGCATTTCGAACAATCATCAATTTAATTTGATTTTTTGACGAAAACTAGTATAAAATTGTGTATAATTACTACAATATTTGACCGAAACTAGTATTTCAAAAACTTTCATTGAATCTAATTTTGAGATATTTTTTTTGCATAGACTTCCATCATACCTTCCCTTGTAACACATAGAAAGGATCTAAAAAGTTTCGTAGCATTTTGAACAATCCTCAATTTAATTTGATTTTTTGACGATAATTTGTATAAAATTATGTATAATATACTACAATTTTTAACCGAAACTAGTATTTCAAACAGTTTCATAGAATCGAATTTAGAGATAATTTTTTGCATGGGCTTCCATCATAACATTCCCCCGTAACATATACAAAGGATCTGAAAATTTTCATAGGATTTTGAACAATCCTCGATGTTATTTGATTATTTGACCGAAACTAGTATAAAATTGTGTATAATAAACTACGATTTTTGACCTAAACTAGCGTTTCAAAAAGTTATATAGAATACACTTTTGAGATATTTTTTGCATGGACTTCCATCATGACCTTCCCTCATTCCATATAGAAAGGATCTGAAAAAATTCGTATCATTTCGAACAATCCTCAATTTAATTTGAATTTTTTGACCGAAACTAGTATAAAATTGTGTATAATATACTACAATTTTTTTTACCCAAATAGTATTTCAAAAAATTTCATAGAATCTAATTTTGAGATAATTTTTTTGCATGGACTTCCATCATAACCTTCCCTCGTAACATATATAAAGGATCTGAAAAGCTTCGTAGCATTTCGAACAATCATCAATTTAATTTGATTTTTTGACGAAAACTAGTATAAAATTGTGTATAATATACTACAATATTTGACCGAAACTAGTATTTCAAAAAGTTTCATTGAATCTAATTTTGAGATAATTTTTTTGCATGGACTTCCATCATAACCTTCCCTTGTAACACATAGAAAGTATCTGAAATGTTTCGTAGCATTTTGAACAATCCTCAATTTAATTTGATTTTTTGACGATAATTTGTATAAAATTGTGTATAATATACTACAATTTTTAACCGAAACTAGTATTTCAAAAAGTTTCATAGAATCTAATTTTGAGATACTTTTTTGCATGGACTTCCATCATAACATTCCCTCGTAACATATAGAAAGGATCTGAAAAGTTTCATAGCATTTTGAACAATCCTCGATTTTATTTGATTATTTGACCGAAACTAGTATAAAATTGTGTATAATACTACAATTTTTAACCAAAACTAGCATTCCAAAGAGTTTTATAGAATTTTATTTTGAGATAATTTTTTTGCTTGGATTTCCACCATAACCTTCCCTTGTACCATAAAGAGAGAATCTGAAAAGTTTTGTAGCATTTCGAACAATCCTCAATTCAATTTGATTTTATGACCAAAACTAGTATAAAATTATATATAATATACAACGATTTTTTGACCGAAACTAGTATTTCAAAAAGTTTCATAGAATATAATTTTGAGATATTTTTTTGCATTGGCTTCCATCATAACCTTCCCTCGTACCATATAGAAAGGATCTGAAACGTTTCGTAGCATTTCGAACAATCCTCAATTTAATTTGAATTTTTTGACCGAAACTAGTATAAAATTGTGTATAATATACTACCATTTTTTGACCCAAATAATATTTCAAAAAATTATATAGAATCTAATTTTGAGATAATTTTTTTGCATGGACTTCCATCATATCCTTCCCTCGTAACATATATAAAGGATCAGAAATGTTTTGTAGCATTTCGAACAATCCTCAATTTAATTTAATTTTTTGACCGAAACTAGTATAAAATTGTTTATAATAAACTACAATTTTTGACCGAAACTACTATTTCAAAAAGTTTCATAGAAAATAATTTTGAGATAATTATTTGCATGGACTTCCATCATAACCTTCCCTCTTAACATATATAAAGGATGAGAAAAGTTTCGTTGCATTTCGAACAATCCTCGATTTAATTTAATTTTTTGACGAAAACTAGTACAAATTTGTGTATAATATACTACGATTTTTTTACCTAAACTAGTATTTCAAAAAGTTTCATAGAATATAATTTTGAGGTAAATTTTAGCATGGAATTTCATCATAACCTTCCCTCGCAACATATATAAAGGATCAGAAAAGTTTCGTAGCATTTCAAACAATCCTATATTTAATTTGATTTTTTTCACCGAAACTAGTATAAAATTGTGTATAATATACTACGGTTTTTTGACCCAAATAGTATTTCAAAAAATTTCATTGAATCTAATTTTGAGATAATTGTTTTGCATGGACTTCCATCATAACCTTCCCACGTAACATATATCAAGGATCAGAAACGTTTTGTAGCATTTCGAAAAATCCTCAATTTAATTTGATTTTTTTGTCCGAAACTAGTATAAAATTGTGAATAATATACTACGATATTTGACCGAAACTAGTATTTCAAAAAGTTTCATAGAATAATTATGAGATAATATTTTTGCATGGACTTCCATCATAACCTTCCTTCGTAACATATAGAAAGGATCTGAAAAGCTTCTTAGCATTTCGAACAATCCTCAATTTAATTTGATTTTTTGATGAAAACTAGTATAAAATTGTGTATAATATACTACGAATTTTTGACCCAAATAGTATTTCAAAAAATATCATTGCATCTAATTTTGAGAAAAAAATTTTCAGAGACTTTCATCATAACCTTCCCTCGTACCATATAGAAAGGATCTGAAAAAATTCGCATCATTTCGAACAATCCTCAATTTAATTTGAATTTTTTTACCGAAACTAGTATAAAATTGTGTTTAATATACTACAATTTTTTTACCCAAATAGTATTTCAAAAAATTTTAAAGAATCTAATTTTGAGATAATTTTTTTGCATGGACTTCCATCATAACCTTCCCTCGTAATATATATAAAGGATCTGAAAAGCTTCGTAGCATTTCGAACAATCATCAATTTAATTTGATTTTTTGACGAAAACTAGTATAAAATTGTGTATAAATACTACAATATTTGACCGAAACTAGTATTTCAAAAACTTTCATTGAATCTAATTTTGAGATATTTTTTTTGCATAGACTTCCATCATACCTTCCCTTGTAACACATAGAAAGGATCTAAAAAGTTTCGTAGCATTTTGAACAATCCTCAATTTAATTTGATTTTTTGACGATAATTTGTATAAAATTATGTATAATATACTACAATTTTTAACCGAAACTAGTATTTCAAACAGTTTCATAGAATCGAATTTAGAGATAATTTTTTGCATGGACTTCCATCATAACATTCCCCCGTAACATATACAAAGGATCTGAAAATTTTCATAGGATTTTGAACAATCCTCGATTTTATTTGATTATTTGACCGAAACTAGTATAAAATTGTGTATAATAAACTACGATTTTTGACCTAAACTAGCGTTTCAAAAAGTTATATAGAATACACTTTTGAGATATTTTTTTGCATGGACTTCCATCATGACCTTCCTCATTCCATATAGAAAGGATCTGAAAAAATTCGTATCATTTCGAACAATCCTCAATTTAATTTGAATTTTTTGACCGAAACTAGTATAAAATTGTGTATAATATACTACAATTTTTTTTACCCAAATAGTATTTCAAAAAATTTCATAGAATCTAATTTTGAGATAATTTTTTTGCATGGACTTCCTCATAACCTTCCCTCGTAACATATATAAAGGATCTGAAAAGCTTCGTAGCATTTTGAACAATCATCAATTTAATTTGATTTTTTGACGAAAACTAGTATAAAATTGTGTATAATATACTACAATATTTGACCGAAACTAGTATTTCAAAAAGTTTCATTGAATCTAATTTTGAGATAATTTTTTTGCATGGACTTCCATCATAACCTTCCCTTGTAACACATAGAAAGTATCTGAAATGTTTCGTAGCATTTTGAACAATCCTTAATTTAATTTGATTTTTTGACGATAATTTGTATAAAATTGTGTATAATATACTACAATTTTTAACCGAAACTAGTATTTCAAAAAGTTTCATAGAATCTAATTTTGAGATACTTTTTTGCATGGACTTCCATCATAACATTCCCTCGTAACATATAGAAAGGATCTGAAAAGTTTCATAGCATTTGGAACAATCCTCGATTTTATTTGATTATTTGACCGAAACTAGTATAAAATTGTGTATAATACTAAAATTTTTAACCAAAACTAGCATTCCAAAGAGTTTTATAGAATTTTATTTTGAGATAATTTTTTTGCTTGGATTTCCACCATAACCTTCCCTTGTACCATAAAGAGAGAATCTGAAAAGTTTTGTAGCATTTCGAACAATCCTCAATTCAATTTGATTTTATGACCAAAACTAGTATAAAATTATATATAATATACAACGATTTTTTGACCGAAACTAGTATTTCAAAAAGTTTCATAGAATATAATTTTGAGATATTTTTTTGCATTGGCTTCCATCATAACCTTCCCTCGTACCATATAGAAAGGATCTGAAACGTTTCGTAGCATTTCGAACAATCCTCAATTTAATTTGAATTTTTTGACCGAAACTAGTATAAAATTGTGTATAATATACTACCATTTTTTGACCCAAATAATATTTCAAAAAATTATATAGAATCTAATTTTGAGATAATTTTTTTGCATGGACTTCCATCCTATCCTTCCCTCGTAACATATATAAAGGATCAGAAATGTTTTGTAGCATTTCGAACAATCCTCAATTTAATTTAATTTTTTAACCGAAACTAGTATAAAATTGTTTATAATAAACTACAATTTTTGACCGAAACTACTATTTCAAAAAGTTTCATAGAAAATAATTTTGAGATAATTATTTGCATGGACTTCCATCATAACCTTCCCTCGTAACATATATAAAGGATGAGAAAAGTTTCGTTGCATTTCGAACAATCCTCGATTTAATTTAATTTTTTGACGAAAACTAGTACAAATTTGTGTATAATATACTACGATTTTTTTTACCTAAACTAGTATTTCAAAAAGTTTCATAGAATATAATTTTGAGGTAAATTTTAGCATGGAATTTCATCATAACCTTCCCTCGCAACATATATAAAGGATCAGAAAAGTTTCGTAGCATTTCAAACAATCCTCAATTTAATTTGATTTTTTTCACCGAAACTAGTATAAAATTGTGTATAATATACTACGGTTTTTTGACCCAAATAGTATTTCAAAAAATTTCATTGAATCTAATTTTGAGATAATTTTTTTTCATGGACTTCCATCATAACCTTCCCTCGTAACATATATCAAGGATCAGAAAAGTTTCGTAGCATTTCGAACAATCCTCAATTTAATTTGATTATTTTGTCCGAAACTAGTATAAAATTGTGAATAATATACTACGATATTTGACCGAAACTAGTATTTCAAAAAGTTTCATAGAATAATTATGAGATAATATTTTTGCATGGACTTCCATCATAACCTTCCTTCGTAACATATAGAAAGGATCTGAAAAGCTTCTTAGCATTTCGAACAATCCTCAATTTAATTTGATTTTTTGATGAAAACTAGTATAAAATTGTGTATAATATACTACGAATTTTTGACCCAAATAGTATTTCAAAAAATATCATTGCATCTAATTTTGAGAAAAAAATTTTCAGAGACTTTCATCATAACCTTCCCTCGTACCATTTAGAAAGGATCTGAAAAAATTCGCATCATTTCGAACAATCCACAATTTAATTTGAATTTTTTTACCGAAACTAGTATAAAATTGTGTTTAATATACTACAATTTTTTTACCCAAATAGTATTTCAAAAAATTTTATAGAATCTAATTTTGAGATAATTTTTTTGCATGGACTTCCATCATAACCTTCCCTCGTAATATATATAAAGGATCTGAAAAGCTTCGTAGCATTTCGAACAATCATCAATTTAATTTGATTTTTTGACGAAAACTAGTATAAAATTGTGTATAATTACTACAATATTTGACCGAAACTAGTATTTTAAAAACTTTCATTGAATCTAATTTTGAGATATTTTTTTTGCATAGACTTCCATCATACCTTCCCTTGTAACACATAGAAAGGATCTAAAAAGTTTCGTAGCATTTTGAACAATCCTCAATTTAATTTGATTTTTTGACGATAATTTGTATAAAATTATGTATAATATACTACAATTTTTAACCGAAACTAGTATTTCAAACAGTTTCATAGAATCGAATTTAGAGATAATTTTTTGCATGGGCTTCCATCATAACATTCCCCCGTAACATATACAAAGGATCTGAAAATTTTCATAGGATTTTGAACAATCCTCGATTTTATTTGATTATTTGACCGAAACTGGTATAAAATTGTGTATAATAAACTACGATTTTTGACCTAAACTAGCGTTTCAAAAAGTTATATAGAATACACTTTTGAGATATTTTTTTGCATGGATTTCCATCATGACCTTCCCTCATTCCATATAGAAAGGATCTGAAAAAATTCGTATCATTTCGAACAATCCTCAATTTAATTTGAATTTTTTGACCGAAACTAGTATAAAATTGTGTATAATATACTACAATTTTTTTTACCCAAATAGTATTTCAAAAAATTTCATAGAATCTAATTTTGAGATAATTTTTTTGCATGGACTTCCATCATAACCTTCCCTCGTAACATATATAAAGGATCTGAAAAGCTTCGTAGCATTTCGAACAATCATCAATTTAATTTGATTTTTTGACGAAAACTAGTATAAAATTGTGTATAATATACTACAATATTTGACCGAAACTAGTATTTCAAAAAGTTTCATTGAATCTAATTTTGAGATAATTTTTTTGCATGGACTTCCATCATAACCTTCCCTTGTAACACATAGAAAGTATCTGAAATGTTTCGTAGCATTTTGAACAATCCTCAATTTAATTTGATTTTTTGACGATAATTTGTATAAAATTGTGTATAATATACTACAATTTTTAACCGAAACTAGTATTTCAAAAAGTTTCATAGAATCTAATTTTGAGATACTTTTTTGCATGGACTTCCATCATAACATTCCCTCGTAACATATAGAAAGGATCTGAAAAGTTTCATAGCATTTTGAACAATCCTCGATTTTATTTGATTATTTGACCGAAACTAGTATAAAATTGTGTATAATACTACAATTTTTAACCAAAACTAGCATTCCAAAGAGTTTTATAGAATTTTATTTTGAGATAATTTTTTTGCTTGGATTTCCACCATAACCTTCCCTTGTACCATAAAGAGAGAATCTGAAAAGTTTTGTAGCATTTCGAACAATCCTCAATTCAATTTGATTTTATGACCAAAACTAGTATAAAATTATATATAATATACAACGATTTTTTGACCGAAACTAGTATTTCAAAAAGTTTCATAGAATATAATTTTGAGATATTTTTTTGCATTGGCTTCCATCATAACCTTCCCTCGTACCATATAGAAAGGATCTGAAACGTTTCGTAGCATTTCGAACAATCCTCAATTTAATTTGAATTTTTTGACCGAAACTAGTATAAAATTGTGTATAATATACTACCATTTTTTGACCCAAATAATATTTCAAAAAATTATATAGAATCTAATTTTGAGATAATTTTTTTGCATGGACTTCCATCATATCCTTCCCTCGTAACATATATAAAGGATCAGAAATGTTTTGTAGCATTTCGAACAATCCTCAATTTAATTTAATTTTTTGACCGAAACTAGTATAAAATTGTTTATAATAAACTACAATTTTTGACCGAAACTACTATTTCAAAAAGTTTCATAGAAAATAATTTTGAGATAATTATTTGCATGGACTTCCATCATAACCTTCCCTCGTAACATATATAAAGGATGAGAAAAGTTTCGTTGCATTTCGAACAATCCTCGATTTAATTTAATTTTTTGACGAAAACTAGTACAAATTTGTGTATAATATACTACGATTTTTTTACCTAAACTAGTATTTCAAAAAGTTTCATAGGATATAATTTTGAGGTAAATTTTAGCATGGAATTTCATCATAACCTTCCCTCGCAACATATATAAAGGATCAGAAAAGTTTCGTAGCATTTCAAACAATCCTATATTTAATTTGATTTTTTTCACCGAAACTAGTATAAAATTGTGTATAATATACTACGGTTTTTTGACCCAAATAGTATTTCAAAAAAATTCATTGAATCTAATTTTGAGATAATTGTTTTGCATGGACTTCCATCATAACCTTCCCATGTAACATATATCAAGGATCAGAAACGTTTTGTAGCATTTCGAAAAATCCTCAATTTAATTTGATTTTTTTGTCCGAAACTAGTATAAAATTGTGAATAATATACTACGATATTTGACCGAAACTAGTATTTCAAAAAGTTTCATAGAATAATTATGAGATAATATTTTTGCATGGACTTCCATCATAACCTTCCTTCGTAACATATAGAAAGGATCTGAAAAGCTTCTTAGCATTTCGAACAATCCTCAATTTAATTTGATTTTTTGATGAAAACTAGTATAAAATTGTGTATAATATACTACGAATTTTTGACCCAAATAGTATTTCAAAAAATATCATTGCATCTAATTTTGAGAAAAAAAATTTCAGAGACTTTCATCATAACCTTCCCTCGTACCATATAGAAAGGATCTGAAAAAATTCGCATCATTTCGAACAATCCTCAATTTAATTTGAATTTTTTTACCGAAACTAGTATAAAATTGTGTTTAATATACTACAATTTTTTTACCCAAATAGTATTTCAAAAAATTTTATAGAATCTAATTTTGAGATAATTTTTTTGCATGGACTTCCATCATAACCTTCCCTCGTAATATATATAAAGGATCTGAAAAGCTTCGTAGCATTTCGAACAATCATCAATTTAATTTGATTTTTTGACGAAAACTAGTATAAAATTGTGTATAATTACTACAATATTTGACCGAAACTAGTATTTCAAAAACTTTCATTGAATCTAATTTTGAGATATTTTTTTTGCATAGACTTCCATCATACCTTCCCTTGTAACACATAGAAAGGATCTAAAAAGTTTCGTAGCATTTTGAACAATCCTCAATTTAATTTGATTTTTTGACGATAATTTGTATAAAATTATGTATAATATACTACAATTTTTAACCGAAACTAGTATTTCAAACAGTTTCATAGAATCGAATTTAGAGATAATTTTTTGCATGGACTTCCATCATAACATTCCCTCGTAACATATACAAAGGATCTGAAAATTTTCATAGGATTTTGAACAATCCTCGATTTTATTTGATTATTTGACCGAAACTAGTATAAAATTGTGTATAATAAACTACGATTTTTGACCTAAACTAGCGTTTCAAAAAGTTATATAGAATACACTTTTGAGATATTTTTTTGCATGGACTTCCATCATGACCTTCCCTCATTCCATATAGAAAGGATCTGAAAAAATTCGTATCATTTCGAACAATCCTCAATTTAATTTGAATTTTTTGACCGAAACTAGTATAAAATTGTGTATAATATACTACAATTTTTTTTACCCAAATAGTATTTCAAAAAATTTCATAGAATCTAATTTTGAGATAATTTTTTTGCATGGACTTCCATCATAACCTTCCCTCGTAACATATATAAAGGATCTGAAAAGCTTTGTAGCATTTCGAACAATCATCAATTTAATTTGATTTTTTGACGAAAACTAGTATAAAATTGTGTATAATATACTACAATATTTGACCGAAACTAGTATTTCAAAAAGTTTCATTGAATCTAATTTTGAGATAATTTTTTTGCATGGACTTCCATCATAACCTTCCCTTGTAACACATAGAAAGTATCTGAAATGTTTCGTAGCATTTTGAACAATCCTTAATTTAATTTGATTTTTTGACGATAATTTGTATAAAATTGTGTATAATATACTACAATTTTTAACCGAAACTAGTATTTCAAAAAGTTTCATAGAATCTAATTTTGAGATACTTTTTTGCATGGACTTCCATCATAACATTCCCTCGTAACATATAGAAAGGATCTGAAAAGTTTCATAGCATTTTGAACAATCCTCGATTTTATTTGATTATTTGACCGAAACTAGTATAAAATTGTGTATAATACTACAATTTTTAACCAAAACTAGCATTCCAAAGAGTTTTATAGAATTTTATTTTGAGATAATTTTTTTGCTTGGATTTCCACCATAACCTTCCCTTGTACCATAAAGAGAGAATCTGAAAAGTTTTGTAGCATTTCGAACAATCCTCAATTCAATTTGATTTTATGACCAAAACTAGTATAAAATTATATATAATATACAACGATTTTTTGACCGAAACTAGTATTTCAAAAAGTTTCATAGAATATAATTTTGAGATATTTTTTTGCATTGGCTTCCATCATAACCTTCCCTCGTACCATATAGATAGGATCTGAAACGTTTCGTAGCATTTCGAACAATCCTCAATTTAATTTGAATTTTTTGACCGAAACTAGTATAAAATTGTGTATAATATACTACCATTTTTTGACCCAAATAATATTTCAAAAAATTATATAGAATCTAATTTTGAGATAATTTTTTTGCATGGACTTCCATCATATCCTTCCCTCGTAACATATATAAAGGATCAGAAATGTTTTGTAGCATTTCGAACAATCCTCAATTTAATTTAATTTTTTGACCGAAACTAGTATAAAATTGTTTATAATAAACTACAATTTTTGACCGAAACTACTATTTCAAAAAGTTTCATAGAAAATAATTTTGAGATAATTATTTGCATGGACTTCCATCATAACCTTCCCTCGTAACATATATAAAGGATGAGAAAAGTTTCGTTGCATTTCGAACAATCCTCGATTTAATTTAATTTTTTGACGAAAACTAGTACAAATTTGTGTATAATATACTACGATTTTTTTTACCTAAACTAGTATTTCAAAAAGTTTCATAGAATATAATTTTGAGGTAAATTTTAGCATGGAATTTCATCATAACCTTCCCTCGCAACATATATAAAGGATCAGAAAAGTTTCGTAGCATTTCAAACAATCCTATATTTAATTTGATTTTTTTTCACCGAAACTAGTATAAAATTGTGTATAATATACTACGGTTTTTTGACCCAAATAGTATTTCAAAAAATTTCATTGAATCTAATTTTGAGATAATTGTTTTGCATGGACTTCCATCATAACCTTCCCACGTAACATATATCAAGGATCAGAAACGTTTTGTAGCATTTCGAAAAATCCTCAATTTAATTTGATTTTTTTGTCCGAAACTAGTATAAAATTGTGAATAATATACTACGATATTTGACCGAAACTAGTATTTCAAAAAGTTTCATAGAATAATTATGAGATAATTTTTTTGCATGGACTTGCATCATAACCTTCCCTCGTAACATATAGAAAGGATCTGAAAAGCTTCGTAGCATTTCGAACAATCCTCAATTTAATTTGATTTTTTGAGAAAACTAGTATAAAATTGTGTATAATATACTACGCATTTTTGACCCAAATAGTATTTCAAAAAATATCATTGCATCTAATTTTGAGATAATTTTTTTCAGAGACTTCCATCATAACCTTCCCTCGTACCATATAGAAAGGATATGAAAATTTTCGTACCATTTAGAATAATCCTCAATTTAATTTGATTTTTTTGACCGAAACTAGTATAAACTTGTGTATAATATACTACAAGTTTTGAACGAAAGTAGTATTTCAAACAGTTTCATAGAATCTAATTTTGAGATAATTTTTTTCATGGACTTCCATCATAACATTCCCTCGTAACATATAGAAAGGATCTGAAAATTTTCATAGCATTTTGAACAATCCTCGATTTAATTTGATTATTTGACCGAAACTAGTATAAAATTGTGTATAATAAACTACGATTTTTGACCTAAACTAGCGTTTCAAAAAGTTATATAGAATACACTTTTGAGATTTTTTTTGCATGGACTTCCATCATTACCTTCCCTCATTCCATATAGAAAGGATCTGAAAAAATTCGTATCATTTTGAACAATCCTCAATTTAATTGTAATTTTTTTACCGAAACTAGTATAAAATTGTGTATAATATACTACAATTTTTTTACCCAAATAGTATTTCAAAAAATTTCATAGAATCCAATTTTGAGATAATTTTTTTGCATGGACTTCCATCATAACCTTCCCTCGTAACATATATTAAGGATCTGAAAAGCTTCGTAGCATTTCGAACAATCATCAATTTAATTTGATTTTTTGACGAAAACTAGTATAAAATTGTGTATAATTACTACAATATTTGACCGAAACTAGTATTTCAAAAAGTTTCATTGAATCTAATTTTGAGATATTTTTTTTGCATGGACTTCCATCATACCTTCCCTTGTAACACATAGAAAGGATCTAAAAAGTTTCGTAGCATTTCGAACAATCCTCAATTTAATTTGATTTTTTGACGATAATTTGTATAAAATTGTGTATAATATACTACAATTTTTAACCGAAACTAGTATTTCAAACAGTTTCATAGAATCGAATTTAGAGATAATTTTTTGCATGGACTTCCATCATAACATTCCCTCGTAACATATAGGAAGGATCTGAAAATTTTCAGAGGATTTTGAACAATCCTCGATTTTATTTGATTATTTGACCGAAAGTAGTATAAAATTGTGTATAATATACTCCAATTTTTGACCTAAACTAGCATTTCAAAAAGTTATATAGAATAAACTTTTGAGATAGTTTTTTGCATGGACTTCCATCATAACCTTCCCTCATACCATATAGAAAGGATTTAAAAAAATTCGTATCATTTCGAACAATCCTCAATTTAATATGAATTTTTTGACCGAAACTAGTATAAAATTGTGTATAATATACTTCAATTTTTTTACCCAAATAGTATTTCAAAACATTTCATAGCATCTAATTTTGAGATAATTTTTTTGCATGGACTTCCATCATAACCTTCCCACGTATTATATATAAAGGATCTGAAAAGCTTCGTAGCATTTCGAACAATCATCAATTTAATTTGATTTTTTGACGAAAACTAGTATAAAATTGTGTATAATATACTACAATATTTGACCGAAACTAGTATTTCAAAAAGTTTCATTGAATCTAATTTTGAGATAATTTTTTTGCATGGACTTCCATCATAACCTTCCCTTGTAACACATAGAAAGGATCTGAAAAGTTTCGTAGCATTTCGAACAATCCTCAATTTAATTTGATTTTTTGACGATAATTTGTATAAAATTGTGTATAATATACTACAATTTTTAACCGAAACTAGTATTTCAAAAAGTTTCATAGAATCTAATTTTGAGATAATTTTTTGCATGGACTTCCATCATAACATTCCCTCGTAACATATAGAAAGCATCAGAAAAGTTTCATAGCATTTTGAACAATCCTCGATTTTATTTGATTATTTGACCGAAACTAGTATAAATTTGTGTATAATACTACAATTTTTAACCAAAACTAGCATTCCAAAAAGTTTTATAGAATTTTATTTTGAGATAATGTTTTTGCTTGGATTTCCACCATAACCTTCCCTTGTACCATAAAGAGAGAATCTGAAAAATTTTGTAGCATTTCGAACAATCCTCAATTTAATTTGATTTTATGACCAAAACTAGTATAAAATTGTGTATAATATACAACGATTTTTTGACCGAAACTAGTATTTCAAAAAGTTTCATAGAATATAATTTTGAAATATTTTTTTACATAGGCTTCCATCATAACCTTCCCTCGTACCATATAGAAAGGATCTGAAACGTTTCGTAGCATTTCGAACAATCCTCAATTTAATTTGAATTTTTTGACCGAAACTAGTATAAAATTGTGTATAATATACTACCATTTTTTGACCCAAATAATATTTCAAAAAATTTTATAGAATCTAATTTTGAGATAATTTTTTTGCATGGACTTCCATCATATCCTTCCCTCGTAACATATATAAAGGATCAGAAAAGTTTTGTAGCATTTCGAACAATCCTCAATTTAATTTAATTTTTTGACCGAAACTAGTATAAAATTGTTTATAATAAACTACAATTTTTGACCGAAACTAGTATTTCAAAAAGTTTCATAGAAAATAATTTTGAGATAATTATTTGCATGGAATTCCATCATAACCTTCACTCGTAACATATATAAAGGATGAGAAAAGTTTCGTTGCATTTCGAACAATCCTTGATTTAATTTGATTTTTTTATGAAAACTAGTAAAAAATTGTGTATAATATACTACGATTTTTTGTCCTAAACCAGTATTTCAAAAAGTTATATAGAATATAATTTTGAGGTAATTTATTGCATGGAATTCCATCATAACCTTCCCTCGTAACATATATAAAGGATCAGAAAGGTTTTGTAGCATTTCAAACAATCCTCAATTTAATTTGATTTTTTTCACCGAAACTAGTATAAAATTGTGTATAATATACTACGATTTTTTTACCCAAATAGTATATCAAAAAATTTAATTGAATCTAATTTTGAGATAATTTTTTTGCATGGACTTCCATCATAACCTTCCCTCGTAACATATATCAAGGATCAGAAAAGTTTCGTAGCATTTCGAACAATCCTCAATTTAATTTGATTTTCATAGCATTTTGAATAATCCTCGATTTAATTTGATTATTTTACCGAAACTAGTATAAAATTGTGTATAATACACTACAATTTTTGACCTAAACTAGCATTTCAAAAAGTTATATAGAATAAAATTTTGAGATATTTTTTTGCATGGACTTCCATCATAAACTTCCCTCAATTTATATAGAAAGGATCTGAAAAACTTCTTAGAATTTCGAACAATGCTCAATTTAATTTGAATTTTTTGACCGAAACTAGTATAAAATTGTGTACATTATACTACAATTTTTTGACCCAAATAATATTTCAAAATATTTTATAGAATCTAATTTTGAGATAATTTTTTTGCATGGACTTCCATCATAACCTTCCCTCGTAAAATATATCAAGGATCAGAAAAGTTTCGTAGCTTTTTGAACAATCCTCAATTTAATTTGATTTTTTTATCCGAAACTAGTATAAAATTGTGAATAATATACTACAATTTTTTACCGAAACTAGTATTTCAAAAGGTTTCATAGAATAATTTTGAGATAATTTTTTTGCATGGGCATCCATCATAACCTTCCCTCGTAACATATATAAAGGATCTGAAAAGCTTCGTAGTATTTCGAACAATCCTCAATTTAATTTGATTTTTTGACGAAAACTAGTATAAAATTGTGGATAATATACTATAATTTTTTGACCCAAATAGAATTTCAAAAAAAAATCATTGAATTAAATTTTGGGATAATTTTTTTTCAGGGACTTCCATCATAACCTTCCCTCGTACCATATAGAAAGGATCTGTAAAATTTTGTAGCATTTAGAATAATCCTCAATTTAATTTGATTTTTTTCACCGAAACTAGTATAAAATTGTGTATAATATACTACATGTTTTGAACAAAACTAGTATTTGAAAAGGTTTTATAGAATCTAATTTTGAGATAATTTTTTGCATGGACTTCCATCATAACATTCCCTCGTAACATATAGAAAGGATCTGGAAATTTTCATAGCATTTTGACTAATCCTCGATTTAATTTGATTATTTTACCGAAACTAGTATAAAATTGTGTATAATATACTACAATTTTTTACCTAAACTAGCATTTCAAAAAGATATATAGACTAAAATTTTGAGATATTTTTTTGCATGGACTTCCATCATAACCTTCCCTCATACCATATAGAAAGGATCTGAAAAATATCGTAGCATTTCGAACAATCCTAAATTTAATTTGAATTTTTGGACCGAAACTAGTATAAAATTGTATATAATATACTACAATTATTTGACCCAAATAGTATTTCAAAAAATTTCATAGAATCTAATTTTGAGATATTTTTTTGCATGGACTTCCATCATAACCTTCCCTCGTAACATATATAAAGGATCTGAAAAGCTTCGTAGCATTTCGAAAAATCATCAATTTAATTTGATTTTTTGACGAAAACTAGTATAAAATTGTGTATAATATACTACAATATTTGACCGAAACTAGTATTTCAAAAAGTTTCATTGAATCTAATTTTGAGATAATTTTTTTGCATGGACTTCCATCATAACCTTCCCTTGTAACACATAGAAAGGATCTAAAAAGTTTCGTAGCATTTCGAACAATCCTCAAATTAATTTTATTTTTTGACGATAATTTGTATAAAATTGTGTATATAATACTACAATTTTTGACCAAAACTAGCATTCCAAAAAGTTTTATAGAATTTTAATTTGAGATAATTTTTTTGCTTGGACTTCCACCATAACTTTCCCTCGTACCATATAGAGAGAATTTATGAAAAATTTTGAAGCATTTCGAACAATCCTCAATTTAATTTGATTTTATGACCAAAACTAGTATAAAATTGTGTATAATATACAACGATTTTTTGACCGAAACTAGTATTTCAAAAAGTTTCATAGAATATAATTTTGAGATATTTTTTTGCATTGACTTCCATCATAACCTTCCCTCTTACCATATAGAAAGGAATTGAGAAGTTTCGTAGCATTTCGAACAATTCTCAATTTAATTTGAATTTTTTGACCGAAAATAGTATAAAATTGTGTATAAAATACTACAATATTTTGACCCAAATAATATTTCAAAAAAATTTATAGAATCAATTTTTGAGATAATTTTTTTGCATGGACTTCCATCATAACCTTCCCTCGTAACCTATGTAAAGGATCAGAAAAGGTTTGTAGCATTTTGAACAATCCTCAATTTAATTTGATTTTTTGACCGAAACTTTTATAAAATTGTGTATAATAAACTACAATTTTTGACCGAAACTAGTATTTCAAAACGTTTCATAGGAAATAATTTTGAGATAATTTTTTGCATGGAACCCCATCATAAACTTCCCTCGTAACATATATAAAGGATGAGAAAAGTTTCGTAGCATTTCAAACAATCCTCGATTTAATTTGATTTTTTGACAAAAACTAGTATAAAATTGTGTATAATATACTACGATTTTTTGACCTAAACTAATATTTCAAAAAGTTTCATAGAATATAATTTTGAGGTAATTTTTTGCATGGAATTCCATCATAACCTTCCCTCGTAACATAAAGGATCAGAAACGTTTCGTAGCATTTTGAACAATTCTCAATTTATTTTGAATTTTTTGACCGAAACTAGTATAAAATTGTGTACAATATACTACAATATTTTTACCCAAATAATATTTCAAAAAATTTTATAGAATCTAATTTTAAGATAATTTTTTTGCATGGACTTCCATCATAACCTTCCCTCGTAAAATATATCAAGGATCAGAAAAGTATCGTAGCATTTTGAACAAACCTCACTTTAATTTGATTTTTTTGTCCGAAACTAGTATAAAATTGTGAATAATATACTATAATTTTTTACCGAAACTAGTATTTCAAAAAGTTTCATAGAATATAATTTTGAGGTAATTTTTTGCATGGAATTCCATCATAACCTTCACTCGTAACATATATAAAAGATCAGAAAAGTTTCGTAGCATTTCAAACAATCCTCAATTTTATTTGATTTTTTCACCGAAACTAGTATAAAATTGTGTATAATATACGACGATTTTTTGACCCAAATAGTATTTCAAAAAATTTCATTGAATCTAATTTTGAGATAATTTTTTTGCATTGACTTCCATCATAACATTCCCTCGTAACATATAGAAAGGATCTGAAAATTTTCATAGCATTTTGAACAATCATCAATTTAATTTGATTTTTTGACGAAAACTAGTATAATATTGTGTATAATATACTACCATATTTGACCGAAACTAGTATTTCAAAAAGTTTCATTTAATCTAATTTTGAGATAATTTTTTCCTTGGACTTCCATCATAACCTTCCCTCGTAACATATATCAAGGATCAGAAAATTTTCGTAGCATTTCGAACAATCCTCAATTTAATTTGATTTTTTTGTCCGAAACTAGTATAAAATTGTGAATAATATACTACAATTTTTTACCGAAACTAGTATTTCAAAACGTTTCATAGAATAATTTTGAGATAATTTTTTTGCCTGGACTTCCAAAACGTTTAATTTGATTTTTTGACCAAAATAGTATTTCAAAAAAAATCATTGAATTAAATTTTGGGATAATTTTTTTTCAGGGACTTCCATCATAACCTTCCCTCGTACCATATAGAAAGGATTTGAAAAATTTCGTAGCATTTAGAATAATCCTCAATTTAATCTGATTTTTTTGACCGAAAATAGTATAAAATTGTGTATAATATACTACAAGTTTTGAACGAAACTAGTATTTCAAAAGGTTTCATAGAATCTAATTTTGAGATAATTTTTTGCATGGACTTCCATCATAACATTCCCTCGTGACATATAGAAAGGATCTGAAAATTTTCATAGCAATTAGAATAATCCTCGATTTAATTTGATTATTTTACCGAAACTAGTATAAAATTGTGTATAATATACTACAATTTTTGACCTAAACTAGCATTTCAAAAAGTTATATAGAATAAAATTTTGATATTTTTTTTTGCATGGACTTCCATCATAACCTTCCCTCATACCATATAGAAAGGATCTGAAAAAATTCGTAGCATATCGAACAATCCTCAATTTAATTTGAATTTTTTGACCGAAACTAGTATAAAATTGTGTATAATATACTACAATTTTTTGACCCAAATAGTATTTCAAAAATTTCATAGAATCTAATTTTGAGATAATTTTTTTGCATGGACTTCCATCATAACCTTCCCTCGAAACATATATATAGGATCTGAAAAGCTTCGTAGCATTTCGAAAAATCATCAATTTAATTTGATTTTTTGACGAAAACTAGTATAAAATTGTGTATAATATACTACAATATTTGACCGAAACTAGTATTTCTAAAAGTTTCATAGAATCTAATTTTGAGATAATTGTTTTGCATGGACTTCCATCATAACCATCCCTCGTAACATATAAAAAGGATCTGAAAAGTTTCGAACATTTCGAACAATCCTCAATTTAATTTGATTTTTTGACGATAACTTGTATAAAATTGTGTATAATATACTACGATTTTTAACCGAAACTAGTATTTCAAAAAGTTTGGTAGAATCTAATTTTGAGATAATATTTTGCATGGACTTCCATCATGACATTCTCTAGTAACATATAGAAAGGATCTTAAAAGCTTCATAGCATTTCGAACAATCCTCAATTTACTTTGATTTTTTGACCCAAATAGTATTTCAAAAAACTTCATAGAATCTAATTTTGAGATAATTTGTTTGCATGGAATTCCATCATAACCTTCTCTCGTAACATATATAAAGGATCAGAAAAGTTTCGTAGCATTTCGAACAATCCTCAATTAAATTTGATTTTTTGAGCGAAATTAGTATAAAATTGTGTATAATATACTACAATTTTGACTTAAACTAGTATTTCAAAAAGTTTCATAGCAAATAATGTTGAGATAATTTTTTTGTATGGACTTCCATCATAACCTTCCCTCGTACCATATATAAAGGATTTGAAAAGTTTCGTAGCATTTCTAACAATCCTCAATTTAATTTGATTTTTTGACGAAAACTAGTGTAAAATTGTGTATAATATACTACGATTTTTGACCGAAACTAGTATTTCAAAAAGTTTCGTAGAATCTAATTTTGAGATAATTTTTTGCATGGACTTCCATCATAACATTCCCTAGTAACATATAGAAAGGATCAGAAAAGCTTCATAGCATTTCGAACAATCTTCAATTTAATTTAATTTTTTGACCGAAACTAGTATAAAATTGTGTATAATATACTACGATTTTATGACCCAAATAGTATTTCAAAACATTTCATAGAATCTAATTTTGAGATAATTCTTTGCTTGGAATTCCATCATAACCTTCCCTCGTACCATATAGAAAAGATCTGAAACGTTTCGTATCATTTCGAATAATCCCGAATTTAATTTGATTTTTTTTACCGAAACTAGTATAAAATTGTGTATAATAAATATACTACAATTTTTGACCGATACTAGTATTTCAAAAAGTTTCATAGAATCTAATTTTGAGATAATTTTTTGCATGGACTTCCATCATAACTTTCCCTCGTAACATATAGAATGGATCTGAAAATTTTCATAGCATTTTGAACAATCCTCGATTTAATTTGATTATTTGACCGAAACTAGTATAAAATTGTGTATAAATACTACGATTTTTGACTTAAACTAGCATTTCAAAAATTTATAGAATCTAATTTTGAGATAATATTTTTGCTTTTACTTCCATCATAACTTTACCTCGTACCATATAGAGAGAATCTGGAAAAAAAATCGCATTTCGAACATACATCAATTTAATTTGATTTTATGACCAAAACTAGTATAAAATTGTGTATAATATACAACGATTTTTTGACCGAAACTAGTATTTCAAAAAGTTTTCTAGAATATAATTTTGAGATATTTTTTTGCATGGACTTCCATTATAATCTTCCCTCGTAACATATATAAAGGATCAGAAATGTTTCATAGCATTTCGAACAATCCTCAATTTAATTTGATTTTTTGACCGAAACTAATATAAAATTGTGTATAATATACTACAATTTTTGACCGAAACTAGTATTTCAAAAAGTTTCATAGAGTATAATTTTGAGATAATTTTTTGCTTGGACTTCCATCATAACCTTCCCCCGTACGATATATAAATGATCTGAAACGTTTCGTAGCATTTCGAACAATTCTCAATTTAATTTGATTTTTTGACCGAAACTAGCATAAAATTGTGTATAATATACTACAATTTTTGACCGAAACTAGTATTTCAAAAAATTTTATAGCATCTAATTTTGAGATAATTTTTTGTATGGACTTCCATCATAGCATTCCCTCGTAACATATAGAAAGGATCTGAAAGGTTTCGTAGTATTTCGAACATACACAAGTTTATACTAGTTTCGGTAAAAAAAAATCAATTAAATCGAGAAGTGTTCGAAAAGCTACAAAACTTTTCAGATAATTTATATATTTTACGCGGGAAGTTTATGAAGGAAGTCCATGCAAAAAGTCATTAGAAAATTTGATTCTATTTAACTAATCCAAATGCATGTTTTGGTCAAAATATCATAATCTATTATACACAAGTTTATACTAGTTTTGCTTAAAAAATCAAATTAAATCGAGGATTGTACGAAACGATACAAAACTTTTCATATCCTTCCTATATGTTACAAGGGAAGGTTATGATGGAAGTCCATGCAAAAAATAATCTGAAAAATATATTCTACAAAACTTTTCGAAATCCAAGTTTAGGTCAAAAATCCGTAATATATTATACACTTGTTTATACTAGTTCTGTCAAAAAATCAAATAGATCGAGGAGTGTTCGAAAAGCTACAAAACATTTCTGATCATTTATATATTTTACGAGGGAAGTTTATGAAGGAAGTCCATGCAAAAAGTCATCATAATAGATTATACACAAATTTATAATAATTTTGCTAAAAAAATCAAATTAAATCGAGGACTTTACGAAACGATACAAAACTTTTCAGATACTTCCAATATGTTACGAGGGAAGTTTATGATGGAATTCCATGCAAAAAATCAGCTGAAAATTTGATTCTACGAAACTTTTCCAAATGCAAGTTGCGGTCAAAAAATCATAATATATTATACACAAGTTTATACTAGTTTTGCTCAACAAATCATATTAAGTCGAGGACTGTACGAAATGATACAAAAAATTCCAGATCATTCCTTTATAATACAAGGGAAGGTTATAACGGAAGTCCATGCAAAAAATCATCTGAAAATTATATTCTACGAAACTTTTAAAAATGCAAGTTTCGGTCAAAAAATCGTAATATATTATACACAAGTTTATACTAGTTTCGGTCATAAAATCAATTAAATCGACGAGTGTTCGAAAAGCTACAAAACTTTTCAGATAATTTATATTTTACGAGGCAAGGTTATGAAGGAAGTCCATGCAAAAAGTCATCAGAAAATTTGATTCTATGAAACTTTTCCATATGCAAGTTTTGGTCAAAAAATCATAATATATTGAACACAAGTTTATACTTATTTTGCTCAAAAAATCAAATTAAATCGAGGACTGTACGAAACGATACAAAACTTTTCAGATCCTTCCTACATGTTACAAGGGAAGGTTATGATGGAAGTCCATGCAAAAAATCATCTGAAAATTAGACTCTACGAAACTTTTCGAAATCCAAATTTCGGTCAAAAAATCGTAATATATTATAGACAAGTTAATACTTGTTTTGCTCAACAAATCATATTATGTCAGAACTGTATGAAACGATACAAAACTTTTCATATCCTTCCTATATGTTACGAGGGAAGGTTATGATGGAGGTCAATGCAAAAAATCATCAGAAAATTTGATTCTATGAAACTTTTCCAAATGCAAGTTTTGGTCAAAAAAAATCATATTATATTATACACAAGTTTATACTAGTTTTGCTCAAAAAATAAAATTAAATCGAGGATTATACGAAATGATACAAAACTTTTCAGATCCTTCCTATATGTTACAAGGGAAGGTTATGAAGGAAGTCCATGCAAAAAATCATCTGAAAATTAGATTCTACGAAACTTTTCGAAATCCATGTTTCGGTCAAAAAATCATAATATATTATACACATGTTTATACTAATTTCGGTCTAAAATATATTAGATCAAAGAGTGTTCGAAAAGCTACAAAACTTTTCAAGTCTTTATATATTTTACGAGGGAAGGTTATGAAGGAAGTCCATGCAAAAAGTCATCAGAAAATTTGATTCTACAAATCTTTTCCAAATGCAAGTTTTGGTCAAAAAATCATAATATATTGTACACAAATTTATAATAGTTTTTCTCAAAAAATCAAATTAATTCGAGGACTGTACGAAATGATACAAAACGTTTTAGATCCTTCCAATATGTTACGAGGGAAGTTTATGATGGAAGTCCATTAAAAAAATCATCTGAAAATTTGATTCTACGAAACATTTCCAAATGCAAGTTTCGGTCAAAAAATCATAATATATTATACACAAGTTTATACTAGTTTTGCTCAACAAATCATATTAAGTCAAGGACTGTACGAATTGATACAAAACTTTCCAGATCCTTCCTTTATGTTACAAGGGAAGGTTATGATGGAATTCCATGCAAAAAAACATCTGAAAATTATATTCTACGAAGTTTTTCAAAATGCAAGTTTCGATCAAAAAATCATAATATATTATACACAAGTTTATACTAGTTTCGGTCAAAAAATAAATTAAGTCGATGAGTGTTCGAAAAGTTACAAAACTTTTCAGATAATTTATATATTTTACGAGGGAAGGTTATGAAGGAAGTCCATGCAAAAGGTCATCAGAAAAACTAATTCTATGGAACGTTTACAAATGCAAGTTTCGGTCAAAAAAATCTTAATATATTATACACAAGATTGTAATAATACTTCTCAAAAAATCAAATTAAATTGAGGACTGTACGAAATGATACAAACATATCAGATCCTTCCTATATGTTATGAGGGAAGGTTTTGAAGGAAGTCCATGCAAACAAAAATCTTCTAAAAATTTGATTCTATGAAACTTTTCCAAATGCAAGTTTCAGTCAAAAAATTATAATATATTATACACAAGTTTATACTAGTTTTACTCAAAAAATCAAATTAAATCGAGGACTGTACAAAACGATGCAAATATTTTCAGATCCTTCAAATATTTTACGAGGGAAGTTTATGATGGAAGTCCATGCAAAAAATCATCTGAAAATTTGATTCTACGAAACTTTTCCAAATGCAAGTTTCGATCAAAAAATCATAATATACTGATCTTACCAGATCAGGAGGACCTTCCAACAATTGAACGTGAATAACAAGATGGATGGAATGGAGGGTGTGTACCTGCAAGGAATTTCGATGCCAAAGTCAATAGATGTACAGAATGGTAAGCAAGGAGAAAAATGTTTCAATATACCTGACCCTTTAGTGAAAAATGGTATTTATAATGAGCCCTCAGCGCTGGGACAAGGTCCTTCCTTGGGCTAGATCAGCGAGGCCCAAGGAAGAACTGCCAAGGGATGCGTATGGAGCGTGTAGACCTAGCAAGTGGTCTAGTCCTTTGACCAATTTACCCTATCTTTCAGGAGATAATGGGGGATAGTTGGGTGATGTAGGAAGTGGAATAGAGGACTTGTTATCTGCCTGTCTCATAAAATGTATGCCCGACCCATAAATTGTATGCTCGACTATCAAGTATGCTTGCCCGAGTGTATGGGCATCTTCTCGACATATTTGGCCACGACCCAATACAGTCTCTAGAGGCCCAGTCCAGAACAGGAGCCCCTCAAGTCGAGTCTCCGAGTCGGAGCGATGAGTTTAAAAGAGTCGAGCACATATTTGCGTCGAGGGAGAAGTCGCATGGGGTGTCAAGCGTCTTTCTGTGTCAAAGTGTTTGGTATATTTAAGTTGCTCTGGACGTCATGGAGGACGTAGTTCAAATCTTTGGGCACGTGGTGTTCTCAGGGGTCGACGATGTTTCATTATAGTCGGGGAGACATGTGGTTGCCCGACGTCGTTCAGAATTCTCTAAACTGACATGTCCCAGGAATTAATGGTGCATCGCTTTGTTTCTTGTGCTAGTGCCGACCTATGGGCCTAGGTAATTATTACCTAGCGCGTTCGCCCACGCGCTTTCTTAGTATATAAGGTGGAGGGATCACTTCATTTCAATTTTCGCTCCTTCGTTTAACCGGAAGCTCTGAGAAGACACTCCTTTCTGCCTGCAACCGCCAACGACTCTGCCGCATACTCCCCACGCGCCACCATAATCTCCCCGTCGCCACCATGTCAGGCGATCCTCTATACCTTCTATTTTACGCACTTTTTCACTTGATAGTTAGCAAAACTCATAACTTTTCCCATTTAGAGTAGGTAGATCATTGTCTTAAGTTAGTTTTTAGGTTTTAAACATGAACGTCTCGGGCACAATTTGTACGAAACAGGCGAAAAAATCATATCTCTATGAATGAGTCGGCCAAGATCATCATATGATCGATGAAGGTCACAGGCGCTTTATGTGTTCGCCGGGAAAAACCGCGTACCCTTCTTGGGGGGTTTTTAAGGGTTTCGCATGTGCTCGAGTGGATCCGAGGGCCGTCCCCTTATTGATTTAGGATAGTTTTAGGGAACTTAGGGTGTTCAACTCTTTGCCCTTTCACTTGAATTACGGTGGAAGGGTGAATTTGATGCGATGTCAAATTCACTTTTCCCTTCTGCTTTTCAGGTACTGCCGAATAACGACGACTCGAGTAGGGGAACTCCGAGGAAGGGGTGTGGTCGCTTCTTCATCTGGTCGTGACGACCTGTCGTGGGTTGCCGACGAGCCTTTGGAGGAAGAGTCGTATTTTGTGGACGAGACCATCACCGCATATGCAATGGTCGAAAATATTAGCCCCGAGGATACATCTAATTGGCAGTGTTTTGCCCCTAAGGAACAAGACCGGATTTGTTTCTGTTTCGCGGGGAAGCAATTTACTTATGTACGAGTTCGCTTTTCGAGAGGCGAGGATGCGGCTTCCCTTCAACGACTTCCAGATAGGGGTCTTCAAGTAGCTCAGGTTGGCGCCTTCACAGTTGCATCCCAATGATATTGCCTTCATACGGGCGTTTGAACTGACATGTCAATTTCTTGGGGTCGGTTGTACGCTGCCCATATTCTTCTGTATCTTCCACCTGCAGAGGTCGGGCTCAGGAGGGCGCCACAGCTGGGTGTCTCTTAAGCAGCCTTCGCGGTTGTTTAAGACTTATGTCGACTCTGCCCGCCACTTTAAGGGAAGGTGGTACATGTTGAAACCTCTCACCCGGTATGCTCTTGATTGTTTCTACTCTCGTAAACGGAAGGCGAACGGCAAGGAGAAGCTAGTGCCGAAAATCCCTTTAAGATGGCAGCCATACCATTTTGATCTTCCGACCGGCCACTACCGGGTCCAACATGCGAGCTTGGGAGCCGAGGACAGGTTGTCCTACCAGAAGCTGGTGGATTATGTCCAAAGCTTCAACTTGGAGGTCTGTGTGGACCGGCTAGACAACCCTTAAGTGGACGACAACGGGGTTCCTATCACTGAGATTCGCCTGATAAATACAAAGGCCATGCTCGAATGTGACACGGACGACGAAGCTATTCGGTTATTGTGTAGGTTCTTTCGTCCCTTATCTCTCCTCTGATTTTTATGTTCGTTAACTGATGTTTGGTTGTTTTTGTTTTGCGGGAATGATGCCCGCTCACCGAGAACGAGTCCTGAAGCTGGCCAACCAGGATGGGGCCCCGAACAGGGTCTCTAAGAAAAAGAAGAAAGTGGGAAACCGCATCCAGGAGTTAGCTACTGAGCATGGGGTTGGTAGTTCCGGTACCCCATGCTCGACCACTAACTCTCCCCAAGCTATCGTCCAGCCAAATTCCCCAATACACATCCGGGATAGCCCTCTGCCCACCACCTCTCCTCTTACAAATTGCAAGCGGATGGATGGGTCTCTTGCCCGTTCTTCGACCGTGGGTGGCATTGATTCGGGCGCACCCGGGAGATACTTGTTGCCTCCCTGCTACTTGGAAGTTTGAGGGTTCTGTCGTGGTGGCGGTGCACGAGGCAAAGGCTCTTCTCAACTAGGATGCAACCTCTAGACGGGCAGATCTGGTCGGGGATTTGGCCGCTGTCATCCGGTTGATGGAGACTGCTATGGTGTTATCCAAGACTGTTGTCTCGACAGCTGTATTGAAGGAGGCTCTTGAGGGTGCCAGAACTGAGAAAGACAAGTTGTCCAAGGACCTGTCCGATTACAAGGAGGAGCATAAGCTCCAAGAGGGGTTGAGCTCAGAGTTGGAAGAGGTCAAGCTCGAGCGGGATACCTTGAAAGCTAAAAAACAAAGTTTGGAGGATCAGGCTGTCGAGCTCAAGAAGGCGGCCGAAGAAAACGTGAACCTTCGGGCCCGAGTGGCGCCGCTGGAGGGTACAGTCTGTCCTCTGGATGATGACACTGAAGAGGATCTGGCCTTCCGTACTCGAGTGAATTGGCCGGCAGGATCCGCGAGCTCAACAAGGACCTGCTTGTGATATTTAAGGATAGGTTCGACAATGCCACCGAGCAGCTCAAGGTTTTGAACTCGGGGCTTGTGACTGAAGGGACGGTTCACAACTACTATGTGGCCGACGGTGAGATTATTTTCCCCTTCGTTGCTGAGGAGGAGTTGGGCGGGGACGACGATGATGAAGAGGAGTAGCTCAGGGCGGAGACCCTTTTTTGAATTTTTTGGGCCTGCGTGCCTTTGTATTGTCCTGCGTGCCCTGTACCATTTTTTGTAATGGCCTTCGTGCCCTTTGTTTGAATATTTGGTGGCTGACTTTGGCCGGTTTTGAATTCTTGTTTATTATTTCGTTGTGTTTGATTATTTATAATTGTTTATTTATTTTGAACTCTTTGCGCTTGACCTAGTTGGACTCGTCGGTTTAGGGAACCGACGAGGTGGCGGGTTTTACGCCCTCCTTAGAGTCGGGATTAGGGTTGCGATTGGATACCCTAATATCGGGGCTTGGGCTTTCCCATCGCGGGTCGGGTGCCTTGCCGATGTGGTACTGCGATGTTGGGTCTCGTTTGAGATGTCCGACATCGGGAAGGGTTGTGTTCGCCTCATAAGGGAGTTATCCTCCTTTTAGTTTAGTGGTGAAGGTCGTGGTCATACCTTCCATGCCTCCCCGGATTGTCTTTTAGCTATAGTATTGCCAAAGCTTTTATGCGTTCCATGGTCGAGCAAGTTCTTCACCTTGTAGGTTTTCCAGATAATAGGCCCCATTTCCCGTCTTATCTCAGACACGATACGGGCCTTCCAAATTGGCGGCCAGTTTGCCTTCTCGTGGGTTTTTCTGGTTTCGTCTGAGGACCAGGCTGCCCACCTGGAACTTTCTTTTTATGACTTTCGCGTCGTGGCGTAAAGCTAGTTTCTATTTAAGGGAGATTTCCCTAAGGGCTGCCTCGGAGCGGATTTTGTCGATGAGGGCCAGCTCGGCTCGAAGTGCTTCGTCGTTCAGCTCCTTGGCTAGGGGTGCTTCAGTGTGCCTTGTTGGTTCTCGAATCTCGACCGGTATGACCGCCTCGGTCTCATATGTTAACCTGAACGGGGTCTCCCCGGTCGTGGAATGTGGCGTTGTGCAATATTCCCAAAGTACGATGTGCAGTTCCTCGACCCACGCCTTTTTCACCTCGTCGGTGGCGTTTCAGTCCGCGTAGAATCACCATGTTGGATGCCTTGGATTTCCCATTAGTTTAAGGGTGTTCGACATACGTGAAGTGTTATTTTGTACCTAAGCCGGTGACGATGTCTTGGAATCCTACGTCCGTGAACTGCGTTTCGTTGTCAATGACGAGGACTTGGGGTATGCGAAAGCGTGCAAGGATGTTCCTTTTGAAGAATCGGAGAATGTTTTGTGTTGTTATTTTGGCCAAGGTTTATGCTTCGATCCATTTAGTGAAGTAGTCCTCCCCTACGATGAGGTATTTTTTTTGGTAATAGTCGGTCATGAAGGGGCCGAGGATGCCCATCACCCATCAGACGAAGGGCCACGGGGAGGAGAGCGTCTTTAGTTCGTTGGGGGTGCGAGATGCATGTCGGCGTGCTTTTGGAACTTGTCGCATTTTTTATATGTTCTTTAGAGTCATGTTGAATTTACGGCCAATAATAGCCTGCTCGTAGGGCCTTGCGCAAGGCACTCTAATGCAAAAGTCAATAGAGGTACAGAATGGTAAGCAAGTAGAAAAATGTTTCAGCATACCTGACCCTTTAGTGAAAAAGGGTATTTATAGTGAGACTCCAACGCTGGGGCAAGGTCCTTCCTTAGGATGGATCAGCGAGGCCCAAGGAAGAACTGCCAAGGGACGAGTAAGGAGTCTGTAGACCTAGCAAGTGGTCTAGTCCTTGGTCGAACTGCCCCTGTCTTTCAGGAGATAATGGGGGATAGTTGGTTGATGTAGCAAGTAGAATAAAGGACTTGTTACTACCTGTCTCGTAAAATGTATGCCCGACCCATAAAATGTTTGTCTGACCATAAGGTATGCTTGCCCGAGTGTATGGGCATCTGCTCGACATATTGGGCCACGGCCCAATACAATCTCTGGAGGCCATGTCCAGAACAATTATACACAAGTTTATACTACTTTTGCTCAACAAATCAAATTAAATTGAGGACTATACGAAACAATACAAAACTTTTCAGATCTTTCCTATATGTTACGAGGGAAGGTTATGATGGAAGTCCATGCAAAAACTCATCTGAAAATTAGATTCTACGAAACTTCTCGAAATCTAAGTTTCGGTCAAAAAATTGTAATCTATTATACATAAGTTTATACTTGTTTTGGTCAAACAGTCAATTAGATCGAGGAATGCTCGAAAAGCTACAAAACTTTTCAGATCATTTATATATTTTATGAGGGAAGGTTATGAAGGAAGTCCATGCAAAAAGTCATCAGAAAATTTGATTCTACAAAACTTTTCCAAATGCAAGTTTTGGTCAAAAAAATCATAATATATTATACACATATTTATAATAGTTTTGCTCAAAAAATCAAATTAAATCGACAATTGTACGAAACGATACAAAACTTTTCAGATCTTTCCTATATGTTACGAGAGAAGTTTATGATGTAAGTCCATGCAAAAAAAATCATCTGCAAATTTGATTCTACGAAACTTTTACAAATGCAAGTTTCAGTCTTAAAATCATAATTTATTATACACAAGTTTATACGAGTTTTGCTCAAAAAATCAAATTAATTCTAGGACTCTACGAAATGATACAAAACTTATCAGATCCTTCATATATCTGAAAATTTGATTCTACGAAACTTTTCCAAATGCAAGTTTCAGTCAAAAAAATCATAATATATTATACACAAGTTTATAATAGTCTTGCTCAAAAAATCAAATTAAATTGAAGACTGTACAAAACTATAAAAAAAACTTACCAGATCCTTCTTATATGTTACGAGGGAAGGTTATGATGGAAGTCCATGGAAAATTCATCTGAAAATTAGATTCTACGAAACTTTTCAAAATCCAAGTTTAGTTCAAAATATCGTAATATACTATACACTAGTTTATACTAGTTTCGGTCAAAAAATCAATTAAATTGGGGATCTTTGAAATGCTACGAGAAAAGGTTATGATGGAAGTCCATGCAAAAATTCATCTGAAAATTAGATTCTATGGAGTTTTTCGAAATGTAAGTTTCAGTCAAAAAATCGTAATATATTATACACAAGTTTATACTAGATTCGGTCAAAAAATCAATTAAATCGAGGAGTGTTCGAAAAATTACAAAACTTATCAGATAATTTAAATATTTTACGAGGGAAGGTTATGAAGGAAGTCCATGCAAAAAGTCATCAGAAAATATGATTCTACGAAACTGTTCCAAATGAAAGTTTTGGTCAAAAAATCATAATATATTATACACAAGTTTATAATAGAGGGAAGGTTATAATAGAGGACAGTACAAAATGATACAAAACTTTTCAGATCTTTCATATATGTTACGAGGGAAGGTTATGATGGAATTTAATGCAAAATATCATCTGAAAATTTGATTCTACGAAACTTTTCCAAATGCAAGTTTCAGTCAAAATATCATAACTTATTATACACAAGTTTATACTATTTTTGCTCAAAAAAATCAAATTAAATCGAGGACTATATGAAACGATACAAAACTTTTAATATACTTCCTATATGTTATGAGGGAAGGTTATGATGGAAGTCCATGCAAAAAATAATCTGAAAATTTTATTCTATGTAAATTTTCCAAATGCACGTTTCGGTCAAACAAATCATAATATTTATACCCAAGTTTATACTAGTTTTGCTCAAAAATCAAATTAAGTAAGGGTTGTACAAAACGATACAAAACTTTTCATATCCTTCCTATATGTTACAAGGGAAGGTTAAGATGGAAGTCAAATTAAAAAATCATCAGAAAATTTGATTCTATGAAACCTTTACAAATGCAAGTTTCATTTAAAAAATCATAATATATTATACACTAGTTTATACTAGTTTTGGTCAAAAATCAATTAAATCGAGGAGTGTTCAAAAAGCTACAAAATGATACAAAACTTTTCAGATCCTTCCTATATTTTACGAGGGAAGGTTATGAGGGAAGTCTATGCAAAAAATCATCTGAAAATTAGATTCTACGGAACATTTCGAAATCAAAGTTTCAATCAAAAAATCATAATATATTATAGACAAGTTAATACTAGTTTTGCTCAATAAATCATATTATGTCAGGATTGTACGAAACGATACAAAACTTTTCATATCCTTCCAATATGTTTAAAGGGAAGGTTATGATGGAGGTCAATGCAAAAAATATCAAAAAATATTGATTCTAGGAAACTTTTCCAAATGCAAGTTTTGGTCAAAAAATCATAATATATTATACACAAGTTTGTAATAGTTTTGCTCAAAAAATCGAATTAAATCGAGTACTGTACAAAATGATACAAAACATTTGAGATCCTTCCTATATGTTACGAGGGAAGGTTATGATGGAAGCTCATGCAAAAAAATATCTAATAATTTGATTCTATGAAACTTTTCCAAATGCAAGTTCCAGTCAAAAAATCATAATATATTATCATGAGTTTATACTAGTTTTGCTCAAAAAATCAAATTAAATCAAGCACTGTACGAAACAATGCATATCTTTTCAGATCCTTCCAATATGTTACGAGGGAAGTTTATGATAGAAGTCCATGCACAAAACCATCTAAAATTTTGATTCTATGAAACTTTTCTAAATGCAAGTTTGGTCAAAAAATCATAATATATTATACACAAGTTTATACTAGTTTTGCTCAACAAATCAAATTAAATCGAGGACTGTACGAAACGACACAAAACTTTTCAGATCTTTCCTATATGTTACGCGGGAAGTTTATGATGGAAGTTCATGCAAAAAATCATCTGAAAATTAGATTCTACGAAAATTTTCGAAATCCATGTTTCGGTCAAAAAAATCGCAATATATTATACACAAGTTTATACTTGATTCGGTCAAAAAATTAATTAGATCGAGGAGTGCTCGAAAAGCTACAAAACTTTTCAGATCATTTATATATTTTACGAGGGAAGGTTATGAAGGAAGTCTATGTAAAAATTCATCAGAAAAGTTGATTCTACACAACTTTTCCAAATGAAAGTTTTGGTCAAAAAATCATAATATATTATACACAAATTTATAATAGTTTTGCTCAAAAAATCAAATTAAATTGACGACTGTATGAAACGATATAAAAATTTTTAGATTCTTCCTATATGTTACGAGAGAAGTTTATGATGGAAGTCCATGCAAAAAATAATCTGCAAATTGTATTCTGTGAAACTTTTACAAATACAAGTTTCAGTCAAAAAATCATAATTTATTATACACAAGTTTATACGCGTTTTGCTCAAAAAATCAAATTAAATCGAGGACTCTACGAAACGATACAAAACTTTTTAAATCCTTCCTATATGTTACGAGGGAAGGGTATAATGGAAGTCAATGCAAAAAATCATCTGAAAATTTGATTCTACGAAACTTTTCCAAATGCAAGTTTCAGTCAAAAAATCATAATATATTATACACAAGTTTATACTAGTCTTGCTCAAAAAATCAAATTAAATCGAGGACTGTACAAAACAACAAAAAAAAACTTTTTAGATCCTTCCTATATGTTACGAGGGAAGGTTATGATGGAAGTCCATGCAAAAATTCATCTGAAAATTAGATTCTACGAAACTTTTTGAAATCCAAGTTTCGGTCAAAAAATCGTAATATATTATACACAAGTTTATACTAGTTTTGCTCAACAAATCATATTAAGTCGAGGAATGTACGAAATGATACAAAACTTTCCAATTCCTTCATTTATGTTACAAGGGAAGGTTATAATGGAAGTTCATGCAAAAAATCATCTGATAATTATATTCTACGAAGTTTTTCGAAATGCAAGTTTCGGTCAAAAAATTGTAATATATTATACATAAGTTTATACTAGTTTCGGTCAAAAAATCAATTAAATCGAGGAGTGTTCGAAAAGCTACAAAACTTTTCAGATAATTTATATATTTTACGAGGGAAGGTTGTGAGGGAAGTCCATGCAAAAAGTCATTAGAAAATTTGATTTTATAGAACTTTTCCAAATGCAAGTTTTGGGCAAAAAATCATTATATATTATACACAAGTTTATACTAATTTATCTCAAAAAATCAAATTAAATCGATGACTGTACAAAACGATACAAACTTTTCAGATCCTTTTTATATTCTACGAAGGAAGGTTATGATGGAAGTCCGTGCAAAAAATCATCTGAAAATTATATTCTACGAAACTTTTTGAAATCCAAGTTTCGGTCAAAAAATCGTAATATATTATAGACAAGTTAATATTAGTTTGGCTCAACCAATCATATTATGTCATAACTGTACGAAATGATACAAAACTTTTCATATCCTTCCTATATGTTACGAGGGAAGGTTACGATGGAGGTCAATGCAAAAAAATCATCAGAAAAGTTGATTCTACGAAACTTTTCCAAATACAAGTTTCGATCAAAAAATCATAATATTATTATACACAAGTTTATACTAGTTTTGCTCAAAAACTCAAATTAAATCTAGAACTGTACAAAACGATACAAAACCTTTCAGATCCTTCCTATATTTTATTTGGGAAGGTTATGATGGAAGTCCATGCAAAAAATCATCTGAAAATTTGATTCTACGAAACATTTCGAAATCCAAGTTTCGGTCAAAATATCGTAATATATTATAGACAAGTTAATACTAGTTTTGCTCTATAAATCATATTATGTCAGGATTGTACGAAACGATACAAAACTTTGCATATCCTTTCTATATGTTTCAAGGGAAGGTTATGATGGAGGTCAATGCAAAAAATATCAAAAACATTGATTCTACAAAACTTATCCAAAGACAAGTTTTGGTCAAAAAATCATAATATATTATACATAAATTTGTAATAGTTTTGCTCAAAAAATCGAATTAAATCGAGGACTGTACGAAATGATACAAAACTTTTCAGATCCTTCCTATATGTTACGAGGGAAGGTTATAATGGATGTCCATGCAAAAAAAATCATCTGAAATTTGATTCTACCAAACATTTCGAAATCCATGTTTCGGTCAAAATATCGTAATATATTATAGACAAGTTAATACTAGTTTTGCTCTATAAATCATATTATGTCAGGATTGTACGAAACGATACAAAACTTTTCATATCCTTCCTATATGTTTCAAGGGAAGGTTATGATGGAGGTCAATGCAAAAAATATCAAAAACATTGATTCTACAAAACTTTTCCAAAGGCATGTTTTGGTCAAAAAATCATAATATATTATACACAAGTTTGTAATAGTTTTGCTCAAAAAATCGAATTAAATCGAGGACTGTACGAAATGATACAAAACTTTTCAGATCCTTCCTATATGTTACGAGGGAAGGTTATGATGGAAGTCCATGCAAAAAAAATCATCTAATAATTTGATTCTATGGAACTTTTCCAAATGCAAGTTTCAGTCAAAAAATCATAATATATTATACACAAGTTTATACTAGTTTTCCTCAAAAAATCAAATTAAATCGAGGATTCTACGAAACAATGCAAATCTTTTCAGATCCTTTCAATATGTTACAAGGGAAGTTTATGATAGAAGTCCATGCAAAAAATCTTCTGAAAATTTTATTCTATGAAACTTTTCCAAATGCAAGTTTCGGTCAAAAAATCATAATATATTATACACAAGTTTATACTAGTTTTGCTCAACAAATCAAATTAAATCCAGGACAGTACGAAACGATACAAAACTTTTCATATCTTTCCTATATGTTACGCGGGAAGGTTATGAAGAAGTCCATGCAAAAATTCATCTGAAAATTTGATTCTACGTAGTTTTTCGAAATCCATGTTTCGGTCAAAAAATCGTAATATATATACACATGTTTATACTAGTTTCGGTCAAAAAATCAGTTAGATCGAGGAGTGTTTGAAAAGCTACTAAACTTTTCAGATCATTTATATATTTTACGAGGGAAGGTTATGAAGGAAGTCCATGCAAAAAGTCATCAGAAAATTTGATTATACAAAACTTTTCCATATGCAAGTTTTGGTCCAAAAATCATAATATATTATACACAAATTTATAATAGTTTTGCTCAAAAAATCGAATAAAATCGGGGACTTTACAAAATGATACAAAACTTTTAAGATCCTTCCAATATGTTACGAGGGAAGTTTATGATGGAAATTCATGGAAAAAATCATCTGAAAATTTGATTCTAGGAAACTTTTCCAAATGCAAGTTTTGCTCAACAAATCATATTAAGTCGAGGACTGTACGAAATGATACAAAACTTTCCAGATCCTTCCTTTATGTTACAAGGGAAGATTATGATGGAAGTCCATGCTAAAAATAATCTGAAAATTATATTCTACGAAGTTTTTCGAAATGCAAGTTTCGGTCAAAAAATCGTAATATATTACACACAAGTTTATACTAGTTTCGGTCAAAAAATCAATTAAATCGAGGAGTGTTCGAAAAGCTATAAAATGTTTCTGATAATTTATATATTTTATGATGGAAGGTTGTGAGGGAAGTCCATGCAAAAAGTCATCAGAAAATTTTATTTTATAGAACTTTTCCAAATGCAAGTTTTGGTCAAAAAATCATAATATATTATACACAAGTTTATACTAGTTTTGCTCAAAATATCAAATTAAATCGATAATATATTATACACAAGTTTATACTAGTTATACTAGTTTATACTATATTTTGCTCAAAAAATCATAATATATTATACACAAGTTTATAATAGAGGGAAGGTTATAATAGAGGACAGTATGAAATGATACAAAACTTTTCAGATCTTTCCTATATGTTACGAGGGAAGATTATGATGGAAGTCCATGCAAAAAATTATCTGGAAATTTGATTCTACGAAACATTTTCAAATGCAAGTTTCAGTCAAAAAATAATAACTTATTATACACAAGTTTATACTATTTTTACTCAAAATATCAAATTAAATCGAGGATTGTACGAAACGATACAAAAATTTTAAGATCCTTCCTATATGTTATGAGGGAAGGTTATGATGGAAGTCCATGCAAATAATCATCTGAAAATTTTATTCTACGAAACTTTTCCAAATGCAAGTTTCTGTCAAAAAATCGTAATATATTATACACAAGTTTATACTAGTTTTGCTCAACAAATCATATTAAGTCGAGGACTGTACGAAATGATACAAAACTTTCCAGATCCTTCCTTTATGTTACAAGGGAAGGTTATAATGAAAGTCCATGCAAAAAATCATCTGAAAATTATATTCTACGAAACTTTTACAAATGCAAGTATCGGTCAAAAAAAATTGTAATTTATTATACACTAGTTTATACTAGTTTCGTTCAAAAAATCAAATAAATCGAGAAGTGTTCGAAAAGCAAGAAAACATTTCATATGATTTATATATTTTACAAGGGAAGGTTATGACGGAAGTCCATGCAAAAAGTCATCAGAAAAGTTGATTCTACGGAACTTTTCCAAATGCAAGTTTTGGTCAAAAAATCATAATATACTATACACAAGTTTATACTAGTTTTGCTCAAAAAATCAAATTAAATCGAGGACTATACAAAACAATACAAAACTTTTCAAATCCTTCCTATATGTTACGAAGGAAGTCCATGCAAAAAATCATCTGAAAATTAGATTCTACGAAACTTTTCGAAATCCATGTTTCGGTCAAAAAATTGTAATATATATATATATATATATATATATATATATATATATATATATATATATATATATATATATATATATATATATATATATATATATATACACATGTTTATACTAGTTTCGGTCAAAAAAATAAATTAGTTCGAGGAGTGTTTGAAAAGCTACAAAACTTTTCAGATCCTTTATATATTTTACGAGGGAAGGTTATGAAGGAAGTCCATGCAAAAAGTCATCAGAAAATTTGATTCTACAAAACTTTTCCAAATGCATGTTTTGGTCAAAAAATCATAATATATTATACACAAATTTATAATAGTTTTGCTCAAAAAATAAAATTAAATCGAGGATTGTACGAAAAAAAGAAAAAACTTTTCAGATCCTTCCGGTATGTTACGAGGGAAGTTTATGATGGAAATCCATGCAATAATCATCTGAAAATTTGATTCTACGAAACTTTTCCAAATGCAAGTTTCGGTCAAAAATATCATTATATATTATACACAAGTTTATACTAGGTTTGCTCAACAAATCATATTAAGTCGAGGACTGTACGAAATGATACAAAACTTTCCAGATCCTTCCTATATGTTACATGGGAAGGTTATGATGGAAGTTCATGCAAACAGTTATCTGAAAATTATATTCTACGAAGTTTTTCGAAATGCAAGTTTTAGTCAAATAATCTTAATATATTATACACAAGTTTATACTAGTTTCGGTCAAAAAATCAAATAAATCGAAGAGTGTTCGAAAAGCTACAAAACTTTTCAGATGATTTATATATTTTACAAGGGAAGGTTATGACGAAAGTCCATGCAAAAAATCATCAGAAAAGTTGATTCTACAGAACTTTTCCAAATGCAAGTTTTGGTCAAAAAATCATAATATATTATACAAAAGTTATACTAGTTTTGCTCAAAAAATTAAATTAAATCGAGGACTGTACAAAACGATACAAAACTTTTCAGATCCTTCCTATATGTTACGAAGGAAGGTTATGATGGAAGTCCATGCAAAAAATCATCTGAAAAATAGATTCTACGAAACTTTCCGAAATCCAAGTTTCGGTCAAAAAATCGTAATATATTATAGACAAGTTAATACTAGTTTTGCTTAACAAATCATATTATGTCAGGACTGTATGAAACGATACAAAACTTTTCATATTCATCCTATATGTTACGAGGGAAGATTATGATGGAGGTCAATACAAAAAAAACATCACAAAAATTGATTCTACGAAACTTTTCCAAATGCAAGTTTTTGTCTAAAAATCATAATATATTATACACAAGTTTGTAATAGTTTTGCTCAAAAAATCGAATTAAATCGAGGACTATACGAAATGATACAAAACTTTTCAAATCTTTCCTATATGTTACGAGGGAAGGTTATGATGGAAGTCCATGCAAAAAAATCATCTAAAAATTTGATTCTATGAAACTTTTCCAAATGCAACTTTCAGTTAAAAAATTATAATATATTATACACAAGTTTATACTAGTTTTGCTCAAAAAATTAAATTAAATCGAGGACTGTACGAAACGATGCAACTCTCTTCAGATCCTTCCAATATGTTACGAGGGAAGTTTATGATGAATGTCCATGCAAAAAAATCATCTGAAAATTATATTCTACGAAACTTTTCCAAATGCAAGTTTCGGTCAAAAAATCATAATATATTATACACAAGTTTATACTAGTTTTGCTCAACAAATTAAATTAAATCGAGGAATGTACGAAACGATACAAAAATTTTCAGATCTTTCTTATATGTTATGAGGGAAGATTATGATTGAAGTCCATGCAAAAAATCATCTGAAAATTAGATTCTACGAAACTTTTCGAAATCCAAGTTTCGGTCAAAAAATAGTAATATATTATACACAAGTTTATACTTGTTTCGGTCAAAAAATCAATTAGATCGAGGAGTGCTCGAAATGCTACAAAACGTTTCAGATCATTTATATATTTTACGAGGGAAGGTTATGAAAGAAGTCCATGCAAAAAGTCATCAGAAAATTTGATTCAACAAAACTTTTCCAAATGCAAGTTTTGGATAAAAAATCATAATATATTATACACAAATTTATAATAGTTTTGCTCAAAAAATCAAATTAAATCGACGACTGTACGAAACGATACAATACTTTTCAGATCCTTCCTATATGTTACGAGGGAAGTTTATGATGGAAGTCCATGCAAAAAATCATCTGCAAATTTAATTCTATGAAACTTTTACAAATGCAAGTTTCAGTCAAAAAATCAATTTATTTAACACAAGTTTATATGCGTTTTTCTCAAAAAATTAAATTAAATCGAAGACTTCTCGAAACGATTCAAAACTTTTAAGATACTTCTTATATGTTACGAGGGAAGGGTATGATGGAAGTCAATGCAAAAAATCATCTGAAAATTTGATTCTACGAATCTTTTCCAAATGCAAGTTTCAGTTAAAAAATCATAATATATTATACTCAAGTTTATACTAATCTTGCTCAAAAAATCAAATTAAATTAAGGACTTTACAAAATGATAAAAAAACTTTTCAGATCCTTCTTATATGTTACGAGGGAAGGTTATGATGGAAGTCCATGGAAAATATCATCTGAAAATTAGATTCTACGAAACTTTTCGAAATGCAATTTTCGTTCAAAAAATCATAATATATTATACACTGGTTTATACTAGTTTCAGTCAAAAACTCAATTAAACCGAGGGATCTTTGAAATGCTACGAGGAAAGGTTATGATGGAAGTCCATGAAAAAATTCATTTGATAATTTTATTCTACGTAGTTTTTCGAAATGCAAGTTTCTGTCAAAATATCGTAATATATTATACACAAGTTTATACTAGATTCAGTCAAAAAAATCAATTAAATCAGGAGTGTTAGAAAAGCTACAAAACTTTTCAGATAATTTATATATTTTACGAGGGAATGTTTTGAAGGAAGTCCATGCAAAAAGTCATCAGAAAATTTGATTCTACGAAATTTTTCCAAATGCATGTTTTGGTCAAAAAATCATAATATATTATACACAAGTTTATATTAGAGGGAAGGTTATAATAGAGGACTGTACAAAATGATACAAAACTTTTCAGATCCTTCATATATGTTACGAGGGAAGGTTATGATGGAAGTCCATGCGAAAAATCATCTGAAAATTTGATTCTACGAAACTTTTCCAAATGCAAGTTTCAATCAAAAAATCATAACTTATTATACACAAGTTTATACTATTTTTGCTCAAAAAATAAAATTAAATCGAGGACTGTACGAAACGATACAAAACTTTTAAGATCCTTCCTATATGTTACGAGGGAATGTTATGATGGAAGTCCATGCAAAAAATCATCTGAAAATTGTATTCTACGAAAATTTTCCAAATGCAAGTTTCGGTCAAAAAATCATAATTTATTATACACAAGTTTATACTCGTTTTGCTCATGAAATCATTACAGAAGTTATGCCCCTCAATGAACAATTTCAAGTTGCTGTTATCATTGATAAACTTCCCCCTGGTTGGAAAGATTTCAAAAATCTGCTTCGCCACAAAACTATTGAATTTTCAATCGAGAGTTTGATTACTCACCTTCGGATTGAAGAGGAAGCTCGGAAACAAGATCAGAAAGATGAAATCTTAGTTGTTTCCAACAACAAAAAGAGATTCGGTGCAGTTCTGAAGCCTACGGGCAAACCTTTAAAGAATCGGAACCGTAATGCTGCAAACCGAATTAAGAATGGGAATCCCTCTTGGGCCCCATCTGCTCCATTTTCTAGGCAACAACCACCACCTCAAAGAAATAATGCTCTGTATTCTCCTAAAATGAATGGTAAAGCAGAAAGAAAGAATAGAACTCTTACTGAACTTGTTGTTGCAATTATTTGATTTTGGGTGCTGCACCTCACTTGTGGGGGAAATTTTATTGACTGTTTGATATGTCCTGAATAGAGTTCCCAAGTCAAAAAGTAAGATATCACCTTATGAGATATTAAAGAAAAGACAACCAACTTTGTCTTATTTGAGAACTTGGGGCTGTCTGACTTATGTCAGGATTCCAGATCCGAAACGAGTTAAACTCGCTAGTAGAGCCTATGAATGTGTATTCATTGGGTATGCAGCAAACAGTAAGGCATATAGGTTTTATGATCTAAATACTAAAGTGATCATTGAATCAAACGATGTTGAATTCTATGAAGACAAATTTCCTTTCAAATCGAGAAATAGTGGGGGCACCCAATCGAGTCACTTTCCTGCAATAAAAAGTACTGAAAGTAACGACAATATAGAAACAGAACTTCGAAGAAGTAAAAGAGAAAGAGTTTTTAAAGACTATGGGTCTGATTATGCGGCTTATAATGTAGAAGAAGATCCAATAAATCTTCAAAATGCATTGTCATCTCTGGATGCAGATTTATGGCAGGAAGCTATCAATGATGAGATAGATTCTCTAGAGTCTAACAAGACCTGGCATTTAGTAAACTTACCTCCTGGTTGCAAACCAATTAGTTGTAAATGGGTTTTGAAAAAGAAACCAAAACCTGATGGAACTATTGATAAATACAAGGCTCGCCTTGTAGCCAAGGGTTTTAGACAAAAAGAAAATATAGATTTCTTCGACACATTTTCTCCAGACACTAGAATTACATCCATTAGGGTACTCATTTCAATAGCTGCTCTTTATAACTTATTATTACACCAAATGGATGTTAAAACAGTTTTTTTAAACTATGACTTAGAAGAAGAAATCTATATGGAACAACCAAAAGGTTTCGTGATCCAAGGACAAGAAAACAAGGTTTGTAAGTTAGATAAGCATCTGTATGGACTAAAACAAGCTCCTAAACAATGGCATGAAAAGTTTGATAACTTAATAATAATTAATGGGTATAAAGTGAACAAAAGTGACAAATGCGTTTATTACAAATCTGATAATCGCATTTGTACTATCATATGTCTATATGTAGACAATCTACTCATATTTGGATCAAACATTCAGGCCATTAATGATACAAAATCATTGTTGTGCAATAATTTTAATATGAAAGACTTCGGAGAAGCTAGCATGATCCTAGGTATCAAGATCACGAGATCCGAACAAGGAATTTCTTTGGATCAATCTCACTATGTGGAAAAGATCTTAAAGAAATATAAATACTTTGATTGTAAACCTACGTGCACACCGTATGATCCAAGTATGAACATAACATAATTTATTAAGGTGAGCAGTTGAAATAATTAATCTAAAGTTGCTAAAGTGCTTGTGCGGTGCCTTTTCACCTCCTCCGGGTCTTGAGGAGGGGTATGGGAGATCCTTGGATATTCATTGTTTAATATTATAATGGAAACCAATGGGCGTACCATTTTTAAAGTATGTCAACCAATGGGCGTACCATTCCATAACTCGTGCATAACCACTGCATAATTTTGCGCACGCACAAATTTATTTGTAAAATTGTATATATTATCATAAAATATATAGTAAATAGATTTGTGTTAAAATTGAGATAATTTTGTGTTAAAGTTGAGTTTTTTTATTTTTTTTGGATTTATGGATATCTCATTTTTCTGTTTGGATTTCTCATTTTGTTTTGTGTTAGAGTTGAGTTTATTTTTCTTTCAGATTTTGAATATGGGTTTGGTGTTTTCTATTTGATAAAAATGATCATGTTTTGTGTTTTTTACAAGTTTCATATCCATGATTAAGACAAAACAATGTTAGATACTTGAAAAAGAAGAATACAAAGAACAAGATCATTCATTCAATGTTAAGCATTTTCTATATAATATAGTTTTAATGTATTTCAATAGTAAATGCCGGCTAGTGAAGCATAGTTAACGATGTATATTGGTTGAAGTTGAGTTTGAAATGAAATTTATTTTTTTCTCATATTTTTGTTACATTATATCACCTCAGCCATAGTTAACATTTTTTTCTTCTTCTTCTTACTCTTGTCTTTTATTTTGTTTATTATTAGTAGTACAAATACTTTTTTGCTTTTGTTTATCTTGCTCAATAATTATTAAAGCTACCTTTCTTCCACTATTCTTTTTGCTACTTATAGTCTCTTGGATAGAAAAACAAAATGAATTCAAAATCTACTCCTCCTATGTTATTTTTTACACCGGCGGATCTCTCCAAATCCGGTCACAGTGGCAAATCCTCCTTTCCACTTGGACTTTTGTTTTTCATCATCATCACTCCATTATTGGTTATGTTTCCTGTTGTGGCCTACTGGGTAATCTACCCACATTTTATGCAATGGCTCCATGCACGAAATGACAATTAATCCTCGATTCAGAGGTACACTAAGATGGTCGCGCAGATTCCATGGAACACTGAGATGGATACGTCGATTCTAGGCGAGGTGCTGCCGGTGGGAACATGACTTGGGAATTGGAAAGTAAGATGCGGGGGTCTTATCCGAATTTGTTTGTGGCAAGTAATTTTTTAGGACAGAAATATTCAAGTGGGGTGAGTTGTAATGCCCCGGTTTATTTATTTAATTATTTAATTTAAATAATTGGAAAATTGTTGTGTATTGTGTGAATTGTGAAATTTGGTGGTGTGTTGAGTGAAGGCATGATGTTATTTTAATTTATATAAGTTTAAATAATTTTTATTATATTGAAATATATATTAGAATATTAAGTGAAAGGGTAGGTTTGTAATTGGACTAAGGAATAGTGAGGGCATGATGGGGATTCCATAATAGGGGCCCAAGGGTTATGTTGGGAATTTGGAAAAGGAGAAGTCAGTTCTTATAACACCCAAAATACTCCCCACGGATTTATATTTAAAATCAGAGTAAATAAAAATTATCATTTTTTTTTAGTGTCACATTCGACAAAACTCATGGCTCAATAAATACGTGTTACAAAAATATTTCACCTTGCAACGGAAAACTTTCAAAACTATATAAAATAGTATTTCAAAATACAAATTGTTTTCTAAAAGTAAATGAACAAGCAATAACTGTCGTCCCGACACCCAAAGCACGTATTAGAGCCAACTCCTAAAGACGCGAAGCACACTGACTTCACTAACCACCAATCAACTAATCCTGGTCACCTGCATGTTACCAACATAAGGGTAACATTCAAACAAAAGGGGTGAGATACTTACATCATCAAAAGAGAAAAATAATAAGAATAAGCAAGTATCATCAACTAGATCACCACCTCCAAACAACAACTACACAACCTCATCGAAAACACACATCACACATCATACACAACAACATCAATTTATGCTATGAGATTCTACTCGACTCTATGTATGCGGTACCATAATTCGATCTCTATTTAAAGATCCAGTTCTCGTCGGAACTCTCGACCCTTCTTTCATGGTCTAGTATGACCCCTATTTCATGATCACACACATCGACCCCTATTTCATGGTCCAGTGTGATCCCTATTTCATGATCACACCCTCGTACGGTCCCTATTTCATGACCGCACCATCCACAGTGATTGTACTCAATCACGCCATCAACGACTATGCACATGTCATGCACCATCAATGACAATATGCAACAATCACAACATCAATCTCACACAATGACACCATCAATGACATAAAGCAACAATTGTATCATGCATTAGCATCATAAACAAGATACAATAACAATGATCTCATGCATTAGCATCATCAACAACACATAACCATATTAACAACATGTATCTACAACATACAACAACACCTACCAACTACCACAACATATGTCCACTTCTATAACAATAACTCTTAGCAACATCAACAACTTATATCCTCAACATACAACAACACCTACCAACTAACACATCATATTACCACAGTTACAACAACAACATGTAGCAACATCTACAACATATATCATCAATATACAATAATATTGAACAACTATTACAACATATAACTACACCGACATCAATAACACATAACAACATCATATAATTCCAATCAACATCCATTTCATGCATCATCAACTATAATAACATATAATATCAGCAATAACACCTATCAACACCTACAACATGCATCTTCAACTATAACACATATGGTAACAAAAACAACATCTATCAACACCTACAACATGCATCTTCAACTATAACAACATATGATAATAACAACAACGCCTATCAACACCTACAACATGCGTCTTTTAGCATCTAACAATATCAATCCACTTTAACCACCATAAACGCAACAACAACATATACAACAATCTATTCCATATTGTCGCACCTCGAAAAATACGATCTTAAAATAAACAACAGAGTCGCCACCTAATTCTATTTATTCTACGAGAGAAAAGGGAGATATAGACACAACCTAAATAAAGGATAAGAATGGTCAACGAAATCACTAATCTAAGTTCGGGAGTCAGTTACGCAAGGGGAAGGTATTAGGCACCCCTCACGTCCGTTGTACTCAACGGGAACCTCTTAGTCTAGTTTGAGCTTAAAATGTTAACTTGTATTATTGTCTTCTTTTACTGATTAAAGTTTGTTAAGATTACTTTTAAGGAAATATTTTATTATTATTCGGTAGGGAGAAAGGTTTAAGTTTTTTATTATTGTGACGGAGAGATAGTTAATTTTTATTTATTGTGCTCGCGAAGGATTAAAATCCCCGTGCCTACGTATTCCCCTGTGCAATGGGAAAGTCAGAGCTTCGTAGTTCTTGCTACTACGATTTGTGTTTTTTAATTGAACGATTGTTTGAAAATGCATTCTACTGCTAAGCGTTGGCTTATTTGCTCACGATAGGAGGCTGAAGCGCTAGCTTGTTTGCAAGATAGAAAGATTTAAACAATATTCGTTTTGAGAAAAGATGTTTGATCTTTGTTAAAGATGTTTTAAAACGAGAGGGCGAATGAACCACGCGTGGGGCTAGCCCATGTTGCGGTTGCATTCAAGAACGTGCGGAATGCGAGACTCCGGAGTTCAGTTACTCGTTAATTAATTATAAAAATGATTTAAATTTGTTGGTATACGAATGGTGATTGAACCAACGCGTGGGGCTAGCCCATTTGCGGTTCAATCCAGAACGTGCGGAATGCTAGACTCCGGAGTTCCTTTTTCCGTAAATTAATTAAGATGAATTGAATTGTTTTTATACGAACGGTGATTGAACCAACGCGTGGGGCTAGCCCATTTGCGGTTCAAACCAGAACGTGCGGAATGCTAGACTCCGGAGTTCCTTTTTTCCGTAAATTAATTAAGATGAATTGAATGTAGTGCAGATGGCGATCACAAAGTGACCGACTTACGTTTGTGCAAAAGAAAGCTTATGAAGTTATCCGGTCTATTTTTAAGAGTGTTTATTTGGCGTTGGACCAAACGATGAACTTTTCTTTCGAATGATTATCTTAAACGTGAGTGTATTCGCTTTGATTTCGACCAGTTGTAACGAAAAATGTGAAAAATGACAAATAGGTCCATATGAGTCATATATTGTCAACGCGTGACCAACAGTGGTTAGAAGCAGAAACATACAACACACGCATAAATAAATAAAGAATCAAAATATAAATAAGGGACCTTTTTTTTCAAAAAAAATTATATATTTTTGAAGAAATAAACAATAAGTTTAAACAGTTATTATTATTAATAAGCCAAAAGTATTTATAAAATAAAAAAAAATCTTAGGAGTTTTTGTTAAAAAATTTATGAAATAATAGTAAAAGAAATAAACTAAAATAAGTAAAAAAAACAACACACGGTGACACTTGTCACCGGCTCTTCCTAAACCAACTAGAACAAAGAAAACAGGGCGGCCAAAATACCCAATGAAGGGACAGGTTGTACTTTGGACAAACAAAACACTTAGTCCCATTTTTTCAAGAAAAAAAACTCTTGAGAACTCTTCACCTTCTCTCTCGAATTTCTCCTTCACAATCCCTCAACACGCTCTCACGTTCTCTCATCTCTCTCTGATTTCATATCCTTCTAAGAAAACCTCATGGTATCCTCACCATCAACCTAATCCCCTAATCGTGAAAACCCTAGCCCCAAATTCATCAATCGCTACGAATCAAGGTCGTCAACACACAATCAAAGGTCGAGCAATCAGGTAACCAGCAACAATCATCGAATAGTGAAAGAGTACAATCAGGAGAGCATAAAGAGAGAAATAGTTACCAAGCGCTAACGCTGAAGATGCGGAAAAACAGTATTGAGTCCTCCCTGCCGTGAAACGCGTTCGTGTTCCTTCTCCCTTCCCTCTTCTTTTGTGTGTTGCTTTCTTGTTGATGAGATTTTTTTGTATTTCTGAATCTTTGCGGCGTTTTAAATTTTGCTTCCGGCTAGGGTTTACGTTTTTTTGCTTTGAAAACTTTTTTGAAAGTTTTAGGTTTTTTCTCTTGATGCCGCCCCCTTTTCAATTTGACCTAAACCATCTCTTTATAGTGTGATAGATTAGGGTTTCCCGTTTGAAAATCCAAAAGGTTCATCCTTTTTGGTGTCATATCTGTTCTGCCTTTACCCTGTGTTTTAAACAGCTTTTTGCCGATTTCGTGAATGTTTCGATTTCGTAACCTGCTGCTGTTTTTGTTTGCTTGTCCTTATTGCTGTACCGATTTGACCTGGTTTCTTCTGGTTTGAAGTGAACTGAATTAGTTTAGTTTGAACTAACAAATTTGCTCTCTCGTCCTTTTTTTTTACCGTTGTGAATTTATCCCTTTTACCGCTTGTTACCTCATTCTGGCTTTGGCTTGAACTTGTTTTCGCAGGTGAAGGTTCAGCTGTATTTCCAGTACCGGTGCTATTGGCAGCTCCAGAGGAAGAAGCTTGCTTACGTTTTCTGTTACTCTGCTGCAGTTGATGTTGCTGCTGCAATTGCTCTTGCTGCTGAGATAATGATTGTTGTGATGCCAAAAGATATTGGTTTTGTGCTGTCAAATTAGGCTTCTGAACTTGTACACCCAAACCAGGCCTTAGTTGATCAATTCCAGTTAGCGGCCATCCCTTCAACGGGAGACCTGCAACTCCTTAGTTTAATCCTGCACTGCCTTGATGATTTGTTGCTGATTTGAAGAAGAGCCATCCTATATGCATCAATAAAAGCTGGAGATGTCTCTGAATCCATTAAGTGGGGGTGTTTCATTCGCTCTTCATACATTTTCGTGGCCAACACACTAGCAAGGTATTTTTGTTATTATTATTGCTAGAAAACTTGATAGTAACCACTCCTACGACTATTGCTGTTGATGTTGTTTCTTGTTCTTGTTGTTCAGCTTCCGTTCTTGCAATTTCACGAGATGGTGGACCGCGTAATTGGCTACGAAAGCTGATGGATTGGGTATTATCTCGGCAGCAGTTGTTATGGCTGTGTTTTTTTTTGTACGAATGATTGGAATCTCACAGATTCGATCCTCTCCTTCTCCATGATTAACGGAGTCAAACTGCGGATACGGAGATATGTCGCTGCCATTGTCCTCTTCTTTTTTTTAAAATTAGAAAAGAAATGTTGCTAACCCTTGAGGCTTACCGTCGGTTCGACTGGATTGTTTTGCAGAGTGGAGATAGAAGCATATAGAAAAGCCTGTCTAGACGGGGATGCTACCGCAGGGGATTCCTACTGTTCCAAAGGGCTCTTTCCCATTCTCATGTAAGCTTCTTGAAATGGCAAGTTCAAACAGGTTTTAACTTAGCTGCGTTTGTTGTATTTTTTCACATTTCTGAATTTTCAATATGCTTTGATCCTTGAGACTCCATAAACTTCACTAATACATAACCAGTAGGTGTTGCCAGGCTTGACTTGATGGTGCAGAGGCTGCGGGTGACGGATTTTGGGGCTTGACTCGAATTTCTAGTAGTCGTGGAACCTTGGCAAAGAATTCAGGAACTTGGGCTTTACATTTCTTCCCATGGTCTGGTTTGTTTTTTCTCTGAGTGACCTTATTTTTTACAGACTTCGATTGATTCAGAGGCTCCGTCAAGCTTCTGGACACCAATTCTAGCATGAAATCTCTAATGAATCAATTGAATTTGTTGCTCAATTACACTTCTTAACAGCTCTTATGGCAGGTGGATTGATTGCCAAGTCATGATCAAACTTCTCGTCAATCTGCAAAGAGAATTGAGAAATAGTTATTATAGGAGTTGATTGTCTGTCTTTAGATTGATAGCTCTTGAAGAGTGCCTTTGACTGAACTAATTCTTCTCAGTATGCCTTGTGAAGGGACACATTTGCATTGTTTGGACTGGAGTTGCTAAGAGTATATTCAACAATGCCCTTGCGCTGACATGAAGGTAACAGCTAACAATCACCAATTTCTATTGTGAAAATACTACGGGCTTCGCCCTTGCCGTCACAACGAAGCATTCAGACCAGGGTTAGGAACATTCATAGCAGAGCGAGGAATTCGACATTTCCTGGTAATTATATCGTCGTCCATTACCTTCATTAGAATGCTTCAGACACTACTGAATTGGACATCTGTGGTTCCACTTGGATTTGCTAAAATGACTGTGTTATCTTGCAAGAACTTTCAGAAGGTGGCGGGCTACGTAAATGAACACGGATGCTGGCAGATATGTGTTACTCTTGGTGGATTTTCACGACCTCTCCATCCGCAACAGATGACCGAAGCAATCGTGGGGGAAACTGGTCGACCAAAACATGTGAAACTCAAACAAATATTACTCTGAACTTTTGTCCTTCATTCTGATTGCATAATTTCTGTTTCCTGGATAAAATGAGTTGATCTCTACTTGTTGGATTTGAGAAGTGATCCCATCTTTCTTGCAAGATAGGCTACATTCTCAACACTAATCAAGACACCATTGGTTTGGCTGTGTTATTTTATAGGATGGAGATGAAAGTGTGTAGAAAGACTTTGACTAGCTGGTGATGCTGTCATAGTGAAGATTAAATCCTTGGCAGCCCGAACAGTATCCAATTTCTTTTGCAGCGAGAACATCTCATAGTGGTAGGAGAATAACCAAAGAAGCATTGTATGCCATTGACTTTGTAACAATGTAATTGTAACAACTTCAACCTTGTTTGTCATCATGAATTGACTTTCATTGCTCTTGTAACATCTAGACTTATTCTTTGGGATTAAAAATGATGATGCTAATCTTGGACTTAAAAGAATCCCTCCTTTTTTATTACTATCTTGAATTCAACTAATTTGCCCTTGCAAATCATTTGTCAAGTTTGAATAACCTTGTTTACTTCAAAACCGACTCTCAAAGGAATGCGTTTCGAACCACATATATTACTTTATCAACGACCCGTAAACTCCTCAAAACAAAAAGGCAATATTTCAAGACGTCTTAAAAATAACAATAAATTCGTGATTTGAAAGACTTGAGTGAGGGTAAGCAAAGACTTTTTCCTCAAGATCTTAGATAAAGTGACTTCCTTCCAAAATAAAACTAACCATACTTAAATCTTTATTCCGAACACACGATTGCATGTTATGTAGCCGTAGAAGTAATAATCTTGATTGCAATGTGTTTTCTAATCCCATCTCGCATCCTGAATTATTCTCTCAACGAAACGAATCTTGAAACTCGAACTTGAGAACCTGATGAACTTTGTCTCAATGTTGGGAAGTAAAGACCATTCTGAACATTTGATAAAGCACGATACAAGCACCCAAGATAAAAAATCTAAAGTCCACCTCCAAACTTCGAATGGGACAAGACCCCCGAAATTCCGTAAAACTAACCAAGAGGAATCCCAGATCCCAAACTTTGAGGAAAACAGAAAGTGAAAATATGGCTATGACTTAATATAAATGTGAATGCAAAGTATGAATGCAAAAGATCGAAACAAAAGAAAGGAGGGCAAATTTTGGGGTGCAACAGCTGCCCCTATTCAAACGGCTTAAACCTGAAAGGTAGAAGAAGTTTGAATACTAAAAGAACCAGAAAATTAGCGCTCCGAGAAGTAAAAGAAAATAAACGATGGAGAGACTAGAAAAGAAACTAAAAAGCCAAACTCCAACGAGAGAAAAAGATGTCTTTACTGGGGATAAAGCACACATAGTCGTGACATAAATTCCTTCAAGGAGTTTTAAATACCACTAGACGATAAATGATCAACAGATAACAACGTGCATTGGGGAAACGTCATTGATAGAACTTTCACCATACTTCCCTTCTTCTGAAAGGGACTGCCATATGACGAAGAACAACTTCACGCTCAAACTTCTCAACTTGTCTGGAAGAGATAGCCATTTGACGGAAATTGAAAAAATTCACAACAAACTTCTCAACTTGTCTGGAAGAGATAGCCATTTGTTGGATAAGTAAAGAGATTCATATCAAACTTCTAGACTTGTATGGAAGAGATAGCCATTTGATAGAACATTCATCATACTTCCCTTCTTCTGAAAGAGACAGCCATATGATGAAGAACAACTTCACGCTCAAACTTCTCAACTTGTCTGGAAGAGATAGCCATTTGACGGAAATTGAAAAAAATTCACAACAAACTTCTCAACTTGTCTGGAAGAGACAGCCATTTGTTGGATAAGTAAAGAGATTCATATCAAACTTCTCGACTTGTATGGAAGAGATAGCCATTTGATAGAACATTCATCATACTTCCCTTCTTCTGAAAGAGACAGCCATATGATGAAAAACAACTTCACGCTCAAACTTCTCAACTTGTCTGGAAGAGATAGCCATTTGACGGAAATTGGAAAAAAAATCACAACAAACTTCTCAACTTGTCTGGAAGAGATAGCCATTTGTTGGATAAGTAAAGATATTCATATCAAACTTCTCGACTTGTATGGAAGAGATAGCCATTTGATAGAACATTCATCATACTTCCCTTCTTCTGAAAGAGACAGCCATATGATGAAGAACAACTTCACGCTCAAACTTCTCAACTTGTCTGGAAGAGATAGCCATTTAACGGAAATTGGAAAAAAAATCACAACAAACTTCTCAACTTGTCTGGAAGAGATAGCCATTTGTTGGATAAGTAAAGAGATTCATATCAAACTTCTCGACTTGTATGGAAGAGATAGCCATTTGATAGAACATTCATCATACTTCCCTTCTTCTGAAAGAGACAGCCATATGATGAAGAACAACTTCACGCTCAAACTTCTCAACTTGTCTGGAAGAGATAGCCATTTGACGGAAATTGGAAAAAAAAATCACAACAAACTTCTCAACTTGTCTGGAAGAGATAGACATTTGTTGGATAAGTAAAGAGATTCATATCAAACTTCTCGACTTGTATGGAAGAGATAGCCATTTGATAGAACATTCATCATACTTCCCTTCTTCTGAAAGAGACAGCCATATGATGAAGAACAACTTCACGCTCAAACTTCTCAACTTGTCTGGAAGAGATAGCCATTTGACGGAAATTGGAAAAATTCACAACAAACTTCTCAACTTGTCTGGATGAGATGCCATCTATTGATTCACTGGGAAATATATGGATAAGAAACAAGCTTCTCAAATAAGGAGACGGCCACTTGTTGATTCTGATTAGAGGTCCAGGGATAAGAACAAGCTTCTCCAATAAGGAGACTGCCACTTGTTGTCAGGTATAAGTATTCCCAGAGGATGTTGCAACAACACTGCTGGAAAACAAAGTTTGTCTTCAATGGAAGCCTTCAATACATTTCTTTTGGGAAACTAAACATCCGAAGGTGCAAAATGAATCCACTTTCCATCTGAAGTTGCTGGGGATGGAACGACTGCTCGGAAAGAGACCGCCATCTGTTTATTTACTCAAAAGTTCGAAGACAAAACAAGCTTCTCAAATAAAGAGACTGCCACTTGTTGATTCCACTTGGAAGTTTTAGGACAATGGTGTAAGTAATCCAAGGGAATGTCGTAATAACACTGCTGGAGAGCACAATTCGTCTTCAACGGGAGCCTCCAACAAATTCCTTATGGGAAACTAAGCATCCAAAAGGTGCAAAATAAATGCACTTTCCAAATGGTAGTTCAAACATCACAAATTGCCAACGACCAAAATTCAACCCAGGAACAAGCTGGAAAGAATCTGTCAATCGAGACACCGTCCCCTGAGGAATGAACTCAATCGGGATTAATCCTATCCAAGTGTGGAAAGAGGAACTAAAACAAAAATCTTCCACGAGGGTAAGAACTCAGTGGGGTATTAGAAAGAATGTACATTTTCTGCTTAAGGCTGACAACTCTATTTTGAGAGACACAGTTACTTGGGGATAAACGCGACCAAGGTGAAGGAGGTATGCATTAATGAGTGCGACATGAATATGCATATGAATATGAATATGAATATGAATTATGATGTACATGAATGTATATGTTATGTTTATGCTGACAAACAGACAAGACAGACATGTAAGATAGATTGGTGAGGAGAACACAACAACCGGATGCTCGACCAGTCTCAACAAGACGTTAGCGACCCATAACGCAGTTGACTTTGACAAGGGTGAAATGGTTTATCTTCTGCCGGGGAATCAAACCAACAATCTACCCAAGGAAATTTAATCAGGCTCACACAGGTATATTAGGCTTACATCTTACCGAAGGCGCTGAGCAACAAAAATTCTATCACAGAAGAATGAGTCGCATAAGTAACACTCCAATGACCCATATTGGAGAAACATGAGCATGTCGCATCTAACGAGATAATTATTTCACATCTTGCATTTCAACCATTATTGGAACAACTATTAACGTCCATCTTTCGATTCGCCAACTTAGTAAGTACACACACATTAAAACAAACATAGTAAAAGGTGTTTTTTTTTGTTTCGAAAATCATTATTAATAACAAAGTCATTTTTGAGATGAAGATAGAATAAGAATTGCAAACAAAGGCATAGGCTCAAATTTTCATTAGTGGAATGGTAATCTGCCAATAGCGGGATTCCATAGATCTTTACAAAAGTGGAATAAATGGTAATTAAATGGAAAAGACTACATTAAAATTACAATGACCATCATTTCCTCCAACTACTTTGAATCCCCGGCATTCTTGAGCTTGAATTAGATTTGAAGAAATCTTGGCACACAATGTTGTCATCATAACCCGATACAGTTACTTGCCTTTATCCCTAACTTTTGCCTGGACTACCCTTTCAGGTTTTCAATCTAGCGGGATGATTAATTTCTGTTTATGTCTCTAACTTTTGCCTGAGTCGGGTTTTCGACCCACCGAGACGCTCTTTTTTGCCTAAGTCGCCCTTTCAGGTTTTCGACTTACCGAGCTGTTCTTTTTATTTTTATTAGGCGAAGTATTTCTTGACTGTATCTGCATTTGTAGGACGAGCGAATTCCTCGCCATCCATCGTTGCGAGGATTAGCGCGCCGCCTGAAAAAACTCTCTTGACAACATACGGACCATCATAATTAGGAGCCCATTTGCCCCTAGAATCTGATATAAAAGGTTGGAGTTTCTTAATCACGAGGTCGCCTTCCCTGAACACACGAGGATGGACCTTCTTATCAAAAGCCTTCTTCATCCTTTGTTGATACAACTGCCCATGGCATAAAGCTGTCATCCTTTTCTCTTCAATCAGATTCAAATCATCATACCTACTTTGGCACCATTCAGCTTCTGTTAACTTGGCTTCCATCAAAACTCTCATTGACGGGATTTCAACTTCCACAGGGAGTACGACCTTCATGCCATATACCAAGGAGAAAGGAGTTGCCCCTGTCGATGTGCGAACTGAAGTGCGATATCCGTGTAAAGCAAAGGGGAGAATCTCGTGCCAATCCTTATAAGTGACGACCATCTTCTGAATGATCTTCTTGATATTCTTGTTAGCGGCTTCTACTGCCCCATTCATCTTAGGCCTGTAGGGAGAAGAGTTATGGTGTTCAATCTTGAACTCCGCGCACATTTCCTTCACCATTTTGTTGTTCAGGTTTGATCCATTATCGGTGATGATCCTATTTGGGATACCATACCGGCAAATGAGGTTGTTTTTGATGAATCGGACTACCACCTGTCTAGTCACATTGGCGTAGGAAACTGCCTCTACCCATTTTGTAAAGTAGTCAATGGCCACTAGGATGAAACGATGTCCATTGGAAGCTTTTGGCTCAATCATACCAATCATATCGATGCCCCACATGGAAAAAGGCCATGGAGAAGAAAGAACGTTGAGAAGAGTTGGAGGGACATGAACTTTATCGGCGTAAACCTGACATTTATGACATTTCTTCACATATTTGTAGCAATCGGATTCCATTGTCAACCAGTAATACCCTGCCCTTAGCATCCTTCTAGCCATAGCATACCCATTAGCGTGAGTTCCGAATGATCCTTCATGAATCTCCCTCATTAGTATTTCCGCTTCATGCTTATCTACACACCTGAGTAAAACCATATCGAAATTTCTCTTGTACAAAACATCTTGACTCAGAAAGAAGTTATTGGCTAACCTCCTCAGAGTCTTTCGATCCTTGTCGGATGCCCCTGGCGGATATTCTTGGTGTCGTAAGAAACACTCTATATCGTAGTACCATGGTTTATCGTCAACAGCCTCTTCCAAGGTGAATACATAAGCAGGTCTATCAAGACGCGTAATTTCAATCTTCGGCACATCATTCTGTCGGTTTACAACAATCATGGAGGAGATGGTAGCCAGAGCATCAGCCATTCTGTTCTCGCTGCGAGGTACCTGGTGAAACTCAATTTTATTAAAGAACGTCAAGATCCTCCTCGCATAATCCCTGTATGGAATCAAGTGAGGTTGTAGGACTTCCCACTTCCCCTTGATCTGATTGATTACCAAGGCTGAGTCACCATATACATCTAGGTTCTTGATTCTTAAATCAACTGCTTCTTCCAAACCCATTATACAAGCTTCGTACTCGGCTTTATTGTTGGTGCAATTGAACGTCACCCTTTCGGCGAAAGGGATATGAGCTCCTTGGGGAGTTACAATCATTGCCCCAATTCCTTTTCCGTACAAATTTATAGCTCCGTCGAAAACTAATCCCCATTGGGATCCCGGTTCTGGCCCTTCGTCGAGGGGAGGCTCATCACAATCTTTCATCTTCAATTACATGACATCTTCGTCTGGAAAATCGAACTTTACAGGTTCGTAATCGTCAATGGGTTGATGGGCTAGATGGTCGGCCAAAATACTTCCTTTAATAGCCTTCTGAGTGTGGTACTCGATATCATATTCTGATAGTAACATTTGCCAACGAGCAATTCTTCCTGTCAGGGCCGGTTTTTCAAAGATATACTTAATCGGATCCATCCTTGAGATCAACCAGGTAGTGTGATTAATCATGTATTGTCGGAGACGACGAGCTGCCCAAGCTAAAGCACAACAGGTTTTCTCGAGCATAGAGTATCGGGACTCACAATCTGTAAATTTCTTGCTTAGGTAATAGATGGCGTGCTCCTTCCGTCCTGTTTCGTCTTGTTGCCCGAGCACACAACCCATGGAATCTTCTAGTATCGTTAAGTACATGATCAGAGGTCTTCCTTCAACTGGAGGGACCAAGATAGGCGGCTCCAGTAAATAATCTTTGATGTTATCAAAAGCCTTTTGACAATCTTCAGTCCACTTGCAATTTTGATTCTTTCGCAGGAGTTTGAAGATCGGCCCACAGGTCGCAGTCATATTAGAAATAAATCTGGAGATGTAATTCAGACGACCTAAAAATCCCCTCACTTGTTTTTCTGTCTTTGGTGCAGGCATCTCTCGAATGGCCTTGACTTTGTCGGGATCTACTTCAATACCTTTCTGGCTGACAACGAAACCCAACAACTTCCCTGACCGAACACCGAATGTGCATTTGCCGGGGTTCAGGCGAAGTTTGTACTTCCTCAAACGTTGGAACAACTTCAATAGGTACTCCACATGCTCTTCCTCAGTTTTGGATTTAGCAATCATATCATCAACGTATACTTCGATTTCTTTGTGCATCATGTCATGGAACAGTGTTGTCATTGCTCTTTGGTAAGTCGCACCTGCATTCTTCAAACCGAAAGGCATTACCTGGTAGCAAAATGTTCCCCAAGGTGTAATAAATGAAGTCTTCTCCATATCTTTCGGGGCCATTCGAATCTGGTTGTATCCGGAGAAACCATCCATGAATGAGAAAACTTTGAACTTAGCTGTACTGTCGACCAACATGTCAATATGGGGTAGCGGGAAATCGTCCTTAGGGTTGGATTTGTTCAGATCTCTGTAATCGACACACATTCTGACTTTCCCATCTTTCTTCGGCACGGGTACTATATTGGCTAACCATTGCGGATATTCGGAAGTGACAAGGAATCCCGCGTCAATCTGCTTCTGAACTTCCTCCTTAATTTTGATAGCCATGTCAGGGCGTGATCTCCTCAACTTCTGTTTGATCGGCAGGCATTCAGGTTTCAAAGGAAGGCGATGTTCCACGATACGGGTATCCAATCCCGGCATATCCCGGTAGGACCAAGCAAACACATCCGCATACTCTTTCAAAAGTTCTATCATTCTTTCCTTGATGTCGGGGATGAGTAGCGCGCCGATTTTGACTTCCTTCCTATCATCTTCTGTCCCCAGATTAATTACCTCCACTGCTTCTTTGTATGGATGGATAGTCTCCTCCTCATTCTCCAGTAGCCGTGAGATCTCATCAGGGACCTCTTCATCATTGTCTTCTTCAGCCTCAAACACCGGGAACTCAAAGTTGGGAGTAGGTAATGGGTCATGCTTTTCAATGGGGTTTTTTATGATTAATCTGCACATATGATTGATGTTTTATTTTAGCATTAGACAAATGGAAGCGTATGCAGATTTTTTTGAAAAATGAAACTTTTTATTTATGCAAACATGTAGATGTGTGTTTTTTTTTTGGATTACCACTTTTCCGAAAAGCAAAAAGTAAAAATGACAAAAGATAAAGGAAGTCGAAAAATAACACTTTCATTAATGATTGTTTAATTTTCGAAACAAAAAGGCCCAACAAAATTACTCTCTTGCTTTGGGCAGGGCAAAGAGGAAACAAAATTCTTAAATTGCATAAAGAGAAAACCCTACAAAAGCACTCTCTCGCTTCGGGCAGAGCGAGAGGTTAACACAAAATCATTACTTAGATAGGCGAACGACAGATGGGACATCAACAGCAGTCCAATTCTGGCACAAAGCTCCATGCTCAATAAAGTCTGGTAAATCTTCTTCAGAATCGTCCTCGATAATTGCGTCCACTTCTGGTGGAGTCGGACTCATGAATCCTCCACTGCGGAAACTTTCCTGTATTGGGTAGATGACACCTTCGTCCCTTGTAAATCTTACAGACTCAGGCGAAAAACCGACCCCTTCACGGGCCTTATTCTCGTTTAAAACCACAACCTTTCCCCACCCTTCAGCCGAACCACTCTCAACAACCTGCCGCGCATCTTTGAAAGAAGAAATGGATGCCCCTTTCTTCTTTACTTCTTTATCAGCAATGGTTAGGGCCTGGAAACGAGTTCCAATATCATCTTCTGGTTCCACATATGAAAAAGAGGAGAGATGACTCACAATCATAGCCTGCTCTCCAAACACTGTCACCAACTTTCCTTGACTTACGAACTTGAGTTTTTGATGCAAGGTTGAAGTTACGGCACCTGCTTCATGGATCCAGGGGCGGCCCAACAAGCAACTGTATGCAGCCTTGATGTCCATTACTTGGAATGTGATCTGAAAGGTATGAGGTCCAATCGTTATAGGCAAATCCACTTCTCCGATAACAGTTTTCTGGGACCCGTCGAAAGCTTTGACAATAACTCCACTGACCCTCATAGGAGTGCCCTGAAAGGCTAACATTGAGAGAGTTGACTTTGGCATAACATTTAGCGAAGAGCCAGTGTCTATCAGCACACTAGACAAAGCGTCGGTCTTGCAATTAACAGAGATGTTCAATGCCATGTTGTGGTTTCTTCCCTGCTCCGGGAGCTCTTCGTCACAGAAGCTAAGATTGTTGCAAACAGTTATATTCGCAACAATATTGTCGAATTGGACAATGGTGACATCATGATCCACAAATGCTTGCTCTAAAACCTTCTGCAAAGCCTCCCGATGCGCCTCAGAGCTCATCAGAAGAGATAAGATTGAAATCCTCGAAGGCGTGCTCAAAAGATGATCCACTACGTTGTAATCGCTTTTCCTGATCAGCTTTAGCACTTCATCATCTCCCTTGCTATGATTTGTATTGCTTGATTGGCCTACTTGCTTAAAAGTGTTCTCCGATGGAGTCCCTTTATGCATCACAGTTTCTTTGGCTTTGTTAGGGAATACCCTCCCGCTTCTGGTAACTCGGCTGACATCAGCAATGTTGACAATGGATGGTAATGGAACCTCCCTTCCGTTTTCAATCATGGTTGCATTATATCTGTATGGTATGGCCCTTTCAGACTGGTATGGCATTGGTCCTGGTATAGCGATGACCAGTGGAGTTGTAGCGATCCTCCTACTGTCGTAGGTGATCTCTATGGGTCCTGGTTCATTAAATTGTGGTATTATGACAAACGCTTCTTCATCAATTTCAACATCATTAGGGTTTCTGGGATACATTATTCTAATAGACCTTTGATCCAACATCCTCTGAAGATCTTCTCGCACTAAGCGACATCCCCGTTGATTAACGGAACAGATTCTGCATGCCTCATAATCATGTATCCCGTTGTGGAAGTAGATAAGCTCTGCCAATTCTGCATGTTTTTGCACTAAGGACCCTTGGATCAATCTGACGTCATAAACAGCATATTCCCCTGGACAACCGTGCACCATATTTACCGAGGCCCTTCCGTGTGGTGGCAAAGGATTCACTTGAATATTCGGATTGGTATCTTTAAATGTCAAAACACCATTTTTAATCAAATTCTGGACATCGGCCTTAAAACCAAAACAGTTTTCAATATTGTGGCCTGGCCCGCCTTAATGATAGGCGCAAAACTGGTCAGCTTTGAACCCATAAGTGGGATTCCTGGGTGGAGGGAGGGGAGGCCTTGTTCGGATATGCCCTTTTTGTAGTAGAGCCGGAAATAACTCTGCGTAAGTCATTGGTATGGGGTCGTATACGGGTGTTCTCAGAATACGATTGTTGTTGTACTGGGGGTGAGCCTGTTGTGGAAGCTGTTGTTGCCGTTGCTGGAATTATTGAGGTTGGTGTTGTGGAGTGGTTTGCTGACTTTGAGGGAAAAATGGCCGGTAATTAGGACCTGGAGCTGTATTGATAATCGGGGTGATTGCAGCCACCTGCTGCTGATAACTTCTTCTCTGGTGAATGACACTAACTTCCTGCTCTTTCTTTTTGTGGAAGCCATTTCCGAATTTCTTGATGCCACTGGATGACCCTGTTTCTTTTGCTAAACGCCCTTCTCTAACGGCCTCTTCAAGCCGCATTCCCATGTTTACCATTTCAGTAAAGTCACTGGGTGCGCTTGCGATCATGCGGTCATAATAGAACGTGCTCAACGTCTTCAGATAAATCTTGGTCATTTCTTTTTCTTCCAAAGGTGGGGATATTTGAGCCGCGACCTCACGCCACCGTTGAGCATATTCTTTGAAACTCTCCTTGTCCTTCTGCGACATGCTCCGGAGTTGATCTCTGTCCGGGGCCATGTCAAGGTTGTACTTATACTGTCGGATGAAAGCTTCTCCTAGGTCGTTGAAGGTCCGAATTTTTGTGCTGTCCAAACTCATATACCACTTGAGGGCAGCACCTGTCAAGCTGTCCTGGAAATAATGGATCAGTAACGGGTCATTGTCCTGCTGGGTGGACATCTTTCGGGCGTACATGATTAAGTGGCTCTGAGGACATGAGTTTCCTTTATATTTTTCGAACTCAGGTACCCTGAACTTGTGCGGAACCCTGACATTGGGGACCAAGCAAAGATCAGAAGCCTTTCTTCCAAACAGATCCTGGCCTCGGAGTGCTCTAATCTTATTTTGCATTTCTAGAAAACGATCCTGGAACTCATCCAATCTCTCGTCTACTCCGGCATTTTCGCATGGTGCTGTGTGGAAAGGGGGATCTTCGTTGTAATGGGCAGTGTGTATTACCGGCTGGGGGGTAGTCATTACAGCAGCGACGTGTGAGACATGTGGTTGATGATTATCTGGTACGAAATCACGAGGGATGCCCCAAGGGAAACCAATGGTTACAACATGTTGGGAATCATTGCTAGGGGTCGTGGTCGTTGGGATGGTCATGGCCTCGGTCCTCTGTCCAGTCTCCTGAGAATTTTGAGACGCCTGATTCTGCGCAGCGGCCATTGTCTCCATCATATTGGTAAGTCTTTCCAAATTATCCTTCAAAGCAGTCACCTCTCTGTAACACGGTGGGAGAACTGACTTTAGTTATGTTGCGGATAGCAAGAGTCGCCACCGACTTTTATTTTATCCAAAGGAAAGGTTATAAAAGAACAGGAAAGACCTTAAGAGAATGTTTTGGGTCCGGGGGGTAGGTTATGAAAAGGGAAGGTGTTAGCACCCTTTTCATCCATGGTTATCCATGGGCTCTTAGGTACTTAAGCTCACTTTAAATTGTTTTTGAAAATGTAATGTGTGAATAGAAAAATTTTCAGAATAGTTTAATAATAATCCATGTACGGATGTGTAAAAAAAACTTGTTTGAAAATTTGTTTGAAATTGTTAAGTTTGAAAAATTTTTGAAGTGAGCAAGTACATAAGAGGAACCTACCCTAATGTTTAAAGTCTTTCTTGTTCTTTTTCCTTTCCTTGGTAAGACTATCCCTACTATTAAGGAGTAGGTAGTCATTACCTTGGATGTTAAGGGACATGTGAGGGACAATCTAGTTATGAAGGCAACTGTGGGGTGTAATAAGCATACGGGAGGGACTATCATCATTTATTCAAAGGGACTCGATTCGTATAGGCAACCATGAGGGACTTGATGATTTTTCTTTTAGGGACTTGCTTTATACACCCCACTTGACCATTATTCGTAGGCAACTTGAGGGATAACCTTAGAAATGTGAGACGGCGATTAAAAATCGACTTACGTGTGTGTGAGTGTTTATTTTAATTATCTTATGATTAAAATTATCTAAATTTATTTTAATATAACATACATGTTTTACACTCCCTAATTACTAACCAAAAATAATTAAATAATTACAAATTTTACATCCAAGAAACAATTACAAAATTATAATAATAAGCAAAATAATTAAATAGCAAAAATAAATAAAATATAAATAAATAAGCAATAAACAATAATAAAGAAAAATAGGGGGTTAGTGATAAATAATAATATTAAATAATAAGCAAAATAAAATAAGAGAGGTTAGTGAATAATAAAAATTAATTGAAATAATAATAACATATAAAATTAATAAAGCAAAATAAATTATATGATTAGTGATAACAATAATAAACAAAACTTAAATCAAAATATAAGAATAAGAGGTTAACTATTTAATATAAACAATTATATAGAAAAAACATAACCAAACAATTATTTTTTTTAATTTGCAAATTATTAAATTATTATTTTTTTAAATATATTATAATTATAAAATTTAATTATTATAAACATATATTAACATTTATTTTTTAAACAATATATACATGTTATAAAAAAAATAGGTTTAAATATCATATTTACAATGTTAATCATGTTTATAAAAATTTAGTTCTATTAATTATTATATTTACAAATTATTTTAAATCATATACAAAAATATAATTATTATAAATTAAATTGTTTCTAAACATTAAAAAGAAAATAATTTGAATTTCAAGTATATAAATAAATTAGAATTATTTTAAATATCACAAATTAGAAAATAAATATAATTAGGGTTTAATTGGAAAAGATTTTTTAGGGTTTGAGAATTTGGGTTTATTTATATACAAAATTTATTCTAATTTATATATACATATTATATATTAAACACAAAATAGAAAAAACATAATTTATAAAAATATATTTTTGAAATTAAAGATAACATACATATTTTATTATTATTTTCATTGTTTTAAAAACATATATAATGTATTTAATTTTAATATTATAACACTTAAAAACAAATAAGAAAAAAAAGTGTGGAAACTTACCTGGCTGGGTTTTGAACCCAGGCCAGCTTGATTTCCAGCAATAAGAACAACCATCAGGCCACTGGCGCGCAGGCAATAAATGAGGAGGAAGAGTTCCTTTTGTTGCTTGCTTGCGAAAATCCAGAAAAATAAGAAACAAAAGGCCTGGGGTGGGAGTTGAACCCAGGTCCTTTGATCATTCATACGCGTGCCTTACCGCCCGGCTAGAAGAGCCCATCTGGCTATTGAATGGCAAGAATACATAATATATTATGTTGGCCTTTATCCTGAAAAAATTAACAAAAACAATGCCTTTGGCCAGGAATCGAACCAAGGTCTTCACATCATACACAGGCAAAGCTTACCACCAGGACGCACGCGCGTGTGTGATAACAAAACAACAACACAACATAAAATATATTATCATTATTTGAATTTCTGGGCGCGCGGGAACAACCTTCTTCTTCCTTGAGACCTTCGAATTTTCTTGCGAAAATAACTACAAGTTTTCCTGCGAAAAAATTATTCCCAGCAAAACCTACAAACATCAACAATCAACAAAACTGTACGATTTTGCAAAATTAAAACCATCATCATGATCCAGACATTCACACGATTAGTTCCATGTTTTTAGAATTGATTTATATTCACTAAATCAAAAGTCCCTAAACCTAGGTCAAAACCCTAATAATGGCATCTCACGAATTAGGTACTGGTTCTTGATCTTTCCTGCCCAGAAACAGTCTACACAACATCATAAACAACATTAGACAATCAAAATTCATTTAAATGCAGTGAATTATGGTAATCGGAAAAAAAGTTTCAAGCATGAACAATGCTTCGGGTTTATCATTAGGGCATGGTTTGAATGCTTGTGAATGATGATTCATGATCCATGATGTCCAAGGAAGCCAACCATGTTCTCAAAATACCTTGTAATGCTCTGAATTGGAAAACCCGAATGTGACTTTTGGAAGATTTTTTTGAATGATGAACTTACACTATGGCTGCTGGATTTCTTGAATGGGTGTTAGGTTTGTGTTAAGCATATATACATGAGTGAATTAGGTCAGAAAAACTCATTGGTTATGTGGATATTTGATCCAAAAAAGATTGAAAAAGATGGTGTTGTAAAATTCAAATATTTGATCATGAAGACTTGCTATCTTTGGAGATTTTTCATAATTTTTGTATCAATCACACTTAAATATGATTTAAGACTTTCTAGAAATAAAATTAAAATTTATTTTCATGATTTTATATTTTATTTAAATTTAAAATGATTTTAAATATAATAAATCATAATAAATTAATTAAATAAAATAAAAAATATGAAAATATTATGGAAATTTCGTGCATGATATTATTGTATGGGTTGGATCATAATTTGGCCAGCCCATTTGGAGAAAATTGCTTTTAGGCCTCCATTTTCAATATAAACCATCACAAAATTGTCCAACTTTGCAAGAGCACATCTCCCTCAATTTTAAAGGTATGAGGGTGTTCTTGGACTTTTTGGAAAGCTTGAAGAGTCCTCTAAACAACCCCATTGGTTTCAGATCCATATCATTTACCAATCTCAAGTTATGCCCTTTTGAAGTTGTTGACTTTTTGTTGACTTTTGAAATGACCTATAATGTCTTAGATCATATCTTTCAAATGAAGCATTTTTGGGCTTAACTTTCAACATCAAAGTTGTAGAGAATTCAATTTCCTTCAAAATGAGCTTTGGATGGAGACTTGGTGATGAAGTATGTGAAAGTTATGCCTGGTCAAAGTTCAGTTGACTTTTACTGAGGAAACCCTAATTTAGAAACTCCTGATTATTGATGATCTGGAATCTCCTTGATGAATCATGATCAACCCTTGATCAAATGATGAATTTTACTTCATATACTTGATGTTGGCAAAAAAATCATGAAGTTTGACTTTGGTTTGACCACAGTTGACTTCAGTTTGACTTTTTAACTGCATTGACTGATTTTGACTTATCTGATCATCTGACTGAGCAAACTTTTGAGAAAAGTCTTGAAACTTGTCATGGGGGTTCTTATACACATATAAGATGTTATGAAGCTTACTTGAAGTATTGGAAGTCCATTTAGCCTGATTAAAGTCAAAACCCTAGTTTTGGATGCACTGCTTAGGAGGTGCATTGTCTGAGGGAATTGTCAACTCCTTTGACCAATTGTGAACTTTGTGAACCTTGTGAATCTTCATAAAGTGTCTTGTGAACCTCATGGGAGGTATTGTGAAGCTTGTGAACCTTGTGAACCTCATGAAGTGGCTTTGTAGACCTCATGAACCTCAGGAGAGCTTTGTAATCATTGTGAATCTTGTGAACCTTGTGAACCCTCATAAAGTAACTTGTAGACTTCATGAACTTCATGAAAGGTCTTGTAAATGTTGAGAAGCTTGTGAACCTTGTGAACCTTCAAGAAGTGACTTGTAGACTTCATGAATATCATGAAAGGTTATGGAAGTGTTGGAGAGCTTGTGAACCTTGTGAACCTTCAAGAAGTAACTTGTGGACTTCATGAACCTCATGAAAGGTTATGGAAATGTTGAGAAACTTGTGAACCTTGTGAACCTTCTTAGAACACAAAGTCTTGTATTGTGAGGGCAAATTTTGGGGTGCAACAGCTGCCCCTGTTCAATTTTCTGAAACCTGAGGGGTTAGATTGGTATATTTGCCAGTCGTAACCTGGAAGGTTGAAGGGGATTGAACACAAAAGCCCAAAAATTTGCACTCACCAGTGCCTAGAGTGATATTGATGGTTGGTTGAACATGATTGAGTGGGCTTAAAGATGCCACTAGGGGAAAGTTCTTCAGCAGTATAATGAGAGCTGTCAGGAGTCTGGAGTAATATTGATGTAACAGCCTGTCTTCATGAGGATAGAGCAATCAATAATGATAACCCTAAAGCAGTCTTGAAGTAGTAAATCTGACCTCAGGAGGATAGAGCAATCAATAGCTCTAAAGCAGTCTTGAAGTAGTAATATGACCTCAGGAGGATAGAGCAATCAATAGCTCTAAAGCAGTCTTGAAGTGATAATATGACCTCAGGAGGATAGAGCAATCAATAGCTCTAAAGCAGTCTTGAAGTAATAATTTCAGGAGGATAGAGCCATTAATAATGATAACTCTAAAGCAGTCTTGAAATAATATTGTGATGTGTCCTCAGGAGGATAGAGCAATCAATAGCTCTAAAGCAGTCTTGAAGTAATAATTTCAGGAGGATAGAGCAATCAATAGCTCTAAAGCAGTCTTGAAATAATAAGATGATTTCAGGAGGATAGAGTAGTCTGTAGCTCTAAAGCAGTCTTGAAGTCATGAGAAGTTATCAGGAGGATAAAGTAACCCTGAGGTTACAATAAAGCAGTCCCAAAATAATAAGAAGCTCATCAGGAGGATAAAGTAACCCTGAGGTTACAATAAAGCAGTCCCAAAGATCATAAGTTTGCTCGTTGGATGATTAACCTGTAACAAGGTAGCTTTTTTATAATAACATTAGTTTATGCCTTATGTATGCATGTATGATATGATGCACTTAGGTAATGTACTATATGTCTATGGATATATATGTTATGGTATGATGTAAATGATGTATGTATGATATGATACTGCCGGAAGCATCTGGATATCTTGTATAACAACTGCTGGCCAGGGAAAATAAATCCCGATTTGTTGTTGAAGAATATATAACCCTCTATCTGCTGGGGATAATAAGGTATAGATAATTTCCCGTTGTTGGGGATGGTAAGTGAAATTCTGTGATCAGGTATAAGATGTCCTAAGAGATGTCCCAACACTTAATAGGACATTTGACAAATTTAACCAAAACTTAAACAGCAAGAAAAGTAAACAACACAGAAGTTTGTTAACCCAGTTCAGTGTATAACCACACCTACATCTGGAGGCTACCAAGCCAGGAGGAAATCCACTATTAGTAATATTAATTCTAGACTTAAACCACCCTGTTTAATCTATCACTTAATACTTACCCAATGCAATTTCTACCTAAGACTCACTTAGATAAGAGTACCCTACTCACTCCCCCTCAATCACCCAGTGATCAAGTTTACAAGTTTACTGAAATTGAAGACATCCTTCAAACAAAACAGCTTGATCTTACTTAACAGTTTCAATCAAGTCACAAATGCACTTTTGCTTAAAAGCTCATAAAGTGGTACATAAAAACAACCTGCTATTTAAAACACTAGACACCCTATTTGGTCTTCTGAAATTCGTACTCAATTCTATGAGTTTCTGTTGTTTAAATAGGTATCTGAATTTTGGGCTTTCTGTAGAATGATCCAGCCCTAATGTGCAGCAACTGTCACCTTGAATTTAGGGTTTGTTACCTCCTATATTCTAGGTGCATTAGGTCTTCTGTTTTAATCTGAATCTTCAATTTAAAACTCCCTACAGATGCGCCTTGTTCTGTTTTTATCCAGCATTAATTAATTCCAGATAGTTCTCCTTAAATATCTCTGATCTGTTAATCAATAATTAATTCTGGTAGCAGGTCTGAGATGTCTCAACATCTGTTGGGACATCCTGAAAAACTGAACTTAATTTATTCACACAATGTCCCAACATCTGATGAGACATCCTGAAATAAATTCACATACTCTGTTTGATAATGTCCCAACATCTGATAGGACATTCTGAACTGAATTTAACATTTCTTGTTTGGTCAAAAATTCTGCCAATTCTTAAACATCTACAGTAAGGTATAGATAACTTCCCGTATGTTTGATGGTAGGGCAAATATAACTTGCCGTCTTCGTTCGTCGTACCCTTATTGGAAAGTAAATTCCCGAATATCCGTATGAGGATAAAAGAGATGGATATAAATTCCAGGGGAGATGAGACTTTATGAAGATGGATTCGTCCTACTGAGGGTTTGTAACTGTCTTGTAAAGGTGAACCGGCGAAGCTTCGTTGAAATCCTTCCCTCGTTCGTCCTTAGTAAATACTATTACTGCATTTTCATGCATTTCTGGTAAACATCAATCATATTAAAAGCATACATGCATTTCTGGTAAACATCAATCATATTCAAAAGCATACACACATTCAAACACAACCAATGGACGTTTCGCTTATGTAAATAGGGTAAAAGTAAATCTGGATTCAAAAGATGGAATTTATTTATATCAAAAGTGACCCATATACGGGTAAGTTTGTACAAGGAGACATAAACCCTAGTAAGAGGATTTTGTCATAAAGTTTTACAAAAGAGTCAGCTATGCGGGAAATAATCCTATTGAGTTTCAATTCTACTATTGCCCTTCAAGTATCTCATCTTCTTGCTGTTGAGACGGAAACGATTGAATTGAGCCTTATCTGTTCGAGCTTGAATAAGTAGTACAACTGGTTGCAGTTTCATGAGTGATCCAAATGAGACATAGTCATACGCTTTAATCCCTAACTTTTGCCTGGATTGCCTTTTCAGGTTTTCAATCCACCGGGATACCCTTTTTTGCCCAAGCCGCCTTTTCAGGTTTTCGACTTGCCGGGTGTACATCTTTTTATATATATCCCTAATTTTTGCCCAAACCCTTTTGGTTTGCCGGGATGCCCTTATTTTTGCCTAGGCCTGTCAACCTAGCGGGTCTCTTTTTATGCGTAGTATTTTTTAACTATGTCTGCGTTTACAGGCTGTGGGAAATCTTCACCATCCATTGTAGTCAATATCATGGCACCTCCTGAGAACACTGTCTTGACTACAAATGGTCCTTCATATGTTGGAGTCCACTTGCCCCTAGGATCACCCTATGGTAATATGATACGCTTGATTACCAAATCACCAGCCTGATATACCTTTGGCTTAACCTTCTTGTTAAAAGCTTTGATCATCCGTTTCTGGTACATCTGGCCATGACAAACTGCTGCTAACCTCTTCTCATCAATCAAATTTATCTGGTCCAGTCGAGTCTGAATCCACTCATCTTCATCCAAGGCTGCATCCTTCATAATTCTTAAGGATGGAATCTGGACTTCAATGGGCAGAACTGCTTCCATACCATAGACTAAGGAGAATGGGGTTGCCCCTGTTGAAGTACGTATTGTAGTACGATAACCATGAAGAGCAAATGGTAACATCTCATGCCAATCCTTGTAAGTAACAGTCATCTTCTGTACGATCTTCTTAATGTTCTTATTAGCAGCTTCAACTGCCCCATTCATCTTCGGACGATACGGAGAAGAGTTGTGATGCTTAATCTTGAACTGCGTGCAGAGATCAGTAATCATAGTGTTGTTCAGATTAGAGCCATTGTCAGTGATAATCCTTTCAGGGATGCCATACCTACATATGAGATTATTCTTAATGAATCGAGCCACAACATTCTTAGTCACAGATGCAAATGAAGCTGCCTCTACCCACTTCGTGAAGTAATCAATAGCAACCAGGATGAAACGATGCCCATTAGAAGCAGTAGGCTTGATCTCGCCAATCATATCGATGCCCCACATGGCAAAAGGCCAAGGAGCAGTCAGCACATTCAGTGGTGATGGAGGTACATGAACTTTGTCAGCATAGATTTGACATTTGTGACAAGTTCTGGAGTGTTGATAGCAATCAGCTTCCATGGTAGACCAGTAGTAACCTGCTCTCAATATTTTCTTTGCCATAGTATGACCACTAGAATGAGTGCCAAAGGTCCCATCATGCATCTCTTCCATAATTTCTGTAGCTTCCTTCTTATCCACACAACGAAGCATAGTTGAATCATGATTGCGTTTATACAGAATGCCATTACTCAGAAAGAACTTAGCAGAAAACCTTCTCAGAAACTTCCTATCTTTGACAGATGCCCCTTCAGGGAACTCCTGAGCTTCCAGATATCTTTTTACTTCATAGAACCAAGGCTTCTCCTCTGCACCTTCTGTATCAATCTCATTGCAGTATGCAGGCTTTTCAAATCTATCAATAGTAATCTTGGGAGCTTCATCATCCCAACTAATCTCAAACATAGATGCCATGGTGGCCAAAGCATCTGCCAATTGATTTTCTCTCCGTGGAATGTGCTCAAAGGTAATCTCTTTGAAATGTGGAATCAAAGACAACACATGTTCTCTGTAAGGAATGAGATTATCATGCTTGGTATCCCAATCTCCTTTAATCTGACTCACTACCAGGGCTGAATCTCCATACACATCAAGGAACTGAATCTTCATATCAATAGCAGCTTTAATACCCAGGATACATGCCTCATATTCAGCCATGTTATTGGTACAATGGAAACAAAGTCTGGCAGTAATCGGGGTATGACAACCTTCAGGGGAACTAATCACAACACCAACACCATTACCAAGTGCATTGGAAGCACCATCAAAAACCATAGTCCATCGGGATCCTTGTTCAGGTCTGTCATATTGTCCAGGTTCTTTGGTAATAAGCATAATGTCTTCATCAGGGAAATCAAAACTCATTGACTGGTAATCATCCACGGCTTGATGAGCCAAATGATCAGCAACAACACTTCCTTTAATGGCCTTCTGAGTAGTATATTGTATATCATATTCTGTTAATATCATTTGCCATCTTGCAATTCTTCCGGAGAGAGCAGGTTTCTCAAATATGTATTTGATTGGATCCATCTTTGAAATCAACAAGGTAGTATGGGTCAACATATACTGTCTTAGTCGGCGAGCTGCCCATGCCAAAGCGCAGCAAGTTTTCTCGAGCAGTGAGTATCTTGTTTCACAGTCGGTAAACTTTTTGCTAAGGTAGTATATTGCCTGCTCTTTTCGACCAGACTCGTCATGTTGCCCCAACACACACCCCATTGAGTTGTCTAACACTGTTAAGTACATGATCAAGGGTCTTCCATCAACTGGTGGCATCAAAATTGGAGGTTCTAGCAGATATCTCTTGATTTCATCAAAGGCAGTCTGGCACTCATCATTCCATTCCATCACCTGATCTTTCTTCAACAACTTGAAGATTGGCTCACAGATGGTAGTTAATTGGGAAATAAATCTTGCAATGTAGTTCAATCGTCCCAAGAAACCTCTAACCTCCTTCTCAGTACGGGGAGCTGGCATCTCTCGTATAGCTTTCACTTTCGCAGGATCTACTTCAATACCTTTGCCACTGACAATGAAACCCAGGAGTTTACCAGATCTAACTCCAAAAGTGCACTTGTTTGGGTTCAACCTCAACTTGTATTTCTTCAACCTCTCAAACAACTTGTGCAGATGATCAAGATGCTGTTCTTCATTCTGAGACCTGGCTATCATATCATCTACATATACCTCTATCTCATGATGAATCATATCATGAAACAAAGCCACCATAGCACGCTGATATGTTGCCCCTGCATTCTTCAAACCAAATGGCATCACCTTATAGCAAAAAGTGCCCCACTGTGTCACAAATGTTGTCTTCTCCATATCTTCAGGTGCCATCTTGATCTGATTGTAGCCAGATAAACCATCCATAAAAGAGAATACTTTATGTTGAGCAGTGTTGTCTACCAGAATATCAATATGAGGAAGTGGAAAGTCATCTTTAGGGCTAGCCTTGTTCAAATCTCTGTAGTCTACACACATACGCACCTTACCATCTTTCTTAGGAACTGGTACCACATTTGCAACCCACTGAGGATAAGAAGTCACTGCTAAGAACCCTGCATTGAACTGTTTCATTACCTCTGCCTTGATCTTTTCTGACATTTCAGGACGCATACGACGAACCTTCTGCTTCTTTGGACGACAATCTTCTTTCACTGGTAACCGGTGAACCACAATGTCTGTATCCAACCCTGGCATATCTTCATAAGACCAAGCAAAGATCTCCACATAGTCACGCAACATCTGGATCAACCTGCTCTTGACACTGTCCTCTAAATCAGCCCCTACCTTGACCTCTTTTCTGTTTTCTTCAGTTCCCAGATTCACAACTTCGACTGGCTCTTCATGTGGCTGTATAGCTTTCTCTTCTTGTTGTAACAACCTAGCAAGCTCTACAGGTATTTCATAATCGTCCTCATTTCCGTCTTCAGTTTGATAGATCGGATTCTCGAAATTATAATTGGCAATAGTAGAACTGTTATCAACAGGATCCAGAGTGGATGAGGATCTGCATTTAGTGATGTGGGTGTGTGTAAGAACACATAGCTGATAGACCAAAAAATAAAATAAAAGAAAGACAAGGAACACAATATTTACGAAAACGAAACGTCCACTGATTTTATTGAATGAAGTATGCAAATGAAATGACAGCCCGTAACAAGCACACCATTGTGCCCCGGGTAAGGCACATGGCTTGAAAGTTTTATCGTTCAATAAATTACAAATTTAAATGCAACAACACAGTAATAGTATTTACTCCTGACTAAAGGAGATAGGGATAACATCTTCAGCTTTCCAATTATTGAGTCCAGCACCCACAGTAGGAAAAATCCATGTATCCAAGTTGTAGTCTTCATCATAGTCTCCCACAGCATTGATAACCCCTTGATTAGTGACATGAGCAGCACGAGCACGACGAACAGCCTTCTGGGACTCTGCAGTGAAACCCAAACCAAACTTGTCAGACTTGTATGGAATATCAGGAAGCTGACCCCAAATAGTACAACCACCTTCATCCACCACAGCTCTAGCATCATTGAGGGAGGCCATTGCCATTGTTGGAGGTTTTCTGGTGACAACAGGAACTTTCTTCACAGCAGGAGGAGCTACATGATCATTAACAACCCAGGGAACCACTTCAAATGACTGACACGGAGTCTCAATGTATTCACCTTCCACTTCCAGATACTTGAAAGTGTTTACATGGCTGACAAAGTATTCTTCTTCTCCATAGACAGGATATCTCAACTTTTGGTGCAATGTAGAGGTCACAGCTCCTGCCCCATGGATCCAGGGACGACCAAGCAGACAAGAGTATGAAGGACGAATATCCATCACATAAAATGTAGCAGTAAACACCTGAGAACCAACTTGAATTGGAAGATCAATTTCCCCATGCACTACTCTTCTAGAACCATCAAAAGCTTTTACCACAATATTGCTGGGCTTCAGCACAGTATTTTCAGGACTCAGCTTGTTCAGGACTTCCTTAGGCAACACATTCAGAGAGGAACCATTGTCTATCAGCACATGAGACAGGGTAGTGCCCCTGCATTCAATTGAAATATGCAAGGCCCTGTTATGATCTCTCTTGGCAGGGGTCAAATCAGCATCAGAGAATCCTAACCCATTGTCATAGGTCAGGTGGGCAACACAGTTCTCAAATTGGTCAACAGAAATTGCACTGGGTACATGAGCCATCTTCAGAAACTTGATCAATGACTTGGCATGAGCCTCAGAACATAATAATAGGGAGAGCATGGAAATCTTTGAGGGAGTATGCCCCAACTGATCAACAATGTCATAATCACTCTTGCGAATGATTTTCAATACTTCTTCCATCTGCTTAGAGAGATCATCAGCAGCTGGCACATCAGTAGATACGGGCTCAATAACAGGACCTTTGCCCCGAGCATCAGTGGTGGAAGTAGCAGCAGGAGTAACTGCACTCTTAGAAGCAACTGGAGGAGAGAAGACTCTTCCACTACGAGTGATCTTGCTAGATCCAGCAATATTATCAATGTCAACAGGCACATCAGGTAAAGGCTCCTGCTTGACACCATGGATGTAAACATCAGACCCATAGTGCCAAGGCACATCTTTGTCAGATGTATAAGGAATAGGACCAGGAGTGGTAATGATCAGAGGAGCCACTCTGGCTTCAGCAACAACTTTCACAGGACCTTCAGCAGTAATCTTGATTGGGCCCTGATGAGTGATTTTGATGGGACCCTTTGAAGTGATTCTCACCGGTACTTTGTCAACCATATCAACCTCTTCAATCTTCTTACCCCGAGTCAGATGATCCACCATACTTTCTACAGATGCTGGTCTTCTTTCAAACACTATGGTATACTTATCCATAAGACGTTGAATTCCATCTCTCAGAATGAAGCAACTATCTGGCTTATAGGTACAATACAGACAATCTTCACGACAACCTGGAAAGATCCCAGCTTGTACTAACCTCTTTTTAATAACAGACAATGGTGTACTCAACTCCATTACTGAATAAACATGCAAGTCTTCATCAATGGCATTGACAGTCTTCTCGTGATTTGGCATTGGAGCTGTAATCACATTTGGAGTACCTGGTGGATCAAACTCAATTTCTCCAGCATCAATCATATCTTGAATTTTGTTCTTCAAGACCCAGCAGTTATTAGTGTCATGTCCTGGACAGTTTGAATGATATGCACATCGTGCATTGGGATTGTACTTGGGAGAAGTAACATTGGGATTCTGAGGAGCCTCCCTCAGGGTAATAAGTTCAGCTTTCAACAAATGTTGCAATGCCTGAGCCATTGACATGTTGATCTTCGTGAACTGTCTTCTAGCCCTCTATTGGTTGCCTTGAGGCTGCTCTGTTGTTGCAGGAGTTGGATTTGAAATATGAACTGCACTAACAGACTGATGCCTTCTGTTACGATCAGGTTGACCATAAACAGCATTGGATTCCTTCTTCCCAGTGGGAGGCTTCTTTGCAACACCTGATGAAGAAGTGCCCACTTGGATCTTACCACTCTTGATACCATTCTCTACTCGCTCTCCTGTCATGATCAACTCAGTGAAGCCAGATGATGAGCTTCCAATGAGATGACTGTAAAACGGACCGTTCAGCGTACACATGAACATATCAACCAGCTCCCTGTCAGTCAAAGGGGGTTGAACTCTTCCAGCTAAATCTCTCCACTTTTGAGCATACTCTTTAAAACTTTCTTTGGCACCCATAGACATGCTCTGAAGCTGCATGCGAGTGGGGGCTAAGTCAGCATTGTATTGATACTGTTTGTAGAAAGCTTCAGCAAGATCATTCCAGTCTCTGATGTTGACACTCTCCAACTGATAATACCACTCCAGCTGAGCTCCAGATAAGCTCTCTTGAAAGAAATGGATCCACAGCTTCTTATCAACAGTGTGAGGTTGAATTCTTCTGACATAAGACCTCAGATGCAGTTTGGGACAAGAGACCCCATCATAGACAACAAATGTAGGAACCTTGAAACCAATGGGTATGACTACCCCAGATATCAGACTCAAATCCTCAAAATCAAGCCCAGATGATTTCTGCAACTCCATAGCATCCATTCTATCCACCAGCATCTTGAATTTGTCTTCATTAGGCTCATGGTAGTAATTAGCCTCAGAATCAGAGTCTCCCATAGTGTTGTGGAGACTGCCTCTCTCTTTCTCAGATTCCTCAGATTCATAGTCTTCAACCTCTTCCTTGGTCTTGACAGGACCTTTGAACCTTCTTCCCATGTTGAGCAACCCAACAGACCTTCTAGTCTTCTTAGTCTTCTTGGCCAGCAGTGTCTTCAATTCATCCTGCCCCTTGGACAGGTTCAAGATCAGCTCTTGGAACTGTGCATTTTGTGCCTGAAGATCCTTAACTGATTGTTCAAGTGCCATTGCTGAAATAAACAGCGAGAAGGTGAGAAACCTGTGCATAATTATAAACCTGTGATGCAATGAAATGATATGGGAATGCATATGCAATGTTTTCAAGGACCGCAGGATTTAAATTTGCTTAAACACACAAGAAAGTAACTTTTTATTAGTAATAACTTGTTTTGCCTTTTAGGCTTACAAAAAAAATGAAAGTGAAATAAGTACAAAAGATGGGGTTTTAAGTCTCCCATGGACGTTTCCTCTTTGTGTTGAGGTATGAGTTTAGATTCCGCTCCTCATGAAGTTGCTTTGTTAACTCTAGGATCCTTGCTTGGCTTGTTTTGTAATGAGCCTCGAAAGTATCCCTTTGCTCCTTCAGTTGGATCCATGATCTCTGCAAGTCTTCCATATCAGTAGGCATGTCTGGGTGAAGGATGGTATAAGCAGTGTCTCCTTCAGCAACAGGTTCCATGGTAACTGGTAGGACGGCAGGATATGGCATCATGAGTGTCTGAGCACGAGATCGTACCCATCTGAGATAAGCCTCCATAGGAATAGTGTACTTAGGCTCCAGTGTCTTACTGTCAACCCTGTTTACCTTTCCCCAAGCTCGTATGAATCTCTGACGGTAACCCTGAAGATCGTTGTCGTAGTCAAATACAATGCCCTGAATCAACATGTCATGTGGACCATCACTCCGGGCGTAACCAAACTGTCGTAAAGCTAGAGAGGGGTTGTAGGTGATGCCTCCTCTTATGCCTAGTAGTGGCACATTAGGAAACTCTCCACAACGGTCAATGATAGTGACATTCTCCATAGATCTGGAGCACCAATGGATGTCTGAGTGAGAAAGTGACATGATCCTCTTGGACCATCTGAACCCTTGCTCATTCTTCATTACTGAGCGAGGAAGGTGAGAAATAAACCACCTAGAAAGCAAAGGTATGCAGCACATCAAAGTTCCTCTTGCCTTTGTAGTACGGGTGTGAAGAGAATGCAGGATGTCTCCAAGCAATGTAGGCACTGGATTGTGACTCAGGAAAATGTTGATGGCATGAACATCTATGAACTGATCTGGATTGGGGAACAACACTAAGCCATATATCAGCAAGGCTAAGATTTCCTCAAAAGCATCATAGCTCATGGCCTTCAAGAACATTTGAGCTTTATCCATTAATACTTTGGTAAGAATACCCTTGACTCCACTTCTCGTCTCTAGAACAATGTCAGACTTCTTCAGATGTAGAGCTGCAGCAATAACCTCTGGTTTAAGCTCCTTCTCCAAGCCTGTGAAGGGTCTTTGATCAAGAACAGGTATGCCCAGAAGTTTAGAGAACTCCTCCATGGTAGGAACCAGCTGATAGTCGGGGAATGTAAAGCAGTGGTGCTTAGGGTCAAAGAACTGAAACAGCACACTCATCATGTCTTCACTGAACCCTGAAGTGACTAGATCCAATAGGTGACCATGTCTCTTGTTGAACCTGGAATGATCAGACATTTGAGAAACCAACTCTTTAAGCTTGGGAGGTATGCTCACAAAGTTGATCCTGATGGTGTTTCTACGAGCAGAAGCCATGACCTGCAACAAAGAACAAAAATAAATCCCTTGGTCCTTGAAATGGTTAGGGAAAATGATATGCTCATGATGCATGATGATGTCATGATGTTATGCTCAATCACAAACATGTGGCACACACAAACAAGTCACACCATAGCCCTAGGTTTAAAGGCTTGCATGAGGTTTAAGGTAAGTACCCTCCCCTGAAGTTAGATGGTTCATCCTGTCCTACGAAAGTAACCAGGTTCTAAGGGATCTCAATATCATTGATCCTTCACAAGGGTGGTTGATCAGAAGGCAACTTACTTGCCAACCAAAACCCTCCAAGTTTAAGATCTCAATGAGCGTAGTATCGAGTGTCAACCAACTTCAGTCTGTACCAAAGCCGGTTACCTCACTACTTTCTAAAGGCCAAGATGAGTTAACTAGGGTTCTAAAAGTTAGTTAGTGCATTGACAACATATGGCAGCCTCATATTATCCTCAACTTGACTTAAGGAACATAAGCACCAACCAAGAAGTCGCACTAACTATGGCCACCAGATCAACCGTATCGATATACGTCGTACAGTTTCCTTGGTCTATTGCCATTTACCTAAGGTACACTAGATCCGGGTTAGGATCTTTCACACATAAGAGCACCCAACAGATAAGTATAAAGCAAACAAGGCAAACAATTTAAAGTGATCTAATTCCTAAGGGTACCCCTCTTAAATTAATTCCCCAGCAGAGTCGCCAGTTCTGTAACACGGTGGGAGAACTGACTTTAGTTATGTTGCGGATAGCAAGAGTCGCCACCGACTTTTATTTTATCCAAAGGAAAGGTTATAAAAGAACAGGAAAGACCTTAAGAGAATGTTTTGGGTCCGGGGGGTAGGTTATGAAAAGGGAAGGTGTTAGCACCCTTTTCATCCATGGTTATCCATGGGCTCTTAGGTACTTAAGCTCACTTTAAATTGTTTTTGAAAATGTAATGTGTGAATAGAAAAATTTTCAGAATAGTTTAATAATAATCCATGTACGGATGTGTAAAAAAAACTTGTTTGAAAATTTGTTTGAAATTGTTAAGTTTGAAAATTTTTTGAAGTGAGCAAGTACATAAGAGGAACCTACCCTAATGTTTAAAGTCTTTCTTGTTCTTTTTCCTTTCCTTGGTAAGACTATCCCTACTATTAAGGAGTAGGTAGTCATTACCTTGGATGTTAAGGGACATGTGAGGGACAATCTAGTTATGAAGGCAACTGTGGGGTGTAATAAGCATACGGGAGGGACTATCATCATTTATTCAAAGGGACTCGATTCGTATAGGCAACCATGAGGGACTTGATGATTTTTCTTTTAGGGACTTGCTTTATACACCCCACTTGACCATTATTCGTAGGCAACTTGAGGGATAACCTTAGAAATGTGAGACGGCGATTAAAAATCGACTTACGTGTGTGTGAGTGTTTATTTTAATTATCTTATGATTAAAATTATCTAAATTTATTTTAATATAACATACATGTTTTACACTCCCTAATTACTAACCAAAAATAATTAAATAATTACAAATTTTACATCCAAGAAACAATTACAAAATTATAATAATAAGCAAAATAATTAAATAGCAAAAATAAATAAAATATAAATAAATAAGCAATAAACAATAATAAAGAAAAATAGGGGGTTAGTGATAAATAATAATATTAAATAATAAGCAAAATAAAATAAGAGAGGTTAGTGAATAATAAAAATTAATTGAAATAATAATAACATATAAAATTAATAAAGCAAAATAAATTATATGATTAGTGATAACAATAATAAACAAAACTTAAATCAAAATATAAGAATAAGAGGTTAACTATTTAATATAAACAATTATATAGAAAAAACATAACCAAACAATTATTTTTTTTAATTTGCAAATTATTAAATTATTATTTTTTTAAATATATTATAATTATAAAATTTAATTATTATAAACATATATTAACATTTATCTTTTAAACAATATATACATGTTATAAAAAAAATAGGTTTAAATATCATATTTACAATGTTAATCATGTTTATAAAAATTTAGTTCTATTAATTATTATATTTACAAATTATTTTAAATCATATACAAAAATATAATTATTATAAATTAAATTGTTTCTAAACATTAAAAAGAAAATAATTTGAATTTCAAGTATATAAATAAATTAGAATTATTTTAAATATCACAAATTAGAAAATAAATATAATTAGGGTTTAATTGGAAAAGATTTTTTAGGGTTTGAGAATTTGGGTTTATTTATATACAAAATTTATTCTAATTTATATATACATATTATATATTAAACACAAAATAGAAAAAACATAATTTATAAAAATATATTTTTGAAATTAAAGATAACATACATATTTTATTATTATTTTCATTGTTTTAAAAACATATATAATGTATTTAATTTTAATATTATAACACTTAAAAACAAATAAGAAAAAAAAGTGTGGAAACTTACCTGGCTGGGTTTTGAACCCAGGCCAGCTTGATTTCCAGCAATAAGAACAACCATCAGGCCACTGGCGCGCAGGCAATAAATGAGGAGGAAGAGTTCCTTTTGTTGCTTGCTTGCGAAAATCCAGAAAAATAAGAAACAAAAGGCCTGGGGTGGGAGTTGAACCCAGGTCCTTTGATCATTCATACGCGTGCCTTACCGCCCGGCTAGAAGAGCCCATCTGGCTATTGAATGGCAAGAATACATAATATATTATGTTGGCCTTTATCCTGAAAAAATTAACAAAAACAATGCCTTTGGCCAGGAATCGAACCAAGGTCTTCACATCATACACAGGCAAAGCTTACCACCAGGACGCACGCGCGTGTGTGATAACAAAACAACAACACAACATAAAATATATTATCATTATTTGAATTTCTGGGCGCGCGGGAACAACCTTCTTCTTCCTTGAGACCTTCGAATTTTCTTGCGAAAATAACTACAAGTTTTCCTGCGAAAAAATTATTCCCAGCAAAACCTACAAACATCAACAATCAACAAAACTGTACGATTTTGCAAAATTAAAACCATCATCATGATCCAGACATTCACACGATTAGTTCCATGTTTTTAGAATTGATTTATATTCACTAAATCAAAAGTCCCTAAACCTAGGTCAAAACCCTAATAATGGCATCTCACGAATTAGGTACTGGTTCTTGATCTTTCCTGCCCAGAAACAGTCTACACAACATCATAAACAACATTAGACAATCAAAATTCATTTAAATGCAGTGAATTATGGTAATCGAAAAAAAGTTTCAAGCATGAACAATGCTTCGGGTTTATCATTAGGGCATGGTTTGAATGCTTGTGAATGATGATTCATGATCCATGATGTCCAAGGAAGCCAACCATGTTCTCAAAATACCTTGTAATGCTCTGAATTGGAAAACCCGAATGTGACTTTTGGAAGATTTTTTTGAATGATGAACTTACACTATGGCTGCTGGATTTCGTGAATGGGTGTTAGGTTTGTGTTAAGCATATATACATGAGTGAATTAGGTCAGAAAAACTCATTGGTTATGTGGATATTTGATCCAAAAAAGATTGAAAAAGATGGTGTTGTAAAATTCAAATATTTGATCATGAAGACTTGCTATCTTTGGAGATTTTTCATAATTTTTGTATCAATCACACTTAAATATGATTTAAGACTTTCTAGAAATAAAATTAAAATTTATTTTCATGATTTTATATTTTATTTAAATTTAAAATGATTTTAAATATAATAAATCATAATAAATTAATTAAATAAAATAAAAAATATGAAAATATTATGGAAATTTCGTGCATGATATTATTGTATGGGTTGGATCATAATTTGGCCAGCCCATTTGGAGAAAATTGCTTTTAGGCCTCCATTTTCAATATAAACCATCACAAAATTGTCCAACTTTGCAAGAGCACATCTCCCTCAATTTTAAAGGTATGAGGGTGTTCTTGGACTTTTTGGAAAGCTTGAAGAGTCCTCTAAACAACCCCATTGGTTTCAGATCCATATCATTTACCAATCTCAAGTTATGCCCTTTTGAAGTTGTTGACTTTTTGTTGACTTTTGAAATGACCTATAATGTCTTAGATCATATCTTTCAAATGAAGCATTTTTGGGCTTAACTTTCAACATCAAAGTTGTAGAGAATTCAATTTCCTTCAAAATGAGCTTTGGATGGAGACTTGGTGATGAAGTATGTGAAAGTTATGCCTGGTCAAAGTTCAGTTGACTTTTACTGAGGAAACCCTAATTTAGAAACTCCTGATTATTGATGATCTGGAATCTCCTTGATGAATCATGATCAACCCTTGATCAAATGATGAATTTTACTTCATATACTTGATGTTGGCAAAAAAATCATGAAGTTTGACTTTGGTTTGACCACAGTTGACTTCAGTTTGACTTTTTAACTGCATTGACTGATTTTGACTTATCTGATCATCTGACTGAGCAAACTTTTGAGAAAAGTCTTGAAACTTGTCATGGGGGTTCTTATACACATATAAGATGTTATGAAGCTTACTTGAAGTATTGGAAGTCCATTTAGCCTGATTAAAGTCAAAACCCTAGTTTTGGATGCACTGCTTAGGAGGTGCATTGTCTGAGGGAATTGTCAACTCCTTTGACCAATTGTGAACTTTGTGAACCTTGTGAATCTTCATAAAGTGTCTTGTGAACCTCATGGGAGGTATTGTGAAGCTTGTGAACCTTGTGAACCTCATGAAGTGGCTTTGTAGACCTCATGAACCTCAGGAGAGCTTTGTAATCATTGTGAATCTTGTGAACCTTGTGAACCCTCATAAAGTAACTTGTAGACTTCATGAACTTCATGAAAGGTCTTGTAAATGTTGAGAAGCTTGTGAACCTTGTGAACCTTCAAGAAGTGACTTGTAGACTTCATGAATCTCATGAAAGGTTATGGAAGTGTTGGAGAGCTTGTGAACCTTGTGAACCTTCAAGAAGTAACTTGTGGACTTCATGAACCTCATGAAAGGTTATGGAAATGTTGAGAAACTTGTGAACCTTGTGAACCTTCTTAGAACACAAAGTCTTGTATTGTGAGGGCAAATTTTGGGGTGCAACACTCTCCCCTGAGCTCTTGGTTTTCCTGCTCGAGTCTTTCCATCCTCCTGCGACGGTCGGCTCCGGTTTTGTATGGACGAAACAGTTTGACGACTGGGTAAAAAGACACGCATGAGCCTCATGTTTTATCAAAATGCAGCAAATGATAGAAATGCATGAATGCCATGCCACAAAATGTTAATTTCAGGAAAAACAATCACCAATATCAAAATTCAAATGTGCAACATTCAAAACATCACAGAGGTCAAGGACTATAGGAAAAACTCCAAACTTCATTCATTCTTAAATAATCAAGACTTAAAATATCAAGTACAAATATTCTGGTTTGTTAACTATTACAAAAATAACACCAATTCTCTTCTGAAATGAACAAAATAAATAAAGCAAAATAAATTACAACTGTAAGACTAATTCTCGGGTCTCTGGGTACTGCATTCTTTCACCTCTTCCTTGAAAGTCTTCAACATGTTTTGGCACATTGAGAGAAAGTAACTCACAGCTGGGTAGGATCCATCGTCTTTGAATTCCCCTCTTGCCATAGAGAGTCAGAAAGGTAGCTCTTCTACCTGCAAGTTGCACCATTCGATAAGCTGATTAAGCTTATCTCGGTACATGTCTCTTTCCTTGATTCGATCTTGTACAACTTGCTGGTATCCTTGGAAGTGACCCCGCACCTCATCTCTTGCTGATTCCCAAATGTCGCGATCCTTGGTCAAAGCCTCATATTGTTCCTTCCAATACCGGGCGTTTCCTTCGGCGCGATTCACCTCTTGGCATTTGGAATCCCAATCTTCCACGGTGAACCGTGAGACATTCATGGCCTGCACCTTAAGCTCATATTCCTGATTCGAACTTCTCACTGCCTCCTCAAGTGTCGCGGTAAGCTCTGCAATCTTCTTCTCGAATTCAGCTCTTTCGATCTTTGCCTTTTTAGTCGCCTGGACATACCAATCCTCGTTATTCGCGCTCTTCCGGCAAACCCTGTTTAAATCCTCCTTCAAGTGGACCACCGTTCCATAAGTCTGATCCAGACACCCTTTAACATTATTCTTCTTTCGCTCTTCTTCGTTGGCCTTTTCTTGAATTGCTTCGACTTGAATAGTTTTACGAGCCAAGTCATACCTCAATTCATTCCTTTCGTGGGTGACCCGGTGCAGTTTTGAACTGAGCTCTTCGTTTTCTTTCCCAAGATTGGCTACCTTCATTCGAAGTTCCTCTACTTCTTCAAGGGATATTGGTTCATGCACAGGAGGCTTGGGGAGTGCTTCTCCAGAAAAGGGTAGTTTGATGATTTGGACTCTTTCAAGAACCCACTGGCGGTAGGGTATCCTGACCACCCCATCTCTTTTCCTTAGCTCGGAGCCTTTGGTGTGAACTTTTTCCCAAGAACGACAAATCCTGAAGAGTAATGCTGGATCATTCACACCTCTATCGTGAAGTATCATTTCTTCCAATTCGGCGTCTTCGGGTTTCCCTAGCATAGGGTATTCGTGCTGCCGTATAGGCAAAATGGGATTATAGCTAATGCACCCTTTTGATCCCATTAGTGGCACATTTCTGAAGTTCCCACAGCTCATAATGATTCGGTCAACATCCAACTTGTTGGGATACCAGGCAATGTCTCTTTCAGTGAGGGAAGCTAGCATTTGGGACCATTCTCCGCCTGTCATCTTGGGAATTAGAGCATTGCGTTTGAAAACGTGAGATGTGAGCCATTTATACAGCAATGGGAAACAAAAAGTCAAAACAGCACCTTTCTTCTCGTGACGGAGGTGGAGATTATAGAACACGTCTGCCAATAACGGATATACTGGGCTTCGATCTTCTTTCCAAACCGCCCAAAATATATTAATCGCTGTCGTATCAATGAAATCTTCGAAAGTGGGAAATAAAACCAGATCGTAAATGAGGAGAGCCAATACATTGACTAAAGCAGCCCATTGACGTTCCTTTATTAATTTCTTACTTTCCTGCTCTAAAAACAGCCTATGGAAACCCCAAAACTCCCGCTTTTGCTTCCAGTTAGCTTTAGCTGTGGCAATGGGGATCTGAAGAGCTTCTGCTACTACCTCCACCTTAAGATCCCGACTGACGAGGGTGTAAGGTGCCTTTCCTTTCATAGAAAATCCCAAGAACCCTTCAAATTCTCCCAGAGACGGCGTTAGCTGAAAGTCCTGAAACAAGAAGCTTCGCATCGACGGATCATAGAATTGGGCCAAAGCGGTGAGACCCGGGATTTGTACGTCGACTTCCAGAAGATGAAGCACTTGACCAAACCTTACTTCGATAGCCCTTTTGTAGGAAGCAGGCATTTTCTCTAAGCAGTCCATAAGAACAGTGGTGTTTGGTGAGAAAGCTTTTAGCTGTAGAGTCCTCCTTTTCCCTGAACTCATGACTGTTTTGAATGCGAAACAACAAATAGATGTGTTTTCCTGAAATAACAAGATGTGCAAGTTATGATGCATATGCTACATGATTATGAATGCACAAAGCTGGATCCGGGATAACAATGGGAGCTCGGAACTCCTAAAATGTAGGCTCTAGAGGGTCGGTCTATATCTTTCTACCCATAATGCCCACTCACAGGGTAGCTTTTATGGTGATGGTATAAGGATACTCAAGGTCACGGACGTTTATCGTACTAACGCCCCGCCGCAGGCTAGCTGCATTGTGACGATAATAACGATAAGGTCTACCTTGAGTGGAGTTCTCATGCTAGGCGTGCAAGGAGCGAATCCTTGGAGCCTAACATTACACAACTACCAAAATTGAAACAGGTTCTAGGGGGACCCAGAATCACAGCCCTTTCATGAATCAGGTCCCGCGACAGACTAGCTGCGTTGTGACAAGATCTATGAAAAGTCTAACTATCTGGGGGAGCTTTCATGCTAGGCGTGCAAGGAGCGAGTCCTTGGAGACTAACACTAATAACATCCAATTCTAACTTAGGTGTTCCCTCTTCTTTTTCAAAACTCAAGTACAAATTCATACCCGTGATAAACCAAGATCCAACAGGCAGATATAAATGAGCAAATAAATAAGAAGGAAGCAACAGATAAAATACCAACAACAAATAAAGAAGACAATCAAACAAGTCAGCAAACAAACGCAACTATCCTAAGCTAGGCTCGACTCTCTTATGCATAAGGCAATTAATCCCCAGCAGAGTCGCCAGCTGTCGAACCTCGAAAAATACGATCTTAAAATAAACAACAGAGTCGCCACCTAATTCTATTTATTCTACGAGAGAAAAGGGAGATATAGACACAACCTAAATAAAGGATAAGAATGGTCAACGAAATCACTAATCTAAGTTCGGGAGTCAGTTACGCAAGGGGAAGGTATTAGGCACCCCTCACGTCCGTTGTACTCAACGGGAACCTCTTAGTCTAGTTTGCGCTTAAAATGTTAACTTGTATTATTGTCTTCTTTTACTGATTAAAGTTTGTTAAGATTACTTTTAAGGAAATATTTTATTATTATTCGGTAGGGAGAAAGGCTTAAGTTTTTAATTATTGTGACGGAGAGATAGTTAATTTTTATTTATTGTGCTCGCGAAGGATTAAAATCCCCGTGCCTACGTATTCCCCTGTGCAATGGGAAAGTCAGAGCTTCGTAGTTCGTGCTACTACGATTTGTGTTTTTTAATTGAACGATTGTTTGAAAATGCATTCTACTGCTAAGCGTTGGCTTATTTTCTCACGATAGGAGGCTGAAGCGCTAGCTTGTTTGCAAGATAGAAAGATTTAAACAATATTCGTTTTGAGAAAAGATGTTTGATCTTTGTTAAAGATGTTTTAAAACGAGAGGGCGAATGAACCACGCGTGGGGCTAGCCCATGTTGCGGTTGCATTCAAGAACGTGCGGAATGCGAGACTCCGGAGTTCAGTTACTCGTTAATTAATTATAAAAATGATTTAAATTTGTTGGTATACGAATGGTGATTGAACCAACGCGTGGGGCTAACCCATTTGCAGTTCAATCCAGAACATGCGGAATGCTAGACTCCGGAGTTCCTTTTTCCGTAAATTAATTAAGATGAATTGAATTGTTTTTATACGAACAGTGATTGAACCAACGCGTGGGGCTAGCCCATTTGCGGTTCAAACCAGAACGTGCGGAATGCTAGACTCCGGAGTTCCTTTTTTCCGTAAATTAATTAAGATGAATTGAATGTAGTGCAGATGGCGATCACAAAGTGACCGACTTACGTGTGTGCAAAAGAAAGCTTATGAAGTTATCCGGTCTATTTTTAAGAGTGTTTATTTGGCGTTGGACCAAACGATGAACTTTTCTTTCGAATGATTATCTTAAACGTGAGTGTATTCGCTTTGATTTCGACCAGTTGTAACGAAAAATGTGAAAAATGACAAATAGGTCCATATGAGTCATATATTGTCAACGCGTGACCAACAGTGGTTAGAAGCAGAAACATACAACACACGCATAAATAAATAAAGAATCAAAATATAAATAAGGGACCTTTTTTTTCAAAAAAAATCATATATTTTTGAAGAAATAAACAATAAGTTTAAACAGTTATTATTATTAATAAGCCAAAAGTATTTATAAAATAAAAAAAAAATCTTAAGAGTTTTTGTTAAAAATTTTATGAAATAATAGTAAAAGAAATAAACTAAAATAAGTAAAAAAAACAACACACGGTGACACTTGTCACCGGCTCTTCCTAAACCAACTAGAACAAAGAAAACAGGGCGGCCAAAATACCCAATGAAGGGACAGGTTGTACTTTGGACAAACAAAACACTCAGTCCCATTTTTTCAAGAAAAAAAACTCTTGAGAACTCTTCACCTTCTCTCTCGAATTTCTCCTTCACAATCCCTCAACACGCTCTCACGTTCTCTCATCTCTCTCTGATTTCATATCCTTCTAAGAAAACCTCATGGTATCCTCACCATCAACCTAATCCCCTAATCGTGAAAACCCTAGCCCCAAATTCATCAATTGCTACGAATCAAGGTCGTCAACACACAATCAAAGGTCGAGCAATCAGGTAACCAGCAACAATCATCGAATAGTGAAAGAGTACAATCAGGAGAGCATAAAGAGAGAAATAGTTACCAAGCGCTAACGCTGAAGATGCGGAAAAACAGTATTGAGTCCTCCCTGCCGTGAAACGCGTTCGTGTTCCTTCTCCCTTCCCTCTTCTTTTGTGTGTTGCTTTCTTGTTGATGAGATTTTTTTGTATTTCTGAATCTTTGCGGCGTTTTAAATTTTGCTTCCGGCTAGGGTTTACGTTTTTTTGCTTTGAAAACTTTTTTGAAAGTTTTAGGTTTTTTCTCTTGATGCCGCCCCCTTTTCAATTTGACCTAAACCATCTCTTTATAGTGTGATAGATTAGGGTTTCCCGTTTGAAAATCCAAAAGGTTCATCCTTTTTGGTGTCATATCTGTTTTGCCTTTACCCTGTGTTTTAAACAGCTTTTTGCCGATTTCGTGAATGTTTCGATTTCGTAACCTGCTGCTGTTTCTGTTTGCTTGTCCTTATTGCTGTACCGATTTGACCTGGTTTCTTCTGGTTTGAAGTGAACTGAATTAGTTTAGTTTGAACTAACAAATTTACTCTCTCGTCCTTTTTTTTTTACCTTTGTGAATTTATCCCTTTTACCGCTTGTTACCTCATTCTGGCTTTGGCTTGAACTTGTTTTCGCAGGTGAAGGTTCAGCTGTATTTCCAGTACCGGTGCTATTGGCAGCTCCAGAGGAAGAAGCTTGCTTACGTTTTCTGTTACTCTGCTGCAGTTGATGTTGCTGCTGCAATTGCTCTTGCTGCTGAGATAATGATTGTTGTGATGCCAAAAGATATTGGTTTTGTGCTGTCAAATTAGGCTTCTGAACTTGTACACCCAAACCAGGCCTTAGTTGATCAATTCCAGTTAGCGGCCATCCCTTCAACGGGAGACCTGCAACTCCTTAGTTTAATTCTGCACTGCCTTGATGATTTGTTGCTGATTTGAAGAAGAGCCATCCTATATGCATCAATAAAAGCTAGAGATGTCTCTGAATCCATTAAGTGGGGGTGTTTCATTCGCTCTTCATACATTTTCGTGGCCAACACACTAGCAAGGTATTTTTGTTATTATTATTGCTAGAAAACTTGATAGTAACCACTCCTACGACTATTGCTGTTGATGTTGTTTCTTGTTCTTGTTGTTCAGCTTTCGTTCTTGCAATTTCACGAGATGGTGGACCGCGTAATTGGCTACGAAAGCTGATGGATTGGGTATTATCTCGGCAGCAGTTGTTATGGCTGTGTTTTTTTTTGTACGAATGATTGGAATCTCACAGATTCGATCCTCTCCTTCTCCATGATTAACGGAGTCAAACTGCGGATACGGAGATATGTCGCTGCCATTGTCCTCTTCTTTTTTTTTAAATTAGAAAAGAAATGTTGCTAACCCTTGAGGCTTACCGTCGGTTCGGCTGGATTGTTTTGCAGAGTGGAGATAGAAGCGTATAGAAAAGCCTGTCTAGATGGGGATGCTACCGCAGGGGATTCCTACTGTTCCAAAGGGCTCTTTCCCATTCTCATGTAAGCTTCTTGAAATGGCAAGTTCAAACAGGTTTTAACTTAGCTGCATTTGTTGTATTTTTTCACATTTCTGAATTTTCAATATGCTTTGATCCTTGAGACTCCATAAACTTCACTAATACATAACCAGTAGGTGTTGCCAGGCTTGACTTGATGGTGCAGAGGCTGCGGGTGACGGATTTTGGGGCTTGACTCGAATTTCTAGTAGTCGTGGAACCTTGGCAAAGAATTCAGGAACTTGGGCTTTACATTTCTTCCCATGGTCTGGTTTGTTTTTTCTCTGAGTGACCTTATTTTTTACAGACTTCGATTGATTCAGAGGCTCCGTCAAGCTTCTGGACACCAATTCTAGCATGAAATCTCTAATGAATCAATTGAATTTGTTGCTCAATTACACTTCTTAACAGCTCTTATGGCAGGTGGATTGATTGCCATGTCATGATCAAACTTCTCGTCAATCTGCAAAGAGAATTGAGAAATAGTTATTATAGGAGTTGATTGTCTGTCTTTAGATTGATAGCTCTTGAAGAGTGCCTTTGACTGAACTAATTCTTCTCAGTATGCCTTGTGAAGGGACACATTTGCATTGTTTGGACTGGAGTTGCTAAGAGTATATTCAACAATGCCCTTGCGCTGACATGAAGGTAACAGCTAACAATCACCAATTTCTATTGTGAAAATACTACGGGCTTCGCCCTTGCCGTCACAACGAAGCATTCAGACCAGGGTTAGGAACATTCATAGCAGAGCGAGGAATTCGACATTTCATGGTAATTATATCGTCGTCCATTACCTTCATTAGAATGCTTCAGACACTACTGAATTGGACATCTGTGGTTCCACTTGGATTTGCTAAAATGACTGTGTTATCTTGCAGGAACTTTCAGAAGGTGGCGGGCTACGTAAATGAACACGGAAGCTGGCAGATATGTGTTACTCTTGGTGGATTTTCATGACCTCTCCATCCGCAACAGATGACCGAAGCAATCGTGGGGGAAACTGGTCGACCAAAACATGTGAAACTCAAACAAATATTACTCTGAACTTTTGTCCTTCATTCTGATTGCATAATTTCTGTTTCCTGGATAAAATGAGTTGATCTCTACTTGTTGGATTTGAGAAGTGATCCCATCTTTCTTGCAAGATAGGCTACATTCTCAACACTAATCAAGACACCATTGGTTTGGCTGTGTTATTTTATAGGATGGAGATGAAAGTGTGTAGAAAGACTTTGACTAGCTGGTGATGCTGTCATAGTGAAGATTAAATCCTTGGCAGCCCGAACAGTATCCAATTTCTTTTGCAGCGAGAACATCTCATAGTGGTAGGAGAATAACCAAAGAAGCATTGTATGCCATTGACTTTGTAACAATGTAATTGTAACAACTTCAACCTTGTTTGTCATCATGAATTGACTTTCATTGCTCTTGTAACATCTAGACTTATTCTTTGGGATTAAAAATGATGATGCTAATCTTGGACTTAAAAGAATCCCTCCTTTTTTATTACTATCTTGAATTCAACTAATTTGCCCTTGCAAATCATTTGTCAAGTTTGAATAACCTTGTTTACTTCAAAACCGACTCTCAAAGGAATGCGTTTCGAACCACATATATTACTTTATCAACGACCCGTAAACTCCTCAAAACAAAAAGGCAATATTTCAAGACGTCTTAAAAATAACAATAAATTCGTGATTTGAAAGACTTGAGTGAGGGTAAGCAAAGACTTTTTCCTCAAGTCTTAGATAAAGTGACTTCCTTCCAAAATAAAACTAACCATACTTAAATCTTTATTCCGAACACACGATTGCATGTTATGTAGCCGTAGAAGTAATAATCTTGATTGCAATGTGTTTTCTAATCCTATCTCGCATCCTGAATTATTCTCTCAACGAAACGAATCTTGAAACCCGAACTTGAGAACCTGATGAACTTTGTCTCAATGTTGGGAAGTAAAGACCATCCTGAACATTTGATAAAGCACGATACAAGCACCTAAGATAAAAAATCTAAAGTCCACCTCCAAACTTCGAATGGGACAAGACCCCCGAAATTCCGTAAAACTAACCAAGAGGAATCCCAGATCCCAAACTTTGAGGAAAACAGAAAGTGAAAATATGGCTATGACTTAATATAAATGTGAATGCAAAGTATGAATGCAAAAGATCAAAACAAAAGAAAGGAGGGAAAATTTTGGGGTGCAACACATATACATAAGTCAACAACAAGCATACGTAACTCATCACAACAACAACATATTAAACAAACATATCAACCATGTTTAGATTCAAGTTATCTTATTGATCCCTACAGTTATAGGTATGACTTCTCTTTTACTATTTTCAACTATACAATCAATACGGACATCAAAATCATCAAAATTCACCAAAATAGAGGGCTGACACGGCCCCCCGTGTCACCTGACACGACCCGTGTCAGAGGCCTGCGCCCACGCCATCCAAAAACACAACATTTAGCCAAACACATTGGTCTGACACGACCCACCGTGTCAGTTGACACTGCCTGTGTCAAGTCCACTGTAACAAAAAAAATTGATTTATTAAAACGAGAGGGCTAACACGGCCCCCCGTGTCAGCGTGCGACAAAACCCCATTTTTCTTCCCAAACAGTTTCCTACTGCGATTTTTCTCTCAAAAAACCCAAAATTCAGTTCTTCTAAAGGCAAAATTGCATCAAAATGATCAAACAACATCAACACATAATCATTAGAATCACTCTAATTCATCATTCTATCTACCCTAACTCACTTTATATTATCAACATCAAAACCTCAAATTACTCAAAAAAACACAATCTAATATATTCATAATCCAGAATTACTCTTATCATCATCTATTTCATATAATTAGTATACAACAATAATGAATTATCAACTAATCCACTCAATTCATGTTCAAAAACCAAAACCCCAAACCCTTTAATCAACAACACAACCTAATTCATATTATAGAACTCTTAAGAGACGGAAGAATCCCACCCTTACCTTGGTTTTGATCATTCTCTGAAATGGTTGTTCAACTACTCAACAGAGTTTCAAATATCAAGAGATTAAGCTCATCACTGGTGCTCATACATAGGCTTCTATGATATCAAGCAAATGCTAACAAGCAAAATGTTAATGTTGAGATTGCTAATGCAACATACATGTTTGTCTCGATGTTTTTTTTTAATGTTTTTGAAAAGATTTTCACAATAGCATGTGACCGAATCACTAGCAAGGATGTGATATTCATTTTTTTTATAAATCCAACATAAATTTTGAGCATAGCTCATAGGAGTCGGGAAACACTATCTCATTGAATATGCTTTCGAAACAAACCCTACTTCAATTAGGACTTTCGAGGGTTGTAATGTGGTTTGGTTCACGCTTTTAGAAACAAAGGATAAAGGTTCAAAGTTTATTTGGTACCCATCCATTCTCCGTGATGTTCTTTGATCATATGTTCAGCTAAATTGACACATACATTTGTCTTGTATAAGTGAGGATGATGATCCAAGATTCGTTTTAAATGACAGTCATCTTATTTGTCATCTAGGGATATTGGTGACCCTTTTACTTTGGTATGGTGGTCACTAAGTCTTTTTTTGCTTGAGGATATGAGGAACTCCCTTGATTGACTTTCTCTTTTTGGTCCCTAAGTCTCCTATTTGGGTGTTCGACTTAACGGGATTTTCTTTTCTTTTTTTCTTTTTTTTTTAATCATTGGAAGGCTGAAAATTGTAACTGCCAAGTTGTTGGTTGTAGTGGATTCCCCGGTGGGATGTTTCATCTTATGATTTGAATGTGTAACCAGATTAACTGAACACTACCCTTCCCCAGGTTGAACATAAGGGTTTAGATCCGAAGGAAACTCCTACTTCTAGGCTCGAAATGGTTGACTAGGGATTAACTCCTTATTTCTCTAGTGTTTGGGGATTTGAAACAATGCATGTACATCGTCAGTAGGGTTTTAATCAAAAGCATTCCACTAGAGAATTTGTGTTTTAATTTCGTCATCCTCCCTCCAATTCTCTTCCTAAGCAGGAGATGGGATAATTTTGGCATTATAAAAGTAGAAAAAGCATTATGAGTGAATACGAATGGACTACTTCAAGAAAAACATATTCATTGCATTAATCAATCAAAACAAATAAGTACTTACATGCCAGAAACAAATTCATTAACAAACAAATAAAAATACATATGAAAAGTAGTGAGCGAGCTAAACATCTGAGAAAATAAACTCCAAAACATCGAACGATCATGTGCATTGAGGAAATGGTCCCATTCTCTATCAACAAACTGACTTGGACAAGATTCTCTTGAGTTTTTATCAGCACAAAGGCACTCTGTCCATAAATGGGCTTCCTTCATTGAAGGTCAACACCTCGTACTCGATCATCTCTTGAACCTTTTCCTGGAAGACTTTGCACTCTTCAATCGGATACCCTAGTACTCCACAATGAAACTCACAACTGGTATTCGAATTGAACCAACGAGGGCGAGACCTCATGGCTCTGGTCTTTCTGGGTGTCATTATTGAATTCCGGTGCGCAAGACTATTACTATAGTTTTCATTGTAGTTAAGAATATTCCCATATGGTTTCTCAAAGTAGTGACTTATTCTCTAAGCTCTCTGTTTTCTTGCTCAAGTTGGTCCATCTTTCTCTGATGACTGGTCGAGTACAGTTGACTGTCGGAGAATAAGACATGTGTGAATTTTAGGAGGTAATATGCAATGCAAATGTGAATGCAAATGATATGCGAATGAATGCAGTGCTCATAATGTTCAGGATCACAACATAAACAGTTCCAGAATTGGATATGAAAGCAAGGTGTTGGATCCAAGGTACAAGTAATTCGGAATCTCCTAACTGGTAAGCCTTAAGTGGAGAGTTCTAAATTCTTTACCCATAAAGCCCACTCACAGAATAGCTTCTATGGTGATGGTATTAGGAAACTCAAGGTCACTGACGTTTATCATACTAACACCCCACCACAGGCAGGCTGCATTGTGACGATAATGATGATAAGGTATACCTTTAATAGAGTTCTCATGCTAGGCTCACAAAGGGGCGAGCCCTCAGAGAGTAACACTACACAACTGCAAATTTTGAAACTGGTTCTAGGGGTCCCAAAGTCACATCCCTTTCACAAATCAAGTCACGCGACAGGCTAGATGCGTTACGACAAGATCTACGAAAAGTCTAACTATCTGGGGGAGCTTTCATGCTAGGCCCTCAAGAAGCGAGTTCTTGGAGACTAACACTAATAACTACCAAATCTAACCTAGGTGTTCCCTCTTCTTTATCAAAACTCAAGTATAAAGCTTCACCTGTGAAGTAACCCCAAGATCCAACAGGAAAAAATAATAATGAGCAAATATAACGAAGAAGAAAGCAATAGATAAAATATCAACAGTAAATAAATAAGACAATTAGTGACAAGTCAGCAAACAAATGCAAACTATCCTAAGTTAGGCTTGACTCTCTCTAGCACAAGGCTTCACATCCCCAACAGAGTCGCCAGCTGTCGTACCTCGAAAAATACGATCTTTGCGATGGATGCGAAAAGAACAACAGAGTCGCCACCTAATTCTATTTATTCTACGAGAGAAAAGGGATATATAGACACAACCTGAATAAAGGATAAGAAATGGTCAACGGAACCACTAATCTAAGTTCGGGAGTCAGTTACGCAAAGGGAAGGTGTTAAGCACCCCTCACGTCCGTTGTACTCAACGGGAACCTCTTAGTCTAACTATGTGATTGAATGTTGATTTATGTCTTTGTCTTCTAAATGGTTTGCTAATATGTTTGTTCTAAAGGAAATAGGTACTTTAAATTATTATTATTATGAAGGAGAAAAGATTAAAAAAAATTATTACTGTACTCACGAAGGATTAAAATCTTTATGCCTACGTATTCCCTTGTGCAATGGGAAAGTCAGAGCTTTGTAGTTCGTGCAACTACGGTTTGTGTTTTTTTAATGAACGATTGTCTGAAATGCTTTCTAACTGCTAAGCGTTGGCTTATATGCTCGCGATAGGAGGCTGAAGCGCTAGCTTGTCTGCGAGATAGAAATATTTAAACAATGTTCGTTTAGAGAAAAGTGTTTGACCTTTGTTAAGGTGTTTTAAAACGAAAGGGCGAATGAACCACAACGCGTGGGGCTAGCCCAGGAATGATTGCATTCAAGAACTATGTGGAGTGCTAGACTCCAAAGTTCAGTTTCTTCGCTGATTAATTATAAAATGATTTGGATTGGTTGGTAAGTTTTAAATTGTATTTGAAAAGAAAGAGACAAGTCGTCGTCTTTAAGGGAGATATCTCGCCTATTCCACCACAAACATTTGAGGAATGAAATCGAAAGAAGCTTAAAACTTGGATACGAGGATCGATAAGCAATGCCACATTCTTTCTTTGAGAAATAAAAAATAGGAAGAAGCTTTAAACTTGGATACGAGGATCGGCAAGCAATGCAACATTCTTCCTTTGAGAATAATTGTTTGTAAGATTTGATTTGTTGTGGAGATAGAAGAGATACCTTTCCTATGGAGATGGACCATGTCTAATCTTTTAAGGTTGTTGAATTGTTTTGAATATGAAAGAGTGAATGAATTACAACCCGAAGGCTAGCCTCAAGAGTAATTCAATTCAAGAACCCGAGGAATGTTAGATTCCTGAGTTCAATTCTTCGTATAATTAATTTTACGATTAGGTATTTTAGGAATGGGAGGGCGAATAAACCACGTCGCGTGGGGCTAGCCCAGGAGTGATTTAATTCAAGAATTATATGGAGTGCTAGACTCCAGAATCCAGTTCCTCCGTTATTTGATATGTGATAAATTGGATGTTTTAGGGTTTAATGTTTTAGAAACGAAGGAGTAAATGAGACACAACTCGAAGGCTAGCCTCAAGAGTGGCTCATTAAAGAACCCGCGGAATGCTAGATTCTGAAGTTCAGTTCCTCATTAATTAATTAAGATGCGTAGAGTCGTGTAGATGGCGATCATAAAAATTACCGACTTACGTGTGTGCGAAATGTTTACGTGCTTCAAATGTATTTACTTGGTGTTGGACCAAGAAATTAAATTATCTTTTGAAATTATTCTTAAGGTGGTCACGTTTATTTTTATTTTTTAATTATCAATTTATGGTCAAAATGTGAGAATAAATCATACAAAAGTAAATACGACATCAATATTAGAATAAAGTGTGAAAGAGGTAAAATGAGTTTCGGTGATACCTAACGGAGAAGGTATGTTGCCTCTTCAATACGTGTCAAAAGTAACTCAAGAAAGATATCAAAAGATTCACACGATCAATCAAAGTATCCCCTCATGTCCACATCACGAATCATCATGGTTAGTTCAATCAAAACTCTAGAAATTAACTAAATCGCAAACAAGTAATTCTATCAACAATTGAACAAAATGAACATAAAAAATTATCATCGAGGACTAGTAACAATTAATACCAAAATTATAATAAACCGGAGTTTCTAACAAAACTTAACAAAGAATAAATAAGAATAGTAAGATCGTTAAGATACTAAACAATTTCTAACTAAATTATAAAATTTAAGATCCTATTAAAATTCTAAATAAAAAAAATTAATCTAAACATTAATCAAACATTTGTTAACTAACAATAATTAATAAAAAATAAATTAGGAAAAAGAAAAACAAGGAAGTTAACTAGCAGTGAGAGGTGCAACGTGTGAAGAGCAAATTGTATAGGGTTGAGCCCACCAACTACAACAATAACTTGACATGTCCTATATAATAAAAGAATACAAAAGTAACTAATAGTAAATAAATAAATAATAAAGTGACAACAAAAAAGAAAAACAAAAAAAAATACATATAAAAGGAATTGTATCCATCGTGCAATCTGTCTTCTTCTCTCTAACGCGCTAACGGAAAAAGAGAAGACCCGTCCTAAAAAATCGATTTTCAACGGCGGCGGAAAACAAGGCTCACGGCGGTGCTCTCTCAGGTTTTAGCGGTGATGGTTTCGTTTTCTCAATTTGGGATTTAGGGGGTGGTCGGCGGACTCGTTTGCGGTGGAAATGGTTTTGTGAATTAAAGGCGTTTTTACGGTGGCGGTTTGGCGAAGGGTTGGATTCTCAGAGGTTTATGGTTTGGATATCACCGATCTCGCGTTCATCTGTGCTTTCTGCTTTGGCTTGATGATTCTCGGATTCGCGGGTGGTTCGGTCGTGATTCTCACTGTTTGCGATTCAAAATCGGTTTCGATTGGTGTTTCGTTTTTTCACCATTTTTGTGCGATGGTGGTGTTGATGTGTGGATCCAGGTATTTGGATTCGAGTTCTCCCTCTGATGGAGAGGTTGTAGAAGTCTGTATGAAGTCAGTTCCCCCTCCCTGTTGGTCTCTTAAAAACTAATGAATACTTCCCTCCTAATATTTCAATTTTGTCTGTTGTCCTTTTCATCTCTCTCTCACAGACTCTTTCGTAGTGTCCATATTGTTGTTTTTGACTACCTTTTATCCATTACAGGTCTTGTAATGTATATTTCTGTGTAAGATTTTCTGCTGGCTTACTACTTTTTTTACGTGTTGCAGGCAGTGATACAGTGTAGGGGCGTGTATGAGGGAATTTGGCGTTTAGTATAGTGTTGGGTCGCTTTCTTTAGCGCAGGAAAAGAGAAGATCACCATCCCCTGATGTACTTTGAGAAATGTTAATGCCCTCGCGTGGTCTCTCATCAAAATGGGCCTCATGGTTCTTTGTGGAATAATCTTACATAATAAAAAGTAGGGGTGGCAAACGGGCATGCCCGTCCCGTAAAAGCCTGCAAAAAAATGGGGCGGGGAGGGGCAGTCAAATTTAAGAATGTGGGCCTAAAACCTAAGTCCTCCCCGCTAAAAAGTGAGGGCGGAGCAGGGAAAACCCGCGGGCATTTCACTTTTTAAGCCTAAAAATACAAAAATTTAAGTAAATATGCATGCCCGCAAAAGACTGCGGGGGAGGGGCGGGACGGACACTTTAGAGAGTGAGGGCATAAACCTTTGGCCCACCCCGCACTAAAGTGCGGGAAAAACGGGTGTGCCCAACGGGTGTGCCCAACGGGCCGGGCCTGTTTTGCCACCCCTAATAAAAAGTTGTAGTAATGTTTGTAATACATACTTGTTATCAGGGTAGATGGAACAGATTATTGAGAGTTTGGCATTTCCACCTAGAGATTCATGTAATAAGCGTGTTAAACATGAGTTTTTGTTTGGAACTTCAGCTTTTCCTAAGCTAGTTTCTTTAGTCAAGGAATCTACATGCCTACGCCAATGAAATGAAAAAGTGGATACAAAGAAAGAAAGAAGTAAATTCAAACCGAGATATTAATTACCAACATAACATCAACTTAACTAGAGAAAATTTAGTAGCAATAATGGCATCCTTACCCAAGCTGAGATAAAGATTTCTTTACATTCTTGGTTTCCCTTAGACATTGTCTGCACGCGCCATCAACTTTGTTTCTGTCCTGTCCAGCAAGATTAATAGGGTTAAGGATCTGTTTGATAAGACATAAAAAGAATTTTTAGTTTATAGTTTTTAGCTTTTTAGCACATATTAATTAAAAAGTTTTGTTTGGTAACAGTCTTTTAGCTTTTAGTTTGTAGTTTTTTTACTAGCTTTTAACTTTCTTTTCAAAATCTATTTGAAGTAGCTTTTGAGCTTATAGCTTTTAGCTTATGACTTTCTTTTCCATTTATTCCCTCATTATTTTATCAAAAACTCAATTTTACCCTTTATATTAATATAATTTAAATTAAAATAATTGTATTTTAATTGAAGGAATAAAAAAGATTAGTCATTATTTTTATGGAAGCAGTCGAAATTATGTTTATCTCAAGAGGCATACCTACGGAAGATTCTCGAAAAGTTTGGTATGTCAAATTTAAAGCTTGTTGTGACTCCGACAAACTCTCAATTCAAGCTGAGTATAGATCAGTCCCAATATTGATGTCGAAAGAGCTTATATGAATAATATTCCATATGCTAATATAGTAGGTTCTTTGATGTTTGTTATGGTCTGTACTAGACCCAATATATCATATGCAGTAAGTCTTGTAAGCAGGTACATGGTGAATCCTAGTAAGGCTCATTGACAAGCATTGAAGTGGATTCTAAGGTACATAAATGGGTATCTAAAAAAATTCCTAATTTATGAGGGAGCCTTGGGTGAAGATAGTAAAGCAGCAATCGAAAGATATGTCGACTTTGATTATGCAGGTTGTATGGATTCCAGAAAATCTATTTCTATATATGTTTTCACTGTGTTTGGCACAACAATCAGTTGGAAAGAAACACTTCAGAAGGTTATTGCCTTATCAACCACTGAAGTAGAATATATCACCCTAACTAAAGCTGTGAAAAAACATTGTGGCTTAAAGGTTTTATAAATGAGCTAAAACTTCATCGTCGATTTATCAATGTTAAATGTGATAGTCAAAGTGCAATACACTGTCAAAGAATTCAACCTATCATGAGCTAATCAAGCACATCGATGTGAGGCTGCATTTCGTTAGAGGGGTAACTGAGAGTGGAGGAGTCCTAGTGCTAAAGTTTTCGACAGATCATAATGTTGTTGATATGATCGCCAAGATTTTACTCAGTTGCATATTTTTCCACTGTTTGCAGTTGATAAAGCTACATGAAGAAAGCTAGTTTGTTCCTTGATGTTATAGAGATTGTTCCAAGGTGGAGATTTGTGAGATATTGGATTGAACTCTAGTATGGTCGAATGGTAGCTTCTGGTTCGATAGGGATTAAGCATGGGTAGAAGTCTGTTCGCATGCTGTTGTCAAAGTAATGCGTGTTGTAGTCGAAGTTGTTCTAATATGCATTAGTCAATATATCTAGGTTGTTAGAATATTGAATTGGGTTTTAATTGTAAGCTCAATTGTTTAAGTTAGCTTGTACCCTAAGTTGGCTTCTAATGGATAATTGTTAAAAGACCCATTAAGTTAGTGTGTTAGTTCTTATAAAAAGCATGCTAGTATCTCGTGTTGATATAAGGAAAAATAGGAAGATAAAATCCTAATTCAAGAGATAGATGTTATTTGTTATTCTTGTATACTTGTAATCTTGTTTGATAGAGAAAGGAAATAATAACAGTTTATAGCTAATTCTTGTTGTTATCCTTGTTGTTTCTATAAACTCTAACCCTTGTGAGTTTCTTGATTCTAAATAAACCTATTATACTTTGTATCTAGGGCATCCGATTTCACAACACATAGAGTTGCATTGCATAATGAGTTATTTGCGTATTTGTTGAGTTGTGATTGAATGATGAGTTTAGGGGTGATAATGTAATGAGATATACTATGAATGAGATTATGTAGAGTATGATGTGTTGTTATCCTACTTTGTAGTATATGCATGTTATTTTTCTTTGTGATTTCCCACTGATTTGTTGTTGATGTGGTATGTGCTCCTCTTCAGAGTACATATAATCATGTAATTGAGTAGCTCGTTAGAGTTGGAGGAAGGCATGAAGTTGCTTCTTCCTTTTTTTTCTGTGTTTAGTTTAAGTGCTCTAATATGTAACACCGGGGAATGTTTGCAAAATATTTTCTTGTCTTTTCATTAGAGAGTTAATGTACGCTCTCATGTTTGACATTTCGTTGTTTTGAGGAGATCCATTGTTGAGTTTGATTATGCAATAAAGTATATTTGGAATTTAAATGATTTAATTATGCATGCTATATTGTGAGAGATTTCGCTGCGATGACACCCTAAGTGAAGGTGAGAATGTGATTACACCCTAAGTGAAGGTGAACATGCGATGAAACCCTATGTGAATGTGTTGATTGGTGATATTTTTGATAAATTATTATATGACATGTATGTTTTGAAAAGAGAATGTATGACATTCTATTTGATTGTGTGAGTACTTTAATTTTAATGTATATTTATGCACGGGAAAAATAGGGCGTTACAATATTCATATCCGCGAATACTCATATATGTTGATAATTAGCAAAATTACTTAAATATTAATTTGTTTAATCTACAATTATTATTATGTTAAATATGAAATTTTATTATATCTATTATTATTATTATTATTAGGCTTAATTCATCTTTTTGTCCCTTAATTTAATTTATTGTTTCGTTTTGGTCCCTCAGTTAAAAAATGATACATTATAGTCCCATAAAACGATTCTGTTAATCATATTAATCCATTTCGTTAAATTTTGAAAAAAAAACATTAAACTATACATATGTGGCAGTCTACTTGACACTGTATATGCTTACCTAGCTTTTTGTTTTTGTTTATTATCATTTTATTATTAAACTTATTATTATTATTAAATATGTTCATCTCTTTCTCAAAACCTATTCCAAAACCCTAGTCACTTTCTTCTCTGTTTTCTTATATCGTATCTTCTTCTTTCTCTGTGTGTAACTTAGCTCTTTCATAGTCTTTATAGGCCAATCAACATAGCTCTTTCTCTTTCTTTCTTAGACCGTTTCCCTCTTTGATTCTAAACCAAAACTTAATTTCACATGTACTTTCTCTCAATCCACCATCCATTTTCTCTTCAGATGATTTTATTCTTTGAATTTGCTCTGAATCAGATTTTATTTTCCAAGGGTTAGTCTTCTTCTTTCTTATTATGCCTAATATGTGGTTAAAAATCTAAAAGCGCAATTTTATGATAGGTTTCTTCTTTTTTTTAGTTTAAAGTTGTAGAGAAACACCGATATCAGTTAGGTAAATGCAGTGAAGAAAACGATAATGCAAATCGAATAGGAAGACGTGAAGAACTCGAACGCTAAAAAAGTGGATGAAGTTGAACAAGAATTTAGGATTTTATCTATTAACTTTGTGAATGGAAAACAGAATTGGAAGTCAATCTATGAGGAATAATTGCAATGGTGATGGGAAATTGAGATAGTGGTAGAACAAAGAGATCTATTGAAGCTTCAAGAGATTTGTTTTTGCAGATCTAGGTCCAATGTTTTCTGTAAAGATTTTTTGTCCAATTTTCTGTAAATTAATTAATTAATTTGATTTATGTAATGAATTTGTAAATTATATAAATTTGATTTATGTAAATTTGATTTATAATTTGATTTATTGTAAATAAATTTGTAAATAAATTTGATTTTATGTAAATTTGATTTTTAATTTGATTTATATAAATGAATTTAATTGGAATGCAGTGTAAAGCAGTTTTAACAGTCATATTCAAAATTATATTTGACTTTTATTTTAATTATATTTAAAGTAATAACTATAAATGGTTGTGATGAATTGTTGGTGTACAATTTTTTACACTGACAATGCATAACAATTAATCTCTATATAAATTTGATTTTTAATTTGATTTATTGTAAATTAATTTGAATTAATTATTATAAATTAATTTTATGTAAATTAATTAATAGTTATTGTAAATTAATTTGTTAATTAATTAATTTTTATAATGACTCAACAATAATTTTATTTTAAATAATATTTTATTAATGTGTTTGATGACTCGGTATCCACTTGGCTTGCCACAGTGGCAAATGTTAAAAAGCAAAGCATAAACAATCAACGGAGTGAATCAAAATTCTTAACGGAAGTAATATTATGGGACTAACGTGAAATGTTTTTTATTGTGAAAGAAACTCAAAATTCTTAACATGAGTATTTCAAAATCCGAATATATGTCGGGTGAATATCCATAAAGAATTTAATATGAATACACTGACAGTGTAAAGCAGTTTTACACTGTCAGTGAATGATAATCGTCAGATCCAAAATTATATTTGACTTTTATTTTAATTATATTTAAAGTAATAATTATGAATAATTATGATAGATTGATTATATAAAATATTTTACACTGACAATACATAACAATTAAGCTCCATCCATAAATAAAAATATTATATTTACTAAATAGCCGGAGATTAATACCCAAGTCATGAATATCCATTAGATTCTATATTGATAATTTATGTGATAGTTGAAATATAAAATTAAAAAACATCACCATAAATGAAAATAAAAGATGTTATAATTCGTAGAAGGAATCTCAATGAATACAAGTATGTGTTGGCAATCTAATAAGAGAAGAAGACAGAATTTGAGTCACTCAAAGTCATTTGTAGGGACAATGTATATATAATGAATAAAAAATAAGAAAATAATGCATAAGAAGAAAAAGAGAGAAAAAGTCATATTCATTAATACCCCACCTTCAACTGCAATATGCATATCAATCTATTTTCATTGGTCAACTTTCCTATCCTTTCTCCCTTTCCCACACCCCATTCATTGTTTGTCACAAACACACAAAATATTCAGACAGGGATTGTGTGCAGCAGCAGGTTTATTCAGTTTGACTCTCTAGACAATTTCAATCGTTGATTCAAAATTGGATGCTCAAAATTTTAATTAATAAAATTTAGATATAATTTCTTCTTCTTTTTTTTTTTTAATTTTGTATCTTAAAATTCATTTTAACCTTTTAAAAAGAATTCATATTTTTAAAAATAACGATTGATTGATAAATTAATTTATAATTTATAACTGATGATTGATGGTTGATGACTGATAACTTATAATAGTTTATAATTGATGATTGATGACTGATAACTTATAATAATTTATAGTGGATGATTGATGACTGATAATTGATAAGCTGATTTAAATGTTTGTTAAAATTAACTATTCAATTAACTTATAATGTAAAATTGATAAAAAAATATTTAATGAATATTTATTTTATTTTAAACTAAAAGAAACTATAAAGGATAAAAAAAATATTTTTGTTAAAATAATAAGATAAAAATAAAAGAAATGATGATAAGCTATAAACTATAAGCTAAATGTTATTTGAAATAGCGTCGATAAAATAGGCTATAAATTATAAACTCGTGATAAAAAAATCGTTACTAATTAAACATGCTTAAATTAGCATATAAGCTTATAAGTTTATCTATAAACTATAAATTCAAAATTATGGTTTACCAAACATAGCCTTAATCATTTTTTCTAATTAACAACATATTTAATTATTAATTTATGAATTTTTCAATCATTAATTAAACAAATAAAAATTAAAATGATACATATAGAAAAGTTAAAGTATCAACATTTGAAGTATCAACATTTGAAAACAATAGAAAATTCTCTTGGTCACTTTTCATATTTTTCCTGAATCTTTTTTCCAATAAAATTTCTTCTAGTTTTATTATAAAATAATTTTGGTGTTTGTTTGAGATTTTGAGGTGTGAAACATTTAAATTATGCATATTAAATTTTGTTGATGTTAATGTTGTATTTTATTATTAAACTTTGAAATATCTTCTTAACATTCTGATTTATTATTTAATGATGAATTAATTTCATGATACAATAAAAAAAATCATATCATTGTTTTGCATAGATTAAAAACAATTTATAATTTATTTAAAAAATAGAGCATAAAATAAGTTACATAAAATATATTATTTTAAAAAATAACAGCTCAATATTCACCAAAATAGAGCATAAAATAAGTTACATAAAATATATTATTTTAAAAAATAACAGCTCAATATTCAACAAAAAAAATACGATAATTGACCTAGATAGATATAATATTTGGAAAAAGAATATTATAAATCGATCAATAAAACTAAACCAAATCAAACCAAATTAATTTATTTGACTCGATTTCATTTTCAAAAAATATTAAAAAGCAAAGTATCAATAAAAATATCATAATTTAAATATTTTTATATAAACCGAACCGAACCAAACCGAATCAATCGGAAGAATAGTTATATATTGATCTCCAAGACCCCAAATTACACACAGCACAAGAACTCATTCACACTTCACACAAGTTCCAAACACTCACTTCAAGATATTTCAATAACATTACCCTTGTAACACTTCTTTTTTCCCTTTCATTTTCCCACTATTACCTCCACCCGCTAATTCTGGAATTAGAAACAAACTCAATACTATATTTCACTTTCATTCTCTCTCTCCAAGCTACCTCATCTTTCCTTAACACAGGTAAAACCATAACAACTTTATATCCATATTTGTTTTTACTCAATATTGAATTTCTGTATATATTTTAGTTTTACCTATTGAGTGATTTAGAGCAGACTTTTGGTGATTTTTGTTTTGAGATTCTCTGTCATGGTTCCTAGAATTCCGGTGAAAGTGTTTCCAGGTGGATCTTCCGAAACAACCAAAAAAATTGGTGGCTTTATTGGAATCTATTCAATTTTAACACTAACCCTTTATTGTTTTTGATAGTTTCTCGGTGTTTGAGTATTTCACAAGAAACTTTCAATTTTGAGTCTGAGCTTCTGTTCACACACTAAATTTTCAAAAGATGAACAAATTAAACATAATTACATGTATCGGTATTGGACACTATCACGTCACGTCTTTGTTTCAGAGGTGTCAGTGTTACGGCGGCTCTAACTATAATCATTAGTTTGAAGCTTAGCTTAACATAGGGTGACTTATATTCTTGATAGTTTACTTTTCTATTTTGTGCTTTTTTAGGTTCCTATAGACTGTGATATCATGGAATCTCCACAATCTGTTGTGTCACCATTCGTGAGCTCTCTCATGGAAGATGCTGACAAGTATAAATCTGATGCTTTCACAAAAACCTCAAGTCCTTTGTCTAAGGACATTGAAGTCAATAGAAAAGAAGCTCTTGCATTGTCTAATCACAGCGACGGATTCGTTGGAGTAGTTGATGTTTACATACATCAAGCTAGGGACGTTCATAACATCTGCATATACCATAAACAAGATGTTTATGCTAAGATTTGTTTAACTAGTGATCCTGAGAATTCCGTCTCTACCAAGATTATCAACGGAGGAGGAAGGAACCCCGTGTTTAACGATAACCTTCGTCTAAGTGTCAGGACGGTCGAGTCTTCTCTCAAATGTGAGATTTGGATGCTTAGCAGGGTGAAGAATTATCTCGAAGACCAGTTACTCGGTTTTGCTTTGGTACCTTTGTGTGATGTTTTGATGAAAGACGGAAAACTAGAGAAAGAGTTCTCTCTTTCTTCGACCGATCTATTTCATTCACCCGCAGGTTTTGTTCGATTATCTCTATCGTACGCTGGCGTTTCTCCTGATGTTATGGTGATTTCTTCAAGGCCTAATATTGATCTGGACAAAAACGGAACTGAGAAAGACTCTGAAACACACGAGTCACTCGTGAGAGATTTAGATAAAATCGAGTTCCCGGATCCGAAAATTGAAAACGAAGACCATTTAATGGTTTCAGAATACTTCGGCACGGATAGCTTGGCCACTACTGATACTGAAAGTCTCGGCTCCGAAAGAGGTGTTCAGTTTGTGGAAAGTTTATCAGCATCTAGTTTTGAATCCATTCAACCACCGAGGAGTGTATCAACAAACGGAGTCTCCTCGCATTCACCGTCTGCAAGCTCAAATGATCAAGAGAAACACGTCGAGATCAAAGACGGTGAGCCTGAGACTGATTCGTCGAACACATTGCTGAATAAGTCATTTCCGAAACCTCTTGCAAATGTGAATATCGAGCCAGAACCGAAGATGGTGCAGCAGGATATAGTAGACATGTACATGAAAAGTATGCAGCAATTTACCGAGTCATTAGCGAAAATGAAACTTCCTATGGACTATGAAAATGGACCAACTAGCTCAGGAAACTCAACCTCGGAACCGAAATTACAATCATCGAAGAGTAGTAACTCGCGCGTCTTTTACGGTAGCAGAGCTTTCTTCTGACTTAGTTTTTAGATTAGTAATGAAATGCAATAATGTAGTATGATATGATCATGATGATCCTGTGTGGTCAATATCTTAACTTTATGTTGTTATGGACATGGTCCTATCTTAACTACTACATGAACTTTTGTTCTGTTTTAACAATCTTGTGTTTCTTTTTGTTTTGAATGTTAATAATTGAGAAATCAAATTTTCATCTACCAACAAAATTCTTGTTCATGATATGATTCCAAGTGATAAAGTGGCCCAAAATTCATATGGAGAGTGTCCATGTTAATTGCAGCATTCATTTATTAATCTATGGTTTTGCTTTTATCATATCTCACTTACCATAGAGTATACTATTAAATTCATGATTCTATATGATACTCCCTCATCAATTGGATGTTGATTCTATATAATACACATTTCAAATCTTTTTTTCTACTCTAAGACAAACACGATATTCAATTTTCTTCAAACAAATATATTATTGTTTTCAAGAATTTGTATTTTTCATATGAGTTATTTTTACCTAAAATTAGAGGCTATTTGGTAAAGGAAAAAAAATGGAAAACTATGAAGGTAAGAAAAATACATAATAAATGGGGATTGAATAGTCTTCTTGAAATTCTTTTTACGTTTGAATCAGAATTGCAGCATAAAATGTAAGAGAAGCAAATAAAAATAGCAAAGAACACACAGTAGTTATCATGGTTTCTTTCTAATTGAGAGTATTCCAATCTCCTTGTCACGCAAGAGATTTTCATTATAATCAAACTGATTACAATTGTTTATACAATACCGTATAAGACTTTCTTGGCTTAAACCCTTATGGTTCAAGACTTCTCTGCTTAAATAATTTGTCTAAGACTTTTTGTGCTTAAACTCTCCTGGTTCAAGACTTCTCTGCTTTGCTTAGACACTCTGCCTATGACTTCTCTGCTCAAGTCAAAGGCGAGATACTTTTACCTAAACTGACTGTTTAGAGAAGGAATAACTTACAATGACATTTGATTAACAATTAGAGGTGTTCAAATATAATACAACACACTTTTATACAAAGGATTCTTAAGTTATACAAGAATAAGAATTTTTAACAGACTTGCTTCTGAATGCAGTGTATGTATCCCCAAGTTATATTTGAGAATTCTAAAAGGTGAGGTTTGTAAGCCCCCTGAATTATATTTGTAAAATCTAAGAGGTGAGGTTTGTAAGCTTCCCCTATATACAGAACAATTAAACCTACTCTAATGGTGAGGTTTATAAGCTCCCCTTAAATAGGATACTAACCTCATCTGAATCCTAGATTAATATTAGAAGAATATTTAATCAATTCTCCCCCTTCTTCGTCAACAAAAAGATAGAAGAAAAAGATATTGCAACGATTAATAATTGTTTTTGAACAATTCATAGTTAAACACCAGTCGAGAACAAGTTTGTCAATCAATCCAGCTTGTTGCACATGAGCAATAACATCCTATTAAACAAGAATCATAGAAAGAACCCTACCAAAAGGAATGAGAAAAAATTGTTCCTCACGAGATGCAAGTATCTCTTCTTTCAGAAAATTGAAAATAGACAAAGGCATATTGATTTTAGTTCTGGAGACTAGGAACAAAATGAAATGTTTATCATCATAAGAAAGCCATCATGTCCCCTTTTCTTCGGGCCTTAGATTTATCCCCATAATTTGGAGACTAGGAACAAAATGAAATGTTTATCACCCTTTTTTTCAGGCCTTAGATTTATCCCCATAATTTGGTACCATACTTTTTCCATATAAGTACGATTAGAAGGACTTTTAATAGGAATTTCACTTGCATAAATGATATGCATTAGATTCACAAATCTGTTGTTATGTCTGTATTTTTCAACAATAATTTCATCTTCTTCAAAATTTATTGCTTAGGAGATGATTTTAGAATTGACCACAACAGGAAGACCATAATAGATAAAATCTGAAAATCATCTTGCTCATTCTAATGAACATAAACATTTTCTCAAAACTTTTTCACAAGATCTGGATAGATAGGTCTATGATGTAACTAAAATAACAAAATGTATTCGTTCAAAATTTAAATTCTTTCAAATTATGAATAGGTTAGAAAATTATGGAAAATTTTATCATTTTTGACAAGTATAATTTTGATATCCAATTCTAAGATTGAGGTTCTACATTGAAATCAGGTGAATCTTCTTTATCGCAGAGGATCTAAGAGTAACCACTATTTGCAATGTATGTAACATTTATTTCATCAGTCCAAGTGAATGTATCCAAACATGAAGTTGGAATCAATAATTCATCTTCATGTCCTCTCTATTATAAAGAATGCTACTAGTTTGATAAATTTGTGAAAGACTTGTCAGTTTATTTTGAATTTTCTTATGATTTTTGTTTTGTGATTTTAGAGTTTTGTAAGCTTTAGTAAACACCGGTCCAATGACCAAAGTTCATGATTTTTAAGGGGTTAATTAAGAGGAAAATTTTGTTCTAACATTAGTGACCATGAAGACTTACTTGATTACCATTGTATGAAATATAAATGGTAGATCAAAGCATGCATCAGTAGCTGCATTTATCCAATTATTTACATTAATACTTGTCTGTTCCAAATCAATAGATGTGGAAAGTGTTTCAAATGCTTTATTATTACTACTTGTCTACTTGCATTTATATTATTACTTGCATGGATATCAATCATTCATATTACTAGTATAAATCACATGTTTAAATAAAAGTCTATTATGGCAATTTAGACCCCCACAAAACCGTATTTGCCTAGGGTTGATACTATTTTTCCATCATAATGGTGTGTGAAAAAATTCACTCTAAAACACTATTACAACCTCGAGAAAAGCTTACGGATATTAGTCAGATAAAATTAGAAGTGGTAAGATTAGCTTGTGTATATTTATTTTTCCTGCATTTTTTTATGGAATGAAGCAATATTTTAAAACACTCTTCAATATGTTTTTCTCGTCTGTGTCGTTTTTTTTTTATTTACGAGTTCTTGCAAACGCATATATTAACATAAAATTTACATTTTTTTTTAGTCTTAAGAGGTTCAATATAAGCTAGTCTGTTCCGCCATATTTTTGTGATGTCCGCCCTGTCCTATTCTGCTTTTTATTTCCGGACTTTTGCACGGCAGGTTAAACAGAACGAGAATGTTTTTTTTCCTCCCTTACTTAAAATAGGCCGGATTTTTACAAGTAATAGTCTTAAATAAGAATTATAATTATAAAGCAACAAAATATTACAACAAACAACATTTCATCAATCACCTAACTCATAAGGTTTGTACATAGGGATCACCTTAATATTTATGCTAAAATAACACTAGATACCTCATTAAAAATCACAAACTTCAATAATTTGATCCTGGAGAATCCCATGTATCAGGTATAATTTGATGAAGTGAACAACATTCTTGATTAGATCCATTAGAACAACATTTTGAAGCAGAAACTTCCAACTCTTGTTTTTCATGTGCATTCATAACCTCCTCTATTATCTCCAAAACCTCTTCAACATTTGGCCTATTTTCTTGTAAACCAGACACACACTTAAGAGCAATATTCAACAACGAAAATGCACCTTGTTGATCATTCTCTTTAACCTCTTTATCAAAAACCTCTCCGGTCCATTCCTCTCTCACCATTGATCGCACCCATCTAACGAGATCGATTCTACTAGCTTCCGTGCTTTGTCCGGTTAGTAATTCTAGTAGAATCACTCCGAAGCTATAGACATCGCCTTTTTCGGTTAAAGACTTTTCGGGAGCCGTGTGTCCGTGCGAGAAAAAGAGATTAGGTCCTTTATTTGGTTCCAAGAATTTTGATAAACCGTGTTCGCTTATTAGTGCTTCGTTTTTTTCATTAAGAAGAATGTTTGATAGCTTGATGTTTCCATGAGGAATATTGATCTCTCCTTCATCTAACTTCTTGTATATGAAGGCCAAACCTCTTGCGATTCCCCGTGTTATTTCAAGACGAAGCTTCCATGGAAAATCTTTTCTTTTAGCTATATAATCTACATAAATACAACATCTCTTTGTTAATACTATGGATTGCTATATAAGTTATTGATATTGCTACATATATGATAGTATTTTTATAACACTTTTCGTACGCATGACACATATGCGTCGAACAGTTACGAGTGTTAAACAATGCTAAATGTTTATTTCTAAAGGTGTTAATGCATATGTGTTTGTGTGTTAGCTATATATGACATGTTTGTGATGAGTATGTGGAATATTGCAACTAAAGAAAACTTACAATAATAACTTACCATTCAAAAGATTGAGCAAGCTTCCATTGCTTTGATATTTGTAAATGATAAGTTTTTCTTCACTTGTACAACGATAACCAACAAGAGGAAGAATATTTTCATGCTTCACTTCACTTATCTTCTTCAATATTTCTTCAAATTCCTCACAAGAAACTTGCAAATTCTTCATTCTTTTCACCCCATATTCAATATTATTCTCAAGCTTCACCTTAAAAAGATTACTCCAAAAGTTCTCACTTCTCAAATCAGCTTTGGCTCTTAATAAATCCTCCAAACTAAACCTTTCATGATCTTCAACAAAGAACACAAGCTCTGAATTACTATTAACACCCCGTTTTAATCTCACCTCACTTGTCACCTTTTTCATAGGAGAAACTATATGCTTCTTCTTCATCTTACTCTCTCTCATTAATTTAGATGATTTCTTCACCATAAAGTATAGTGATGACAAAAGCAATCCAATTCCCAAAACTAACCATACCAAAATATGATGGGAATACCATGGTTTCTTTCCATTTTCATATGTATTAGTATTACTATTATTTAAATTTAAATAACTTTGTGTTGGTTCTAATCTATATACAACATCCCTTTCACTTTCACTCTCTAACTTACTAATTTTAACCATATAATTACTAGAAAAATTATTGTTAGATAAATCTAAATTCTTAAGATATTTCAATTTTTTCAAAGCCTTTGGTAACCTACCACTTAGTTTATTATTGTTTACATTTAAATAAACCAAACTTCTACAAAGCAAAATTGAATTTGAGATATTCCCTTTGAGATTATTGTTAGCTAAACTAACAACTCTAAGGTTTTGGAGTTTGCATAATGAATCTACATCAAATATGCCACTAAGGTTCATGTTATCAAGGTTTATCTCTATAATATTTGTAGCATTTGAGTTGCATCTTATAGTCACACCATTGAGCTTGTTATTAAAACATGGATTTGATGTGTTGGTAATGTTGAGGACATTATTAGAATCAAGAGCTTTAAGGAAAGTGAAGAAAGAATGAGACTCTAATGATGATGATGATGATGATGATAACTCACCTCTTGAATAGAACATGATCATGAAGAAAGATACTAAGAACATTGTGAAGTCTTTTGTGTTCTTCATTTTGGTGTGGATTTATGTTGAATGAATCATGGGTCTATATTGTATACACTATGGATAAGGACATGTGTATAGTCATTATAGGTTTCACCGTTGGATGTTTTTGTCATTATTTTGTAACACTTGTTAATATCGTTGCTTTTCCATGTTTTTAGATAAAATAAGATATTTCGTGCGGGAAACATAAGAAAGGAGCATCCTCATCCTTTTGCTGCCAACATAAATATTCCTCCTATTATTATATGATTAATCATTTACAACCAATTACCTTATCTAATAGGTGAAGAGTTTGAATTCGTGTTTGTTTCGTTTTTTTATTTTATTTTATATATATATATATATATATATATATATATATATATATATATATATATATATATATATATATATATATATATATATATATATATATATATATATATATATATATATATAAGTGATAGTAGATTAATGAGAATTGTTTTAATAAAGTTGATATTTTTAATTAATTTATTATTTATGTTTGTCTTTTTATAAATTTATACTACAAAAAGTACAACATTTGATACTTCGGTAGTATCTAAATTGTAAAAAAAAAAATCCATTTCTTCGCATTTGTGAATATCTTTTCCAGTTTTTTCGCATGTGTATAAATAATATGTCTAATTATTGATGCATTATGACTATTTATTGGTCATGTATGCAGATGTTAATTTGTATCTGTTAGGAATTTCTGAGTTTGTCACATGTTTTTATCTTGATTCATCGTTATTTCTAATGAGTTGATGTTGAGGAGGAAGACCCACAGTTTGTTGAATTATTTGAGGCATTGCATATTTTTTATAGTAGTTGATTTCTATTTCGACATTACATGTGTATTAATTTGAGACTTGTCTTTTCTTTAGTCATTTATCTATTAACTTAAGAAATTTGCGTTAAAACCCAATGACATAGTTTAACATTTATTTCATGTTTTAATTACATAGAATTATGTTAAGTTAACACAATATGATACTACATGTTTAAGTAGTTCTCAATGTTGGAGACACCCTTCAAATCCTAACATCCAAGATGTTGCTTGCTATTGGGGAACAAAACTTATTCTAATATAATGTGACTTCTGACAGCGAAAATCATTCTTTCATATTTACCTAATTAAAAAAATAATGCAAACATTAATAAATATAAATAAATAAAGTAAGTCATAAATTTAACACAACATAAATAAATGTGAGTACCTGACAATGAAAATTTTGTACATGGCCTTTTTGAAGATTGAGATGCTTGATCAACATACTAATGATATGAAAGGTCCCTATAAACATTATATACCTCTTTTTCCCTTTCTTCTTCACGCCTCATTTGGTTTTTAATTTCTTAGGTGATGAGCACATTTAAGTCATTGTGGGGTAAGAAATTTCACAAACCCTATTTTTTAATGTTTTTTCCCACTAAGATTTAGTGACATAAATCTTTTCTAAAATTCATGTATTACACTACTCATATACACTTCTAATAAATCATTTACATTTACCTCCAACTCAACTTACATGCTTGGTTTTCTCCAATGAACATGAATAATGTCTATTAGTATCAATATACCACCAAGTGTGTATCTTCCTAACTTACAAGCACAATGCAACACATAAGATGTTCAAAGATTACAACCACATATTTTCCTGTTGGTTCCCACATAATCAATCCTCAATAACTCTCAACAATCGTCTTAGAGCATCTCAAGTTAGTGATCCACGCAGATTACCATAAAATAGACTAGTGTGTATGTGCTCAAATCTATGAAGTCTTTTCAGAAAAGAATCTCTAATGTGGCCCAGTTGTAACTTTAAGTGGTTATTCATAGCCTCCCAACATTTAACCACGTCACTTATATTGTTCCCCAACATCTATTTTAACTATGAATGAGCAGACACAACCCTAAAATTTGCTTTAACTTCCCATGAGCAGACTCAAACCTACACATATTTGATTCTTATCGTAAATCTTTAAAGGAATTTCCATAGTTGCAACATAAAAAAAGTTTGAAAAAAATACAAAATTAACTACCGAATAACAATAACTTACATTTAAGTTTTTTGGTTAACGAAATTTTATTCACCGAATAACTTACAATAAGCATTTTGGTACACAAATGAAATTCACAAGATAACATTGTACAAAGTTATTCGCTACTGTTAAAAAAATACAAATTGGATCATTACTCAATAGTTCTTCAGTAAAAACAAAATATAAACTAGATAACATAACTTCAAGTTATCCGGTTGGGAGCAGTGATAAGAAATTGATCAGGATAAAGCACATGTAGAATAAGTATAATGTCGGACACAATGTCATGACGTTGGTCTCGTACATTTTCACTAAATTTGTGGATGAAAATCAATTTGAAATACTAAGGAGTGTCCTTGGTATTTGCACTCTTCAGAGTCCATAGCAACCAATGTTACAGAGTTGTGCCAAAAGAGAAAAATAATTTCTCTCCCTTAAGACCATTTTGGCACAAAATATTAGGTGGATTAGTTTAGAACTTAACTAGGTATGCATTACAAGCAAGAGAACTAGATATCTTTCCTTATCCTACTTTTAGATTAAAGATCATTCTCCTAACATGAATCAAGATCAAGCTAGTGGGAGTACGATTATAAAAGATATTGAGGCTTCAAACGAGGTTATTAATATGCTTGAGTTATAGTTGAATAAAACTGAGGAGGCTATAGAGTTTAAGAAGTATATTACAATTGTTGAAACATCTGGTGGAACTGGTACCAAGAAGATTTTAGTCAAGAATCTTAATGATGAACAAATAAGGAAGGTAGAAACTATTGTGAAAGACCTAATGAATTTAGATGTAAGTGATTCTAATGAAGACCTTGAGAATTAAATGGATTCAAAGCTTGAAGACTGCTCTTAAGGGAACTTATAATCCTGTTGAGTCAGATTGGTGGCCCTTGTATTTGGGCATGTTATTTTGTTTGGATTTGTAAAGGATCTTTAGCATATTTTATCTTAGTTTATACTAAAACATATCTAATGATTGTGAATATGTTGATGTTGTTTCTGGTAGTTTTCTCCCATGTTTTTGGGTGTGTATGTGCTAACATAACCCTTGCATGGTTGACCTTGTGTATGTTATTATTTATGCATGCTAACTTCATTGAAGGATTAACCTTTTTCCAAATTATGGCAACGGGGTAATGAGATGAAGTGGTGTATCTGCTATGTGTAGATAAACTTGGTGATTATTTAGTACTAATTATTCAGAAAGTGCTTATGTTGTGCTCCATGTTGGAGCATCGGGCAAAACATCTGGTTTTAGTCTCTGTATTTGTGAAAACTGATTTATTTGTGTTAGTAGTATTCATTGATATTCTGATATCAACTACTAATTGATTTTGTGTGCATGACTAAATATGTGAATGATTGCATGCTGATATATGTTAGTTAATAGGATTTATGCTACCAACTATATGATATTAAATTCATGCATGACTAAGTCTGTGATTGATTGCATGATTGTCTATTTGGTTGGAGCAACTAAATGGAATATATGTAAGCATCTGAACGTTGATGCTTCTGACTTATGTTGGTGTTAGTGCTTAATCTTTGATACATGGAACCAGCTGCTGCTGAAATGGTCTAAAGATCCACTACATTCACTGGTTATCACTTGTTCTGATTAAAGAAGTGTTATTTATCTTAAAGAGTTGTGTTGCCATAATTTTCCAAAGGGGGATTGTTGTTCTTAGTTGATTAGTCCTTTGGGTTAGATGCATTTAGCAAAACAACAACTTAGAGAAGTGTCCAAATATTCAAGATTAGTCTAACTTGCTGAAGTTGTATGAAACTATATAAGGTACACATGATGGGCTAGATGCTTCAGCATGTTGGTACGACATTTGGGCCTTATGCAACAGGTTTCAGACTATTGCATTTTAAAGTGTGTTATGCAAAGATTTGCTTAAGATTTTATTGTTATTCATTTAACAATATATCTAGGTAATTTATTTGATAGATGGATGAAGATTAATTCAAATTTAAATTTGAATTTAAATTAAAACAAATAATATCTTATTAGAGATATTTAAGGAGAAAATCAAATATCCAATAGATTATGCATTAATTATGGACGAAATTCAAGATATTATCCATGAAGATCAATTTATTATGTCCTCATTTTAGATCAATTTTTAAAGAAAAATGCTAACGAGTGCCCTTGGGGCACTAATTAAGATATTAAAAAGGAAAGTTGAACTTTAAAAAGAGATTATAAATACATGTTTTTTTTCTAAAAATATATGTATTCAATGCTCTGAAAACATAAATCATTAACTTTTTTAAGAATCTAACGTGTATTCAATGAATTAAACATATAAAATTTATCTTATTTAGAATTCTTAATCAGTGTCCTCAGGACACTTCTTAGCATGACCTATTTTTAAAATATCTATTTTTATTATTTAATTAGATATATGATTAATAAAAACATATTGAATAAAAAAATAATATCACTTTGAGGAGAAATATTTTGGATATGCGCTCACAAGCAGGATATCTATCATTCATGAACCAAATCAATGATTTGATAGTTCAATAACTAAATTATTATATTTTATTACTATTTTGCTTTGTAAAAAAAATCAACTCAATGTTTAAATTAGTTTTAAATTTTTGATGTAGTGACCTTTTATATTTGTCATAGCAAAAAATGTTTAACATTTCAAAATATTATATTTCAAATACCAGTGGACTAGTGGTAGCATTACCATTATCCACGTGACATGTGTAATAATGTATATAAACAGCCAATCATTGGGAATAAAAAAATTGCATTGACTTTTCCAACTCTTGAAGGCTGCAACATATATGAACTCTACTCATAATACACAAACTAAATTGTCCAAAAAGAATTATCAATGAGATTCAAATTTGATATTTTTATATAAAGACTACTTCTACCTCAAATACTATATACAATAAGATTCAAATTTGATATTTTTATATGATATGATAAGAGTTGTCAATGAGGTGACTTTCTACAAGAAGATTTTATCTCTTTGTCAATTTGTTCTTTGCATTAAAAAGTTTTCTAATTTGATTGATAATCAGAGGGTTGCTCGCAATGATTCTAATGACATTGTTTGCAAAGGTAAAATCTTCTCGGCCACAATTCATTGTTAATCTTTAGGATAATTTTTTAGATGAATTCAAATCAATATTGAAATTCCACCAACCATGATTGAGAAAATATTGAAGAAAATGTCTAATTTGCTTATTGCTTTAAGGAGAAATAAACTATGTGGCACTCTCGATGGGTATCCACCATGATTAATTTCCCAACAAAATTAGCACTTTACTTTTTCACACACACAACACACACTTCTCTTTATTATTAAGTTAACCTTTGCTTTACTCCAATAGCCATTTATCCAATTTTTAAAATGTGAACAACTCATCACTATGGTCATTGAAATCTTCATCTATTGGCTGGCCTCCAAACAAATAGTACTATGTTGCTCAACTTGCATTCAAACTTATGACTTCCTTCATTTCTTTGACTTCAAATCAAATGATAAATTAAACCTTTTTCACACTCACATTGCTTCAAATTTGCTTCAAATTCTCATTTTCATAATTGAAGGTGACAATAACATAGAGATATCATATATCATATATCATATGCTACCATCTTGACCTTTATTACCTCGGTTCGAAATCGGGCATTGTAAGAGATAAGAATCAAAACATTTATTATAGAATCATCATTCAATATATATGCTTCACAACATTTGTTGAAATTTGAAAATCTCCTATGTACAAAATGACAATATCCCCAATTAAGCCCTCCCTAATATTCAGCCATAGCAGAAGGGAAAAAATCAAATCAAATCAAATCAGATCATACCATATAGCCCTTCCCCCAAATTGCAAATTAACATATAAACTAAAAAGGTAAATAAACCAAACTAAAAAAAACTAAGATAACAACTGTTTTTTTTCAGTATGAATCAACATAACCAGCATTTTCTTCGTCATCGTCGTCAACAAGTTCATCAAAGAAAGGATCTTTGAGAAGCTCCTCAGCAGAAGGCCTGACCCTTGGTTGAGCAAGACACTTTTCAATGAAGTCCTTCACCTCAGAATCTTTGACCTTGTTTAAGGCAGCAGGTCTAATACCAGAAGACACTTTCTTGTATATCTTGGCGACATTGTCGCACTCGCTATAAGGAATCTCCAATGTCACCATTTCTAACAAACACATTCCAAATGAGTATATATCCACCAGTTCTGTGTAGTCTTCATCATATAACTCTGGTGCCATAAACTCTGGTGTGCCGAGAATTGTGTGTGCAATGTGATCTGTCCCAACAACTGCGGCCAAACCCAAGTCACCAATCTTAACCTGATAATAGCAATTGAATGAAAGAAAATTTGTTATAACATATTTTCGGCTATTATCACATAACAAGTTCATTAGACATACGGAAATCGCAACTTATACACAATGAGTGAAACACATGCACAAACACGGACGTGGAGCACATTAGTAATGTCAAAATACCAGACGTCATTTATCATTTATAGAAAAACTGAATTGAAAATCAAAGATTCGTATATTCATCTATGAATTATACAATTATACGGAGGCATAAACACGGACACAAACACAGGCACAGTCACTCATTAGTCATGTCCAAAATATGACAGAAAGAAAAACAGAATTAGAATAGTGAATTACCTGGCCAACATTCCCATTAACAAACACGTTACTGCAATTGAGATCTCTATGAATGATGCAAGGCTCATGAGTGTGCAAATAATTCAACCCATTCAGAATCTGCCTCGACCATTTCTTCAGCGCCTTGATCGACACATGCCTATGTTTCTTCCTATACTCTCTCAAATTCCCACTAGTACAAACCTCAGTGATGAAATTCAGTGTGCCATGTTCATCATTGGTCCAAACACTATAAAGCTCGATAATGTTTTCGTTTGTTAAGCTTCTCAACAACCTCACTTCTGAGTAAAGCCTCTTTACCATAGCAGGCTCATCACAGAAGTTTCTTAGTTTCACTTGGTTCCATGCTACCTCAATTCCTTCTTCTTGATCAAATCCACGGTACACTTTCTTCACCGCACCGCATCCTAATAGTTCAGTGTATCTACCGTATCGACCGGTTGGATCAGTTTCCGCAAATACCTCAGAGTCTTTGTCGGATGAATCGGGGTCCACACTTGGCATCTATTACCACAATGATCATATACAGTTATTAGCAATTTTTTACAAACAAATACTGGTATATTAGTTCTTATAAACTATCAAGTACGGACAGACACAGATACGATATCGACATATCAACACCAATAATAATTTGAAAAAATTAATAAATTGAACGGAATCACAAGTGACTGACACCGACAAACAAAGACACGGAGTCGCAATGTTCAAAGATGTCGGTGTTATAGAACTTATAAATATATTATGCTGATCTGAATGTAGAAATCACCAAAACTAAAAGAAAAAGTTAAAAAAAAAATCAAAATCAAATCAAATGTTAGTAGATTAAAAAAAATTAATACTAGTACATTAGTAATTGTTAAGAATATATTACATCTGAATGTAGAAATCACCAAAAAATTAAAAATAAGTCAAATAAAAAATCAAAATCAAATCAAATATCATCAATGTGGAAATTCTAAGAGAACAATTTCAGCATGTTAATCAATTCTGAGGGACAAAAAGTGAAATTTCTATAAATATTTTCCATCTAGATGGAAATTTAACCAATGAAAAAATGAATAAAAATAAACTCATGAAGAAGAAAAAAAAGAATAAACTGTTGCATGTTCTAGTAATAACATCTAAAATCAAAGAGTAACTCATGAAAAGAATCAAATAACACAATTGAAGATGCCAGAGAGTATGAAACTGAATAATTAAGTAACATTCAAAAGCAAAAGTACTTAAAACTTGATGAATTAATTACATGAATAATTGAAATTTGAAACAATTAACAAAGAGATTGTGATAGAATTATGAAAGAAGATGATGAAAAAAATGGAGCAAGATTGAGATAATTACCATGGAAAACCGAATTGAAAGAAGCGAGAAAAGCAGAAAATGAACTTTCGGCGGTAAAGAGAAGCTAAGAAAGCTGTTTGCTTAGAGAGAGAAAGAGAGAGAGGAGAGAGAGAGAGAGGGATGTTGGTGAATGAATGTGTGAGTATTTATATACAAATCAAGGAGCCAGATTTGAAGTAATTTATTTTACTTTTACAAAAATATCTCAACGGTTTTCTTATCTATTTTCTTTTTGTTTTTTTTAAATATTATTTTCTCAAATTGGTGTTTTTTATAATTAAATTGATACTATACTTTATTTCTTTTTTATAAAGGAAAATACTTTTTATTTAATAATATTTGACTGAAAATAAAATAAAATGATAGAGTAGTTATTTATTTCAATAAAATATTGCTTGCTTTACTAAGATTTGTTTTAACAATGTAATTAAAACCGGATCGGATATTAAATCAATATAGATTGGATTTTAAGGTTTAAATGTCTGATGAATCGGATCGAGAGTCGGACTGTTATTATATTTGTTATATGATGTACTATTAGTTCTTTATTATATAGATTGGTGGAGACTTTTATTTTCTATAATTTCTTAACTATAATCGATTTGAAAAAGAGTTACAAATGCTAGAATTTTGTATCTTATGTAAAATGTATTAGATGGTGCTAGATTTATGTCAAAGAATATTATAATTTAAGAAGAAACATGTTTTTTTAGCGATGTCAATTTTATGAAATGGTGATCATAACACTATTAATGAATTATGTCTGAAACTCAAAATCTTAGAAAAAAATTGGAGAGTATTATTTATAAAAAGGATTCTAGATCTTATTATCAAGAAAATTCAAATTCTGAATGAGTTAGAGTGAAATCTTCAATTATAAGACTCATTTGGTTCAACAGTATTAAATTGTTGTATTTATTCATCTTTTCTTATATTTTTCTTTTAAAAAAAAATTAAAAAAATTAAAATTTGGTTCAACCCATATATTTGGACGAATCTCCGGTTTTGAACGATTTTTTCGATTTCCAAAAAATTATAGTAAATAATATATTTTGAAATGTAATGAATAAAAATTAAAATTTTATTTTTAATTAAAAAATATTTTTGTCAATAATTTGATAATTTGGATTGTTTGACATAGTAAAAAAATATTAAAATGAGAGGATACAAATTTTTACTATTTATTTTAGGTTTAGTTTAATATTTCTTGAAATTTATTTTTTTAAGTGTAAACATATCTTATAGGTTTTTTGACGTGTTATTCGTGAAAATTCATTTGTTGTCATATTTAATATATTTAAATTTTATTTTAAAATTATTATTTTAATAACAAATATAATTTATCAAGATTTATTATAGTAATTTATTTTGATTATTTTAATAATAATTTAATATTTATAAATATTTAATTGTTGTAATATATTTTTAATGTTAAAAAATTAGACCAACCATGAATTAAATTATATATAATTCATTAGGTTTGATTTCTATCATCGGTATTTATTTATATTTAGTTAAGTGGTTGAGGTTTATAAATTAAAAACTCTACAAAAGTTAAATATAATATTTAATTTTTTAAAAAATATTGATAATAGTTTATTGAGTAATGAAATTCAAAAAAATAAATATAGTTTTTTTTGTTTTTTCCTAAAATAGATTTTTTTTTAAAAGTAGTTTTTATAATAAAAACAAATTACCCTTATTGTAGAAAAAAAAAACAAATTGGGCAGGTAAGTATGTACTTTCAAATTTGGTTTGAGCCACGCGTTGTTGAACATTGGTTGTTGCAGGTAACTGAATTTGATGCACACACGTTTAGTCATATAATAATAATAATAATATATCATGTTTTTATTTTATTTATTTATTTATTTTCTTGGAATTGGTAATACAAATTAAAAGTCAAATAATACAAAATAAATTAAACAAATTTTTTTTTCAGGAGGGTTTGTTGGGTCAACGTGTGTAGCCATTTAAGGAAGCGCGTGATGACACGCGCCAACATGGGAGAAGGGACAAAATTTGATGTCTAAGAGGCTTCAACCTTTTTAAAAATGAGAGAGATGCTTCAACCTTTATTCCAGATAGTAGGGAAGAAAGTGCATGTTTCATGGGACCAAGCAAGAAAAAGAAATATATTATTGGAAAAAAAAATGGTGGTGTGGTGAATAAAATTGATTTAGTTGCTTGAGAATCACTTTTTTGTTGACAAGATAGAATCAAGTGGAAAAGTGGTTACCTTTTTTGTTGTAAGGTGTTTTTAAAATTTATTGAGGATTTGAAAGGTAATACATTTGGAATTTTTTTTTTTTAAAGATTTATTTTTTTTTCACTGAAAAGATTTTATATTTATAACCCAAGAGATTATCCTTATCAAACAATTAATTTAAAAAATTGAAAAAATTATGATTTAATATATTAAAGGGATTAATTGTTATGCAATGTCAGTGTAATGAAATTTACACCGTCAATTCATCACAATCATTCATAAACATTAATTTAAATATAATTAAAATAAAAATCAAATATAATTTTGGATTTGACGGTTACCATTAGTATAAAACAGTTTTACATTGTCAGTGCATTCTAATTAAATTATATATTAAAAGTGGTTTATCAATCAAGATATGAATAAATATAATTAAACAAAATTAATCATTATAAAATTAAATAAGAATAGAAAGTGATATTAATGTAAACAATACATTCTCTTATAAGTCAATTTTTTCATACAACAATTTATGTATCTAGATTATATATGGACTAGAAACATCAATTGTTGAATTAACTAAAAAATAGTAAAATGAGATACGAATAAAACACAATAAAATATAATTAAACAAAATTGTTAAACAAAATTGATCATAATAAAATAAAATAGAATAGAATAACGATAGAATGTGATATTAACAAAATAAAATTTTAAAGTGGTTTATTATGCATTAGGAATAGAAAATGTTTAATAGTAAGAAAAAGTGAAAACAAGAAATTAAAGAATAAATCTCAACTATTCATTATCAGTAATATTTCATGATCTCTATTAAAAAAGAAGTTAGATTTAAAATCAATTTAATATTCACCTCTAAAATAGGGATATGTATGATTTTTCTTACATTTCTTTTTCAAATGTTTTCTTACTAAAAAGCATTGTTGATTAGGAATATATATCAATTGTTGAGTTAACAAAAAAAATAACTTAAATTTCCTTATAATAGTGATTCAGATGGTGTATATAGCATTTGAAGATAAATTCTTTGAGTAAAACGATATCATGGTAGAACAACAAATTATCAAAATCATTTGATGATAGCGGAGATGGTAAGTCTGACAGTTAAAAAAGATAACATTCTAATACAAATTTGTTAAGTCAAACACCTTTTGCCTTAATGGAAAATGATTGATTTGATTTATCACAAATTTTTCTTCATTAAAATTGAAAATGGTGAACCACATTGCTTTGCTTAATTGTAGATCAAGTGGTCGACGAATTAAGAAAGTCTTAGATATATGTGGTGATTATCAAATTATTGGATAAATCTATTGATTTTTTACCATGTAAAATCAACTTGAGGTAGTATGGAAACAAGTGGGTGATATGGATTTGGTGGACATATGGTGTGACTTTTACAAGGTTAAGCTTGATATGATTGAAGATTAAAAAAAGAATTACACACTACAACAAAGATGACATTTAATAGCGTACCTTAGACTGCGCTTTCTTAAGGAAGTGCTGTCTAAGGTTAAAATTAATAGCAAACACGGAAACTGTTCAAAAAAAATTAAAAAAGCGCTGTTAAAAGTCCTACCTTAGACAGCGCTTTTGAAAAAGCGCTTTCTAAGGTAGGCCTTAGACAGCGCTTTTCGAAAGCGCTTTTAAAGGTAGGCCTTAAACAGCACTTTGTCAAAAGCGTTGTCTAAAGTCTTTCAATTTAAAAAAAAATAAAAACAAAAACGCTGTCTAAGGAGGGGCTTAGACATCGCTTTTCAAAAGCGTTGTTTAAGGCCTACCTTAGAGAGCGCTTTTATCAAAAGCGCTGTCTAAGGTCTAATTATATTAAAATTATACAGATCTATTTTCATTTCTTCCTTTCCCTCTCTTCTGCGAACGACGAACAGAAATCGCCATTTTCGCCCTAACGAGCTTCAACAGTCTTACCTCCACCGTCGTCCACCAGATTCTACCTCCGTGAAGTCCACCGCCGTCCTCCGTCGTACAACCGTCGTCTTCCGTTCAAAAAGGTACGTTCTTGATAATGGTACTGTTCTTGTTCTTGTTCTTGCTTGTTTTTTTGCTGAAAACTTGCATATTCTTGAAATTTTATTGCTTGTAGTTACTATGTATATACAGTATGAACCATAAGATTCATTGATGGATAGTGTTCTTGTTCTTGTTCTTTGTTGTTACTATGTATATACACTGAGTTTATATAAATATTAACACTGAGTTGTTGGCTTCATTACCTGAGAAGTTTTTTTGTTGAATCTGTAGACTGAGTTAAAATTAAACATTTAGGATACGGAGTTTTTGTTTAAAACATTTAGGATACGGAGATGCGTTAGTCATTGGTGTTATGTTCGATAAGTCTAATATTGTTGTTATTATATGAAACTCTATTTTCAACTTCAATGATGTAAATATCTGTTAAATGTGAGAAAATGAAGTGAACTTGAAAGTTGTTAGAATATTCGAAGATACTACCTTAGTTATGTATTTTCGTCTGGATTTAACTGGGTTATTGTCGTTTGGAGAAACATTGGTTATGTATACGTTATTGAAGTTGATATTGATTGTTTACCTTAATAAGTAGGAAAACCATGGATAAAACATGGATCTGTGCCGATCGAATGACCACAAAGTACGAGAATGGGGTTGCGGAATTCGTTAAGTTTGATGTTCAACACGCTGAAAACCCCAGACGAATGCATTGTCCTTGCTTGCGTTGTTGTTATATTGGTAAGGTTGACGCAAATGGATTGAAATCGCATTTACTGAGGCATGGAATTGATCAAAGTTATCAGTGTTGGATATTTCATGGTGAGAAAATTAACGAGAATGTTGAACCGAGTGGAAAAAGTAATACGACCTATGCTTCATACGACAAAGACACGGAAACATATGATTGTGATCGAGTTGAAGAGATTGTAGAAGTACTTGAAGAAGATCTTTATGATTGTCCTGAAATGTTTGAGAGGATGGTAAGCGATGCAGAGAAACCGTTGTACAAAGGTTGCATTAAATTCTCAAGATTGTTTGCGGTATTAAAGTTATACAACTTAAAGGCGGGCAATGGATGGTCGGATAAAAGTTTCACAGAGTTGTTGGCCCTTATGAGAGAAATGCTACCGGATGATAATGTTCTTCCTAATCGAACCTATGAGGCAAAAAAAATGTTGTGCTCTATTGGCATGAGCTATGATAAGATACATGTTTGTTCTAACGATTGCATTTTGTTTCGTAACGAATATGCATCGTTAACTGAGTGCCCTAAATGCGGTTTGTCTCAATATAAGAAAAGATTGTCTCCCGCAAAAGTCTTATGGATATAGGAAAGAAAGTTTCAATTTGAGGGCGATGTTGTTTGGTACAATTAATGATTTTCCAGCATACGGGAATCTATATGGGTATAACATTAAAGGTCAACGTGCGTGTCCTGTTTGTGAAGACGGAACCGGTAGGCCCAACCCATTTTTCCAGCTCTAGTGTTACTATAGAAGTAAATGATGATTGATAAGATCAGTTTCGAAAATCTCTTTCATCAACTCCGAAAAAGCTTATTGAATATCTTCTGAAGATAGTTTCATTTTGGTAGGTACTTTATCTCACTTCTGAGAATATAAACATCATTGTTATATTTAATGCTTGGACTATCTTTGAAATCTTGTGTTCAGATCTGATAAGATCAGGTACTGGAAGCTTGAACAATTACACTTCATCTAGTCTCTTCAAGAAAAATCTGAAAAGATACTTTGTGACTTACATCCAAAGTAAAAGTTTTTCAAGTGGTTTACTGCTTGAATTTCCTGTGATCTAAAGGTTTTTCTTGAAGTCTTCCAAGAAAATAAATGGAGTTAGATGATGAAAGTCTTTCAATAAATCATCTCTTCTATTTAGCTTAGTTTCTTGGAAGAACTGATGATAAGATACTTATGTCTCTTATCAGAAGAACTTCCTCACTAGATGGATAGATAATGCCTTTCTGTTAATTGATGAGCTAATTCAAGAGCTTCTGAAATACTTGTATTTCAAACTGATTGAAAATCTGAGAACAAGAAGATACACTACCAGAACATGATGTCAGTGTTTCTTCATTGATCAAAATCTTTGAAGCTTATATTAGTGCAGAATACATATGAAAAGAAGCATTTGTATTATGAAACAAATATCTTGTATTAAAAGGTATGAAGTGTTTATCAAGTCCTTCTCACTTTTAGATACTTGATAATGTGGATTTTTCTCTTCAAGATAATATTTTAAGAAACTCTATTTGCTCCTTGATTGAGGGTCATCATGGATTTTATCATAACAAACATTTCTATGAGAAGTCTTCAGTTTCTCTTTGAGCTTCTTTCAGTTGTACTAATACAATACTCTGATTTTTTTTGTGACAAATTTTGACATCTAACACAGTCTGGTTATGCGCTTGTTAATAACTTCAGTGTCAAAAGATTTGATCTTAGACAATGAATTTAGTAACTCTGCTTAGAATAAGATTATGTTCTCATCACTTTATGTTTTGGACTCATACTTTAGAATGGTGTGTGATGATGTTGGTTAGACTAAGGCATAAGGTAAGGAAGAGTTTGTTTTTACATACATGTATGGTCTTATAGAAATATGAACATCACGATGTATGTGCTACACATGTCAAGAAAATAAGCAGATGCATCTTCCTTAAGTTTGTATACAACTCTTGCCAGAAGAAAAGCCAACAACCCAAATTCAAGTATTGGAGGTACTGAATTTGGTATGAGTAGTGGATTCAATGGTTAGACATTCATTGTACTAAAATATACTCAAATCTATATTCAAACTCTATCGGTCAGGTCTGAATATTGAATCGAGTATGTCCAAAAGAAAGAAAAAAATCAGGGTGTTGTTGTTCTTTTTCTGGTATTATATTTTGATTCAATAAAACATTTGCATGGAAAGAAATACAAAGTTTCTGTTAGATTTCTAGAGAAATTATTTTGTGAAAAGGAACTTCAGAAATCTTTAAGAAGAAACTTTATTGTATCTGTCTATGTTGAATGTTATATCAACCACATAATGATCAAATTTATAGAAACAATATTTTCACTTTGTGTGTTAACACAGTTGCTTGTCATAAGTTTTGAAGACAATTAAATATTCATCTATCATTTATAACTCTTGTTTCAAGATGAAGTGTTAGTTATGAATAGAATCTTAGAGACATATGATATCTTTGTCGTAATCTAAAGCATTTTAGATTATGATAGTTGATTGGTTATGAATGTTGTCTGGTTCTAAGATTCTGAAGAAGATTCCTTACTTATGATATAACAGTTTAAGTAAAATATTTCTTGCAAATCTTTGTTGTACTTAAATTTTTATAAAGATGAAAATTATCTTGTGGAATTAATATATGTGTTGGATAAGAACTCTTGGGTAATGATGTTCTATTATTTGATAGTTTCTATTATTATTCCCTGATTTGTGAAACATCATTATGTCCTTTCTGACAGGATTCTTATTCCCTTTAAGATTTTTGTTTAGTTCTTTCTCTTCTTCTCTTCATTTCTTTTATTTTCTTTTTGGTTGTATGTTGAACTAATCAAACTAGAGATGAGTACCTCAACTAATTCTCATTTGAATCATCTGGTTATCATCAATGAAAAGTTTGTGTATTTTGATGGGTTACTCAAAATTGGTTTTAACTTCTGGAAGTCTATGTCTGAACAAGGATGGGATGGCTACATTGAGATGCTTTGTGGTTTTACTTATCCAAGCCTTGTCAAAGAGTTTTGGATGAATGCTTCCATTTAAGAGCTTATTTCAGAGGGTGTCATTTTGTCTAATATAATCAATTGTGAAGAGGTTGGTGAGATTGTTTGGGACTACTATCTTCCTACATGGCATATCTTTGTTGATCCTTCCAAAGCATAAAAGGTCTCAAATCTTCTTCCAGAAGTTGTCATTTGGTGTCAAATTTAGACCATGTGGACCCTATAGAACAAGATATACTTCTTCTTTTCAATTCAAATTTGAAGATTAATCTACCTCAAGTTATGTTTGATCATCTGAAGAAGTTTATTTCTTCTTTTCAATAAGGAAAGACTTTCTTCATTCCTTATGGACGAGTGATTTCTGAATTACTTGTTCAGCAGGGGATTAACATAAGTTATGAGGATAGTTCATCCAAGATTTGGAGAGATAAGCTTGAAGTTATCTATGAAAGATTTTGATGTTAGGATTTTACTTAGTTATGCTTTGTATCTTTGTTGAAATCAATGAATAAATTTTCTTATTATTAATTCTTTGTTAGTTTATGTTGTTGTTCAGTTCTTTTTGAATGCATTTTTTTCAATAATATGTAAAGGAAAAATTACAAGAAATATTAGATTTTCTACTTTGTTGGATATGCCCTAAGGTAGGGATGGCAATGGGTCGGGTCGGGTGCGGGTTTCACACTACCCAAACCCGCACCCGAAATCAACACCCGAACCCGAACCCAAACCCAAAGGTTATTCGGGTGGCAAAATAACACCCGCACCCACACCCGTTGGGTTCGGGTTTTTCCACCCAAACCCGAACCCGTAACAAAAACACAAAATTATTTTTTTTTCAAAAAATTTAATTAGTTTTCAATTTTATATATATATATATATATTACTTAGTTAATTATAAGAAGGATTATAAGTTCTATTTACTACTATAATATTGTTGCTTACAAAATAAGATTTCAATTAAAATTTTGCATACAACAAGATATTTTGCACACCCCTAATTATAATTAAAATTAAGGTCTTTAATATCTTAACATTATAATTAAAATTAAATTCTACAATCTACAATTAAAATAAAAATTAAAGTATTCAATTAAAATTAAAATTAAAGTATACAATTAAAATTAAAATTAAAGTCTAAACGGGTGTAGTTTCGGGTTTCGGGTGTGGGTTTCACACTACCCAAACCTGCACCCGAAATATCGGGTGGCACCCGAACCCGAACCCAAACCCAGTCAAATCGGGTTTTCACCCGTTGACTCGGGTTCGGGTGCGGGTGGGGCCCGTGGGTTTGGGTCTGCCTGTCATCCCTACCCTAAGGAACTCCCTAGGATCATCTGACATATCAAGATTATCTAAGAAATCTTGTCATTCTTCCCTATCAAACTCTAAGGTCTCCTTCTTCATCAGTTGTCTGCGTCTGGACCTAGAATATCTTTTTCTTTTGTGTGTATTCACAAATGTTGTTGAAGAGGAAAGTGCTTCAGAAGTTATCTACTTGTTTGCAGATTCTTCAGATGTTGCTTTTCCTTTGTTTGACTGAGTTGTTCCATTCAGTAGTGTTGCTTTTCTGAAATCTCTCTTTGGAACCAATATCTGCTTTTGCTTATATATATATTGGTGTTCTAGGGATTAAGTGATAAATAAAGAAGGCTTGCATAGTCCTTTTTATAGACGTGTTGTTACATGATTTTGAGTTTAATATTATTTAAGTATTGGTCATATCTTATCAATACTTTAATGATAACTCTTGAATATTATATCTAATATTCTGACCTTATTAAAGATTCATTTATTTGGCATGAGTTTATGTTTAATCAATTCTTAACTGTCTGTTCATGTCAGTTTGTTTAATTAATGGTTGTTCATAATATCTTATGAGTTAATGACTGGATAAAACATGTATGTGAATCAAAACTCAGTTTAAGGTAAAATAAACTTTTATTGATCAAACAAAATAGGGATTACATTATAATTTATACAAAGATGACCTAAGCCTAGACTAATTCCCTAGCCATGGCATCTCTGTAGAAGCAGCATCCACAATTGCTATAATTTACCTCATCATCTTCTGAGTCAACAAGTTCTTCCTCTTCCTCTAGCTCTGGGTTAGAGTAGTTAATTTTTTTTACTCTCTTCTTCTTCATTTGTTTCTTCCGAGTCCTCAGTGTTGGGTGAGTAGAATTTCTTCTTCTTCTGAAAATGGTTCAGACTCTAATTTCTTCTTCTTTTGAAAATGGTTCAGACTCTATAGTTGATTCCTCGTTTGAAGAGTGAGATGATAGAGGGAGGAATTCAGTGGTTGAAGAGGCAATTTCTTCTTGCAACTAAAGGGATTGATTCTAAGTATTTGTAGAGCTCTCAGTTTTCTCTGTTATTTTGGAGGAGATATGTGTAACACCTCAAAGTCGATTTTAATTTAATTTATGTGTTTTCTTGTGAATTTTGATGTTTATGATGTTATTTGATGTTTTGCGTAGTTTGGAGATGGCTTAATATATTATTAGTATATTAAGTTTAGTGGGTTTAGTTTATTATTTGAGATTAAATTAAATAATATAAGAAGAATTAGAGGATAAGAGTATTGTGGTCTTTTGGTTGAGAATAAGTGAGAGTTTTATGGGGAAAGACTAAAGAGGTCCTAGGGGCAAGAGTGACAAAAGAAGGAAAGATGGAGAGTACAATCATTTTTTTAGAACGATCTCACTTTTGGGAGAAGAGCTCTGAAGAAGAGGAGAAGCTAGGGCTTGAAGGTTGGAGAGGTTTTCGAGGAAATCATTGGAAAAATTATGCAACTTAAGGTATGAGGAGTATTTTCCTTTCGGTATTATAATGTGGGAATATAATTGAGGGTTTAGTGGTATAGTTTTAGGGTATAGGGTTTGATTAATGATTTTGTGTTTTGATGATGATTACATGATAATTGATGAATATAATTATGTTAGATGATGTATTTTTATGTTATGGTAAAGAATGTTGATGTTAAATGTGATTTTGTTGCTATGTTGATGTGAAAAGTGGGTTTTTGTTGAGTTTATCGCATAAGAGGAATTCTGGAAGTCGTAGAGAAATCTGCAGAATTCGCGAAGCTCGCTTAGCGAGCACAAACAGGGAGTTGGGCGCTTAGCGAGCCCTGGAAAGTTTGAAAAAAAATTGTGTATTCTAAAGATTGTGTTTTTTTAGGTGGTTTAGGTTTTAGGCTGCTATGATGTTATAGAATTTTTGTAGGATGTGTTTAGGGGATTTATGAGGAGAATTAGTGATTATATGATGTATGTGTTTATTTGATTTTCCTTGAGTTATGAAATCTGAGTATATGATGTAGAAATATGATGTTGGATGAGTGTGTAGTATGATGTTCTATGAGTATGTAATATGATGGTATGAATGAGTATGAATGAGTATGAGGAATGATGATTAATAATGAATGCGGATACAATGTTATGATGTTTTTAGGATGATGTATGTATATTGCATCTTGCATTCATGGCATTGAATTATGAGGGGACTTCGGTCCAATTGGTAGCTTTAATCCCATTGTGTGGATTGGAGTGATATGATGTTATGATGTGCTCCCTAGTGGAGGGTTGATGGTCCAGTGTCCATCCATGAGGATGTTTCGGTACCACATGCATATTAAGAGGTTGCATATCATTCTAAATGACATATCATGATTTGCATTGACTTTGTGTGATGATGAAACTGATTTGATGTTGTGTATAAATGAGTTATGATTTAATTATTGTTGTTGTGGTTGATGTTTCTAAATTCTCATTTCTATATTATTTTATTAAATGTGAATTTACTCATCCTGTCTTCCTTATGGTGATGGTCTATTATTCCATCTTGCATATAATCAAGGTTAGCTCGGTGCGTGCTTAACTCCGAGGTAGTGAGGGGTCGAGTTAGTTAGAAGTGTAATCCTGCTTTGTGTCCAGTAACATTAGATGAGTTCTCGCTTGAGTTGATTTGTTTTATTTGGATTAAGATGTTAATTTTCTTTTGAGTACTTTTGATTTAAAAGATGTTTGAACTAAATTATGAGGTTTTATTTTATTAAAGAGGAATTTATGATGTAATGTTTTTCAGCTGCATATTTGTTGAAAAGAGATTTAAAGAGTTTTCGTGATTTCATTAACCCGTGTTACGGGACAGGACTCAATGTGATATTTATGATTTTTTATTTAAGAAGTAATGTGATGCCCTTTTCATGAGTTGTACTCTGATATTTGATTTAAATTGCTTAACTTGTGATGGGGTAGAAAGGGTGTTACAATATGACTCTCAGTTGAGGATTCCATTTCCTTGATAAGTTGTTGATGAAAGTAGATTGTGAAGGTGACTTTTTATAATGGCTTCCGTGAAGACTTGGAGGCGGTTATTAATCCTTGTTTGATTCTTGGAAGTGTAACTACCAATAAGGTTTGAATGTGTGCATTGTAGAAACCATAATTACTATGGTTGATTGATTTGTCTTCCTCCTTGGAAACTGATCAAGTAATGATGTTTTGTATTTCATTAATTGAGAATTTATTTTTATTTTTCTTCTTTTTATTTTGTTTTCTAATTTCTTTCTTTCCTTTTTTGTTTTATTCTTTTTTATGTGACAAAAAGGGGAGAAAACAATAATTATTTAAAGTGGAAACTGAATCCATTGAATACCCAATTAATTTGTATATACTGGTCATTTATTTTCGTGTGCTTTTGGTGATTGCATGCTCGGGCACATAATTTTAACCTTCTTGTTCATAAGTCTAATTCTGAGATTACAAACCTCTAACTTAACTTATCATACCCATAAGGAGCTTACAAACCTCGGATTCTGGTGTTGCTAAAAAGGTTAAAATGGGTGACATATTTTAACTCTCTTGCACATAGTAATAAGTGGGAGATTACAAAACTTTATCTTATTCTATGAGACTCATAAGGAGCTTACAAACCTCACATTTTATTGTTGCCAAAGGAAGTTGAAATGAAGTCATTTAAGTTTTCTTAAATATGGAACTAAGGGGGAGCTTAAAAACCTCAACCTTGGAATTGTTTGACTCAGAGGGGGATTAAAAACCTTAGACTTTGATGTTACTAAGAGAACTGATTTATTTTCTTAAAAAGTAGTTCTTAATGATGAGCCAGAAAACTCAAATGTGAACTATCAGACTAAGGGGGAGCTTACAAAGCTCATACTTTGTTGTTGCAAAGAAAATAAAATGTCCAACATTATTTTTTTAAATACTTGTGTTTGTCATCATCAAAAAGGAGGAAATTATTAGAATAATATTTGTTCTTGACTTGTTTCTCTTTGGTTTTTATGATAACAAAGTATTGAAACAAATGATGGTTTAATTGATGTGTTTTTTGTTTATTGTAGGTTCTACATCATTGTACATAAATAAATTGGAATCTGTTATATATGAACACACTTGAGAGCTGCTTCATTGCTAGCTTCTGATGGAAGAATATAAAGAACAATTACTAGTGTGATTGAATGTAGAATCAGAACTGAAGGTCTCAATATTTAGATGAGTGATTACACTTGGTTATTGTAATTAGCTTCTGGTACTATTAAGTGTTGGTGATAAAGGTGTGGTTTCTCGTACTACTGTAAAACATGTTATATTGTCTTATCAGCATGTCAACTAGAGTCTACTTGGTGCAAGACTCGAGAAAAAACTAAACAGTTCTACAGATGACTGCTCTCAGCGACTCTATTAGTACAAATCCTCTTGAAAACTTAAAGGTTAAATGGTTTACCCACTAGATTCAGAATATGCTTAGTATCCATCTTCAACGGCTCTTATACTATGGAGGAAATCAAAGTCACTTGGTCATGTTATCTTCACAACGACTAGTTTTTGCAGATTGCTATAAATATGTTGAAGATTCAAAGCTTGGATTTTCAACAAGGTTTGTTGACGTGAAGGATTAGCAAAATCAAGCAATTATCAACACACTGTAATATGCATAAATTATGTAGGTAGTTGTATTTGTAAAAGCCTTAAGATTTCTTATTATTGAATATCTTAGAAATCATCTTAAGTGCTCTAGATCTTTGTTATGGTGATTTCCAATACCTCTGATATTTGCATCATGTACACCTTGCTCTATATTTTGTTGAGCCTTCAGTAGTTTAGATAACATTATTGCTATGTGCTTGAGTAGAAGTCTTGAGCCAAGATGCTTAAGCCACATAAATCGCATTGCTTGAGTGCTTGAGTTATGAAAGACTTATTCAGCTAGTCTCATTGAGTAAGAAGTCTCAGGTGTGGACCTGATAATGTTAAAACTCACTCCGATGACCCAAAAAGCAAGAGGCTCGGTCAGAGGATGAACATTAAGCCATGGAAAACCAGTCTATGCAAAGTAAGTCTTAGGCATGTGCTTTAAGAAAAGGGAAGTATCTGCCAGAAGATCTTGAAGTAGGATGCTTGGATTAGAAGGCTTAAGCAAAGGTAAGTCTTAGACATGTGCTTTAAGCAAGGAAAGTCTCAAACTGTGGGTCTAAGAAATTGTAAAAGACTTGTGTAAAAGCACAAGAGATTGTAATATGAATGATTATAATGAAATGCTCTTGTGAATAAAGGGGATTGAAGTACTCTCAGTTAAGGGATGAACCATGATAAATATTTGTGTCTTCTGCTAATTATTTACTTTACTTTTGTTATGTATTCGCTACTAAATGAATTAGACAGATTTTGAACACCAGTTCTGATTTTGCATCTCTGACTAGAAGTGAACTTAAAGAAAAGTGAAACACAAGTAAACCCCCCTTCTTGTGTACTTTTCTCACCTTCAATTTTTTTTTAAATTGTTGACTTATTATAAGATTATAGATAATATATTATGAGTATATGAATGATAATTTTCACGTTTGTATTTGCTTCATTAGTCACAAATTTTAGTATCTTTAAATTTTCTTTATTGTTATTACATTTTATTGATAAAGTTTTGTAAGCAACATTTAAACAAGATGACTTAATTTAGTGTGAAACATCTTATCCCTATTTGACTATGGTGTGCGTGATATTTTTGTTTAAATATCACTTCAGTATTTTGTTTCCTTTTTAATTCAATGAGAATTGTGATTAAAAGTGCGATATTTGGATAAACTTTTTAATTTGGATATGTTTGGTAAAGATTTCGAAAAATCTTAAATCAGTCTTAAAAATAAAAATATTTAACTGGAATTTATCTTATAAAAGATCCATTTTTTAATGGAGAAGATTACAATTATGCTTTTCATATATAGTTTTTTTTTTAAATCGACATGGTTTTTTAGTTGGATCATGATTGTTATTTAAGAAGATAATTCGCCTTGTTTAAAGACTCACATCTTGAATATTTTAGTGCACCATTTTTTTCTTCTATTAAGGCTTTATATTTTTGTCGTAATACTTTATTCTTTAGTTTCTTTCTTATTTTAGAATAATAAAGTTATATTTTTCTTGAGTCTTTGTATTTTTGTTGTAATATGTAATTGTTATTTATCATGTCACATATAATTGTTATCTTGGAAACACTTGGAAGAGTGTTTGAGTTGAAATGATGAGTCTCAGATTCAGGGGGGCATGGGTCGAAATTCATGAGTAGTATTGAGAAAATGTCAATAAACTGGGAGAGTTTATATGATACCTTCATATACTATTGATTATTGATTTAGTGGATTCCTTTCATTGGGATAATGTCCTCCAAAACTAGGTGATATTGCACCGAACTCGGTTAAAAATTATATGTGTTATTTAATTTTTTTATTTTCTCTTTGCTACTGGTACATCATATTGTATCAACATCGTATGTGACATCTTGTCGCTGATCAAACAAAATTTTAACTGGCGTGAAAGCAGACATCCTGCTTTAGTTTGGTAAGCTTCAGGGTATTCTCTATATTTTGTTCAAGTTGGACAATTCCAAAAAAGTAGGATTTTTTAATCGACCACCAACTCTCTACGGTATGAATTGTGACTATTTGAAGCCTCACATGGTTTTCTTTCTTAAGTCAATGGACAATAAGATCTAGAAAGCAGTTATAAAAGATGGATTCCTCTAAAGATCACAATTTAAGACAACACAAAAAATGTGAATCCTGAAAAGGATTAGTCAACGACTTAAGACAATGAGGTGCTTAGAAATGTCCATGCTCTTAATTCCAACTATAATGGAGTGGATAAGAATATCTTCAAGATCATCAATACTTGCACCAATCCTAAGGAGGCTTGGGAGATTCTTGAAGTTTCTTATAAAGGTACATCCAAAGTTCGTATGTCAAAACTTTAACTTTTTACAATAAAATTTGAAAACCTGGATATGAAAGAGGACGGAACTATCTATGAATTCGTTTTTTGACTTCGTGACATTACTAACAACTCCTTTGCTTCTGGTAAAAAGATGTCATAAGAAAAACTTGTAAGAAAAATCCTAAGATATTTTTCCCAAGAGGTTTGATATGAAGGTTACAACCATTGAAGAAGCTAAAGATGTTTCCACGATGAAAGTTGATGAATTAATTGGATCCTTACTCATGTTTGAGAGGGCCATAGATTACAAATCTGAAGAAAAAAAATAGTAAAGGTGTTGCGTTCTAAGTGGATGTTGAAGATTGTGATGACTAGGTAAAACATGATGCTGCTGAAAATATGACTGAGTCAATTTCCTTCTAGATAAGAGTTGTATATCATGGTCATGAGAAAAATTGACAGGAGGCCCAAGAATAATGTCTACAAATTTTTAAGACAATCTGCTGCATAATTCTAAATGTGTCAACTTTCAGCGTAGAGAAAAAATAGAGAAAATTAAATAACGACAAGGGAACCTAATGTCATGAATGTGAAGGTTTTGAATATGTTCGGGCTTAGTGTCCAAATTATCTTAGAAAACAAAAAATGACTACAATGACATTTTGTTTAATGACGAGTCAAATGAAAAAAGTGAAAAAGTGAATATGATCAAACTAACAATTCGATGGCTTTCACTACTCACATAAGATCAAATTCAAAAGTGCTCGATGATTATAGTGATGCGAGTGATGATGACTTATATGTCCTTGTTGGAGCATACAAGATATTGTATCTGAAATGGATTTAAGAATTTGAAGAATTTGTTTCACTCCAAGAGATGAGGGTGGTCTTGGATTTTATAGTCTAATGGGTGTTATCATGAGTTACATGATGAAGTTGGGGGTGGGATTTGATGATTAAAATAGACAATCTCTAGGTCATAATCATAACTATGGAAATTTAGCCATTATTTTCATTCATTGTGGATCTAAAGCTTTGCACATTTGTCGAGGTATAGCAATTATCTTTGTAATCTATGATGATCATTATGTCATATTTAGCATGACAAATGAATTCCAGGATTTACTAATCATAATCTTCACGTACCTTTTTTTCTTCATAAAAAGTTTCAAACATAATGGAAGTGTAATATCAAACATATTTATGGAGAAACTAATCATTCTATAGATTGCCTAAAATACTTGTCACAATGTAGGAATTTATTTCATACAGTTTTCAACTCATTATCTCTCTTTAATTTTCTCGTTGTCTAATGGATTTATAGGGATCTCTTTCTCTCACGTTTCTTACTTGTTATTTTTAGATTTTCTTTCCAATCAAAAAATAAAATGTTTCAAATGCACAAGATATATAACATAATAACATTCTTTACAAACTTAATTGGTATACATTATCAGTGTGAAGACTTTTTTTATAGTGTGAATCAATAAGAACGTATTTTATTTTATTTTTATCATAATTATCTTTAAAATTCATGCCCATCCATTATAATAAATAAAATCATTATTTTAGCACATCATATTTTTAGTACACATGATAAAACATAAATTATATTTGAATGACATAATTATCCTTGTAAAATAATAATTACTTACAAATTTTCAAATTTATAATACAAACATGTTTAAGAATTAGTTAAATAATTAAATAATTTTATATGTTTTTTAAATACATCGAGACAAATAAATAATCATTTTTCCAATTTTTGAAAAAATCAATGAGTAAATATATAATTTTTTTGTTATATATATATATATATATATATATATATATATATATATATATATATATATATATATATATATATATATATATATATATATATATATAATTAAATAAATATATGATATACATTATATGTAAATAACAAACTTCCATTGTAAAATAATATGTATTTTTTTTGTTTAAAATGTCAATTATTAATCACATTTTAGTAGTTTTAATTTTTTTAAATATATTTTAATAGTATTATAATTTCAATAACTTAATTATTATCAAATATTTTAAGTCTGACCATACCAATACCATGAACCTTGCAAATCTTATTATCACCAAGACGAACAACTCCACCTGTCACCATCTTCAAAGTTTCAAAGTATTATATTCTTGGACACATGTGATTAGAGCAACCTGAGTCAATGACCCAACTATCTTCAGTTTCCAAACTCAATATTACTATTACATCGGCATCCTCACCCAAGGCAACTGCATCTTGAACAAAATCTTCATTGACCTTTCTTTTAGGAGTACAATCCCTTTTAAAGTGACCAATTTTCTGACAATTAAAACATTTTACCTTTAACTTGTCAGACCTCTTTGATTTGGACATCCCTTTACTATCTCCTCCTCTTGCCACATTTAAGCCTTTACCACTATCTTCAATCTTCAAATCTTCTGACTTTGAAAATTCTTTGGATTTCACCGCCGTCTGGACTTCATACTTAAAGAAGGGCATCCTTAAAGTGCTCAAAGGATTTGGGTAATTAACTCAATAAGAGCAAAGCCTTGTCCTCATCATCAATCTTCACTTCAATATTCTCAAGATCATTGATAATCTTGTGAAATTCTGTAAGCTGCTCAACTATGGATTTGTTCTTCATCATTCATAATTAATAGAGTTGTTGTTTCAGATACAACCCGTGAGCCAAAGACTTTGTCATATACAATGAATCAAGTTTTGTCCACATATCAACTACAATTTACTCCCTGGCAACTTCTCTTAGAACTTTATCCCCGAGGCACAAGATAATAGCACTTCTGTCCTTATCCACCATCTCGGTCTTTTGTACCTGTGTAACTCTGTAGGAATCAATACTTCACTCTTAAAAGCATCATTACACTTCTCTTGAATTAAAATTGCTTGCATCTTAATTTTTCACAACCTGAAGTCGCTGTTACCGAAAAATTTCTCGATCTTCCATCTATTAACCATGATGTTCACTTTGCTTCACGCTCACTGCACCAAACATATAAGAGATACATATTTATAATAGAAAATACCCAACAAACAAAATCCAAAACCACAATAGCTTGGAACATGCCAAACGAGAAACTGTCGAAAAGTTCGAAAACCTGAAATCACTGTTCACCGTACGGACGTCACTATTCATCTATACGAACGCCACTATTTACCCTTACAGACATCACTATTCATCCGACCGATTTTTCCTTTCTTTTTGACTTTTCGTTCAACTTAAAACTTCTGATTTTTGTAGTAAATACAATTTCTAAAATATGTTTTCTTTCTCTTCATCAACAAAAGTTTTAAGGCATCTTTACAACATGATGCATTATCATTATCCTTTACAATAATCTCAATCCAATGTTTTACTTTATCATAATTTTGTTTTTTTCTTTTTTTATTATTGATATTTTTTATATATATTTTTTTGTAATTGACTTTTGTTAGTTGCTTTTTAGACACCCTTTCTATTTTAGAATAAGGCATTATGCTTAAAATAGCTTTTTAATATTTTTCTTAGATTTTTTCAAAAAGAAACTCATGGAAAAGAATCCATTAGCGTACAATTACAACCCAAAAAATAGTGAATCGGTCATATATGTCTCAAACTAAAAATAGAATTTCCCTATAAAATATGTCATTTAAAAAAGGAAAAATCACATTATTCTTACGTGAGGAAACCCATATGGAACAAAAAAAAAGTATTAATATGTCTACATACATGTGACATCTTCCATCTTCCATCTTCACAAGAAGCACACACAATCTCTAGTAAGATATATCTTCTCTCATCAACAAGAGCAAGAAAAACTAATTAAACGTTAAGATATATAGTTGTAAAGTAAATAACTAACTAATTAATTAGTTTTCTTTTCAAGATATTCGATCTAGCTATAAAATGCGTATGAAAGGATGAATATAGACATCAATGATTTTCACATGATTTTAGCATCATAATATGCTTTGTATATAGTTGCAAAAGCCAAGTTGTGTGGTTATCACATCACATGTTCCTTTGTGTATCCATAAATCCATGCCAAAAGGCAACTAAATAATAGAGAAACCAAACTAAATTGTTCTCCAATGCTACTATAGAATTCAGTGGGAGGTGTTTCATATCCAAAACAAAAAGTGAGGTTGAGAAAGTTTATACATAATTTTTTTTTAATTTATTGAATAATTAATATATCCGAATTATATATAATTATAGTTAAGATATATTGATTTTTCAATAAATCTAAAAAATAATTTTTATATTAAAATCAGAGATAGTATTTATTTATTTATTAAATTAAATTACTAAAATATTTTTTATATAAGATATTAGAAGATTCATGATATCACATCATATTTTTTTAATGAGCATGTGATAACAATATTTTTCTTTTAATTTATTTCATATATAATTAATAGTGATATGATTAAATTTAAATTATAAAATTACTCTTTAAAAAATATATTTATAAAATTAATTTTAAAATTAAATAAAAACTGAAAAACATTAAAAAAATCGAAAAAATAATAAAACATATTTAAATATTTTCTTTAAAATTTATTAATTTATTAATGAACCAATTTCAATTTTTTATATTAAATAAATAAACAGTTGTATTATATTGGTTAGATATGTCATATAAAATAACTATATATTATATAAAATTGAAAACTACTTTTTCAAGAAAGTTATTAATTAAAAATAAATAACTTTCTTGACATTTTATATAATAAATTTATTATTAAATATTTTTATTTTAATCATTTAACTATTGATTATTTTTTATTTAATGTTAAAAATATAGTTAATTTATAATATCATACATTAATTTTTTATATTTATATAAATAAATCATTTATTTATTTATTAATTTTATTTAACTGAATTCTTACGCAACTTAAATTTAAAATGTAAATCTAAAATAAGAAAATAAAATAAAATAAATATTAGAATGAACTTAATACGAGTGGATATAGTAATTCAATTGGTAGATGAAAACGGGTGGTCTATAGTTCAATGTATTTTTCATTATTCAAAAGTTGTAAAAAATATTAAAAGACCGTTTTATTCAGTAAAAACATTATCTAATTTTAACATTTGAAGGTTTTTTTTTCCAGATAGTTTGAGATAAAATTGAAATAATTGGCATTTGAAGTTGAGATATAGATGAGAGGGTGACAATTGACAAGTGTATTTCTCTTCAAGTAAATAGAAGGAATAATAGCGTGGCCCATAATTAGCTAGGAAGGCCCATCACTGTTCTAATGAAGTTTGATTTCATAGCCAAAATATTAAGAATTTGTTTGGTAGTAGGGATGAGTTTTTTTTTTCTTTCAAAAGTTAATTAATTTATAAAATGTTTAAAAATAAATGAAGTGTGATTAAATTTATTTAGGAGATGCATCTTCAAAATAATTCAATATATACTCCATTAATCATTATCTATAACGTTTAATTCTATCATAAATTATTATGGAAATGTATCTCTGTATTTACACCAGAAAGAATCCAAAGATGTATCTTTGTAACCAGACCAAAAAGTAAATTTTAAGTTTATTTTAGTGATGCTTAGATGAAACTGACGATATAGTAAAGGTATAATATGATGAATTAGACAATACAATCAATATTCATAAAAATGACATGTATAAAGTAATAAATTCATAGTACATAACGGAATTCGAAAGTAAAAATAAAATACAACTGAGAATAAATCTAGAGTACAAATACTATAAACTATCTTGTATGAAGGACTTGGGCTCAAACTCATAACCCATTATTCATACGCTGCCTCCTATGTTATAGTGACTCACATGCCTCCTCCATCATGGCATCTACAACGTCCTTCACCTCAGAACCCTCCGGAAAGAGTCCTTTGTCAATCCCTGCCTGCCCAATCTCTAATATGCAATGACATCTAGGCAACACATCAACATCATGATCTGCCCTAGCCTGTTCTTCCTCTAGTATCTCTTGATAAGCAGACCTCAGTGGATCTCTTGGAGCATCATGTATCATATAAGGACGTGACACCCTAAATAACCACCAGATGTACCCATCTACAGAGCTCCAGTCGGTTACAACTATTTGTGTCTCATCTGATACCATATGATTAAGATAATCATTAAACACGACATCCATATGTCTATGTGTCATAGCAGTAGGAGCAGACACATAAGGGTCTTTAGGAATGTATTGCATGTAGTTGAACTAACACATGACATGATCATGCTGATGAGGATACGTCAGACATGAACCATAAGCCAACCATCACGAGTATAAGACTATGTCATTAGATGGATGTGTCTCATGATGATCGATGTAAGAACGAAAGTGTATATCCTTTGCTACCATTCAGTTAAGATACACTCTAAACGAATTTGTCTTCGGGTTCCCTCTGAGCGAGGCGAATGCAGAAGCACATGAAATATCCTTAGCATAGGATACACATGAGCAACCAAAGATGTGTGGGAAACACTAGAGGATCCAAGCCTGAAAAAGTGTTGGAACACATGAATCATTAGTAATGGCGTTGCAAAAGTGTTATGAAAATGACATACAAACACTAAAAGACATAAAAATATTACCGTCAATAGTGTGACATTGACTATCACATGTTTTGTCTTCCATATACATCCTTCGAACAACTTAGAGTATAAGTAGACCAGACAAGTGTCCTCCAGTTATACTCATGAATCCTCTTAAAGTCATCAAAGTATCATAGGTGGATGACATTCACATAAGTAATACTTTTGTCCACAAAAATGGCAGTGTGAACCAAATAAAAATGGTATGCTCTCATAGCATACACTATATGTTATACTTCCTACTTATCATCACCAGTAGCCTGATCTGCTCTAAGTAGCTCATCTGCATACACCAACTTCAGTATCTCATCTACATACACCAACTTCAATGCCTCGTCTCTATTAATCTTCCCATCTAAATGTTTTCCTCTAATCGAAAGATAATGAAGACACGAGACATCATTTAATGTGATAGACATCTCACCATGTGGTAGATCAAATGATGACGCCTTTGTGTGTTATCTCTCCACAAACACACTAAGCATCCCATGATTAATTGTAACATAAGAGATCTTGCACAAATCTATCATCCCAGATAGTTGCAAAATATCCTAAAACAATGTTGATTAAGTTATTGTCGACCAATAATCTTCCGCCCGTGGTTGATGAATTTTAGCGGACCACGGTCCAACAGAAAATTAATCATCGTTAAAAACAATTAATATTACAAAATAAAAATTTAAAAATTATGAATCCAACAAAAATTTTCCTCTTCGTCTATACATGTTTGGAAGTATGGTCCGAGTAAAGAGGAAGTACTGACAAGTCTGACGGGCCTCCTCCAAACCCATGTGGTGCCTCTTAGGGTTGTGATGCCTCAGGTACCCCTGTTACCTTCTGGGCATGGGATGCCTTAGGTACATATGTTGTCTCTTGTGCCTGGGGTTCCTTAAGTATATCTAGTGTTTGAGGCACCTCTGGTGACTCAGGTACCTCTGCTGCCTTGGGTGCTTGAATAACTTAAACTTGTCGCCTACGGAAGATGGAGGCATGGATGCATGGGGAGGTGACACATGTCTCATATTGGAAGAAGAATACAAATATACGTGAGCCCTAATAATTGACGTCTTTGCATGAATCAGGCTAGAGGTAATAAAAGTCTGCAATGGTTGATCATTTCCCTCTGAACAAATGCATGTTGTGCAATATTGTCTGCCTCAATTGGACTTATATATCAACCATAATTCTTGTTAGTAAACCATACAACAAGAATTATACAATGAGTTCAAGCAAATAAAAGGTAAAAAATGTAGACTGATAAACTACGGAGATGCATCTCCAGGTTCTGGTGGTATCAAAACGGTTCAAATTTCTAGAGATGTATATCCAGAATGTTATACAAAGGAGACTTATCTAGATAGGGGTAATAGATCCTAAGTTAAAAAAATGTTTTAAAATATTACTTTGAAAAATTAACGACTAGTGAAAGTGAACCGAATCAAATCGTCTAAACCGAATTGCTATCAAAAAGCTTAGATATGCGTATATGAAAACCAATAGATGATAATGATAAACATATCAATCAATATGCTTAAATCACAATCACTTGAATGATGTTCAACTAGCAAAGCTATTTCCAATGATAACAAATACAAAAACTTAATTGAGACAAATTGTCAAACACCTTATGTTAGATTTATGTATGATTTTGTTGATTTGCAAATCCAACCACAGTTAAATAGATTGTGATAAACTCAATAAAACCTTTTTCAAATGTTATCAAAAGGTTTAATTAAACGTATTGATGGCACAATCAAAGAATTCAACAATTTGCAAATGAAAAATGAAGATATATGACACAATGATTTGTTTAGACAATTCCCCAATTGGTCTCGCTATGGGTATGTATGCCCTCAATTCGAATTTGAATTGAGATAGTGAAAATTAACATTACTTTGCAAATGTAGTTTACAAGAGAAATGTAGCAATGCAACCCTATAAACCCTATATTTGATGCTGATTCTAACATTTTCTATTCCCTTGATCAAGCCACACAAAAATACCAATTTGATTCACCGTCTCACGCTACTCCTTTTTAAGAACCCCCGTTCTTCAAAGTCTTCACTCAATCAAATCCAAATTACGAATCATTGTAACCTAAGATTTACCAATTTGATTCACCGTCTCACGCGACTCCTTTGCAAGATCCCTCTGTTCTTCAAAGCCATTACTCGATCGAATCCAAATTACGTAATCTTGTCCAAAACCTTCAACTTCCTAATTGATCTTGAAGGAAACCCCCACATTGATTTTCTTATTTGAAACCCTCAAAGATCTCAACTCAATTTACAGTTCACCAACCTAAGTTGGACGTTATCAACTCTAAATCTGGATGGCACCCAAACAATGAATGATTATGTGTACTTTGTTTGTGTGTATGCATATAATGAAGGTTGAAGATGATAAACACTCTATGGAACCGATTTCGTTTATGATTTTCTCAAAATCACCTCTAGAAAATGATGCATGTATGAAGTATATGTATGTGATCAAGTAAGAAGCAAAAAGAATGCAGGAGATTTAGAAAATGATGTATATTTTCAATATTTTCAGTGAATGCGTTGACCTATGTAATTCATAGCCCGACCTATTCGATGCATGTGCCGACATGTATAGATCATGTGTCGACCTACAGAGTCAGCACATCAAATAGAGCCAACATGCTTTAAAATGAGTTACATTGGTCGACCTGTAACTCGTATGTGTCTACCTAAAACACTTATGTGTTGATCTGAAGCACTTATGTGTCGACCTGGAGATTGTTTTTCACATAAAGACAAGTTTTTGATGCATTAAACCTTTTTCAACATGTTGTTATGTTTCCTAATGCTAAGATGCACATTTAGACTCAGAGGATATCGTCCAATATACATAAATGCTAACTTGTCCTAGTTTTAAAATAATTCAAAACAATTCTAATAGAAATGTGCACTCACACATGATTTTTTCCAACTCTCACCAACGTCAATGGTGGAAATGTAGTCCCCTAAATGATAAAAAATAATGCACTATTCAACAAAAATACCTATCAAACATGTTTCTCATTATGTATAAGCTATCAAACATTTACAAACTATCTATTTCATAAGCTAATCATCAATTTCTACACAATTATAAGAAAAACTTATTAAAAAAATAGAAAAATTAATAATTTACAAAACAATGTTGGATGAACTCTTTGATGGACTTAATGTTGATGGAAGAAGCTTTGAAGTTGCTTGAATGGTTGCGATAATGTGATTAGAGAGAGTTTGAGAAATTTAATGGTTTAAAGTATTTCTTTTAGAAGTGGGGAAGGAGAATGAGTTATGACACGTTTTTGAATAAATAATATCCGAAAATGCATTTTTATAATGTATATGAAGATTTATCTTTGTAATATTTTTTCTATTCACTTAGGGCCTAATTTAGGAATATATTGAATTGAGATGTGTCCAAAGATGCATATTTAAAATCGGGAGATATTATTGTATTTTCACATTATGCGTTAGTAACCCATAGGTGCATTGAGAAATTCCCATATAACACAAGTTTCAAAATACTTTGTTTGGGTCATGATTGTAGTACAGCAGCCAGGCCAAAGTATTGTAACACAGTGCAGCCCAACCTATTTTCTCAACAAAAAAATAAGAACTATTTTCGTTTGTTATTGGTTCTTTCCTAAGTCATCTTCTTCAACTGCAACACACACACCCTAATCACCACAATCTTTCCCAAACAATGCCATTGAATCAACCCATCTCTTACTAGTCACTTCAACAATTCATTCAATTCCATCTACAAACTCAACACCAAACCATGGCAACATCAAAAACAATCTCAGCAGCTCTCAAACTCGTTGACACCAAGAAACAAAATCTCAAAAAAGCATACGATGATCTTCAATCCCATTCCTCTCTCCTCTCTTCCTTCCCCCTCTCATGGCCAGACCTTGATTCTCACTTCACCACCCTCCACAACAATCTCTCTCAACGTTTCATCCATCTTCAAACCCTAGAATCACAGTTACATCAAAACCACAACGACCCATCTTCTTCTCCTTCTCAATTACCAAACCCAAGTCCTAAAAATCAAAACTTTACGTCAATCCCTAATGATCCATCATCTTCTCCTTCTCAATTACCAAACCCAAGTCCTAAAAATCAGAACTTTTCCTCAACCCCTAATGACCCATCTTCGTCTTCTAACCCTATAACAAGTCACTTGGAAGCATTGGCTGCGTTTTGTAAGAACAATGATGGAAAAGGGTTGAGGAATTACATTGGGGATAATTTTAAAGATAAGAGAATAATGAAAGATGAACTTCAGAGTGCATTCAAATCTGCGTCTAATCCTGCTGACATGGTTCTTGATGCAATTGAGGGTGTTTTTGTTGCAAATGCAGTAATTGATGCGAAAGAACCTCGTTTTATTAAAAAAAGTTTAAATTTTTTGTTCCAACAGTTGAGGGTTTTTTCTCCTTATGTTAGTTTTGATGTTAGAAAGAAAGCTAAGAGATTGTTTAATGAGTGGAAGGTAAACCTGATGAATGAGAATTCTGAACCGTGTTGGACTATGGCTTTTTTACAATTTGTTGCTGTTTATGGTTTTCTATCTGAATTGAATCTGAATGAGCTTGCTACTTATTGTGCTACTGCTTCGGTTAATGACGATCTTACTGACCTGTACCAGATTATTGCTTTATCAGATAGAGTTCAAGGTGAACATCCTTTAACTGAATTTGATTTTTGAGATGTTAAGAATAGGAGATGGAATACTGCAACTGTGTTTGTAGCATGTTAATAGTTGTTGTGACACAATGCTTAATTGAATTTGATTTGATTTAAGGTTTCATCTTTTGAGCCGTTAGGATTAGGAGCCCGTATGGTGCAATTGTGTTCTTAGCATTTTAATAGTTGATGGGACAAAATCCCTTATTTAAATTTGATTTGACTCTTAGGTTTCATTTAATGTTTGGATTGAGAGTGGGTATACTGCATTTGCTTCTGTTGTAGTCTGTTCACTGCAATTCATAGTTGAATTTGATTTGAGGTTTCATTTTTTGAGCTGTTAATAGTGCGGTATAGCGTGCTATAGCGGAGTGATGGTAGGGTTCAGTGCAAAGCTTTTGGTCCGCAAGCCGCGGTTAGCAATAGCGGCAACTAAATGCGGTGAATTGCGGCCCTAAACTGCTATCGTGTTCTCTATTGAGTCTGCTATTAGAATTTCGGGGATAAGTTCCCCAAATTATCTTTTTAGGGTATAAATTGTAGCATGTTAATAGTTATTGTGATGATATTTTATGTTTCTTTGTTCATGAAGTTGGATATTTGTTGTTGCTGTCGAGGTCTTTTATTGGTATGCAATAGTGTTGTCAAATAACGGTTATCACGTAGCGGTATTTTAACTAACTAGTATTGTTCTGTGATACGCAATATACTCCAAAGTGATGTCAAACAGTGGCTATGGCAGCATTATAACATTGCAGCGTAGCAAAATTTGAACAAACTGATATTGTTCGTTGATTTCACGTGTCACCCTTTTTGGTTGTTTAATTTGTTCGTGAGACTAATTTTTCTGTGTCTCTCAGGTATTATTCATAAACTTATTGAAAGAAGCAAACATATTTTGGCTGTCAAGTATATTTTTCACTTCAAACTTACCGATAAGATGCAACCGGTTCCCATTTTGAAAGCTTATGTGGATGATGTGCAAAAACTCACTATAAGACTTGCCTCCGAGGGAAAATCAAATGTATGTATGCACGCATGCCTTGGTTGATTGCGTGGTGGATGATGCAACATTATATGTTATATTTATTTAGTTTCTTCTCGTTTTATGTTTGTTTGCAGAATGAGGTCAAATCTAGAGAAATCCATGCACTGAAATCAGTGATTAAGGTTATTGAGATTTATAACCTTGATTCTGAGCTTCCGCGTGCAAGCATTGAACAACGTATAGATGAATTATATAAACAGCGCAAGGTAGGTGGAAAAACTGCTGCACTGGCTTTTGCTGCAAAGCCTCCTCTTTTTCAACAACAGCAACTAAGTGGAATCAAGCGTCCTCTAACCACCGCTCCATTCGGTCCTGCATCAACCATGCACCAATACCAACAACCTCATTACCAAGCCACAAGTTTGTTTCCGGAACATCCAAATCCATACACTAGCATGCCACCAAAGCCATTTGGCATGAAGGCACCAACACCAGTTGTCTCTTCCTATACAGTTCCTTCAAGTGCACCGCCTTATGGTCTTGATGGTGTCTCAATGGCTACCAATGGAAACCTCAATCAATCTGTTTCTCATCTGAATTCATCACAACAACCACTAGTTATGCCAGGTTATTATGCCTCCAACAGCAACCACGGTCAAGGTGGTGCTCTTCCCAATCCACCAGAGCCTCGAGTTATGCCGGGTTATTACGCCCCAATGGGTTCCAGTGGCAACCTCGATCAAGGTGGTTCTCATCCGAATCCATCTGCTTCTGGCAGCTATGGTCTGCAACATTATTACGGAAGACCTTATTCTCAATAGGTTCTTTTTCTAGTACTTAATTCCAAGATTAATAGGAATCAGATTAAACAATCAAGAATTGTGACTGCCGATTGTTTTGTTTCACTTTTCAATTACCTGTGTCATTTTGCATCGGAAAAATTCATTTTAGATCCGTCATGATCTACTTAGAACTTCTTTGTTCTTGATCTTCTTAGTTGTGAAAATATTTCTGCGAAGCAATGAAGCTTAGACAGGTTTTGGGAAATAATACTCACTAGAATAGAAACTTTATACTTTCATATTATGTGTAGTCTTACTCTAGAATGATTTAACAATTTTATTATTCACATATTATACTTTCATATTATGTATTATGTATATTTATCTACATATATAAAAATATATTTGTCCTCCATAAATTAACATCTTATTATTCACTCTTGAGTTTGAACAACATATATTGAGTCAATCCAAAAGATCACACTAAGGAGGATTGAATGAACACAGACTTCTTCACCCCTACCAAGCCTCGTGTTTGGGTGTTGATGGACAGAAGAAAATATAAGAAGGTCATGAGTCTGAAATAAGGAGGAGGATTGAATGAACATAAACATAAAATGCAAGACCTAAAATGCAAAGTCATGTATGAGAATGAACCCTAATGAGTCTAAAACCCAACTCCAACCTGGATAAACAAGAGAACTAAATGTGGTCTCTCAACCTAAAAAAGAAAGACAATCACCGCCGTCACACTTGTAAAGATAAGCCTCTTCAACATTATTGTGTTTTGATGAAGACAAAACCTCAAGCTCAATTGTAATATCAAAGAAGGAAAAAAAAAATCATATCTTTCAAGTATCTTTGGCTACAAGTCTTATATTTCAAGTTATCTTCAAGAGAAAAATAAACGTCGATGAATTGATCAAACACATAAGGTATAATAAGTTACAATTATGCATAGATTAATACATTTGGTGCTCATAACAAAACTGTATATATTTCATCTCTAAACAATAAAGTGTTTTGAAACTTATCCATTTGATTGATATTGGTTACAAATTAAATTTCAATTTTTCAATGAGATGTAACTGGTTAACCAAATATTGTAACCAGTTACAACCACAATTTTTATAAAATATTTTTCAACTTCAACTGTAATCGGTTATGATGATGTGTTAACCGGTTACCACTTAAACAATGACACTTTTTCATAAAAAATCACATTCCAACGTTTTTCAAACTTGGTCCTTAAATCATGGTAATGCTTGATCATTTTAGACTAATTCAAAAGGATGTTTTTCACACTATAAATATCCAATATTTTTGAACTTCAAAATTATTCCTTCAATAATTTCAAATTCAAAAACTCTCTCAATTTTCAATTAAGTTACTTGAGTCATACTTTCTGTGAAACTTTATACATAAACTTTGACAAGTATCATTAAAGTTTTACTCCATTCTAAAAAAATCAAATTTGAGAACTTGTTCCTAGGTCAGGTGATAAATAGATCATAAGTACTAAATGGGTGTTTTAAAACAAACTTGATAAGAATGGTATAATTATTCAAAACAAAGCAATACCGATGGCTCAAGGATATAATCAAGAATAAGGAATCGACTTTGAAGAAACCTCCACTCGGTTGCAAAGTTAGAAGATATTTGTTTATTACTTGCGTATGCTTATTCATTAAATTTTTAGTAATTCCAAATTGACGTCAAGAGTTCCTTGTTGAATGAATACATCAATGAAAAAGTCTATGTCAAACAACCTCCTGACTTTAAAGACTTCAAGAATCCTTCACATGTCTACAAGTTGAGAAAAGTTTTTTATGGCTTAAAGCAAGCACCAATGGATTGGTATGATCGACACAGAAACTTTCTTTGTGAAAGAGGATTTGAAAAATGTAAAGTTGATAATACTTTGTTTATTAAGAAAATAAAAATCACACTTTATTGGTCCAAGTCTACATTGACGACGTTATATTCAGATCAACAAACAAAATCCTATGTAAAGAATTTTTATTGATGATGAAAGGAGAATTCGAAATGTCCATTATGGGTAAGATAAACTATTTTCTTAAGCCATTAAAGAATGAATCTTCATCAACCAATCCAAGTATTGCAAAAATATGTTAAAAAGGTTCAATATGGACAATTGCAAATAAATAACTACTCCAGTGGATTCCAGAACATGTGTAAATCAAGATGAATCTAGTATTCCAACTGATATCACAAAGTATCGAGGTATGACTGACTCATTACTTTATTTGACGACAAGTCGTCGTAACATTATATTTAGTGTTTATCTTTGTGCCCATTTTTAAGTACATCCTTGGCAACACTATAGTATCATGGTCCTGTAAAAACCAAGTAAGTGTTGCTCTTAGTACAACTGAAGCATATTATATTGAAGTAGGAAGTTGTTGTGCACAAATTCTATGGTTAAAACAACAACTTAGTGACTGTGGCGTAAACCTTGAATGCATTCCGCTTAAGTGTGACAACACAAGTGCTATTAACATAACTACAAATACATTCATGCACTCCAAAACTAAATATATAAACATTTGGCATTATTTTTTAAAAGACATGTTGAAGTCACTTTTGTATATACACATAACCAATTGACAAATATCTTTACAAAATCGTTAGCCAGAGATATTTTTATAAGATTCAAAATAGCTTGGAATATTGGATGAGAATTATGTCTAAATTGATCACAAAAAGACAACTCTGGATCATGATATTGATTCTCCTCAAAATGATCATCAAGATAAATGTTTACAACTTTTTCTTTATAAATACAATTTCATTTGTGAATTAACAAAACCTTATTCCAATATCATGTATGCCTTCTTATATGTTTCTTATATGTGTATATATGTATTATATGGTTTAGTATGTATTACAATATTTTTTATGCCTTCTTGTTACATATTTTTTCATTTTTTTAGTGTAACCGATTATTGTAATCAACTACATATTTTTTTTAACCGGTTAAATCGGTTAAAATCACTTTTTTTTCCAAATAGATTTTACAATATCATGTATGCCCTCTTATACACAAACGCTTATATAGATATTAATTATAAAATATTTCTTTAAAATGTTCTTACATTGACTACTAGAATTAAACTCACATCTTTATAAATAATTCAATTTCTTATCTATTGAATCTATCTTCTTAGCTTACATAAATTGCACTTATATTTCACCCTAATGTTATGTCATTGTACTATTTTAAAAAATATCCACATTATAAAATTTGATTGAATAATTATGTAAAATATTTATAAATCAATAAAAGTCAGATATGTATTTATCTCTATGTATTAATACAATATTTAAAATCCATTAAAAAACAAATCTAATCACATAAATATTTTTAGATAGTATTTTAATGATTAAATTAATCTCACTTAAACTTAATATATCTCATAATTTCCCCACTTACTGTTTAACTCATTTATCATTTTATTTTTTATTATTGAACTAGTGATCAACATACTAATTACTTATTTTTGAATCACATAAAATTTTGTAACAAAAAATATCCAAATTGCCGACAGTGTGATCTTCTATTTGAATATCAATGATCAAAGTTCAAATAAAATAGACAACAAACCACACATAATTTCCTTGAGCTTCACTCTCCTATCCAAACTAATAAGTTATTTGAATCTAGCACTTAGGGTTAATAAATTTTGGTTTAGCTTTGGCTTTCAATAACAAGAAAGTGATTTGTAGTTTTTCACACATCACTCATGTTATTGTGTATGGTGAAGAGTAGCATTTAAGTTGGTACTTGCAAGTGTAACACCACTTTTCACTATCAAATCTTACCTAGCTATAGAAAAGTAATGCAACAATGATAATAATATTAATATTAATAATTCTATTACATAATTATAATGAATAATAGAACAATCATTTTGTTACAAAATCTTTGTCGAATAGTGAATAATTCAATGACAAAATCATCAACCTCACACTAAACTTTAAAAAGTCTAAAAGTTGAATCACCTATCAATTTTTTCTCTATCTGTCCCATCTTGCTTCTCTAACTTTTGATTATTTGTGTACAATCTTTTAATACTACTATATTTTTACTTGAAAAATACACTATAGTAGCTTTACAATTTTTTTATTAGTAAGGCTTGATCAGTTGCATGGTTATCTAAATTGTTTCCCTCTTTGATGCTTTTTTTATGGGTATATATAATTTAATAAAATTTATTATTAGCAAAATCCTAAGGCAATTGAGTAGTTTTTTTTTTCATGATGAAAACATCTAGTTTCAAACGATATTTAATAAAACTTTTATCTAGTGAAAATAGTTCAAGTTATCAAAGATATTCAAGATGGTTTATTAAGTTATTCTTTTGAAATTTTATTAACTCATCTATTTGAACTCGACATTATGGTCAAACATCTTTCATGTAAAGACTTAAGTTTGTAGGATCATTGGAGGCTTAACGTCTAAACTCTTAGATAAGGGTAATCAACATGAGATATTGCAAGTCTCATTAAGAAAAATATATGTTTTTGTATGATGCTAAACTCAAAGATAATGATGTCAAAACTTGAAACTTCAAAGTTGTGAAAGAGAGGGATTGTGAAAACTCATATGTCCATGTCTATTGAATGACCAGTGTCTTGTAGAGACCCAAGGATATTTATGGAAATATTATAACAATATCACAAACACAAAATCTTTGAGAAACCTCTCATATTTTATTTAAACCACCTAAAAAAGTTTGTATGGCATAACCGATTGATTAGGAGAATATCTGATTGATATGAAGTTTTTTACCACTAAATAATTGATTAGACCAATAATCTAGTATATTATGTTTTGTTTGGTTGAGCCTGAAATCGATTGGGACAATCTCTTAATGATCGCTAACAGCTAAATATCAAAACCTTCCATTTGTAACTTGAACAAATGATTATTGGAGATCAATAATTGATTAGCCTAATAATCAATTATGACATTGATTTTGCCCATGAATTATTTTCAAATTTATACCACAATTTGACCTATAAATAGAGACATTCTCTATCACTTTTCAACATCCATAAAACAATCTTTGATCTCACTAATCACTATCATTTCTCTCATTATTTTTCTCTAAATATCTCATTTCTCTCACATATATTTAGCTAGGGTACTTTGAGAATATTCTTGAGTCTAAGTGAGGATCATTGTTCTAGGTGAGAGATTAATTGTAATTTACCAAGAATGTATTATCACCATAGGAAGTTGTTTGATTGTGGGCTAAACTACTTAAAACTAATGTTTGGTTTGGGGATTGTCTTAGGAAGTCTTTATTTGGTTCGTGAGTTTCTCCAAGAAGAAAAGTTTTCTTGTGATCCGTGAAGATCAACCATTAAAATATCCACAATGGTTCTTGAGCTCAACACGTTTAAATGCTCTATCGGTTATAGATTAGTCGGTTTAAAATCTCTCTTGATGATGACTTATATTTTGTGAGTTATTATAAATCTTAATACCTGAGGGCACAAACTAAGAACAATAGTACACCACCTACAACAACAAGCTTTTCTACCTCCTGCAAAGGACGAATGCAAAACATCGCCGCCTAAGTACCTGTTGTAACGCCCCGTTTCTCGTATTTTATTTTTCATTGGATTGAAATTGATTTTATTCAATTATTTATGTGTTTAGGCAATGCTATGTGTATAATTGAGGTGTGTAGAAATTAAATAGAACTTTAGTTAATTTAATTAATTAAGAATAATACGAAATTATGGGTTTATAAGATTTTGATGGAAAATAAGAATAATGAGAAAAATAAGGGAATGAGGTAAAATTAAGAATAAGTTAGCGTCAAGGTGAAATTAAGAACTAGTTGTCATCCTTTGTATGCGATGTGTGGGTGAACATTGTCGATGCTTTTTAGTTATTTGTTCTATTATTTACAATTGGTTGAAGTAGTTGTGTAGAGAGAAATGGTTGGCCAAAATGATCTTGTGATTGCTGAGACTCTTCAAGCGATGACTCTAGTTGATGGGAGAAAACAGAAGTTCCAGCAAAAGACCGCGAGTGAGAAATAAATAAGCGGGGGAGGCACTCCTACTTCTGGGAGATGTTTCAAGTGTGGAGAATCAAGTCATCGTGCTGCTGAGTGTAAGAGCGCAGACCAAGTGTGGGAAACAAGGACACCAGATTATTGAGTGCAATAGTAATTATTTGACCTTTTATAATTACGGTGAACCTGGTCACATAAGTACACAATTTCAGAAACCAAAGAAGACATTACTATTGCTCAAATTAATGGTAGATTATTTACTTTGAGTGATGTAGATGTCTCAAAATCAGATAACTTGATTCATGGTTCATGTTTTATTCACGATGTTGTGTTGATTTCTATGATTGATAACAGTGTAACACCTTCTTTTATATCTTTTGATTTTGCTGCTAAGTTGAGTTTGATAGTGTTTGCTATGAATGGTAGCATGCTAATTGATATCCCCGATCAATGGTTCAGTGAATATTTTGTCAGTTTGTTTGAATTGTTTGCTAACCATTTAAGGTGGAGAGTTTGGAGTTAACTTGATACGTTTGCCTTCGAGTCGACTCGATGTTATTTTGGGGATGAAATGGTTGGAATTCAACTGTGTTAATATAAATTGATTTTATACGAATGTGATGTTTTCCAAACCCGAAGAGAGTACAAATTTGAGATTCGTGTCCCCACATCAAATAGAAATGTCCTTGGAGGAAACGATCTGGTGTTCATGATGTTTACTTCCCTTAAGAGTGAATATCGATAGTGGAAGTGTTGAGTTGTCTGTTGTAAATGAGTTCTCTGATGTTTTTCCTGAAGATATTAGTAATTTACCGTTAGAATGAAAATTTAAGTTCGTCATAGACTTAATACATATATATGATTAACGAATCTAAAGTCTAATATTCATTTTTCAAATATCTATCTTATCATCTAAAAAATATTTTTTTTTATTTATAAAAAATAAATTAAAAAACTTAATATTTTAATTATTTTTATAAAAATCATTTTTTAAAATCCAAAATAAAAATCTACATTTTAAAAATAAAATAAACGATCCTTAAATAAGATTCAAAACAGACGCTCTTATGATATTTATGCACAACTAACCCAAGTGTCTTAACTCTATATTCAATTATTCATCATATATTTAAGCTAGGAGCTAATATTAACCTAGAAATTACAGTAAATAAATTCCAGTGATTATACTAATACTTACTACGTATTAATCATTTTTGGGTTGGAAATAGTTGCTGAGAAGGAAAAAAAATGTTTAAATTGAGAAAGCAATGACACAGAACAGAACATGAGTCACACATGAACTGATTATTAAGATAGATATTTTAGAGAGAGAAAGAGAGATTCTTCTGACGCTTCAAGTCAAACTTTAAATGAAACTTTAAATGACCTTTATGCCCCTCTCATTTTCACTTCCTCCGAATTAACTATCGGCGACGCCACAACCGTCGCAATGGATGCTACCACCACCAACTCCGGCGAATCCAACTCGAGTTCGGAGAACCAGACCGAAGCGAATCGAACAGTGTCGGGTCTCAATTCGATGGCGAGGTACAAGCTGATGTCTCCGGCGAAGCTGCCGATCTCGAGGTCGCCGTGCATCACAATACCTCCGGGGCTTAGTCCGACGTCTTTATTGGAGTCGCCGGTTCTTCTTTCGAACATGAAGGTGAGTTTACTCTTTTGCTTCTTCTTTGCCTCCAAATTGAACTGTCTGGTGAGGGTAAAATAGTAAAAAATGTAGTTCGAAGGAGATTTTTTTCAAATGGTGTTACGTTTTCTGTTGAAAAAATCAATTATAGGGAATACTCACTTATTATAATTGGCTTATTTAGAATTGTTCTTTTTACTGTTATTTTTTCTTGCAAACTCTCCGAAGCCAAATTTTGTATATCTGGTGGTGTGAGTGAGTGGCTTCAAATTTTATCTTTTGAAAGGAATATTTGATGACTTAAGATTATTACTAGATTTGAATGCTGATGAGCTGAAAATTCCAAAAATAATAAAGTTATAGATTCTTATATGCTTTTTGTTTAATCTCGTGGCGAAATGGTGGTTTTTTAATTTTTAAAAATGGTTTTTTTATTTGTTTGATTTGATCCTTCATTTATGTATATGAGTTGGTTTGGTTTTGATGCTTGTGCTTATAGAATTTTGTATTGGCTGCTTTATGCTCAAATGACTTCAGCTGGTTGAGGATCACATGACATTCTTCTAGGGCCGTATTTGAGGGTCTGCAAGGCGGGGTACTGGATAGGGCCCAAAATTTGACACGTTTTTAAACTGTGGCTAAAATGGGTCTTATAAAATATTTGTCGCGGTTAAATCATGACTAATTAGAACTTCTATTTGATTTACCACAGTTAAACTGTTGTGGTTAACCTATACGGAACCTTCAAAAACTTAAAACGACCCTGCATTTTTTTATAATTATTTTATTGTCAGTGTTGTTTTTTCACATGATGAATCTTCATCTTAATTGGTTCTTGCCCTTTTTTATATTTAACGGTGTAGCTGAGTGCACAGAAAAGTGTTTTTGGTTTGCACTGCACTATGTGGGACAGAAGAATCAATGCTTTTCCAATGATTAATGGATTGATTTTAGTTGTGTGTGCTGAGAGAATATAATACAAGGAATTTCAGTGAGATTGTGAGTTTAGAAATGTGAAAAGGACATGTTTTTCTAGAAGAATCTAGTTTTTAATGGCCTCAACGACGGTCTTAATTTGTTTAGAATTCTGTGACATTCATATTGGAGCTACTTTTCTAAGATATGATTGATTATATAAGTAACTTCCACGTATTATAGTGAACTACAACTCTGCTATCGTTATCAGGTTATCAATCTGTCTATTTGAATTAAAAGATTTCGGTTTGATTCATCTGTCGTTGCATGTAGTTACGCGGAGCGTTGTAGTTTAAGTGTTACGTGTTTGCAGGTGGAACCGTCACCGACTACAGGGTCGTTTCTTCAAGCTTTACATTGTTCTATGGCTTCTCCTGGTTCTGCTACATTTTCTGTAACCTCTGCTTGCTTCAATACCAGCACTGCTAATGGCAGAAAATCAAGTTTCTTTGAGTTTAAACCGCATGATAGAAATATGGTAATTGATATTATTAACGTTTTAATGGAAACAAATTGTTATTGTGTTTTAGTTTATTTTGTTTTGAAGATTACTAACTGCTTAGCACTTATCCAATGCTATTCACTCATTTTAAGGTTCCTGCAGACTTCAACAACGATGTAAGCGAACAATCTACTCAAGTAGAAGGTCAAGGAAAAGTTCAATTGTTTCGTTCCTCGCCGTTAAATGAAAATGAGATAGAAGATCAGTCTAATGAATTAAGCCTATCATCACCTGTTCAAATGGTTAGTTCCGGCACCTGTGCTCCCGTTGATGTCAATTCGAATGAACTTAACCTCAAAGGCAACGCAGCTAATGGCCCTCAATCCTCAAACGACGGATACAATTGGAGAAAGTATGGACAAAAACATGTTAAAGGGAGTGAATTTCCGCGCAGCTATTACAAATGTACGCATCCTAACTGTGAAGTGAAAAAACTTTTTGAACGCTCTCATGACGGTCAAATCACCGAGATTATTTATAAGGGAACACATGATCATCCTAAACCTCAACCAAGCAACCGATATTCTGCTGGTTCTATTATGTCTACACAAGGAGAGAGGTCCGATAGTAAGGTAGACATAGCATCCAATAGTCCAGCGCAATCGCCTGCGGCAACAAATGATCTTAGTCTAGACGGTGCTGGATTTGCGTCGACTAGGACAAATGATGGGGTTGATGACGATGATCCCTTCTCCAAGCGAAGGTATGATTACTAAGGTCAGTTAAGGTTTAGGTTTTCTTCAGCATATGTGCTTGCTTATTAACCATTGTTTTATTTTCTTGAGCAGAAAAATGGAACTTGGAAATGCAGAAATCATTCCTATTGTTAAGCCTATCCGAGAGCCGCGAGTTGTTGTACAGACTATGAGCGAAGTTGATATATTGGATGATGGATACCGCTGGCGTAAATATGGACAGAAGGTGGTGAGGGGTAATCCTAACCCAAGGTATCTCTTGTTTTATGCTTATGTGACTAACGTGCTGACAATGACAAAGTGCATGTTTGAATTCTCGGTGAGCTTGATAGAATCACGGCGAGCCAATGTGATTTTGCAAAAACCATAGTTTGGTTTGGAGCTTCAACAAAATCACGGTGCCACCGTAATTTCATCAAACGCGACGTGATTCCAAACAAGTACTAAAACATGGTACTTCGCTACATATTGTGTATCTTACTATCATTTTTATTATGCAGGAGTTATTACAAATGTACAAATGCGGGTTGCCCTGTGAGAAAACACGTGGAGAGGGCATCACATGATCCAAAAGCTGTGATAACAACATATGAAGGTAAACACAATCACGATGTACCTGCGGCAAGGAATAGTAGCCATGACATGTCAAGACACGCAGCATCCATTGAAACGGCAAGGATAAAGTTGGAAGAAAGTGATACTGTTAGTCTTAACCTTGGGATGGGAATCAACTCAGCAACTGAAAACAGATTGAACGGGCGAAGGCAAATGCTGCTTTCCGAATTCGGTAATAGCAGTCAACCTCAAACAAGCAATTCCAATTTCAAGTTTGTTCATACAACATCAGTTCCGGTATACTATGGTCTCCTAAATAACGGTTCAAATCCACTTGGTTCTATAGAAAATAGGAATGATGGTTCGTCTTTGAACCGTTCTGTGTATCCTTGCACGCAGAACATGGGAAGAGTACTAATGAGGCCATGAAGTTTATTATTATACAGTACTAAATTTCAAATAAAAATTATGAGAAGCATTTTGTTGTTTTTTTGGCGGGTATATAGCTTCAAAGGTAAAAAGAAAAACTCATTTTCTGTAAGGAAATGAAGATAGTTTGTGTATGTTTATATAAATATTTGAGAGTTGTCGTATGTATAATAGTACTATTCATTTGAATTCAAAATCAATTGTTTGTTTGTAATTGTATAATTATAATTATCATTATTATTATTGTTGTATCCAAATTCTTCTTAACAAATTTGTAGCTGCTTCCTCAAAAACCTTGTAGAAGTGCTGAAATGAAAGTTCACATGAAGAAAGTAAGTTGAAAAGGCTAGAATGATAAAAAAAATTATCATATAAAAATACTCCCTCAGTCTCATAAAAAAGTGTCAAATTTTAGTAATGCGCGATTATTAAGAAAATGATTAGAAGTGTTGGTTTTAGTGAAAAAGTTAATATCATTTACTAAAATATTCATATTAAATGTAATTAATAAAATAGTTGAATAAAATGAAAGTTAATGAATAAAGATATAACAGTGGAATAATAATAATAAATGTTGCATTGATAATGTGATAATATAAAATGGACAATTATTTTGAAATAAAGAAAAAGTTCAAATAAAATACTTTTTATGAGACGAAGGTAGTAGATTTTTTATAATATAGTTGGATGTTATGTGTACACTTGGTATTCTTATTTCCACAAATGACAAATGAAATCCTTTCAGCAGGTAGCATTAAAACAGACAGACAAATGGGACAGTTGTGTTGGGAAATTGTGTTGTGTTTGCTGTTTTTAGAGAACAATACAAAATGAAAATAATTTTTGGATATTTCTAGTCCAACAAATTTTTTTTGGAATGTCAAGTTGTTAGTTTGGAGATGGATTTGTTATAGTAAAATTCACCTGAGCAACTTTAATTTTTAAGTTTTTGTTTTAGATTCTTTTTGTACTTAGGCTAGTAGAGTTTGAGGTGAATTTTACTGAGTTTAACTTCTTTTGTATTGGATGAATGTATTCAGTTTTATGAATCCAATTGATTTTAAAAAAAAAAAACCTCTCTTATAAAAATATACTCTCTCTTATAAATATGTTTTATTTGCACATGTTATTTTAACTTTTACTGTGATTCGAATCTTCTTCAAGAATCTTAAGTCAATATTCAAATTTTTTTAAAAGGTGTTGAAATTAGTAAGATTAATAAATAGTTATTCTTTTCATTCTTATTTATAAGTAAATTTTGACTTTTTAAATTTATTAAATAAATGATGTATTTGGATTATATATAAATTAGATACATCAATTATTCAATAAATCTTAAAAATTAAAATTTACTTATAAATAAGAATGAAGAGAATATACTATTAGAATTTTTTTTTTAAATAACCTAGTTTTATAAAAATATTTCCAAAATAACATATATTTCAAAAAAAATACCAAAATGACTTAGTTTTTACACATGGTCGCCACACTGATTGGCGAACATGTAAAAATCTTGAGGCAATTCGCCACTTGGTTTGGCGAACATGTAGAAATTTTGAACCAATTCGCCAATCGGTTTGGTGAATTCATTTGCACTCAACACATGTTCGTCATTTCATTTGGCGAATTGCTTTATACTTTATGCATGTTCGCCCATTGATTTGGCGAATATATTATCAAACTACGTTATTTTGGTATTTTTTTTGAAACATATGTTATTTTGAAAATATTTTTATAAAACTAAATTATTTTAAAAAAAAAATTCTATACTACTATGGTTGTTTCCAAAAAATAATTTCTTAGCAAGACCTTTTGTATCATAGTTTTAAATTATTACTCATTACGTCATGCTTTGGATCTCGTGGTTTTGTTCAAATAGGAGAAAAAAAACTTTTTATTGTCTTGGTGCATTAAAAAAAATCAAAATAAACACATCCCAAATTTTTGTTTTTGAGAACTCAAAACAGAATAAACAAATAATTCAAAGAGGATCAAAACAAGACTTATATACCATGTTAAATATGTTTGGTCCCTTTTGAGGGTTTAAGTGGACTTCTCACATTCTTTCACTACTACGGAAAATCCATTTAACAATGGTTGAGAAATTATATAATTATGTGGGTCCAAACGTTGTTATGTAGAGTGTGGTTATTATATATGATACTTACAATCACGACCCAGTAACCGTTGTAATAAATTGGAAAATGTGTTACCTATAATCACAGTTATTTTAAATACCTGTTGTTGTATATCTTTTAATAAAATTTAAGAAAAATGCGACATTATAACTACCTATAATAACAATTATTTTAAATACCTGTTGTTGTATGTCTTTAAAAAAAACATCATTAGAACAACAACAACAACAATAAGAACAACAACAAAAACAAGAACAAGAACAAGAACAAGAACAACAAAAACAAAAACAAAAACAAACAATAGAAACAACAACAAAACAACAATAATAACAACAAGAACAACAATGATAAAAAAGAACAACAATAACTAACATTACTAATTCGAATCCATACTTTACTTGTCTCATTCAAGTTGTAGAAGAGATGATGAAGTTCTGAAATTTGTTAATGAAAGAAATGATATTTTCGAGTTTTGTTTATGAAAGAAATGTTATTTTCGAGTTTGGTTTAGAGGATAAATATAATATTGTAAATGAAAGATGATGTTTGAAGGTGGAATATGTAGTTCGTCTAAGTTTTAGGTTTCACGCAAATCACTAATAATAGTGTCTTGACCGTTGATAATCACTAAATGGACGACCAATATTTGTTTAAGGACAATGAATAAACTAAATAAGTGTGTCACCTATAATGTTGGTATTGGGACTTGAACTCATGACCAAATGCTACCTATAATCACAGTTTTTTAAATAACCATGGTGAAATGTCTGTCAGCATTTTGAAAAAATTAGTAACAAACGCTACCTATAATCAAAGTTTTTAAATACCCGTAGTGAAAAGTCTGTCAGCATTTTGAAAAAATAAGTAAAAAAACAAAAATGATGGTGATGAGACTTGAACTCATAACCAGACGCTACCTATAATTACAGTTTTTTAAATAACCGTGGTGAAAAATATCACTTTTCACCACTGGGAATTTTAACCGTGATTAAAATTATTTTAATAAAAAAATGTACGCGCCTAAATATTACATATTGATACGATGAATAGGAAACCATTTGTTACTTTGACGTTGTTGTTTGCGCGTTTGTAGTAATGTTTAAGATGTGATACCTACAAAGTAATGTGTATGAAATAGGAAAATATTTGCAACCAAATTCATAAATGCGTATCGCGATCGGTGTCAATGACCTTTATCGTGTTTTCTTTGTTCTTCAACATTGTCCAAAACACTTCTAAAACCCAAGTTATGTTGTCCTTTTTTTCGCTTTCAAAAAATACAAACCCAACGAAATAAGTCTTTTTCAGTAGACATAACACCAATTATTTCCAATAGTGGAAGCCTATACTTGTTGGTTTTATACATTGAATCAATGACGAGTACAATGGGAAACGTGTTGAAAAACTTTATGGAATCAGGATAAGTCCATAATATTTCTCGAACGATTTTTTCCTCCTCGAACACTCAATACCTTGATGCATAGTTGTTATCATCTATAAGTTTTAAAAAAATTTCATTTTAGTTGTATCCCTCCTTAATGCCTTGTTGTTAAGGACATGAATATAGTATACTCACTTGATATTTGAGATAAATTTGGGTCTTTTTACGTTTCAAAGTTGCAAGCATGTTTTTGGGTTGCACCATATTTAACATCATATCAAAAATGATTTCCTTATCTTCAAGCATAAGACGACATGCAATGAGATGATCGGTTAACTTGTCTCACATGTCTTGGTAATGTAAACCACAAAGCACATCAAATCTTCATTTATTATTTTCCAAAAGATAACCACACAACTTAAAGGAACACTCACATTTACTCGAACCGATGTCACCTCGTTTCAACTTTCGAAGAAAAGTTATATATTTGCCACTTCTTTCGCATCTCAATGTCATAAATGCAAATTTTTCTATCTGAACCATTATCGGACCTCCCGATTACAACACCAAACCCCATTTTGGATGCTTCTGTACGTATCCATTGAAGCTTATGATCATGAACATCAAACTCCTTCCCATTTGTAATTTGATTGCCAACATCTATTGCCCTGATATAAACACATTTGACATTCGTAGACACAATAGGTTTGAGGATAAGATTAAGGTAAGGAAAACAATAATAGAAAATAATTATAAAAGAACAGTCTAAAATGAACTCTGAAGTATTCTAGAAATGCACTTTCGTATGATCTCACCTAGAATTCAGAACTGCAAATCCGGACGCAACATAAATTTTTTTAGCTCAAAAACCAAATTGATGTAAGTAATGAGGAATGAAATACATGAACTTTACCATAAATTTCAATTTCAATTGCTCCTTTTGATGTGACGAAACACAATAGTGAAATTTTGGAGTGTAAAACTTGATTGAGAATGAAAGGATGTTTTTTAAGGGTTTTGAAGGAAAATGTGTTTGTTCATGAAGAATAAGAACATGCATGATATTGTTTTATTAGATTTGTCTCTTGATATTTTCGAAAATGCACTTCTGAAAATGTGACTGACTTGTAAATATGATAATTTTTTTTAATTCCTGCTTCATAAATTCGAAAGTACATTTGGATTTATCATTGAGTTGTTAAATTAGAAAATCCATCACGAAATGCGTTCAGAGATGCATCTTCGTACTAAATTTTGGAGAAAATATGGGGTGAGACTCACTTAAACATGTTTTAATGTGAAAATTGTGCGTTCGAATATACATTTCCAAATTCTAATAAATTTTTTTTAAAAAAATTTTAAATGATTTTCCACCCACCACTCTAAGTGGGAGAAGAAAATCCTTAGTTTGAATTTATGAAATGGACAAATAAGATTGAATGAAATGATATAAATTTAAGTTTTACTATTTGGATTGATTAAAAAAATGGAATAAAGCATAACTTGATAAAATGCCTTTCATTTCATTTTATTTTCATTATTTTTTGTACCTTTCGATTTGGACAGAATGATAAAATCTCTATATTTTATCATAAAATATTCAAACAATAAAACAACATTTTTATTTATTCCACTACATTTTATTTTGCTCCATTTTGTTTGATTCATTCCGTTTATTCATTTTATAATATCTAAACACAGTCTTAGTATTTCGGGTTTTAAAGAGGTTTGTGACTCATTATATTTTGTTTAATTTTTGAAAAATTTAATTGATATACACTAAAAATATAAAATAATTTTATAGTGTCAGTTAATCATTTTGAGTGATTGTGATGCACCGACTGATTGTATAAAAAAATTTACACAGACATTATATAGCAATTAATCTCATTTTTGAATTATTTATAAGAATTGTTGTGGTGGACCGTAGAACTTGCTTCGTTCCAATACCAGATTTGGAATATTAATGGTTACACATTTGAAGATTGGCTTTATCTTTAAAACGCTCTGACATATTTCACGTTGGTGTTTAATTGCATTGCAAGTAAAGGACAACCTTTTAAATTCGTATTTTGTCATAGCTAAGAAAAAGACAGCACTGAAGAACAATGCAGCTACGTCGTACCATAAAATTTAGTTATCTATAGATCCTAAAGCCAAATGAACCACCCAATGCAATTCCATATCTCTTTGAAAAAGAAAATACTCCTAGTCCTACCACCTTATTTACTCTGAAAATTGAAAGTTGATAAAGTAAAATGGAGAACGTGACTAGATGTAAATCACATCAATGGTGTCCCAAACGGACAAAAGAAATATAAATGAATACAGACAATACACTAGAGTCTATTCCAGAAGAAAATAGAAAGGAAAGAAACAGAAATAAAAGGACATTTTTGTCCCTTTACAAAGTTATGCTAAGTTATGTCAATTTGTTTTTAACTATATATTACTATTAGCTATTCCCTCTGTTCTTTTATAAATGTTATTTTTTGAATAATTTTATATTCCTTTTTAATTATTATTTGTAAATTTTAAAATAATATTTAATTGTATCTAGACATCAAGATCCGATGTGGCTGACGTCGAGCGTGATTGAAACACGGTTGATGGAGAGAGGAAGAAGGTGTACCTGCAAGGCACTCTGATGTTAAAGTAAGAAACCGAGCAAAGAGTGAGCAAGTACGAGATTTTAGAGTAAAAATTGAATATCTGACCCTCTCATATGAGAGAGTTTATATAATACCCCCAGCGCATGGCTATTGGTCCCTATAATTGGGCTTGGATCGTGGATCCCCTAATAATCGGTAATTGTCAGAAACTAACTGTTGGAATGACGCTTGGACTGCTCGGACGAGACCCTGGTCGGATGACGTTAATACCAAGCGAAGGGCTTATCGGGCAAGCATTCCTCGGCTGATCCTGGGTCTAAATCATGATCGGTGACGCTGGTGGCCGGTCGGAAGGAACTTTCCGGACGAATTGAGGATGTATTGGGTGCCAAAAAGTTATTGGGCCGTATGGGGCCAGAAGATGGATTTGGTCCGAGTCTGAAAATTGGGACAATCTGGAATAGTATTAAATGTAATTTTGTCAAAATTACTCCTAAGTAATTATTACAGAGAAAAAAAAAGTAAAATGAATGTAATAAATAACTAGAGGTAGTATAGGTAAAATGAGAATTATTATATAAAAATAATAACTTTGTAAAGGGAAAAAATGTTAGACATTAAACTTAATCTAGATGAAGGTAAAATGAGAATTATTTTTAAGTATGATTAAGGTTGAGGTTTATAATATATAATCTCATAATTTTTCATAATTAACCTAAATTAGAAAAGATCTCTATACACATATTTCACAGTTAAATACGATTTAGTAAAAAAAATTATAATTAAAATAAAGTTAACTTCAATTTCTAACACAGATTCTCTACAAAAAAAAAACTAAGACTTCTCTAAGTATTATTATTTTATAATATTGTTGACGTAAGTGTTCTATAGATTAAATACGATTTGGTAATTGTCTTTTAACTTTTAGTTTGTAGTTTCTTAATGTTTTTTTTTTTTTTTTACAAAAGATATTTGAAGTAGTTTTTGAGTTTGTAGTTTTTAACTTATGATTTTTTCTGCCATTATTACCCTCACTATTTTATTAAAAATACATTTTTATCCTTTATATTTTATTATGATTTAAATTAAAATAATTGTGTTTTAATTGAGGAAATAAGAAAGATTAGTCATTATTTCTACATAACAAATTCATGATGCAATTCATATCCCATTTCATTCTTTTGTGATTTTCACTCAATCTACCTCCATTCCCATTCTCTAAAACATTTACCTTTGCTCTGAATTGAAGATCGTTCATATTCCATCATTCGTAGTCTATCGTCAAATCATAGATATTTATCTCTCAATTTCATTTTTACACACAAGTATCTTCATTTCTCTCCAAATGATTTTTTTTTTGTTGAGATAATGTCGATAATTTTCAAGGTAGTGAAAGATCGGAAGGGGATCAAGGAGATCAATCTAGATGAAGAAAATTCGTAATAATATTGCAGTTTTATCATGGAATGTTAGACATTAAACTTAATTTTATTATTATTTTAAATTAATGTAATTGAATTCAAAATTATAATATTAATATTTTCGATATCTTATTAAATTTCATTTTAAAATTGATATATAAGCGTTTAATATGGTTTAATATGTTTTTTTTAATTATGTTTGATTTAATATTTATGTTTAAAATATTTGTATTATTTGATTGTTAATACATTTATTTTTATTAAATGAAAATTAATTTAGTAAATAGAATTACTAATTCTTTTAATTAAGAATGTTTTTTATGTCATTTTATATTTATTAGCTAATGTAATTACTAATTTACCAAACACTTAAATTAACGTATCAATTATAAGTCATCAGTTTTAAGTTATCAATCACCAACTATAAACTATAAACTATTAGGGGTGTACATGAGTTCGGTAAACCCAAAAAAATCCAGTAAAATCCACCCAAATCGATCCAAAAAATAGTTTTGGCCGGGTCATTGGATGAACACAATTTTCAAAAATAGAAATCCATTCCAAATAATTGGGTTATGGGTAAACCCACACATAAAATTCATGGGTTATTGAGTGACTATTTTTAGCTATTTTTTACAATTTGATGGGTAATGATTTTAATGTATTTTATCTTGGTTGTTTCAATTATAGCTTTTGAACATCTTTTATTTTATAAGTAATGATTTTAACTTATTTATGATATTGTACTTTAATTATTTTGATGTTAATTCTTATAAGTTGTAGGTATTTTATATATTCTAATTATTCCTTAATGTCTTTAGTTTTTGTAAATATATTTATGATGAATTTTTATCATGTATTTCCTAAATTAGGTCATTAATTTTGACTAAATTCAACCCAAATCAACTCATAAATTACCTTATCATCAACTAATTAGTTTATTAGCTATTAACTACTTTTTCAAATAGAGAGCCTTAGTGTCACTCACTCGAACCAAACATATACTATATGCTAAAAGTTTAAATTTCTAACTTCTTAGATCAATGACAAAATATGATAATGTAACACTCTTTTAGTAAATGTGGTTTACAAATGTTGATGTGATCCCACACTTTTAATATTTATTTGAAATGACTTATTTGAGTTTATCAATTATTATAAAAAAAATTCACATTGTTTTAGAAAATTTATCAAAATAATATATGACATTTTTCATAAAGAAAAAATTGAAATTAGTTTTATAAATTCTTCGAAATAACTTATGATAATAATTTATAGTTTATCAAAATGAGGTAAACCCGACAAGAAAGAATTTTTTTTTAATATAACATAGTTTATAAAATAAATTTCCAAAATAACATATATTTGAAAAAAATTACCAAACTAACATAGTTTGGTAACATGTTCGCCAAATGGTTTGTTGAACATGTGTGATTCATAACCAATTCGCCAAATGGAATGGCATGATTCAAAATTTTTGAACCAATTCGCCAAACCATTTGGCGAATGCATGCAACATTACACTGAATTCGCCAATTGGAATGTTGTGCATGTGTTATGTGATTAATTTTGTCTTTCATATTTTTGTTATATATATATATATATATATATATATATATATATATATATATATATATATATATATATGTGTATAAGTATATATATATATATATATATATATATATATATATATATATATATATATATATATATATATATATATATATATAAGTATATATATATATATATATATATATATATATATATATACTTATATATATATATATTATATATATATATATATATATATATATATATATATATATATATATATATATACTTATATATATATATATATATATATATATATATATATAAGTATATATATATATATATATATATATATATATATATATATATATATATATATATATATATATATAAGTATATATATATATATATATATATATATATATATAAGTATATATATATATATATATATATATATATATATATATTTATATATATTTATATATATATATATATATATATATATTTATATATATATATATATATATATATATATATTTATATATATACTTATATATATATATATATATTTATATATATATATATATATAAGTATATATATATATATATATAAGTATATATATATATATATATATATATATATATATATATATATATATATATATATATATATATAAGTATATATATATATATATATATATATATATATATATATATATATAAGTATATTAAAGAAAATTATATTTAAAGAAAATTATTGATATAAAAGAAAATTAGAGAATATGAGAAAGAGAAATATATATTAAAAGAAAAATTATTATTAATAATTCAACAACCACATTACAAAAACTAATTTCCCGTCCTATCTAACTGTCCCCCAGTACCACATCCACGGGGATGACCCCGTCTTCGAACTCTACCACCAGGTTGTCGAGGTTCCGCTTGTATTTGTGTGTTTGGTGGAGGCGGTTGTTGTTGAGTCCATGATTCAGCTTGTCCCCAATTACGTGGAAGGTTGCTGCCAAAGGCGCTGCCGTAACTGAGTTGTGTGCCCATGTTTTCAAAGCTGGGTCGGATAGGTTGGGCTGGGTTGGATTGGGTTGGGTGAGGACGATAGGCTTGACCAAACGAGGATATTGCCTCGTTTTGAGAACGAAACAAAGGTGGGGGGCTATAGGTTGGTGTGGACATGAAGGGGTTGTCGGGGGTATAGTGGTGTTGGTAAGACTCTTGTTGTTGTGATTGGGTTTGTGGCATGAAGGGGTTATGTGTTTGGATGAATGGCCTATGGGTGTTTGAAGTCGATGGTTGGAATTGGGTGGGGTAGTCATGTTGTGGAGTTGGTGGTTGGGCGTATGCTGCGGCCTGCGAGCGGGGGTCAATCAAGTATGGGTTATCAGACACCCATTGTTGCATAGTAACTGACCTAAACCAAACTAAATATTCTCTAGTTGGTTTGACGTTTTGCAGCACCTGGTCAGTTAGGACATGTTGGCGTCGATCCCTCCATTGTTGACGTAATTCCCTTGCAAAGTCTCTCCAATCCTCCATGTTCCACATGTCACTTACTCTTTTCAAATGCCAATTTCCCAAACATGTCGGAGGGCCCGGAATATCCTGTTGCATTCCGAACTGCATTTTCACCCGATCTGTTTGGTGCATTTCAATTGTAGTGAAGCGGATGATTGGAGTTTTTGCCGTCCAAATTTCAGCATCTTCTGGGTTAGGCTCATGGTCGAGTGCTAAATATGGGCGCCAGATGAACTACGGAAAAAAAATTCGTTTAGTATAAAATTATTTTAGTTAATAAAATGCATTAAAACGGAAAAATATTTTTTAAATATGACAATACCTGATCGATCCCCACGTGGTCTAACAATTGGCGATATAAAACTATAGAACTTCTTGGGTTTCTACTATAATCCATCCCAAGATCGGACCAGCTAAGCACAACAGATTTAAACGCATTTAGATACAATAACAATTTAAATATTTAAAATTTAATATGTTTTGGAAATAAAAATTAAAAGTGGACTTACTGGTTTGCGTAGGGGAACGGGCATGGATTCATGTTGCGTGGGGCAAGCATCGGCAGTCTGGAATACCCCCAAGCTTGTAACAAAAATGCACACCCAAAAAAGGTACAAGTATCCTTTGCGGCATTTTTACAAAGGCTACTGAACAAGTGTGCCAAAACAGTTGAACCCCAACTGTATGTATTTACATTGTTGATGTTTCGCAACAATGGTAAATACATCATATTTATTGTGTTCCCGGTACCGTCGGGAAATAAAAAATGACCAAATAAAAGCATAATATAACACCGAGTTTTTTGCATTATTTCTAACTCGGTTGAATCTTCGGTTAAAATAAAACTAGAATAGTGCTCTCTAAGGACTCCTAGATTTATACCTGAACCCCGGCTACGAGTATTTGATGGCTGCTCCTCGTCAATTAGAGGGGCACCCAACAAATCCGCAACTATAGGCGATATGATTAGAGGCGATATGATTCCTGATTTAAATCCTAACATAATATGTCATCATTTCACTATCAAATTTGATTTTAAATCGGTCACCTAGATGAAGTATAAATAGAAAGTAGACAAATAAACAATTATTTCCGAATAAATTTTATTTTATTATTTGAATATTTTATAATTGAACAAATAAATTAATTATGTGAAAAAATAATAATAAATGATAAAATAGAACGAAATATATACTACTTTATTCCTTTCAACTTTTTCATCCAATGTTAAATAGTCTAAACCATAGAAACTTTATTTTATTCCATCTTATACCATTCATCCCAATGCATCTCATATATCTAAATAAAGCTTAGAAAATCTTCCACGATAGTGGGACTAAAACATCAAACAATTTCACACAAAAAAGACACTCTTTTGTGTGCTTTATATATTCCAATTTCAATCCACACAAATTAAGAGGAAGAGATGCAAACCTTATGGCTATCCTTGAAGGACAATGTCAAATGTGGAAACAAAATCACTGATGTAATAAGGTTACCACCAAAATTTGGCAAAGGAAGTAGCTTTGTTCTACAAAAGGAAGACAAAATAAGCAAACAAGAGGAAGAAGAAAGCTTCCCCTTCATGAAAACTCCTACTAGATTAGTTCTTTCCAAGCCAAGCAACGCACAGGCTCGACTTTATGGTAAAACTATATTTGCGTCGGTAAATTATTTTACTACTAGTTATATTCACATTGTTAAACTTTGGCAGAGCTTGGTGTTGGAGATCCATCGAGAAAAATTGTCGAGATGATATTTCAGAAAGCGTGGATGAACACATCGAAGCATTCGAGGAAGGTTAGAACAGTTCTAAGGGTGAGATATTCGGAAGAAGTTTTCGAAAGGTTTGAGAAATATAGAGAAAAAGTGAAGAAAGAGTATCCAAGGCATCCAAGGAGTGCAGTAGATGGAAATGAATTGTTGAGATTCTATGTCACTACAATGAGATGTTTCCAAGGGAAACAGGTGATGAAAGTTCGTGATCTTTGTAACGATCCGTTGTGTTGTTTTTGTCGAATAATTCAGTTCAACTTCTATGCGGAACATGCTGCGATTCAGATGAATGTAAGTGATGAAGATTTGAGGGACGGAAAAAGTGTCGATGCGAGAGTGAAGAATGTGAAAAGAGTTTCAATAGTTTGTAGAATAATTGCTGGAAGTTCAGTGAATGAAGTTGATGGTGAATATGAACAAGGGTTTGAGAATGAAATGCAATTTAGCTTAGAAAGATTTGTAGTGAAAAATCCATGTTCTATTCTTCCTTGTTTTGTCATAATTTTCAGCTGACATGTTTTGTAGGTAAATTTGGTTCTTATTCTTTTGTTTTTAATCTTTGGTGAAGTTTATTCATATCCATTCTGAAACACACTTCATAGCAAAATTAAAAAATGTAGAATCCTGCTTAATGACACAGGCATTGTTGAAACAAATGACATGTTAAGATTCACTTATTTGAACTTATTTATGACTGTAAGCACTTGTGAGACTATTTGAAAGAGTTTATTGTACAACTTAAGACATTTTCATAAGCTTTTTTTTCATCTTATGTTTGTATGATTTCTGTTACGGATTGGCCAAAATAATCTTAGGAATCGAGGTTAAGGGTAGTTTATATACAACACTCATCAACCTCAACTGAATGAAATGTTTTTTCTAAAGTACAAAGCTATGAGGTTCTCACACTCAAAGATGACAATACCTTGTAGACATAGTGGCACAGACTTGAGATCGATTGGAACATTAATGCCGTCTGTGGGAACTCAAAGTTCGCACCATGTCCCTTAGCCTCGACTGATTGGAACATCGGTGTTGTATGTGGGAACTCGAAGTTTGCTCCGTGTCCCTTACCCTAGACTGGGGGACAACTCATCCGGAATAACTAAAATAATCTCACATTGTTTGGGAATCGAGGCTAAATATAGTTAATATACAACACCTCAACCAAATGAGAAACAAAGTCGTGAGGATTCTTACCTCGTAACCTCGTAACCGCAGTGGTGCGGACTTGAAGTTGACGGGAACACTTTTTAAGATAGTTTACAAAAACAGCTTAAAGATAATATGAAAACACTTGTGTGGTAAGTGTTTATGTTATCTGAACTTAACTAAGCTTGTGTTTATCTAAACAGGCCAAAATCTAGAATGCTTATTAAACAAACTAGGAAATTATTCAATCAAGTTAAGGAAGCATAAAACTAAAATAAGTTAAGGATTATACATATATATAGAGTTTGATGTAGCAAAATGAACTAGTTTTCACCTCCAAGCACTAGAGGTAATAAGAGCCTGATTCATCCAACCAAGATAAAGAGCACCATCATTCTCTTCTAGAGTGTAATGTCCTTGATAACTTTCTAGAAGATTCTTTATTGAACCATTGATATAAGGACTCAATGGATATGGTGTGAATCCAGCCATTGTGAAACATGATTTCCACTTCTCAAGAGGATCGTGACGTTCGACTCTTTCCGCGCCTTCGCACGCTATCAAATTGACAACTTCGCGAGCCAAACAATGCTGTTCGACGTTAATCCGTTCTCTGTGCTCCCTCGGCAAAGCTACGTCGATTGATTCAAAAACTGCCAAGTAGTAGTTCATTGTCTCGACGAAACGTGCGACGAACGGAAGCTCGTTGGTGTTTGATTCTTGTTCAATAAGAGTCACTACCTTAGGAGAAAAGGACTTCACCAATCTCACCAACCGGCCGCGATGATTCTGACCTCCGTGTACATTTTCATCTGGTACATGGTGTAGCGTCATGGCGAAATTCACTGCAGTAGCTTCCCCGTTACGAAGTTCAAGGTCTTCGAGTTTCACCTCAGTAGGACTCACCTTTATAGCATGGAATTCAAATGCTACATTATATGATTGTGCGAGTTTCGACAACCTTTGTCCAACAATATCAAGTCCTCCTCCTCTTGCATAAGCCGAAGTCGAATCATCGAAGCCGGTTATTCTGATCTTCGGCGGTCCTCCTGGTTTTCCAGCAAGAGCTTGGATTAGACTTATCCACTGAACTCCCTGATTAATCTGAAAATCAATTATATGAACTTCACTTTCATCCTTCAACGCTTCGGCAATGACTCCGTTTGCGGACATGTATCCGAATTTGAGGTAAGGACAGATTTCGTACAGCACATGCATGTGTGAAAGAAGTTCATTACTAGTAGCAATGGTAGGTTCTTTGCATTTCAAGGATTTGTAAATTATGCTTCCCGAAGAAGCGATTCTTGCAACAAGAGCTTCCAACATGTATGCTCCTAACCTTTGGATTGGATTTCCCGAAACCGAAACCATTTTCGACAACTCCGACATTAACCATTCAGTTGTTTCTATATCATTTTCTGATACTGCTTTCGCACAAGTAAAAAGTGCTTCTTTTAAATCGCCTCTCGATATCATCTGCATCATTTTGTTCCATTTTTCCGCCTCTAACAAAAGTGGATCAGATTCTTCTTGAATCATATCAATATCGGCTGCATCGTGTCCAAGCATAGCATTTTCAAGCTCTCTTATCTTGTGCCACAAGTCATCTTGGTTATGTGTCAAACACGATTCATTCTCTAACGAATTGTTGATGATTTCAAGAGAATTTTGCGGCATGAACGTGTAAGATTTTGACTGTAGCTTTGAGACTGGACTATTGTTAGACGATTCAAGGGCGGAAAATTGTTCTAAAGCTTGAAATGAAGGGTAGGTTAAATGGCTACCGTTATCGGAGGATGAGTAGTTTTCGAGATTCTCATTTGGTAGAAAGCAATATGAGTCTAGATTTTGAATAGGATCGATGCTGAACATGTCTGTTTGGTATGACATTTTATGTTTAAGAGATGTTTGCGCCGGAAAGTATTTGCCTCTTTGAATACAATGTTTTTTCAGACACAACCTTTAAACCTTTCTGATTGATCAATTTGTTCCAGCAATAAATGTCGGTAGCTTCTGCTTTATAAATTTGTGATCATGTTAATCCGATTTCTGAAACATTCTGCAGAAGGGGTAGAACAAAAATTAGAACAGCAAAGATAGATAACTAAATCTCCAATTATCTATAGCTATAATTAGGGATGGCAAACGGGTATGCCCGCCCCGTTTTGCTCTGTCCCGCAAAAGCCTGGAAAAAAAATAGGGCGGAGCGGGCATAGTTAAGGATGCGAGACTAACATCTTGGCTCGTCCTGCGAAAAAATGAGGGCGTGGTGGGTCCGTCAGCACTGCATTCTTAAAGCCTAAAATTGTAAAAATTCATGTTAATATCCACGCCTGCAAAAATACGAGGCAGGGCGGAGCAAACATATTAGAGGGTGCGAGCCTAAAACATTGGCCTGTCCACCAAATCAATGCGGGCAAAACGGGCATGTCCCGCGGACCGGGCTCGTTTTACCACCCTTAACTAAGAAGCATGCAACTATGAAGCACGACACAAACACAGATATCGAACACATAACACTGACATGTTGCGATTAGTATTAGCTTGAGAAAATGAATCAATTGAATGTAACTACAATTGTCGGTGTCGGTTTCGTGTCGGTGCTACATAGGCTTGAAGTGTAAACATGTTGACTAAATTTGGTAAAAGATGTGAACAACCAAAAAAATCATTATTAGTGTAAGAAGCCATTTTGAAGCAAGGAAAAACAAACATCCACACAGCACAATCTATAATTTCCAGATTTTTTATAGGTTAATCCAACTAGCAGAAACCAAATTTTAAGTTACAGTGTTTGATTTTCATAATCTACATGTGCAGAATATCAAAATTCTTAGTACCCTTTGAACATAACAAAAACTTTATGATTAAATTTGAATTCTTTTACTATTAATCACTCCATGCTTTAGTTTGTCACTTTCCTTCACATGCTATTATTTCTACTTTAAATTTTGATCTAACAAAAAAATTGAAATTGGCTCACACAAATCCAACAAAATAACTAATTTTGAACCACTTTTTCTTTTTCTTTTTTTCCTTAACTCTTCTTCATGAAAAAGTAAAAAGGAAAGAGTTTTGCAGAAATTAAAAAAACTCATTAAACTCAAAAAGAAGGAACCAAAACATGGAAATCACTTAAAATTTTCAACTTTCATTACCAACCCATTTTCACAAACTCAATAATTTCCTTAAAAAATAGCTTCTTTTTTTTTCAACTCAAGTTACATAACATGTTCAAGAAAACAAGATCAGTACAAAAGTTTTAGAGATTGTCACCTTAAAATAAAATTGAAACTATATAGCACCGACCAAGCTTCTTCCTTTGCAGCAAAAACCAATCAGGATTTGAGATTCATGTGCAGCAGTTACATAGAAGTTTTGTTTTTGTGATTCGATTCAAAGTTGTACGATAGTCCAAGTAAAAGGTTGTTGTGTTGTATTTTCAATAACAAGTTTAGTAAGCAATGAGCAAAGTTTTTTTGTCTTTTATAGAAAATACTCCCCACATGTTCATTAATGTATACTCTCTCATGTTTTTAATTATGATGTTTTTTTTAAATCGATTTTTAATTTTTATTTAGATTAGTTTGATTTAAAATGTACATGAAAAAAAAATGCAAATGCAAGATGACATGGCATTAATTAAGAGGTTAAAATGCAAGCATCATAGGTACTAATTTTGTATGTTAGTGATACGTATGATGAATTAAACAATATTATCTAAATGTTTAAAAAGTAGAATAGTGATTGAGATTGAATTACATATAGTTTGGTGATTGACATATCTTGTATGGCAAAAAGTCAGTATAATGCGGTGTTTGAAAAAAGAATAATAAAGGCAAAAAGTGTGTGTCGGCAAAACCATTGTCGTTTAAGACTGCCAACGCGGTTTTCGCGACTTCAAAACGACAAAATATAATTTGACACTTTTTTGAAATTTTCATGAGTTATAAAACTCTTTTTTAACATTTGATTACTTTTCTATTTCCATATTATTTTAAATTAGTTTATTTATTTGTAAAATATTGTTTTAAGATGATTGACGTTTTAAAACCTAGAACGGCTCTAAGCATTAGAACTATTTTAACAAAAATCCCATTAATCTTTCAATTCAAAAAGTTGCTGTTCCTTGTTGAGTTACTTCATCAGCTATCTCTTGAAGAACAATCATCTTTGTAATAATGAAAATATTCATTCTTGTGGCACATTTCTTCATAAACATTTAAGATTATATTTTGAATGGATATTCATTTGAATCCGTCTCGAAGTTGACGGAAAAAACTCGTTTTGACTGGATTTGGGTTTTTCACAATTAAAAAGATATAGGGGACAAATCAAATAATAGAATATTAGTATTCATCCCGAACCCGCCTCATTTATTTCATTACGTACATTATTATTTATTTATGATAATTTAGAATATTAAATATACAATCAATGTTATGATATTTTGATTTATATTAATAATTTATTTATGATATTTTGATTTATGATAATTTATTCTAATATATATCTAGATTTTGTTTTTATTTATTTAATTTATTTATTTTGATTTTAGTTGCTTTATATTATATTTTTAGTGTTAGTTTTTTTTATATATATATTTTTCAATTTGTTCTGGTGTTACTAAATATATAATTTTCCTCTAAAGGCAAGTTTGCAACAAACTTCAATCAAATGCAAGCTCAATTTGACGTATTAATCACACAATCCAGGGTCAAAATTCTAAAGACTTGTAGATGAAGAATCAAGAGGCCACTATTAAAAATAACAAATATTTATAATCAAAGACAACCGTTACATAACAAATATTTATCTTTTTTTCTGATTTAAAATCTATAAATAGTAATTTATTCAAATTCATTTTAGTATGTCAAAAGATGAAAATGTTGGATTCATTTATTAATCCATCAAATATGACTTATATAAATAAAAGTTTAATTTAAAAAAAATGATAATTGTTTTGATTTGATGGACAATCAAGTCAATGTATTTTTATTTTAAAATTCAAAATAAATCTTAAATCTCTCTTTTCTTTTTATGACTATTGGGATGATTGTTAGAAATGTGATTGTTAAAAATAAGTGTTTATAACTTAAATCTCTCTTTTCTTTTTATGACTATTGGGATGATCGTTAGAAATGTGATTGTTGAAAATAAGTGTTTATAAAAGGGATTAATTATTATGTATTGTTCGTGTAAAAAATTTACATCATAATTTATCATAAGTATTCATAATCATCATTTTAAATATAATTAAAATAAAAGTCAAATATGATTTTGGACCTGAGGGTTATCAGTGCATTCCAATTAAATTTGTTTATAAAATAGACAAATTTAAAAAATAATAATGATCAAATTTTGCATTCTTTCTAACTTTTTACAAACAAAACAAAATAATATCTTCATCATAATTTTAGAAGAAAAAAAGAGGAAAGAAAAATTCAAATCAAGAATAAGAATCAAACAAAAAATCAACCTTATAAATAGATCCAAATACATTTTGCAAACATTTTTATAGAAATTGATAAACTGTGAAAATCATACTAGATCCAAATATAAATGTTTTTCTAACCTAAAAACATCAACACATAAATACAGTAAATAATAGTAAAAATTCATTGTAATTTTTTTTTAAACTTTAAGATGTTTCATAGGTATCGTACACCATTCCTTACTCTTAATTTCTTTTATAAGAAAAAAAAAAGATTTGACAAGTGTTTGTCTTTTTCTTGAATGTTGAAAAGTGAAAACTCAATCTTTGTGTAGGGCATAGGAGTATGACATAAGATAAGATTGAAGAATTTAGAGTAAGAAATTTGCGTATTTTCCCTCATTATTGATGTCATATATCGTAAAAGATAATGACGTGTATTTTTAATCAGCCCAACGTCATTTATTTTATTTAATGGATGCTTTTTTCTTTTTCTTTCTATTTTGCATGCATAGCAAAAAGAAAATAAACAAAAATGTGCGAATTTATTTGCGAGTTTGTTTTTAAAATTACAAAGAGAAAAAAGCTTTGGAATACATTTATATTTTAGTATATGATTAAGAAAAATAACATAATACATTAGTATATAGTAATACATATCAAAGCGAAAAAAATACTATATTGTCTTTTTAAAATATTAAATATATATTAAAATTTAAATATAACATTTTTATTTTTTATTATAAAGTCTTAAATAATTAATTCACAATCGGATGCTAAAGTAAAGTAAGAATATGAAACAAAAAGTTTTGAACGAATCTAAATTTTTCTACGGATTTTTTCAAACGTAAAATTTCATCGAATATCTATGACATATGTCAATTACGAAATAATTCCAATTCTAGACTGTTGTAAGTAAACAACGTAATGTATGGCCCGAATATAGTGTTATAAGAGCAAGGATCGCTGCATCGTTGTCTGAATATAGTGAAAAATAAGTAAAGATTTTCATATTTTAGTGAACATGTGCAGGTAAATAAGTTAGTTAATGAGATGATGGTTCACTTTGGATCATAAAATGTATACACACTTACTGAAAAATCCATAGAAATGATGAACGTTATGATTAAGAGGAAGATCAATTTATATGCCTACAAGAAACAAAGTGGACAAATGAAAAAGTGAAAGAATTAGACAACTCAGAATTTAAGTTTTGGTACATCAGAAGAGTTAGATAAAAAAATGCGGTGAGGATTATTGTGGATAAGGAGTGGAAGAAGGATATTGTGGATGTGAAAAGAGTAGGAGATTGGATCATTGTCTTGAAATTTGTCGTGGAACAAGACACTTATTAGTGCATAAGCACCTCATGCTGGGTTAGCAGAACATATTAAGAAATTTTTTTTGAAAGGATTTTGAAGGCTTACTTCAGGATGTATCGGAAAGAGATAAGTTTTTTCAAGGAGGGGATCTCAATGGATATGTATGTAGCATGCCAAGAGATTTTGAGAGTGTACATGAGGGTGGGGATGGGGTGAAGGGATTTTTCAAACTTTTTGATCCTCTTAGTGGAATAATCGTGATAAACGGATCTTGATTAAATCATTAATCACAAATCAAACTTACCAAAAAATGTTATTGATGTAATTAATCAGACAAATGAAGACAGTAAATTCTATATATTTTTTCGTATATTCATAATAAAATATTGTTAATTTATCTCATCATATAAATAGTTAAGTTAAAGTTAAATTTATAAAAATTAACACTGTTAATATTTTACGCGGTGCAGATACGAGAGTGTCCGTTTGGACGTTATTAATAATAAATATAATAATAATAAACTAAATGAACAATCACAATATCGCGTGACTGACGTAAATATAAAATCAATCATTATGGTTAGTTTACATTTAACCATTCATTCTATAATTTATAAACTAAATGATGATTATGCTTATGTGACTATTAATCCATTTGCAGGACTTGTTTGCTGCTGGTACTCATACAACATCAGGGTTTACGTCTTGGTGTATGTCTGAGATAGTAAAGAATCCAAGAGTAATGGAAGAAACGCAAGCTGAAGTAAGAAGAGTGTTTGATAAAAAAGGTTATGTTGATGAGACAGAGTTGCACCAGTTGATATACTTAAAGTGTGTCATCAAAGAAACACTAAGGCTACATCCTATTGCACCAATGTTACTTCCAAGAGAAAGTAGAGAGAGTTGCCAAATAAATGGGTATGATATCCCAGCAAAGACAAGGGTCATGGTAAATGTTTGGGCAATTGGAAGAGATCCAAAGTATTGGGTTGAAGCAGAGAGTTTTAAACCTGAGAGGTTTCTTAATAGCCCAATTGATTTCAAAGGCATTGACTTTGAATTCATACCATTTGGTGCTGGAAGGAGGATTTGTCCAGGGCTTGCATTTTCCTTACCGAGTATTGAGTTATCTCTTGCTCAATTACTTTACAACTTTAATTGGAAGCTTCCAAATAATATGAAGAATGAAGAACTAGATATGACTGAGTCATTTGGGATTACAGCAAGTAGAAAATATTATCTATGCTTGATTCCTAATATTCCTTGTCTATTAAGGTATGGAAATTGAAACATGGTTCCACAATGTTGTATAAGACATAATCAAAGAAAAATATCTTCCTAGATTGTTAATGAAGAAATCCACTTTAAATAAATTGCATATGAAGAAGGAAGAAGGGTGGTCGTGTCTATGTTTGTTGGGGAGATCCGGAGGATCAACGAGGGGGTATTTTTTTTTTTTACTTGGGACACACCTTTGTAAAAGACACACCACATATCCACATAAAATCTTAAGGTAATATGTGTGTGGATTCTCTCACTTATATAGTGTTCTATTTTTCCTTTTCTAATCAATGTGGAACTTCTTTCTCACTTATATAGTGTTCAATATTCCATTTTCTAATCAATATGTTCCTCACACTTGATTCTCAACACTCCCCCTCAAGTGGAAGCTCGTGTTCAATATTCCATTTTCTAATCAATGTGGAACTTGTAGTCTTTTGAAAAATGATTTCTCTTATTGAATGACTTGTGATGCTTTGTTTTGTTGTGCTATGTTGTTGTGTTGTTGTTGTGAGTTGTTACCATGCTATATTATGCTAAATGTGTAATAATAATTATGAAATGTTGTGATGAAGAATAAGTTGTAAAATGATGCTATGTAGTATTAGTAAGGTGAGTAGGCAAAGTGGATGTATAATGTTGAATGTTGATGCAAATGTTAATGAAGATGATATGTTGTTGTTGTTGCATCGTGCATTCATGACATTCTTATGTTGATTGAGGCTTCAATCCCATTGTGTGGATTGAGGTATTGTTGTTTATGTTGTGCTCCCTTGTGGAGGGTTGATGGCCATGTTGAAAATCGATACCACATGCATTTATGAAGTTGCATTTCATTATATGTGGCATATCATGATTGCATTTGTTTTATGATGTTGTGACTTGTTGTTGTTGTTGTTGTATGTGGGTGAGATTTGATGTAAATGATGTATGTTGTCTTATATTTCCGTCTTTATATTATTTATATTGATTGTGAATTACTCATCCAGTCTGCCTTTCGTGATGGTCTATTATGCCATCCTGCAGATTCTCAAGAATAGTTTGGTGACCGGAAGTAGTTTGGAGTGTGTCTCTTATTGTTTATAGAGTCTAGGTGGTGTCCTGCTCTATTTCGTGTAACACTGGGGAACACTTGGTTTATTTTGTTATTTTTGTTTATCTTTAACACTTGTTGACGATGTTTTGGATTATAGTTGTACCATTTCCTTCATGATGAGTTTAAATGTTGAATAATGATCCGCTGCCATGAATTGAGGTTTTGTTTTATTTATGACATGAAGTTGCAACCCGTGTTACGGGACAAGACACATACATGATGTTGAAATTGTTGATTATGTTGAAAATGTGTTGCCCTTTGTGTTGAACTATGATTATCCGTAAATAATATGTTTGAATTTGTTGTGGGGTAAAAAGGGTGTTACATTAGTGGTATCATAGCATGTCGGTTTGTCGGGTCGTGTGTCGTTGTTATTGGTCTGCCTCGATCGTTAATTGTTAATGATTATTCTTGTCTGATGTTGTGAGTGTTGTGCAAAATGGCTGGAAACAACACGCGTGCTCTTGCGGAAGTTGTTACGGCGTTGATTGAGGCTACAACTAGAAACAATGAACAAGATGAGCTTCGTGCTTTGGAGAAGTTCCAGAGTAACAGTTCGTCGGTGTTTGAAGGTGACCATGAACCACATAATACACAGAAGTGGCTCAAGGCAATTAAGAAGATCTTTAGAGTGATGGCGTGTAAATTTACTAACAACACCATCAACATTCACCACATTCCATCCTTCTCTTGGCGGATTCAAATGGACTTGAGTAGAAATTTATGCTTGTCGAAGCTCGAACAAGGAGTTATTAGTTTCATTATAGTTCTTGGCTTTGTCCCAAATAATTGGAGTCAAACTATGTGGAATAGAATACTCTTCTTCATGCTTTATTTTGTTTCTCTAAAACCATAAAGTATGAGACACCGTAGCCCATAATTTATCCCACTCCAAAGATCCAGAGTAGCCAAATTTGTTGTTGAGGTTCAGATGCATCTATTCTTGCAACTCTGACTCGAAGAAGCAATTCCAATAAGGTTATCTAATAAGAGACTTCAAAACTTTCATGGAAGGATACCAATCTCTAAGCACATGGAGGATGTCCTGTGAAACAATAGGGTAACCTGCACACTCAGGACCACAAAGATTCAAATTATTCAGGTAAGATTTAGTGATCAAACGATCGTGATTAACCATCCGTATTAAATCTTTAACTATTTTAGGTACTTTAAGGTTCCATATTTTCTTCCATCCCCATTGGTATCAGTGAGAGGGATACTCTTACTTAAGTGACCATAAGCACTCGATACATTCATGTTACCATCCTTTGATCCTTTCCAAAAACAACTATCTTCTCCATTTCGTGTCTAAAAGAGTGAATAGCTCTAATTTCTGCAGTTGTGTCAGCATCAAAGAGGCAACCAAAAAGAGATATATTCCATTCTCCATTATTGTCCAACAGGTCTGCCACTTTACTAACCCGATGGTTTTGCCAGTGCTACACCAAGTCCTTGAGTAACTTTCCAGATTGAAGCTAATAATCACTCCAAACATTAACCTTCATTTTGTTGCCAATGTCCCAGCTTATGAAATCATCCATGATAGACCAATTTTTCATAATGTTTTTCCAAAGGCTTGAATCGTGAACTCTGGCACTAACAATATCCATGTTGATTTGATTCTTATTGTATTTCCCTTTGAGAACTTAACAACATATATGATTTTCTCATTTCTTCTAACACTCTTTGAACAAACTTCCAACTAAGATTATCGTAGGCTTTTTCCAAATCGACTTTGACCACAAAGTAATCCACCTTCATTTGCTTCCTATTCATGTTGTGAACTAACTCCTGGGAAATGACAATGTTCTCGTGGATGCTTCACTCTGGTATGAATCCAATCCAATAAGGCCCAACCAACATATCAATGTACTACTTCAGACTGTTCGTGATAGTCTTGCTCAAGCATTTGTAATTGGTATTACAAAGTGACATAAGCTTGAATTATTGCACTTAAGTAGGATCAGGGACTTTTGGTATAAGACAGATCTCAGTAGAATTCACTTATTGAATTTCACTAGGATTATTCCACAATTCATAAATGTAAATGCGAAGACTATCTCAAACAAAAGGCCAAAATTCTGGTAGAATCCTTTCGGAAAACCATCGGGCCTAGGGGCCTTCCAAGGCGACACAACGAACATGAAAAGCTTTATCTCTTCAATATTCACTTCATCAACACTTAAGTTATTATCAAAGTTGTCATCGAACTTGGGGCAAGTAACATTCAAAATTTGCCAAACTCCTGCTTCAGTATTTTCAGTGAACAACTTTTGATTGAAGTTCTTAAAGATTATACTCATCTGAGTTGAGTCGTCTATCCAATTTCCTTCCATGTCTTTTATCATTTGAATCTTGTTCCTTCTTTTTCTTTGCAAAACTTTAATATGGTAGTATCGAGTGTTCTTATCTCCTTCTGTGAGCCACTTTGCTCCAGACCTTTGAAACCAAATAAGTTCTTATTGGTGCATCACTTTAGATAACTCAATCTCTCGCCTTTTCTCTATTTTGTTAAGGCTTTCATGACCTCTCCCTTCATAAACAGCCTTTTGAATACCTCAAATTCTTCTAAACAGGTATTTCTTATGTCTCTCAACAAACTTAGTTGCGACTTTCTTCCAATCCACTACTTTCTCTTTAAAATGCTTCAAATTGTCAAGACATGTTTTTCATTCCTCCATGTCTCCCACATTAGGTATTTGTATCTCTCCTCTAAAAGCCATGCACTTTTGAACCTGAATCTTTTTTGTTCCTCATTAGCATTTAAATCTTGGAGATGAATCACTTTGGGATGATGATTAGAAAAATCCACCCTAGGAAGCACTTTAACATTAGGCATCAGGGAATTATAATCTTACGTCTACTTAGAACTTTATCTAAATGCTCATAGATTCTAACCCCTCCATGGAAAATAAGAACTCTCCAGGTGAATCTATGGCCTATGAACCCTAGATCTATCAAGTTACATTTGTCAATTCTTTCTCTGAATATTCCACACTTTCAACCCTATTGCGAATCTTGTAGTGAATTATAACAAAATTCAATATCAATTTGTGGAGCAAAGAATAGTAGCAACCAAAATAAATGGTCTACAACAATAATAATTCGTACACAGGTAATATAACAGAATAAGGTAAGAAACAAAATGAAGTTTTGTTTACTCAATTCAATCAAACGATCTACTATGGGGGAGATAACAACTCTCTAATTCACTATACTCAGAAAGTTGTTACAAGATATTATAGACGAGTTACAAGAAAATAGACTTCGCCTCCACGTTCCCAAGAACAACCTTGAAGGCGCCCAAGAACAACCCCAATCCTATTTTCTACCCAAGTGTTTCCCAATCAATCCGACTCTCAATATATGAATCACTCAAACCCAATTAATTCAAGGCTTTCTTTGTGCTAAAACCTAATACCTTTAAACATTTTCTCTCCCTTGTTGGTGTAAACCCTAAGATTGTCACACACCAAATATATAAGAGATACATATTTATAATAGCAAATACCCAACAAAGAAAATCCAAAACCACAATAGCCTGAAACATGCCAAACGAGAAACCATCGAAAAATCCGAAAATCTGAAATCATTATTCATCGTGCAGACGTCACTATTCATCTGTACGGAAATCACTATTCATCCGTACAAACACTATTCATTTGATCGATTTTTTTTCTTTCTTTTCGGTTTTTCGTCCAACTTTCTAAAACTTCCGATTTTTACAGTAAATACAATCTCCGAAATATATTTTTCTTCTCTTCATCAACAAAGATTTTAAGGCATATTTACAACAAAATCAATGCAGAAACTCCCCCAATCATCCAACTCTGTAGAATATGCTTAGATAAATTGTATAACTCCTGCCACAACTCTTTATGTTCATCCTCCCTGAGGCAAGCATAAATAGGTGTGAAGATTTACTTTTCCTCTGCTTTGAACTTAAACTTTGTGTGGAGAAACTGATAATTCTTTTGCAAAACATCTACTTTAACTCAATCTGATTTCCTGGTCATCGCAATCCCTCCCGCAAAGCCTTTAACTTTAGTAATAAAATGTATCTATTTGGCTCCGATGCCAATTGATAGATTAAAATTTTAACTGATACATACAATTTACAACATATTAATATTTTACAAAGTAATTAAGAATAACAAGAATGATACATCTTGTAGGATTTGAGAGATGACCATCAAAAGAGTGAGTATAAGAATTGAGAGGATTATTATCCTCATTTACATATAGGATATTCAGAGTATGTCGTTTAATGGGGAAACAATTAAATAATTAAATGACTAGGGACATAAACCTCTTATTGAGCTTAACTGAATGGTCAAACTCCATTCAGGCACAAAACTCAATTAAGTAATTCATCAAATATTAGTGTTTAATAACAATTGACCATACTATGATTAATTCATAATTGATTATGTCAGTCCATATTGATTAATTAAATAATTAATCTAACAATTAATTGATACACTAAAAGGGTAGGAACATGGTATTAAATTGCGGTCCGCAACCGCAATTGCACACACAATATTATGGATGCGGTTGCCTCCATAACTATATCAGACCGAAATTGCGATGCCATTTTAAAATTACGTCTCCGACTATATTAGGAACCATGATTCATATTGCGGACCGCATTACCTTACCTGATGCAGTCACAATATTGTGGTTGCGGTAGTGTCCACATCTGGCCATAATTGCGGTGACCGCATCTTGACGCCACAATGACCGTATCATAATGCCGCATCTGCCCGCATTAGATTGCATTAGTCTGCAACATATTATACATTGCTTTTGAAAATTACTAGGTTTTCCTTTCTTCCTATTTATAACATAGATTAAAAATATGATTAAAAAGAATTAGAGAGATTCAAAGTGATTGTGAATAGTTAACGGATATATATATATATATATATATATATATATATATATATATATATATATATATATATATATATATATATATATATATATAAAACCGCAACGACCGTAATTTGTATCATAGCAACCGCATCCGTAGCTGCAACCGTAATTTAAAACCATGTTAGGAATTACATCAAAAAATTTCAGTCATGTTTCTTCAAGTATTTTCATAAAAAAATAAAATATTCAAATCCTAAAAAAAGTCAGTCATTAAGTGTTTTTTAAACACCTCCCAATAAAAAAAGTCACACTCGCAACAACTGCAATTACCACAATCGCAACAATTGCAATTACCACAATCGCAACAGCTGCTATCCCAGCCATAACCGCAACCACAACCGCAATTTAAAATCGTGGCTAGGATTGATATCCGAGCCAAAACGACTAGACGGTTAAACCAATGCTATAAAAATAACTTTGGTTTAACTGAGAAAAATCTTTTAAAAAGCACCTTTGGTTTAACTTAATGTGAGTTCGATCCAGTCCATACTCAGCAGAAGGAAAAATGTTTAGAAATCACTACCAGGGTTCCAAACTTAATGTGATTCTGCAGGAGAAGATAAGTTAATGAAAAATATATATTATTGTCATGTCCGGTTAGTGCAAGGGACAAATCGGTATCTTTGTAATGTATTCTTCTTTACAATGGGAATCTTTATCTTTATATTGTATTCACTTTTATATTAGTTTTGTAATATTGTACTACTTCACATGACTGCATTGTCTTGAAAATGCCACGACTATTTAATATGTGAGTCTTTTGTTTAGTTTAGATACCTTCCTCTAAGCATTCTTCTTCCCTTCCTCTACAATCATGGAGCTTCCCAACCATTTTTCTATATTTAGCTTAATGCCATCCTTTCTCTTCCTCTTGCTACTATTCAAAATAGTTCAAAGATGGAATATTTCTCAAAAATCTTACCCCAATTTACCACCAGGACCATGGAGACTGCCCTTCATAGGGAATATACATCAGATTATTACCAGCCCATTGCCTCATCATTCCTTGAAAACTTTGGCACAAAAATATGGACCTTTGATGTACCTAAAACTTGGTGAGGTACCATACATAATAGCTAGTTCACCAGAAATGGCCAAAGAGGTTCTAAAAACACATGACCTCAACTTTTGTGATAGGCCAAACCTTATGCTGTCAACAATATTAAGTTACAATGCTACTGATATTATATTCTCTGAATACGGAGAACACTGGAGGCAACTACGAAAGATATGCGTTATAGAGCTATTGAGTGTAAAGCGTGTCCAGTCATTTGGTTCCATAAGAGAAGAAGAGGTGTCTAATCTAGTTAAATCAATAGCTGCAAGTGAAGGATCAATTGTTAATCTTTCCCATAAGATTTTCGATATGACGAATGGGATAGTGACTAGGGCAGCTTTTGGAAAAAGGAGTAAACACCAACAATTATTCAGATCAGCAATTGATGAAATAACAAGTTTATTGGGGGGATTTTGTATTGCTGATTTGTATCCATCTATTAATATGCTTCAAAGGATGAGTATGGCCAAGACAAAATCTGGAAAACTACATCGAGAGATTGATATGATAATACAAGATATCCTTGACGATCACAGAAGCATTCATAGGGAAGTTAGCAAGGATGAAGATATAGTTGATGCTCTTCTCAAGATTCAACAGGAAAATGAACAATCAGAACATCCTGTGACTGACATTAACATAAAATCAATCATCCTGGTTAGATTACAATTAACCGTTTTAACACGTTCATTTTACAATTTAAAGACTATTTATAAATTTGCCTATGTTACTATTAATCCATTTGCAGGACATGTTTGCTGCTGGTACTGAAACATCCTCAGAGGTTACATTATGGTGTATGTCTGAAATAGTAAAGAATCCAAAGGTAATGGAAGAAGCACAAGCTGAAGTAAGAAGAGTGTTTGATAAAAAAGGGAAAGTAGATGAGACAGATATGCATGAACTGATATACTTAAAGTGTGTCATCAAAGAAACACTAAGGCTTCATCCTATTGCACCAATGTTACTTCCAAGAGAAAATAGGGAGAAATGCCAAATAAATGGGTATGATATCCCAGCAAAGACAAGGGTCATGGTAAATGTTTGGGCAATTGGAAGAGATCCAAAGTATTGGGTTGAAGCTGAGAGTTTTAAACCGGAGAGGTTTCTTGATAGTAAAATTGATTTCAAAGGCATAGACTTTGAACTCATACCATTTGGTGCAGGAAGGAGGATATGTCCAGGTATAGCATTTGCCGTACCGAGTATTGAGTTATCTCTTGCTCAATTACTTTACCACTTTAATTGGAAGCTTCCAAATGATATGAGTAATGAAAAACTAGATATGACTGAGAAGTTTGGGATTACCGCAAGTAGAAAACATGACCTGCGCTTAATTCCTATTATTCGTCGTCTTTGATATGTATTGCTTAACCAAACAAGTTCCACAATGTTGTATATAAAGAAGGGTGGCCGTGTCTTGATCCCTCTTTGTTTGCTCTCCCAAGAGGTCTGCAGCACCGGAGGCTTCAGATTATATCGGATTATTAGTTGGTGTGTTATTTATTTTTTCCTGCTGTTTCTGTTGTTTTGTTCTTTGGTTTGTCGGATTTGTTGTTCTTGCGCAGTCACTGCTTGTGCCATTTGTTTTATATTTATGTATTAAATGGTTTAACCTGTTTTGTTCTTTGGTTTGTCGGATTTGTTGTTCTTGCGCAGTCACTGCTTGTGCCATTTGTTTTATATTTATGTATTAAATGGTTTAACCACTTGTATTAAACCATAGTTAGAATAAGTCATGGAGTTAGTTCACTCTTTGTGGTGTAACACCATTGTATATATACTTTCACTTGCATCAATGGAAAGATAAGCTCATTTCTATCATTCACAAAGTGTCTTCATTCTATTATATTATGGTATTTGGATTTGGTTACTGCTTGCCCACACCATTGTATATATACTTCTGTGGGAAATTAAATCCAAAAGTAAACAGGTTTCATTTATCAGTAGTTCAATGCCCTTTGGTTGGTACCTTTTATTATGGTATTCCTCATCTCATATTTATGTTGTTGTTTTACAAGTTAAGCTGGAAATTACCTGTTGCTTGTAAATTTATTCTATCAGTGTATGTTTTATATGCAGGCATACCCTTGGACCTTAATTATTCCAATATTTTTACGATCAAGGCGAATGGATTTTCTGCTTCAGATTTGGCCCCTACAGACCAGAAACAACCAGCATGGAAGCCATTGATGCAACACATGTCTTGATGACACTTCCGGCAGTTCAAATCTTGGATGCTGTTGCCAAAGCCCTTTATTTTGAAGAAACAACATGAAGCTGTATGTTTTCCATCTGTTCTTTCCTGAAACTTTCATTTTTTTTCTTGATCTAATGTTTATGTTAATTCAGAGGCACGGGGATGAATCCTATGCACCACTTCCAAACACAGAGGAAAGCTTGCAAGTGGAATCAAATCATTATTCCCATGGTCATGCGGAATTGAGTTCAGTGAAATTTTTATACATCAACATTATGACGAAAGTTTATCCATGTATCCTACCTCTTTTAGTGGGATAAGGCTTGATTGTTGTTGTCGTTGTCGTGGAGTCTCAATGCGTTTTTGGATGTATGCACTGTTGGATTATTATTTATAATAGTAATAATAATAATAATAATAATAATTATTATTATTATTATTATAATTATTCAATGCTCCCATTTACTTTTATCTCTGTAATTGTTATAGTTTTTAAGTTGAATGGTGCTACCTCTTGCAGAAATATAGAGGAAGATGATTCCGCTGATGGAAAAGTTTCTGGTGGTGATCGAAAGCTTGCAGGTGAAAACTCTTCTGTGGAGAAACAGGTCAGTGTTCATGGGAAACTGTAAGGACATACTGTTCTCCTCTTTTTGCTTGTGCCAATGATTTTAATAATTGAAACTAGCCACAGACAATGAATCTACATAGTTGGGTAATTGGAATGATATTTTTGTATACTCTCAACTTCTATTTGCATGCTGTAGGGCACTGTGGCTGCTGATAGCAGCAGATCTCAAGATGAAAGTGCCTCAGATTCTAATTTTCCCAAAGAAAAGAACTGAAAAGGCAGATGATTTCTCATCGGATGAGGTTTTTACCTTAGCCATTCATGAGAAGTCCTTTCAACAAACTGGTTCTGGAAAAGTCTCATGATGGAGAAGTGGGTAGTTCTGAGCCTACTGGTAATCAGGTAATTTCAAATGCCAATGAACTTCATCAAGTCACGATGAATGGAGAAGTTGGATCACCACAGTCAAGAGTGGCTAATAAAGTTGGAGTAAAAGAAAGTTCTGTCAATAATGGCAAAAACTCATTTGCTTTTGGACCAAGAGGACTTGATAAAGGTCCCACAAAGGTAAAGTGTTTCATATTTGTTATGGCAGATTGAAGGATGTATTGATTAATGACTTGGTTATTATTGATTATTTTATACACTCGCGCACACACATACTTACATATTCTTAAATGAAATGATTGAATTCCTTGAGACTAAACCTTTTGCCTTATGTATTTACAATCAAAAGCTTACAAACAAGATCCCTAAATTTATAGGGGTAAGAGTAAGAGCTAATATCATAAAGGTGTAAACAAACTATCTACATAATCGGAATGAAGGTAACTAAATCAGTGCAATATCTCAACGCATATACACACATAAACCAAGCCATGCTCCATTAAGTGAGACCAAAGGACACTAGTACTCTATTTTTCTTAAGCAACAAAAATAAAGTAAATTTGCCTGACAAATCCTTTAGAAACCATACACTTGTGCTCTGTTGGATGGGAACCAGTTTTCCAACAAATCCATTTAGAGTATGGTCCTTTAATTTGTTTATGCAAATTCTTTTGATGTCTTTTCCTTCTCATTTTAAATTGGATTGTCTTTTCCGTTTATCCTTTTTGTGCAACTATGCGTCATGGTTCTTCTTAAATTACTGAATAATCTTATGAGTCACTGCCATGCACTTTTTCAAGTCCATCTTGCTTTGTCTTCTTTTGATATTCGCCACCGTTTTAAAGAAACAGATTTGCAGACATCAATCTTTGTTATAAAATCATCAAGTGCTATGGGGCAATAGTTTTCGGTACTTCTTTATCCAATTTTTCTTATAGCCACTAGACTGGACCAAGTCTACTGATGCTGCTAAAAGCTTCCCTGATTTTGTTATTGGTAATTTAATTTGTCTCGAAACATGTTTTGCTATTTTGAAAGATGAAATTTATATACTTGATAATCCATTCGATTATGGCCAGTGAGAAAGCCATGGCATCTCAAGATGCTCAAGGAAAGAAGGAGAAGAGTGAAACTGGTTTGGCCATTCCTAGGAATTCTCCATTGGCTATTCCTGAAGTTGGAAGAAATAGAGGTCAGCATCCAAATGTGTATAGGGTTTCTGCTGAACAGAGAAAAGCTATTGGGTCTGGTTCAGCTAAAACCTTGAAGGACCATATGAATTTCACACTAAAGATTGCTAGGTAGGCTTGGTATACTCTCTTCTGCATGTGTTTTCTTGGGTGCTGTAAAAATTCACTAATCACATATAGGCCATTGGGTAGCACATATTAAAGGTTCAATGCTTTCAATTTTGGCTGTGTTTGAGTATATGTGATGCCTTCTAACATTAAGCTCATGTGTTTTGTGTTTGGTTGTTTGAGATGTCTTTCAAACTTGCTTAGATAGATTTCTTGAAATCCTTGCGATTCTCTAACCCTATCACTAACTTAGTTTTAATAGTGCTTATTTAATAATACCTCCCCTAACTGTTGCATTTTTTGGTTCTTTGTTGTATTAGTAATATAGCTTTTCTTATGCCATAGTAACTGTCTTATCTAAGATGTCTTTCTCAGTATATGAACTGAAAACAACACCACCTCTCAAAAGACGGTGCTGCTTTTGAACATACTCATGTCAGCACTGCTGTGAAAGGAAATTTCGGCTATCTCGACCCAGAGTATTTCAGGAGACAACAACTAACCGAGAAATCAGATATTTACTCTTTCGGAGTTGTTGTATTTTAAGCTATTTGTGCTAGAGCTGTGATAAAACCAACCTTGCCTAAAAATCAAATCAATCTTGCAGAATGGGCATTCAGATGGCAACATGTATAAAAATGGAAAAAAGATGATCTCAGGGTAATGACCAAAAGAATGTTTATTCATGTAAAGTTAATGTGGTAATAGTACTTTTATTTAATTCTTGCTTCTTTGAAATGTGCATCTTTATATTCTTATCTTGAGATTTTCTACCAATTTTCTTCTCTCATGGATTTTATGACAACAACCCTGTTTAATGTTCCAGGAAAAATCAATTGGCTCAATGTCTCCTCGGTGCATATCTTCACAGTGCTATTATGTTAGGTTCGAGCATACTCTTTTTCTTTTTTTGCTTTTAGATGAGTTGTATGAACATCTACACAAGAAAATGCTAAACCATTCTATTTATTTTACTAACGTATTGTTGTGTATCACAAGTTATCTTGCCATTGATTACATGTTAATTATTTCCCTACATATACATATGCCGTGATGTGTAATTATTTCATATTCATTGAAGGTTGTATTAAAATTGTCACTGTTGCAATACTCGAACCGGCAAAGTCTATTATTTGGCTGCTGACTATCACTAACTGCTCTATGTCCATTCATGTTAGCACCAAATTTCTTGATTTCAGGCAAGTTTTGCATGGTGCTGCTGGTGGGATGTCTCCACAAGTTCAAGCCTGTAGTCAACAATTACCAGGGTCTACAACGGTAAAACCTTATTTTGTGATTTTTCAGTTCTGTTCTTTTCGAATTAACAAGTTTGATTATTTTTCAGTTTTTGTTAGAGATGTAGGATTGATGTGCATCATCAATTTTACAGTGTTTCTGTATTGCCGACATTATTTCCGGCTGATTTCGAGTGTGGTGGTTATTCTATCGTCATTGAGTGACTACTAATGGAGAGTATGGGCACTTGCTTTTTAACATTTGAAATTAGGGTCATTTTATTCAGCAAATATTGCACCCATGTTCAATATTCCATTAGTACCACAATTTTTGTTGTTATTTCAATCTATGTATCTCCTCTATGTATCTCTTCTTGAAATGATAATTAAATCTTTTGAGCAATAGATACTTTCGTCAAGCATTTGTCAATCAAGTTCAAAGATTTTTTGTTGTAATACTATTTTGAAGTTCTTTTGTTTTTTTCTTTAAATTTACATGGTTTTCCCCACCTCATAAAAAATCCATTTGTGAGAATATTGAAATAAATGTATTTTCAAATAAATATATTTTTAAAATGCAAATAAATGTATTTTTAAAATTCAAATAATGATAAATATATTTTATTATCAATGCTAAAAGAATTGACATATTTATATTGAATTTAGATACAATTTGATGTAATATAATATTTATATTTACTTACAGACAAAAATACATTGAGAATTCAAATATTTTTATACGGGAAAAAATACATTTGTTAATTTATTTATTTATATATACGAGATAAAATATTATTGTTTTATACGAGAATAACTTTAATTGTTTCAAATATTGAATAATATTAATTTAACAACCATATTATTGTTTCAAATATTGAATGATATTAATTTTTCATTCATATTATTGTTCCAAATATTGAATAATATTTATATAATTTGATTATTTAGCTACGGGGAAAAAATACTTTGTTGATTCAAATATTTTTATACGAGAAAAATACATTATTGATTAATTTATTTATATATACGAGAAAAAAATATTATTGTTATAAACGGAAACAACTTTAATTGTTCTAAATATTGAATAATATTAATTTATCAATCATATTATTGTTTCAAATATTGAATATATTAATTTAGCATTCATATTTTTCTTCCAAATATTGAATAATATTAATATACATAAAATTTGATGTAACATATTTTGTGTATTTACTTACGGCGAAAAATACATTGTTGATTCAGATATTTTTATACGACAATAAATATATTGTTGATTAATTTATTTTTTGTGCGGGAAATAATATTATTCTTATAAACGAAAACAACTTTAATTTTTTCAAATATTGAATAATATTAATTTATCAATCATATTATTGTTTCAAATATTAAATGATATTAATTTATCAATTATATTATTGTTCCAAATATTGAATAATATTAATATAGATAAAATTTGTTGTAATATAATTTGTGTATTTACTAACCTACAAAAATACATTGTTGATTCAAATATTTTTATATTGGAACAAATACATTGTTGATTAATTTATTTATATATACGGAAAAAAATATTATTCTTATAAACCGATACAACTTTAATTGTTCTAAATATTCAATAAAATTAATTTATCAATCGTTCCAAATATTTAATGATATTAATTTATCAATCATATTATTATTCTAAATATTTAATGATATTAATTTATCAATCATATTATTATTCTAAATATTGAATGATATTAACTATTAATATAGATAAAATTTAATGTAATATAATTTGTGTATTTACTAACAAACAAAAATTAATTATTGATTCAAATATTTTTATATGGTGAAGAATATAATATTTATTAATATTTTTCATTATGTTTTTTCTCATTTTCAAATAGAATATTTTATGAGAATCTTTTTTATGGAAATCTTTTTATTTTTATTTATTTTTCTAAAATAAATTAAAGTATATTTTTAAACAAATACGCGTAAACGACCAAGACCGTGGGTATCCCACTAGTTATTATGAGAATGAATCCTAAAACAACTGTACTGTTAGAGAATAATTGAAATCATAGTGGGGGAAACAGTCCCATCCTAATTTACTTGTGTTGATGAATTAAATGCATCCATCACCGCCATATAAGCAAATCCCATTTCTTTCTTCACAATTTTCTCAAACACTTGATGGTTTTTATTGTTGATTAATTAAATTGTCTGATAAAGATATATTTTTGTTATTAATTGCTTATGTTTTCGTGTTTAATTAGAACAAAACAATGAAGTTGAGATACAAAGAATAGCTTCACGGGAGAAGAAGATATATTCATATGAAACCCTTGTTTCTGCCACCAACAATTTTAATGCTAAGCTAGGTGAGGGAGGTTTTGGACATGTCTTCTTTTAATGAAAGATTTAAATTTATTGTTGAAGTTTTCACATTTCATCCCATTTTCCAATGTTGTTCTGTGATGTGTCTCCTTGAGCTTCATCCAGTCTTGTTACATCGCCCGGCGGTAAAATGCACCGCTTGACCGTAGAAGATATTTTATAAAGCCTTCGATGCCACTATTCATGTCACGCGTTTCATTTTCCCACTACCGCCTGAAGGTGAATGTGCCCTCAACGTTGCTTTCTGGGTTGCAAAATATACTGAAGTACATTTTGTAGATATTTTGAGGGAATCATTTTTCATCATTTCTCTGGTAACCTAGAAATATTGTAGAAACATAATTTTTTAATCTTTTCTCATTTCCCTTTGATTCAAGAAGCTTTTACGCTTCAATCTTTGAGACTTTGAAGATTGATGCTCCAAAAGCTTTGTATATTACTTGTCAAATAAACTATCATGTCAATGGGTAGCTAAAACACTTTTGTGTCAAGATTAAAGGTATATAATCCTTTATTTTGTATGTATTTTGTACATTATGTATATCATCATTGATCTGACCTGATCAGGAGGAACCTTTCAATTGTGACCAACTTTTATTGTGGAGAATGGAGGCGGTGTACCTGCAAGGTACTCCGATGCCAAAGGAGAAAGAGCTTATGGAATGAGCAAGTACAGAAAGTAGTAAAGAATAGAATATATGACTCTCTAGTGAAAGAGGGTATTTATAATGTGCCTCCAGCGCTGGACCAAAATTCTTCTCATGGGTTGGATCAGCTAAATCTAAGGAGGAAAGACTAGGAGATTATTGCGGGGGAGTTGGTGGAAGGTGTGGACTACGTAGGGGAGGCGCTTTCCCCTTATTCTATATATTGGGCCTTGGGCCTGTGCCCGAAGAACTGGGTCGTGCCCGACATTCATGGCGTTGGGCTCAGTCAAGAACTGTCATGAATTCTCTTTATATTTATAAAAGGTTTAATAGTCATTTATCCTATACCATATAGGCGTTATTCGAAAACAAGAGATTGAATTCACTAAACATTTTAATCAAAATTACACGATTAATAATAAATTCATTAAGTCATTGATTCGGTATGAAAACTACCCTATTTCTTATTTTCTACAAACACACATACTGAAAGAAAGAAAAAACATATCTAATCTAACCACATAAAAATAAATATGTTGCAATGTCTTATTTGGAAGAGACATTGTTATGAAATAAGATGAATGTGTGGAACAAATTGAAGAGATAAGATATTTGTGGTGAACTGCGTTACAAATTGAAGGGATAAGATATTACTCAGTTTTGAATTATTGTACTAATTTACATGATTGCATTGCTTTGAAAATGCAATGCTATTTAATATTAGTCTATTGTTTTGATAACTTCATCTAACCATTCTTCTTCCCTTGCTCTACAATCATGGAGCTTCCCAACCATTTTTCTAGCTTCACCTTAGTGGCATCCTTTCTCTTCCTCTTGCTGCTATTCAAAATAGTTCTAAGATGGAATATTTCTCAAAATTCTTACCCCAATTTACCACCAGGACCATGGAGACTGCCCTTCATAGGGAATATACATCAGATTATTACCAGCCCATTGCCTCATCATTCCTTTAAAACATTGGCACAAAAATATGGACCTTTGATGTACCTAAAACTTGGTGAGGTACCATACATAATAGCTAGTTCAACAGAAATGGCCAAAGAGATACTGAAAACACAAGACCTCAGCTTTTTTGATAGGCCAAATCTTATGTTGTCTACAATATTTAGTTACAATGCTACTGATATTATATTCTCTGAATATGGAGAACACTGGAGACAACTACGAAAGATATGCGTTATAGAGCTATTGAGTGTAAAGCGTGTCCAGTCATTTAGGTCCATAAGAGAAGAAGAGGTGGATGATCTTGTTAAATCAATAGCTGCAAGTGAAGGATCAATTGTTAATCTTTCTCATAAGATTTCCGAAATGACGTTTGGAATAGTGGCGAGAGCGGCTTTTGGGAAGAGGAGTAAACAGGAACAAGCTTTCAAATCAGCGATTGATGAAATAGCAAGTTTGTTGGGGGGATTTTGTATAGCTGATTTGTATCCTTCTATTAAAATACTTCAAAGGATGAGTACGGCAAAGAAAAAATTTGAAAAGCTTCATAGAGAGATTGACATGATAATACAAGATATCGTTGACGATCACAAACGCATTCACAGGGGAGTAAACAAGGATGAAGATATAGTTGATGCTCTTCTCAAGATTCAACAGGAAAATGAACAAACAGAACATCCAGTGACTGACATAAATATAAAATCAATCATCCTGGTTAGTTTCCAAATTAACATTTATTTCACAATTTAAAAACTAAATTATAAATTTGCATATGTTACTATTAATCCATTTGCAGGATATGTTCGCAGCTGGTACTGAAACATCCTCGGGTGTTATGTCATGGTGTATGTCTGATGGAAGAAGCACAAGCTGAAGTAAGAAGAGTGTTTGGTAAAAAGGGGAAAGTAGATGAGACAGATATGCATGAACTGATATACTTAAAGTGTGTCATCAAAGAAACACTAAGGCTTCATCCTATTGGACCAATGTTACTTCCAAGAGAAAGTAGGGAGAATTGCCAAATAAATGGTTATGATATTCCAGCAAAGACAAGGGTCATGGTAAATGCTTGGGCTATTGGAAGAGATCCAAGATATTGGGATGAAGCTGAGAGTTTTAAACCTGAGAGATTTCTCAATAACCCAATTGATTTCAAAGGCACAGATTATGAGTTGATACCATTTGGTGCAGGAAGGAGGATGTGTCCAGGACTTGCATTTGCCATACCGAGTATTGAGTTATCTGTTGCTCAATTACTTTACCACTTTAATTGGATGCTTCCAAATGGTATGAAGAATGAAGAATTAGATATGACTGAGACGTTTGGGATTACTGCAAGAAGAAAACATGACCTGCGCTTAATTCCAATTATTCGTCGTCATTGATATGTATTGCTTAACCAAACAAGTTCACCAAGTATTTATGTTAAAGCTTGAAATGATTGTTCCTCTTGTTTGCTCTCCCTAGAGGTCTGCAGCACCGGAGGCTTCAAATGATTGTTAGTTGGTTGATTATGTATATTTTTCTGCTGTTTTTGTTGTTTTGCTCTTTGGGTTGTCATCTCTGCACGAACCTTTGCCGGATTTGTTGTTCTTACGCACTCATTGCTTGTGCATTTGTTCCTTTTATATCTCTAGTAACTTTTCTAACTTAATATATATTAAGAGGGCTGTAAAGTAATCAATTTCACAGCTTATCTTAATTCACTACAAGAAAAACAAGTTTTCACAGGGACAAAAATACTTGAGAAAAACATAAAGTTACTGCGAAATGTGTTTTCTTACAGCGAGAAAATGTCGTTGGTATAAGTGTCCTTACAAAAAGTTTTGCAACGACATTTAATGTGGTTGTTATAACTAATGCTTTTACAACAATAATAATTGTTTCCTTATTTGATAGAATGCAATGACATAGCCATTATGAAAAGATACTTTGATCAACAACTAAAAATGCTGTCAAAAATTATTTTTGTCAAACAATATGAATTGTTGTTATATCTTTTTATACCTCAACTGAAAAAATAATTGGAATATATTAGATTTCTCAATATCTTATTTGATTTAATGAAAATATGTTTTGTGTCATATAATACTATTCATTTCAATAACATAATTAAACATCTCAACTCCAAATAAAAAATTCATATCACATATACAAGAAGTTATCAAAAATTACTTACAATTTGTCACTAGTCATGTTATTAACTTTGTGACTAGGTTCAACAGTTATATTCGATGTATTAGAAGATTGTACACCCTATAAATATATTCAAAATAACACCAATGACATATTCAATATAATAAATCAAAAGAACTTTATTATATAAAACTACTAATTTACTATATTTTATACTAAAAATAAAAATTTATATACTTACTTGAAAACTCATTTGATAAATGTATATAAAAAATTTATATACTTACTTGAAAACTCATTTGAAAACTCATGTGAACTTTTAAGATAAAAATATGAAAACAAATAGTATATGAAAAAAATGTATGTCAACAAATCAATAAGTGCCTTTTTGTTGCTGACTTATGATAATATCCGAAGATTTGGGAATTTGTAAATTTAAATCATGATTTGGGGGCGCCATAACTAAGTAAGAGTAAATAAAAATAATTCTTTTTTAGGAATAAGTCAATCACACAACATGCTTCTAATCAAAGTAAATTTAATTTTAACTTCAAAGATTACAAAAAAACGTGTACTTAGAAAGAACATTGGAAGGGGAGAAAATGAAATTCCAACACAAGTACTTAGTAATAAAATAAGTATTAGAATAAGTGGAATATTGAATTGAGCTCTAATACGAGATAAGTTTAGCATGAAGTCAAAGTTGGTTCACATGTTAGTGTAGAAGTTATACATATTATAGTCGAAGTCAGTTCTAATATGTATGTCTAATTGGGTCATGTGTTCTGGATCTAATTGTTTAAGTTAGCTTATGCCCAAAGTTTGCTTGTAATGGGTAAATGTTTAAAAGCCCATTAGCTTAGTGTATTAGTTTTCTTATAAATAGCATATCAGTCTCTCATCTTTTGAATAAGGAAAAATAGGAAGATAAAATCATAATTCAAAAGCGAGAGGATTGTGTGTTATTCTTGTATACTTGTAATCTTGTTAAAAGAGAAAGGAAAGAATAACAGTTTATAACCAAAAACTTATTGTTATCCTTATTTTACCCTAAACCCTAACCATTGTGGATTTCTTGATTATAAAGAAACCTATTATTTCTAGGGCATCCGATTTCACAACAAATTGGTGCGGTGAGCATGGAGAAAATGCCTTCAACAAAGTATGAGATTGAAAAATTCACCGGAGTGAACGATTTCGGTCTGTGGCGCTTGAAGATGAAAGCCCTACTTGTCCAGCAGGGTTGCTTTGGAAGTGTTGAAGGGAGAAGCGATCATGAATGTTGCATTAACGACAGTTAAAAAGACGGTCATCATTAAGAATGTTTGGTACGCTAGATTAAATTCTAAATGTCTAGGTTTTGTGAGTCTTGTATTCCACATTAATGCCCTAATAGGATTAGTGTTGAATATTTATGTACACGACTAAGGATTAGTGTAACATTCAAAAAATTCATTGAGTTGTAAATGCCAATCACGGATTGTGTGATTGAGAAGAAATTGAGTAGGTTCTCATATTTGCGGGAGTCCTTCAATAGAAAGTCACTAGGATTAGGAAGTGGATTTTAACAACATAAAGTTTGTTGATAATGGTAAGACAAAATGTACTAATTCAGAGCAGTGAAAATCCTTTCTTGGGTATAGTGCTCCTCACACATAGGTATTGTTTCACCTAACTGAGTTAACAATCTCGTGTGTTTTTATTGCCTTCTGTGTTTATTTATTGTTGTCATATCATGTTTTTCTAGTTTAAAAACTTAGGACAATTGTTCCAATATCATGTCCAAGATTCATCCCCTCGGGAACAAAATTTCCATAATCATTCATCACCATAATCATCTCTACCCATTTCTCCTCTGTCGCTCCCGGGATTTTCATCCTAGTACAAACGCGAAAGTGGCGCGGAAAGGTAGAGTCGCCAGCCAGACATTTTTATCCCGAAAGAATGGGAAAGGTAATGTTGCACAAACCTGAGGAAGAAGGAAAGGACAAGGCCTTGCGAACCAAAGATCTGGATACGGGAGTCGGTTACGAACTGGGAAGGTATTAGCACCCCAGATCGTCCGTCGTACCCGACGGGATCCACGCTTGCTTGCTTGTTTCAAAGGGTGAGAAGAATAACTGCTGCTGAATAAAACCACTAACTGGAAATGGAATGAGAATGGAAAAAAGGGGAAATGTAGGGAAAATAAAGAATGTGCTCGAACGGGCCCTACCCCGCTGCCTACGTACCTCATCGGGATAATGAGGATCAGAGTCGACGTAGTTCGCCTAACTAAGGCGGGAACTATTTGTTTGTGTTTTTTACAGCTGGAACTGCGTATGTCTATGCTCAGGTGTTGCAGGCTCGTCTGGTACGAGTGCGTTTACCGTCTTGCATGCGAGACAAGTAGTCGCGAGTTCACGTTATGAATGAATGAGATGAGAAGAAGTTCCCGCAGGATAGTCGGTTATTGTTTGTTTTTTGTCTTTTAAAAGAAGTGTTTTGAATTTGTTTGTGAACTGTCTTGTACTAAAACCTATCCATCACGGGAAGTATTTACACCTCGCCCCGAAACAGGACGCGTATAAACACTCCGCAACAAAGTCTCGTGTCGTACAAGATTGTTCGGTTTTTTCATTAAGTGTTTTATTGTTTTTCTTTTGAGATGAGAAAGAGAATGACTCAAGTTGATAAAAGGAAAAATCTAATGGGAAACTAAGACTCAATCCTAAGTTAATTGTATTTACAAGTGATCCTAATGGTTAGTGAGGCTTTCTACTCCTAATGAAAACTTAAACTATTAGAATTCAACTTACTTCTTAATGAAGTTAAGTTGATTCTAAGAACAAAAGGGAATCCTATACAAGTTATAAAATCAAAATAAAGCAAAACAATGAACTTGAATTATAGGAAATAAAATTCTAAACAATGCCTTAAAGACATGAATAATAAATAGTCTTAATTATTTTATTCTATATTCTAATGGAAATAAGACTTCAACTAAGCATTAAATCTAAGTCACTTAATGTTCATCCTAACACAAATTAAACTAAACTTAAGTCTAAGGCTAAATCCTATGACTAAAATTAATCTAGACTATTGTTATTATTTTTATTGTATTGACCTATATTTTTTCAATGGCCTAATCTAATGGAAATTATGTTTAATTAGGCTTAAGACTAATATCCTTAAAAAATATTAAATCTCCTATAAAAATTATAAAAATTAACTTGTGGGATCCTAATATCATCTCTAATCTTATACTAAAAGGGATCTTAAAAATTTCTATTTTTCTATGCCTAAACATTAATTATTTTTAGCTAGAAATTAACTATTATTCTCTAGGGATTTTATTACCAAAACTTAAGATAAAAATTCCTAAAAATTCCATAAAAAATTTCTAAGAGCTATTAGGGGTCTTCTAATTACAGAAAAAAAAAATGGGCTAAAAAATATTAATGGAAGCTATTTAAATAACATAAATAAAATTCTGCACAATTAAAGAAAAATTCAATAAAGCTAAATACAAGAATAATTCAGAATTTAATGAAAAATAAACAAATTCCAGAAAATGAAAATGTCATAAATTTCTAAATCCAATTATTAACCCTCCTTAATTTTTGGGGAATTTTTCTAATCATTTTACTATTTTTTGGGATTTAATTTGAAACTATATTAACCTAAAAATAAAATTCTAAAGAAATAAAACAGGGGTGCCTTTAGCATACTTTAGGTTCCTTTTTCTTTACTGGGCCCAAAAATAGGGTGCAGATAGCAGCAATATCTAAGCCCAGAATGCAAGAAAATGAGAGAGGGTGCAAACAGAAGTTTTTCTTGTTGTTTTTGGAATTGGGCTTTAAAATGGGGTGCAAGAATTATTATTATTATTATATTTTTTAATCTTAAATTAAAAGGATTAAACTCATATAATATTTTTTCTAAAAGATTAAAGAAAAAAGGAAATAAACTATAGTTAATTCAATTTCCTAAAGTCTTAATTTAGATTAATGAATTAAAATAATCCTGTCATGAAAATATTTTCTAAAAAAACTTAATTTAAGAATTGACTTGGACTATAGTTTTATTATATCAATTCAATACTCTAACTTAATAATGCCTTAAGCTAAACTTAAACTAATCTTATGATATTTTCTAACAATAATATTTAATTATAATGTTTTTTTTTTTCTAAAAACTTAATTAAAGGAAAAGTACTACTACTAAACTTATATTTAATATTTTTTCTAACAAATCTAATTTAAGAATAAGGAAAAAACTAGGCTTATGGTAGAATTAAAAAGAAAAGTCTAAACTAACTCATTAAACTAATATTTTCCTACCAATTTTAATTTAAGACAATCTTAAATTAAAACTATTAATTTTCTTAGGATCTTAAATTAAGCTAAAACTATTATAATTTTCTTAAAAAAATCCTGAGTAAAAGAAAAAAGAATTAAACTAATAATGAAATAACTTCTAACCTTATTAGAATATTTTCTCAAAAATCTGAATTAAACTAAGCTTATTAAAAAAAAATTAATTTACATTTTTACACTAAAAATGAATTAACAAAATCAAATAAAATCTGAAATCAATTATAATTTAATTGCAAGAATTAATTAAAAGCTGAATTATTACAACTTAATTAACAAGAATTAATTAAAATCTGAATTATTACAACTTAATTAACAAGAATTAATTAAAATTGAAGCTGAAGGAAAAAACCCTAGCCCCTCTTTCGTCTTCCTCCTCTCTTATGCCGCCGCAGCCCTCTTCTCTCAACCTCACCACCGCAACACCTCCTGCCTCTTCCGTCTCACCGTCACCGCTCCATCATCTCCTAACCCTAGCCACCGTCCTCCATTTCGTCCCTCTTTCTAAACCTAAAACCACCTAAAACATCACCTTCTTCGTAATCCGAAGACTAAACCTAATCCCTCAAACTAACAGGCCTTAACAAAATCCACTAATCAGTATCAACGAAAAACGGAGAAGAAAACTCACCAATTAACGTGACTTTGAGGCCGCGGCGACGCGAGTACCGTCGAGAAGGATGGAGCGCAAATTTGTTGATTCGGGTGCCGTCGAAAGTTGGCGATGGAACCGTTCGATTGCCGCTCTACTTGCTTCGTCTCTAATGAGCCAACAGTGAAACGCTCAACCCTAGCTTCAACGAACGTTTGCGGATGAACACTCAAAACACAATCGGCCCGCACGATGTTTGCGACTTCTCGTTGAGCTACGTATTCCTCCCTTGAATTCTTGTGTACTCTCAAACTCAGAACTGCGCTGACTCACAAGTTGCCTTCTTGATTTGCCGCAGACCAATTCATCACAGAGCTTGCGGATTCGTCACCTGGACATACGATGAAGCTTCACAGAAGGTTGCAATGAAGGTAATGATATCCCTCTGATAATCCCGATCATGATTTCTTGTGGTGATTCGTAACCTTGAGAATGAACACTCAAACATCACCGAAATTGTAAACCCATGGCTTACCTATAGTAGTACTGTAATGATGCAGGAAAAAAAATGCACAGCACTGATGCCCAGAAGGTATATGAGGACAACTGGAAGGAAAGGAACTCGAAGGAAATGGTGTTCAAGAATTGAAATCCAAAGATTGAGAGGAAGAAGAGGAAGTGAAGGAGATTGATTAAGAGAGGAAAGATGTGAAGAAGAAAACTTTGATTGAATCAGAAACCTTGGTTTTATAGGAAGTGTTCAAGGAATAATCCGGAAGCTTCAGGTAACTTCTCCATCTGAATTCGGTTATGATTTAGAAATTGATTCTGTTACGCATTGTTGTTTCGGTTAGGATTAGTTATGAGCTTGTAACTGCTTTTTCTGTTTTGGTTTTGAATTGTTATGAACCTGTTAGGAATTGGTTAGAAGTTAATTTGTTTTTGGTTCAGGATTTGACTATAAGCTGTTTTTTGGTTTTGAGTAGTTTATGAATGGTTGAATGAATTTCTGTCATAGAACCAGTTATTAATTTTGTCTTGATATCAACTTTGGGCTTTGCTGCGTTTCTTTTTTCTTTAGTTTTCACCCAATTTGATTTCTGTTATTGCTTTTACACAGGATATCAAAGATGCTGTTAGATGTACAAAGGAATAGAGTAAGCTCTTGGAGGGCCAAAACACAAGCTTCATCATGGGCTGAAATCCCTTCACCTGGGCACCGGCGAAGTATTTTCGAAAGATCAAGACCCAACAGGGTCGAAATTTGGGAGCTCTGATACTAAGTCCCTTGGCAATGAATGAAGGGTCATCCAGATGTTCCGTAAAGCCGTACATAGGAGGCATACCAGGCCAGGATTCTTTTATGGGCATTCCAAACAAACAACCTGCCAGTCAATAACCTTATTTCGTCTCCACCGACAAACTGAGGTCTGAGCTTAATCATCTCAGCAAGCATGCAACCCAACGACCCAATATCAACTGCGGCTGAGTATAAGGTATAGTCAGACGTCTTTGCCACGTCGAAGTCACATATCTTGATCTGAATATAACATCTGAATGAAACCAGAATGTTACTAATTTTGAGGTCTTTATGTAGAACTTTAGGACAGCATGCCAATCAAACAAGAGTTTGCCGTAGAGATTCCTCCGGCCTCTAATGTCGAAGAGGAAGCAATTGGCAAGGTATCTTCCAAGACTCACCTCGAAAACAAGAAACACAACATCCATAATTCCTATCGCATTACACAAGTTGATTATATTGTCGTGGTTTACCATTTTGCGGATATAGACGTGATTCAAGATTTTGTACGGAACTCCCTAATCTTTTCTGGTTTTCAGGAATATTCAGAATCTCTTTTTTGTTATTATTGTTGAACAATGTGATATTGCAGGATCTTGGACTGATTTTGCAGGTTTGCTTGAATGCTAACACTGAAGATTGTGGTTCGCGAAGATGAAGATATAGATGATGCCGAGAAGCAATGGAAGAGTGAGAGATTGAAGGATTCCTCTCTTTTTTTTTGATTATTCTGTAACTGAATTCTCTTGGAACTGTATCCCTTATAATCCTCCCTTTTCTTGTTATCCCTGTAACTAATTTCAATCATTCTGTTATAGATTTTTTTATATGAATTTTTGTATTAAATATGGCCACTAAATACATGGAGGGCCAGGGACCCATATGAAATTTTTATGCACTGATTTTATTTTACCAAGGGTAATTGTGAATGAAAACTGAGCACAAGAGTTTAGTTGACTTTTACTCAAAAAGCTTTAACATTCTTCTATTGTGATGCTCTTTCCACATGATAATAAATCAAGATTCAACATGAATGTCACTAATGACCTAGAATTAGATTGAACCTAACGGTTGGAAATAACTTTGGAACTAGATATGATAATGAGTAATTGGAGGAACTTCTAAAAGATGTATTGAGAATGGATTAATAATGGAATTGATTAATGGACCTAAAATATGGAATAGAACTCAAGAAGAACATTGGTTGGACATAAAAGATTTTAAAAAATGGATTTTGTGGAAACATGGGCTCAACTATAAAAAGATGACTAACTGAAAACTGGTTTAGTGATTTGGGTACTAAAATGAAAAGAAATTAACCTCTTATTATTTTTGTAGAAATTTGTGGTGATTATAAAGCGAAATTCACCAATGAATTTAAATGGTGCAAAAATGAACAAGGGGAGTACATGAATTTGACATGGGTTATGAAAATTGAGAGATGGTTCAAAACAAATCACGGGAAAAAGGATAAATGGAAAACTGAAAACGAATTGATGGAAACGTAAAAGAAAATGGGAATTGAAGAATGAAAGAGGACTAGAATAATCGGGAATGGCTTATGACAATGAGAATGAATGGATATGAAGTCGCGATTTTAGCCCAAAGCCTATCTTGAAATCCTTCCACAAATCTATAATCTCAGCACATGACAAACTGATCCTTGAATATGCATTGTCCAAGAAGTAGTCCACTGATCCGAAATACCCTTGCAAATTGCAGTGATATTTCAATAATTTGACCAAAATTAAACCAAACTCCTATTTGAATCGAGACACAACTGAGCAACTGCATTTGGAGCGGAATCACAGTCCAGTGTAAGTTCACCATAATAGATACAGATTAGGCACGAAAACCCTAATTTCCACGGGCCTTGATCACATGCCTTATGAATCCATGAAATGCACTATTGTGAAGTTAATGAAATGATGAGACATGCCAATGAATGCAGAATGATGAGCCCATAGAAGGAATAAATATGAGGGCAAATTTTGAGGTATTACAGCTGCCCCTATTCAATCATCTGCAGACCTGAACGAATAAATGCAACAGCTTTTAGATGTTCAAGGTATGGAGTGATTGAATACTCGAATAAAACCTGAAAATTTGCACACTGAGGGCAACAGAAATGCCGTCTGCCCATTTATTTATTTATATATTTTGATTTTGACCTCTGAATAGGTAGTGAAAATAGAACCAAGTGGAAATATGCTGGAAAGAGTGCCATCCTCGAATGACAACTCAAAAGAAAATAGGACGCGATGAAACGGGATCATTGTACTTAAATGATAACCCAGGACGCGACTGTTGTACTGAAACGGAGACACGAAAGAATGAGACTGTTGTACTGAAACAAGACTCAAATTCGAGACCATTGTACTTAAATGGAGACTCGGATGAAATGGGGTCGTTGTACTTAAACGAGAGCCCGAGCAAACAGGATCATTGTACTTAAATGATAACCTGAGACGCGACCGTTGTACTGAAACGGAGACGCGAAAGGAAATGAGACTGTTGTACTGAAACAAGACTCAAATACGAGACCATTGTACTTAAATGGAGACTCGAATGAAATGGGATCGTTGTACTTAAACGAGAGCCCGAGCAAACAGGATCATTGTACTTAAATGATAACCTGAGACGCGACCGTTGTACTGAAACGGAGACGCGAAAGGAAATGAGACTGTTGTACTGAAACAAGACTCAAATACGAGACCATTGTACTTAAATGGAGACTCGAATGAAATGGGATCGTTGTACTTAAACGAGAGCCCGATATACGACCGTTGTACTGAAACGGAGGCATGAGAACATGAGATTGTTGTACTGAAACAATACTCAATTGGGGATAACAACATAACTTGGTAGAAGCATCCATCCTGGGAAATGAAATTGCATTCTGTGGGGAACATATCAATCTGATGGGAGATATACCTCAAAACTGGCCCATGCTGGCATGCATATGTTTGGATTTATGGCGTAATGTTCCATGACAATGGAAATGCTACGCTTTGGAGGATGCAAATGCAATGATGATTATGCGAATGACAATGCAAAAAGATCTCTTGATAAGGAGACTGCAGGTAATTCCAGATAACTTGGCTAGGAAGAAACGATGATCACTGCATTGATCTGGCTCATCCTGATGAGGAGAAAACAACTCTGCGGGGAAAGTTGTTAATAATTCACTGGCTCTGAATAGCCGCCACTGCCAAAAATAAATTGGACTTTGAGATTGGAGCGCCAAGACCCTGCTGGAGGTGGACTCTTCTTGAACTCTGATGGGGGAAGTGAGGACTTCCTGGGAACCAAAGGCATGACACTGCTGAGGAAGCATCTGCTGGGGAGGCAAGACATCCCTTATGCTGTTAAGGATTGCCCCTGTATGAAGGGAACTTTATGCTTGGGGACTGCACCCACTCTCTGCCACCTTGCTGGGTGAAGTTTCAACTGACACATGGATGGGGATGATTGGAAACCCCCTGGGAGGCATTTGTTTCTGCTCAAACAAATGGGAATGCCCATCCTGGATAGTGATCTTTTAGCTCTGTTAGCAACACCAGTACCTGTACCTGCATGAACACAATCGATAGTACTTGCAACATAGAGAATTAGTTTGGGACCTGCTTGCCCCAGGCTCATAGCATGAATCATTGTCTAGGTATCTCAGCACCCTTTCAGAGTTGTATTAAATGTTTCTATTCTCCTGCACGAGTTAGAAATGCATTCAAATGTTCATAACACAATGCAAGTTATCATATGCTAGACGTTTTCACAATCAATCAATGCTAGATGAAAAAGTAAAAACAAAAAACAAAACGGTCAATTGACTGAAATTGAGCTTTATTGATTTGGGAAAGGTAGCCCTGAATAGGCAGTACAAAGGAAGCAGTTCCCTGGAATGAGGGAACAACTAAAAAGAAAAAGAAAAACTACCCTATTGGCAATGTGAGAAATGGATCTCATCAAGTCTCAACCCGGTTATGACTCGTATGTCTTCAAGACGCTCCGCTCGCTCTGCCTCTTGAGAAAAAGTAAGTGAACTGATCTTCAATCCTTAGGATAGCCTCAACTGTAGGTAAGTCATGGATCTCGCAGATCGCAGTCGTTCGTGTTAATCCCTCTTTTGCGTGGATCGCCCTTTCAGGTTTTCAATCCACCGGGATACCCTTTTTTGCCTGAGTTGTCCGATGTGGCTTTTCAACTCAGCGGGTGTACATTTTTTCAAGATTTCCCTAACTTTTGCCCGAGCCTTTTATTCTGTTTTTGGCTCGCCGGGATGCCCATTTTTGCCTGGATCTTTATTCTGTTTTTATCCAGCGGGTCCTTTTTACACGAAGTATTTTCTTACTGCGTCTGCGTTGACAGGGGATGGAAAGTCTTCTCCGTCCATGGTTGTCAGCATTAAGGCTCCGCCTGAGAAAACCTTTTTAACCACGAACGGTCCTTCATAGTTGGGTGTCCATTTGCCCCTGTGATCGTTGAGAGGAGGAAGAATCCTTTTCAGCACTAAATCTCCTGGTATGTACCTCTGTGGTCGCACCTTCTTGTCAAAAGCTTGCTTCATTCGTCGTTGATACAACTGTCCATGGCATACAGCTGCTAGACGCTTCTCTTCAATGAGGCTCAATTGATTATATCGGGATCGGAGCCATTCAGCTTCATCTAGCTTGATATCCATCATCAACCTCAAGGAAGGGATTTCCACTTCAATCGGTAAGACTGCTTCCATACCATATACTAATGAGAATGGAGTTGCCCCAGTTGAAGTGCGTACTGATGTTCTATACCCATGCAACGCGAATGGTAACATCTCGTGCCAATCTTTGTACGTCACAACCATCTTCTGAACAATCTTCTTGATGTTTTTATTAGCCGCCTCGACGGCGCCATTCATCTTCGGACGATATGGAGAAGAGTTGTGGTGTTCTATTTTAAAGTCTCGACACAAATCAGCCATCATCTTGTTGTTGAGGTTAGAACCATTATCAGTAATGATCCTTTCAGGGACTCCATATCGGCAAATGATGTCCCGCTTAATAAATCGAGCGACCACTTGTTTAGTGACATTAGCATAGGAAGCTGCTTCAACCCACTTCGTGAAATAATCAATAGCAACTAGGATGAAGCGATGCCCATTAGAAGCTGTTGGCTCAATCTTTCCAATCATGTCGATGCCCCACATAGCGAATGGCCACGGTGAAGACATGACACTCAACGGATTCGGAGGCACATGGACCTTGTCGGCATAAATTTGACACTTATGGCATTTACGGGAGTATTTGCAACAATCAGACTCCATGGTAATCCAATAGTATCCCGATCTCAATAATTTCTTGGCCATGGCATGTCCTCCAGCATGGGTACCAAAGGAGCCTTCGTGAACCTCCTGCATTAACATGTCTGCCTCGTGTCTGTCCACACATCTGAGCAGCACCATGTCAAAGTTTCGTTTGTACAACACACCATCCTGATTCAAGAAGAAACCTCCCGCCAGTCTCCTAAGAGTTTTCTTATCTTTACTGGATGCCCCAGCCGGGTACTCTTGAGTCTTCAGGAATTGTTTGATGTCGTGATACCAAGGCTTGTCATCTTCCCCATCACCAACTGCGAAGACATAAGCCGGTCTTTCAAGACGAGAGATCGAAATTCGAGGCACGAAATTCTCTTGGCATACTTTAATCATGGATGATAAAGTTGCGAGAGCATCGGCGAACTGGTTTTCGTCCCTAGGAATATAGCTCAGCTTTACTTTGGTAAAGAAAGTTAACAGCCTCCTGACGTAATCTCGGTAAGGAATCAAACGAGCTTGATGAACTAGCCATTTGCCATTGACCTGATTCACCACCAAAGCAGAATCTCCGAAGATCTCGAGGTTCTTGACTCGCAAGTCTATTGCCTCTTCGATCCCCATGATGCAGGCTTCATACTCTGCTTCGTTATTAGTGCACTCGAAGGTCAACCGAGCAGCGAGAGGTGTGTGGACTCCTTCTGGTGAGATAATAACAGCACCTACTCCACTCCCATTCATGTTTACAGCTCCGTCAAACATCAACTTCCATCTGGATTCAGGGTCAGGCCCCTCCTCCGGAAGTGGTTCTTCATGGTCTTTCGACTTGAGGAACATGATGTCCTCATCCGGAAACTCAAACCTCATGGGTTGATAATCATCAATCGGCTGCTGGGCCAAGTATTCTGACAACACACTCCCCTTGATAGCTTTTTGTGAAGTGTATTGTATGTCATACTCCGTGAGTATCATCTGCCAACGGGCCACTCTTCCTGTCAAAGCCGGCTTCTCAAAGATGTATTTTACAGGATCCATCTTAGAAATTAGGAGAGTAGTATGAGTCAGCATGTACTGTCTTAGTCGGCGAGCAGCCCATGCCAAAGCGCAGCAAGTTTTCTCGAGTAGTGAGTATCGTGTCTCACAATCGGTAAACTTTTTGCTAAGGTAATAAATGGCATGCTCTTTTCGACCAGACTCGTCCTGCTGACCCAGTACACATCCCATCGATCCTTCCAGCACAGTAAGATACATGATCAGAGGTCTCCCTGGCACTGGAGGCATAAGAATTGGTGGCTCCAACAAATATTCTTTAATTCGGTCGAAGGCCCGCTGACAGTCTTCGTTCCATTTAATGGCCTGATTCTTCCTCAGAAGCTTGAAGATAGGCTCGCACGTGGCCGTTAGGTGAGAAATAAACCGTGCAATGTAATTTAGTCTCCCTAAGAAACCACGCACTTGCTTTTCAGTCTTTGGCTCAGGCATTTCCTGGATTGCTTTCACCTTGGCTGGGTCAACCTCAATTCCTCGTTCACTAACAATGAAGCCGAGCAACTTGCCAGAACGAACCCCGAAGGTGCATTTATTCGGATTCAACCTCAGTCTGAACTTTCGAAGCCTGTCAAACAATTTTGCTAGGTTGATCAAGTGTTCTTCTTCCGTCTGGGACTTTGCTATCATGTCATCAACATAAACCTCAATTTCATGATGGATCATGTCGTGAAACAACGTCACCATTGCCCGTTGGTAGGTAGCTCCTGCATTCTTTAAACCAAACGGCATGACTTTGTAACAAAAGGTGCCCCAAGGAGTAATGAAAGTTGTCTTTTCCATATCCTCGGGAGCCATCTTGATTTGATTATAGCCTGAGAATCCATCCATGAAGGAGAACACGGAAAACTGAGCAGTATTATCGACAAGTACATCAATGTGAGGTAGAGGGAAATCATCTTTGGGGCTGGCCCTATTCAAATCCCTGTAATCCACACACATTCTGACTTTACCATCTTTTTTAGGAACCGGCACAATGTTAGCAACCCATGGAGGATAACTAGTCACGGCCAAAAAGCCAGCATCAAACTGTTTTTGCACTTCTTCTTTTATTTTGATTGCCATGTCTGGACGTGTGCGCCTCAACTTCTGCTTTACCGGAGGACAACCTTCTCTGAGAGGTAGCTTGTGTACCACGATGTCAGTGTCTAAACCTGGCATATCTTGGTAGGACCATGCGAAGACGTCAACGTATTCTCGAAGCATAGCCATCAAACGAGTCTTGACAGATTCTTCTAATGCAGCTCCGATCTTGACTTCTTTCTTATCCTCTTCAGTACCCAGGTTTATCACTTCAACATCTTCCTCATGCGGCTGAATCATCTTCTCCTCCTGTTTGAGCAGTCTGGCCAATTCTTCGGGTAAATCACAATCCTCTTCACCTTCCTCATCGGCTTGATAAATTGGATTGTCGAAGTCATACTTAGCCATAACAGGGTCGTCATTGATAAGATCCGGTGACGAGCACCTGCATGAATGATGATTCATGCAAGGCTTTAGCAACAACTTGAGAAAATGAGAAACATTGCCATCTTTTAAAACTTTTCTTTCTTTTTGAAAAACAAAAGTAAAAAACGAAAGACAGAGAACAACATGAAATGAATGTGAAACGTCAATTTTATTAATGATTGCGTTAATGAACAAATGAACCCTTACAAAGAGACATTATGCCCCGGGTAAGACATAATGCTTTAGTACAGGAAAAAAAAATAGAAACAAAACATTATTACTCTTCGAAAGAGGTGACCGAAATAAGCCTTTCCGACGTCCAGTTGCTAAGTTGAGTTCCTGGAGCGGCAGGCCTGATCCATTCATCTAAGTCACAATCACTATCGACGATGTCATCCTGTACAGCACTGATGTTCTCGTAGTTTACCATTCCGACACTTGTGAAAGTAACCGGGCTCTGACAATCTTTAGCACTTGATTCAGACGAAGATCTTCCAGGGTGATAACCAATCCCGAACATGTCCTTCTTCTCTGGCACTTCTACCGGGCTGCCCCAGCCTTCTCGGATCCCGGATTCTACCAATTCACGCGCTTGTTTATAGGAAGCTATGGAAACTACCTTCTTTGGTTCTTCAGGAGAAATTGCTACTGCAGATGCTTGCTCAGACTTTAAGGGCTCAAAAGCTTGACAAGGGGTCTCGACTATTTCGCCATCCATCTCCACATATTTGAATGAGGCGAGATGACTAACGAAAATATCTTCTTCCCCGCTGACCGTCACAACTTGACCTTCCCAGACGAACTTTAATTTTTGATGAAGTGTAGAAGAAACCGCTCCTGCCGAGTGTATCCAGGGCCTTCCAAGTAAACAACTGTATGCCGGCTGGATATCCATCACATAAAACGTGGTATTGAAGACTTGTGGACCTACCTTAATAGGTAACTCCACCTCTCCAAATACCGACCTTCTTGATCCATCGAATGCCCGAACTACTAGATCACTGGGCTTTAGCACCACCCCATCATAGTCCAGCTTCATCAATGCCTTCTTAGGCAAGACGTTCAGAGATGATCCAGTATCCACCAGCACGTGGGAGAGTACCGCACCTTTGCATTCCAGAGAAATATGCAATGCCCGATTGTGAGCACGCCCATCAGAAGTTAAGTCCAAGTCTGTGAAACCCAATCCATGACTGGCGTTGACGCTGGACACCACCGTTTCTAACTGGTTTACAGAAATATCCTGAGGCACGTATGCCTTGTTCAGAATATTTAGGAGAGCTTTCCTGTGAGAATCTGAACACATAAGCAATGACAAGATAGAGATCTTTGACGGCGTCTGCTGCAAATGGTCTACAATCTTATAGTCACTCTTCTTGATGATCCTCAGGAATTCTTCCGCTTCCTTATCAAAGGTGAGATCTGGATCAGCTGATGGAGTTGGATCATTGACAACTACAGGTTGCTTCCCTCTGGCTCTTGCTTGGGCTTCGGCAGTATCTCTAGGTGGTATCACATTGTTTCTCAATGCTTCAGGCGCAAACAATCTTCCACTTCGAGTAAAACCCCCTACTCCAACATTCTCTACTTGCGCTGGGGTTATACTAGTCGTGGCTAATTCTTGCCTCTGACCATTGTAATACACTTCACCACCGTAATGCCAAGGAACTGCTCTGTCACTTTGGTACATTATGGGTCCAGCAGTAGTAATGGTTATTGGTGCCACTCTAGCACGCGAAGGAACTTGGGATGGATCATAAAAGATAGTCACCGTAGATACTTCATTCTCTTTCACAATCTTATCAAATTGCAGCACTCCTTCATCCATCATTCCTTGAATTCCGGCCTTCAATCTTTTACAACCGTTGGTAGCTTCTGTGCATTCTGAACAATCATCCTTGCATCCGGGGAAAATGCCTTTCTTCAACAAGCAAACCTTGATAGCAACCAATGAAGTCTTCAAGTCATCTACATCATCCACCAGATTCAATTTCTCCCCTTCACCAATTGCACCAACCGTGCCCCTGTGAGGAGGCATGGGATTTTCCAGCACATTAGGAGAGGGAGCGAAATTGATCGCTTTAGAATCCAACAAGTCCTGAACAACATGCTTCAACGCTTTACAATTCTCAGTACTATGGCCGGGAGCTCCAGAATGAAACTCGCATCTAGCATTCGAATCATAACCTTCAGGAATTTGGCCTGGCCTCGGAGGTTGCAAGGTACGGAGCTGAATCATTTGAAGCTGTAGGAGATTCTTCAACAGTTGTGAGTAAGACATTGGCGGAGCTTCAATATGTCTATCCTTCACCCTCTGGGAGTAGTACGGACGAGGGGGTCTTGGTTGGTACCCCTGTGAGCGTTGCGGCTGTGGAGGCTGAATCCGTTGTTGAACTGGCGGAGTTGAAATAGTGACGGGGGCCACTTGCTGATAATATCCTTGGTGCATCATTCCTCTCTGCGCGTATACTGCTCCTGTTTCTCCTTCCCTCCTTTTCACAAAGGGTTTCTTGATGCCAGATACTGAAGCGCTTCCATTTTGAATCTTCCCCTGTTTGAGCCAGCTTTCAATTCTTTCTCCAGTCAGGATAATGTCCGAAAAACCACTTGAGGAACAACCAGCCAACCTTTCCATGAAATGCCCTGGGAGGGTATTCAGGAAAAGATCAACCATCTCTCTTTCCAATAAAGGTGGTTGCACTCGGGCGGCCACCTCACGCCACCTCTGTGCATAGTCTTTGAAGCTCTCCGAACTCCTCTGTGTCAAACTTTGAAGCTGAGTACGGCTGGGTGCCATGTCAATGTTGTATTGATATTGTCTGAGGAAGGCCTCTCCCAAATCCTTCCAGCTTCTGATAGAACTTCTTTCCAACTTCATGTACCACTCCAAGGACCCTCCAGAAAGGCTATCCTGGAAATAGTACATCCACAGTTTCTCGTCTCGCGTGTGGGCCGCAATCTTCCTGTAGAAGGCTTGTAGATGAGTTTTCGGGCAAGAGTTGCCGTTATATTTATCAAATGCCGGTGGCCTGAACTTGTGTGGAATGACCACCCCAGGTACTAAACCCATATCTGACACGTCAATTCCCAAAGTATCTTTGCACTCTAAGGCCTTGACCTTCTCTGCAAGCACCAAGAAGTCGTTGAGATTTCCGTCACCGCCGAAACCCATATCATTGTTGAAGTACTGGAATTGGTCTTCCTGCCTGTCCTGCACAGGAACATACGCAGCCATAGATGGATCCGGAACATGAGGTCCACCTGTACCGTTGTTAGTGTTGGGAGGACCCCCTTGTCCGCCGGAAGTAGTTGCCTGAACATTAGTGTTAGGAGGAGTCAACCCTTGAATTGCATTTCTCAGCTCCTGCTGCCCCTGGGCCATCCCCTGCATCAGAGTCATAAATTCTGCCATCTTGGTACGGACATCGTTGAGTTCTGTTTGCATGGCGTCCATTGCTGTTCTTTGATTACTGCGGGTCGCGTACCGATGAGGAATATTTTGTCGAATGTACCGGGTCTTGGCGGCCCTCGCAATCTTTGCCTGATGAACACAGATAAATTAGACATCTCGAAGAAAAACCTGCAAAGACAAAGACAAAATGCAAATGATGTGTATGCAATGCAATGTGTTCCTTTTATTCCCGAGTATTTTCCTGTATCTGGTCCTGGCATTAAGAAGATAAGAATTGGGAAGAAGACCCAAATAATATTCAGACATAATGACGGCTGTGAAAAACTGGTGCTCATTACCCCGTGTCGGTGCAAATAACAAACAAGAAATCCGGAACAAATCAATCATATAAACTGGAGTTTGAAAATACAAAGTCCCCGAAGGGTGCCAATCACAATAACAAAAGTACATCACATATAAGGAATCCCACAACAAGCCTGTGGGTAATCCAAGTACAACAATATGAAATTACACACTAGGGAACTCTATATCTTTCAATCTCCAGCTAAGGCATTTGACGCTCTGGAACAGTTGAACCACATCTGGATGACCGGGCTCCTGGATAAGCTTCTGAATGAGGAGGTCCCTCGTATCAGAAGAAGCGTGTAACTCCTCGATCTGCTGTAGAAATGCTGCTTCATTCTCCTTGCTTTGACTTGACTCGGCCTTCGACCTTTTCACCTCAGCTTTCAACTTCAAGTCTTCAATCTCCTTTCGAGTTTCCTTCAGTGCCTGCTGGCTTTCTGTTACTCGCCGGATACGATCCTCCTCTTGATAATAAGCTTTCCTGAGAAGTTCTTTCTGCCCATCTAAAGAATCCTGAAGGCTTTTGACTTCCTGCTTGTGCTTGGCGTCCAACTCTTTTTGTTTCTTCAGATTTTCGTCCCATTTCTCCTGCCATAAAGTAACAGCTTCATTGGCTTCACTAAGATCTTTCTTCTCTCTTCGGCGTTGGGCCGTCTTGTGAGTCTCAGCTAAACCTTTCTTTCGGAAGTAGAGCTCTCTATCTTCGAAATCTTTCTGCTTAAGACGGACTATCTCTTCGGCTTGCTCAGCTCTATCTTTCAATTGACGGTTCTGGATCATCAGCGCTTGACAAGAATTAAGAGCCTCTTGATTTTCAACCCTCAGTTGCTTAACCAAAGCCTCTAACTTCTGATATTCCTCCAAGGGCACCGTAGTAGGTGGTGGTAACGGTGCAGAGAAAGGGATTAGTGTCACTTGAGCTTTTCCTCTTACCCACGCTTCAAACTCGGGAAACATTTGGTTGTTGCTCCTACCCAAACGATCTATACCCTTCTTAATAACCGTTTTCCAAGCACCTGCAGCCTCCCGCACCAATGGGAGATTATCCTTCATAGGAAAATAGAAAGTCTGATCCAACTCTGAATCCTTGGGAACATTCTTCAAAGCGTACCCTAATTGTCTTCTCAAGAGTATGGGGTTGTAGTTAATGCAACCTGCTACTCCTAAGAGGGGAACATTAGGATACTTTCCGCAACTGGAGATGAGCTCTTTCCCTTTTAACCTCAAAGTGAACCATCTGATGTCTTTGGATGTCAACGTGTTGAGCTTCTGCGACCATATTACATTGGGATCCCTAAACACTCCAGCAATAGGGATGTGCCTCATAAACCAAGTGTAGAACAACTGAGCACAACATCTAACCAAGCCACCTCGTCTCTTCTCATTCCTATAGTGCACCGAATAATACAAGTCACCCAAGAGAGTAGGTATCGGATTCTTCAACACAAACACATGAATTGCATTTATGTCCACAAACTTGTCCATATCAGCAAACAAAACTATCCCATACACAGATAATGCCAAAATAGCGCAAACCGAATCCCACTGCTTTTCCACGGCACATTCTTCAGCTTTGCGGACCAGAAACTCTAAGGGAAAACCAAGCACCCCGGCCTTGGTGGAAACCAGATTAGCAGATACTTCCGATGGGCTCAAATAAAGAGCCTTAGCAATGTCATCGTGAGTTGGTCTTGTCATCTCTGAATTGAACGGAATCTGATCCTGAATCGGTAGTCTTAGAATCTCAACATACTCTTCTAGCAACGGACCTAGCTGGAAATCCGGAAATGTGAAACATCGGAGTCTAGGATCATAGTACTGTAGCAAAGTATGAATGGCACTCTTCTGTGAACTATCCAAGCTGAAAACCATATCCAAAATATCACCATACTGCTGTTTGAAGAAATCCAAGTGACCCGGGGTAATGAGAGACACCATCTGCTTGAGCAAGTCCACTTTGGTATCAAAAAACTTGTAGAAAATATTCTTCTTTCTGACGTCTTCCATTCTGAAGCAAAGATATGACCAGGAACCGGGAATAATGCAAACCCTGAGAATAAAAGAAACACAAATGATTAATGATGATATGATGTTTATGCAAGGCAAGGCATGTGATCGGTGAAGTGTCTGTGATGTGCCAATCATATAATCAGGTGTCAGTGCACGGTCTCAAAATCCAGATATCACAATAATCATCCCTCTGATCCGGGGTCCATAACTTAAGAACAGAAATCCAGATCACAAAAACTGAACCAAAGGCAAAGTGGGTATGCTGAAGGTACCAGGGTTCCTGCAAACCTGTAAACCCCTCCCAAACTCACGGGTGTGCTACTCGGGTCAACATCACGGACTCTCAAAGCCGAATAGCAATAATACGTTCACCATTTCCGAGAAATGGCTCATGACCAAATCAAGGAATCGGTTTGGCATTATGTACTACTCAGGGAGGTCTCAGTTGAGTCCGGAAAAAACAAGCATCCCTCATAAGTCTCCAGCTTCAAGCACTGAATCGAGAAACAATAGTACATTCATCCCGAAGGGTACAATACTATCGTCATACGAACAGTTTGCTTTAACTGAATTCCTATGAGAGAACCAGGCCATCCTATGCGAGTTCCCAATGGACCCTCGGATGCGAGTGGGTTTGCCAACAAATGTGGTCTGCCACTGTCATCACTGGAGAGGGGTGTTTCCATTAAGGTCCTCGAAGAGCGGTCACCAGATGCACATAACTATCAAGGTCGTACCCTGAAGTGAGGTAATCCCCACACAGAATAGTTCCAAGACGGTCGCAATCTGGGTGTGGAACACATCGCCACCCATCATGGTGAGATACCATAAGAGTACAATGTCTGTCCACGCTAATCCTATGGTGCACTCAAGCCGGGTAATTGGCTTATCTCACAGTAACTCCCAACCCACAGAAAAAATGAAAACCAGCACAGCCAGACAGTCCAGTATAATATGATGCATGGAAAATAAAATACTGAAAGCGATAAATAAAATGCGATAAAGTAAAGCTGTAAAGTAAAAACTGTAAATAAAACAGTAAAGCTAAACTAAAGCACTCAGCAACAAACACATATACACCCAAAGAACAAAACCAAACAGGCGCTAGGATTGACTCTACAAGGGAAACCGGAAGAATCGGGTTAATCCCCAGCAGAGTCGCCAGCTGTCGCTCCCGGGATTTTCATCCTAGTACAAACGCGAAAGTGGCGCGGAAAGGTAGAGTCGCCAGCCAGACATTTTTATCCCGAAAGAATGGGAAAGGTAATGTTGCACAAACCTGAGGAAGAAGGAAAGGACAAGGCCTTGCGAACCAAAGATCTGGATACGGGAGTCGGTTACGAACTGGGAAGGTATTAGCACCCCAGATCGTCCGTCGTACCCGACGGGATCCACGCTTGCTTGCTTGTTTCAAAGGGTGAGAAGAATAACTGCTGCTGAATAAAACCACTAACTGGAAATGGAATGAGAATGGAAAAAAGGGGAAATGTAGGGAAAATAAAGAATGTGCTCGAACGGGCCCTACCCCGCTGCCTACGTACCTCATCGGGATAATGAGGATCAGAGTCGACGTAGTTCGCCTAACTAAGGCGGGAACTATTTGTTTGTGTTTTTTACAGCTGGAACTGCGTATGTCTATGCTCAGGTGTTGCAGGCTCGTCTGGTACGAGTGCGTTTACCGTCTTGCATGCGAGACAAGTAGTCGCGAGTTCACGTTATGAATGAATGAGATGAGAAGAAGTTCCCGCAGGATAGTCGGTTATTGTTTGTTTTTTGTCTTTTAAAAGAAGTGTTTTGAATTTGTTTGTGAACTGTCTTGTACTAAAACCTATCCATCACGGGAAGTATTTACACCTCGCCCCGAAACAGGACGCGTATAAACACTCCGCAACAAAGTCTCGTGTCGTACAAGATTGTTCGGTTTTTTCATTAAGTGTTTTATTGTTTTTCTTTTGAGATGAGAAAGAGAATGACTCAAGTTGATAAAAGGAAAAATCTAATGGGAAACTAAGACTCAATCCTAAGTTAATTGTATTTACAAGTGATCCTAATGGTTAGTGAGGCTTTCTACTCCTAATGAAAACTTAAACTATTAGAATTCAACTTACTTCTTAATGAAGTTAAGTTGATTCTAAGAACAAAAGGGAATCCTATACAAGTTATAAAATCAAAATAAAGCAAAACAATGAACTTGAATTATAGGAAATAAAATTCTAAACAATGCCTTAAAGACATGAATAATAAATAGTCTTAATTATTTTATTCTATATTCTAATGGAAATAAGACTTCAACTAAGCATTAAATCTAAGTCACTTAATGTTCATCCTAACACAAATTAAACTAAACTTAAGTCTAAGGCTAAATCCTATGACTAAAATTAATCTAGACTATTGTTATTATTTTTATTGTATTGACCTATATTTTTTCAATGGCCTAATCTAATGGAAATTATGTTTAATTAGGCTTAAGACTAATATCCTTAAAAAATATTAAATCTCCTATAAAAATTATAAAAATTAACTTGTGGGATCCTAATATCATCTCTAATCTTATACTAAAAGGGATCTTAAAAATTTCTATTTTTCTATGCCTAAACATTAATTATTTTTAGCTAGAAATTAACTATTATTCTCTAGGGATTTTATTACCAAAACTTAAGATAAAAATTCCTAAAAATTCCATAAAAAATTTCTAAGAGCTATTAGGGGTCTTCTAATTACAGAAAAAAAAAAATGGGCTAAAAAATATTAATGGAAGCTATTTAAATAACATAAATAAAATTCTGCACAATTAAAGAAAAATTCAATAAAGCTAAATACAAGAATAATTCAGAATTTAATGAAAAATAAACAAATTCCAGAAAATGAAAATGTCATAAATTTCTAAATCCAATTATTAACCCTCCTTAATTTTTGGGGAATTTTTCTAATCATTTTACTATTTTTTGGGATTTAATTTGAAACTATATTAACCTAAAAATAAAATTCTAAAGAAATAAAACAGGGGTGCCTTTAGCATACTTTAGGTTCCTTTTTCTTTACTGGGCCCAAAAATAGGGTGCAGATAGCAGCAATATCTAAGCCCAGAATGCAAGAAAATGAGAGAGGGTGCAAACAGAAGTTTTTCTTGTTGTTTTTGGAATTGGGCTTTAAAATGGGGTGCAAGAATTATTATTATTATTATATTTTTTAATCTTAAATTAAAAGGATTAAACTCATATAATATTTTTTCTAAAAGATTAAAGAAAAAAGGAAATAAACTATAGTTAATTCAATTTCCTAAAGTCTTAATTTAGATTAATGAATTAAAATAATCCTGTCATGAAAATATTTTCTAAAAAAACTTAATTTAAGAATTGACTTAGACTATAGTTTTATTATATCAATTCAATACTCTAACTTAATAATGCCTTAAGCTAAACTTAAACTAATCTTATGATATTTTCTAACAATAATATTTAATTATAATGTTTTTTTTTTTCTAAAAACTTAATTAAAGGAAAAGTACTACTACTAAACTTATATTTAATATTTTTTCTAACAAATCTAATTTAAGAATAAGGAAAAAACTAGGCTTATGGTAGAATTAAAAAGAAAAGTCTAAACTAACTCATTAAACTAATATTTTCCTACCAATTTTAATTTAAGACAATCTTAAATTAAAACTATTAATTTTCTTAGGATCTTAAATTAAGCTAAAACTATTATAATTTTCTTAAAAAAATCCTGAGTAAAAGAAAAAAGAATTAAACTAATAATGAAATAACTTCTAACCTTATTAGAATATTTTCTCAAAAATCTGAATTAAACTAAGCTTATTAAAAAAAAATTAATTTACATTTTTACACTAAAAATGAATTAACAAAATCAAATAAAATCTGAAATCAATTATAATTTAATTGCAAGAATTAATTAAAAGCTGAATTATTACAACTTAATTAACAAGAATTAATTAAAATCTGAATTATTACAACTTAATTAACAAGAATTAATTAAAATTGAAGCTGAAGGAAAAAACCCTAGCCCCTCTTTCGTCTTCCTCCTCTCTTATGCCGCCGCAGCCCTCTTCTCTCAACCTCACCACCGCAACACCTCCTGCCTCTTCCGTCTCACCGTCACCGCTCCATCATCTCCTAACCCTAGCCACCGTCCTCCATTTCGTCCCTCTTTCTAAACCTAAAACCACCTAAAACATCACCTTCTTCGTAATCCGAAGACTAAACCTAATCCCTCAAACTAACAGGCCTTAACAAAATCCACTAATCAGTATCAACGAAAAACGGAGAAGAAAACTCACCAATTAACGTGACTTTGAGGCCGCGGCGACGCGAGTACCGTCGAGAAGGATGGAGCGCAAATTTGTTGATTCGGGTGCCGTCGAAAGTTGGCGATGGAACCGTTCGATTGCCGCTCTACTTGCTTCGTCTCTAATGAGCCAACAGTGAAACGCTCAACCCTAGCTTCAACGAACGTTTGCGGATGAACACTCAAAACACAATCGGCCCGCACGATGTTTGCGACTTCTCGTTGAGCTACGTATTCCTCCCTTGAATTCTTGTGTACTCTCAAACTCAGAACTGCGCTGACTCACAAGTTGCCTTCTTGATTTGCCGCAGACCAATTCATCACAGAGCTTGCGGATTCGTCACCTGGACATACGATGAAGCTTCACAGAAGGTTGCAATGAAGGTAATGATATCCCTCTGATAATCCCGATCATGATTTCTTGTGGTGATTCGTAACCTTGAGAATGAACACTCAAACATCACCGAAATTGTAAACCCATGGCTTACCTATAGTAGTACTGTAATGATGCAGGAAAAAAAATGCACAGCACTGATGCCCAGAAGGTATATGAGGACAACTGGAAGGAAAGGAACTCGAAGGAAATGGTGTTCAAGAATTGAAATCCAAAGATTGAGAGGAAGAAGAGGAAGTGAAGGAGATTGATTAAGAGAGGAAAGATGTGAAGAAGAAAACTTTGATTGAATCAGAAACCTTGGTTTTATAGGAAGTGTTCAAGGAATAATCCGGAAGCTTCAGGTAACTTCTCCATCTGAATTCGGTTATGATTTAGAAATTGATTCTGTTACGCATTGTTGTTTCGGTTAGGATTAGTTATGAGCTTGTAACTGCTTTTTCTGTTTTGGTTTTGAATTGTTATGAACCTGTTAGGAATTGGTTAGAAGTTAATTTGTTTTTGGTTCAGGATTTGACTATAAGCTGTTTTTTGGTTTTGAGTAGTTTATGAATGGTTGAATGAATTTCTGTCATAGAACCAGTTATTAATTTTGTCTTGATATCAACTTTGGGCTTTGCTGCGTTTCTTTTTTCTTTAGTTTTCACCCAATTTGATTTCTGTTATTGCTTTTACACAGGATATCAAAGATGCTGTTAGATGTACAAAGGAATAGAGTAAGCTCTTGGAGGGCCAAAACACAAGCTTCATCATGGGCTGAAATCCCTTCACCTGGGCACCGGCGAAGTATTTTCGAAAGATCAAGACCCAACAGGGTCGAAATTTGGGAGCTCTGATACTAAGTCCCTTGGCAATGAATGAAGGGTCATCCAGATGTTCCGTAAAGCCGTACATAGGAGGCATACCAGGCCAGGATTCTTTTATGGGCATTCCAAACAAACAACCTGCCAGTCAATAACCTTATTTCGTCTCCACCGACAAACTGAGGTCTGAGCTTAATCATCTCAGCAAGCATGCAACCCAACGACCCAATATCAACTGCGGCTGAGTATAAGGTATAGTCAGACGTCTTTGCCACGTCGAAGTCACATATCTTGATCTGAATATAACATCTGAATGAAACCAGAATGTTACTAATTTTGAGGTCTTTATGTAGAACTTTAGGACAGCATGCCAATCAAACAAGAGTTTGCCGTAGAGATTCCTCCGGCCTCTAATGTCGAAGAGGAAGCAATTGGCAAGGTATCTTCCAAGACTCACCTCGAAAACAAGAAACACAACATCCATAATTCCTATCGCATTACACAAGTTGATTATATTGTCGTGGTTTACCATTTTGCGGATATAGACGTGATTCAAGATTTTGTACGGAACTCCCTAATCTTTTCTGGTTTTCAGGAATATTCAGAATCTCTTTTTTGTTATTATTGTTGAACAATGTGATATTGCAGGATCTTGGACTGATTTTGCAGGTTTGCTTGAATGCTAACACTGAAGATTGTGGTTCGCGAAGATGAAGATATAGATGATGCCGAGAAGCAATGGAAGAGTGAGAGATTGAAGGATTCCTCTCTTTTTTTTTGATTATTCTGTAACTGAATTCTCTTGGAACTGTATCCCTTATAATCCTCCCTTTTCTTGTTATCCCTGTAACTAATTTCAATCATTCTGTTATAGATTTTTTTATATGAATTTTTGTATTAAATATGGCCACTAAATACATGGAGGGCCAGGGACCCATATGAAATTTTTATGCACTGATTTTATTTTACCAAGGGTAATTGTGAATGAAAACTGAGCACAAGAGTTTAGTTGACTTTTACTCAAAAAGCTTTAACATTCTTCTATTGTGATGCTCTTTCCACATGATAATAAATCAAGATTCAACATGAATGTCACTAATGACCTAGAATTAGATTGAACCTAACGGTTGGAAATAACTTTGGAACTAGATATGATAATGAGTAATTGGAGGAACTTCTAAAAGATGTATTGAGAATGGATTAATAATGGAATTGATTAATGGACCTAAAATATGGAATAGAACTCAAGAAGAACATTGGTTGGACATAAAAGATTTTAAAAAATGGATTTTGTGGAAACATGGGCTCAACTATAAAAAGATGACTAACTGAAAACTGGTTTAGTGATTTGGGTACTAAAATGAAAAGAAATTAACCTCTTATTATTTTTGTAGAAATTTGTGGTGATTATAAAGCGAAATTCACCAATGAATTTAAATGGTGCAAAAATGAACAAGGGGAGTACATGAATTTGACATGGGTTATGAAAATTGAGAGATGGTTCAAAACAAATCACGGGAAAAAGGATAAATGGAAAACTGAAAACGAATTGATGGAAACGTAAAAGAAAATGGGAATTGAAGAATGAAAGAGGACTAGAATAATCGGGAATGGCTTATGACAATGAGAATGAATGGATATGAAGTCGCGATTTTAGCCCAAAGCCTATCTTGAAATCCTTCCACAAATCTATAATCTCAGCACATGACAAACTGATCCTTGAATATGCATTGTCCAAGAAGTAGTCCACTGATCCGAAATACCCTTGCAAATTGCAGTGATATTTCAATAATTTGACCAAAATTAAACCAAACTCCTATTTGAATCGAGACACAACTGAGCAACTGCATTTGGAGCGGAATCACAGTCCAGTGTAAGTTCACCATAATAGATACAGATTAGGCACGAAAACCCTAATTTCCACGGGCCTTGATCACATGCCTTATGAATCCATGAAATGCACTATTGTGAAGTTAATGAAATGATGAGACATGCCAATGAATGCAGAATGATGAGCCCATAGAAGGAATAAATATGAGGGCAAATTTTGAGGTATTACAGCTGCCCCTATTCAATCATCTGCAGACCTGAACGAATAAATGCAACAGCTTTTAGATGTTCAAGGTATGGAGTGATTGAATACTCGAATAAAACCTGAAAATTTGCACACTGAGGGCAACAGAAATGCCGTCTGCCCATTTATTTATTTATATATTTTGATTTTGACCTCTGAATAGGTAGTGAAAATAGAACCAAGTGGAAATATGCTGGAAAGAGTGCCATCCTCGAATGACAACTCAAAAGAAAATAGGACGCGATGAAACGGGATCATTGTACTTAAATGATAACCCAGGACGCGACTGTTGTACTGAAACGGAGACACGAAAGAATGAGACTGTTGTACTGAAACAAGACTCAAATTCGAGACCATTGTACTTAAATGGAGACTCGGATGAAATGGGGTCGTTGTACTTAAACGAGAGCCCGAGCAAACAGGATCATTGTACTTAAATGATAACCTGAGACGCGACCGTTGTACTGAAACGGAGACGCGAAAGGAAATGAGACTGTTGTACTGAAACAAGACTCAAATACGAGACCATTGTACTTAAATGGAGACTCGAATGAAATGGGATCGTTGTACTTAAACGAGAGCCCGAGCAAACAGGATCATTGTACTTAAATGATAACCTGAGACGCGACCGTTGTACTGAAACGGAGACGCGAAAGGAAATGAGACTGTTGTACTGAAACAAGACTCAAATACGAGACCATTGTACTTAAATGGAGACTCGAATGAAATGGGATCGTTGTACTTAAACGAGAGCCCGATATACGACCGTTGTACTGAAACGGAGGCATGAGAACATGAGATTGTTGTACTGAAACAATACTCAATTGGGGATAACAACATAACTTGGTAGAAGCATCCATCCTGGGAAATGAAATTGCATTCTGTGGGGAACATATCAATCTGATGGGAGATATACCTCAAAACTGGCCCATGCTGGCATGCATATGTTTGGATTTATGGCGTAATGTTCCATGACAATGGAAATGCTACGCTTTGGAGGATGCAAATGCAATGATGATTATGCGAATGACAATGCAAAAAGATCTCTTGATAAGGAGACTGCAGGTAATTCCAGATAACTTGGCTAGGAAGAAACGATGATCACTGCATTGATCTGGCTCATCCTGATGAGGAGAAAACAACTCTGCGGGGAAAGTTGTTAATAATTCACTGGCTCTGAATAGCCGCCACTGCCAAAAATAAATTGGACTTTGAGATTGGAGCGCCAAGACCCTGCTGGAGGTGGACTCTTCTTGAACTCTGATGGGGGAAGTGAGGACTTCCTGGGAACCAAAGGCATGACACTGCTGAGGAAGCATCTGCTGGGGAGGCAAGACATCCCTTATGCTGTTAAGGATTGCCCCTGTATGAAGGGAACTTTATGCTTGGGGACTGCACCCACTCTCTGCCACCTTGCTGGGTGAAGTTTCAACTGACACATGGATGGGGATGATTGGAAACCCCCTGGGAGGCATTTGTTTCTGCTCAAACAAATGGGAATGCCCATCCTGGATAGTGATCTTTTAGCTCTGTTAGCAACACCAGTACCTGTACCTGCATGAACACAATCGATAGTACTTGCAACATAGAGAATTAGTTTGGGACCTGCTTGCCCCAGGCTCATAGCATGAATCATTGTCTAGGTATCTCAGCACCCTTTCAGAGTTGTATTAAATGTTTCTATTCTCCTGCACGAGTTAGAAATGCATTCAAATGTTCATAACACAATGCAAGTTATCATATGCTAGACGTTTTCACAATCAATCAATGCTAGATGAAAAAGTAAAAACAAAAAACAAAACGGTCAATTGACTGAAATTGAGCTTTATTGATTTGGGAAAGGTAGCCCTGAATAGGCAGTACAAAGGAAGCAGTTCCCTGGAATGAGGGAACAACTAAAAAGAAAAAGAAAAACTACCCTATTGGCAATGTGAGAAATGGATCTCATCAAGTCTCAACCCGGTTATGACTCGTATGTCTTCAAGACGCTCCGCTCGCTCTGCCTCTTGAGAAAAAGTAAGTGAACTGATCTTCAATCCTTAGGATAGCCTCAACTGTAGGTAAGTCATGGATCTCGCAGATCGCAGTCGTTCGTGTTAATCCCTCTTTTGCGTGGATCGCCCTTTCAGGTTTTCAATCCACCGGGATACCCTTTTTTGCCTGAGTTGTCCGATGTGGCTTTTCAACTCAGCGGGTGTACATTTTTTCAAGATTTCCCTAACTTTTGCCCGAGCCTTTTATTCTGTTTTTGGCTCGCCGGGATGCCCATTTTTGCCTGGATCTTTATTCTGTTTTTATCCAGCGGGTCCTTTTTACACGAAGTATTTTCTTACTGCGTCTGCGTTGACAGGGGATGGAAAGTCTTCTCCGTCCATGGAAAGTCTTCTCATGTTTCATGTAGAAGTATGCATATGTACAAGTTTCATGTGCTTAAGTATTTTAAATTATATGGAATTGTTTCTAAGCCTTATATTTAACATGAATATTCGCTTGCATTTTTCCCCTCTCTTTTTGATATTTTTCAAAGGGGAAGAATTTGTCGAGATATTATCAATATTTATGCGCAATAAGTGTTTAATGCAGGGGGGACATGACTGCTCAAGTCATATAGTGTATTATATCATCATGTTGTGTTATTCAATATGTTGTGCTATTGAATTAAACCAGAATTGTGAATCGTTCAATACTATCTAAAATAATTTCTCAAATCAAATTACTAATAATATCCCCAAAATTTTCAAACATCAAAAAGGGGGAGACTGAAATTACAGTCATCACCAATATTATTATATGAATTTATTTGCATTATTATTGTAACTTTGTTGTTGTGATTCGTTTCGGCTATATCTTGTCTTGTACCTTTGAGAAATCTCTTATTCATTAGATTAATTGTTGTGTCCATGTTTTTTGTGTCCTTTTTAAGCCTAACAATTAGTTGTGTAGCAATATATTAAGTATTGATTGAATTATAATTTATAACACTTGAATCGAGGTTAAGTGGATGTATCACTCGAATCATTCAAAGTGTGATTCAAATCATGAATTCTTACGGATGTTGGGATTTGGCTTTGCCTCGTTAGATTGGTTGTTGTATCCATGTTTTTGTCTCTTTTTTAAGCCTAACAATTAGTTGTGTATCAATATATTATGTATTGCTTGAATCACAATTTATAACACTTGAATCGAGGTTGAGAGGATGTATGATTCGAATCATACAAAGTGTGATTCAAATCATGAAGTCTCACAGAAATTGGCATTTGGCTTTGCCTCATTTGATTCGAATCAAATAAGAGTGTGAATTCAATCACAACTCTTTTTTACTCGAAACATGAGGTACACATGATTTAAGTCATGTCCATGTTACCTAATTTCCAACCTTTGATTTAATTTTTTTGTTTCTTTGATTCGAATCATTACTAAATGATTTGATAAAAAACAATTATTTAAGTAGTTTTAAGAGACATTAGCATCTTGTAAGAGTTTGTCTACCTCTTACACCCTTTTTACTCACTTTTCTCCTTCTTTTTTATCAGTGTGAGAGCGTGTCACCAATCAGAGAACATCTTAAAAAATGTTTGAGGAAACATATCTATTTAATGTGAGGAACAAAATACCTAGAGAAGTGAGAAGATTGATCAATCAAGTAATAAAATTGATCAATCTTAGAACAATACCAAGAACCTAGAAACCCATTTTTCTTCAAGAACCCTGAGAGAACCTAGTGTGTTTTCTTCAATTACCAACACCTAACTCTTTGTTGATATCTTGTGATTAACTTCCTAGAATACAGATCGTGTGAGTTTAATTTTTATTATACTCATCTATTTTAAAATAATTTTACAATTCTCAATATGATACTTTATATATACTTTCTATCTACACTTTTATAAATTTGGTAAAAAAATTTAACAAATATACTTATTCATAATAATTTCTTTTTTACCTGCAATTTTATTTTACTCCTACAAACAAATTTTTTCATAATCTTTCTAGCACATTTAATAAACATTAATGTGTCCTATATCGTAATCTATCATAACACGAGTTTCTCGTGCGAACCCTAGTTTGACTTAAAAAAACAAGTCATTTGAATCCCATCTTGTGCTGTCCAAAAACGGAAACAAAGGAAAAAAAATAGTAAATGGTTCTTAAATGTGTGGCATAAGTAATTAATAAATACATAATTCCATACTCTATCTATTAATTATTTTGCGACCTGTCACTACCAAACTTAATGTGATTCATAAGGTCCATACCATACTCTATCTTATCTAAAACTCTAATTTAATACATGTCATCATGATCGTTATCTGAACTCTATTCCATAGAGTTGAAATTTTGGCTACAAAAACATTATGGATCAAATTGATTAAATAGATAACATATTAGAGAACTGAACTAACAAATGAGAATTAAAAATAATTTTGAGGATCACATGAACTTACTCACATGAACTTACTCAACCTTCCTCTACACTTTGGCAATGTTTTGTGTGTTGCAAAAGGGTGGAAGAAATAGAATCCAACGTGATTGTTTCCTTCCCTTATGTGAGAATGGTCACCAAGTGATCATTAAAGCTTGGTAAAGAGCACAACGAAATAATGGTTTTATCCTCATTGTTAACCATAACATCAGGTCATGTCAAATATGCGATGATGTTGTTGAAAATGTTCACATGAGCCTGGAAATCATCTTTCTCATGCATGTTTAGGCTATAGAAACGTTACTTCGCGAATAATTTTTTCATGAATGTCTTGGACATGTATTGATTTTCCGATTTTTCACAGACATTCTTCGAAGTTGTGAAGTCCATGATATTATTCATCACGTCATCAAGAACACAAAGTCTTATCAAACATTTGACATTCTCCTTATTGAGTACACAAATCCTTAACCCTCCTATGCATAAACCAAAATTTTCCGCTATGTAGATGTTTAAGTTTACTTTTATGTAATTTATTTAAAATGTAAGATCATGATCAAATTTGTATTTGAATTTTATTATATCAAAAAAGTTCTAAAAAACCTATTTTTAAACTAAATTAAATTTATCTATTTTAGATTTAAATCAGATTTAAATCAAATCTAATATAAGGAATTACATTTTCAACCGTTTCGTGGTTTTGATTGAAAAGTGTAGAAACTTTTTTAAGACTCGTTCTTCGTGAATTTTTTATTTTTCGTAGAGATCTGTAGAAATGAGAATCAGACAAAATATTATACAATGACGAAAATTGAAAGCGGAATAAAAAAAATAGAGATAAGAGAACGCAGAAATATCCTCCACATATACCTCCACCATTGACTTCCTTAGCTGGGGGAGACAATAGAGCTAGAAAGATAGATCGGAAGGGAGACGAAAAATTCAACATGTCTAAGGTTTATTTTTGTTTTTCTTAATGTTTTCTTTAAATATAAAAAATAGTGTATTATTCAACTAGTAAATATTTTATACTTTTTTGAAAAATAGAAATTTTCTTGAGTAATTAATGCCAGATGTCCCAAACTTAACGAAAGAGATTAATTTATACATCAATGGGTATGGTCATGAAATCTCTTTATATTTATAAAATTATGCACACATTAAATTCAGAGTTGTAGGTCAATTGCCATATCTTTTATGTTCATATTGTTTTCATTTTATATTACTCAGTTTTGAATTATTGTACTAATTTACATGACTGCATTTTATATTTAATGTGAGTCTATTGTTTAGATAACTTCATCTAAGCATTCTTCCTCCCTTTTTTCTACAATCATGGAGCTTCCCAACATTTTTTCTATCTTTACCTTAATGGCATCCTTTCTCTTCCTCTTACTGCTATTCAAAATAATTCTAAGACGGAATACTTCTCAAAAATCTTACCCCAATTTACCACCAGGACCATGGAAACTGCCCTTCATAGGGAATATACATCAGATTAATAGCAGCCCATTGCCTCATCATTCCTTTAAAAATATGGCACAAAAGTATGGACCTTTGATGTACCTACAACTTGGTGAGGTACCATACTTAATAGTTAGTTCACCAGAAATGGCCAAAGAGATAATGAAAACACAAGACCTCAGCTTTTGTGATAGGCCAAATCTTATGTTGTCTACAATATTTAGTTACAATGCTACTGATGTTATATTCTCTATATATGGAGAACACTGGAGGCAACTACGAAAGATATGCGTTTTAGAACTATTGAGTGTAAAGCGTGTCCAGTCATTTAGGTCCATAAGAGAAGAAGAGGTGACTGATCTTGTTAAATCAATAGCTGCAAGTGAAGGATCAATTGTTAATCTTTCTCATAAGATTTCCGATATGACGTTTGGAATAGTGGCGAGAGCGGCTTTTGGGAAGAGGAGTAAACAGGAACAAGCATTCAAATCAGCAATTGATGAAGTAGCAAGTTTGTTGGGGGGATTTTGTATAGCTGATTTGTATCCGTCTATTAAAATGCTTCAAAGGATGAGTATGGCAAAGAGAAAATTTGAAAAAGTTCACAGAGAGATTGATATGATAATGCAAGATATCATCGAAGATCACAAGAGCATTCATAGGGGAGTAAACAAGGATGAAAATATAGTTGATGCTCTTCTCAAGATTCAACAGGAAAATGAACAATCACAACATCGCGTGACAGACGTAAATATTAAATCAATCATCCTGGTTAGTTTACAATTAACCATTCATTCTGTAATTTATAAACTAAATTATGAATTTGCTTATGTTACTATTAATCCATTCGTAGGATTTGTTTGCTGCCGGCACTCATACAACATCAGGGTTTACGTCATGGTGTATGTCTGAGATAGTAAAGAATCCAAAGGTAATGGAAGAAGCACAAGCTGAAGTAAGAAGAGTGTTTGGTAAAAAAGGGAAAGTAGATGAGACAGATATGCATGAACTGGTATACTTAAAGTGTGTCATCAAAGAAACACTAAGGCTACATCCTATTGCACCAATGTTACTTCCAAGAGAAAGTAGAGAGAGTTGCCAAATAAATGGGTATGATATCCCAGCTAAGACAAGGGTCATGGTAAATGCTTGGGCAATTGGAAGAGATCCAAAGTATTGGGTTGAAGCTGAGAGTTTTAAACCTGAGAGGTTTCTTAATAGCCCAATTGATTTCAAAGGCACAGACTTTGAATTCATACCATTTGGTGCTGGAAGGAGGATTTGTCCGGGGCTTTCATTTTCCTTAGCTAGTGTTGAGCTATCTCTTGCTCAATTACTTTACAACTTTAATTGGAAGCTTCCAAATAATATGAAAAATGAAGAATTAGATATGACAGAGTCATTTGGGATTACAGCAAGTAGAAAATATGACCTATGCTTGATTCCTAATATTCCTTGTCTTTGATATGCATTGCTTAATGCTTAAGCAAACAAGTCCACAAAGTATTTTATTTTCCATAAATGAATATGATATTTATAATAAAGCTTGTACGCTATTAAGATATGGAAGTTGAAGCATGATTCCACACTGTTGTATAAGACATTAGAATGTTGGTTAGTATAATAAATCGTGTTAACATAATAGATACTTACAAATAAGTTTATTATAGTTTATTGTAACCACCTCAAAAATAAAAATTTACTATACGCTATAGTATAAACAAAAAATTTGTGCTAAAATGTTGTTGCAAAACTAGAGAAAAATCTTTTCCATGATTGCCGAGGAAGAAATCCACCAGAAATAGATAGCATATGAAAAAGGATTGCAAAACATTAACACTGAAATATGACAGGAAGAATGTTAACGAGGATCCTCATGGGGATTATCTAGTTAGAGCTTCAAACTCGGAGACTTTTTTCCCCGTGGGGTCAGGGATGGAGGGATAAGCTCCCCTGATAACACTTTGGGGCGAGGATTGGGGAAGTACCTTCTGCCCAGCAGATTCCCCGATCCCGGTCATATTATTTAACTTTTATATATAATATATTACATAATATATAATTATATAATTTTGCATGTGTTTTATAAAAATAATTAATATATTATAAAATGAAGAGTCATTAGTGGATTTTTGTTTTGTTTTATTGTATAATGTAATAATTGTTTCACTATCCAAGTACCAAACCATAAAAAGTGCACTAATTACATATAATGTACACACCATCTCTTCTTCTTCTTCTCTCAATTCCCCGTGTCTCCTTCATTCCACATCTCCTATGTTCTCATCATCATCATAACAACCATTCTTATTTGTTCATTATTCTTATGGTAATTAGTCTTCAACTTCACTATTCTTCAATTAGTACTTGTTTTTCTTTCAATTAGTAAACTAGTGGTTAAGTTATGGTAAATGAAAGTGTTTTGTATTTTTTTTTTGTCATGGATGTGAGATGTATTTTAATTTTATAAAAAAAAAAGATGCAATATATATATATATATATATATATATATATATATATATATATATATATATATATATATATATATATATATATATATATATATATATAATAATAATAATAATAAATAACAAAATATTAGTGTCATGGTTTTGATCAAGAAATCTAAGAAAAAATTAAGACTCAATCTTCGTGGATCTCTGATTCCTCATGGGTATCTGTGGGAATGGGGATCGGAAAAAATATTGCTCCATGGCAGAGACTGGAGACGGGAATGGGAAAAAAATTTAAGGGTGAAGCATAAAACGGGGAAGCATCATCGGCATATTTCTGCTCTATTGACATCCCTAACTGAAAATCTATTTGTAATAGCTTCAAAATTAAGTGATTTTTTGAAATTTTGATATCAAAAAATAATTTCAATAAAAGGATGAAATATCTAAAATAGCATTTCAAGAATAACTATTTAAACGAAATTTTCATTTAAAGCTTTTATGAAAAGTTTCTTTGTAAATTTTTTTATACAAAATTATGTTACTCTATAAAAATCAATTTTAAAAAAAAAGACAAAACAAATGGACCCTAATAAGTCTGACACTAGTCTATACTTTATATATTACGTAACTATTTTGCGACATATCATGCAAGATGTCCTAAACTTAACGAAAGAAAATTGATTTATACATCATGTGTATCATCATTGATCTGACCTGATCAGGAGGAACCTTCCAGTGGTGACCAACTTTTACTGTGGAGAATGGAGGGGGTGTACCTGCAAGGTACTTCGATGCCAAAGTGAGAAAGAGCTTGTGGAATGAGCAAGTACAAAAAGTAGTAAAGAATAGAATATCTGACCCTCTAGTGAAAGAGGATATTTATAATGTGCCTCCAATGCTGGACCAAATTCTTCTCATGGGTTGGATCAGCTAAACCCAATGAAGAACTGCCAGGGTTTACGTGGGAGCAGATAAGACCTAGCACGTGGTCTTGTCCCTGGTCCAACTGTTTCGCAAGACTGGGAGATTATTACGGGGCAGTTGGTGGAAGGGTTGGACTACGTAGGGGAGGCACTCTCCCCTTATTCTATATATTGGGTCTTGGGCTTGTGCCCGACATTCTTGGCGTTGGGCTCAGTCAAGAACAATCATGAATTCTCTTTATATTTATAAAAGGTTTAATAGTCATTTACCCTATGTCATATAGGCGTTATTCGAAAAACTCCCGTAAAAAAAATTGCATGGATTTCCTTAACATTTGAAGATTTTCTCAATTTTGATCTTCAGCACAACCCGTCATCAAAATAAAACTAACGTGACAGTTTTTTTTTTTTACTTATTTGAAAGGCCAAATAATTTTTGTTATAAATATTATTATTTTGAATATCATGTTCCCATTTTATTTTTTATTTATTTTAGAAAACATGTTAAATTACACAAAAGTTATACTATTATATACTATTTTTCAAAGTATAAAAATTATTAAGAAAAAACATTAATTCCAATAAAAATAAAAATTGGTTAATTATATAAATCCCCCCGGTCATTAGAGCGTGATTTGATTTTGCCCCCCTGAAATTTTTTTTTATAGAAACCCCCTCAAAAAATCTAAAATCATATTTTACCGCCCCCTCTTATTAATTGGGTGACTAGATTTATTGACTGTGTAATTAAATTGCTGACTGGGCAAAGATTTAATATAATATTATAATTATTAGATTAAATTAAATAAATAAAAAATAAAAAAATAAAATTTGGGTTTCTAACGTAATCATAATCCTCTTCTTCATTCTCTCCTCATATTCACATTAACAACATCAAAATCTAATCAATCTTTAAAATCAAGATCCTTATTCCAAATTTCTGAATCTTCAAACTAAATCTTCGTCACCACGAACAGTGGTCTCAAAGAACAAAACCTAACCAATCTCCAAACTCAATCTTCGTTTTGTTTGAAATTTTTTTAAATCCGGATTCTTCGATCTGGTTGATTGAGGAGGCTTTTGTGAAAACTGATGGCGGATTTGGAAAAAGAAAGAAAAATGATGGAGGGTTGTTGTTGAAACTTTTTTGTTTTGGGGTTATTGGTCGGAGCAAGACGGCGGCGACCACCGTGTGCCACCGTCTTCTCCGGCGAGAAGGGTGTGCTCCGGAGAATCTCAGAGATAGCAGCAGCTTCGATCACATTCTTCAAACTATGATCATGATTACACTGCTCTTTGCCCTTAGATATGTTGATGAAAGAGTATGAACCAAACAAATTTCCTTCAAGGAAACTTTTGTTATAGCTTTTTTCTCTTACAATCTCAGCATCAGAAAGTTGCTTTTCATAGAACTCTTTGCTTGGGAACATGCTAATGGATGGATGCATTCTGTATTGAACATTAAGCATATGCTTCTTGTATCCCAACATTACTAGCCTCTTAAATAAGCTTCTTCCAAATTCAGCCCTGTCAGCAATCTGAAACAAACACAATAATCTGTCTTATTTTATTCGTCTTATTTTATTCTATGTACCTTGCTTTTGCTCAAGGAAAAAAACTGGTTGAAGACAAACACGGGTTTCAAAACACCAGATGAGTGCTTCTTGTATGTCCCGGTATGGGGCTGCATTTTGGAGGTATTCGATGATCTTCCTTTTATTTTTAATTTATTTAATTTAATCTAATAATTATAATATTATATTAAATCTTTGTCCAGTCAGCAATTTAATTACACAGTCAATAAATCTAGTCACCCAAATCAGTAAGAGGGGCGGTAAAATATAATTTTGGATTTTTTGAGAGGGTTTCTATAAAAATAAATTGGGGGGGGGGGGGAAATCAATCATTAATGCCCATGAGTTCAAATATATATAGTACTCAACACACAACAATATATTAAATTGCCGCTTATTGTAGTTCTTACTAGAGAGATTAATTTATATAGTAGTCACCTTTATAATAAATAAAATAAAATAATTATTAGCAATCCAACTATGAGAAGAAAAAAAAAAACACACTAAATATTACTAACAACATCAAAACAAAGTTTCAAATTATCATCCCTAACTAAACAAGAGATTGAATTCACTAAACATTTTAATCAAAATTACACGATTAATAATAAATTCGTTTAGTCATTGATTCGGTATGAAAACTACATTATTTCTTATTTTGTACAAACATGAATGTGTGGAACAAATTGAAGGGATAAGATATTACTAGTACTCAGTTTTGAATTATTGTACTAATTTACATGATTGCATTACTTTGAAAACGCTATTTAATATGAGTCTATTGTTTTGATAACTTCATCTAACCATTCTTCTTCCCTTGCTCTACAATCATGGAGCTTCCCAACCATTTTTCTAGCTTCACCTTAGTGGCATCCTTTCTCTTCCTCTTGCTGCTATTCAAAATAGTTCTAAGATGGAATATTTCTCAAAATTCTTACCCCAATTTACCACCAGGACCATGGAGACTGCCCTTCATAGGGAATATACATCAGATTATTACCAGCCCATTGCCTCATCATTCCTTTAAAACATTGGCACAAAAATATGGACCTTTGATGTACCTAAAACTTGGTGAGGTACCATACATAATAGCTAGTTCAACAGAAATGGCCAAAGAGATACTGAAAACACAAGACCTCAGCTTTTTTGATAGGCCAAATCTTATGTTGTCTACAATATTTAGTTACAATGCTACTGATATTATATTCTCTGAATATGGAGAACACTGGAGACAACTACGAAAGATATGCGTTATAGAGCTATTGAGTGTAAAGCGTGTCCAGTCATTTAGGTCCATAAGAGAAGAAGAGGTGGATGATCTTGTTAAATCAATAGCTGCAAGTGAAGGATCAATTGTTAATCTTTCTCATAAGATTTCCGATATGACGTTTGGAATAGTGGCGAGAGCGGCTTTTGGGAAGAGGAGTAAACAGGAACAAGCTTTCAAATCAGCGATTGATGAAATAGCAAGTTTGTTGGGGGGATTTTGTATAGCTGATTTGTATCCGTCTATTAAAATACTTCAAAGGATGAGTATCGCGAAGAGAAACTTTGAAAAACTACACAGAGAGATTGATATGATAATGCAAGATATCATCGAAGATCACAAGAGCATTCATAGGGGAGTAAACAAGGATGAAAATATAGTTGATGCTCTTCTCAATATTCAACAGGAAAATGAACAATCACAATATCGCGTGACTGACGTAAATATAAAATCAATCATTATGGTTAGTTTACATTTAGCCATTCATTCTATAATTTATAAACTAAATGATGATTATGCTTATGTGACTATTAATCCATTTGCAGGACTTGTTTGCTGCTGGTACTCATACAACATCAGGGTTTACGTCATGGTGTATGTCTGAGATAGTAAAGAATCCAAGAGTAATGGAAGAAACGCAAGCTGAAGTAAGAAGAGTGTTTGATAAAAAAGGTTATGTTGATGAGACAGAGTTGCACCAGTTGATATACTTAAAGTGTGTCATCAAAGAAACACTAAGGCTTCATCCTATTGCACCAATGTTACTTCCAAGAGAAAATAGGGAGAAATGCCAAATAAATGGGTATGATATCCCAGCTAAGACGAGGGTCATGGTAAATGTTTGGGCTATTGGAAGAGATCCAAAGTATTGGGTTGAAGCTGAGAGTTTTAAACCTGAGAGGTTTCTTAATAGCCCAATTGATTTCAAAGGCACAGACTTTGAATTCATACCATTTGGTGCTGGAAGGAGGATTTGTCCAGGGCTTGCATTTTCCTTACCGAGTATTGAGCTATCTCTTGCTCAATTACTTTACAACTTTAATTGGAAGCTTCCAAATAATATGAAAAATGAAGAATTAGATATGACAGAGTCATTTGGGATTACAGCAAGTAGAAAATATGACCTATGTTTGATTCCTAATATTCCTTGTTTGCTTAGTGCTTAAGCAAACAAGTCCACAAAGTATTTTATTTTCCATAAATGAATATGATATTTATAATAAAGCTTGTACGCTATTAAGATATGGAAGTTGAAGCATGATTCCACACTGTTGTATAAGACATTAGAATGTTGGTTAGTATAATAGATCGTGTTAACATAATAGATACTTACAAATAAGTTTATCATAGTTTATTGTAACCACCGGAAAAATAAAAGTTTACCATACGCTATAGTATAAGCAAAGAATTTGTGCTAAAATGTTGTTGCAAAACATTAACTAGAGAAAAATCTTTTCCATGATTGCCATGGAAGAAATCCACCTGAAATAGATAGCATATGAAAAAGGATTGCAAAACATTAACACTGAAAATATGACAGGAAGAATGAAAAGGCTTATAATCAAGATCAAGAAAATACAATAAACATACCGCATTCGGGACAACGGAAATAGTTCTTTTCGACAAAAACAAGTCCTGACCCTCCACATCTGTCACATTTTTTTTGAGCTATCTGAAACAAATATTCAAAATGGGAAAACAATGAGATTCATAGTGATTTTATTAAGAAGCAATAATGAATGGAAAACTTGACTTACAATTCTCTTGCTGAATTCAATCCCTGCCACCACAAAAGGTGTAATTCCAGCTACAAATTTCAAAACAATGAAACAATCAAAATCATACAAATATTGAAGTAAACACCAGAGAGTGTTGTTTGATAGATATATTATTATTACCTATAGTTCCAACAACAATTTGCCATGTGATTTCCACTGGAGCTGGATCAAGTACTGTGGTTACATCACTCACAGACACAACACATGTCCTTGTTTTTCTTCTTGTTTTTGAATTCTTAACGCATAAACCACTGGTTTTTCTCACTGTTAAGGAGCAAGAATTCTTTGTAACTATGTTTCTGGAATTAGCAGTGGTTAAGGAAGATAGAGAACAACAAACTAGTGCTTCCATGGTAACTGAATCAAACTAACATGTAACATCGAAAACCCTTTAGTGGTTACAAAACTGAAGACAAATCCAAATGTTTTAGAAACTATACGTGGGTTTTTTCAGCCTACAGGCTCACATCCTCACTCCACCACACATTATTTATTTATTTATTTATTTATTATTATTATTATTATTATTATTATTATTATTATATATTGTCCACTTTTATGTTTAGTTGTTATTTGATATCTAATTAGTGGGATATATTATGTAATATTGACTACGAAATTTTAAAAATAAAAAGAAAAAAATATCATTTTTCGTAAGACTTTATTTTAGATCAATTTTGATCCCTTAATTTCTAAAATATTCAAATCGATTATTTAAGTATTAAATATGGAGCATGTTTATCCCTACTCTAGATCCATTAGTCAAAGTAAAAAAAAAATATATTCATATGGCATTAGATCAAATTTGTATGAGTCATTTTCATAAACCCATAAATATTTTTCCTTTCACAAACGCATCCTCTCCTTATTTCAACCTTGTAAAAAAACTTTCAAGAATGTTGTTCTTGTTATATTCATGTTGTGAGATTCTTTAGATAACTTTTATTATCTTCAACCTTGAACTAATAAAAACATTATTGTGGTGATCAACTCTAAAGATTGAGTTTGAGTGGTAAATTCAAAGAACATTAAGGAAGCTATTTTTTGTGTGAAGTTTTGTTGTGTTTATCAAGATAAAGAATTATTGTGTTTATAGTATATAGAGATTGACATCCAGCAAAGAGAAGAGTATTATTTATACTTCATGGAAGACTTAAATAGAATTCTGTAAAAATTGTTGTAGGACAAAGTTGAGAGTTTTCAAATTATTCTTGAGTAGAATAAAGGCTCGGACAAGAAACTGATATGACTGGGTAAAGGTCACTGCAGAATAGAAGTTGGAAGTATGGTTTTTTTTTGTCTAGCAAGATTTTTGAATAAAGCTCAAGTGAAGATCTTGAAAGATTTGCAGTTTTAGTATTCTGTTACAATACAAGGGAAAATTAATTTAGACTTGTGTTGGCTAAAGCAATTGGTCACTAGTGTTCAACGTTGTTGATCATTCGTTGTTCCAAAAATACTCTTGTAAAATTTTTACTAAATAGTGGAAAATCGTACAAAGTGTATAATAACAATTTTGTGCACTAACATAATCTAAATGGAAAGAGAAAAGTCAAATTAATGCAAATTCTGATTAAGGAACTTCAATTGCTACGTCCGAAGGCAACTCTGATAGTTGAAGACTTTGAAGAAGTTAACTATGATTATCAACTCAGAAGAAAACAAAGGCTAATAAAAAGAAAATTTTAAATCAAATAAAAGTTTGAAGCAAAGTTTGAACGACATCAAGTTATAAAAGCCAGACTCTGAAGAAAGCTACAATTGAAGAAGTCAATCTAAACGCAGACAAAGTCTGGAGAAAGCTGAAAGTAGATTGAAGAATATTAAACATGTTGAACAAAGGAAAAATACAAAAATATGTTTAAAGCAAGTCAAGCTTCAAAATTATAAAGTCAACATTTCCAAACATAAATCATCCAGAGAAACTCTGATAAAGCTTTGACTATAAGTTTTGTTAATTTTAGAACTTCGTACTCCAAGGAATCTGAAGTTTCACCAAGTTCTAAAGACAACTTCTGAATTCTACTCAAGCTTCATCAAAATTATATTTAAAGCCTTTGACTAGAAGTTGGTAGGCAAAGAAAATATTCTCTAACAATCAAAACATCAAATATGAACAAACTATTAAATGCTTCTAGATTTCTTGTTCACTTTCATTATGTATTGTAGTACTTTCAAACCTCACTCTGAATAGACTTTTTAGTCTACATCATCTAGGCTATAAAATCTTATCAAACTTCACTTATCTTAATATGAAGCCTCTGATTATGACGAGTAGTATACTCAAGAAAAGTACAAGCAAAAAGAGAAGCCCCTGACTTAAAGATTTGAATTAAAGGTCAATATTGTTTGATGTTGTAGAAGTGCGGTAAGAAAATCTACTTTTAAAGTAAAGGAGCTTCTCAAGTCCCATCATCAACAACTCTTTATTGAAAAATCACTTTATTGATACATATGAAGTGGCCTCCATACAATCACTACTTTGAGGACAAATTCCTTTTATACTCTCCAACATGTCTATCCTCCAACGGAGATATTCATCTCCTATATATTCTGAAGAATATGGAAAGTATGGATAAGAAAGAGAACCAGAGAGAGATAGAGACAAAACAATCGAGATAGAAAAAAGTAGAAAGAAGAAAAGGAAATGGATGTAGGCGTGTGTGTGGAATGATATGTGTGTGAATCTTCACAAAACCTAAAACCACAACACAACAAAGAGCGAAACACTTAGAAATTTCATTAAATATCTTTTAAGTGTATTCATATGTTATTCATCTTATGTGATATTAGCTTATCAAGAAGGGAATTTTGTAAACACAAATTGTTATAACTCAGTATGGTTATATTCCTCAAGCGACTAGGTTGTTCAGTCTCTTGAGAAGTTAATGACAAGTAGTCATTGAGGGAGAAATCTTCTTATTGTGGTTTTTCAAGCGAACAGGTAGGTCAGGCTTTGAGGAATCAGTGACAAGTTTTCATTGCTTTTGTAATCATGTTTTGATTATTAGATTAATTCCTTGTTTAAGGCGAAATCACTCAGATGGGTAGATTGGATGTAACCTAGTTAACGATGAACCAAGATAAAATGCTTGTGTCTTTTATCATTGTTCATGTTATTATTGTTTCTATTACTGCACTTGTTTTGGGAAGCGAATAGTTATCAAGCTGAAAATCCAATTCAAACCTTTATTTCTTGTGTTTCATGCACCTTCAATTCTCACCCCTTTTTTGTTGATAAAATTTTCATGTGATCGATCTACAACTAAAGGTAAAGGCAAGATGTTGTTATGAAGTAGTTTTATTGGGGTCGCCTTAACTATTTTATCACTTTCTACTGCTTTGTATTTTGTTTCTGATATACATTATTTACCATTTTGTCGCATGTTTGTGAAACTTATGTACTGTGTATTTCATTTTCTATTGTTATATGTTTCAATATCTAATTTGACAACTTAATACATGTAATTCTATATGCACATTTTATTGGGTTGTTACAATGTTTAACCAAAAAATAATTCTTTAAGAAGGAGAAGTAGAAAAGAAGAAATAAAAGGATTAGGGAAGCCCCAAAATCACACGGTTACACGTTAACCGGGTAAGGAACTGGCGCAAGAAGTGTGAAAAGTCTCCACACCTGGAGGGCATGTGCGAGAAGTAAAATGAATTGATCTTCCCAAAAAATGTCATCATGAGGTGCATTAAATATCACTCATACTAGTACCTTTTTCCACTCAAACACTTAAAGTAGGTGTACTCTTTCATCATGAATTAAATACCACTCATACCTTTTTCCACTCAAACACTTAAAGTAGGTGTACTCTTTCATAGACCATTCTCCTTATTAAAAAAAAACCTTTAACTGAGGACTCGCCCTAGCAAAGGAATTCACCTTAGTTGAGGGACTTGTCCTAACTGAGAGACTCACACCCGTCCAGAGCAGTTACTAATACGGCGAGAGACACGTTTCAAAAGTTTAAAAACACTTCGTCTGTAGAAAAGTTCATGTACCTTGAGGGATTAATGTTATATTTATAAAAGTCTTAAATTACGACACCATCACCTAAGAGTTAGGTCATCCGGACGATGACCTGAAGACCCCGCCCAAGTGGGACTTCTGGGTCAAAGAAGAGTAGTCTTTAGTAAATTCATATAAATATTCTTTTTGGATAACTTCATTATCCACCACAAAAAAACAAAAAATTAGATAATGTACCTTCAACCAATCCACTAATATCATATCATTTTATTATATTTAATTATTTATTTAATAATTTAATTTTTATATATTTCTAATACAATATAATATAATTTACTCTATGGATAATTCTACCCAACTTTTTGAGGCGGATAGATAAAAATTCAGGGTATTCTTTTTGTATATAGATATGATAATAAAAATAGATATGATAATCTATTTCTGTGTTGAGCAAGACAACGATACTAGTTCCCAAGTCAAGCTATGAGTAAAATAAACCGTTGTAAATTTTAACATTTCAGAGATTCTTGGATTTGTTGGATTAGATTAGGGGTTTTCAGTATATTCTCTCTACTTTCAAAATGGCTACATTCTTAACCCTCCACCCTTACAATCCCTTCAACTTTCTTCCAAATTCTTCCTATAAATATCCTTTTCATTCTTCGTTTTCGAATCCAACCACCTTCACTGTGTTTTCTACTCATTCAAATCACAATATTATCAAAACCAACAGAAGATCAACCTATGCTAAACCCCTCTTACCGTATGAGTATGATGAACAAATGTACGATGATGATGATGATGATGACGATGATGATGATGATGATGATGATGATGATTTCTTCTCTGATGTGAGTTTTGCAATGAAATTTTACTATTTCATATTTAAATTCTGCAATGAATTGGTCATTTATTTCAATCAAAAAAGTTAAATTGGTGTTTCAATTTGGTAGAGAAAGCTTGGAATGCAACAAAAAAGTGCATATTAACCTTCAAAGTTGCTTTTTTTTTTGTTTGGACAAATTGGGTTTGAATTGGAGAATTAAGTTGTTCCAATTTTCTGTTATATTCGTGATGCATTTCAGATTTGAGTTAATTTTTGGTTATGGAACTTGTATTTTATTCAGGACGAATTGGCTGAGTCTGCTGATTTTGATGCTAAAGACAAGAGATCAAAATCTAAGACACTTGCAGGTATGCTTGAAAAAGTTATACTTAAGAGCTATGAAGCACGGACACCGGATACGACACTGACATGTCAATAGCGGTGAATAATGTGAAAGAATGGATAAATTGAATGTAATCACAGGCAGGGTTTTAAAACACGGTCACGTAAAGGCTTATGCAATTTCGTTCTGTACACTGATTGCGGTCGTCGTAGTGCGAATTAACACAATCTGTTCTTTAACATAGAAACCGGTGATAACAGTATCGGTATTGGCATCTGCCAAAACCATTTTGTCGCGGCCTTTCCGCGGTTGCGGACCATTTTTTAAAACCCTGGTCATAAGTGTCAGTGGATATGTGGTTGTGTTAGAGATCTTAAGAGTTTTATTTGAAGGGAAAAGTTGAATTATGTATCATACACTTCACATTGATGGCGTACCCGACAGACACATTGTTGTTATGTTCAATTATTTAACTTTCTCAAAATATTATCGGTGTCGACTTGTCTCAGTTAGTTCTTTATAGAAGTATAATGTTTTTTTGTGTTGGAACAGGTAGACATCAGGAAAATGAATGGGATGTGAAATCTCTTAACAATGGACAAAGTAGTAAATTGTCCAAAAGTCGGAGAATAGCATACTTACAACAAAATAACAGTGGAAAGGTACTAATTGGTGATACAATAAGCTGTTGAAGTGTTAAGTATCAAAGAATGTTATTTAATGTATTTGGTTTACGGTAACGGAGTTTTATATTCACTTTTTGATTTTTGTTTTGAATTACAGTTTGGTAGAAATTCTATGGCGGAAAGATATCCAGAGCTGTCTGAAAAGATTGATTTCGATGTGAAATGGTTACCACTTCTTGATTACTTAAGCACGTTTGGAATTAACAAATCGCAATTGGTTCAAATTTATGAGAAGAACAAGACATCGTTTCAGGTTAATGTATCTCCTGCACAGGAAAGGTTAGATTACTTAATGAGTCTTGGAGTTAAACATAAAGATATAAGAAGAATCCTTTTGCGGCATCCGCAAATTATGGGGTACACTGTGGAGAACAATTTGAAGACACATGTAGCTTTCTTAATGAGCTTGGGTATACCTAGTTCCAAAATAGGGCAACTCATTGCTGTTACTCCGTCCCTTTTTTCTTACAGTGTTGAGAAATCGTTAAAACCAACGGTGAGATATTTAATTGAGGAAGTTGGCATCAATGAAAAAAATTTGGGTAAAGTCATTCAACTGAGTCCTCAAATTCTACTCCAGAGTATTGACATTTCATGGAATACTCGACTTATGTTCTTTACCAAAGAGTTGGGTGCGTCAAAAGAGAGCATTGCAAAGATGGTGACAAAACATCCCCAACTTCTCCATTACAGCATTGATGACGGATTGCTTCCAAGAATAAATTTCCTTAGGAGCATAGGAATGAAAAATGCCGACATCTTGAAAATCTTGACTAGCCTTACGCAGGTCATTTTTGCCTTCATTTTCTGTATTCAATCCTTTCATTAAATTTTATACCGTTTCGTATGATTACAGTTCAACTTAGATTTCCGCACAAGGAAAACAAGGAAAATGAAATAGTGTTATATACTTATCATAGTTTCTTTTCATTTTTCGGATTGATTCTTATAATGTGACTAATAGTTTACTGTTCTTGTTGACTATTGTGTTCCCGCAGGTGCTATCGCTCTCCTTGGAGGCTAATCTAAAGCCAAAGTATTTGTATTTGGTTAATGAACTTCACAATGAGGCACAATCTTTGACCAAATACCCTATGTACCTAAGCTTGTCTTTGGAACAGAGAATTCGCCCTCGCCACAGGTTCTTGGTTTCGCTAAAGAAAGCTCCCAAAGGACCGTTTCCTCTAGGATCTCTAATTCCAACCGATGAAAGCTTTTGTCAAAAATGGGCTGGAACTACTCTTGATAAATATATGGCATTCCGCCGGAGATCCTCGCTACAAAATCTAGCTGAGAAATACAAGAGAAAAATGTGAAAAATTCATAATCAAGTTTTTGTCAATAGTTTATATCACGACACAATTCTCAGCAGAAGCTGATCAACTTCTTTTTACGAAATTTATCCTTGCTGTTTATGTTGGCCTGAAAGAACATGCAACGGTGTCGTCTATCGCCATCAGGTGAGCTTGTTTAGTTTAGTTAATAAGCAATTGTGAATTGTTAATACATGCAATAAGCTGTTATTAACCCCCGTCTTATTGCAGGTTGTGGTGAACATATAGATTGAAGAAAAAAGCTGTATAAAATAAACTTAAAACACAACTTGTGGATTCTCTCATTTTCTTTTACTTCACTGATGCATATACATTCTTTCTTTCTTTTGGTGTTTTCAATGTTGTGTATCTCAAATCAATAGAACCATTTTTTTGTTACAATTGTTACCATCACCATACATACATTGAGTACAGCATATTTATGGTTAAGATTTGTAAATCTGAAATATTTAGTATTGGAATATTTGTCTCCGAATAAGAAATGTTGATGTGTAATTTAGGCTTAATTAGTATGCTCATCTTCACCATTTTCTATTAAATCTTGAAGAATTAAAAATTGCTTTTGCTGTTTTTATTTTGGCGGGCAGTTTGTAAAAGGATTTGGTTGTCTAGAAATAGTGGTTTATTCAAAGAGGGATTATTAGTCGTTGTTAAGATGGCCGGTCGAATAAATTCGGAGGCCTCGTTCCAATTTAAAAAGAATAGTTCCAATTTAAAAATATAAATAAAAAAACACAATTAAAATTTTTTAAATGACATATAAAAATATAATTGTATATTAATTAAAAGTTAATTTAATTATAATTATTTTGATTTTAAATTTTTTTTTATATATTAAACTTTTATTATAGCATTTTTTTATTTTATTAAATTTTTTATTATAATTTTTTTATATTTATTAATATTAATAAAAAAATATACCTTTTAAATTTTGGGGACCTCTAATATTTGGGGCATGTGCAGAAGAATTAATTGCTTTTGAGGAATTTATCCCCAATCTTATTTGACAATACCATTTGTAGAGAAATACAATATTTATCTTTTGAAAATAATGAATTTTGAGGCGGTGTACCGAATATTTTTTTAAATATCGGGAATTTTGAAATTCACGGTAAGAAATATCGGGAATTTCGAAATCTCTGGTAATAAATACCGGGGATTTCGAAATCCCCGGTAAACCCCCAAAAAATTTCACATGATACCGGTACTTTCAAATTCCTGGTAGTGTAAAAATTTTCAATTTTATTTTTATTTTTACAGTACCAGAAATTTCTCAAATACCCCGAAATTTACAGAAAATTACTGGGAATTTGAAATTCCCGGTAGTGTAAAAATTTTCAAAAAAAAAATGAAAATTTTTACACTACCGGTAATTTCAAATTTCACTCAATAGCAAAATTTTGAAATTCTCGGTAGAGAATTTTTTTTTTCACTTTTCACCCAAATTTTACGGAAGCAGTGTTAGAATAATGAAAATTTGGGAGGTGTCAGGTACGATTGAGAGGATGCAGGTAGATTTCTCGTTCCTTTTGGACAGGGCCAGCCCTAGTTAATAAAATTTGTAGAATTAAGTTTATGCTATGGGAATGATATGTTGATGTGGGATAGTGTAAAAATCATGTGGGATTAGTGTTTTAAAAACTGGACCGGACCGACCGGTTTGACTGTTCGAATCGGGAATCGGCCAAGTAACTGTCTGATTCAAATATTGGATCGCTTATGTCATTGAACCGGTGCGAACCGGTGTAAATCGAAAAAATCGAAGAAAAAAAAAACGGCGATTTTCATAAATCGACGGTTTGATTGTATTTTTTAAAAAAATATTTTTTTTTATAATTATTTTAATCAAAAAATAAAAATAGTAAATAAAATAAATGAAATAAAAATAAAATATTAAATTAAATAAATTAAATTAAATTAAAAAATAATAAAACAAAGTAATTATATTATCGACGAGGAAATTGTTGTGGATGAGATCGATTTCACTGCACATTATTTTAATATTAAAGAAGAAGATCTTAACATTGAAACAATTTTTCCCCTTTGAACTAAATTTAATACGCATTTGAGTTATTTTGTTATAAACTATTTAATTAAATTATATTGTAATTAGACTTTGTTTTCAATTAGACTTTGTAATTTTATACTATTTTGTTATGTGTGATATCTTTGTTTAAAATTTGAATTTAGATGATGAACTTGTGAATTTATGATATAATATTTTTTTAAAAAAATAAATGTTAGTTATATTTTGTAAAGATTGAATCATTCGGTTCGACCAGTTTTATAACTATATAGTTTTGTTATAAAGATCGACCTATTCAATCGAGTTATTCGTTTTAATCCAATTTGGTTATACGGTTCGATCAGTGATCCAATGGTTCGATCCATAAACCAGTGATCCAATACTCACACTGATTTAATGATCGATCCGATTTTTAAAACAGTTTATTTTTTCAATCTGGTTTCTGCCCCACCCCGTAAAAAATCATAATTGTTTGTTGGGTTGGAAGATATATTTTCAAATGTATTTATTTTTTTTCAATGCAAATTGTTGGGTTATTCGGTCTTATTTATAAATAAAAGTTTTTTAAATTTTTAACTTCAAAAACAAATGTCAACAAATCTAACTAAATATTTTAGTTCTCTAAATTTTTTAACTTCAAAAGCAAATGTCAAAATATTTACTCCCGTCCTATGAGTGATTTGTTTGAACAATTCACACAAATTAAAAAAAAAAGAATAAATAAATAAGAAAATGTTACTTTTATTAAAATATCTTTATCATATATTGAAATGCTGAAAATAATATTAATTTGAAGAAAAAATTGAAAAATATGTATTGAAAATTTAAATGAGTTGTTCAATTTAGAATTTTTTTCTTTTAATTCTAAATAGATAGTTCATTATAGGACGGAGAAAGTATCATTTTAATTTAATAATGCAGTTTTTATTTTTATTTTTCAATTATACCCTCTAATAAATATATTTTTATTGTTTTTTTTACTATGCATTAATATTTATTCAAATACATCATATAGATGATGATGATAAGGATAATTGTTAAAATTACTATTCTCTTTCCTTTGTTTATTATATTTTTTTAATTGGTATGAAATTGTCAAATATGAGATTTATTTTAGGACAAAGGATGTAATTTTTTATTAAATATTCTTTTAACTTACTATTATAAATAAGAGTTAATGGATATACACTAACAATATAAAATTGTTAGTGTAAAATAATATTATACTATTATCCAATAGGAATTCATCAATCTATCATGTTATAATATTAACTTAAAATTTACAATTTAATGTAACAAAATATAGAATGGTGATTGATTGACATGTAAAATTATTTTATTTTATTAATGTATATCCCATTTTCTCTACAAATAAAATAATAATTTTTTTTCTAATAAATTTATATGCCAGCCACCTATTAATACGATGTACTTGGTCAAGGCAATTATGATGTATTCCTATAACTATGCTCCTTTTTCTTCTCAAAAAAAACTACTTCTTCATACACACATAGTATAAAAAGAATGAGTTACATCACAAAAAGGGAATATATAGGATGAAACTTTTATTTTGTTTCACTTATCTACCTATTCCTGAATTCCCATATATCTAATTATAAAATAGTTTTCGTTATTTTGTTATTTGTATCATTGAAGAATGATACATTCTACTGTGAGGAATTTGTGCATATCAGACTGGTGAATTTTTAAGGGCAATATTAACCATTCCTCAGGTATTATATTAGAATTTATTATTTTTCATTTTGCAGATTGGCATAATTGTCATTGGTACGGTTGAAGACATCAAGTTAATAACTTTCTCTGGTCTAGTATTTACAAAGATGTCAAGATCATATAATATTGTAGAGGTCTTGACATTTTTATAAATATCAGATTAAAGGAAGAAAACGGACAAAATAAAGAATATTTTTCGAAAGTTTTAAATGATCTCGAATCATTATTGAATGACACTCTTGAAGGATGGCTTGTCGAGGCTCTTAAACCTGGTATGTAAATTATGTCTTTGCAATATAAAATTTCATTGTTGAAAATTTCATTGTTGAAGGTGTGGATTGAGTTATATTTAGATATTAGATATTATATTTTTATTAAATTAATCTTATAAATGTGTTTGAATGTCTTGAATCTTAAGTTTTACATGAGGGAGTAATATATAAAATAATAATTAAAAGACACAATTGAAAAGGTAGTAATCATTTCTACATTAAAAAGTGAAAAAGATTAGTATTTATTTTGATACAATTTTTTTTATTAAAACTAAAGTCATTTGATAACATAAAAAATATTCCTTGAGTTGTAGAAATATGGGTGGAAATAGATTAAACTAGACTTTAGAACGTTTGAGTCTGACCTACTATAAACTTCTAAGACATGAGTCTGACCTACTATAAATTTATAAGGTATGAGTTTGGCCTATAACTTGCTATAGACTATTTAAACGTCTATTTTTTATTAAAATTTTCAATTAATTCATATTACTTAAGAAATTTTATACGTTGGTATATATATATATATATATATATATATATATATATATATATATATATATATATATATATATATATATATATATATATATATAACTTTATAGGTTTTTTAATAGTTTAAATCTAAACTATATAATTAAATAGGTTAAAAAAAAAACTAAACCTGACTATTTTTTATTAAAAGCATATATTTTTTAGTGCATGAGAGGTCTCTATTTGGACTTGTGGAACTCAATATCAAGGAAGTATGTCATGACACCAAGATTGATCATCTCAAACTCTTTCATAAGTTCCCTCTTGAACTTTGAAATACATATTTTGTTTCTTCCTGTTATCAGTCATCTACATATAGACAAAGGATAATTACTATTTCACTCATATTCGTCTTCATATACACTCCATGCTCGGATAATTACTATTTCACTCATATCTGTCTTCAGATACACTCCATGCTCGGATACACATTTCTTAAAGTCAACATTCTTTAGGAAACCATCTATTTTCTTATTCCAGCTCTTGGAGCTTGCTTCAAACCATATAAGGCTTTTTTTAACTTGTAGAACTTCAAATTTTGGTTTCTCATAACAAAATCAGGGGGTTATCCTACATATACCTCATCTTCAAGCGGTCCGTTCAAAATCGCGAATTTGACGCCCATTTAGTAGATATGCCAATTGTGGTTATTTGTAATACCAACAACAAACCTAATGGTTTCAATCCTATCAACCGATGCAAATATCTCTTCAGAGTATATGTCTTCTCTTTGTACAAAACAAAACTTTAGCCACCAATCGAGCATTATGCTTGATTATCTCACCCTTGGGATTTTCCTTCAGTTTGAACACCCATTTCACACCAATTGGCTTCTTTACTTTTGGTAGATCAACTAAATCCAAAGTAATGTTCTTCTCAATGGATTTCAGCTCCTTCTTCATAGCACAAATCTACTTTGGATCACTTAAGGAACCTTCCATATTAACGGGTTCAGATTCGGCCTTAAGTTCAAAATGCATGAAATCACCATCATCATTGACTTCGTGATTTCAGAATAACTCACAATCATAGAGTCTTTGAGACAAACTTCTTTGCCTTTTTGAACTTCTAACATTCTTCTTATTTCGGGCTTCGACAACAGGTTGTTTTACACGTACCCTTTCTTCAGAACTTGAAATTTCAAAGTTGTAATCAGTTACAGTTTTCTGGTAACCGGTTAACGCATGCATGAAACCTTTTAATGTATGTTGGTAGCCGGTTACACCCTATTGAAATTGCTTCAATTCATAGACTACGACATTCCTACTGATCACGATCCTCGTATTTGCAACATCAAACGGTTTGTAACCACCGGTAGAGTGATACCCTACAAGTATCATCATTTCTCCCTAGTCATCTAACTTCTTTCTAAGTTGTCCCAGAACATTTCGGTATGCAAGGAAACCAAATATTCTCAAATGGTTCAAATTTAGTTTGAATCCCGACCATGTTTTCTCTGATGTTACATTCTCAAGCTTCTTTGAGGGCACTTATTCAACAAATAGACACATGTGGATACTGCTTCTCCCCATAACTCTTTCGACAAGTTCTTCCCTTTTAACATGTTTCTCACCATGTTCATGATTGATTGATTATTTCTTTCGGGTACACCATTTTGACATGGTGTATAAGGTGGTACTACCTTATATACAATCATTTCTTGATCACAAGAGCTCCCAAATCCATTTGAGAGATATTCTCCTCCACTTCTTGATCACAAGACCTCCCAAAGCCATTTGAGAGATATTCACCTCCACCATCCAGTTTGAGCACTTTGACCTTATGACCACTTTGCCTCTCAACCATGGACTTGAACTTCTTGAACACTTTAAGTACCTCATCTTTTCTCTTGATTAAGTATTTCCATAGCTTTCTACTATGACAAAATACCTATTGCGACAAAGTACCTATTGCTACCAATAGAATCTACTTGCATCGGCCCATACACATCTAAATACACCACCTCAAGGTGATTCTTACAACCTGCTTCCTTGCTGAATTTACCCTTATGTTGCTTCGCATGCACATATTCTTCACAAATTTCAACTGGTATGTTGATAAATGGCAGCCCCGTTACCATTATGTTCTTTTGCAAATCCTTGAGATCTCTAAAGTTGAGATGTCCAAGACGATAGTGCCACATCCACTTTTCACGACTTACTGCAGTAGCAAGACATATATGTTATATAACCTTCAACTCAACCTTGAAGGTTCTATTAGCATTCATATGCGCTTTAAAGACCAAAACTCCTTTGGCATCCATAATGCGCAATTCCTTATTTTTTATGTGAATCTTGTAACCCTTCACAATAAATTGGTCAATAATTATAAGGTTACATTTGATTCCTAGAATTTACAAGACACATTTGATAAAGGAATATGTTTAATGTTCCTTCTCGTGATCAAAACATCCCAAATCCCATCGGCCACTAGAGTTGTGTCATCCGTGAACTTTACTTTGTTCTTTATGGCACTATTAATTTTGACAAACCAATCTTTCCTCCCTGTCATATGAGTTGAAAAACCTGAGTCCGAATATCATTCCTTGCTGCATTGAACTCCTTTGATACTCATCATGGTGTCTTCCTCTTCATGCAGTCGAATAACTGTATCATTCAATCAGTCACAGCTTAAATTTTCAGAATTCTTTGAGTTACTCTTGTTATTGTCCCGCAGCTTATTGCTACTACATTCTCCTTCCATGATCATAACCAATAGTGTATTCTCTTCATCAAGTTTTTGTATTGCAACCTTGGCTTCATCCCCTTGAGATTCCTTCTTGTTCACATTGAACTTTTTTGCAAAATGATCAAACATTTGACACTTATAGCATTGTTCCTTTCTCATGTCAAACATATTCTTCTCACTTCTAAAGTTTCCTTGACCACCAATTTTGTTACAGTTTCTCTAACCTCTTTGACAATTCGAATTCTTTTAATTTTAGGACTCTCTTCCACACAAATTCTGAAAAATTTCCTTTGCTCTTCATGGGTCATTTTCCTTTCCATCTCTTGTCTTTCTCATTGAAGCGAGCTTGTAAAGCGATCTCCTTCTTTGCCTTATCATTATTTCTCTTCTCCATCATTTGCTCACGAGCCTCAAGAGAGATTTGTAGCTCCTCTTTACTCGTTGTCACAAGATTCTTTGATTCATCAATCACCACAACTACACTGTCAAATCTTGGTGTTAAAGAACGCAAGATTTTCGCGATAACGTATTTCTCCATAATAGTTTCTCTTCATGCCTTCACTTGATTTACCAACCAAATTATTCTTGTTGGGAAATCGTTGATTGTCTCCTTTTATTCCACTTGAATCAATTCAAGTTGACGTTTGTGAGTTTGTAACCTCACCACCTTCGTCTAGTCATCCCATGCAAAGGCCTTCTCTAAGATCTCCCACACTTGCATTGATGATTCTCAATCACCAACTTTATCAAAATTTCCGCCATTAACACATTATGGATCAAAAACAACGCCTTGAAATATTTATTTTTCTCTCCTTATGTGTTGCTTGTTGTGCTTCTGTTGCATCTTGGACAGAGGAGTAACATCATTCTTGATAACTTCAAAACATCTTGGTAGCCAAACAACACCTCTATTTGCTTGCACCATTTGTCATAATTCTTCACATCAAAATTCAAGTTGCACACTAGGTGTTTGTGGATCAGAACCTGGATCTTGATGTCAAATGTTGGACAATGAACCCTAAGATTGGTGAACAAACTTTGAATATGGATAGTGAAAAGGGAGAATTGAGAGAGAGAGAGAGAGAGAGAGAGAGAGAGTTGAGGGTGAGAAGTTATGATTGCATTCTTTTAGGATGAGAATGCATCATATACATTTATACAAAAATAATAGAATACAAAAAGTATGCATGTAACCGGTTACACCATTCGGTTAACCAGTTACACCTGACATTGAAATTAAATCCCCTTTAGTGGTAACCGGCTAATGCCACATGTTAACTGGTTACAACGACGAAAGCTTCACTTTTTCTGCCACTTGGATAAAGTGCTAACCTTGCTGAAACTGATTATCACTTCGTATTAACCGGTTACATTCCTTAAATTACTTGAATAACCTTCAACAAAATACAACGCCAATGGCAATGACAAACACATCTATTTTCAAAATTACTATGCCTAATTTCTATGATATTTTCTTTAATGTTGTAATTGTTGTATATGCATGTGTGTGTTCCATGTAAATGTAGTAAAGTGCAAAGATCGGTAAGTAGAGCCGCATGAGAGGCGTAATGGAAGAAAAAATCCATAAAAGTCTGTGAGACCTAAAACTCTCTAAAAGTCGATAGTGAACAGGGCACCGACCAATCTAATATTTCATGAGTCTTTGTAGGATCTGGGGTAACACCATTAATTGAAACAACATGGCATGAATAATCGACTCCAGAGACATCAAATACACATTTAGATAATTTCACAACAAAATGGTTTAAAGAAAGTAAATCTAAAATTAACTACAAATGAGGCATGTGATCAGTTAAGCAATGATTATAGATTAAAATTTTATTAAATAAAATTAAAACATATCGTCTTAACTAAGGTTGAAGAAAATCATTCCTAGCAGATTAAAAGGTACTATGAGCATTAGTTAAGTCAAATGACATTACCAAAAATTTATAATGTCTAACCAAAATTTGAAATGTTGTTTTATGAGTGTCCTATAATATAACTCAAAAATTTATAATGTCTAACCAAAATTTGAAATGTTGTTTTATGAGTGTCCTATAATATAACTCAAATTTGGTGGTAGCATGATCTTAAGTCAATCTAATTAAAATATATGTACAACCCAACTCATCAAAGATAGGAAGGAGGAAATAGTCATGTATTGTAACTGTATTAAGTGCACAATAGTCCACACATAAGTGCCAAGTATTATGCTTCTTACACTCTATTAACACAGGGGATGAGTAAGGACTATTTTTAGTCTTGATTATGTCCTATAGAAATATGTTATGAATGATTATGCTCATGGAATCTTTTTGGGAGTGAGGATAATTATAAGGCTTCACATTTATGGGGGAAGTGTTTGGAATAAAACATGTGGTTGTGATGAGGTCTAGTAGGAAGTAGACCATGTGGAGTTTGAAAAATAATAAGGTGATATTTGACAATGTTTGTAATTTCTTGGGGTAAGGAAGTGGGAAATAGTCTATTGTTTATATAGGAAGAGGTGTGGTATTTGGAAATATCTCTTGGGTAGGTATATAAAGCAGAAGGTGCATTGAAGAAATGAAGTCATGTGGAGTAGGTGGAAAATTTGAAGATAAGTTATGGATGTAGAAGAGGGTTGGGGATCACTTGTAATGGTTATGTCAGTATTATTATGATTGAAGGCTATTTTAGGTATGGAAAAAGTAGTTGATAATGGCTTAAGGGGTTTCAATCATTCCATTCTTAAGACTAAATCTGCTTCTTCAATGGGAAACAAGCATAATGAAATGAAAAATAAGTTATTTTGCAAAGTAATAGGAACTTAAGGGTAAAGTCTCAAACATTGTAGATAGAAAAGTTGGATTTGAGTTTGGTGGAAATTTTTAGTTGTCGAGCAATACGAGGTTGGAAAATATTGTTGAGAATTAAGTGTGAGGAAAAAGTTTCATATTGATTAGAAAATGGAAGATTGAACACTATATAAGTTAGAGAACCTACACACTTATCACATTAAGGTTTTAGGTGGATATGTGGTGTGTCTCTCACAAAGATGTGTCCAAAATAAAAATGCTCTCTCATTGATCCCTTCGAATCGCCCCAACAGTGGTATCAGAGTCTAATTTCGAGTGAAAGGACCGACTTACTTGTATTGAAACACTTCCCGTAGATGTAGGTAGAAGGTGTTTCGTTGAAGTGTCAACGATGATACAAGTGTATGTGGAATAGAGAGCTTCCACTTGAGGGGGAGCATTGTGAATAGACTCACACTTGTGGGGGAGTGTTGAGAATCAAGTGTGAGAAAGAAATCTCACATTGATTAGAAAAGAACAGATTGAACATTATATAAGTGAGAGAACCCACACACTTATCACCTTAGGGTATGTTTGGATTGATGGAATGAAATAGACAATAACAAATACACATAGACCATCAAGTAGACCAATTAGGAGTGTTGCCGAGACCAATTAGGACAATAACAAATAGACCATCAAGTAACCCCTTAAATTTCAAAGTTTTAGGAAAAAATTTCCCTATGAAAACTTGTGATGGTGGTTGAAAATAAGTTTCTTCAATTTTTGTCTCATTTTCAACTGCATTTGAAATCTCACGTGTCTTGAGTTTTTGTGGGATTACTATCCTCTAAGAGAAATTTTCCTACTATTGATCTTTTCACTCTTCCCGCTGATCAGAAATAGTGTCTTATTGGAAAGTGATTTGGGATTCTGCTTGTCTTAAGAGATGTGGTAGGTATAGTTTGTATTATGGTTATTGGAGAATGATGTATTGGTTTTTTATTATGGTTTTTGGAGTTAGAGGACCTTGAGGTTTGATTAAAGGGTTTGGTAAATTTAGGCTTTAAATCCTTCAACTCTTAGCCTTAACTAATTTGGCTAATCCCACAACTTTTGAAATAGATTAATGGTGTTAGTGAAAATTTCATCTGGTGGTAATCTCAATACTCTATTATCCAAATTTTCAAACTTGTCTTGGTATTCTTAGGTAAAATTAATTTATATCATCCAATAGTATTCCCTTTCATGTAAAATTAGTAGGGTTTGGTGATGAGGATACTATCATGGCATAAAATTGTTCAGTTGTGATGTGAGTGATGAAAATTTGGACCAACTTATCTTATAACAATTACACATATTAAAAATAAAAATGCTTATAATGGATTTCATATAAAATTTCAAAAGTTACTCATAGTGCGAAATGAGTAACCCTAAACACTAAAATCAGAGACAGAGCAGAAACATTGATAAAATCTGCAACATCTCACTTATTCAGCCACTAAACTACTCACTTATTCAGCCACTAAACTACGAAAACTAATAACTAACTAATTGATGATGCTTAATTTCTATAGTTATTAAAAACAATAAACTTCTTACATGTATAGTAAGATTATGTAAATTCCATCATTGTCTTTTCTTCACCATCCTATTTGACTAAGTTGTGTCAAAACAAAACTCTAAAATGTATCAAAATAAAGTTTTTGTTGTCTTTGTCTGCCACTGTTCTAAACTCTATACTTCTCTTCTTCTGTGTCTCTGAAACTGAATCACTTTTGAGTATTATTTTCAATCGGAAACTCGTCCGGGAGACGGTGTACTGTCGGGAAATGGTGTACTTCGTTGCTGCTTCCTTCAGAGGAATTGGTTTCGGGAGTCTTGGATATGTTATTCATCGCATAGTTCAGAACTTCAGCAGGCTGGTAACTGAATCGACCTTGAAAAAAAAATTCAGTTCGTAAGATAATAATAACAAAGGATGCTTAAACATAACGAGAAATTGAAATTGTAACAGACCATCTGGAACTCTTAATCCGTCTGCGGAAAAGCCTGTAATGGGAAAACCTCGTTGAGAAAACTGCAGCTGCTCAAGACTTCTCTGGTGATATTCAAAAGCTTGCATCTGTTCCATCCACTGTCCCCTCGTCAGCTGTTTACGTTTTCCGCGTTCTATTCGAACAGCGATAATGGGCCATTAGATTCACTAAGGTATAACTTGTTCTAAGTTAATAACCAAAAACAGTTAGGTTATAAACTATATATTATAACATACTTAAGTCAAATTCAGAATCCACATTTCTACAGTGGCGTGGACAACAAGGAAAGCGCTCCACTCTATCTTGATATCTCCTGCACCAAATACACACAAGTTATTAATACCTATGTAGCTCAGACACCTCAGGTGTGTCTATGTCGGTGTCGGTGTCAGGGTTGGTGTTGTGTGTTGTGTGTTGTGTTTCTCGTGTCTGTGCTTCGCAGATCAATACTTAAGTCAAGTTTCATTTTGCAACAAGAACAAATGAATCTCACCTTGTCCTCTCTCTGTAGGGTTTCACAAGCACCCGAGAGCCCCGAACAAAATGGGGATTTCCCTTTTCCAAGATATATTTAACGGTTTCGGGATGAGCAAATGTCACAAATCCAAACATTCTATTGTGCTGACATGGAATTCTAACATCGTCAACATGTCCAATTGTGCTGCAAGGAAAAATATGTAAAAACTTGATGGAGTTGTCCGAGACGAGTGTGATATAACTTAAGTGTCAGACCGTCACACAGGAAGAAGAAAAAAATGTAATAATTTACTTGAAATAGCTCGCAACATCTTCTTCTGTGAAAGTGCTATCAGCTGGAAAAGTCATATATAATTGTCGAGCAGCACTGATACTTTGAACTAAATCTCCGGTTTGAATGTCTTTCGGGACATCCTCCGCCAAAATAACCGCATGCTGTCCATGAGGCCTAAAAAAACAACATTAAAAAAAGTTCAAATTAGGGTACATATACATTAGAATACAAATGGGAAAATTTATTAAAAAATTTCACCTGTCGATTAGCCGAATACCGTTTAGCCGCTCAATAAGCTTTGTCAAACTATAACCAGACTTACCATGTCGCTGACTCTCAGTTAAATAGCCCTGAGCTTGCAAAGGCTTTTTATATGTCTCGAAGTATATTGTCGGCAGGGAAGCAATTGACATTGGATTACCTCTTTTCTGCTTAAGAAGCTCAATAATTTCAGACTCTATCTGAGCCAACGAACGCGGCGAAATAACTTGATCCTCGTAACAAGCATTATCGACATTTCCATGCATATGCATTTGAGAAGAGAAGCTCTCATGAGGACCATGACCATGAAAATATCGACAGTTATTTCCATTCCGACAGTAACCTTTACTGAAATAGTGACAGATCTTGACCGGAAACTCAGACGGGTTCGGATTCAAGAACCTTTTCGAAGATCTTCCGCCAAAATTGACAGCAGAAGAATCAAATCCGTTGTTGTAATCATTAACCAAACCACCTCTATGTCCGGTGTTCACATGATCTAAAGAATTCTCCAAACTCAACATCTGTGCTTGTCTCTGAAGTTCAGTCACAGAATCCAGATAACTCACTCCCATAAATTCTTGATTCACATTGCCAGCCGCAAACTGTGGATCATAATAGGTAGATTGAACCTGAAAGTTTTGTGGTGGTGGTGAAGACGGAGGGAAACCCGGAAAATAGGCTAAACCTTGGGAAGGAGCCACATTCTGCTGCGGAATTGAAGTCATGGCTGAATTTACGGCAAGTATTTGAATTCTGGTGCCAAGTACGACTTCAGCCATGATATGGTCCGGGCAAGATGCCAATCTAGCCATTTCGAGTTCACCATGATTTTGCATGAGAAGATAACCAACTATTTTTCGAGCATTCTCAGGATCAAATTTCAGAACTCTATCTAGTATAATTCTTGCGCTATCTAAAATATCCATAGCTCTTATCTTATCACACTGAAGAATGTAAACAAAACAAAACTTAGAATGTTGATAAAGCAAGCATTTAACATAAAAGAATTTGGAATTGAAACAATAATGTCTAATGATGAATGAAAATTGTAGACCTACTATACCCTAATATTTGACTATACTAAAAACCAAAAACACAGATTCTCATGAAGAAATCCAACAAAAACATCACATCATCACACAGATAATAATTTGAAAAATCATCACATCTAAAATAATTTGGAAAAATGAATAAACTGAATGAAATCAAAAGTGTCTTCGGTGTATGTGTCAAACACTGACATAGACAGTGACATACTTTTTTTCCGAGGTGTCTGGTGTCCAAGACTGACTCAGACTGACAAGGTCTTTTTTCCGGAGGTGTCCAGTGTCCAAGACTGACTCAGGCACTGACATGGACACATGTATTTTTTCGAGAGATGTCGGACCGGTGTCCGACACTGACTTTTTTCCAGAGGTGTTGGTGTCCAAGACTGACTCAGGCACTGACATGGACACATGTATTTTTTCAAGATAAGTATTCTTTCAAGATAAGTCAGTGTCCGACACTAACTCAGACTGACAAGGCATTTTTTCAGAGGTGTCTAGAAAATAACTTAAAATAACTTAGATGTTTTCTCTCAAAGCAAAATCACACCCACAACAACAACAAATCACTAATTTATTTTGCAATAACCTAGAGAGGAAGAAAGACGTATAAAAACTACTCAATTTTGCCATAGATTTTACTCATTTTTCAGTCATTACTCAAAATGGAAATAGCAGAAAATCACATGCTTTCTATCTAAGCAAAATCACACGCAACAACAAAAAATCCTGACAAACACTAAAAATCCTTATATAAAAAAAAAAGACAACACCAAACAAAACCGTCACAAACAAAAAAGAAACAACACAATCAACACTATCCTAGTAACATTTAAGATTAGAATCTAAAGGTACAATTTTTTTACAACACAAATAAAATTTGTTGAATTCCACAACAACCCTTTTTCATAATCAACAAATCAAACCAAAAAACACAACATACCTATCAAAAAAACTCAGAACAATGCTTCAAAAACCAACTTTTTTTTCTGTCTCTCTCACACACAAACCATGGTAACTCCCAAACCCCACTCACTACTTGACTGATAAGTGTGTGTGGACTATGAAGTGTGAAGTTTATTTTCGGTTTCGTTTATAAAGACTCAATTTTTATAAGAAAAAAATGTAGAGGTGTCAAAACAGTTAGAAAATTGAGCCAAAAAATTTTGCTAAATTTTCTCCAAAATTAAGTAACTGCTTGGAACTGCTCAGACACTGAAAAATAACCCATTTTTTGAACCCTCCTCAGAAGAAAAATAACCTCTTCGGCTGACACGTCATTCTCGGAAATTTTTACGTGTGCTTATCTGGTTTTTTTTTTTAAGGAATGTTTCTTAGGTTTTTATTTTGACCAAAATATATTTATATTAAATTTGACTGTTTTTTTTTATAATTGTACAATAGTTAATATTTGACCAGGAAATGTGCTTAAGTTTTTTTTTAAAGAAGGATATTATTTTAATTTTTTTTCAAAAAAAAATTGTTTGATTATGCTAAAGTTAGTAATTCATTTATATTAGGTAAAGTTTATTATTATATTACTCCCTTCTAAATTTTGACTAAATTATTTTTCTAGATAATTGTGACTAAAGTTTAATGTTTCCAATAAAAATATATGAAAATAAAATTGTTTAAAATAATTTGAATAAAAATTAAATAAAAAAATATGTCAAATTAAAAATAGATACAAAAATAAATATTAAATTTTTATTTAGTATTATTTGAATTTTGAGTCTATCTGACTTTTGATGTGTTCACAATTAAATTTTTTATAATTACAAAAATAATGTCTATTAATATAAAATAAAAATGGTGATTTAAGGGAAAGAACTTTATATATAAAAAGAGAGAGAAATAAAAAGATGGGGCCTTAAAGAATGTGGATATGAATCTTTAGTGATTTTGGGAAAAATCAAATGTTTAGGAGTGGGGACCAATGAAAGGAGGGAAAATGTAGACCTTGAAAAGAGGCTAAGGATTTGGTGAGTTGGAACGTTTCAATTTGTTTGAGAGGGAATAGAACACATAAAATTCACAAATAAAATAAGAACTATAGACTACTAGTAAAATAGTACTTACATCTTTGAAGAATTATAAACTACTAAAAAACGATGTGTCAATTTATTTTTTATTTTTTTAGAATTTATTATACGTGATGGTGTTTATAAAATCATGTTAAATATTTATATTAAGGTATAATTAGTCTCCAAGTCTAATAAGATAATTTTAAGTTTCGTTTTAGTTCTCTTAATAAAATATTAGTATAGTTTGATCCTGTAATATTAATTTTGTAACAATTTGATCTCGTAATATTAGTTTCGTTAACAATATTAGGCTCTTTCATTAGTTTAATTGAGAAAATGTTAGTTTTTGCCAACGTGACATGTCAACTGTGTAATGACTCAACATAAGGATCAAATTAAAACCTTATAATTATTTAAGGGATTAAATATAAAAAAATTAATCAAACCCTTTAATAAACATATGCAGCAGCAGAATCAACATTTTGGATTAAAACTCTTTAATAAACATATGCAGCAATAGAATCAACATTTTAGATTGATCGGCTCCTTTAATAAACCTATGCAGCAACATAATCAACATTTTGGATAACATTTAATAAATTGAACATTTTGGATTAATCATAATATTTAGGATTAACATAACATTTTAGATTAATAATAACATTTTGCTAAACAATCGCAGCAGAATCAACATATGCAGTTTCTTCACTCTTCTTAGCCAAAGTAACCCTCATTTTCTCCACCTTTTCTTCCTTGACAACACATCATATTCATGACAACGCATCAAAGCCTTCTCTTTCAATCACACACTAAAATCAAAACTGAAAAATAAAAAAATAAAAATCAGAAAATGAAATCAATTCAGAGAAAAAAATCTCCATAGATCTAAATTTCTAATTTTTAAATAACAAAATCAATGAAATGAAACACAAAAAAATTAAACAAAGGGAAATTCTACAGAAGTTATACGCCGAGTTGGATGAAGAAAGGGGAGCATCAGCCAGAGCAGTCATGGAAACATGGATATAATATTGCATCTACAAGAAAAGAAAGTTATGATTGAGATGGAGGCGAGTCAATTCAAGAGAATGACATAAGAGATGATAGAACACGCAGAATCAACATTTAAGGCTTTTCGAAGATAGAAAAATTGACATTGAAATGGCGGTGTAAGATGAGAACTCGATTATGTAGCGAAGAGTGTTTGGAATTTTGTATAAGAGAATATTTGGTTTGTAATAAGTTTTATGAATTCCGAAATGAGGTATTTATAGGCATGCATGTGTTGTTTCACAAGGTTGCGACGCTTGATGAAACAATACCTTTTAACCAAAAGTTGTCATGTTTCCAACCATTGTCTATTTTCATTCTGCAACATTTCACGAAGTGTTTCTTCTCTTCCACTTTTCTTGTCATTTTGGAACACGCCATTTGGATATTTAATTCTCATAAATTATTACACAGTCAGCATCCAATCACCCAGCCACCCATCACCCAGTCAGAATTGAGGGTAATAGGGGATGGTAAATTCTGGTTTTGGGTTTTATAAGGGGGTCTCTATTAAAAAAACTTAAAGATGGAAAACCAAATCACGCCCTAATGGCAGAGGGATTTATATAATTATCTCAATTTTTAATTATAGTTTATGTTGTTTTAATAGTTTGAAAGTTAAAAATATATCGATAATAAACATTTATTTATCATTATATGTGAAATCATTCTATTTAAAAAAATGATGTTTCTCTATTTTTTTTTGTCTCGATTCACTTTTATTAAGCCTTCCCCTCCAAACTTCTAAATAAAGACTAAAGAAAGAAAAATATTAAGAGGGAAAAAAACGCCATTAAATAATTGAAAAAGATTAAGATATATGTAAATGAAAGAAGATGAAAATGTATTAAACTAATTATTATAGCTTATAGTTGTTTAGTAGGGTAATTTTAAATTGGTTGTTTTTTCTTCTTAGAAAGTTGTAACTCGTTATTATGCAATTCTATTTATTTTTGTCAAGTAGTCGAGTAGTTTAAATTCACTTTTTTAAAGAGAAACAAATGGGATCTTGCACTTTCGAATATATGTTTTTATAACTGATGTATCTGCATAATTATCAACTAAGTTAGTTTAATGAGACGTTTTTAAAGTAATTTAAAGTAAACTAAATAATCTTAGCTAATTAATTGGTTTGATTATAATTAATGTGGATATCTAATATTTTCCACAAAATTTAAAATGTTTTTACTACATCTCTTTTTTTAGGTTTAAATATGTTTAAAGTCCCATTAAATATCTTAAATTTCATTTTTAATTCTTCAAAAAATTTATGAACCTCCTAATATTTTTCATCTATATTTTGTATCCCTCCGGCTAACATCCATTAACAAAAGTTAATGTGATATGGATATCATGTGACAATTTATCCCCATTTTATATTATTTATATTAATTAAATTTATAGCGACGAAGATTTTGTCACTAATATGAACATCATACAGAAATCCAAAAACTATAGTTAATTAGTAGCTAATGTGTAGGTAATCCTAACTAATTCAAACACAACATTATTAATCTAGACTTCCTTTTTTCATAATTTTTTGCAAGAAATTTTATCATATTATAAGAATCTCTCACAAATATTTAAATTTTGTTTTATTAGAAATGGTTTAATATAAATTTTTTAAACATCGATTTTTCATGAAACAAAAACAACGCAAACATTGACATATGATTGAATTTTATATTAATCTTTTGCAGGGACTTATATCATAATACATAAAAATGATCTGCAAATTTTCATGACATTTTGAATCAGTTTGAATTTATTTTGACTTTTCGATCGAAACACATACAAAATTGTTTTTTCAAGAGACGAAATGAGAAATTTAACCCTATTGGTTGTAAAAAACCTGACATTCTTTAAAAAAAAAATTCATCTTAGTGTATCAAATTATAAGGACATTTACTACAAAAATTTGTTTTATTTGACATGAGATGAGTTAAATAAGAATATTTTAAGTATCGATTTTCCATGAGACGAAAACAATGCAACATTGACATATGATTGAATTTTGAGTTAATGTTTTACAAGAAATTGAATAATAACGCATAAAAATGATTGGCAAAATTTCATAGTATTTCGAATAAATCTCGATCTAATTTGATTTTTCGATCAAAACATGTGATAAACTTTCTTGCAAGTTTCTTATTTATTTAATAAGAAATGCTACTTTATATATAGAAAAGATATTTGAAGAGGTATGAGCATATTCCATTGATAAGTACGTCATTAAAGTAGTATAAATACATCAGCATATTCCTTTCATACACGTCATTCATAATATTGACTTTCAACTTATCTAACAAGCTGACTTTGCTTCTTTATTTGATATAATACTTTTTGTCAACCGTCTTTAATCCTTCAAAAGTGGATCGCCAACTTAGCTTTTTTGAATTAATTCCTCAATTACTTGACTTAATCTCATTTACACGTTTATTTCAATTTGACTATTAAGCCATACCACAAGTGTTTTCGACTATATATATGCATGGTACTCTTACTTATAAACTTAATTAAGCTAATTTCATTTGGTCAAGATTATCATCATGAGGGTAAGTGAAATTTCATTGCATCGATCGTTGAATGTCGTTCTTTCTTTCTTCTTCTTTTTCTCTTAAAAACTTGACTTTACTTGCAGCAAAAGATTGTGATTGAGATACCACTTCATTCTGCAAAATGCAAGAAGAAAATATTAACCATATGCACCACTGCTGATGGTAAGTTCTGATTGTAATAACTTTGATGTTAAGTATTATTAGTGTTTAATTAAGTGATTATGTTTGTATAATAGGTGTTACATCGGTTAGTTTTGAAAGGGAAGGAAAAGATAGAGTTGTGATTAAAGGAGAAGATGTTGATGCAGCAAGAGTGACAGAATGTTTGAGAGAGAAAGTCACAAAGCATGCAAGACTAGTTACTGTGGCAAGGGATGATTAATCGTTATGTATAGTTTTGTTTGCAATATATGTGTTTAATATTCATATGTAGAAAATGTGAATGTTTCTTTGTTAGAATTATCATGTAAATGTATTCATGCATTGTTTGTATTATTTTTATTTGCTAAATTTTTCATTTTATTTAGGTTTAAATCTACAAATGGTCTCACAGATATCGAATTTTCATTTTTAAGCTTGTAAAATAAATTATTTGTATCCATTGCAAAAATATAATATTTTTATTTTTTTTTCTTATTTTTTTAGCTCCAATTAAATATATTTGTATATGATTTTAACCCTTTAAAATAAAAACAAAAGTAATATTACAGATAATTTAATATATAAAAAATGCAGGAATTAAAACAAAATACACTAACTAAAGACCAAAATAAATGATATATTACCAAGTTCAAACAAAAAAAAATATAGTTTATAAATTAAATCAAATTCAAATGATATATTTTTCAAAAAAACTGATATATTTACAAATATGATCACACTAAAATTCACCGTATTTCTGACTCCGATTTCACATGCATTCTTAGCTTTTATTGTTGTTTTGCTTTGTTATTGCTTTGTTTTCTTATGTTTTCAGGTTTTTATAATAATCGGAGCTGGAATCGGGAAAAGGAGCGAAAAAGGAGTGAAAACGGACGAAAACCTAGAAATTCAGCGTTTTGCACTTACGGCACCCACCGTGGCGGGCGCCATGGGGTTAGCCATGACGTGGCCACGTCTCAAGACCACTCCTCAACCTCCAGGACCCACGATCCCCACTTTCTCATCCCCTGTAGGGACCATGGCGGGCGCCATAGGCCTGTGGCGGGCGCCACAAGGCCAAATCCAGTAACCTCCACTTTTTAGTGGAGGGGCATCCCAGTCATTTCATGCTTTCAGTTTTCCTATAAATAGGACCTTAGATTTTCGTTTTTCATCATCCAGAATTAGAATTCTCTAGGCATATATCAGTTATAAAGCAGTTGCCATTCCACATCGGGGTGCCTCTGCAATCGAGTGATCGAGTCTGTAATCTGTCTGTGGTTCGAGTTTTGGAGCACTCTGGAGGAAGTTAATCCTGCCGCCATTTTAATTCAAGTTCGTACTTTACTTTTATTTACTTCTCGCATTGCTTTACTTTGTTTATTCCCCGCACTCGCACTTTACTTTGTTTATTTCCCGCACTCGCACATTTACTTTGTTTATTTCCCGCACTCGCACATTTACTTTGTTTATTTCCCGCACTCGCACATTTACTTTGTTTATTTCCCGCACTCGCACTTTACTTTGTTTATTATCCGCACTCGCTTTAAATTCATTTACTTTCCGCACTCGCACTAAATTACTTTTATGAAAAACTATAAAAAGAATCTTTACTTTATCATGTCTAACTAATACCATAAAGGTTAGAATGTAAGGATCGTAATTAAACCAGTAATCAGTATAATTGTTCGTGGAAACACCTAAGGGCTATTTTATCTTTCAATTCAAGTAATTGTTTTTAACTATTTCAAAAACAGCCAAAAGCGCTTTGTATAGTTCATTAGGAGATTTTAGATTAAAAAGAAAAGAGATTTTAAAACGATTTTCGGACGCGTTAGGAAGTTTAAACTCTGGTTCGCAAGAACCTCTTTTTGCTAAGAAGTCCAGGTTAAAATACTTTTCAACTTAGTTAAGATACTATATTTCTTAAAAATAGGTTTACTACTCTAACGCAGTGCGCACCTTTTTATCCGTGACAATAGGAGGGGTTGATTAGAGAGTACAACTCGGTTCTGAATACGCGAAAGCGACAGTTCCTGTTAAATTAGTTCTTTTCAAAGGAGAAAACATTGCCCATAAGTAGTTCCATTAACAAATACTGGATTATCATTGATTACGTGAATTACATTCGAACCTGTCTTTATTTATTATTTAAAATTATAATTTTATTTACCATTGCACCCTTATTAAAACCCTTAAAAATAGTTGCCTTAGATACACACCATAACAACAGGTACGATAGATTGACACTTGGTCTCTGTGGATTCGATAATCTTTTATATTACTTTGACGTGATTCGTACACTTGCGAAAAACACGCATCAAAATACTAAAATTATTTTTAACCCTTTATATCATGTGTATGTATTCCTTTTGATGCTTATTAAAAAGTGTTAATTTATTTTAAATATACATATAATTTAAATAGATTATGACTGTAGGATATAGTTCTGAACCAAATTCAAATGTACTAAATAAAAAATTCCTAAATAAACTTAATGTCATTTTCATAATGAAAATGGATTTGCTTGAACAAGACACTTCAATCAAATACAGTCAACTATGTGTAGCAAGACATCTTATTATCAAAAAAAAAATATATATATATATATATATATATATATATATATATATATATATATATATATATATATATATATATATATATATATATATATATATATATATATATCAATCAAATACAGTCAACTATGTGTAGCAAGACATCTTATTATCAAAAAAAAATATATATATATATATATATATATATATATATATATATATATATATATATATATATATATATATATATATATATTAATTATATGACCACCTAATGGTAAGTTTTGGATTTGCTCCATGAAGTATATTTTTTTTAATGTCCCCTTATAAAACAAAGAATGAATTTTTACCCCACCCTATCACTTGTTTTGGGTGATTTGGCATTGTAGTATGTGTGGCAAGATCTGATATATGTGGCAAGAGGAGTTGTATGTGGCTTTTGGTTTCAAGAGACCCATATAAATTTTTGTTTTCCCCCGTGAAATTAGAGTTTCATTTTAACAAGTTCAAAATTGAATAAGACGCGTCTGAAGGTAGAAGAAGCACCATGGGCGAAAAAGGCGAAGCTCTGGTCGAATCTTTTCAAGTTAGTAACGATTTCTTGCTCTTTTAGTTCAATCATGCACGCTTTGTTGTTTTCTTCCTCACATTCAGTATTTATTATCAGAAGAGTGAATTGTTTAACGTCGTATTTTGTCATGAAGGAGAGTTTGTAATGCTTAGTGATTGAGAGATAATTTGCAGGGGTGGTGTTTCTACATTGATTTCTGGGGAACACATAGATAAGTTTACTATTTCTCATATTCACAACATAGTTAACGGGTGGGGTTACAAAGTAGGGTCGTATCGATTGTGGACCAAAATAACCGACATAGATCCTGATTTTTTCCAGATTTGATGAGGATGCTTATGATTTCGCTGTTTATGCATGTGTTACGCAAGTTGATGGGGAAATGTGTGTCAAACACGATGCAATTGGAAGTAGAAGAAGTCCTAGGTGTATCAATGAATAGGTTGTTGGGGAAATTTCTGAGTTAGATGTTAGTGATGAAGAGGTCGTTGAAGGGTTGTACGATAGTGATGTTGAAAGGAAGATTGTTATTACTGATGAATTTGATGATATTGATGTAACCATACCACTTAATCAGGGTCCAACTATAGCAGGGTTGTTAACTTCTTCAAGTAAGAAAATAGGTGATAATGATGATGATAAGTATGTTATTAGTGAATAGCTATTGAGATCTGATCCTGATAACTTAGGAGATGAAAAAAGGCATATGTTTGATAAGTTTAAGAAAGAGCAATTAAATAAGAATTTTAAGTTTTAGTGGGGTATGGAGTTCAATTCCCTAGATGACTTTAGGGAGGCTATTCGTGAGTGGACTATTTTAAATGGGAGGAAAATAACATTTGTGAAAAATGAGGGATATAGAGTGAGGGTTGAATGCAAAAAAAAATGTGATTTTTTAATGCTTTATTCCAAGGTGGTCTATAAGCACATATATGTCATTAAGACTAAAAAAGACACGCACACATGTGCTAGACTTTTGGACAATAAAACTGCAAATTCTAGGTGGGTGGCAAAGGTTGTGGTAAAGAAAATGCAAACTTTTGATAAAGTGAGGATCTGTGATATTATCCAAGATATGAGGAAAAACTATTCAGTGGGTATAATTGTGGCAAAGGCATGAAAAGCTAAGTTGATTGCAAGAAAAATCATAAAAGATGATGCATATACTCAAGCTGATATAAATGTTGCAGATGTACCAACTGAGGTTGCACATGTTATTTATGTACCAACTGAGATTGCACATGTTGCTGATGTACCAACTGATATTGCAGATGTTATAAGTGTGCCAACTACTGCAACTCAAACTGAAGCTTCATTGTTTAGGGACATCATTGATGATATGATATCAAGCCTACCAGACATAAATTCAAGTGTCAAAACAACAAGTATAAGCTCAACAAGTACCATCAACTAGGGCAAGGTTAAAGTGAAACAAGAATCCAAACCATTGAGAAAGAGATCGAGCGAGAGAATTAAGGAGAATTGGTTTTAAAAAACCAAAACCATGCACATGTCCTGGTTCTGACCCAAATCAACCATTGTGTTTGACTGGATAAGAAGGAAATGCCTCACAAGTAGCAAAAAAGGCTCCAAAGAAAGCTACAAAAAGACTCCAAAGAAGAAATCAATTAAGGATCTATTATTTGCAACTTAGTCTTGTTTCTGATATGCACAAGTTTGGTGTTTTTTTGTAATGTTTTCTGACAAAAATCTTGTAATGTTTTGTGACAGCAGTCTTTAAAATATGTAATGACTTTGAATTATGCATATTTTTGGTGCAATTATGTAAGACTGAATTATGCACATCTTTGGTGTTGTTATCAGATGAATGGTTTTGGTTACTTTTATTGCTTATACTGCTAACCATTTTGAAATATGCACATTTTGTAATGTTTTATGACAAAAACATAACTTAACTTTTTCAATTGAACAAAACATAACTTCAAAATACATAGAGTTTTACAATACTGCTATCTTGAACCAACTAAAAAACATAATTTCAGAAAATTACAACTATTACATAAAGTTATACAACACATCAACAATGAAACAAAACAAAACAATTGCTATCTTGAAATTCATATTAATCATTCTCTGAGCTTCAAGCTTCATCTTCAACTTGTCCATTTTCTTTGTCATTGTTTCAAAATTCCTTTCTAGTATCTCACATTTCTTACAAAATGGTTGAATAACACTATTCTCTTTGATTTAGTCTCCAATTTCATCATCCCATAAGAATAATTCACAGTCATTCCCAGTCTACAATCAACATTTACACAATTGTTAGCATTAACAAAAATCAAAACTTGCTAGCAAAATTTACCAAATAATCTACAAACAAACTTACCCCAGCATTGCGACATTTCCAGAACTTTCGTTTGCGATTTTGAACCGTGTTAGATACTTACATCTTCATTGCTCTATCACACCCATATTTGGGTAAACCTCTATATGATACTGAATTCAAGCTACTTCCACAAGACATGATTCCGAAAATGGATTTTGCAATAATAATGGGAGAACAACGAAGAAGAAAAACGCAGAAGAAAGGGGAAGAAGAAAGGGGGAGAAAAACACAGAAAAAAGGGGAAGAAGAAAGGGGTGCAAAAAACCCTAGAAGAAAATTCTTTCAATAATATAAATTTGGGTTAGCTATATAAACCCCCTGCCATTAGGGCGAGGTTTGGTATTTCCTCCCTGGAGTTTTTTTTATAGAACCCCCTTATAAAATCCAAAATCAGATTTTACTACACCCTTTTACCACACATGTTAATTGGGTCAAAGTTAATTGTTGATTGTGCAATACAATTCATCCTCTTCAACACACAACACTTCACCCCCTTCAAACTCAATGCTTCCAATACTTAGAAAGAGAGTCTGCAAGCGAAGGAAGATGTAATTGTCATGATTTGTGACACTTCACCCCCTTCAAACTCAATGCTTCTAATACTGAGAACGACAAGAGAAGGAATATGTGACTGTCATAATTTGTGAGTTTTGTTTTGTTCTCTACAACAAATTCTCCTTGTTAAAGATCTTATATTTTCTAAAATTTAAGAAGCTTTATATTGGCTCCATCTGGAAATATTTTTTTAATAAATTTGTTGTGTTCAATCATTCATCCCTTTTATTGAATCATATGGCAATAAAACATAACCTCTACATTTTCTTCCAACACTATGTGTTGTTTTTTCTTATTAACTAAATTTCACCAACACACCAAACTTGCATCAGAGAGAATAAGAAGAAGAGATACAATTGAATTTCTGGGTACCGACTGAATTTCCAAATCAAACCCACTTGCAACCTAGATTTCTGGGTAGCGAAAAAACAAGTTAAAGTTTTCGATTTTGCTTACCGAAACGAAATTGGAGGAATTTGATGAAACTACAATTGATGGAATTGGGAAAGGGAAATGGTTTAGAGAAAGGAGAACATGGGTTTTTAGTTTTCAAATTTGCTTACCAAAACTGCAATTGTGTTATTGTTGCCTCTCGCACACGGCTGAGTTATGCTATTGTTGGTTGTCGCCGTCTCTGTTTCACGCTGTTTTATCTCTTCGCGGAACCAATCTCTTCGTTTAAGTGGCTGGATCTGTCTTCCTCTAAGATTTTTTATCCTTGTTGTGGTTAGGATTTGTGGTTTGTTGTGATGGGTGCGGCAAAGAGGACAGTAAAAGTGAGGTGTTTTAGTTCTGAGATGGGGAAGTTGATGGGAATGATGAGGGTTAGTGTTTAAGCGATGAAGGTTTTGGTTACAGTGCAGTCAACAGAAAAGAAGGAGGGTTGAAGAAAAAGAAGGAAAGGTGAAGTGTCAATAACTCAGCCTAGGTTTTGTGACGTGGAAGCCACATAATCAATTAATACACATCCAATCAGCATGTGTGATAAAAGAATGTAGTAAAATCTGATTTTGAGTTTTATAAAAAAGTTCTATAAAAAAAAACTTTAGAGGAAAATACCAAATATCGTCCTAATGACAGAGGGATTTATATAATTAACCCTATAAATTTATTTGAACACAAAAACCACATAGATCAGATCTTGCCACATATAATATGTCAAGTAATCCAAAAAGGTGATAGGGTGTGGTAAAAAATCATTCTTTGTTGTTTTATAAGGGGGCATTCAAAAAAAACTTCAAAAGGACAAACCCAAAACTCGTCCTAATGGTAAGAGATCGTATAATTAACCCAAAAATAAATATTTTACTTCTAGCTCTTCTTAATTTCTCAAGCTTTCTCACCCAAATGTTCATTTTTTTTTTCTTTGTTGGAGAGAAAATGTAGCATGATACATAGATTTATGTAGAAAATATGACATCATTGTTTGGACTTTCAAGCCTTCAAAAAGACTTGTGTTGGCATAGAACCCTCTGTCATGGAAAGGTTCTATATTGGTTCTTTCTTTTTTTTATTCAAAAGAACAATGGTTCTCATTTTGTACACTTATCTCAAGTTTATCATCTAATACAATACAAAAATGGCACAAAAGCATGCCAATGAGAAAGAACATAAAAATATTTTAAAAAATTGAAGTCAAAATACTCGTTAATTCCTATGAGAATTTTCCTGATCAACTACATATTCATTAGAAATGTCTTCCTCTCGTCTCTTTGGAAATCCATATCCATCATATTCCGCTTCATCTTCAGATTCCTCGCCAGTGTTCCATTTTCTTTTTACAATTTTTGGGAACATTCGTGTTACTTCTTTCGTCTCCAACATCTCGTCGCCATTATTAAGTCTTTCAAACCGAACAGCGCTCACCTTTCGTGCATTTCCTGCTAGTATCTGCATCAAAGAGAAGAGGTGCTAGATTCAGTTTTGTTATTCACAGATTTTGCATAAAGACAAAAAAATTGACTTGAATTCTTATAAATAATAAACTACCCAAAGGAACAATATTTGATAGCAACAAAGTGATTACCTCGAGTTTGAAAATATGTTTCTTCTCTTTCGGTTCCTGATGATCACCATTGGAATCATCGTCATCATCTTCATCGTCCCTTTCAAGAACTATCTTGATGGTCTCTCCTGTCCTAGGAATATATCCAAAGGCTTCACATACAAAGCCAGATACTGTCTCATATTGGTGACCCTGAAAAAATAGAAGTAACTATAGTGTTACAAGGCCCATAAATCTAAAACAGATTTCAAGAAATCCAATAGTAAAAAATGTGTCTAAATAGAAATGTGGTGAACCTCTGGCATCTTGATGGTCAAATCTTCAGAGAGTTGATCAATGGATGTGTTAGCATCAACATCAAACACACCCTCAGCTCGCATTACTATGTAACCAGTTTTTTTCTGTATTTCTTCCTGTAGAATTGCAGCAAAAGAATGTAAAAAGGTTCTTTAAAGAAAATTTGGAGCTTAAAAGCAGCAAATAGATGTAGTCACCAAAAATCAAACGCAAGTATACATTAAAAAATATATTTCGTTTAAATTTGATTTTTTATCAATCAGATACAAGTATACAGAAATATTGTTGGGGAAAAGAAGTGACTGTTAAGAGGATACCCAACTTTTTGGGGATAAGCAGAATATAGACAGATGCAATACATGGTCTTGATTCAGTAATTTGTAAATAAATTTGATTTTGAAAATGTAAAGATTAGGCATAAGTATTTGTAATGAGATTTACCTTAGAGTCATTTTCATCAAAGATTTCACCAACAATTTCTTCAACAACGTCTTCAAGTGTTACAAGCTGTTAAATGGCAAGATATGTAAGCCATAAATACTCGTTGATTCAAAAATCATCATATCGTCAAAGTTGTTAGACTTTATTGGAGGGATCAGGAAGAAGTAAACATTTCTCAATTTAGCTATTAAAAAAAAGGATTTAGTAAATGCAGCAAGCATGTGGAAGGTTGTGCCATAAAATCATTGGAAAAAAGGATGGGGGAAATTATCATTACATCGGTAGCACCGGCACCTCTAATGAAAGATGCATCCATGTCAATGTCGGTGTCTGAAACCGACACTTGTGATTACGTTTAGTTTTTTTTTTTTTTTAAATTATTACCGATAGTAACATAGTAATGCGAATCACAAACTGAAAGATGCATATTATATGAAACAAACTGATCTGAGATGGTTGTATTCACGTACGGTAAGCACATACCCCAACAGTCCCACCATACTCGTTAAGAACGACAGCCATGTGAACCTTCCTGATTCGAAATTCTCTAAGAAGATTCCAAACAGACATTGAATCTGCAAAGGAAGTAACAATAATTTATTCATTCAGTATTCTGTATCAAGTTCAAACAGATACAAATGTGTTCCTAGCTCAAACAATTCAACCAGTTTAACAATTCAATTTCTATGTGTTAAGATAAAGTTAAGTTACCAGGTACAAAATATGCAGGCTTGTGAGCCATATCTCCAACTGTTATACTTTCTAGAGTCTCACCCTTCAAAATCAAACAGATTATAATTCTGCAAACTGTTAGATTGGATTAACAGGTAAAGCACTTATAACTTGTAACCAATAATAGTAGTTAAAATCTTCCAACCTTTTGAACATAATCGAGTAGATCCATCGCATATGCTATACCCATAATATTATCAACACGTTGCTCAAAAACAGGTACCCTAGAAAACATGTCAAGATACAGTTAGCACCGGGAAAATTTATCGCTTTGAATTTGAACTAGGAAATGAAATACCTTGAGTATTGATGTGTGACCCACAAGTGATGAAAATCTACAAGGCTTGAACTTGCATCGATTGCGACAACATCAACAAGAGGTGTCATAACCTCTCTGACATGTGTGTCTTTTATCTCCAACACATTTTCAATCATATCCTATAATATATATTCAGGACACTTGTCAGTAAAGAAACATATGAAAACAGATTAAACACTCTGAAATAATAAAGGGTTTTTAGTAAGTGTAGTAAAGAATAACACTAAAATGTTATTACAAAAAAAAAAAAAAAAAACTTTTCCACACTAACAAAAATTTACTAGTATTTTTCACATGAAATTTCAGGTCCCATTTTATTAAAAATATATATATATATATATATATATATATATATATATATATATATTGTTCTTCCTCTTACTAATAAATTTTATTTCTACAAAGGAGAAAAGAGGGCAGAAAATTTTGAAAACAAATATGCAATGAAATTACTAGAATTACACCCGATATACATTACCTGTTCTTCCTCTTCTATTGCCCCACTTAATTCTGCACCCCTCAGCATCAGTTTTAGTTCCTCTTCAGTTACATATGGCTCACTGAAATAAAATATATTGGCTTTAGTGTTGAATGCAATAAAAAGAAATGAATGAGAAGAACCCAAGATCATTGCTTCAACAAATGGATGCAACTTCCCAGACGAGTATTATCAACATATTCAAAATAAAACAAAAGCCTTTTTTTAAGGTTTTCACTAGGGGGAGTTGACAGTATGAATAATGTTATTGAGACAATATAAATCCAGATCACAACTAGTTTTCTTTAGTTTAGCTCTAATGCTTACCATCAGACTATCATACACCTGGCCAACCCTCTTTATCACTGCTTTTACAACTCTTCTATCCATATGCTCAAACCACCTAAGACAAGAAACTGCTACCTTTTCTACGATAGAATTTACCCAAATTTCCTCTCTAGCGATTTCATTTCTAATACATTGAGTCTTTTGTAATCACTTATCCATGGTGTTGTCGATTCTGGATCGCAGGAAATTGTGGTTTGCTTAAATTTCGCTACACTACAAAGCTATAGCACCGCTATATTTTGACAACACTTTGTAATCACTTATTCATCTATGTAGTGAACTTACTCTTTCTATACTCTATCTATTGCTCAACTTCCAGTCCAATACAATATTGAATATTGTAGGTATAGATAATGCAGTTAAGATTCCAGTTTAGTTTGAGAGAGGTATTTTTTCCCATCACAGTTAAGATTCATGTGCTTCCAATGTTTGCCTCAATATCAATACTCTGTGAAACATCTTACAAATATCAGAACACTGTCTATAATAGTAATGGTTGTGTATCCACTCTTTAACCTATGAGCTTAACACACAAAGGTGGCAAACAATGCTTTCTATTTCAAACAAAGGTTCAAAAATACAGAGAGAAAAAAGCCACTCCCTTGTATCACGTGATTTGGTCAAATTATAAACCCAATAACCATTACCAACAACTATATAGCAGCTACCACATACAAAACCCTAGTGATCAGTTAAGTAACTTCATTTCTCCATTTAACCAATCACTTTATCACACTTATAAAAAATAAATAAATAAACCTTAGAAAATGCAGTTATCACGGTGCAGTGAGAAAAAAATATGCCATCCCTATGATGAAGGAGATAAGATTTACATCACAAATAAGAAGCAGATTTCACTACACACGTAAACAAGTAAAAACAATGAACAAATTTACAAGAAGTGAAGATTAATCAATGGCTATCTTTTAAGCATACCTACTTCCTTTTAAGCCAAGCAATTTAAGCATCCCCATTGAAAGAAAGGTAACAATCCTTCCAACAGGATACAGTACCAGAGAAAGCCATGCCACTGGCCTGACCTAGAGCATTAGAATTAATATTTGTTACTAAATGAAGTTGAAGAAGAAATGTCATGGTGTGCAAAATAAACAAAAATACTTAATCAGGACATTTCTATTTTCACAATAAATTTAAAACTTACCACAAACCGAGCCACCTCTGTGGCATTGTGAACCGCAATGCTTTTTGGAGTTATTTCAGTGAGAAGCAAAATAGCAACCTTGTTTGTGTACAGAGAGAAGAGAAATCAGATATTATGAGAAACAACTCTATGACATCCGTACCAACTTGCAACCTATATTATACTTACGAGAGGTGAGAAGAAACACAAACTTATGAAATTAAAATACATGGAATCCCGGTTTATTTACCAGAAATAGTTCATTATCGGAAAGAACAAATAAACAGATGCTGAAGCATCCATGAGAATTAAAATGATAAACAAACATGCTCCGTTTGAAGCCCAAAGAATTTGTAACTTCCATCCACCAAACCAAGTTCAGATGAGTGGTACTAGCAATGACATTTTTGGAGACATATAGATCATAAAAGAGGTTGCGGACAAAAAGTCTATGGGTCAAGAAGAAACCCTCAGGGTAATGTTTTGTAATCAATCTGATGCAAACATTCTGTTTGAAAAGATACTTTATACTAAATACTATAAAAAAAATAAAAAATAAAAAACTAAATAAAATTTAAAACAGGATACTTAACTTGAGGAGTAACATGCATACTAAAATGGTGCCTAAACTGCTGACATGTGGATAGCTTTTAAATGTATAAATTCAAATATCAGATTACATCAACCCCGTTTTTCCTATCCACTCAAAGATTAGCTCGGGCACCTTTTTCACAAATTGGTGATAAAGCTAACAAGCTTTATATGTCAAATTCTGGTTCCCGTCACATCAGGAGTTTGCAAGTTTAACGGTCAGCATGTTGATATACTGAAAGATTCAAGGTTTGAAATGAATAACAATCAAGTTGCCTAGTGAATCTGAGTTTTGGATGATCAAATATATGAATCAATCATTTAAGCATGTTTTGATGTCTTGTTATTAATATCCAAGTAAGAAAAAGAAAACATACAGTCATCACTCCTGTTGCTGCACTAACACCAGCTTCACCAAATGCTGCAGTTGCAGCTTCTGTGACCAGAGCAGTCGCTGCAATATTTACCACACTGCACACAACTTATTGACATGAGAAACTACTATAATCAAGTTGAAGAAAATGATATTATTTAATTAAAAAACCAATTAAAGAACAATACGTTGTGCCGATAAGTATGGTCGTTAGGAATCGAGTAACATCACTTCGGAGTAGTCTGAAGACGCCATTTTCAGTCTCTTTTTCAGCCAACTCACGAACCTTAAAAATTTCCAACAGTAATCAGAAATCAAAGCTTTAAACAAAAACTCAACCATACTAAGCAAAGGGAATTGCATATCTAACGTACAGAAATGCATACATATCGAAGGAACGATAAAAAAATAAAAAATAAAAAAAACTAGGAAAATGCACTAATATAGGCATTGATGCTTCAATCAGAGAAATTTATTTTTTTTGCCAACAAATAGGCAAGTTGCTGCAAGCTTAACAGTAAGGAGCACGATTTTACAAATTGGTGATTCTCCAGTCACAATTTTACAACCAAATTATGATGTTTCGTCTTTCAGTGTTGACATGATCCAAGTTACTAAAGCAAGACAATGCACAAACATATGTATACAACGCAAACTATGTCAGATAGTGTTGTATTAAAAATGTAGGGTATAGCTAAATTTAATGTCCCGATAACATTAAGTTTCCAAGTATTTTAGATTGTCTCTTAGATTAGTTTTCTAATTAGTTATGTTTATAATTTGTTTCCTGATTTTCCTATTTGTTTAGGATTATGAGTCTTACATCCCTATCGATAGGGATTTGATGTTTAGTCTTTTGTATGAAATCAGTGTCAAATTAATTATCAAGTATCAGTTATTATCTATACTATTCAAGGCTCTTATTATTTCTCTCTTTTCATTTTAAACCCACCACTTCAACAAAACCAAAGAATTTTGATATCTCAAACAGTTAGATAGGGGATGAGTTTCTGTTAGTATGATCTCATCCAAAATACAAACTACATCACTTCAAAGATGAGATACTTTCAGCCGTCAGAAATAAAAATAAATTTCCCTATCAGCAATGTTACCAAATCATCATGAATTATGATTCTATTTCCACAAAACTCGCCTCCAAAACTCAATCCAGCCCTGACAACAATCATTTAACCAACTACACTATATTCAGCAGATTTACACTGAACAATGCCGGGATATGATTTTAAAAAGAACATGTTCCTATTTTTCTAAACAAAGCTCCTACTTTTATAGAACTTACATATAAAAATAATCACTCTCTAATAAAGGGAAAAAACAAACATGATACCTTCCAAGGCCAGAGTGTAGTAATTGATGTTTCCGCCAGAGAGAAAAACGCAGAAAGACCCAAAAGCAAAGCCAATAACAACCCTTGCTCCTTAAACAAACGAAGAACTTGCAAAACAGTTGGCCAAGTACTCTTAAGCAAAAGTATGCTCTTCCCAATAACACCATATCCAGCTTCCACCACACCTTCCGCAGCGAAAACCTGCGGACATCCAAACACCAACACCCCACAAACAGCAGCCGCCAAAACAATCCCTCTCTTCACCAAAAACTCATCTATGAACTTCAAATTAGCATTAAAATTGGAAACAACATTAACATTTTTCTCTCGCAAACAATCACTATCACTACCAATACACTTCGTCTTCAAGCTGGTTCCACCAACTAGCTTGAAATTGTTTACATAACTTGAACTCTTAAACGGACCAACACAATTTGACACAATAGGAAATAGGTATCTACTGTTTGTACCCAAAACCTTCATTGGGATTCTCTTTGTGCGAGGGTAAGACAAGTTGAAACCCGAACTGAAGACATGGTGACCCAAAACCGAAGATTCGAAAGCCATTGCTAGAACAGTAAAATCATAACACTACGCAAATTCAAAACGAGTTGTAACTTTTTTTGGTGATGAAATTGAATAAGCGATGCAACCGAGGAAGGTGAAAACGAAGAAAAAATGTGTATATACAGTGAATAAATAGAAAGATTTTTGGTTCAAAAGGGAAATAGGGAAATTAGGGTTTGAGATTGAAGAGAATGGGGGACGGGGAGGAGAGTTGGACTTAGAGAGACCACGCCACTTGGTTTGGTTGGCAGATGCTCTGTTTGTAATTTGTCACCAAAACCGTATAGGTGGGATTGGGATACATTTCTGCTATAGATAGAATATTCCTTCATCAAAACTTTAAGATAATTAATTGATAAAGATCATACTCTTATTAAATTTATTTACTATTGATATTATTTTACAAAAATTGATTTCTAAATAAATTTATATTTTCATCATTATATTAAGTTGTTTGGAGAATGTTTGTCAAAATAGACTTGCAAGTCTATAAATTTTTTGAATTTTGATTCTTTTAAACCCAAAAAAAGTTCAAACACCTCAAAATATTTTATTTTATTAAATAAGCTTTTTATTGGCTTTTAACGAAATTAGAAAGTCTCTCTCTTAGTCTCTTGTTTCAGTAAAGTTTTTTCCTCTTTTCATCGACGTTGTGCGTTTGTTTTGTGTTATTTTCTTCTTGTTCTTTTTCGTAAATCAATCCTTCTTAATCTGAAAATGCCTAGGAGCAATTTCAGGGATCCTAGCCCACAACCGAAACGATCCTACATGGTATCCCCATCCACTGACTATGTTGTTAATATGTAAAGTGGTAAATCTATCTAAGTGTTCCCCAGAAACTAGAGTAGAAACACCACCCCTATATATTGTTTCGCCGGCACTGTGCTTCACAAACTCACCTCCATGTCGAAACACCACATTAAACAATAGTTTTTTTTTCTGAAAATAGAAACAGAAGAAGATGAAGATGCCGGAAAAAAAACTACCTAACATCATCAACATTGCTAAACAAACCTGTAAATCCGTTGCGTCGTCTTCTTCCTTGCGTTCTTCCTTGCGTGAATCATTGCGTTCTCCCATGGAGTCACTTCGTCTTCCTGCTTCAAAACCTCTGAGATTGGGAACCCTAAATCACGGGGGGGGAATTTCAAATAGTATACCAAGGTTTCACAATTGTCCAGTCACACCCCATAGCCCAGTCATCCTTGTCCACATCAGCAAGGCAGTAAAAGGGGGTGGTACAATCTGAGTTTTCATTTTATAAGGGGGCGTCTATAAAAAAAAATCTTAAAGGGGGTAAAACCAAAACCCGCCCTAATGACAGGGGGGTTTTATATATTTATCCCAATATTTTATTATATATTTCACTTGGATGTTTCTTTTGTATATTCTCTCGCGTAAAGATGATGACTAGATAATTGTAGATCCTAATGAAGAAAATGTGCAAACTGAAGTTAATGTTAAGAAAGATGATGTTATTGTTAACTGTTGTGGAAGTTGGTGTTGTTATTACTAATGTTGTTCAAAGTGGTGGCGGTGGTGGCGGTGGTGGTTGTTAAGGACGATTCGAGGGGGTTAACAAGAAAGCATTTTTACTTAGGACACATTTTTTATGAGAGACACACCACATATCCACCTAAAACCTTAAGGTGATAGATGTGTAGATTATCTCACTTATATAGTATTCAATCTTCCTTTTTCTAATCAATGTGTGACTTCTTCCTCACACTCGATTCTCAACACTCCCCCTCAAGTGTGGGCCTATACATAATGTCCCTCCCTCAAGTGGAAGCTCTATATTCCACATATGTTAGTATCACTGTTGAACTCAAAGGAACACCTTATACTCACACCTGCGGGAAGTGTTTCGGTACAAGTTAGACGGTGCCTTCACTCGAAACCAAATGCTCATGATATCACTGTTAGGGACGATTTAACGGGGTCAACTAGGGAGCATTTTTACTCGGGACACACCTTTGTGAGAGATGTAACACTCTGATTTAATTAAATTATTTAATTAAATTGTTTTGAGTTAAATTGTTGTTATTTGAGATGTATGATGTTTGATGATGAGATGATTAGTCAATTTAAGTTGTTTTGAGCCGAGTTGTGAGTTAGACTTGAGTGAGGAGGTTTTAGTAGTAATGTTGAGAGGTGTAAATAGAAGTTCATTAGTGAATTAAATTAAATAATTTTAGTAATAATAATATTAGTATTATTTTTTTAAGACATTTTAATTAATTATAAGGAAAAGAGGATTAGTAAGGGTTTAGAGAGAATTAGACATAATCAGAATTCTGGAGAGAAGAATGAGTCTTTGGGAGATCAAGAGCTAGGGCTAAGGAATTTCGTGGAGATTTTCGTAGGAATTTTCACCCGTAGATTCGAGTTGCCTTTAATCTAAAGGTAATGGTGAGATTCATATATTATAATCGGGAAAGAAATAATATGTATGTATTGGTGGGTTGTTTGGATTTCTCGTTGTTGTTTGCATGATGCTTTTTTGTGCAATTTCGTATGAATATGACGAATTGATGATTGAATAACTGATGTGAATCTTCTGATTGTTGTTCTGTATTTCTGTTCTGAGATTTTGAGATTTAATTATGACGGATTTGATTGAGATGATGATATTAGGATGAGAAATTGATGTAGTAATGATAGATGAGTAATAAGATGATGAATTAGGAGTCTAAAAGATAGTAGAAACCCAATTAGGACTGAATTGGAGTGACATAATGATGAATCTGTAGCAGAAGATGAACTGAGATGGTCTTTGTTGATTTGCGTAATGGATCTGGCCATACGCATATGATGTTAGGCGATACGTGTAACACATGGTGGTTACGCTGCCTGTTACACGTATGAAGGGTGGATTTTCAGGCCCTCTGGCCATTTGTGTATAGTACGTGTAACAGCGTACACTGATACGCGTAAGGGGAAGGCTGTTACGCGTTTGGTACGCGTTTGGGCAGCAGAGATGCGTTTTTGTGATTTTCGCAGCGCTTCGCCTATCGATTCGCGCCTGTTCCTTTTCTGATGTTCCGTAAGATGTTTAAGGATTAGGATACGATGATAAAGGTAATTAAAGGTTAATAATATGATGATTTAAGGATTATTGTTGAACAAATTTGATGATGAATTTATAAATATTAAACTAAGATGGTTAAGATGACTTCATCCGATGGGATGAGTATATTGTGATGTATGTAGGTCTTATGACCAATGATGTTATGATGATTTCAGATGATGTGATGAACGATGTTTACGATGTTTGATTGTGTTGTATGTCATTTTCATACCGCATACATTTGCATTATTAAGATGACCTGGAATGGCAAAACACGATGTTTAAGATGAAAACTTATGTCTTGCTGATGCCCATCTAACTGGCATGAATTTTAAGATGTGAGTTCGCTCCGAATGGTACCACTTGCATGCATTGTCGAGTCACATTTGAATTGCATTATTGAATGATTATTGAGATGTTATGGAAGTTGTGATGATAAGATGTTTATGATGAATAGGGTGTGAATGGGTGATTGAATGACTTTAACTTGTACATGCTAATTATTATATCTTGTTTATAATTGTCGATATCTCACCCCTTCTGTTGGTAACATGCAGGTGATCCCGAGTAGCGAAGAGTTTGTTAGATGGTTGAGTCGTTGGTCGCTCTGATATGTAACACTTCAGGGGGATTAGCGAATGCTTGCTTTGATTTCGAACTTTGTTTTGTTTTAGTAGAATAACGATGTTTCTTTTAAAAGAATGGTGTTTTTGGATTACGATGAATTACTTATGAAATTGAATTTTTAAGATGAGTTGTTATGATTTAAATGATTCCGCCGCGTAGTAAAGACATGACTTATTACTTGATATATTGAGATGAATTGTTTTGAAGAAGAAAAATGTGATACCCCGTTTTTGTTGAACTCTGATTTTATTTATAATTAATTGCGGGTAGAAATGGGGTGTTACAAGAGACACACCACATATCCACATTCTCAACACTCCCCTCTTAAGTGTGAGTCTATAAACTGTAACACCCCGATAATAAATATAATAATTATTTAAATTAAGTTAATAATATATTTATTGATTTAATTAAATAATTGAATTATTATTATTATTATTATTATTTTGGAATAATAATTATTGGGATAATTATTTATTGGAATAATATATAAGTTGGAAATGAGAAAAATCCTATTCTTTTTGGTGAAAAAGGTTATTTCACGTGAAAAAGGAAAGAGAGGCAGAAAGGGCAAAAAGCCAGAGAACGAAGGTTGAAGGAAGGAAAAGCTTAGAGCTCGGAGGTTACCGGATTAACTCAGGTAAGGGGGGTTTATCATCGGTTAAAGGGTATTATATGATAATATGTACTGGGTAGTGATAACCATTGGTTGTACCTCTAATTTGATTGATGCATGATGAGTTTGTGAAATATTGGATGAATGAAATTGAATGATAATTGAACAGAATTCGTAGGAATTAGAAGGGATAATGTTAGGATTGGTGAAGATGAATAGGATATGATTCGTGTAGATGATATGGACGATTATTTTGTGTAATTTGGACTGTGGAAGGTTGGATCGGATGGGTTTCGTAACAGAGAAAACCACAGCAGATCTGAGAATTCTGGTTTCTGGTCATACGCGTATGGCACTAGGCAATACGCGTATGAGCTGGCTGGTACGCGTATGGAGGAAGCCTTACGCGTATGGGTGGAAAAGATGGTATTTTTGAACGTAAATTGGTCTCTGTTGGTACGCGTATGGAGTAGGTAATACGCGTATGAGTTGAGCGAGGCAATGCGCAATACGCGTATGAGAGTGGGCGTTACGCGTATGGACTTGGTCATGTTTGGACAATACGCGTATGGACATGGGCAATACGCGTATGGGCAGAATTGTGATTTTTCTGTGCTACTGTTGTGCAGTTTTGGTTGTTTAGGCTGAATAATGCGACTTAGCTGAGATATGATGTGATAGGGATCATTTCCCATTGTTTTGAGTGGCAAAAGTATTAGTAGAGTGTGCTAATACTGTGTTTGATTATGTGGCATGATAGGATATGCTTTTGTAATTAATTATGTTGATAATGTGTGATAGTATACATGATGATGTGAATGTATACATTTGTGAATAGACTGTATTATGGCTTAGAGTGTGAGCATGTGTCTATTCTTGATTTTGTTGATGTTGCATGCTAGGTGAGTAGCTTGCATAGCATGGCCCAATTGGGGTGGTAGCTAATTCCCATGGTGAGGAATTAGTGAGTGAGTCACTATGTCTCAAATGAGTGGGACTAGTGAGCTTGGTAGCCGTACCTGGATTTGGACGGTGAGGTTGAACTAGATGTTCACAACATAGTCGGTACCGCATGCATAGAGTTTCATTGCATAATGAATGTATAGCATATAATATGATTGGATGTATTCCAGTATTATATGTGTTGTGTGTTGTGTTATTGATGTTGCTGAAGGCGTAGCCTGATTAGGGTGAATTAATGTGTTAATTACTTGGCATTACATGTTGTTTTATAATGCTTATTATATTGACTGAGGAACTCACCCTTACACCTATTTTTCAGGTAACGAGAAATGAGTTGAGTAGAAGCTAATGCTTGGAGTCTAGGGTAGTTTCTTATGGGTCATGCTCTGATAGATGTAACATCGGGAGGGGATGTTTTAATTAATTTGAGATTGATTGTTGAATGATTTACATGTAGTGTGTTACATGTTTTACATTGATGTTGAATTTTATTCCGCTGCGAATTATGCAAAAGAACCTTATTTTGATTAAATAAATGAGCATGACAGGATGTTTTGATAATTGTTGTGAAATGATTGTGTGACACCCTTCGGGGCATAATTACTCTGATGAATATATTGTTATTTTAATTATAATAATTTGGGGTATTTAGAAGGGTGTTACATTAGTGGTATCAGAGCATAGTCGGTCGTGTCGAGTCGTAATTATTCTATTTCCCTGTACGGGATGGGTGTTGTGTAACCCTATCAGTACTTATTGTTTTAGTTGTTGGGTTTCAGAATAGAGATGGCTGGAAGAGGTAGAGATGATGCTGCGATTGCTGAGGCTCTGGGTATGCTAGCTGGAGTACTTGGAGGAAATCCGAATGTTATGGGAATGGGAGCTGCTCGTCAGTTGAGTGAGTTCCAGAAGAACAATCCTCCAATGTTCAAAGGAGCATACGATCCAGATGGTGCTCAGAAGTGGTTGAAGGAGATAGAGAGGATCTTCAGAGTAACTGAGTGTGCTGATAACCAGAAGGTCAGGTTCGGTACACATATGCTGTCAGAAGAAGCTGATGATTGGTGGGTTGCTACCCGCACTGAGTTGGAAACTGCTGGAAATGCTGAGATTACTTGGGCTGTGTTCAGAGAGAGATTTCTGAGGAAGTATTTTCCCGAGGATGTCAGAGGAAAGAAGGAGATAGAGTTCTTGGAATTGAAGCAGGGTAACAGGTCTGTTACGGAGTATGCTGCTAAGTTCACAGAACTGTCGAAGTATTATACTCCCTATGCTGAGGCTGCGGGGGAATTTTCAAAGTGTGTGAAGTTTGAGAACGGGTTGCGTCCCGAGATCAAGCAGGCTATTGGATATCAAAGGATTAGAGTGTTTTCTGATTTGGTTGACTGTTGCAGGATTTTCGAACAGGATTCCAAGGCCAGAGCTGAGAGCTATCAGCAGAAGGTTGATAGAAAAGGTAAGAATCAGATTGATCGTGGAAAACCGTATGCAGCTGGCAAAGGTTTTCAGAGGCAGAGTGGGATGAAGAGGCCTAGTGGGGGAGACTCTAGTGCTCCTGTCAAGTGTTACAGATGTGGTCAGGCTGGACATCGTATCCATGAGTGTACCAGTAATGAGAAGAAGTGTTTCAAATGTGGGAAAGGTGGTCATTTGGCTGCAGATTGCCGGTTGAAGACTGTGACTTGCTTCAACTGTGGAGAAGTGGGTCATATCAGCCCACAGTGTCCTAAGCCGAAGAAAGAGAATCAGTCAGGAGGCAAGGTTTTTGCTCTATCGGGTTCTGAGATTTCTGCAGATGATCGTTTGATCCGAGGTACGTGTTATATTAATGGCTTTCCTCTTGTAGCTATTATCGACACAGGTGCGACTCATTCTTTTATATCCTTGGATTGTGCTGTGAAACTTAAGTTAGAGATATCTGAGATGCGTGGTAGTATGGTGATTGATACTCCTGCGAAGGGTTCAGTGACTACTACTTCGGTTTGTTTGAATTGTCCTTTGAGTATTTTTGGTAGAGACTTTGGGATAGACCTTGTGTGTCTTCCTTTAGTGCAGATTGATGTTATTCTGGGTATGAACTGGTTGGTGTTTAACCGAGTCTATATCAATTGTTTTGATAAGACTGTGATATTCCTGAGGTTGAGGAAGGAAAGAGTTTGTTTCTATCAGCAAGACAAGTGAGTGAGGAAGTGGCAGATGGGGCAGAGTTGTTTATGCTGTTAGCGACCTTGGAGGCTAAAGATAAACTGGTGATTGGTGATCTAGCTGTGGTGTGTGATTTTCCTGATGTGTTTCCGGAAGAGGTGAATGAATTGCCGCCAGAGCGTGAAGTTGAGTTCTCTATTGACTTGGTACCTGGTACTAGACCGATATCGATGACTCCTTATCGTATGTCTGCTGTTGAGCTAACTGAATTGAAGAGTCAGCTGGAAGATCTGTTAGATAAGAAATTTATTCGTCCGAGTGTGTCACCGTGGGGTGCACCAGTGTTGTTGGTTAAGAAAAAAGAAGGTACTATGAGGTTGTGTGTAGATTACAGGCAACTGAATAAAGTGACGATCAAGAATCGGTATCCTTTGCCGAGGATTGATGATTTAATGGATCAGTTGGTTGGTGCGAGAGTGTTCAGCAAAATAGATTTGAGATCGGGATATCATCAGATACGTGTGAAAACTGAGGATATTCAGAAGACTGCCTTCAGAACAAGGTATGGACATTATGAGTATTCTGTAATGCCTTTTGGTGTGACTAATGCACCTGGAGTATTTATGGAGTATATGAATAGGATTTTCCATCCGTACCTAGATCAGTTTGTTGTGGTGTTTATTGATGACATTTTGGTGTATTCGAAATCTGAAGAAGAGCATGCTGAACATTTGAGAGTGGTTTTAGGAGTTCTACGAGAAAAGAAGTTATTTGCTAAACTGTCTAAGTGTGAATTTTGGTTAGAAGAAGTTAGTTTTCTTGGTCATGTGATTTCCAGAGGTGGTGTTGCTGTTGATCCTTCTAAGATAGAAGCGGTGTCTAAGTGGGGAAATCCTAAATCTGTTACTGAGATTCGAAGTTTCCTTGGTTTGGCTGGGTATTATAGGAAGTTCATTGAGGGATTTTCTAAGTTGGCGTTACCGTTGACAATGTTGACTAGAAAGGGGCAAGCGTTTGTTTGGGACTCAAAATGTGAAGAAGGTTTCCAAGAGTTAAAGAGAAGGTTAACTACTGCTCCTATCCTGATATTACCGAGTTCGTCGGAACTATTTGAGGTTTATTGTGATGCTTCATTGTTGGGTTTAGGTGGTGTGTTGATGCAGAATAAGCAGGTTATAGCTTATGCTTCGAGACAGCTAAGGGTTCACGAGAGGAATTATCCGACACATGATTTAGAGCTGGCAGCTGTGGTATTTGTTCTGAAGTTATGGAGGCATTATTTGTACGGTTCAAGATTTGAAGTTTTCAGTGACCATAAGAGTTTAAAGTATTTGTTTGATCAGAAAGAGCTGAATATGAGACAGAGGAGATGGTTAGAATTTCTGAAGGATTATGATTTTGGTTTGAACTACCATCCGGGTAAAGCAAATGTAGTAGCTGATGCATTGAGTCGGAAATCATTACATATGTCTATGTTAATGGTTAAGGAATTGGACTTAATTGAGCAGTTTAGAGACTTGAGTTTGGTGTGTGAGAGTACTCACAATAGTGTTAAACTGGGAATGTTGAAGTTAACGAGTGGTATTCTGGACGAGATCAGAGAGGGTCAGAAATCCGATGCACTTTTGGTTGATAAGTTGACTTTAGTGAATCAAGGTCAAGGTGGTGAATTCAGAGTTGATGAGAATGGTATTTTGAAATTTGGTAGTCGGGTGTGTATTCCGGATGTTACAGAACTTAAGAAGAGTATCCTTGAGGAAGGACATCGTAGTGGCTTGAGTATTCATCCTGGAGCTACGAAGATGTACCATGATTTGAAAGGGTTATTTTGGTGGCCGGGAATGAAAAGAGAAATTGCAAGTTTTGTGTATTCTTGTTTGACTTGTCAGAAGTCGAAGATTGAGCATCAGAAGCCGTCTGGGCTAATGCAACCGTTGGCTATTCCAGAGTGGAAGTGGGACAGTATCAGTATGGATTTTGTTTCTGGTTTGCCGAGAACAAGTAAGAATTTTGAGGCTATTTGGGTGATTGTGGATAGATTGACGAAGTCGGCTCATTTCATTCCGATCAGAATGGATTATCCGTTAGAGAGGCTAGCTGGGTTGTATATTGAGAAGATTGTAAGTTTGCATGGTATTCCGTCTAGTATTGTTTCGGACAGAGATCCTAGATTTACATCGAAGTTTTGGGAAGGTTTGCAGAAGGCTTTGGGAACTAAGCTGAGATTGAGTTCTGCATATCATCCGCAGACTGATGGTCAGACTGAGAGGACGATTCAGTCACTAGAGGATCTTTTGAGGGCTTGTGTTTTGGAGAATGGAGGTGCTTGGGATTGTTATTTACCTTTGATTGAGTTTACCTACAACAATAGTTTTCATTCGAGCATTGGTATGGCACCGTTTGAAGCTTTGTATGGTAGGAGATGTCGGACACCTTTATGTTGGTATGAGTCCGGTGAGAGTGCTGTGGTTGGACCGGAGATTGTTCAACAAACTACGGGAAAGATTAAGATGATTCAGGATAAGATGAGAATTGCTCAGAGTCGTCAAAAGAGTTATCATGACAAGAGGAGGAAGTCACTTGAGTTCCAAGAGGGAGATCATGTGTTTCTTCGTGTTACTCCGATAACTGGTGTTGGTCGAGCCTTGAAGTCGAAGAAGTTGACACCTCGATTTATTGGTCCTATCAGATTTTGGAGAGGATAGGAGAGGTAGCCTATCGTATCGCTTTACCGCCGTCGCTTGCGAATTTGCATGATGTTTTTCATGTGTCTCAGTTGAGGAGATACATTCATGATCCGTCGCATGTTGTCCAATTAGATGATGTACAGGTGAGAGATAACCTGACTGTTGAAACATCACCTATGAGGATCGAGGATCGAGAGTTGAAGCAGTTGCGAGGTAAAGAGATTGCCTTGGTGAAGGTAGCTTGGGGAGGACCAGCAGGTGGCAATGTGACTTGGGAACTGGAGAGCCAGATGAAGGAGTCTTATCCGGAGTTGTTCGATTGAGGTATGTTTTCGAGGACGAAAACTCTTTTAGTGGGGGAGAGTTGTAACACCCCGATAATAAATATAATAATTATTTAAATTAAGTTAATAATATATTTATTGATTTAATTAAATAATTGAATTATTATTATTATTATTATTATTTTGGAATAATAATTATTGGGATAATTATTTATTGGAATAATATATAAGTTGGAAATGAGAAAAATCCTATTCTTTTTGGTGAAAAAGGTTATTTCACGTGAAAAAGGAAAGAGAGGCAGAAAGGGCAAAAAGCCAGAGAACGAAGGTTGAAGGAAGGAAAAGCTTAGAGCTCGGAGGTTACCGGATTAACTCAGGTAAGGGGGGTTTATCATCGGTTAAAGGGTATTATATGATAATATGTACTGGGTAGTGATAACCATTGGTTGTACCTCTAATTTGATTGATGCATGATGAGTTTGTGAAATATTGGATGAATGAAATTGAATGATAATTGAACAGAATTCGTAGGAATTAGAAGGGATAATGTTAGGATTGGTGAAGATGAATAGGATATGATTCGTGTAGATGATATGGACGATTATTTTGTGTAATTTGGACTGTGGAAGGTTGGATCGGATGGGTTTCGTAACAGAGAAAACCACAGCAGATCTGAGAATTCTGGTTTCTGGTCATACGCGTATGGCACTAGGCAATACGCGTATGAGCTGGCTGGTACGCGTATGGAGGAAGCCTTACGCGTATGGGTGGAAAAGATGGTATTTTTGAACGTAAATTGGTCTCTGTTGGTACGCGTATGGAGTAGGTAATACGCGTATGAGTTGAGCGAGGCAATGCGCAATACGCGTATGAGAGTGGGCGTTACGCGTATGGACTTGGTCATGTTTGGACAATACGCGTATGGACATGGGCAATACGCGTATGGGCAGAATTGTGATTTTTCTGTGCTACTGTTGTGCAGTTTTGGTTGTTTAGGCTGAATAATGCGACTTAGCTGAGATATGATGTGATAGGGATCATTTCCCATTGTTTTGAGTGGCAAAAGTATTAGTAGAGTGTGCTAATACTGTGTTTGATTATGTGGCATGATAGGATATGCTTTTGTAATTAATTATGTTGATAATGTGTGATAGTATACATGATGATGTGAATGTATACATTTGTGAATAGACTGTATTATGGCTTAGAGTGTGAGCATGTGTCTATTCTTGATTTTGTTGATGTTGCATGCTAGGTGAGTAGCTTGCATAGCATGGCCCAATTGGGGTGGTAGCTAATTCCCATGGTGAGGAATTAGTGAGTGAGTCACTATGTCTCAAATGAGTGGGACTAGTGAGCTTGGTAGCCGTACCTGGATTTGGACGGTGAGGTTGAACTAGATGTTCACAACATAGTCGGTACCGCATGCATAGAGTTTCATTGCATAATGAATGTATAGCATATAATATGATTGGATGTATTCCAGTATTATATGTGTTGTGTGTTGTGTTATTGATGTTGCTGAAGGCGTAGCCTGATTAGGGTGAATTAATGTGTTAATTACTTGGCATTACATGTTGTTTTATAATGCTTATTATATTGACTGAGGAACTCACCCTTACACCTATTTTTCAGGTAACGAGAAATGAGTTGAGTAGAAGCTAATGCTTGGAGTCTAGGGTAGTTTCTTATGGGTCATGCTCTGATAGATGTAACATCGGGAGGGGATGTTTTAATTAATTTGAGATTGATTGTTGAATGATTTACATGTAGTGTGTTACATGTTTTACATTGATGTTGAATTTTATTCCGCTGCGAATTATGCAAAAGAACCTTATTTTGATTAAATAAATGAGCATGACAGGATGTTTTGATAATTGTTGTGAAATGATTGTGTGACACCCTTCGGGGCATAATTACTCTGATGAATATATTGTTATTTTAATTATAATAATTTGGGGTATTTAGAAGGGTGTTACATAAACAATGTTGCCCCTCAAGTGGAAGCTCTATATTCCACATATACTTGTATCACCGTTGAACTCAACGTAACACCTTCTACTCACACCTGCGAGAAGTGTTTCGATACAAGTTAGTCGATCTCTTCACTCGAAACCAAAGACTCTGATACCACTGTTAGGGACGATTCGAGGGGATCAACGAGGGAGCATTTTTACTTGGGACACACTTTTTGTGAGAGACACACCTCATATCCACCTAAAACCTTAAGGTGATAGGTGTGTAAGTTCTCTCACTTATATAGTATTCAATCTTCCCTTTTCTAATCAATGTAGGACTTCTTCCTCACATTTGATTCTCAACAGTGGCAATGTGAAATTAGGCGGGGGTGGAACATCGAGCAATCCAAATTTGGTTAATGATGAAAAAGAAATGTCATTTGGGACGACGTTTGATGATGACACAAGATACATATGAGGATGATGGTGATGATATTGGTGGTGATGATTTTATTGGAGCTTTGGATGTTTAAAACCATTAGTATATATGTTTTATGATTTTTTTTTTGCTTTATGTAGTAGCCAATTAAGTATAATTAGTACTTTAACTACATATTATGCTATTTTGTTTATTTTATTATTAAGTTTTTTTTGTTAGAAATTTTTAGGGAGTATAAAATTTAAATTTTGATGTTAATTGATGTTCTATTATATATATATATATATATATATATATATATATATATATATATATATATATATATATATATATATATATATATATATATATATATATATATATATATATATATATATTTGTATCATATATGAGGCATTTACAAGTTAAAAATATATATGTGTGTCATGTAGTTGTCACATTCAAGTTTTTGAAAGTCGTTTTTAATTTTTCATAGACACATAAGTTTACGAGTTGAGTTTGCGAGTCGAGTCTAAAGACCCTTTACGAGTTTGAGTAGACTCGCAAGTTTGACAACCTTGATTAGGAGTAAGAGATGGGATAGAAAAATAAATGTTAATTTTTTGTTGAAATTGTAAATTGTTTTATAATTTAAAATGGGGTTAGGAGTAAGAAATAAGATATATAACACCCATGTAATAATATTAGAGAGATTCACTTTAATCTTTGTAAAATATATATATTTTTTAAATTCCCCTACGTAATATTCAGATTCTATCAGATAGGCCCACAATTGTCAGATTGCAAGAAAGATTCTCTCATTTTGCCAGTGTGGCAGTTCACGTGACATTTTTTATTTTTTATTTAATTTTAAATTCCACATGGATTACTTTTTTATTTTTTATTATTTTAATCTCTTTTTTTACTTTTATAATTCTATAATTATATATTTCTTTTATGTAATGGTTTCTTTAGGGTATGAGTGATTTCAACACAAGCTTATCGGGAAAACACCATTGGAGGTTGTTGAAGGACGATTCCTCTTTGATGAGAATATTTTTAAGAGCATGTACTACCCTATGCAATCCATCAATGACACATCAATGTGTTTTGCTCCTAGCTACGCGTGGAGGAGCATCTTGTGTGCTAGAGATCTTGTTCAGTGAGGAATTATGTGGAGGATAGGGAATGGGGTGAAAATGCAAATAATGGAGGATAAATGGATCCCTAACACAACGGGCTTCAAAATCTTAGGACAGGGTCATGGGTTAGAGGGTGGTACATGGTAAGCCAGTTGATTGATCCGGATCTGGGGAACTAGGAATAGGGAGTTGGTTTTCAACACCTTCGATGAGGGTGTTGTCAAAAAAATTGTTAGTATATCTTTATTTATGAGAAATATTGAGGACAAAGGGATCATATGTGCTCTCAAGTCAAAGATTCTAAACAACATGGCCCTATAAAGACTTCGTGGCATCAGCTTTGGAACAAAATTTGGTTTGCTCCGGTGCATGGTAGGGTGAGAAACTTCATGTAAAGGATGGCAAAAGATATTCTGCCTACTAAGGGTAACCTACGGAAGAAGGGGATTGCTCTGGATACGACTTACAACTTTTATGATATGCAATCTGAATCTACCAACCATTTATTTATGGAATGCGATTTTTCATAGCGTGTGTTTTTTTTCATCTATTTCTGCCTACTAAGGGTAGATATAGATAATTTTTTTGTCCCGTAATTATACTATCGGGTTCATATTTGTCCCTTAATCATTTTCGTGTCAATTTGACCCTTAATTTTAACTTTTAAAATGTGTTATTTTAGTTTTTCTTATCCAATTAGCGACGAATTTAAAGACCAATTTTTAAATTATTTTCATTGTTAATAAGAAGAAAAAAAAACTAAAATAACAGATTTTAATAGTTAACAAACGAAAAAAAATTAAGGAATCATTCCGCCAGGATATAAAAAAGAAAGATATTTCACCTTTAATCTATGTTTTGGTAAAATCTGTCTCCCAATTCCTATTCGCTATACAACATCCACAGCCACCATCTCAAAAACTTACCTTTCCTCACAACCACCACCGCCACGCAGTTTTTGTTCTTCACGAATCTCTCTCTCACGTTCATTCTTCCTTTCTCCACTTCTTCCCGCATTAATCCTACTTCTTGTCCTTCTTCGCTTGCCGGTGATTTCTCCGCCACCGACGGTGATTTCTCACAGAGACGCTAGCCTCGTATACATGCACCGCGTAAAACATCAACTTCAGGTACTATTTTGCAATTTTACATAATTTCTAACTCGTCCCCATACAATTTTATTTTACAGTTTCACTACGGAGATAAGTTATTGTAGTTGACTGTAATTTTACTCCGTAATCAGTTTCCACAAACTAAACTCGAACACTTCGGTGACATTAACGTTTTCTTGTTCCACTCCGACAACAACCTTTGAGCTTCATTCACAAACCTATGACCATGCTACTGAGAAGAAGAGGAACCTCGTTTTTACGAAACTTCACCACCGAAACCAAACAAGGTGGTGATTATTCTAAAGATCAAAACTTTACTCATTTTCTCAGTGAAATTTGCACCATCACTCGAACTAAACCACGTTGGGAGAATACCCTTCTTTCACAATACCCATCTTTCAATTTCTCAAACCCCAATTTCTTCCTCCGTTATCTCAATCATCAGAATAATTCATTTCTCTCTCTTCGTTTCCTTCTATGGCTCACTTCTCAATGTGGGTTCTCACCGGATCAATCTTCGTGCAATGCTCTTTTCGATTCCCTTGTTGATGCTGGTGCCTGCAAAGCTGCAAAATCGTTGCTTGATGATTATCCTGATTTTAATCCAAAGCCGGGTTCTTTGGAGTCTTACATTCGATGTCTCGGGAAAGGCGGAATGATTGAGGATGTATTCGATGTGTTTGTTAGATTGAAAGAGGTTGGACTTTTACCTTCTGTGTCGACTTTTAATGCGTCTTTGTCGGCGTGTTTGAAAGTTGGGAGGACTGATTTGGTTTGGAAGTTGTATGCACATATGCTTGAATCTGGTGTTGTAGCTAGTATCGATGTTCGAACTGTTGGGTATCTTATTAAGGCGTTTTGTGCTGAAGATAAAGTTTTTAATGGGTATGAACTTCTTAGACAGGTTCTTGAGAAGGGTTTGTGTCCTGATAATACGGTTTTTAATTCGCTTATAGCTGGTTTTTGTAAGGAGAGACAATATGATAGAGTTTCTGAGATCCTTCATATTATGATTTCCATGAAGTGTAATCCGGGTATCTATACTTATCAAGAAGTCATTAATGGACTCTTCAAGAGGAAGAATGACGAGGGTTTTAGGGTTTTTAATGATCTCAAGGATAGAGGGTATTTTCCAGATAAGGTTATGTACACAACGGTGATCAAAGGTCTTTGTGATATGGGGTCGCTTGGCGAGGCTAGGAAGTTGTGGTTTGAGATGATTCATAAAGGACTTGTGCCGAATGAGTACACATATAATGTAATGATATATGGTTATTGTAAGATTGGTGATTTTGTTGAGGTAAAGAAGCTCTATGATGATATGTGTGATAGAGGTTATGCAGAAAATGTGGTTAGCTACACCACAATGATTTCGGGTCTGTGTTTGCATGGAAGGATTGATGAAGCTCTGAGCTTGTTTCGTGAGATGTCTCGAAAGGGTGTTGCTCGTGATTTGATTTGTTACAACTCTTTAATCAAAGGCCTTTGCCAGAAAGGCGAGCTAGTCAAGGCTACTGATTTGTTGCATGAACTTCTTGTACAGGGCTTTGAGCCATCGGTTTCTTCATTTACTCCTCTCATAAAAAGCCTTTGTGAAGCCGGTGAAACCGAGGGTGCAGTGAGGTTGTTGAAAGATATGCATGATAGGCATTTGGAACCAATTGCTACTACACATGATTATCTTATAATTGGGTTATGTAAAGAAGGAAATGTTGCACAAGGTATGGAATGGTTGATAAAGATGATGAGTTGGAAGCTGAAACCCAAGGAGCATACCTTTGAGTACCTGATCGACGGTCTATCAAACGAAGATAGGTTAGATGATATTTTGATTGTTTTAGAGTTAATGTTTAGAGAAGGATATAGACTCAAAGAAAGCATAATTCATTCTTTGGTCAGTAAATTTAGCAAAGAGAATTTCCATTTTCCTAATTTGTGTTTGGAGGAGCTCGTAGAAAGAAATTGATATAACTGATTATGTTGTTTTATTTTCCATGTACTAATAAAGTGATAATTTTTTGGAAACATGAAGCTATAGTCATCTTGATGTTTCCCGTTGTAAATCTTAAAGTTGCAACATGTCTTTCTAGATAAATTACCTTTCAATATTGTGATTATGGACAATATTTTTGCTGAGGATTTATAATGTTTTTTTTCTCAAATTATCAAAAGGAGTTATATGCCTTGTAGTATATACTTTGTAAGCATAGTAGTTTCGACGAAATTTCCATTCTCTTACAAAGAGCATTGGAACCGGGAAGCTGCATTCTCAAATGTAGTTATCATGCCTTTCTTTATGCAAATGGTTTTGCAATGTGAATTGTGCCTCAGATGATATAGGTGTGATATCGAATTTAACTTAGTATTCATACATGAGTAAACTCAAATTTCAGTCGTGTGACTTGATAGTTGATATGACTGTAGAACTCCAGAGAATTGATGTCATGCTGCGAGAAAGAACTAGTGGTTTTTTTTAAAAAAAAAATTTATACTTCTAAGTATACTATACATTTAATTATTGCAATTTCGTCAATGTTATTCTTGAGTTTAGTTGGCTTAGATATGGGTAAAACTCCATTATATATTATATCGGTTGTTACAAAACTCAGTTGGAAAATTACTTGCGTTCTAAGCAATGGTAATGGAACCACATATATTAAATATACATTTGTTTGTGCCTCTATTTTTCGCAGTACATTCACCGATATTAAATTAGTGTATTGGAACCACAAATATTAAATATAGCTTCTCTCAATCCTGTATTTGAATTTTGATGTTCCAGGTCGATGAACAACTTCATTGTGTAATTATTGTGCATATGTTAATCCTCATCAGGTTGTTCTCATAAACTGAGCAACCAACAAAATTAGCCGAAAATGAGTCTCACTTCTAAAATTTATCATATTATTAATGACTTTTATTTAGGTTTCATTACACTTATCGCTGGACCTTTGTTTCGATACTACGTAACAGTTTTTGGCTTCTACTTAAAAATGGTTCTTTTGTCACTGTCATTACTTATATGGTTCTGAGGTGAGCATACAACTGAAAGATATGAATAATAATATTGGTCTTATTTTGTTGGCATAACTGCTCTCATCTCCAATGTTGCTGTTGGAGAACGGAAAATTCCAATGAAGCTCTTGTCCAATGTTGGAGGACCGAAAACAAATTCACCATGCTTCACATTTGTTGCTCTTTGGAAATTTTGTGTGATGTGCATTTGGTTGTAAGAATTGTTTTAAAACCAGAGTTTGTGTTAATGTAAACCGTGCATACATGTTTCATAACTCTTTTCAATTCAAAACTGCATTTGTTAAATTTTCTAGTACTTAGTGATTAGATAGTTGTTATTTACTTATGGCATCTCTGTTATTTACTCATTAGTATCATCATCTTTGGTACTCCATTTTGAACTACTTTTCATCTAATACTATATCTTAATCTCACGGTTGCCAACTTTTTTATAATATTCTTCTTTAGTTCCTCTTGAATCTTGCTATGGAGCTTTACAACCCTTTCTTTTGTACCTTCATAGCCACCTTTCTTTTCCTCTTCACCATACTCAAAACAGTTAAAAAGTGGAGTACTTCTAAAAACTCCATCACCAATTTACCACCAGGGCCAAGAACACTACCCCTCATAGGAAACATACACCAAATTATCAGCAATTTCAATGCCTCATCAATGTTTTAAAATTTTAGCAGAGAAATATGGACCCTTAATGTACCTAAAACTAGGACAAGTAGCATACATAATAGTTACTTTACCAGAAATAGCCAAAGAGGTTATGAAAACACAAGACTTAAATATTTGCGATAGACCAAACCTTCTTTTGCCTACTATACTTACAATGCTACCGATGTTGCGTTCGCTCCATATGGAGATTATTGGAGGCAACTACGAAAAGTATGCATTGTAGAGCTGTTAAGTTCGAAACGCGTCCAATCATTCCAGTCTATAAGAGAAGAAGTAGTTTCAAAACTAGTTAAATCAATATCTACATGTGAAGGATCAATTGTTAATCTCACTGCAAACGTATACATCACGAGCAGTTTTTGGAAAAAGGACGAAACACAAACAAGTGTTTAAAACCGCAATGTAGGAAATAGTGAATTTGTTAGGAGGATTTTGCATTACATATTTGTATTCTTCAGTTAAAATATTGCTTCAGAGGGTGAGCAGCGAAAAAACTAGATTTGAGAAACTTTGTAGAGAAACTGATAGGCTATTGCAAGACATCATCAATGATCACAAAAGTAATTATACAGATGAAGAAGATCTAGTTGATGTTCTTCTCAAGTTTCAGCACAATAATCACTAAACTGATGACAACTTAAAGCAGAAAGCAGTCATCCAGGTTAGTCTATAACCGAACACATCGTGATCGGTTTTGTTAGTAACCAATTTAAAATATTTTTTTACAGCAGCTCATAATCCGATTTAAAAAGTTATTATATTCTATCCTACATGAATCTATAACAGTTTTATGACAAAATAGAATCTGATTTACATATATAATAATGGATAGTGATAATTCATATGCAGGAATTGTTCATTGCTAGTAGCGAAACATCCTCGGGTATTGTTTTATGGGTGATGTCTGAGATGGTAAAGAATCCAAAGGTGATGGAAGAAGCACAAGCTGAGGTAAGATGAGTGCTTGATAAAAAGGGGTATGTGGATGAGACAAGTTTGCACCAATTGATATACTTGAAGTCTATCATCAAAGAAACACTGAGATTACACCCTGTTGTACCATTATTTATTCCAAGAGAAAGTAGAAAGAGAAGTCAAATCAATGGATATGAGATCCCGGCTAAGGCAAAGGTTGCTGTCAATGTTTGGGCGATTGGAAGAGATCCAAAATATTGGGTTGAAGCTGAGAGTTTCAAACCGGAGAGATTTCTAAATAACCCAATTGATTTCAAAGGCACAGACTTTGAATTCATACCATTTGGTGCTGGAAGGAGGATATGTCCAGGTATAGCATTTGCTTTACCCAATGTTGAGTCAATGAGTTGCCACTTGCTATGTTACTTTACCACTTTGATTGGAAGCTTCCCAATGGAATGAAGAACGAAGAACTCGACATGAGCGAGTCATTTGGATTGAAAAAATGACCTATGCTACTTTTCATGCATATTTAGTATTACAACCAAGGCTATATGAGAATCAAAGTTGTATGAGTTTCTGCATTTTTCTTTGCAAATCTTCTTAAGTTTTTAACATAGAGGCATTGGTTCTTTAGGTTGCAGCAATTCAAACTTCGAATCAATGCACTGCTAGTGACTATGATACATAATAAAGGGATAGAAAATGGTATATATCGATATATCACTGCTACAATTGTGAAAGATGGAACAATTAGATTTTGTTTCATTTTGTAATTCTTGCCTCTAGTAAATTTTTTTCCTTCAGCTTTGAAGTTGAACAATTCAAAGCCTTATTCTTATATATATTACATTTTTCTATCAAATATGCTTAATGAAAAAAGAGTTACAAACCCTAATGATAAGATACTACCCCTTCCCCCAATATTTTCGTCTTCATCAAGAAGCTTTTATTTCGGACGGTAGACGACTTCAATCAGTGATCAACAGATTACTCAAAATTGGAGCTGGACCTCATGGTATACTCTGCAACAAGTTTAGCAAAAGAGGATGACTTATCTTCTAGCAATGTCGTTGGTGAGTCATACTCCTCGATAAGTCCTACACAAACACACATCAACATCAGAAAACGAAACAGCAACAGAAAAAAGATAACGAGAATAACAGCTTTTCTTCCTAACCTTGATCGAGAAGTAGAACCATATCACTGTCAAGAACAGAAGTTATTCGATGTGCGATGGTAATGACAGTAGAGTCAGTGAAATGCTTCCTAAGAGTTTGTTGAATCAAATTATCAGTAGCTGTATCAACTGATGCTGTGGCTTCATCAAGCACCAAAATCTTGCTCTTCTTAAGCAGAACCCTACCAAGGCAAACCAGTTGCCTCTGACCCATGCTCCAATTCTCACCATTCTCAGAAACTATAGAAGCATCAACTTCCATATTAGCAATAGGTTCAAGAGTAGAAAATACTATATACTCCTTCTAGACTTAAATATAAGTTTATAAAGGTACATCAGTTGGTCTAAATTTACAAAATTTGACCAAATACATATACCTTTTTGCTTGCTTATATATAAGTTTGAACGGAGTATTTATGTTCGACAAAATTAGGGACAAACCTGACGAGTCAAGCTTTCCTTCTTTCTTTCTAACTTCATCTCCGAGTTGACACTTATCCAAGGCCTATTTTAAAGAATTAAAATAAGTATTTGAAGAACAATTACGAGTATAATATTTTGGTTGGAGAGAACTAAGTGCCATTGATTTTGCATTTGTTTCCAACAAATAAAAATCACCAACTCACCTCCCATATTTGATCATCATTGTACTCTTCCAGAGGGTCCAGATTACTTCTCACAGTTCCCTCGAACATTGTTGGATCCTGCGGAATGATGCTTAGTCTAGATCTCAAATCATGCAGTCCGATTGCAGAGATGTTGATACTGTCAATGATAACTTCCCCGGCAGTAGGCTCAATGAGTCGGAAAAGTGTTTGTATAAGAGTTGATTTGCCACTTCCTGTTCTTCCAACAATGCCAGTTTTCAATCCTCCACGAAACGTGCATGTCAGGCCACGCAACACGAGCGGAAGATGTGGAGCATATCGAACCTTCATCATGGACAACAAATCATTATAAATGGTGAAGTCGAGCTTAGACAAACATCTAGTAGATAAATAATGCTACAAAGTATGTTCATAAACGGATTTCTAACCGTTAAGGAAAAGAGAACCTTAGCATAAGTTTCATAAATTTATTGACCACAAAATGAATGAAAACAAAACCATGAACAAAATTAAGAGGCGGCAACACGAAGAAAAAAATTTGCTACCTGCAAGTTTCGTATATCAACCTCGCCATATGCGGGCCATGAAGGATCTGGCCTATTTTCTTCTTCTAAAACTAGGGGAGGCTCACTTTGAATGCTTGTATATTGAAGTATCCTTTCTACAGATATAATTTTGTTCTCCATGTTGCAAATATTCCATATCACCCAAGCTTGTATTTGGTTTAAATTCAGTCCATAGGTAACAGCTAGACCAGCAAGGCCTTCAAAAATCGTCGGAATAAAAAAATAGAAACAATTATGCTCAACTCCTCATTACACAAGCAGAGTAAATTTTAATGGATATATGATATTAGATTTGAAGTATGCACCTGGATTTATGATTCCAGGTGGAATTGAAATCAAGAACATCAAGGAAAAGACAAATGTGATGGAAGACAACATATCTAGGCGGATGCATAACCATTCCATAGCAGCGGCAATATTGAACTTTGGCCGACTATACCCATCCGTCAGTTTCATGTTTGCTGCATGAAATCTTGACTGTTGATCAAAGCTTCTAATGGTTGAAGTACCAGAAATTGTTTCCGCAAAGTGTTGAATGATAGGAGCTTTGCATACTCCACATAAACGTGATAGTTCACGCGCTGATGGTAAATAGAATCGCTGCATATTACAAGTTCCATAGTTGTTAAGCCTCACCACTCAATATTATAACATGGAATCAAATTTGCAAAAAATAAAAGTGCCGAGTTATTATCAAAGTCTAAACATGGTTGATGGTCCCCATAATACCTGATAGTAAATGCTAATTGCTATCACGGGTATAAAGATGATGAAAACTTGCCATGCAACCTGAGACATCACTATTATAATTCCTAGAAGCTGGATCAAGGAGAAGGCAAATGAGCCAACTTGATAAGGAATGTCTGTATCCACTGCACTTTGATCGGTTGAAGCCTGCAAGACAACAGAGTAAGAAAACGATAAAAAAAAAGCAAGCGAAAAAGTAGTCGATAGTTAGAGTTATTCAATACAATTGTCTAGAAAAAGAAAGAACAGCGTTATGACATACTCTATTAAGGATTCGGCCACTTGGAGTAGAATCAAAAAATGACATCGGGGCACGAAAAATGGCCAAGTGCATTTTATTGAAGAGTATAGTAGCTGTCTTATAGCCGAATGTAACAAGTAACAATGCTCTAACAAGAATGCATAAAGCACTTCCAATGGCCAAACCAACATAGACTTCAATAAGAGTTGTTCCATTAACAGGTGGCTCTACATCTGCTGAGATCGGAGTTGCCCAAGCCATCCAATAGTTGCTTCCAATTTGAAGAGTTTGAAAAAAAATCTGAGCCAATATTATGAACGGTGCGAGAGCTCCTCCATATGCAGTTGTGATATACTTCCAATAAACTGAAAGCCCAACTTTCCCTTTCACCCTTTCTTCATCTTGAACGAGTTGGCCTTTCGGTTCGCCTGTTTCATCATCTGCTTTACCATTTTGCTCATTTTTGTTTACCTCTTCGTGAGTGCCGGAGATATTTACTTCTGGTTCTAACTTACTTATTTCATTAGATGTTTTTCCCTCACCCAATGATTCAAGTGTAGACAAAGCTTCTCTATGTGCACCAACAAGTTCCATAAAATCGGTTCCAATGTTAAGCAAATCAGCATACTTACCACTCTGAGTTATTTTTCCATCTTTCATGACCTATATACGACAACGGCCAAAAAAAGGTTAAAAGAAATCCTTCCTTTAAATAAATGATAATACAATTATGATAAATACTCACCAATATAAGATCGGCAGTAGGTAAGAACTCCACTTGATGAGTTACATAAACAACTGTTTTCGAACTTAAAACACCCAGCAAGCATTCCTGCCACACATTAAGCATAGAATCAAGATGCGACTCACATGTATCATAAGATAGCCAGTTTTTTATATCGCACGTGATAAACAAAACACAGAAAATAAGTTACCTTGAAAAGGTGAGATCCTGTATGAGCATCCACAGCACTAAAAGGATCATCAAATAGATAGATATCAGCATCTTGGTAAAGAGCGCGAGCAATTTGTATTCTTTGTTTCTGTCCACCACTCAGATTTATCCCACGCTCGCCTATAACCGTTTGATCACCAAATGACAAAATTTCCAAATCCTTCTTCAAGGAACATGCTTCAAGTACCTTCTCGTACCTTTCCCTAACCATTTGTTCGCCAAACAATATATTATCCTCTATCTTGCCACTTTGAATCCACGGCGATTGAGCAACATAGGCCTTTGTTCCACAAACCTTAACGGTACCCGATATCTTTGGAACTTCTCCGAGTAGACAAGAGAGTAAAGTAGATTTGCCTGATCCAACAGTACCACAAACCGCAACCTTCATACCATGAAAAACTTTGAGATTTAAGTTCTGTAAAGTTGGATTAGGCAAAGATAAATCCCATGAAAAATTCCCATCGTCCACTTCAATTGCCGTATCAGAACTACCCCGAGGAAGCCTTTCTATAACATCAGACTGCAAGTCTTCGAGACGAAGGAACGATGCGATCCTATCAACAGAAACTTTAGTTTGTGCTATCATTGAAATTAAATCTGGAAGATTATAAATAGGCTCCTGAAGAATTCTGATTGTTGCAAGTGCTGATAGAATCTTCCCGGATTCAAGCGGAACCCCTATAAGCATACAAGTACAGAAAGTAACCACGGATACTAATGTAGGTGCGCCCCAAAAGACAAATGTAGTTATGGCTGAAGTATAAAGAAATTTTTTCAACCAGCCTTGTTCCGCGTCTCTGAGCTCGGTTATTTTAGATAGAAACTTCATTTCCCATCCTTGTAGTTTAAGGATCCTCATGTTCCTTAAGATTTCAGATGTCGTCTTCATTCTTGTATCCTTTGACTCCATCAACTTTTTCTGAAACTTCTCTTGTAATGATCCTAACGGAACATTTGCCAACATAACAATGATGGTTGTAACAAAAGCAGCAATTGAAGCAAGTCCAAGATTTTTATACAAAATCAACAACGCCAATGCGACTTGCAAAACTACTAACCACATATCATGCATGTACCAACTGAATATACCAACTCTTTCAGCATCAACAGTCATGAAATTGATTATTTCTCCAGAAGTGTGACATTGCCTTGATTGACACGAAAGTGTTAACGTTTTTTTATATATCATCGTCACGAGCAGTCCTCGGATACGAAGTCCGAGTTGCTGCAACCTAAAGAACCAATGCCTTTGTGTAAAGCATTCTACAACCTTTGCAAGGAAAAATGCAGAAACCAACACATAGCCTTGATTCTCATAAAGCCTTCTTCCATCAAGATATTGAACAAGAGAATCGATAAGATAAGGACCGACATAACTAGCAAGAGTGTTTAGCAGTGCAAGAAAGGCAGTGAAAAGAATCTCTTTCCACCCGGAGATTAGTATTGACTTAACCAACTTAAGTGAGGTTACTCTATTGACTTCACCACAATCAGCTTCAAGTTTTTGACAAAAAGTTGGAAAAGCTCCCACCACACTATCTCTACTATCTAGCTGAGGAATATCCTCAAGGTCTAAGATTTTCTTATTGCCAAATGCTATCAATGGACCCACCCATGTGAAAGTGAGAAGGCTCAAAATTCCAGCATTTGAATAAGGGGTAAGAGTGTCACCCCCTTTAGTCTCTTTTAACTCCAATACATCACCATTACCATTACCAATATGTGTATCACCATTCAAAAGAGGTTCTTGAAGAGTTCTATCACTTTCTTCACTCTCATTTTTCACACAAAACCCCACATAGTAAAAGAACAACCCAACACAAACCGAAACCACATCAGAAACAATGCTTTGAACGGTTAACTCAACGTGATTTTCATACAAAACAACAATGTCAACCACAAAGCAATAACATGAAACAAAGATATAGAAGACACACCAAGCTCTGAAGAAAGCTGGAAACCTTTTTTTTCTCTGACTTGAACTGAAGAAAAACAAGAACCCTTTATGAAAGCAAACACAGACAACACACCAAGCAACTGTTTTCAAACATAAATCAAAAAGGGTAATAAGCTTTTCTTCTGACCAACCACTAGTATACCAGTAAAAGTAATTAACAAGAAACAAAACAAAATTGAAAGAAGAAAAACCAAAAGAACAAAACTTTGTCACTTTAAACAAAGTACTATTTGGTTTCTCCTCCTTAGTCTCATTCCCAACATTCCCAACACCAGCTGTAACCCTATTCCAAACCCATGAAACCAAAACCCCCACTAGTAACAGTATATGAAGAACACTAGACAACCCATGAAGGAAAATGGGTTTGAGAAGAAAATCAAAATCAGTAGCAAGGTTCATGAGTGAAGTGGAAGAAGGCAGAGAAAACAGCATGGTTAAAAATTGGATTTTTTTTCGTTGCTGAGATTCTATGATGAATAGGGTGCAGTTGGATATTCTAAAAGATGAGATTTTTGAGGTTATAAAGGATGAAAAAGTTGTCCTGTAATGGAGTCAAAGTTTACTGAGTCAATGGAAAAACGGGGATTTCTTGGGAATAGGGTTAGCGTGATGGCCAAGGATCGAGGGTTTAGTGGAAACGTGAGATAAATAATTGAATAGAAAGTGAGAGAGAAAGAGACAAAAACGATGAGAAAGAGACAGAAACAGAGTTAGTGGATTTTTGAGAAGAAGGAAGAGACGAAAAGAGAAAAATAATTGGATTGGAAGATTTTTAATTGTGTGAGATATGATAGTATTGATATTGATGTGAAAATATGTGAAATGGATTGAATCAATGCGTTGGGAATTTGAATTTGAGAAACATTGAGAAAAACAGAGTATATACAGCACAGAACTCTGAGGATGCTTGTTTTAATCTAGAGATTCTGTTAGGTTTTTAATAAATAGGAGGGTAGTTAATTGAATTTAATACTCCGATTTCTTTATAAATGTTAATTTTTGTATAATTTTATGTTTTTTTTAATTGTCACACGTAAATTAAATGTATTTTTATCAAAATTACTCTTAAGTAATTATTATTAAAAAAAATAATAAATAAATAGCTAGAGGTAGTATAAGCAAAATGAGAATTATTATATGAAAAGTAACAATATTGATTAACTTTCTTGATATACGTAAAAAAAAAATAAAAAAGTGACACTTAAAATTATTTTAATTATGAAAAGTAACAATATTGATTAATTTTCTTTGTTTGTAAATAATTAATTGAAATGTAATGAAATTAAGTTTGTCCACTTTACTAATTATTTAATTTTTTTTAATAATTATATATATATATTTTTAATTTAAATAACCAAGATTTCAAATTACTTGTCCAATTAATCATGTTTTAAACAAACAAAAATCTTCACAAAAAGGATGCGTCAATACATACTTGTGGCGCATATATAATAAACTGAACATATGCGTCATTGTCTCTGCCTCATGCACTTATGTTATGTTAAGGGGAATGTCACATGCCTGACCTTAAGAGGAGGCGTCATCCCTCCTCGCGTATATGTTGTGTTTTTTTATGAGGATTTCTTAATAAACCCAATGAGTTTCTTAAGCACCAAATGAATTTCTTTTTTTGTCCCATGATTCAGGACGTGTAAATCAAGACACAATATTTTTTTTCTAAAATCGTTGATTTTTTTCGGATATGCAAATTAAGATTTTTTCCTAATGTGCACATCAGGAAAAAAATCCTCATACATTTTAATGTTTTATTTTTATAATTTTTGTATATTTTTTTTCCTATTATATAATTCCTTTAAATTATTACTTTTTTTTTATAAATCCTCATATTTTTTTTTTCCTATTTTGATAAAGTAATTGTATAAAGCGAAGAGATTAACATAAAAATGATTGTATAAAGTGAAAATATTAACATAAAAATGATTGATATAAAAAACATAAAAATGTATGAGATTTTTGCCTGATATGCACATAAGTAAAAATTCCTGATTTGCACATCCGAATTCGAAGCTGAAATTTCTCCTCGATCGTCAATAGGTTTAGTTAGGGCATTTACAACTCGACCCAAATAAACCTCACTAACTGGTATCTGAGCAATTCTTCCTGTTGCTTTTACAGAACTTCCCTATTGTATCATCAAACCATCACCCATTAATACAACACCAACATTTTTAGATTCCAAATTCAAAGCAATGCCTATTGTACCCTCTTTAAATTCTACTAATTCACCTGCCATTACTTCATCAAGACCATAAATACGAGCAATGTCATCGCCTACTTGAAGTACGATACCTGTATTTACAATTTTTACTTCGATATTATATTGCTCAATACGTTCACAAATAACTTGACTAATTTTATCTGCACGAATGTGTAGCATGAATATATTTCTTAATTTGATTCTTTTTCAAAGAAAACCAAAAATAAGGCCTCCATATACTCTCTATTATAGTAGAACAACTAATCAGTTATAAAGTAGAACAACTAATCAGTTATTTTTGTCTTTCATCGCCCCAAACATACCAATATTAACACCGATCATACATAAATGTAACTCGTTATTTAAGCACCTATTCAGAGTTCCCAGAGCTTCTTGTAATGCTTGTTGTAAAACCCTTTGTTGGACTTGATTAATCGCCATTTGTTATTCAAAATGAATGGTTTCATTTTTGTCATTTTCGAATTTTTCCAAAGTTGTATAAATTGAATTAATTCAATTCAATTTTTTAGTTCTATCTCGGAATAACCATTCACTCGAAACCAATATACTTCTATTTCTACTTTCCTTAAATGCGCCCAAGCTTTTTCCAACTGTTCAATGGTTGTTTCCCGTAGTTCTTTTGAATTTCGAATAGTTCTCACGATTCTTTGTTTTCGATTATCTAATAAATCACTTAATGAAAGTAGATTATCTTTCCATTCATTTCAAAATGTCTATGATCTCTTCTCGAACCAAACATGAATCAACGCTAAATATTTCCTTATGTGTACATCAGACAAAAATCCTCATACATTTTTATATTTTTTTATCAATCATTTTTATGCTAATCTCTTCACTTTATACATTCATTTTGTGATTTAAATGTTTTGTACTTAGACATTAGAGTTTTTTTTTACTCAGACGTTAGAGAATAATTGATATATTCTCTTTGTTTAAATATTTTTACATTATTTGCAATTATTTATAATTAATATCTTAAATATAATTAATTATATTTAAAATTATTATATATTACTCATTAATATTATTTAATAATATTATTTAAAATTAATTATATATAATCTTGATTATATATTACTTATTAATATAATCAAAATATTTCTTTAAAAATTAATTTTTACATATATAACAATTAAATATGTTTAAGAAACAGAATAAAAATAAAATAAGAGAAATAAGGAGTTAAGGGCATTGAGGTATTTTGGTAGAAGATTAGTGAGGGTAAGATGGGAAAAGTCTAATAAGGTCTTAGGGGCAAAATTGACTAAGAGGGTAGAGTTTGGTTAGTACGATCATTTTGGAACGATCACACTTGGGAGAAGAGAAGGAGAGCTTTAAAGAACAAAGCTAGGACTTGAAGGTTCGAGAGGAAATCTTAGAGTTATCAAAAGAATTAGATGAATTAAGGTATAGGGGGTAATTATATTCGGTATTGGTAATGTAGAAATAGGAATTGAGGTTTTTAAGGGAGAATCTTAGGTCTATGGGGTTTTGTTGAGAAACTTGATGCATGATGAGGATTTATGATGAATTTGATGATAAGAAATGATGTTATATAACATACTTGGATACTCATGTCCTGCAGCAGAGTCGATTAACATCTCTGCCACAGGCATTGAATACTCATCTTTAGGGGTTGTTGAATCCAGATCTCTAAAATCTATACAAACCCTTAGAGAGCCATTCTTTTTAATAATTGGTACAATATTTGCTAACCATTCGACATACCTGACTGTACGGATGAACTTGCATCGAAGCAAACTTTCATTTTCCTCTTTAATTTTATTGAGGATTGCTGGGGCGAACCGTCTTGGATTTTTTTTGACTATTTTCCCCCAGGCTTGATTGGTAGCTTATGTTCGACAAGCTCTCTCTTCACACCAGGCATTTCATCATAGTCCCAAGCAAAGAAATTCTTGAATTCCTTTAGCAATTGGACCACTTCGACCTTGAATTCTGGGTTGAGATTGACACTAACATAGGCAAGCCTCTTCATCCCCCTTCACCTAGGTCAATTTCTTCTAAAGGATCCTGAGCCAGAATTTTGATATTTCCTGACAAATGGTCCTTTTCAAATCCTAAAGACTCATTCTCATATATTGCATCAAGCCTCTAGTCTGAATCTTCTTGAGCCTTATCAGGAGGCTATGGGCCGAAATCCTTCACATGACTTTCTTTAATAAACTTTGTAATGGCCTCAATAACCATATGATTTCTTGCGACCTCTAAAGCAGCTTGTATTCTTGTTTCAGCCACGTAGGCCGAAATTCTTCTCAGTGCATCGAGGTCAGTCATTATTACTACCCTCACTTCCCCATCTTGTGGAGTGAATCACAGGGTCCCCAAAATAAGGTAGGAAATCATCCTCTTCTCCTACAACCTCTATATCCCAACGGAAACCTTCGATAAAATGGAGGTGTAGTGAGCAGAATACATGATCATCTTTAGTGAAATCAAATTCTATTGGTGTGCATGGACCAATATGCGCCAAGTTCTTATCGAACTCCACGCCTTCAACGTGATTAACTGGCACCTTGAAGTAACCTTGGTCAGCTTCAATATTCTCCACAATACCATCTGGCTTCCAAATGGTAGCCCTTTGATGCATCAAATATGGCACTGCATATATGCTATGTATCCACTCTCTTCCTAGTAGAAGATTATAGTTGGCCTTACTTTCGACAACCATAAATAGAGTGGGCCTAGTGATCGTTCTGATGGTCATATCAAATTATAGGACTCCTAGTGTTGCCCCAATCTTTCCCTCATAATTCGACAAGACCATGTTATGAGGCTTAAGGTCTGTGTCGAACTTGCCAATTTTGGCTAGTAAGAATTGTGGCATTAAATTTACTGTTGCACCATTATCAACCATGATTTTGTTGACAACCACATTTTCCAATTTTCTAGTGATGTATAAGGACTTCATATTCCCCCTCATGGCCTTAGTGGGTCTATCAAAATAAGCATTTTACTCTTTGACTCACCCATTATTCATTACGTAGTAGCACACTGGTTGGTGTGCTGGCATTTCTGCCTCAATATTGGTGTTGTACCCCAAAATTTTCCCACCCATATTCAAGATAATGTGTCTCAAGAGGTCTCTTAATAGTCACAAGATTCTCAATTGGTAAAAGGGATTGAAGGTTTCACCAGACAAAGCCTCCTCCTGAACAATGGATCTTAGAACTAGGGTTTTGAGTTCCCCAAGCAAAGTGGACTTCCAAAGCCTCAATTGGACTTCATAACTTCCCACATACCTTAAAGAATCCTCATGACGAGTTTCAAAGCTTGTCCAACAAGTTTGGCCAGTCAGATGCTCAAATACCAAAAAATCAGTTAACTTGGTCAAAAAGTCAACAGTGGTCAACACAAAGTCAAACATCAAGATTTTTGGTCAACATCAATATTATGATATAAAAGTCATCATTTGGTCAAGGGTTGATCATAATTCATCAAGGAAACCTCAGAATCATCAAGAATCAGGAGTTACTAAATTAGGGTTTTGTGTAGGAAAAGTCAACTGAATTTTGACCAGCCATAACTTTCACATACTTCATCAAAAATTTCCCATTCAAATCTCATTTTGAAGGAAATACAATTTTCTACAACTTTTTGTCTCACAAGCCAAGTCCAAAAATGAGTCATTTGAAAGATATGAGCTAAGACATTATAGGTCCTTTTGAAAGTCAACAAAAAGTCAACTTTTCCAAAGCTCATAATTTAAAAATGATAAATGATATGGACATGAGACAAAAAGGGTTGATTAGAGGACACCATAAGCGTTCTAAAAAGTCCTAGAACACCTTCATGGGATAAAAATTGAGGAAGTTATGCATTGTTGAAGTTGGGCAATTTTCAAGAGTTGTATGAAGTAAAAAGGGTCATAACTCCAATTCTTTCCAAATGGGCATACAATATTTCAATCCAAACTCAAAGATAAGTTCATTCACGACCCAATGACCATATTTTCTGATTTTTAATATTTTTTTTAAATTTTATTTTAATCATTTAAAATCATTTTTAATTAAAATAAATTATAAACAATCAAAGAGTTGATTTGAAATTCATTTTGGGATCAAATATATGGTATTCAAAGTGATTGAAATCCTCCAAATTTGTACAAGACCAATTTAGCATGATTTGATTTGATTTTTTTGGACAATTGGTTTCATCCTTAAGCAATTCATAAAACTCACCGAAAGGCCCAAAATCTTGACCTAATAACATCAGTACATAACCATAAGCAAACCACAAGGATTGAAGACAAATTTTTTGGACCAAAAGTGTATTTTCAAAACTCAATTTTTTCAAGAAAATTTGAATTTCCGGTTTCAAGGTTTTATGCTCTTTTCAGGTGATTTAAAGGTTGCAAATCAATCCTTGGTGTTCCCACAACATATCCCAATCGTTTTATCATCAAAATCGTAGCCATATGCATAAACCGAATCCATCTTGCTCTTGAATTTTTATTTTTCGATTACAATTATTCATGCACCATTAATGAATTTTGATATTGTTTTGTTGTTTGTGATGATACATAGATGGTTTCTGGACATTTTCTTTGAAGTTCTATGGCCAAATCGGTATGTCACCATTGTTAAGGTTTGGACCTTCGAATTAGGGTTTTACAATATAAGAAATTTAAATGATTTTTGCTGACATAATTGAATTGTATTAGCTGTGGTGATCAGTTTGGTGTGATCAATTTGAGAAAATTTTACATGTTGCATGATGTTTGAGAAAACACAGGTTTTCCTACAAGAATAAATTTGCAGGTAATGCTACAGCAAATTTCGCAGGTAAAATCGTAGGGCTAGAGGTTGAAGACTATGGGCCTAGGAGCACTTCTGAGAAATTCAAATTGTGGTTTTACAATTTTATTTAATTTGTTTACCTTATAAACATCAGCGCATATGTTGGTCTGATGGTTGAAAGTGTGTTTTATAACCTTGAGGGCATGAGTTCGAACCCAACCTCAAGCGTTTCTTTTTTATGCCTTGTGTTTTTTGTAACTTTATTATATAATGTTGTTTTCCAGGTATACGCACAGGACGAGCGCGTAGCCTAGTGGCAATGGCTGAAGACTGGGAAGGCAAGGGTGTGGGTTCAACTCCCACCCATAGCATTTTTACAACCTTGGTTATTTATTTTCTTAATTTTTTTAAAATTGATTATATATTTTCTTAATTAAACTCTTAATTTAAAAAAAAAATCATAATTAACCCTTAACCTAAAAACCTTTTCTCAAAATAAATTCCATAATCTTCTTTTTATTATTTAATTTATTTAATTTATTAATTTTTCTATTAGGTTAACATTTTATGAAGAATTAATTAATTAGTGTCATTTATTTAACTAATTTAGCCCTAATGTTTTTGCCTTAAAACCTCATTTTTTGCTTAAACCATAAAATTCTCTCTAAACCCTAAACTTTTCAAACCCTAAATTTTTTTTCTAAACCTTATTTTTTTAAACCTTAACCCTAATTTCTTTATTTAACCTAATTTGCAATTTTTTTTTACTTACTTCCTATTTTCACTCATTTTTATGTTATTCATTTATTGTTCGTCTTATTATGTAACTGTTTCACATTTGTAATATTTAAGTTTTATTTTCCGTAATTATTATGTAACTGCCCCAAAGTCATTTAATAGTGTAGGAAGTTTTAATTTCTGCCTTTATTTTTATTTACTGTGTGGTTAATAATCTAGGGCGTGAAAAGAATTAAATGTACAATGGACTTAGAAAATTAATTCTCAAGATAATTATTTGAAAATAGCACTCACACACGTAAGTCGATCGTTCTACGATCGCCATCTGCACTTTCTAGGGTTCCCCTCTTGGTTGCCTTAATAAATGGCCAAGTCCCTCGAAAATGGGGTGTCTTAAGCAAAAGTCCCTTCAAACAAAGAAATCATCAAGTCCCTTCAAATTTAAAAGATCATAAGTCCTTTCGAAGTTGCCTACGAAATAATGATCTTGTCCCTACGAACAAATGATGATAGTCCATACGAATTGCTAAAGACACCCTTACGAGTTGCCTTCGTTGACCATACGATGACCCTACGCCCGTCCCTTATAAAATCCAAGGCAATGACTACTTACTCCTTAATAGTAAGGACAATCTTATCCTTGAAAGGAAATAAAGAAACATGAAAGACCAACTTAGGGTAGGTAGCGCTTAATTACTTGCTCACACTTTCAAAAACTCTTTTCACACACCACTTTTAAAAATCTTTTCAAACTTAAGACTTTGTATACATCCATACGAGGATCATTACAAAGACTTATGAAAATTTTCTAAACACACACTACACCTTTTTCAAACAAGTTAAAGTGAGCTAAGTAACTAAGAGCCTATGGATAACCATGGATATAAAGGGTGCTAACACCTTCCCTTTATATAACCTACCCCCCGAACTCAAAACCTTTTAAGGTCTTTCCTGTTCTTTTATATCCTTTCCTATTGAATAAAATAAAAGTCGGTGGCGACTCTTGCTATCCGCACATGTTTTTGTCAAACAAAAACTCCTAAGTCAGTTCTCCCACGGTGTTACAATTGGCGTCCAGATTTTCTACTTCAGTAATTCAATCATATTCTCTAGACATTACTGAAACCACATTCACTATGATATATAGAGAGGCCTCAGATTCGCAGTCGAAGTTATCTGTCATATCTCCGTCTTCGACGACTTTTAGTTCAACCCTGATCTCAACTTTGATTTCAGCCTTTTTGTTCCTAGATAGAAATAACTCACGCCCACAGGTACCTTGTTCGTTGTTTTTGCCTTATGGTTTTTTCCACCCTCACCATGTAACACCCAAATTACCCCACGAAAATATTAATAAAAATCAGAGTAAAATTTTCAACTTTTTATTCGAGTGTCACAATCAACTTCAATACACCATAAATGGCTCAATGATACGTTTTCAAATATAATTATTTAACATGCATCGAAAATATTTTTAAAATCAACATCAATAAACTTCAATTACAAAAATTGTTTCTAAAAGAAATAACAAGTAAAAACAACGTCGTCCCGACTCCCAAAGCGATGTATCAGAGCCGACACCCTAAAGGCGTGAAGTACTCCAACTTCACTGACCACCACACGACTTATCCTGTTCACCTTCACGTTACCAACACAAGGGTAACATTCAAACAGAAGGGGTGATATACTTACATCACGATGAGTATGACCTTGTTGGAATTCTGTGTCCCTGTTAAAGCGAACACCTTCCCTCCAGTTGCAACTTTCTTGGGCTTCTGACAATGCATACTGATATGAACTTGCTCCCCACAGTTATAGCAAGTAACCAGATTTTCTTTGCACTCAGCAATCAAGTGTCCAGGCTGACCATTCTTGAAACATTTCTTCACGTTACTGGTGTACTCACTGACACAATGACTCATCTCACTACACCCATAACACTTAAGCGAAGTAGAATCACCTCCCACACTTGGACTTTTTCCCTCATTCTGCTTCTGCTTACCCTCATCAGTAGGAGCTACATAAGGTTTTCCACGATTCACTTGTTGCATACTTCTTGTCTCAGCTAAACCCTTGAAGTGCTCAGATCGAGCCTTAATGTCTTCTTCAAAGATTCTACAACAATTTACCAGATCCGAAAACCTATGGATTCTCTGATAGCTAATCGCCTGCTTAATCTCAAGCCTTAAAACATTCTCGAATTTAACACCCTTCGATAACTCAACAATTACTTCACTATAATGCGGATAAAACTTCGCCAAATCAGTGAACTTCACAGCGTACTCAGTCACAAACATGCTGCCATGCTTCAGTTCCAAAAACTCGATTTCCTTCTTTCCTCGAACATCTTCAGGAAAATACTTCCTCAGGAATTCTTTATTGAACATAACCCAGGTGACTGCCTCACCAGATGCATCTAATCGTTGGCGAGTGCCAACCCACCAATCATCAGCCTCAACTACCAATCTGTGTGCACCCAACCACACCTTGTTTCCCTCTGAACACTCCATGACTCTGAAGATCATATCAATCTCCTTGAGCCAATCCTGTGCTCCATTAGGATTATACTTCCCCTTGAATGCTAGCAGATCATTCTTCATGAACTCGCCGCTTTCACGATTTCCAACATTCATTGGATTTTGCACAACCTGTGCTATCGCTTGCATAGCAGCGACAAGTGCAACATCATTCCTCCCAGCCATTCTAAATCTGCCACACAACACAATCCAACAACGATTTAGAATCAACAACAATAGCGCATCAACCACGCTCAATACTTAACAACAATACAACAACTCAACGACTGTACGACTCAACTACTTGGTAACACCCAAATTACCACACAGAAATATTAATAAAAATCAGAGTAAAATTTTCAACTTTTTATTCGAGTGTTACAATCAACTTCAATACACCATAAATGGCTCAATGATACGTTTTCAAATATAATTATTTAACATGCAGCAAAAATATTTTTAAAATCAACATCAATCAACTTCAATTACAAAAATTGTTTCTAAAAGAAATAACAAGTAAAAGAAACATTGTCGCGACTCCCAAAGCGATGTATTAGAGCCGACACCCTAAAGACGTGAAGTACTCCGACTTCACTGACCACCACTCGACTTATCCTGCTCACCTGCATGTTACCAACATAAGGGTAACATTCAAACTGAAGGGGTGAGATACTTACATCACGAAGAGTAATATAATAAGAATTTAAGCAAGTATCAGAAAACAATGCACTACTTCTCAACAACAATTATTCAACAACATCTCCTATGACAACAACTATCACACACCGCAACAATATCACGTACTACAACCACACATATGCAACAACAACATATATTATCAAAACATATTATACAACAACAATAACAATCATACAATGAGACTCTACTTGACTCTATGCACGCGGTACCATATCCGATCTCTATTTCAAGATCCAACTCCTGTCGGAACTCTCGACCCCTCTTTCATGGTCTAGTATGATCCCTATTTCATGATCACACCCTCGACCCCTATTTCATGGCCACGTACGATCCCTATTTCATGATCGCACAACATCACAACAACGACCATACCCCACCTTGGTATGTTATTCAACTATGCAACATGTCATGCAACATCAATGACATACATGCATACTCACAATGACTACATCATACAACATCAACAACAACAACCACCCACCACAACATCGATCAACATATTACTAGTCATTACCATCAAGATTATCATGCAATTTTAACATATAATCACATAATTCAACTCATACTACGACAATGCAACACAACCTATACTACAATATATCACATACTTATATATCATTAACAAGCATATGAAACACAACATCGCAACAATTACTCGTAACAATAACAACAACAACGTCAACGAACACATCAATTATGTTTAAATTAAAATTACACTAATTATCCCTACAATTAAGGGTATAACACATCTTTTACTACTTCCAGCTGTCGTACCCCGAAAAATACGACCTTACGTGATCCGAAAGGACGGAGTCACGCGCCGGACGGACTGGAGAGTCGCCACCTAATTCTATTTATTCCCGAAGAGGGAAAGGGGAGATATAGATACAACCCGGGATGAAAAAGGACGAGGACAAAGGTCAACGTAACCATTGCCTGGGTTCGGGAGTCGGTTATGCAGGGGGAAGGTATTAGCACCCCCTACATCCATCGTACTCGATGGGAACCATCTAAGTTAACGCGCGAGAAATGATGTCTATGCTTAAACGAATTGCTTGCTAAAGGAAAATGAGTTGAATTATAAGTTAGATTGAACCTAGGTGCTCGGCAAGGATGGAGATCCTCGTGCCTACGTACTCCCGTGTGCAATGGGAAAGTCAGAGCCTCGTAGTTCGGCCTACTAAGGGTAATGGTTGTTGATTTTATTACCTTTCGTCGATGAAAGGGTTTAGGAGTTGAAATGCACTAAAGACTATGGATAGTTTATCTCGTCCAACAAGACGAGCGTCTTGCATCGAAATAATTGGAGCGAGTAACGAGAGCTCGTTATCCTCCTTTCTACCGCTTAAGGCTCGTGGCGTACAAATCTTCTCGTATTATTAAAGTGTTTTATTTCCTAAGACCGCTTGACGTTGGATCAAGGGTTTGGATCTAATCGAAATGTTTTGGTTTTTTTGAGGTTTAGAGGGTGAATGCAAATGGAGTTTATTTTTGTAGTTTGTTAGCGAGGCACGAAGCGCTCGACTCGCAAAGGTGGAGTGGATCCTAATAAACGAAAATAACTGAAAAATAAAGTGTAATTGTGCAAGTGAGATCGCTTGGCGTTGGACCAAGGATTCGGAATTGAATAAAATACGGAAAATAAAATACGTACAAATTAATGGGAGAGGGATACAAAATAAATACAGGGGATTGCGCGAAATAAAAGGTCTCGTTGTAGTTTGCCCAAGAGGAAGCGTGTGTGCAGTGTTTTTGAACTGTTCGAAGGCGTTCGGCCTTTTAATCGGGACACAACTATTCGAAGGCGTTTGACCTTTTAATCGAGCGCAACTATTCGAAGGCGTTGGACCTTTTAATCGAGACACAACTATTCGAAGGCGTTGGACCTTTTTGGGACGCGTCGAAATTTAGTTCGTGAACTACCTTAGAATCGATTCAAAATCGGAATCATTCTATAAGGAGTCGAAACGTAATTTTTTTAAATGCGAAAATAAATTAAATAAATTGAATTGCTAGAATAAAATAATGAATATAAATAATGAATAAATCAAATAATATCAAGGATAATAAAATAAATTAATTTAATGTTTGTTTATCGAAATAATAAAATAATAAAAAAATTAATTACAAGGAGGGCCTCATATTGACCAAATATCACCGATTTAATGAAATCAGGCGAAAATGGCCTTCTGTCAAGTCATCGGCCCTAAAATAATAATAAAAAATCGGAATAAGATCAAACGATTCCAAAATAATTAATAATTTTTTTAAAGACATTTTTCTAGATAAAGCAAAACAATAATAATAATAATAATAATAATAATAATAATAATTATAATAATAATAAGAATAATAATAATAAAATAGTAACCTTGAAATACTTTAAAAAAAGTAGAAAGAAACAGGGGGTGTGCCTGAAATTAGCGGGTGCAGATTAAAATTTATGAAATTGGGCTCACTCAACCCAAACACTAACAACAAAATCTGATATGAAAAATAAAAAAATAAAAAAATAAAAAAAAATGAGGGAGTGGGTCACTGATTGAAGGTATAGTCTGTTTAGTAAGAAGCTGATGGGCCCAAACCCATCTCATAAGCCTCCCTTTAAACAAAATAAACCATAAAAAAAAACAAATAATAGAAAATAAATAAATGGATAATAATAAATAAAAAGTTATTATTATGCATCAGTCAAAGCAGAGAAAGGATTGAAATAGAACCCCTGTTTTAGAAAACAAAGCAAAATATAAAAAAAACTTACGGGTTCTACTAGAAGCTCAAGACTCGGTACTTCTCCAATGGACACTGCGGCTTCTCCGTTCTCACTCGCGACTTGGTTCCCGTCGACTCTCAATCGCGTTTTGACTCAGCCTCTTAACTCTCGGTCTTTGCGTTTCGAATCTTTGGTTTGGATTCGTTTGGATCTTGCTTTGGTTTGTCACGGTTTGGACTCGCGACGGAGGTTGGTTTGATTCAAGGTTCGCGGTGGTGGATTCTGATGGTGATGCGGATTTGGGCAAACTTCGGTTTTCGGAAAAAGGGTTGAGGGTGGTTGAAGATGGTTTCAAGCAGTGAATGGTTTTGGTTATGGTGGATTTCGGTTCACGTGTTTTGGTGCTGACGGAAAGGTTTCGGCGGTATGCTCCTCACGATTCTCAATCACCCAGATACCCCATGGATTTCATTCTGGTTTTTTTTTTGAAAGATTTGTGAGTGAAGGTCAAAGAAGATGGCAGTGGTGGTTGCTCTAGGTGAGGTTTCGCGCGGTTCTGGATGTTACAGATCTGCGGGTTGTGTCTTCGCTCTCAGCTTTGGTGTGTATGGCGGGTTGCGATTTGCGTTTTTGGGCTGGTGGTTTTGTGGTGAGTTTTTCGCAGGTTCAGGTTCTTTCTTCTCTTTTTTCGGATCTTTTTTTTTGGTAGATGATTGTAACACCCCAAAATTTGCCCTCATAATTAATATATATTCATTTGCAGTTCCATCAGGTCACATCATTCATACTCACATATTTTCGTGGAGTTCCTGAGACATGGAAGTGATTGGATTCATCTACATATGGGAGCAGTTATTCAATGAGTACATGGAGAATGTGATTTAAGATTAAGGTTCATTATTATTATTCATCTTTCCTAATCCGATCCGTGCCCAATTCATTTCCATAACCTATATTTTAAATCCAGAATCTAAAACCGTCCATTAATTTCTACTATTAAGCCCATTTTCTTCATCCAAGAATATATAGAATCACTAGAAATTCCGATTTCGAAAGTGCTACGGATGTGAAAGAAGCTTGGCAGCTATTAAGTAAAACACACTAAGAAACTTATTGTGGTTTGGTGGTGGAGGTAGTTGATGCTACTATTTCTTTGAATTGTATAGAATGCAATTTTAATTAAAGATTTAAGGATTAAAGGATAATGCATGGGATGGATTGGATGAGATCAAGGAGGATGATATCGTAGTCATTCATTCTAACGGCCTACACAATATTTAAATTTGTAATCAATGTTAATGTTGGTGGCTGTAATAAACCACTTCAAGAAAATACGTGGTAAAGGAGTTTCTACTAATAGTTACAGTATTATACCTGCAAAGTATAGACAGAATAGCAAAATTCAAATCACAAAGGAAAATCAAAAATACAGCTACAACAATTGTTCACAGCAGGAGTATCAAAAATTACAAGAGAAAATCAATACAAAAAAATCAGTTAAATGAACAATAACTAATTCAAACTGAATCTCTAACAGAAAAAACTAATAGAAACTTCCAATTGAATCTAGAAGCTTTTAACCGAAAATCTCCAGAAGCTTCATCTTCATCTCTATATATTTGTTCTTTCACTCATTCTTCGGGTTGGCTGGAAATTCATCATCAATCTCTCCTATTTCCATATTCTCCAAACATTCTCCATTACACATCTCTCCTTAATCAACCTTTCCCAAAACCATCATCACCATCCTTCAATCTCCTTCATATCTTTGAAATCACCACCATCCTTCAATCCTGCAACCCGCAACAATCCGCAACCTGAAAATCAAAGACAGATTCAATTCAGAGGGATTTTCTCCATCATATTTACCAATCTGAATCAAAGGAGAAGTTGCAAGAACCGCATCACAAATTCGACGCGATTCAACTTAACATTAGAGAAAAAGCATAAAAGGTAGAATCAAAAGTGCAACAAGAAATGGGTACTCAAGATCATACCTCTAATCCAGCACCATCAATCTTCATCGTCAGCCTCCGGAAATCTGCCGCGTCTGCATCATCTTCTTCCATCATCATTATCACCTCTTCAAGCCTTCATTAATCTTGACCCTCGGCATCAACCTCTTATCAGAAATTATCCAATATACTCAGCTTCAACCTATCTTAATTCCAAATACAGCAAGAAAGACCGAAAGAAGAATCAGGCCTCTAAACCTTCATGACCCGCATAACCTCCAAGAGCAAGGACTTCATCAATCTTTCGGCCAACTTCAATTCACCCTCATCATCTTCAGCACTTTCAATCACCGAAATTCCTTAACCTGTTCCATTCTTAAACCTTCGCCAACAACCTCAATTCAATGATTTACGTCAAGAATTGAAACCTGAACCGACAAATTCAAGACCTGCAAATTCATCATCAACAACAACAAAAAAAACTCTCAGATCTAAAATCGCAACACGCAGAGAGAATCGAAGAAAAATTAGCCAAAGCACAGAGTTTGAAGCCGCTAAGTACCTGGAGCTCTGTATCCGACGAAGAAGGATGTGGTTCAAAGGAGTTGTAGGCGAACAAGGATATCCGAGCAAGGGTTCAGCGATGAACTCGACGGAGAGAAAGAAGAGGACAATGATTTGAAGACGAAGCGAGGTTGATAGCGGCGACGTTGATTCACACGGAGAAGACGAGCTTGAAGGGGATGGTGAGGCTATGACGGCGAGAGATGGCCGGAGTTGAGGTTGAAAGGAGGACGATAACGCGGCAAGCTCCGTGAGAAGAAGACGAAAAAAGCAATCTTCAGATCGTGCTCGTTCGATTGAAAGGTATGTTTCGTCGATTCATCTTCCATCTTGTTTATGAAAAGGGCGGTTTGAAGATTTAGAGAGGATTCAAGGTAGGCTATTGTGGATTTGAAGAAGAAGACGGTAGAAGAAGGTGGCGGAAGAGAGGTGAATGGTTGATGGCGGCGGGAGCAAGAGAGAGAGAGTTAGGGTTCTGTGAGAGAAAGGAGGCGGAAAGGGGGAAAGAGAGGGATTTAGGGTTTGTGTGCTTATCCTCTCCAATTTTGATCTATGTTCTCTAGTGCAAGATTATAAAAACATAATGAGAATTAATCTTGTAAGTTAATAGTAATTAAGATTATTAAAACAGATTAAAACCAAAAAATCAATTAAGTGTTTTTTTATTTTTTCATAAATGCATAGTATATTTAATTTTATTGTGATCTTATCCCTCCCCTCATTTTGGGCCTGCGATTCCTATCAACACCCCCCATTTTTTGTTTCTTAAGCTGAAAATTGCAAATCACACCTCCCTCAGGCTTTGTGCGAATTGGGCCTAACAAAAACGCTATTAAGACCCCCCATGCTAAGCCCAAATGCATTTTAACTTGATAACATTTCTACTGCACCCCCTCCATTCTTTATATGTTTTCTATTTTATACTTGTTCAAATTAATTCATGAAAAAAATACTAAAAGCATAATAAAATTCTACAAAAATTAGAATAGAATATTAAGGCAATTTAGAAACTTTTCACATTTTTACTTTTGGAATTTTTGCATTTATCGATTTAATTTCGATTTTTTTAATTTAATTGGCTTATATTTAATTTCCACTTGGATATATAAATTTGTACAATTTATTTATGCCACTTCCTGTAACATTTTTGACCCATTCTTTTTGCTATGATTAGAGGACAAATTGAAGTACCTATAATATTTTTGGTGTAATTTTTAGGACATTTTTTCTACTGTTTTGGTAGTATAATTTGTGTAAATTTGGGATTGAACTTTAGGAAGGATTAAAGGACCATTTGCCTTAGTTAGAATGAGAATTTATTAGAGATTTTTTTACACAATGCTATAATCAGGTTCAAGACCTTAGGAAATTAATTTCATATTTTTCTCATGACTTTTAATATTTTTGGTCATTTTAATTCATTTTCATCATATTATGCATATTCATGTTTCATATCATTCACTAACTATTTGTTTTTTTGTGCAAGGTATGTTTTCAAGGATTGACTTATTGGACTTGGATATTTTTATGCCTTAATTGTGTTTTATACTTTGTGTGCTTTGTGATGTAATAGCTTAGAATTTGTATGCTTTTATAGTTTCTATAGCTAGGTTAGAAAAGATAAAACAAATCGTTAGAAAACGAAAAATTTCAAAAAAACAAATAAAGTATTCGATCCAACGTCGAGTATATTTTCAAATGAATAAATAAAGTTCATATAATTTTAGGGTTCCTCGATTACCATCGTGCCATTCCATTCAACTAAAAGGCAAGCCTTGTATGTTTCATACCATAAGTCGTGCGTCTTAGCACCACGCAACCGACCCACCCGAACCATTGTTCCATCCCGTTTACATTTCATACCGTGTTTACCCACCATGACTTAGGAGGACCCTATTGCTCAATATTAACTCTTGTAGTCTCATTTCTAGTTTAATATCTCTTAGGTAGATTTAATTGCAAACCTCACTAACCATAGGTTATCCATGAATTCAACTAATTTAGGGTAAGTCTAGTTTCCCTTAGAATGTTTACCTTTTATAACTTGAGTCTCTTCTCATCTTAAAAGAAAATCAAAAAACACTTAATAAAGGAAAAGGTGTACAATGCGCCACGAGCCTTAAGCTACACGGGAAATGACTAGTGGAGGTCTCCGTCACTCTTCTAGGATGCTTTACAAACGTTCCATTGGGAGCGATCTTGGAAAGTATTCGCTCATGTGTCATAGTCTTTAGTGTTGTACATTCAATAAACACAAATTCAAAACATTTCTTCTAAAAGACAATAAACCAAGAAGTCACGTCTTCTTTTCTCATCTCATACTCTTTGCGGACGAACACGACTTGTCTCGACAGTTCAAACAGCGACACGGTAAACACCCTCGAGTCAGAGCCGGTAACACCTGAGCTAGAACTATGGCAACGTCATCTTAAAAACCACAAACGAGTGTAAGCCTTAGTTAGACGAACTACGGCGTCTCTGATCCTCATTTATCCCAATGAGGTACGTAGGCAGTGGGGTAGGGCCCATTCGAGCACAATCTTTATTTTTCCCTACATTTTTCCCCTTTTATTTCCATTTATCAATTCCATTTCTTTTCTCATTTCCATTTCATTCCAGATAGTCATTCTTTCCTTTGAACAACATATTATTTCTAACCCTTTGAAAACAGACTTTTAAGCGTGGATCCCGTCGGGTACGGCGGACGGATTGGGGTGCTAATACCTTCTCAATTCGTAACCGACTCCCGTATCCAGATCTTTGGTTCGCAAGGCCTCGTCCTTTTCCTTCTTCCTTGGGTTTGTGCAACATTACCTTTCCCATTCCTCCGGGATAAAAATGTCTGGCTGGCGACTCTAACCTTTCCGCGCCACTTTCGCGTTTGTACTAGGATGAAAATCCCGGGAGCGACAGCTGGCGACTCTGCTGGGGACTTTTAGAAATTCTAATTTCCCCTTTGAGAGTCAATCCTAGCGCTTGTCTGTTTTGTTTTCTTTGGGTGCTTATTCATTCGCTGTTATGCTTTAGTTTAGCTTTACTGTTTTGTTTACGGTTTATCGCTTTCCTTTATGACTTTATTTACAGCTTTCTACACTTTACTTTATTGTCGCATATACTGGCATATACTGTACTGGCTGTTCTGGTTTTCCTTGGCGGGATGGGATTATTGTGAGATAAGCCAAATACCCGGCTTGAGTATACACATAGGATTTAGAGTGGGCAGTCGTGTGGCTTGCGTGGTCTTGAGCACGTGTAGTTTTCACGAGTCCCACACCCAGATCAGGCTCTCTTGGGATATGTTCTATACTGCCTAGGCAGACCATAGAATGTTCCCACCTGAGCTGCTAACACTGGGAACCGATCATCGAGGACCTTAGTGGAAACAACCCTCTCCAGTGGTGACAGTGGCAGACCATATTTCGTGGCAAACCCATTCGCACCCGAGGGCCCACTAGGAAATCGCATAGGATGACCTTGTTCTCTCATAGGAACCTGGTTAAAGAAACTAGTCGTATGACGGTAGTATTGTACCCTTCGGGATGAATGTACTATTGTTTCTCGACTTCAGTGCTTGAAGCCGGGAACTTATGAGGGATGCTTGTTTTTCCGGAATTCAGCTGAGGCCTCCCTGAGTAGTACATAATGCCAAACCGATTCCCTGATTTGGTCATGAGCCATTTCTCGGAAATGGTGAACGTATTATTGTTATTCGGCTTTGAGAGTCCGTGATGTTGACCCGTAGTAGCACACCCGTGAGATTGGGAGGGGTTTACAGGTTTGCAGGAACCCTAAAAACTTCCAACATACCCGCTTTTGCCAGTATTACTTCGTGTTATGATCCGGTCCTATATGATACTTGGTTGAGAATTTTGGAACTTCTGCACAGAGATACTGATATCATGATCTTCACCAACACTTGGTTATCTGATCCACACCAGCGTCGGACCGCTGAACACATTCCAGTTGCATACATGACATCATGGCATTTTAGCATACATGTTCAGTTACTTCTAAGGATCCCATATCTGAATTATGTCAGATTTTCTTCTGCATTAAAGCTTGGATCAAAACAGATGGGTTCCTTGGAAATAACCGAACATGGCATTTGCATACATCCTTGCATTTTTTACAGGTGTTCAGAGACAAATTCTTATCCTGACCTGATTTCTCTCCAGAATCTCCAGAATGGTCAATTTGAATCGCGACTGTCAAGGTTTAGACATGGAACAACTCCGAGCGGAGGTGACTGAGATGAAGGCCCAACTGGGGCATTTTATAGTGGGCATTCGAGCGTTGTCCCAGGATCAGAAATTGCCAAGAGAAGAATTCCACCTGATGAAGACTCAGATAAAGCTGCTTACAGGAATCATGAATGCTATGTCGAAGAAGGAAAATAGTTGTGTGTCTAATTTTCAAACGGAAGGTCATGTTTCTCCCATCTCTTTGGGATGTTCAATAAATCAGGGTTCTTTAGATGGATTTCCTCTACAGTTCGAATCTCTTCACCAGCAATCGCCACTCGTCAGTCAGGAAGAGCGTCAGATAGGAACCAACTCCACATGTGAACTAAATGATCCTACACCAATCATTACCAAAAAAGTGAGCACTTTCTTTCCTTATCAGGGATCCTCCTCAGCTGCTACGCCTTGGTTTCCAGAAGAAATACTTCAACCGATTTCGGCTATAGCTCCTCCATTGCTAGCAACATGTCATCAACAGGAGCAAGAAAGGGTTATTGATCCGATACCCGTGTCTTATGCTGAATTATGTCCACAACTGTTCAAAATGGGGTTGATTGAGTGTCACGAGCTAACTCCTCCTTCAGCATGCAAGAATACAAAAGAAGTGGTCGACTTTCCTTCTTCTAGAATCATTACTCAGGCCAAGTCTTCAAAGGGGCTGCATCAACAATCTTCATTCACTCCTCGGCCAAGTACGAGTAAGAAAGTACAGGGACATGTCAGGCGTCCAACGCAATGTCAACCACGAAGTTTTCAATCACGACCACAGGGTCAACAACAACAGGTACAGAGACAGTTTCAGGAAAGAACAAGAGCGAAGAACCGCAGACTTGATCCTATCCCATGTCCATATGCTGTATTGCTTCCAGAACTTCTGAAGTTGAACCTGGTTGAGCTCCGTACCATGAGAGCTCCTTCTGCTGATAATCTACCACCAAATTTTGATCTACACTCCAAGTGCGAATTCCATTCAGGTGCCCAGGGGCACAGTATTGAGAAATGTTGGGCTTTTCAGAACAAGGTGCAAGACCTAATTGAGTCCAAGACAATCAATTTTTCTCCTCATCCAAGGGTACTCCAAAGTCTGATGCCTAATCACGACGGAACCAGTGTCTCGGTTATTCTACCAAATGGTCCATGTTAAGCTGAAGTCTTCAAGTTAATCACCCAGGATGCTAGGGTATTCATGAAGCAAATAAAGCCAGTAGTATTCAAATACTCTCAGTGATGGCATTTATGTGTTTGCCTTTCTTCATTGTTCATTTTTCATCCCTATTGAGGGGAACTACGTCGCTCTGATTCTTCATTGGTCATCAGTCAATGGAGATACGTAGGCAGAAGATCGCCAGGTCTTTCCGAGCAACCTTATGGGGCAACTTTACTCCCCAGCTTCACTCTTTCCTTCAGATGTCTCGTGTCAGAGTCAGAATAGCTAGAAGAGGAAATATTACTGCCATGGTTGGGCATGCGGCTGCAAATTGAAGATTACAAGTCTGTGAAAGAGCTATTAATCACTGAAAGCATCCAAGACTGACAGGTCCAGACGGAGCCAAGCCTCCTCAACTACGGCAATATTCAGTTTCTTTACTGCATTTCCATTTGTAGTTTCTTTTATATGCTAAACATTTGTCTACATGTATGAAATTTGTTTGCTTTTGAATGTTAGCAATAATAAAACTCACATGTTTTTCTTGAAGTAAATTCATTTGCATTCCCTTATAATTTTGCATGTGTACAGTGCAATACCAATTGTCATGCTTAAATTCTATGAAGGGGAATGACGAAAAAAAAACGCAATATCTCTGAATTGTGTGCTCTCGAGTAAGGCCCTGTTGACGATGTACAAGCATTGTTTCAAATCCTAAACACTGGAGATATAAGGAAGATAAACCCTTGCCAACCCCTTCGAGCCTTGAAGTAGGAGTTTCTTTTCACATAAAAAACCCTCACATGTAATCCAGGGGCAGGGTAGACGTCAGCTAGTCAGACCAAGCGTTCAAACTTTCATAAAGGAGTGTATTTGAAGATCCATTGCATTCTACTATGCTAATCAAGAGGTCCAAAGACCCGAAACCACAATGGTTATCCAAGTCAAAAGGTCCAAAGATTGACAACCACAATGGTTATCCTTCGTCGACCACAAAATGAGGCAGTCACAACCCTCGTGAAGCAATCAAGACAAGCAATGTCACGCGACTTGTTCAAAATGCAAAAAAAAGAGAGAAAGAAAAGGCCTGCTAAGTTGAAACTTGAAAACAAGCAACTTAGGCAAAAGTTAGGGCATCCCGCTGGACTCCACAATCAAAGATTCACAAGAATCAGTCCAGGCAAAAGTTAGGGATAAGCAAAATAATGCAAAAGCGAAAGACCGAAAGAAAGATCCTCAAATGAGAACAAAGTCGTGTGATACAGACACGAAAGATAGAGGAGTGACTGACTCTCAACAATAACTTGATTGGTGCTTGAACTGATAACAACAATGGTTCCTCAATCAACACGAAACTCTTATGAAAGATGAATGTTTGTGAAAACTAGCTGAATGTAGGAATGGAGAACATCACGAAGAGCGGGTGGGCACAAATAAACTTCGAGCCTATATCCTTTGTTTCTATAAACCTTGAACCAGGCCACGATACAACCCTTAAAAGTCCTAACTGAAACAGGGTTAATTTGAGAGCGTACTACCACGAGACCGCGTTCCTGACTCCTATGAATTGTGCTAAAAGACATTTATTGGTATTGCATGTACATACTTTCATTCAAATAAAGGTCGTATCTTAACCAGTGGTTTGCTCACGAAGGTTAACGATCCATTTTCAAAACTTCAAGATTAACATGTTTGTTGAATTAGGATTTTCATTCTAAGAATAAACATTTTCTCACTTGCATACATTTGTTGAGCATCATAAAGGGTTCACATGCGGAAATTCAATCCAGAAGCTCAAGCTTGCCAGGTTGAAAAGTCTAAAACTTCTGAAAGACTGTCACGTCGAGGTGCACTTTTCTGAGAAAGCTTCATTGAGCAAGGACTTTCCCAACTAGTCATGGTAAGAGCTAGCCAATCCGGGGCAGTCACGTCGAGCAATCTCTTCAAAATTAAAGTATTGAGCCAATCCGGGGCAGTCACGTCGAGCAATCTCTTCAAAATTAAAGTACTGAGCCAATCCGGGGCAGTTACGTCGAGCAATCTCTTCAAACTTCAGTCAAACTGGGGCAATCACCTCGAGATTCAGATTTCTCCAAGAGCAAAGATCAGTCAATCAGGTGCAAAGCTATTCAAAATACTCGTACTGGGGCAGGCCACCCCAATAGTACGAGAGTTCATTCCTTCCCGAAGACAGACGATTGGAAGCATTTACCCGGAGTTTAGAATACCGTGGTCACTTGTCAAGCCAACTATCTCATCCGCAGTGGCAATGGTTACCTCCCCAGCAAGGTTATTACATTGATTCATGCAGTCGTTACAATACCTAAGAGTTTAAAGATGCCAAGTCTTTTTGTAAAATCCTCTTGAGGTAAAATCCATACGGAAGCAGCTGATCCCCAGCCCGGGACAATTTGAAATCCTTCCTCCTCAGCAGGACGTGTCTCGGTGTTGTCATCTCCAACAGGCAAATGGAAGTTGTCCTCACTAAAGTCAGCACTTTTTCTTTCAGTTGGTTTCCTTGATCTTGATTCCTCATCAGATCCAAGGCAATTCTTATTCCCCTAGAAGATTTCAGATAAATCATTCTCCTCCCCAGCAGGTCCATAAGAGTGGATCTTCCTCAATAATCGAGGTATCCCCAGGCACGGCCCTCAAAGCTAAAAGTCCAATTTATTTTTGGCAAAGGTGATAATTCGGGACAAATGAATTATTCACGCTCTTCTCCGACAGAGATGTTATTCCCACAGGACTTCTTGGGATCGAATACGCGATCAATGTGTTTCCCCACATAGTTAGCAGAGTCTTATTACTTCCGCGTCAGGAATTCTTTTACACTCATACCAGTTCATTAACAATACTCAAGACATAATATACCCAGTATCATGGGGCAACATGCCATGCAAATCAACATATGCAAAGTCCAGCCGCAGACTGGCCAAAGTCCATCTTCGGGTGGCAGATTTCAAAGTCCAGCCGCAGACTGGCCAAAGTCCATCTTCGGGTGGCAGATTTCAAAGTCCAGCCGCAGACTGGCCAAAGTCCATCTTCGGGTGGCAGATTTCAAAGTCCAGCCGCAGACTGGCCAAAGTCCATCTTCGGGTGGCAGATTTCAAAGTCCAGCCGCAGACTGGCCAAAGTCCATCTTCGGGTGGCAAGTTTCAAAAGTCTCCCGTAGTGAGCAAAAGTCCACCCGCAGTGTGGCAAATCTCTAAAGTCCCCCGCAGTGGGCAAAAGCCTCCCGTAGTGAGCAAAAGTCTCCCGTAGTGAGCAAAAGTCCACCCGCAGTGTGGCAAATCTCTAAAGTCCCCCGCAGTGGGCAAAAGCCTCCCGTAGTGAGCAAAAGTCTCCTGTAGTGAGCAAAAGTCCAGCCGCAGACTGGCCAAAGTCCATCTTCGGGTGGCAAATTTCAAAGTCCACCAGCAGTGTGGCAAATCTCTAAAGTCCCCGGCAGTGGGCAAAAGTCTCCCGTAGTGAGCAAAAGTCTCCCGTAGTGAGCAAAAGTCTCCCGTAGTGAGCAAAAGTCCACCCGCAGTGTGGCAAATCTCTAAAGTCCCCCGCAGTGGGCAAAAGTCTCCCGTAGTGAGCAAAAGTCTCCCGTAGTGAGCAAAAGTCCACCCGCAGTGTGGCAAATCTCTAAAGTCCCCCGCAGTGGGCAAAAGTCTCCCGTAGTGAGCAAAAGTCTCCCGTAGCGAGCAAAAGTCCACCCGCAGTGTGGCAACTCTTTAAAGTCCACCCGCAGTGTGGCAAAGTATTTCGAAGTCCAACCGCAGATTGGCGAAAGTACATCCACAGGGTGGCATCATATCACAAGTCCACCCACAACGTGGCAATTCCCAAAGTCCACCCGCAGTGTGGCAATGTATTTTGAAGTCCAACCGCAGATTGGCGAAAGTCCATCCTCAGGGTGGCATCATATTACAAGTCCACCCACAGTGTGGCAGGCCAGTAGCCTTCTGGCATCACTCAAAAGGCATCCCCCGTTTATGACCTTACCATCGTAATTATATCCATGCAGAGTTCATTCGGTTGAGTTTATTTCCCTGTTCTTCTGCCGCAGAGTGCAAATTTTCTGGTTGTTTCTGTTATTCAATCCCTGCATACTTCAAACGTCTGAAAGCAGCTGCTATCATCCATTCAAGTCTACAGTGATTGAATAGGGGCAGCTGTAACACCCCAAAATTTGCCCTCATAATTAATATATATTCATTTGCAGTTCCATCAGGTCACATCATTCATAATCACATATTTTCGTGGAGTTCCTGAGACATGGAAGTGATTGGATTCATCTACATATGGGAGCAGTTATTCAATGAGTACATGGAGAATGTGATTTAAGATTAAGGTTCATTATTATTATTCATCTTTCCTAATCCGATCCGTGCCCAATTCATTTCCATAACCTATATTTTAAATCCAGAATCTAAAACCGTCCATTAATTTCTACTATTAAGCCCATTTTCTTCATCCAAGAATATATAGAATCACTAGAAATTCCGATTTCGAAAGTGCTACGGATGTGAAAGAAGCTTGGCAGCTATTAAGTAAAACACACTAAGAAACTTATTGTGGTTTGGTGGTGGAGGTAGTTGATGCTACTATTTCTTTGAATTGTATAGAATGCAATTTTAATTAAAGATTTAAGGATTAAAGGATAATGCATGGGATGGATTGGATGAGATCAAGGAGGATGATATCGTAGTCATTCATTCTAACGGCCTACACAATATTTAAATTTGTAATCAATGTTAATGTTGGTGGCTGTAATAAACCACTTCAAGAAAATACGTGGTAAAGGAGTTTCTACTAATAGTTACAGTATTATACCTGCAAAGTATAGACAGAATAGCAAAATTCAAATCACAAAGGAAAATCAAAAATACAGCTACAACAATTGTTCACAGCAGGAGTATCAAAAATTACAAGAGAAAATCAATACAAAAAAATCAGTTGAATGAACAATAACTAATTCAAACTGAATCTCTAACAGAAAAAACTAATAGAAACTTCCAATTGAATCTAGAAGCTTTTAACCGAAAATCTCCAGAAGCTTCATCTTCATCTCTATATATTTGCTCTTTCACTCATTCTTCGGGTTGGCTGGAAATTCATCATCAATCTCTCCTATTTCCATATTCTCCAAACATTCTCCATTACACATCTCTCCTTCATCAACCTTTCCCAAAACCATCATCACCATCCTTCAATCTCCTTCATATCTTTGAAATCACCACCATCCTTCAATCCTGCAACCCGCAACAATCCGCAACCTGAAAATCAAAGACAGATTCAATTCAGAGGGATTTTCTCCATCATATTTACCAATCTGAATCAAAGGAGAAGTTGCAAGAACCGCATCACAAATTCGACGCGATTCAACTTAACATTAGAGAAAAAGCATAAAAGGTAGAATCAAAAGTGCAACAAGAAATGGGTACTCAAGATCATACCTCTAATCCAGCACCATCAATCTTCATCGTCAGCCTCCGGAAATCTGCCGCGTCTGCATCATCTTCTTCCATCATCATTATCACCTCTTCAAGCCTTCATTAATCTTGACCCTCGGCATCAACCTCTTATCAGAAATTATCCAATATACTCAGCTTCAACCTATCTTAATTCCAAATACAGCAAGAAAGACCGAAAGAAGAATCAGGCCTCTAAACCTTCATGACCCGCATAACCTCCAAGAGCAAGGACTTCATCAATCTTTCGGCCAACTTCAATTCACCCTCATCATCTTCAGCACTTTCAATCACCGAAATTCCTTAACCTGTTCCATTCTTAAACATTCGCCAACAACCTCAATTCAATGATTTACGTCAAGAATTGAAACCTGAACCGACAAATTCAAGACCTGCAAATTCATCATCAACAACAACAAAAAAAACTCTCAGATCGAAAATCGCAACACGCAGAGAGAATCGAAGAAAAATTAGCCAAAGCACAGAGTTTGAAGCCGCTAAGTACCTGGAGCTCTGTATCCGACGAAGAAGGATGTGGTTCAAAGGAGTTGTAGGCGAACAAGGATATCCGAGCAAGGGTTCAGCGATGAACTCGACGGAGAGAAAGAAGAGGACAATGATTTGAAGACGAAGCGAGGTTGATAGCGGCGACGTTGATTCACACGGAGAAGATGAGCTTGAAGGGGATGGTGAGGCTATGACGGCGAGAGATGGCCGGAGTTGAGGTTGCAAGGAGGACGATAACGCGGCAAGCTCCGTGAGAAGAAGACGAAAAAAGCAATCTTCAGATCATGCTCGTTCGATTGAAAGGTATGTTTCGTCGATTCATCTTCCATCTTGTTTATGAAAAGGGCGGTTTGAAGATTTAGAGAGGATTCAAGGTAGGCTATTGTGGATTTGAAGAAGAAGACGGTAGAAGAAGGTGGCGGAAGAGAGGTGAATGGTTGATGGCGGCGGGAGCAAGAGAGAGAGAGTTAGGGTTCTGTGAGAGAAAGGAGGCGGAAAGGGGGAAAGAGAGGGATTTAGGGTTTGTGTGCTTATCCTCTCCAATTTTGATCTATGTTCTCTAGTGCAAGATTATAAAAACATAATGAGAATTAATCTTGTAAGTTAATAGTAATTAAGATTATTAAAACAGATTAAAACCAATAAATCAATTAAGTGTTTTTTTATTTTTTCATAAATGCATAGTATATTTAATTTTATTGTGATCTTATCCCTCCCCTCATTTTGGGCCTGCGATTCCTATCAACACCCCCCATTTTTTGTTTCTTAAGCTGAAAATTGCAAATCACACCTCCCTCAGGCTTTGTGCGAATTGGGCCTAACAAAAACGCTATTAAGACCCCCCATGCTAAGCCCAAATGCATTTTAACTTGATAACATTTCTACTGCACCCCCTCCATTCTTTATATGTTTTCTATTTTATACTTGTTCAAATTAATTCATGAAAAAAATACTAAAAGCATAATAAAATTCTACAAAAATTAGAATAGAATATTAAGGCAATTTAGAAACTTTTCACATTTTTACTTTTGGAATTTTTGCATTTATCGATTTAATTTCGATTTTTTTAATTTAATTGGCTTATATTGAATTTCCACTTGGATATATAAATTTGTACAATTTATTTATACCACTTCCTGTAACATTTTTGACCCATTCTTTTTGCTATGATTAGAGGACAAATTGAAGTACCTATAATATTTTTGGTGTAATTTTTAGGACATTTTTTCTACTGTTTTGGTAGTATAATTTGTGTAAATTTGGGATTGAACTTTAGGAAGGATTAAAGGACCATTTGCCTTAGTTAGAATGAGAATTTATTAGAGATTTTTTTACACAATGCTATAATCAGGTTCAAGACCTTAGGAAATTAATTTCATATTTTTCTCATGACTTTTAATATTTTTGGTCATTTTAATTCATTTCCATCATATTATGCATATTCATGTTTCATATCATTCACTAACTATTTGTTTTTTTTGTGCAAGGTATGTTTTCAAGGATTGGCTTATTGGACTTGGATATTTTTATGCCTTAATTGTGTTTTATACTTTGTGTGCTTTGTGATGTAATAGCTTAGAATTTGTATGCTTTTATAGTTTCTATAGCTAGGTTAGAAAAGATAAAACAAATCGTTAGAAAACGAAAATTTCAAAAAAACAAATAAAGTATTCGATCCAACGTCGAGTATATTTTCAAATGAATAAATAAAGTTCATATAATTTTAGGGTTCCTCGATTACCATCGTGCCATTCCATTCAACTAAAAGGCAAGCCTTGTATGTTTCATACCATAAGTCGTGCGTCTTAGCACCACGCAACCGACCCACCCGAACCATTGTTCCATCCCGTTTACATTTCATACCGTGTTTACCCACCATGACTTAGGAGGACCCTATTGCTCAATATTAACTCTTGTAGTCTCATTTCTAGTTTAATATCTCTTAGGTAGATTTAATTGCAAACCTCACTAACCATAGGTTATCCATGAATTCAACTAATTTAGGGTAAGTCTAGTTTCCCTTAGAATGTTTACCTTTTATAACTTGAGTCTCTTCTCATCTTAAAAGAAAATCAAAAAACACTTAATAAAGGAAAAGGTGTACAATGCGCCACGAGCCTTAAGCTACATGGGAAATGACTAGTGGAGGTCTCCGTCACTCTTCTAGGATGCTTTACAAACGTTCCATTGGGAGCGATCTTGGAAAGTATTCGCTCCTGTGTCATAGTCTTTAGTGTTGTACATTCAATAAACACAAATTCAAAACATTTCTTCTAAAAGACAATAAACCAAGAAGTCACGTCTTCTTTTCTCATCTCATACTCTTTGCGGACGAACACGACTTGTCTCGACAGTTCAAACAGCGACACGGTAAACACCCTCGAGTCAGAGCCGGTAACACCTGAGCTAGAACTATGGCAACGTCATCTTAAAAACCACAAACGAGTGTAAGCCTTAGTTAGACGAACTACGGCGTCTCTGATCCTCATTTATCCCAATGAGGTACGTAGGCAGTGGGGTAGGGCCCATTCGAGCACAATCTTTATTTTTCCCTACATTTTCCCCCTTTTATTTCCATTTATCAATTCCATTTCTTTTCTCATTTCCATTTCATTCCAGATAGTCATTCTTTCCTTTGAACAACATATTATTTCTAACCCTTTGAAAACAGACTTTTAAGCGTGGATCCCGTCGGGTACGGCGGACGGATTGGGGTGCTAATACCTTCTCAATTCGTAACCGACTCCCGTATCCAGATCTTTGGTTCGCAAGGCCTCGTCCTTTTCCTTCTTCCTTGGGTTTGTGCAACATTACCTTTCCCATTCCTTCGGGATAAAAATGTCTGGCTGGCGACTCTAACCTTTCCGCGCCACTTTCGCGTTTGTACTAGGATGAAAATCCCGGGAGCGACAATGATGTTTTGTGTGGTTGAGTGGTTTGATGAAGGAAGATTTGCCGTGTTTAGACGGTGGTGGTGGCTAGCCTGCGGTTTGGTGAAGGATTGGCTGAAGGGTGGGATTCATTTATGTGAACAAGAAATTGAAAAATGATGAAGGAGCAGTGAGTGGTTCATTTCGGCAGAGGTTTTCGAAGAGATGGAATGGTAATGAAAATTTGTAGAGTTTGCTGAGAATGAAGTTGAGTTTCAGATTAAAAAAATGTGAAAAGTTTGTGTGAAGGCTTTTGCGATGGATTCTGTTTGTTGAATGAAGACACGATGAAAAAAGATTATGCAGAGTGGAAATAGTGTGAATAATATTTTGTGAAGCTTAACAAATTTTGATTTTTCTCTTGGTTTTCTAGGCTTTTTAGTGTGAGAAAAAGTTGATTTAAGTAGAGATGGAAGAGACTTGTTGCCAAAGATTGAGGGGATAAGAATGAAAAAATGTGAAGAATATCGTGTGATTTGTAACAGATTCTTTGTAGAGTGAGGGGTGAAAATGCTTTGCTGTACTATGTTTGTTGGATTGGTAGTGGAATGGCACTTGTAGTGGGAATGAAATTGTTGCTTTCACAAAAGTACACCAGGCTGGAAATTGATTATTCAAATGGATTGAAAGAAAAAAAATAATATAACAATAATAACACTTAATAGTAAGAGTAATAATAAAACTAATATGTAAAAATAAAAGTAATAGAAATATGAAAATGAGAAACAGAAATAGAAAATTAATATCAATAATAAAAAACTAATAAAATTTTGTATTACTTTCTTTGACTAACTAATAGTAATAATAATGGAATATACTAATAATGATAAAAAGGAGAACAATTGGTAATGTCAAACTTTTATAATTTTGTAATTTTGTCGATAATAATAGAATAATGAAAAATCAAGAATAATAATAGTAAAAATTAAAGTAATAATAATAATAACAATAAAAATAACAATAATAAAATAGTAAGAATGAAAATGATGAGACAAAAAGGATAGAAAATAGTTTAGAACGAATAACATATATTGACCAAAAAAAAATTGGGAAATGAAATTTTTGTAACTTTAATTGGAATAAAAAGAAAAAGATATGATAATAAAAATATAAATTTAAAAAGAAAATAGTTTTAATGAGATAATAAAAATGGAAGAGTGATTTTTAGAATTAATAATGGGCCTAAAAAGAAAGAAATAGCATAAAAGAAAATACACACTTTTTGAAATTTTGGAAATAACAAGTGACATATTTATTAGATATTTTTTTAGTATCAGACAGAAAAATAAAGTAGTGCCTATTTTTGGATTTTTCTTGCAATATCTGTTAGACCGAAATAAAATAGTGCGGGTAGGACAAATTTGGAGTATGACACCAGCTACACCCCATCAATTCTTAAACATTACTAAGTAACTAAATAATTTTTCAGTAATTTTTCGGAATTTAAAAATTATTTTTTCACACTACAGGGCTCGCTAAGCGAGGGTCACTACTCACTAAGTGCCGAACTCCCTGACTCTGCTCGCTAAGCAAGCTCCAGCTTGCTAAGCAAGCTCTGCGATTTCGCAAATCGCACTTCTGCGCTCAACACCCAAACCTGCTACGAATTTCACACCAGAAATCACCAATATCATCTAGATAATCACAAAATATGTCATCTAATCACCTAATTCACAACATTATCAACTAATCAACAACATTTACCATCTAATCAACATGATTTCTTCCCAATTCATCTCAACATCAATCCTTAATCCTCAACCTACCCAATTCCCATTATAAAACCCTTAGAGATGGAAGAATCCCACCTTTACCTTAGGTTTTGTTGAGAATTTCTTCTTCTTTGCGAATTCTCTTCACGATTAAGCCATTTCCTCTTCTTCTCCTCTTCACAACTTTCACGATCATTTCTTGTTCTCTCTAACATGATTATATTTTCCCTTTTTTCCTTATTTCTAACATAACCCCTAAGACCCAACTTATGATCTTCCACTTTTTCCCTTACTACTTCTACAAATTGACCACCTTGTCCTCACCTAATATTTTATTCCATTTAATTTATTTATCACATAATAAGACGATTACCCACCACAATATAATTCTCAATCACAATTATATTCGACAATCTATTAGTCTAAACACAACAACTCGCAATAATCCGTATAAAATAATTAAATACAATTCGGGGCATTACACACCAAGCATATTTGTGCTTGATTCAACAAGATCATTTGTGGAGTCTTCTCTCTGAGCCTTCCTTCTGCGTTGTTCCCTGCGCCATTGTGACCTGGACATATGGTCCTTACCCTTATAGTTTTCGGATACGTACGCAGCCTTATTGGATGTCCTGAACTCCTTCCTATATCCCATTGAGGGGCCTCTTTCGACATTAATTCGTCAGGCTTGACCCACTTGTCCTTTGGGACTTCGCCACTTGGTTTGAACGTGGGTTGTCTTGACTTGAGGGGTTGGGGCTTGCCATCATGTTGATGAGGATTGACTCGCCTAGGGTCGAAGCTGTTTGTCTTTTGATTAGTCTTCCGCTTTTGCCCTCCATTGACCTTCGTCACTTGTTGAAGGCTTTTGGCGGCCTCTCTGTCGAAAATTGAACTACATCTTGGATAAAGCATCACCCCTGACTTATTAATTTGGAACCTATGTAAGAAGTCAACAATTATCTCATCCTCTTCAGGATAAGCCTTTTTGTAGTAGTCTTTCTGAGGTGTAGAGTCATCCACCTCCATTACTTTGTCATTTCTTACTTCGACCATGTTGATGTTGACTTCATCCTTTAATTCTATTTTGGAGAAGTTTAAGTTAAAGCCATCAGCAACCTCGTCCATCTTGATGAAACTATCAGTAGTCTCTTTGGTAACTAGTTGGAGATTCGATTCTTCGACCTCCTCATGTGGGACAATGGTAACTTCCACATTAAATCTTGCGACATCAGGTGATATCCTAAAGAAACCCTTAGCTTTCATGCACACTAAGTGTCCCAGTTGCTCGCTGCTCTGATATTAGGCAACCTTGACCAACACAACATCTTTGGTGAAGTCTTCAGTGACTTCAATCATCACAAGATTTCTCATTGTTTCGACTGAATTAAGGTTGCTGGTGTAATCAACAAATTGCTCAACAACTTCAACCTAGTTTACTACAGAGGGCTCAGAATAATTCACCTCAACAACTTGAAGAGGATCAATATCTATCTTCATTTGTGCTTTGGTCTTGTCCCCAAACTTTAGTCTCCCCTCTTAATCACATTTTGCACCAAATCCCTGAAAAGAAAACATTGAGAAGTCTTATGACCCAAAAAATTATGGTATTTGCAAAAACCTCTTTTCCTTCTTTGATCTAAGGGTGGTTCTTTAGCGCCTGGGGGCACAAGTATTTGACCATCCTTAATAAAAAAATTCTTCACATTTAGTGACGTCGAATGTATATGTTTTCTTTGAATATCTGTCATTCTTTTCAGTTTCGACAGGATTCTTTCCATTTGAAGGGACTAAAAGTTTGCAAGAATAAAGAGGACCCTGCTTGAGTTCAGTTAGTTCTATCTCATTATAATCGAGAGGTAGGGTTTCGTCATAGACATTTTTGACCCCCATCCTGATACTCAACGTAAGTTATTCTCTTATGTTTGTTTGCCCTGAATTTTTCGTCCTTCAGTCGTTCAAGCTGTCAAACCCTATCTGCTAATTGGGCCTTGTCTCTCAAGTATTGGGTATCCAGTTTCTTCCTCATAGAATAGTCCAGGCCACCAGAGGCCATTTCGACTAGTTCACGCTCAGGTATTTGAGTAAAACACCTGGCCTTGAGCATTCAAAATCTGTTCAAGTAATATCAATTGACTTATCAAACTTTTGTTTAACATTAGCCAATTCTTCAGACTGATCTTGGTCTGACCCATATAAAATTGTTCATGGAATAAACGCTCCAACTGAGTCCAATTACAAATCGAACCAGGTGGTAATGTAGTGAACCAAGTAAAAGCATTCTTGGTGAGAGAACTAGAGAAATATTTAATCCTCATACTTTCATCATTAGCAATTTCACCAGCCTCTATCAAGTATCGCGCCACATGTTTGACCGTAGATTCAGTCGTATCGCGCCATTATTCGTTTCACAAGGACTGCTAAGTTGTTTTCAGCTGCCAAGCTATTCTTTCAAACTTGTTGAACCACATGGTCAACATCCTGATGCCTGTTTACCACCATTACTCTTGGCTCATCCTCTGTTGGTATTTGCCTTGGATTTCTGGTGGCTTCGACTTCTAATGGTTCGACCATTACCTGATTCCCTAGATTTGGTGGCTCCACAACATCTCCTACACTCACCACTTGATTTAGACATTGAAACGGTGCTGAGACTCCTATGAATTCTGCTATGCACGCCATCTGAGATACCATCTGTTGGTTCGTCTGAGTTGTATCCTGAATCAAAGGCTGAAAAATATCTCCCATAGTTTGAGATAAATTCTGAACCATTTGCATGTTGCTCTCGTCCATCTGCTGTCTTAAATATGTTGCAGACTCATTTGTTAGAGCATGACTTTGAGTCGAATATCCCAACCTAATGGTTTGACTATTCCTTCGCATATTTGTTCCAGATCCAGATTCCTGCAAAGGTGAATGAACCACATTCTCTAAAAAAACTGGAGGTGCATTCCGTAGGCCCATCCTCATCGTCGTTGGCATACCTTAGGGTGGATTTCTAGGCAAAGGCTGAGAAAATCCTGGAGGGATGGTAGCTCTGAATATGGATGAATTTGGTGGTGGAGTTTGAGGATTTGTTCCAATGTACTCCAACACTGGTTGACTATAATATCCAATATATGTTGCTCCTGACCCTGTCGTCGAAGGATTTGGTTATGACACCACACTTAGTGTTGTTAACACCCCCGTCTAAGGGTTGGAGACTGGAATGACCTCACTCCTTGGCACATCTTGTGGATTCACACTATGAGCATTTAAACTGCTCAATTGGGGATTCGTCCTATTTGTCATGGGATTTGAATCATTTTGGTTTCCTTGGCTAGACGCCATCTTCCTTGTATTTCTTTTCCTTGGTATATAATAATCTGCACTAGCTACTTTCCCACTATGCATGCAACATGAGTAACCATTTTTTCGACCAATATGCCCACGCAAGAAAGAACTTACAAAAACAAAGAAGTTATAAAAGAGAAGTTACAAAGGAGAAGTTATAAAACTTCTAAAAACTGATTAGCATAGTCCCACTGGGCGTGTCAATTTGTTTATCCCCAAAATTGGTAAACAACCGTTGGTCTTCTAAGGATACTAAAATACCCTTAGTTACTCACAGGATCGACCAAATTGATCCTATGACATGTGCTAATAGTTTGTTGATTATGATGTTTTTGGAAAAATGTCATGAATCCTTCGACAAGACTCAGAAAGTAATAAAGAACAAGAAAATAAGATAAAAGAGAGAACTTTCAAAGTAAATGAAATGATAAATGCAAGACAAGAATGTTAAAAGGGCAGAAAATGTAGAGAAAAGACAGTAAATTGCTTTAAAAGTAAATAAAAAAAGAATGTAAAGTGCTTTAACATAAAAGACTTAAAAGATAAATGACTTGAAGGATAAATGACATTAAAGATAAAAATGGTGATGTTTACATCACGTGCATTCTCACTTCACTCGTTTCTCTACACACGGGTACTTTGAGTGTTTACGGAGTTACTAGTACAACATGTTCACACACACACACACACACACACACACACACACACACACACTTATTCTAACAATAGACTAAGCTATTTATAGAAATACAATGTAACCGCTTTCGACGGTTTTATTACAAGATTGTGACACTTGTCACGGTGCATGTTGAAGAAGTTTCATCTTGCGCCACTTGTCCTTGTTTTTTGAATCGAAGGTTACACATTTTCCCTCCAAGGCTTGAGAGCGCGCAATCTGAGTATCTGCCATTTCTAGTCGAACTATGCATGGTTGAATTTCATCAATACTTAGAAAATACTCCAAATTCAGAATTCCTCTAAGTACATAATTGTAGACGAGGGTTCCTTCGTCCTACACCTTTCATTGAGTAAGGTCGAAAAACCTCACTTTTAGCTTACAACGAAAAACACTTTTCTAAGCCAAATATTCCAACTATGTTAGCGTCGAAATTTGGGAGATAATAGTCCCCGGTATCTCCGGTTTCAAACCTTTGGATTACATTGGTTCTTTGGATACAAATGCTAGACTGTGTGATTTAATTGATGATGATTCAGAAACTTGGAAAAGAGATTTGATCTACTCTCTTATGACCAGTTTGTGGCGTCTCATATTGATAGTATTCCTCTCTCTTTTAGACACATTTCTGATGAGCTCATCTGATGTTTTGAGATAAATGGCAGCTACTATGTGAAGTCCGCATACCACCTAATCATGAATGATAAAGTTAGGCTGAACCCTGGCTCGTGATCCCTGCTTAAGTTGTGGAAATTGGTCTGGAGGATCCCCTTCAACAATCGTATTAGTAACTTAACACTATAAGATAACTTAGTTTGAATCTTCAAGACTTTTGATGTTTTTGTTTTTGTATTTGAATTTGTTTTGGTTAATGTTTAAGTAGAATTTATATTTTACAAAAGAGTTTAGGTTTGATTTTAATTTTTTGGTGCAGAGTTTAGACTTGATTAATAATTATTGCAAGATTATTTTTTATGTTAGACTTGATTAATAATTATTAATAATTATTGCACGATTATTTTTTTATGTAAGTGCTTATAGAGATGTTTATCTTGTATGGTGTTTTACTTCATTGGAGCAGTATAGAGTTTTGGTTGTTTGGAGTTTTGGTTGTTTGGAGTTTTGGTTATTGCATGTCGATAGTGACTGCAGCGGATACTATACCATGAATGTAACTCTTGATTTAACCAATTTTTTAAGAACTTTAACTTGGCTGATAACTTTTGAAAAAACTACTCAAAAGTTATCCTGATTGCTACACCAAAACACATAATTTATATAAAAAATCACCAAAACATAGTAAATATATAAATAAAGAAAATTAATTACAATGTTACTAATTTTGTAAAATAATTACTTATAAAATAAATAATAAATATATAAACATATATATTAAGAAAAATTATTAAAAAAAAATTCAAAATATAAATTAAGAAAAATGATTAAAACAGTATATTCAATGAATTGGAGTTTAGAATATTTAATTAAAATATCTTAAATTTTAGTCAATATTAGACAAAAATTAATAACTTTTACACCAATATTAATATTCTTAATATATCCCTATTCAAGTCTATACCATTTTTGTTCAATTAAATATCAATAAAAACATTTTACTAAGTTCAACATATAGTATTTTGTACAAAATATGAAAACATTAACTCCAATTACTATTTTTCTTTAATTAGTAGAATAAAATTAATGATTATTTTAATATTTATAGCAAAAAGTACTCTACAAGTACAAACCAAAAAAAACCTGTTTTTTAAACTAAACAGTAAACAGTTGTTGTTTTGTCAGATTTTCAGTTTGTCCCATTTGTCATCAATATGTCTTCGTCGTCTTCTTCTTCCAACATTCAACCCAAAATCGAACCCGCTTTCATTTCCACGAACCCTGACGACAACTTGGATGACAAGATGATTGAAGATCTCGTGAGCATATTGTGTGGAAGGTGTCGTTTTGAAACTTTTGATCGAATTAAAGGTGTTTTGATGAGTAGGGATATGAAGCTCAGACAAGAGATTCAACGGTTGCGACAGACAGTTGAGTGGGAGAGACAAAAGCTTCACTGTGAGAGTATGTCAAGGACTCAGGGTGAGGTATATTTTAGGAAAATGGAAGAATTGTATGAGAGAGAGAAAACAATATTGCAGGAAAATTATGATTCTTTGTTGGAGGAAGTTAAGAAGTTGAAGGAAAAAAGTGTTGATGATGAGAATGAAATAGGGATGTTAAGAGAGAAGAATGATGGATTAGAGTTAGAGGTTATGGGGTTGAGGAAGATGAAGGGAAAACGGGAGGAAGATGATAGGAGAAAAATGGTTGAGAGATTAGAGAATGATACTGACCATTCTGTTGGAGTTGCTGCTGGTATTCAGTTTCAGAACAAAGATGCTCATGGTGCATCTTCATGTATGGAAATTATGCATGAATCACTTTTTCATATAAAAATTGCATTTATTGAATTATTGCCAGTACTTTATAATTATTGAATAAATATGCATGGGTCAGTTTTGGGCACAGATGAATATTTATAGTCTAAACTATATACTTTTTGACTGCGTCTTTATATTTTTCTCATCTTTTCTGTGATTTCTTCCTCATGTTTGACAAATGTTATGTAAGCTTAAACATGTCTCTTTTGTGCCAGCTAAGAGAACAATGAATTTGGAAAAGAAGATCGAGATCATAAACCTTGATGATGATGATGATGATGAGTGCATGTCTCGAGGAGGACATGAAAAGAAGGCTATTTCTGGAATTGCGAGGAAGATTGAGGATCCAACTCCAAGCTCTTCAATTGCATGGCAACAAAAATTCAACTTTGCAAATCCACTTGACATGGTAAAAAGAAAAATTAGTTTCAGCGACAGCGACAGTGAAAGCTCTAGTTCTTCTTCTTCCGATGATTCATCGTTTGATTATCTTGGAATAATGTCTTCAGTATCGCATGCTAAAAAGAGAAAAATGTTGCAGCAAAATTATTATTAGGACTGATTATTTTAGAATAGATAGCGAGAAAAAATGGGAAGTTGATCATGAAGTTTGTTACGAAAAAGGTGCAGACCCTGGAAATTCCGCGATTTAATATGTAAATTCAAAGGGATTTCCCTATTTTCTTTTATATATCATTTGGTTTCTATTGGTTTCTATCAGTAACCAGCCTATAGTTTTATCCAATTCGAAGAAACCAATTTCTCATTTTATCAACACTTGAAACATTTGAGGATGAAGTAGAACAGATTTTTTTCTCATTATACAACATTTACAACATAATGCACACAACACTTATATAACTCAGAAATATAGAATTGTAAAATAGTGCAACAATATCTCAACATAGTAGTTGTCCTCTATACAGGTAAATCAATAGCCATGATAATGAACTTAACAAATTCAACGGTTCGCATTGAAAGCGACTGCAGCAAATCCACATCCTTTATGAAGCAAATACAGGATTGTAGCAAGAAACAGGAACTAGTATCAGATCATTTTTCCTTCTCGACGAGGAGCTCATAGCTTCCGTCATTTCTAGATTTTCCAAAGTTAATCCACTAGGAAGTTCCCAGTTAAAATGGTAAAGAAGCTCTGCAAGAGAGAGTTCAATACTTGACACACCAAACAAAATCCCCGGACAAATTCTCCTCCCAGCACCAAACGGTATATATTCCATATTCGAACCTTTATAATCAATTGCAGAATCCAAAAATCTCTCTGGAATAAACCTTTCTGCTTCACTCCAATAATCAGGATCTCTTCCAATTGCCCATGCATTTACTATAACTTTGTTTCCTGCATGTATTGTGTATCCATTAATCTCACAAGTTTCTCTGCATTCTCTTGGGAGAAGAAGAGGGAAAGGAGGGTGTAATCTCAGTGTCTCTTTGATGATTGCTTTTAGATATGTTAGTCCTTGAAGTGATGTTTCATCTATGTATCCTTTGCTGTCAAAATGTTGTCTTACTTCTTGTTGAGCTTTGAACATCACTGTTGGATTTTTCAGCATTTCTGAAATGGCCCATTCTATTATTGCTGATGATGTATCACTTCCAGCAACAAACATATCCTACACCATGGAAATGAAAAAAAAAAATAGTATTTAATATAAACTAGAAGTATTTTTTTTTTTCCGGTTTTCACCACCACCAGAATCTGGTTCACTAGACTCGACTAATCTGGTTCGGAAGACAGTTCTGATGGCGCAAATATAAGTATAAACTAAAAGAAAACATATAATTCATACAACTTACCAAAATAACAGCTTTGATGTTATCGATTGTTAAAGGACATTCAAGGGCCTCATCATGATCTTTAATCCTAAGAAGAACAGACAGAAACCCTTCTACTGTCTCTCCTTCATCATAACTCTTTTCCACAGCCTCTTTGATAATATTTTCAATGATAGTATCAAATTTTTTATGCAACTCCTCCAACTTAGGCTTCATTCCAGTAATCACATGCAACCACTTTTGAGAAGGAAACAAATCAATAACAATAAAACCTTCAGCAATTTTCACAAGTTTCTTAATCAACAAAAGAAACTCTTGTTGATCTTTACATATTTTACCAAAAGCAGCTCTTGAAGTTATTGCACTTGTCATGCATGTAACTTTTTCACTTACGTTAATACATGATCCAATGTTATTAGAAATATGTTTTATTAAACTAGACACTTCTTGTTCTCTAATTGATTGAAATGATCTCACACGTTTTGTACAAAGAAGCTCTTGTGAACATAATCTTCTTAGTTGTTTCCAATAGCTTCCGTAAGGTGCCGTTGCAATGTCGGTGGAACCGTAACACATGATGTCTGCTCCTATTTGATGTGGTCTTTGAGCAAAGATTGAATCATAGGTTTTGAGAATCTCTTTGGCGAATTTTGGTGAAGAAATTACTATGGTTGATACTTCACCTAGTTTAAGGTGCATGATAGGGCCATGGATTTTGGAGAGATGTTTCAAACGGTGATGAGGTAGAGAGCCAATAAGGTGGTGGATGCTTCCTAGGATTGGAAGGTTCCATGGACCAGGTGGTAGAATTTGTGTCTTGTTTGTGACCTTTGATATTCTTTTTCTTGCTCTTAGAATTTTTATGAGAAAGAGAATGAAACTTGTTGAAAATAAAAGGAAGGGTAAGAATTCCATGAAGAAAATGTATATAGAAAGAGAAAGGAAATGGTGATATGCATGGGATTTATTGCTGGTTATATATAGATATTAGGAAAGAAAACAAAAGGATGAATGCATAGTACAAAAAAAATATATTATATAGAGTATATGCAATATACATATACATTTGGAAGAGAAGAAAGTTATTGAAACTAAGTCAAACTTATTCACTAGAAATTGTGCCAAAGATGGTTTTATATATGTAACATAGTTATTAATTATTTTAGGTTTAATAATTATTTATATACGTGTTTTGATTTATTTAAAAAAAAAAAATTGGATTATCTCCATATAATTTTAAAATTTTAAGTTTTTTGTCTCTCATGTAGAAAAATTATCCCCTTTAATATTTTTATTTATTTATCCTCTTATTTTTACAAATACCCGAAAAATTTAGAAGTAATCAAAAATTATTTCTTTAAATGGGATAAATCAAAATTCACGTATATTACATGAATAAATTATTATCAATATCGAATGAAACATCTAGATATGCACGTGGAAAGGTTAAACATTGAGATGTGCTATATTATTGACACCAAAATTGTAACACCATACATGGTGGTTAATAAATGTATACGTATCCTTTACACCAAATCTAATAAATGTTATTTTTAATTTTATTTAGATTTTACTATAATTTCAATTTAGACTCAAATTTAATATATAAGTATTCAATATTTTTATAATTGAAGTAGAAGAATCACTTTTTTTTAAAAAAATAAAAATAAAACTATATTTATTCATTCAAATTAATAGAGTGCATTGATAAAAAAATAATACCAATGTTGTTAAACTCTAATATTAGTAAAAAAATAATATCAATGTTGTTAAACTCTATTATTATTATTATTATTATTATTATTATTATTTCTTTTCTAAATATATCATTAGTTTTGTAGGAACCTTGGTTAGTTAGAAAATTTCTCTCTAAATCGGTTACATTTGGACCTATATATTAATTTGGGGAATTTCTTATCCCATCCTATGCATCTCTCACACATCATGTGCATTTTCATTTTTGTCCTCTCTGTTTCCGTTGATGTATCTCCGGACGCACCATTTTAGTTTTCAACGCTGGTTTATTCCGTAGATACATCAGCGAAACGTTGGTTTGTTTCCATTTTTCACCGTTTTCGCTCGACATCGCACTGAGGATCATCTGTAATGTGACAATATTATGTGCTTTAAGATGAAAATAGATTCACTGCAGATCAGCTACAAAGTTTGACTAATAACTTATGCTACACGTAACAATATCATTTGTTTATTTTTTCTTAAATATTGTCTTCTAAACTATTACCTGTTTTTATTTAATTTTAGAAGCCTTCTTTGTGTCAAAAATTCTGATTATGGTTCAACAAGTGGTAATAGGAGTAGCACCAACTTTGTGTCCACTCTATCATCTGTCTTGAACGTCAAAGAAGTAATATTTTACTGTTGATCTTGATTTGTGGTACAAGCTCCCATGGTATAACTGATATTCACCATGTCTTTTTTAGATATATAACTTATGTTGCCTTCTGTTTTCTTGGTTGAGTTTTTTTTTTGTTTCCATATGGGTTAGAACTGCTATACAACTTTTGGTTACACCACATGTCATGTTTGTCACCGTGGGTGGCCATTATTTTGTTTGAATATGAGTCAGAACTACTAGACAACTCAAAAATACAAAACATGTCTATCATATCTTACTCTTGCTAGTTAGTAAGAGTTAAGATAAAGAATATTAAATTAAATGGAAGAATTAGTCAATTTTAATTTAATTTTTGTATGATGATAAGTATGCTTTTATTTAATAGAATTTTTTCATCGCTTTCAATCTCCATAACATTATATATATATATATATATATATATATATATATATATATATATATATATATATATATATATATATATATATATATATATATATATATATCGGCGGCAATAGCTTGACAATTTTCGTCCTCTTCCTACATGCAGTTTCAATATCAAATGCTTATGCCCTCTCTTAGATACCATTAAGAGTTACTATGAAAAAGATGATATGACCAAGTGACTCCAAACACAAGAGATTTTTTTTGGTGGGGGGGGGGAGGATTGTGATATTTAAAATTCGAGATTAATTTATACAAAATTTGGTTTTTAAATGTATATTAGTTTTGATAAAAAAATAGAGAGTAACAACGAAAAGGTAGAAATAAGATTGAGAAGAAGAGAGATATGCAGTAGAAAGAAAATAATCAACATAAATAAAGAGAGAAGGGATTGAAAATTGCACTTGAGATTTATACAGGTTCATCCTAAACACTTTTCCTAATCATGTCCCCAAGAGTTTCCTCTTGAAAGTTCTAATAAAATCTAACACGAGCTTTTATAAGATCAGCCCAGAAACCTTCAACAACACTTATAGTGTTTATACATGATCAACCCACAAACCTTCAACAATAATAAGAGTTTTCACCCAATTTTTATTTCCAGATTTAGCTTGCAACCTTCAATTTTTTCCACAAAAGATGTTATATAAGAGAATTACACTTCAAGAAACAGAAACCCTAATTTGTAAAAGGAAACTATACAACACCTATATGATTTTATCAATTTATAGCTTTTATAATCGATCAAAAAAGTCTTTCTCTGTTTTTTCATCAATTGGACCAAGTCCTTAATTGATTTACGGAGTGATTTAGATTACATAATTGATTAGTGTAACACCCCAAAATTTTTCCTCTTATTTATTACCAATTCCAAGTAGCTTATGCTTCACTTCCATGTCATTTAGCATATTCTTTCATGCATTGCATACAAAAATAAAAAAATAAATAAAAAATAATAAATCATGCATCATTGGTTAACACATAAGGCATGTGATCGAGGGTTATTCAATGGTAATATCAATTATCAGAGCTTAAGGTCGAAACAAGATCAGAACGGGCGACACAAGTGTATTTTGGGGGTTTCCCATCAAAAGGAGGGAAAAATTCAAAATTGGCTTGCATTAACCGGTTAACACATTGGTTAACCGGTTAACGCGTGCAAACATTGGCAAAAAATTCAAAATTCAGCTTTGGATGACTTTCCTTACTTTTCCACTTCACCTTGCATCACACTCTACCACTTTCTAGAACTTTCTACCACCTTCCAAGGGAATATTCAAAGAATATACCAAGGGAATATTCAAAGAATATGCCAATGGAATATTCTAGGAATATTCCCAACTAACTTTAACTAACTCCTAACCTAATTCCCAAGCCAATGCCCTAGCCTAGCTTCTAACCCAAACCACTCTCCAAACCTAACATGTATATAAACAATTTTCATTCCAAACCAAAGCATCAACACTTCATTTTTCACAATTTCTTTCATCACTCTCAATTTTTTCTCACTTTTTCTCTCATTTCCCCAAAATTCACACAAAGCTTCATCTTCCAAAATTCTTCAAGTTTTACATTGAAACTTAAAGAATTTAAAGCTAAAACTCCATCACTGCAGTGATTTCATGGATTATTGAAGAAGTTGCTACTGTTTTAGTGTGGATTTTCTCTTCTTGGAAGTGATTTTGGAAGAAGTTTATCAAATCACATTTATTTTGTGTATTCGTGCGGAAGAGCATCGGATCTACGATTTTCTCTTCTATAGCGTGTCGATTCTCCATAACAACGATTACCAAAGCAAGCCTCTACTTTGTAGGTTGGTGACACTCATAATCATTTATGTTTTAAGTTATTTTGCATTGTGTCGACTTGTACGTTCTTTATGTTTTGGTTGATTTGCGATGCACCAATTAATCAGATTGTTAGGTTTCAGTTTCTTGATGTGTTTGTGGTTTCGGTTAGTGTCGTATCGATGCATTTAGGTGTTAATTTTGTGCTCACTTGATAGTAATTGAATTAGGAACCTTGGAAATAAGCTGGTAGATAGAAGTGCTTTTTTCTGCATTTATTTTTTATTCTAGTTCCATGTTAATCGGTTAACACATCCGTTAACCAATTAACACTGTGCAATTTTGGCAAATATGCAGAATTTGGCATTATTAACCGGTTAACACACCTGTTCACCGATTAACACTGGACAATCCTGGATTTTTTTATGTAGTTTAATGCATGTTTGCATACCATTCCATCTTTAATCATCATAGATAATTAGTATATGATTTTAGAGAGTTTTTAGAAGCTGTTTTGGTGCAGGTTCATGTAGCTTCAACATCTTTTGACATGCATGTTTACTAGTTTCCGATTTTTTGCATAATGGTGAATTTGTGTTCATGATGAATTATGAATGTTTTTACCATGATTGAACTTCATTGTTAGCATGTTAATGATGATTTAAAGTTCTGTTTTGTCCTGTATTTGTGATCGATGCATGTTTCGGATGCTTGCACGCATAATTGAATATGTTGCATCTTACTTTAAAATGCATAATCCACATGTTTGCACATTCTAGATCACATAATTGTTTGGTTTCATTTCATTGTTAATGTTTGTTTCAGTTTAGAATGCATTGTAATGCATATTCATTTTGTTTCTTGTTTGCATTAAGTGCTCACTTTTGAAAATGCACATATTTTAGATTATGGAAAATACATTGATGTAAAGTGTTTGAAATGTTTGTATATTCACATGTTCATGTTCATATTAATCATGTTGCATTATTTGATTGTTATGTGATGCATATCCATGCATTGTAGCTCATCCATTGACATTTTTAAATGATTAAATTATGCCATGTTTTCATTGCTGTATTTTGAAACAAAAGTTGTTAATTGTAAGCTGCATTGCATTGTTTTTGCATTTTTTACACCTGTTTCCATGCTGTTTGGTAGTTGTAATAGGCTGTTTGTGTGTTACTTGCATTCAGTAGCTAATTGTGAGCTGAAACATTGTTGTAGCTGTTGACTTTGTGTTTTGCTTAGCTTTTAGGCATCCTTAGGCGTAGATTTGAGTCTAGTTTAGATCATAATTATTTTAGGAGACGTTGGTACCTAACTGTCCTCCTTTTTATCCTTTTCAGCATTTTAATTAACTTTACTAACCTTTTCAGGGGCTAATGGTAAGTGAAGAATATGTGTGTGCGCCTACATTCTACCTCATTCCTTCCTCTTTTAAAGCTTTAAACTTGTGATTGCGATAAACATTTTATGCTTCTTCAACACTTCACTTTCTTATCATCCCCTTGAGTTCTAATCTCATCTTCAATCCTTAAAGTGAGTTAGAACTTGTTCTTCTTCTCTTTTTAGGATTAAAAAACCTCATTAACCATAGAACCTCCATTGTACAACAACATAAGATGAGTCTTAGTTTTCCTTAGTGTTTTCCCTTTCTCAACTTGAGTCTTCTGTTTCTCATCTCTAACAAAATCAACACACCTTATAAAAGTTAAGCTTTATCATGTGCCAAGGGACTTTGCCATGGGATACTTGCACACATTTCATATGGGGATGAGATGTAGGGTATCTATCATGATGAATAAGTCTTAGCATGAGAATGCTTCACAAACAACACCTAAAAAACACTTCTTCATAAAAATTACAAAAAAACACATAATAAACAAAATTAGGTTAATGTGTTTATGCCTAAATCTTTGGAACTAGGTTTGGGGATTTCCTCCATACCTAGGTGTACTTCTTATCTACCCCATATCAAAGTGATGTAAGAAGTACACACTCCTTTTAATAAGACATGAATACATTCTCCTATGCCAAATTCAATAAAAGCTTCTAAAAGCTACAAACCAACAACAAACGTCTTTCCTTCGGGAATTCTTTTCTCATCTCCTTCACTCTTAACGAAAGAACTTGCTTAGACTTGTCCCTTTGCGAGATGGTAACACACTCATTCAAGACGAGCCTGCAACACATGAGCATAGACATAAGCAGTTCAAGCTCTAAAAAACACAAACAAAGGTTTTCCTTCCTAGTTAGGGGAACTACGTCGACTCTAATTCTCATTTCTCGATGAGATATGTAGGCAATGAGGTAGGGCCCATTCTTGCACATTCTTTATTTTTCCTACATTTTTCCCATTCTTTCTCTTATCCAGTTCCAGTAGCAGTTTCAGTTCAGCAGCAGATTATTCTTTACCCTTTGAAATAGTTCAAACAAGCGTGAATCTCGTCGGGTACGACAGACGATCTGGGGTGTTAATACCTTCCCAGTTCGTAACCGACTCCTGAACTCAGTCTCTTTGGTTCGTAAGACCTTGTTCTTTCCTTCTCTTAGGTTTGTGCAACATTACTTTTCCTATTCATTCGGGATAAAAATGCCTGGCTGACAACTCTGTTTATTTTCTGCGCCACTTTCGCGTTTGTACTATGATGAAAATCCCGGGAGTGACAATTAGAAACACTTTTTAATCAATTTCATACATTCCTAGATAGGTTTTAAGACATTTAATAAAATCAAATAGGGTTTGAAAAGATCGTGTGTGTATGTGCGCGTGCGTGTCCATGCGTGTCTGTGTGTGTAATTTTAATATTACTTAAATTTACTATTTTAACTCATCACTTTGAAACCCTTAGCACATGACCAGATGAGCTTTAATACTTGATCACTTTCAGATTTCAAGTTTCTATGCTTGATTAATGTGCAATTGCTTATCACTTAAGTTTGAACTTGAATAATATGATTGATGAGATATCTTCTTCTTGATCATATACCATTATCATAAATTACTGGATACTTGATATCACACTCCTTTGACAATTGTCACAAAGAACTCATGAAACGAGCTATCGACACCAAAAAACTTTTGCCTTATGGAGATATCATCTTTAAAAGTTGCTTGACAGTTGCCGTCATCAAAACCAATTGACGGTTATAATTGCACATCACATAGATCCACAAGCGATTATGTATTTCACTTTCTCAAAGGCTTAAAGAAACATTATGTTATGGTCTTTTCCCAAATAATGTTTATGAACCCCTTTTCGTTAATAAACAAGGTTTTCTCCACGCTCATTCAACAAGAAAGGCAACACACTTGTCGTCTTGAAGAAGACAAGCTCATTGCACACTTAGCCAAATCCGTAAATAGAACTTGTTCAATTGATTATGAGTTAAGAACATTTACTACTAGTTATGGTAGATGTTTCAGATTTAAATTTCATGAAGAAAATCCTGCAAAACCTTTTGTGATCATCAGCAACAATAAAAACAAACATAACATGATAAAACATTTTTAATCATCCAAAAAATTCATCCTAAAGAGATGAAATAATATAAATAATATTTATGAAAATCTAGATATATGGTTGTACTTGTAGACTTAGTAGTCATTTGTGTTATTGGCACTATGTCCTTGTCTTGAATATTGAGAGAAAATATTGTGAAACGGCTAAAACAGTTAACTCGTATGATTGTAATCAAGTGCAATGTTGAATCTTTCATTTTCATCTCATATGTATTACCGTTGCTTATGCCGCCGCCGGCTCTAATTTTAACATAGCAAATGTCTCATATTAGCTAGCATTGGATTTATATGTAGTACATATAAATAAATATTACTTATTCATAACTCTTTCTTCTCATATGTATAGATACAAACAAATAACTCACATTTCTAAAATGAGAACTGTTCTATTGGTTTTTTGTTTTCTTCTCATGTATATTTTCGTTAATTATACAAGATAAAGAGATAGTTACAAATATATATGCTGTTATTTTCACGTTCAAATATAAAATATATTCAAAAAACTTATAAATGTTCGTTTAATTTTAGACTTCCTATAGTTGGATCATCCATGTTAGGAGGTAAATATAAGAGATCATTTATATTTATAGGGGTATTATGTGTTGGAAATTATTAGAAATTTATAATATTTAGTGTGTTTCAAAATGACAAGAAAAAGTGTAAGAGAAATGACACTTCGTGAAATGTTGTTACTTAATGAAAGTAGACAATGTTTGAAAACAATGTAACTTTTGGTTAAAAGGTGTTGTTTCATCAAGGGTTGCAACCTTGTGAAACAACACATGCATGCCTATAAATACATACTGAATATTACATACTGAATATTATGTGTTGGAAATTATTCTAGAATTCAGAAAACATTACATACTGAATATTCTCTTGTACAAAATTCCAAACACTCTTCACTATATAGTCGAGTTTTCGTCGGTCTTGCGCAAACTCGATAAAAGGCTGAATTATCTTGGGTATTCATGCATTCCAACTCTAAGACAATTTTTAGAGTGTTTGAAATATTTTAAGGAAAGTGATTTCGTTCACGATTCTAACCTAAGTACAATCCATTCGATTTATTAATTTTTCTAACATTATGAGCAACACATTTTATGAGAAACACATATTCATCTAAAATTTTAAGATGATAGGTGTATAGATTCTTTCACTTATAAAATGCTCAATATCCACTTTTCTAATCAATGTGAAACTTATTCATTTGTTTCTCAACGCTTTCAACTCATACTTATTTTCTCAACACTTCCCCTCAAATATGAATCTATCCACAATTTCTCAAGCGAAATTTCTTTTATTCACATACACTTGTACCACTGTTGACACTTTTTTTCAACGAGACACTACTATGAATTATATATTTTATGACAAAATTTTCACCTCGACCAACGAAAAATCGAGGAATATGTCTTGGGAGCTTCATATTTAATTTTTTTTTATAAAAAATATACAAGCTATACCATCGATTTCACATCTCTTCCAAAACTAAGGAATATATATATATATATATATATATATATATATATATATATATATATATATATATATATATATATATTAGAACATATATAAAAATAACTTGGTGAATTAGTGGAGAAAGGTGAATTGGAGAAGTTGAAGATGAGAATTGAGAGAGAGAGAGAGAGAGAGTATGAATTGACATTAACCATAGTTGGGAGCATTATAAGGCCTTATATACATGACAAGTCCAACTAATGTGGGATATTGCAAAACAACCTATTTCAATAAGCTAAAACTGAAGCACAACAAAAAAACACAAAAAAAGCCTTTGATCCACTGTACCGGACCAAGATGTCATGACATCTCTTTCGACATCTTGTATGATAGCAAAAACAACAACACAACTGAAATGTCAAAAATTAGAAATTCAACACACCACCTCATTTTAGTTGCTCCAAGTCCAACATGCTCAAGCTTTTTCTTAATCTCTTGAACACCTCATTTGTCACCCCATTGGTCAAATGAACTACTTGGTCTTCACTCCGACAATATCCCAATCACAACTTGCCTTCAACCACTAGCTCCCTCAAATAATGAAACCACATCTCTATATGCTTGCTCCTTCCGTGTGCAATCGAATTTTTTGTAAGATTAATAATAAAAACATTATCCACTAGAAGTATAGTAGCCTCTCCCTCATTGCTACTTAACTCATTCAATAGATTCATAAGCTGCATCGCTTGACATGTACACAACGAAACCACAATGTACTCGAACTCACAAGACGAGAGTGATACCACCGATTCCTTCTTCGAACACCAAGAGATTGGTGTCCTACCAAACATAAAGATGTATCCAACTGTTGACTTTATATCATCCTTATCAACACACCAATTGGAATCGGTAAAACCAAGTAAATTTCATTTTTGCCCCGTATCCGATGCGTGAAAGAGAATTCTGCAACCAAGAGTCCCTTTAATATAACGAAAGATTCTCTTAACTGCTGCTAAGTGAGATACCATTGATCTCTCCATGAATCTACTAATTTAGGTCATAAAATCATAGTATATTACATACAATTTTATACTAGTTTCGGTCGAAAAATTAAATTAAATTGAGGATTGTTCGAAATGCTACGATACTTTTAATATCCTTTCTATATGTTATGAGCGAATGTTAAGAGGGAAGTCCATGCAAAAAATTATCTCAAAATTAGATTCTACGAAACTTTTTGAAATGCTAGTTTCAGTCAAAAAACCGTAGTATATTATACACAATTTTATACTAGTTTCTGTCAAAAAAATAAATTAGATCGAGGATTGTTCAAAATGCTACGAAAGTTTTCAGATCCTTTCTATATGTTATGAGCGAATGTTAAGAGGGAAGTCCATGCAAAAATATATCTCAAAATTAGATTCTACAAAACTTTTTGAAATGCTAGTTTCACTAAAAAAATTGTAGTATATTATACACAATGTTATACTAGTTTCGGTCGAAAAATCAAATTAAATCGAGGAGTGTTCAAAATGTTAAAAAACTATTCTGATCCTTTCTATATGTTAAGAAGAAAGATTATGATGGAAGTCCGTGCAAAAAATATCAAAAAATTAGATTCTATAAAACCTTTTGAAATACTAGTTTCGGTCAAAAAATTGTATATTATATACAATTTTATACTAGTTTCGGTCAAAAATCAAATTAATTCGAGGATTGTTCGAAATGCTATAAAGCTTTTCAGATCCTTTCTATATGTTACGAGGGAAGGTTATGATGGAAGTCCATGCAAAAAAAATCTAAAAAATTAGCTTCTATGAAATTTTTTGAAATACTAGTTTTGGTCAAAAAATCATAGTATATTATACACAATGTTATACTAGTTTCGGTCAAAAAAATAAATTAAATTGAGGATTGTTCGAAATGTTACAGAAGTTTTCAGATCCTTTTTATATGTTACGTGGGAAGGTTATGATGGAAGTCCATGCACATTTTTTTTCTAAACTTTAGATTCTAGGAAACGTTTTGAAATGCTAGTTTCAGTAAAAATATTATAGTATATTATACACAATTTTATATTAGTTTCAGTGAAAAATAAAATTAATTCGAGGATTGTTCGAAATGCTATGAAACTTTTCAGATCCTTTTCTATATTTTACGAGGGAAGGTTATGATGGAAGTCCATGCAAAAAATAATCACAAAATTAGATTCTATGAAACTTTTTGAAATTCTAGTTTCGGTCAAAAAATCGTAGTATATTATACACAATTTTATACTAGTTTTGGTCGAAAAATCAAATTAAGTCGAGGATTGTTCAAAATGCTACAAAGGTTTCAGATCCTTTCTATATGTTTGAGGGAAGGTTATGATGGAAGTCCATGCAAGAAATTTTCTTAAAATTAGTTTTGAAAAAACTTTTTGAAATACTAATTTAGGTCATAAAATCATAGTATATTATATACTAGTTTCGGTCGAAAAATTAAATTAAATTGAGGATTGTTCAAAATGCTACGATACTTTTAAGATCCTTTCTATATGTTATGAGGGAATGTTAAGAGGGAAGTACATGCAAAAAATTATCTTAAAATTAGATTCTACGAAACTTTTTGAAATGCTAGTTTCAGTCAAAAAACCGTAGTATATTATACACAATTTTATACTAGTTTCGGTCTAAAAAATAAATTAGATCGAGGATTGTTCAAAATGCTACTAAACTTTTCAGATCCTTTCAATATGTTATGAGGGAATGTTAAGAGGGAAGTCCATGCAAAAATATATCTCAAAATTAGATTCTACAAAACTTTTTGAAATGCTAGTTTCACTCAAAAAATTGTAGTATATTATACACAATTTTATACTAGTTTCGGTCGAAAAATCAAATTAGATCGAGGAGTGTTCAAAATGTTAAAAAACTTTTCTGATCCTTTCTATATGTTACGAGGAAAGATTATGATGGAAGTCCGTGCAAAAAATGATCAAAAAATTAGATTCTATAAAATTTTTTGAAATACTAGTTTTGGTCAAAAAATCGTAGTATATTATACATAATTTTATGATAGTTTAGGTCAAAAATCAAATTATATTGAGGATTGTTCGAAATTCTTAGAAACTTTTCAGATCCTTTCTAAATGTTACGAGGGAAGGTTATGATGGAAGTCCATGCAAAAAATTATCTCAAAATTAGATTCTATAAAACTTTTTGAAATACTAGTTTCGGTCAAAAAATTGTAGTATATTATATACAATTTTATACTAGTTTCAGTCAAAACTCAAATTAATTCGAGGATTGTTATAAATGCTACGAAGCTTTTCAGATCCTTTCTATATGTTACGAGGGAAGGTTATGATTGAAGTCCATGCAAAAAATAATCTCAAAATTAGATTCCATGAAACTTTTTGAAATATTAGTTTCGGTAAAAAAATCGTAGTATATTATACACAATTTTATACTAGTTAAGGTCAAAAATCAAATTAAATCGAGGATTGTTCGAAATGCTACGAAACGTTTCAGATCCTTTCTATATGTTACGAGGGAAGGTTCTGATGGAAGTCCATGCAAAAAATTATCTCAAAATTAGATTCTATAAAACTTTTTGAAATACTAGTTTCGGTCAAAAAATTGTATATTATATACAATTTTATACTAGTTTCGGTCAAAATTCAAATTAATTCGAGGATTGTTCGAAATGCTATAAAGCTTTTCAGATCCTTTCTATATGTTGCGAGGGAAGGTTATGATGGAAGTCCATGCAAAAAGTAATCTCAAAATTAGATTCTATGAAACTTTTTGAAATACTAGTTTCAGTAATAAAACCGTAGTATATGATACACAATGTTATACTAGTTTCTTTCAAAAAAATAAATTAAATTGAGGATTGTTCGAAATGTTACTGAAGTTTTCAGATCCTTTCTATATGTTACGAGGAAAGATTATGATGGAAGTCCGTGCAAAAAATAATCAAAAAATTAGATTCTATAAAACTTTTTGAAATACTAGTTTCGGTCAAACAATCGTAGTATATTATACACAATTTTATGCTAGTTTATGTCAAAAATCAAATTATATCGAGGATTGTTCGAAATTCTAAGAAACTTTTCAAATCCTTTCAATATGTTACGAGGGAAGGTTATGATGGAAGTCCATGCAAAATATTATCTCAAAATTAGATTCTATGAAACTTTTTGAAATACTAGTTTCGGTCAAAAAATCGTAGTATACTATAAACAATTTTATACTAGTTTCGGTCAAAAAAATAAATTAAATCGAGGATTGTTCGAAACGTTACAGAAGTTTTTAGATCCTATTTATATTTTACGAGGGAAGGTTATGATGGAAGTCCATGCAAAAAAATTTCTCAAATTTAGATTCTAGGAAAATTTTGGAAATGCTTGTTTCAGTCAAAACGTTATATAATATTATATGTCATACCCTAAATTTTGACCAGAATTTTTTCCATTTTTTTTCATTTGACGCATTTTTGCCGATATGTTGAAAATCATTCATTTTGCCTTTTTAAGTTTAACATCTCATTAAATCATTGCATTCTTCTATACATTTTTATTCACTTTAAATTTGTTCTTGATTTTTAGAATTTATCTCGATTTAAAGTTATATTTGCAATTTTTGTAATTTATTTATCTTTATTTGAATTTTTGGTTACATATTCATTTTAGATTATTTAAGACTTACTTTTAAAATTTTTATTTAATTTAGTTTAATGCATTTCTTAACTTAGCTTAAATATATTTAGACTTTACTTTTTTTTAGCTTAATTTTTCATTAATGTATAATTTATTTAGTCTAATTCTTAATGTTTAGTCAATTTAATTTTTTTTTTGGTTAACTAATTTGATTAGTTTATACTACCCTAAGTTTACTTTTAATTAGTTTAATTTAGATTTAGTTTATTTCTTTTTTTAGTCAATTTAATATTTTAATTAGTCTAGATTTATAGTTTAATTAGTCTAATCTTTTAATTAGTTAATTTATTTTAATTATTTTTGTTATTTAGTCAACTTTTTGTAAGCTTATTTTTCTTATTTTTTTAATTTAAGTTTTATTTTATTTTATTAGTTTATAAACTTTGGTCCCTAAAATCACAACCTGTGCACAGTCACAACACCCTTTAGCCAGCTGTTGCCATATGTTTTTTCACCAAAATGTACATTTTTTAACCTGCAAGCGAAAAGGCCAAAAGAAATCATGACCACTGCATCACACAAACCTCTGCTGCAAATACACCAGAATGAACATCAAAAAAACCTGCACAGGTAAAAAGGGATATTGATCAAAAAACAAACCAAAGGATAATGGAAAGAACCAACGGATAACAGCTAGAGGGGGGGCCTTCTGATTTCGATTGAAAAACAAACAAAAGGCAGCAACAAAAGGGAACCATTGTTATGACCACTGGCTAAGAAACTCAAAAAGGGAAACGATCCAACACCTCACGGTCCTCTAAAACGAAAAACCACACTTGACACGGAGGACCTTGACCTCTGACCTCCATCAGCTTTGGCCGAACAACCTGGCCAAAACCAGAGCACCTTTCAAAGACAGCCTGGATCTCCTTTTGGGGCTGATCACACACATAAACCACCTCACCTCATCTGCAATAGAGAGATAATCTTCTCCCTCATTACAGCGGGACTCATCCACCCTTCAACTAAAAACCAATATCAAAACCAAAAAGCCCCCTCAACCTACAAAACTCTCCGACCCTGACCTTCAAAAGGAGCTGGATTTTCTTTTCAATTGATGCCGCAGGAACACCACGAAAAAACACTTCCATTACACCTCCACCCTCTTCTCAACCATCAGTAATAACTTATCACCACCACCATTAAGAAAAATACAACCAGAAAAATATTCACAAACTACTTGCAAGAACCTGTGAGAGAAACTCAGAATGCGAGAAACCTGACGAACCGTTGTGAACAAACATCGACAACAAACCAGAAAACCAAAAAGAAATCAAACTGCCTCAAACCTTTCCAAAACCTGTTAAACCGTCACCCTCTTCTATTTCCATGGGACCTCTTTCTCCACGACTTTCAAAAACAAAAATCTGCCATCACTTCACCACCTTCAATAAAATCTGTTAAACAATAAACCAAAGAAACTCTAAAACCACATCAAACACAAACCATTTCAACCCTTTGGTTCCTGAAAAAACCTTCGGGGTTCCTCACAAAAACCAACACAACATCAAACCATAGGGGAGGACACCAAAAAACCAGCAAGCCGTCCAAACACCCAACACTCAACCGAAACAGAACCCATCATCACCATTAACCTTCAAGCACCTCCTTCACCTCAAATTCTTCCATACGCCACGAACATACCTTCACCAAGAACCACTAGCGCCACCCTCCCAAACATCACGCGACCACCATCTCAAACCCACCAAGCCATAAACTCAGAACATCAACAACTTCAAAACTCTCACAACCGCAAACCCTTAAGACCACCACACAAAACCTTGTAAGAAAACCAGAATAATTTTAACTCAGACTCCAAATCTGAAATCCCAAAACACTGAAACCCAACTGCGAAACCCTTCAACCTGAACAACGAACCTAAGCCACCACCCATCGAAACCCTTGATCTTCGAAACCACCGCCTCGCCGCCGTTTTGATTTGAGAGAGAGGAACAAAACCGCTGTGAGAAATTGCAAAGACCGCCGCAAGTGAGAAGAGAGGACCGCGAGTGGGAAACGAGTTGAGAGGTTCGAAATCGTTGAACGAACGCCGCGAACTCAAACTGAGAGAGAACCGAAACCTTCAAGCTCGTCGCACCACAAACGAAACCTGTCACCGCGAAAACTCCTTCGGATTGGTGCCGAATTGGTAAGTTCCCTTTCGTTTCTAGCATTTTTTTGCTGATGGATGTTTGAAGTTTTGGTTTTGAGTGATAGGCCATGAGAATCGAGACGGAAAGATGAATATAGAGTGAGTTTGAGGTTTATGTTTTTTTTTGTTGATTTTGGGAGATTCACGTTCGTTCTTTGCGAAAACAGGGATGAGACGTCTGTTTCCCCCTTTTTGGGCCGTTGCACCTCTGTTTAGGGTTTTTTTTTAGCCCGTTCACTTATTTTTGCTTCAAATTGTTGTCTAAGAAAAATGATGTTCTTTTATTGTTTTTTTTTATTCCTTTTTTAAGTCTTAATTTTTTTAAATTTTACATATATTTCTAAAGAAAATTTTGTTAATCATTTAAAGTCTTAATTATTTATTTGTTAATTAACTTTAGAAAAGGTTAGTGTAAAATTTATTAATTTTTTTTTTATTTTGCTTGATTATATTCAAGATTTGTTTTAGCTTATAGCTACTTTGATTCGTAGTTTAGCTATATAACGATAATGTGTGACTTGTACAAACGTAAATCTTGTTCTCGTTTTTTTGGGGTTGTATTGTTGTTAATCAAGCCATGAACTTAGTATTACTAAATAATAAAAGGAAAAATAATAAATATTTCTTGGTTCAATGCCATGCTAATCATTTCATACGTATACCTTTAGCACACACGTAAGTCGGTCTTATGATCGCCATCTGCACAATCCTTTTTACGCGCCTTAATTAAATTACGAAAAAAGGAACTCCAGAGTCTAGCATTTCGCACGTTCTGGATTGAGCCGCAAATGGGTTAGCCTCACACGTTGGTTCAATCACCATTCGTATAAAAATAATCCAATTCATTTAAATTAAATTACGAAAAAAGGAACTCCGGAGTCTAGCATTCCGCACGTTCTGGATTGAACCGCAAATGGGCTAGCCTCACGCGTTGGTTCAATCACCATTCGTATAAAAACAATTCAATTCATCTTAATTAATTTACGAAAAAAGGAACTCCGGAGTCTAGCATTCCGCACGTTCTGGATTGAACCGCAAATGGGCTAGCCTCACGCGTTGGTTCAATCACCATTCGTATAAAAACAATTCAATTCATCTTAATTAATTTACGAAAAAAGGAACTCCGGAGTCTAGCATTCCGCACGTTCTGGATTGAACCGCAAATGGGCTAGCCTCACGCGTTGGTTCAATCACCATTCGTATAAAAACAATTCAATTCATCTTAATTAATTTACGAAAAAAGGAACTCCGGAGTCTAGCATTCCGCACGTTCTGGATTGAACCGCAACTGGGCTAGCCTCACGCGATGGTTCAATCACCATTCGTATTTAAAACAATTCAACAATCTTAAAGGATCAGACATGATTCATCCCCATAGGAAAGTTGTTCCTCCTATCCCCACAAACACAAACAAAAATCTTACAAACAATTACTTTCAAAGGAAGAATGTGGCATTGCTTGTCGACACTTATATCCAAGTTTAAAAGCTTCTTCCGATTTTATTTATTCTCAAAGAAAGAATGTGGCATTGCTTGTCGATCTTATATCCAAGTTTAAAGCTTCTTTCGATTTCTCATTTCTCAAACGTTTGTGGTGGAATAGGTGAGATACTTCTCTTAAAGATGACGACTTGTCTCTTTCTTTCGCATACAAATTAAAACTCACCAACCAATTCAAATCATTTTCATGATTAATTAGCGAGTAACTGAACTCCGGAGTCTCGCACTCCGCACATTCTTGAATGCAACCGCAACATGGACTAGCCCCACGCGTGGTTCATTCGCCCTCTCGTTTTAAAACATCTTTAACAAAGATCAAACATCTTTTCTCAAAACGAACATTGTTTAGATCATTCTATCTCTCAAACAAGCTAGCGCTTCAGCCTCCTATCGTGAGCAGATAAGCCAACGCTTGGCAGTAGAATGCATTTTCAAATAATCGTTCAATTAAAAAAACACAAATCGTAGTCGCACGAACTACGATGCTCTGACTTTCCCATTGCACAAGGGAATACGTAGGCACGGGGATTTTAATCCTTCGCGAGCACATTAATAAAAATTAACTATCTCTCCATCACAATAATAAAAAACTTAACATTTTCCCATAACAAATTATAATTAAAATATTCCCTTTAATAAGCAATCTTAATCAGTAAAAGAAGACGATAATACAAGTTGACATTTTAAGCGCAAACTAGACTAAGAGGTTCCCGTTGAGTACAACGGACGTGAGGGGTGCCTAACACCTTCCCCTTGCGTAACTGACTCCCGAACTTAGATTAGTGGTTTCGTTGACCATTCTTATCCTTTATTTAGGTTGTGTCTATATCTTCCTTTTCTCTCGTAGAATAAATAGAATTAGGTGGCGACTCTGTTGTTTATTTTAGGATCGTATTTTTCGAGGTGCGACAGCTGGCGACTCTGCTGGGGACTTATTGCCTTGTGCATAAGAGAGTCGAGCCTAGCTTAGGATAGTTTGCGTTTGTTTGCTGACTTGTTTGATTGTCTTCTTTATTTGTTGTTGGTATTCTATCTATTGCTTCCTTCTTTATTATTTGCTCATTATATCTGCCTGTTGGATCTCGGGATATCACAGGGTATGAATTTGTATTTGAGTTTTGAAAAAGAAGAGGGAACACCTAAGATTAGATTTGGATGTTATTAGTGTTAGTCTCCAAGGACTCGCTCCTTGCACGCCTAGCATGAAAGCTCCCCCAGATAGTTAGACTTTTCATAGATCTTGTCACAACGCAGCTAGCCTGTCGCGGGACCTGATTCATGAAAGGGCTGTGATTCTGGGACCCCCTAGAACCTGTTTCAATTTTGGTAGTTGTGTAATGTTAGGCTCCAAGGACTCGCTCCTTGCACGCCTAGCATGAGAACTCCACTCAAGGTAGACCTTATCGTTATTATCGTCACAATGCAGCTAGCCTGCGGCGGGGCGTTAGTACGATAAACGTCCGTGACCTTGAGTATCCTTATACCATCACCATAGAAGCTACCCTGTGAGTGGGCTTTATGGGTAAAAGAAAGTAGAACTCTCCACTTAAGGCTTACCAGTTAGGAGATTCCAAGCTGCTCTTGTACCTTGAATCCAACACCTTGCCTTTATATCCAATTCTGGAGCTGTTTATGTTTGTGACTTTGAGCATTCTGAGCTTTGCATCCATTCACATATCATTTGCATTTGCATCTGCATTGCATATCATCTTCCAACAATCCAACTCACCCATGTCTTATTCTCCGTCAGTCAATTGTACTCGACCAATCACCAGAGAAAGATGGACCAACTTGAGCAGGAAAACAGGGAGCTTAGAAGTGAAGTCACGACTTTGAGAAACCATATGGGAATATTCTCAACTACAATGAAGACTCTAATAGACAGCCTTGTGCAGGAGAACACGGAACTCCAGGAAGAGATTCACAGCTTGAAGATTGATAGAGGGCGACTGATTTCTTTGGCCAAAAATCTGGTCATTTCTCAGCGTCGGTCAAATTCTACCTCTACTCGTCAGTGACGTCAGAATCAGCGGAGGTCTCCAAACAGTCCTGAAGGAGCGGCCCATCAGTTTGACCCAATCCCAATGACTTACAGTCAATTGTGGTCTCATTTTGCCCGGAACTCAATAATGACACCCAAAAAGACTAGAGCCACGAGGTCTCGGTCCCGTGGGATCAATCCAAATACTAGATGTGAGTTTCATAATGGAGTACTGGGGCATCCGATTGAAGAGTGCAAAGTCTTCCAGGAAAAGGTTCAAGAGATGATCGACTACGGGGTGTTGACCTTCAATGGAGGAATCCCATCTGTGGACGGAGTGCCTTTGTGCTGATAGAAAACTCAAGAAGGTCCTTTCCAAATCAATCTGTTGCTGGAGCATAGGACAAGTTCCTGAATGCACGTGATCGTTTCAATGCTTTGGAGCTATCCTCTCAGATGTTTAGCTCGTTTACTGCTTTTCATATGTATTTTGCTATGTTTTGTTAATGCATTTGTTTTGGCATGTAAGAACTTATTTGTTTTGAATGATTAATGCAATGAATATGTTTGTCTTGAAGTAATCCATTCGTATTCACTCATAATGCTTTTTCAACTTTATAATGCCAATATTATCCCATCTCTTGCCTAGGCAGAGAATTGGAGGGAGGATGACGAAATTAAAACACAAATTCTCTAGTTGAATGCTTTTGATTTAAACCCTACTAACGATGTACAGGCATTGTTTCAAATTCCCAAACACTGGAGAAATAAGGAGTTAATCCCTAGTCAACCACTTCGAGCATAGAAGTAGGAGTTTCTTTCAGATATTTCAAAACCCTTACGTTTAACCTGGGGCAGGGTAGTGTTCAGTTAATCTGGTTACACATTCAAATCATAAGATGAAACATCCGATCAGGGAATCCACTACAATCAATGACTTGACAGTCACGATTTTCAACCTTCCAATGAAAAAAAGAAAAAAGAAAAAGAAAATCCCTCTAAGTCAAACCTACAAAAGGACTTAGACAAAAAAGATCAATAAAATAAGTCATTCGTGAGAGGTCCTCAAATCCTCAACCTCAAATACATAAGATTTAGTGACCGCCATACCAAAATCAAAGGGTCACCAATATCCACGAAGAACAAATAAGATGACTGTCATTTCAAGCGGACCTTGGAGCATAATCTCTATGCTATCAAGACGAATGAATGTGTCAATTTAGCTGAACCTAGGACTGGAGAACATCACGGAGACTGGGTGGGCACCAAATAAACTTTGAGCCTTTATCCTTTGTTTCTAAAACCGTGAACCAAACCACATTACAACCCTCAAAAGTCCTAATTGAAGTAGGGTTTATTTCGAAAGCACACTCGATGAGAAAAGTGTTTCCCGACTCCCATGAGCTTGGCTCAAAAATTTGTGTTGGCTTTATAAAAAAAATGAATATCACCTCCTAGCTAGTGATTCGGTCATAGGCTATTGTGAAAATCTTTTCAAAAAAACAAAAAACTTTGAGACAAACACGTGTGTTGCATTATCAGTCTTAACATTAACCTTTTTGCTTGTTAGCATTTGCTTGATATCATAGGAACCTATGTATGAGCACCAGTGACGAGCTTAATCTTTTGAGAGGTAAAACTCTAATAAGTAGTTGAACAACCATTTCAGAGAATGATCATCCCTAGGGGAAATCTGCTTGAGGACTTTACCATACAGGGCCATGTTATTTGAAGACTTTGCCGCAGGAGCATGTTGTTTGAATACTTAGCCAGCCAGGGGCATGTGGCCTGAAGACTTTGCCAGCCAGGGGCATTTTGCCTGAAGACTCTGCTAGACAGGGGTACATTGTTGGAATATTTTGCCAGACAGGGGCATGTTGCTTGAAGACTTTGCCAGACAGGGGCAAGTCATTTCCCAATTTGTGCTTACACAGTCTGACCATCCCAAGAAGACAAACTTTGAAGACTCATTTGTGCCAAACACAGTTAATCTGAGGCAGTGACGTCGAGATTCGACGGATCTCTACAAGAGTTTGAAGACACTGGGGCATCTTGAATGCCAAGCCTTCTATAAAATCCTCTTGAGATGATCTCTTCTCACAAACCATTTTGTGGGCGCATGATCACGTGTTCCCCAAAGCAAGACACTCTTGGGATATACCTTGCAAGTATCTCCAGATGACGGGGTCCTTACGCCAAGTTGCTATGATGTGTCAGGGGCATGACTCATTATTTTTCTGGTGGATTTCTTTTACTACTTAGTGCTTCCAGTGAGTTACTAAGTCTAGTACCCCCAATTGAGCCTTGATTCTAGCTTCTCCAGCTGAATCTGATTTTCTCTCCCCAACGGAGTACAAATTTACTTCATCCTAAGCAAACGTAGTTTGTATGGTTGCTTCCTTCTGTTAGACGTTGAAGTCAGAAGACTTGTCTGGGTTTATTTCCCGATTGAAGTATCTTTCTCTCCTCAAAGAGATTTGCGCTTTGTAGCATGACTTTATTCCATGGATGGCTCCTTACCCTATCTTCAGTGATTGCGTACACTTTGACAAGGTTGGTCGAGTATTCGTTTGTTGTGATGTTTATTTCATCACCAGTGTATCTCTTGTGTCTGTTTTGGCTGTTTGTCAGCATAAACATAACGCATATACATACATATACGTCATAAATGAATTCATATTCATGTGCATATTCATATCGCATTCATTAATGCATACCTCCTTTACCTTGGTCGTGTTTATCCCCAAGTGATGTCTCTCTCTCAAAATAGAGTTGTCAGCCTTAGGCAGAAAATGTACATTCTTTCTAATTCCCCACTGAGTTCTTACCCTCGTGGAAGATTTTTGCTTTAGTTCCCCTTTCCACACTTGGAACCAGGATAAATCCTGATTGAGTTCATTCCTCATGGATTGGTGTCTTGCTTGACAGTTTCTTTCCAGCTCGTTCCTGGATTTGAATTTTGGTCTTTGGCAACTTTGATGATGGAACTACCAATTGGAAAGTGCATTTATTTTGCACCTTTAGATGCTTAGTTTCCCAGAAGGAATTTGTTGGAGGCTTCCATTGAAGACAAATTTTGCTCTCCAGCAGTGTTACTACAACTTTCCCTTGGATTACTTATACCCGACAACAAGTGGCCGTCTATTTATTCGAGAAGCTTGTTTCGTCCTAGAACTTCTAAGTGGAATCAACAAGTGGCAGTCTCTTTATTTGAGAAGCTTGTTTTGTCTTCGAACTTTTGAGTAAATCAACAGATGGCGGTCTCTTTCCGAGCAGTCGTTCCATCCCCAGCAATTCCAGATGGAAAGTGGGTTCATTTTGCACCTTCGGATGCTTAGTTTCCCAGAAGAAATTTATTGAAGACTTCCATTGAAGACAAACTTTGTTTTCCAGCAGTGTTGTTGCAACATCCTCTTGGAATACTTATACCTGACAACAAGTGGCAGTCTCTTTATTGGAGAAGCTTGTTCTTATCCCTGGACCTCTAATCGGAATCAACAAGTGGCCGTATCCTTATTTGAGAAGTTTGTTTCTTGTCCGTAGATTCCCCAGTAAATCAATAGATGGCATTCTCTTTTCGAGCAGTTTGTTCATCCTCAGCAAGGTTTATGTTCTATCAAATGGCATCTCCCCTGTTCAGCGGAGAAGTTTGGTATGAATTTATTTTTCAACAAATGGCATCTCATCCAGACAAGGTGAGAAGTTTGTTCGGCAAATGGCATCTCTTCCAGACAAGTTGAGAAGTTTGTCGTGATTCTTTATCTTTCCAACAAATGGCTATCTCTTCCAGACAAGTTGAGAAGTTTGTTGTGAATTTTTCCAATTTCCATCAAATGGCTATCTCTTCCATACAAGTTGAGAAGTTTGAGCGTGAAGTTGTTTTCCATCATATGGCTGTCTCTTTCAGAAGAAGGGAAGTATGATGAATGTTCTATCAAATGGCTATCTCTTCCATACAAGTTGAGAAGTTTGATATGAATCTCTTTTATTTTTCCAACAAATGGCTATCTCTCCCAGACAAGTTGAGAAGTTTGTTGTGAATTTTCCAATTTCCGTCAAATGGCTATCTCTTCCATACAAGTCGAGAAGTTTGAGCGTGAAGTTGTTCTTCATCATATGACTGTCTCTTTCAGAAGAAGGGAAGTATGATGAATGTTCTATCAAATGGCTATCTCTTCCATACAAGTTGAGAAGTTTGATATGAATCTCTTTTATTTTTCCAACAAATGGCTATCTCTCCCAGACAAGTTGAGAAGTTTGTTGTGAATTTTCCAATTTCCGTCAAATGGCTATCTCTTCCATACAAGTCGAGAAGTTTGAGCGTGAAGTTGTTCTTCATCATATGGCTGTCTCTTTCAGAAGAAGGGAAGTATGATGAATGTTCTATCAAATGGCTATCTCTTCCATACAAGTTGAGAAGTTTGATATGAATCTCTTTATTTTTCCAACAAATGGCTATCTCTCCCAGACAAGTTGAGAAGTTTGTTGTGAATTTTTCCAATTTCCGTCAAATGGCTATCTCTTCCATACAAGTTGAGAAGTTTGAGCGTGAAGTTGTTTTCCATCATATGGCTGTCTCTTTCAGAAGAAGGGAAGTATGATGAATGTTCTATCAAATGGCTATCTCTTCCATACAAGTTGAGAAGTTTGATATGAATCTCTTTTATTTTTCCAACAAATGGCTATCTCTCCCAGACAAGTTGAGAAGTTTGTTGTGAATTTTCCAATTTCCGTCAAATAGCTATCTCTTCCATACAAGTCGAGAAGTTTGAGCGTGAAATTGTTCTTCATCATATGGCTGTCTCTTTCAGAAGAAGGGAAGTATGATGAATGTTCTATCAAATGGCTATCTCTTCCATACAAGTTGAGAAGTTTGATATGAATCTCTTTATTTTTCCAACAAATGGCTATCTCTCCCAGACAAGTTGAGAAGTTTGTTGTGAATTTTCCAATTTCCGTCAAATGGCTATCTCTTCCATACAAGTTGAGAAGTTTGAGCCTGAAGTTGTTTTCCATCATATGGCTGTCTCTTTCAGAAGAAGGGAAGTATGATGAATGTTCTATCAAATGGCTATCTCTTCCATACAAGTTGAGAAGTTTGATATGAATCTCTTTATTTTTCCAACAAATGGCTATCTCTCCCAGACAAGTTGAGAAGTTTGTTGTGAATTTTCCAATTTCCGTCAAATGGCTATCTCTTCCATACCAGTTGAGAAGTTTGAGCGTGAAGTTGTTTTCCATCATATGGCTGTCTCTTTCAGAAGAAGGGAAGTATGATGAATGTTCTATCAAATGGCTATCTCTTCCATACAAGTCGAGAAGTTTGATATGAATCTTTTTGTTTTTCGGCAAATGGCTATCTCTTCCATACAAGTTGAGAAGTTTGAGCGTGAAGTTATTTTCCATCATATGGATGTCTCTTTCAGAAGAAGGGAAGTATGGTGAGAGTTTTGTTCAATGGCATCCTTAGTCGGAGCTTGGCAGAAGATTTGACAACAGGTGATTCCTTTTACTTCTGGCAAGTCTCGGCAGAAGATTTCCAGTCTACCTCGGCAGCAGGTATTTACTTTGTATGATCTCGACGATGGCATCCTTAGTTAGATCTCGGGAGAAGATTTGGCGACAGGTGTGTTCTCAGTTAATCCTCGGCAGTAGGAATTTCATTTTGATACCTCGGCAGAAGGTATCTTATTCTTAGATTCTCTGGTAATCTCGGCAGAAGATCTCCAGCGGATTTCGATAGAATTTGTTTTATTACCAAGATCTCGGCAGTAGATTTTTGGTTCATATTGATACCTTTGCAGAAGGTATCTCATTCTTAGAATCTCTGGTCATCTCGGCAGTCAGATCTCCAGTAGACTTCGGAAGATTTGGTTTTCGTTTCAGAATCTCGGCAGTAGATTTCTGTTTCGTTTCGATGCACCAACATAAGGTTTTTTCCAAATGAGGTTTCAAATCTCGGCAGTAGATTTCCTCAAAGTGGAATTTTGTTCAAAGATTCGAGTCATCTTAGGACCTGTAGACAGTTGTCGTCTGGCTCCACTCAAGAGAAAATCCTCGTGTGGATTGTACTCCAGTCATATGTGTCTAATCCATAATAGGGTCAACTTTTTCTTCCCAACAACGTTACAGCTTTTGTCTTGCATCTTCGCGTCGCATATTATATCATTGTCATCTGCATTTTCGGTCAAAATTTTAGGTATTCTGATATTTAATCCTCTTTCACTTTGAATGTTCCAAAAAAAAATCTTTGTTACTCGAACATTCAGGTTCAGGATGATTAAATAGGGGCAGCTGTCATACCCTAAATTTTGACCAGAATTTTTTCGATTTTTGTTCATTTGACGCATTTTTGCCGATATGTTGAAAATCATTCATTTTGCCTTTTTAAGTTTAACATCTCATTAAATCATTGCATTCTTCTATACATTTTTATTCACTTTAAATTTGTTCTTGATTTTTAGAATTTATCTCGATTTAAAGTTATATTTGCAATTTTTGTAATTTATTTATCTTTATTTGAATTTTTGGTTACATATTCATTTTAGATTATTTAAGACTTACTTTTAAAATTTTTATTTAATTTAGTTTAATGCATTTCTTAACTTAGCTTAAATATATTTAGACTTTACTTTTTTTTAGCTTAATTTTTCATTAATGTATAATTTATTTAGTCTAATTCTTAATGTTTAGTCAATTTAATTTTTTTTTTGGTTAACTAATTTGATTAGTTTATACTACCCTAAGTTTACTTTTAATTAGTTTAATTTAGATTTAGTTTATTTCTTTTTTTAGTCAATTTAATATTTTAATTAGTCTAGATTTATAGTTTAATTAGTCTAATCTTTTAATTAGTTAATTTATTTTAATTATTTTTGTTATTTAGTCAACTTTTTGTAAGCTTATTTTTCTTATTTTTTTAATTTAAGTTTTATTTTATTTTATTAGTTTATAAACTTTGGTCCCTAAAATCACAACTTGTGCACAGTCACAACACCCTTTAGCCAGCTGTTGCCATATGTTTTTTCACCAAAATGTACATTTTTTAACCTGCAAGCGAAAAGGCCAAAAGAAATCATGACCACTGCATCACACAAACCTCTGCTGCAAATACACCAGAATGGACATCAAAAAAACCTGCACAGGTAAAAAGGGATATTGATCAAAAAACAAACCAAAGGATAATGGAAAGAACCAACGGATAACAGCTAGAGGGGGGGCCTTCTGATTTCGATTGAAAAACAAACAAAAGGCAGCAACAAAAGGGAACCATTGTTATGACCACTGGCTAAGAAACTCAAAAAGGGAAACGATCCAACACCTCACGGTCCTCTAAAACGAAAAACCACACTTGACATGGAGGACCTTGACCTCTGACCTCCATCAGCTTTGGCCGAACAACCTGGCCAAAACCAGAGCACCTTTCAAAGACAGCCTGGATCTCCTTTTGGGGCTGATCACACACATAAACCACCTCACCTCATCTGCAATAGAGAGATAATCTTCTCCCTCATTACAGCGGGACTCATCCACCCTTCAACTAAAAACCAATATCAAAACCAAAAAGCCCCCTCAACCTACAAAACTCTCCGACCCTGACCTTCAAAAGGAGCTGGATTTTCTTTTCAATTGATGCCGCAGGAACACCACGAAAAAACACTTCCATTACACCTCCACCCTCTTCTCAACCATCAGTAATAACTTATCACCACCACCATTAAGAAAAATACAACCAGAAAAATATTCACAAACTACTTGCAAGAACCTGTGAGAGAAACTCAGAATGCGAGAAACCTGACGAACCTTGTGAACAAACATCGGCAACAAACCAGAAAACCAAAAAGAAATCAAACTGCCTCAAACCTTTCCAAAACCTGTTAAACCGTCACCCTCTTCTATTTCCATGGGACCTCTTTCTCCACGACTTTCAAAAACAAAAATCTGCCATCACTTCACCACCTTCAATAAAATCTGTTAAACAATAAACCAAAGAAACTCTAAAACCACATCAAACACAAACCATTTCAACCCTTTGGTTCCTGAAAAAACCTTCGGGGTTCCTCACAAAAACCAACACAACATCAAACCATAGGGGAGGACACCAAAAAACCAGCAAGCCGTCCAAACACCCAACACTCAACCGAAACAGAACCCATCATCACCATTAACCTTCAAGCACCTCCTTCACCTCAAATTCTTCCATACGCCACGAACATACCTTCACCAAGAACCACTAGCGCCACCCTCCCAAACATCACGCGACCACCATCTCAAACCCACCAAGCCATAAACTCAGAACATCAATAACTTCAAAACTCTCACAACCGCAAACCCTTAAGACCACCACACAAAACCTTGTAAGAAAACCAGAATAATTTTAACTCAGACTCCAAATCTGAAATCCCAAAACACTGAAACCCAACTGCGAAACCCTTCAACCTGAACAACGAACCTAAGCCACCACCCATCGAAACCCTTGATCTTCGAAACCACCGCCTCGCCGCCGTTTTGATTTGAGAGAGAGGAACAAAACCGCTGTGAGAAATTGCAAAGACCGCCGCAAGTGAGAAGAGAGGACCGCGAGTGGGAAACGAGTTGAGAGGTTCGAAATCGTTGAACGAACGCCGCGAACTCAAACTGAGAGAGAACCGAAACCTTCAAGCTCGCCGCACCACAAACGAAACCTGTCACCGCGAAAACTCCTTCGGATTGGTGCCGAATTGGTAAGTTCCCTTTCGTTTCTAGCGTTTTTTTGCTGATGGATGTTTGAAGTTTTGGTTTTGAGTGATAGGCCATGAGAATCGAGACGGAAAGATGAATATAGAGTGAGTTTGAGGTTTATGTTTTTTTTTGTTGATTTTGGGAGATTCACGTTCGTTCTTTGCGAAAACAGGGATGAGACGTCTGTTTCCCCCTTTTTGGGCCGTTGCACCTCTGTTTAGGGTTTTTTTTAACCCGTTCATCGAACCGGGTCACCTGGTTGACCCGCCTAGGTTCTCTTTTGGGCTTGTTTGATTAGCCCGTTCACTTATTTTTGCTTCAAATTGCTGTCTAAGAAAAATGATGTTCTTTTATTGTTTTTTTTATTCCTTTTTTAAGTCTTAATTTTTTTAAATTTTACATATATTTCTAAAGAAAATTTTGTTAATCATTTAAAGTCTTAATTATTTATTTGTTAATTAACTTTAGAAAAGGTTAGTGTAAAATTTATTAATTTATTTATTAATTTTTTTTTTATTTTGCTTGATTATATTCAAGATTTGTTTTAGCTTATAGCTACTTTGATTCGTAGTTTAGCTATATAACGATAATGTGTGACTTGTACAAACGTAAATCTTGTTCTCGTTTTTTTGGGGTTGTATTGTTGTTAATCAAGCCATGAACTTAGTATTACTAAATAATAAAAGGAAAAATAATAAATATTTCTTGGTTCAACGCCATGCTAATCATTTCATACGTATACCTTTAGCACACACGTAAGTCGGTCTTATGATCGCCATCTGCACAATCCTTTTTACGCGCCTTAATTAAATTACGAAAAAAGGAACTCCGGAGTCTAGCATTTCGCACGTTCTGGATTGAGCCGCAAATGGGTTAGCCTCACACGTTGGTTCAATCACCATTCGTATAAAAATAATCCAATTCATTTAAATTAAATTACGAAAAAAGGAACTCCGGAGTCTAACATTCCGCACGTTCTGGATTGAACCGCAAATGGGCTAGCCTCACGCGTTGGTTCAATCACCATTCGTATAAAAACAATTCAATTCATCTTAATTAATTTACGAAAAAAGGAACTCCGGAGTCTAGCATTCCGCACGTTCTGGATTGAACCGCAAATGGGCTAGCCTCACGCGTTGGTTCAATCACCATTCGTATAAAAACAATTCAATTCATCTTAATTAATTTACGAAAAAAGGAACTCCGAAGTCTAGCATTCCGCACGTTCTGGATTGAACCGCAAATGGGCTAGCCTCACGCGTTGGTTCAATCACCATTCATATAAAAACAATTCAATTCATCTTAATTAATTTACGAAAAAAGGAACTCCGGAGTCTAGCATTCCGCACGTTCTGGATTGAACCGCAACTGGGCTAGCCTCACGCGATTGTTCAATCACCATTCGTATTTAAAACAATTCAACAATCTTAAAGGATCAGACATGATTCATCCCCATAGGAAAGTTGTTCCTCCTATCCCCACAAACACAAACAAAAATCTTACAAACAATTACTTTCAAAGGAAGAATGTGGCATTGCTTGTCGACACTTATATCCAAGTTTAAAAGCTTCTTCCGATTTTATTTATTCTCAAAGAAAGAATGTGGCATTGCTTGTCGATCTTATATCCAAGTTTAAAGCTTCTTTCGATTTCTCATTTCTCAAACGTTTGTGGTGGAATAGGTGAGATACTTCTCTTAAAGATGACGACTTGTCTCTTTCTTTCGCATACAAATTAAAACTCACCAACCAATTCAAATCATTTTCATGATTAATTAGCGAGTAACTGAACTCCGGAGTCTCACACTACGCACATTCTTGAATGCAACCGCAACATGGGCTAGCCCCACGCGTAGTTCATTCGCCCCCTCGTTTTAAAACATCTTTAACAAAGATCAAACATCTTTTCTCAAAACGAACATTGTTTAGATCATTCTATCTCTCAAACAAGCTAGCGCTTCAGCCTCCTATCGTGAGCAGATAAGCCAACGCTTGGCAGTAGAATGCATTTTCAAACAATCGTTCAATTAAAAAAACACAAATCGTAGTCGCACGAACTACGATGCTCTGACTTTCCCATTGCACAAGGGAATACGTAGGCACGGGGATTTTAATCCTTCGCGAGCACATTAATAAAAATTAACTATCTCTCCATCACAATAATAAAAAACTTAACATTTTCCCATAAAAAATTATAATTAAAATATTCCCTTTAATAAGCAATCTTAATCAGTAAAAGAAGACGATAATACAAGTTGACATTTTAAGCGCAAACTAGACTAAGAGGTTCCCGTTGAGTACAACGGACGTGAGGGGTGCCTAACACCTTCCCCTTGCGTAACTGACTCCCGAACTTAGATTAGTGGTTTCGTTGACCATTCTTATCCTTTATTTAGGTTGTGTCTATATCTTCCTTTTCTCTCGTAGAATAAATAGAATTAGGTGGCGACTCTGTTGTTTATTTTAGGATCGTATTTTTCGAGGTGCGACATTATACACAATTTTATACTAGTTTTGATCAAAAATAAAATTAATTTGAGGATTGTTCGAATGCTATGAAACTTTTCAGATCCTTTCTATATTTTACGAGGGAAGGTTATGATGGAATTCCATGCAAAAAATAATCACAAAATTTGATTCTATGAAACTTTTTGAAATTCTAGTTTCGGTCAAAAAATTATAGTATATTATACACAATTTTATACTAGTTTCGGTAGATAAATCAAATTAAACCGAGGAGTGTTCAAAATGCTACAAAACTTTTCAGATCCTTTCTATATGTATTAAGGAAGGTTATGATGGAAGTCCATGCAAACAATTATCGAAAAATTAGATTCCATGAATTTTTTTGAAATACTAATTTAGGTCAAAAAATCGTAGTATATTATATACAATTTTATACTAGTTTCGGTCGAAAAATTAAATTAAATTGAGGATTGTTCGAAATGCTACACTACTATTCAAATCCTTTCTATATGTTATGAGGGAATGTAAAGAGGGAAGTCCATGCACAAAATTATCTCAAAATTAGATTCTACGAAACTTTTTGAAATGTTAGTTTCAGTCAAAACACCGTAGTATCTTATACTCAATTTTATACTAGTTTGGGTCAAAAAAATAAATTAGATCGAGAATTGTTCAATATGCTACGAAGCTTTTCAGATCCTTTTGATATGTTATGAGGGAATGTTAAGAGGGAAGTCCATGCAAAAAATATATCTCAAAATTAGATTCTACAAAACTTTTTGAAATGCTAGTTTCACTTAAAAAATTGTAGTATATTATACACAATTTTATACTAGTTTCGGTCAAAAATCAAATTAAATTGAGGAGTGTTCAAAATGCTAAAAATCATTTTCAGATCCTTTCTATATGTTACGAGGAATGATTATGATGGAAGTCCTTGCAAAAAATTATCAAAAAATTAGATTCTATAAAACTTTTTGAAATACTAGTTTCGGTCAAAAAATCGTAGTATATTATACATAATTTTATGCTAGTTTAGGTCAAAAATCAAATTATATCGAGGATTGTTCGAAATTCTAAGAAACGTTTCAAATCCTTTCTAAATGTTACGAGGGAAGGTTATGATGGAAGTCCTTGCAAAAAATTATCTCAAAATTAGATTCTATGAAACTTTTTGAAATACTAGTTTCGGTAAAAAAATTGTGGTTTATTAAACACAATTTTATACTAGTTTCGGTCAAAAATAAAATTAATTCAAGGATTGTTCGAAATGCTACGAAACTTTTCAGATCCTTTCTATATGTTACAAAGGAAGGTTATGATGGAAGTCCATGCAAAAAATTATCTCAAAATTAGATTCTATGAAACTTTTTGAAATACTAGTTTCGGTCAAAAAATCGTAGTATACTATAAACAATTTTATACTAGTTTCGGTCAAAAAAATAAATTAAATCGAGGATTGTTCGAAACGTTACAGAAGTTTTCAGATCCTATTTATATGTTACGAGGGAAGGCTATGATGGAAGTCCATGCAAAAATATTTCTCAAATTTAGATTCAAGGAAATTTATTGAAATGCTTGTTTCAGTCAAAACATTATAGTATATTATACACAATTTTATACTAGTTTCGCTCAAAAATATAATTAATTTGAGGATTGTTCGAATGCTATGAAACTTTTCAGATCCTTTCTATATTTTACGAGGGAAGCTTATGATGGAATTCCATGCAAAAAATAATCTCAAAATTAAATTCTATGAAACTTTTTGAAATTCTAGTTTCTGTCAAAAAATTATAGTATATTATACACAATTTTATACTAGTTTCGGTCGAAAAATCAAATTAAATTGAGGAGTGTTCAAAATGCTACAAAACTTTTCAGATCCTTTCTATATTTTGAAATTATCTTAAATTGAGGAGTGTTCAAAAAATTATCTTAAAATTAGATTCCACGAAATATTTTGAAATACTAATTTAGGTAAAAAAATTGTAGTATATTATATACAATTTTATACTAATTTCGGTCGAAAAATAAAATTAAATTGAAGATTGTTCGAAATGATACGCTACTTTTCAGATCCTTTCTATATGTTATGAGGGAATGTAAAGAGGGAATTCCATGCAAAAAATTATCTCAAAATTAGATTCTACGAAACTTTTTGAAATACTAGTTTCATTCAAAAAAACGTAGTATATTATACTCAATTTTATACTAGTTTCGGTCAAAAAAATAAATTAGATCGAGGATTGTTCAAAATGCTACGAAACTTTTCAGATCCTTTCTATATGTTATGAGGGAATGTTAAAAGGGAAGTCCATGCAAAAATATATCTCATAATTAGATTCTACAAAACTTTTTGAAATGCTAGTTTCACTCAAAAAATTGTTGTATATTATACACAATTTTATACTAGTTTCAGTCGAAAAATCAAATTAAATCGAGGAGTGTTCAAAATGCTAAAACAACTTTTCAGATCCTTTCTATATGTTACGAGGAAAGATTATGATGGAAGTCCGTGCAAAAAATTAGATTCTATAAAACTTTTTGAAATACTAGTTTCGGTCAAAAAATCGTAGTATATTATACACAATTTTATGCTAGTTTAGGTCAAAAATAAAATTATATCGAGGATTGTTCGAAATTCTAAGAAACTCTTCAGATCCTTTCTAAATGTTACGAGGGAAGGTTATGATGGAAGTCCATGCAAAAAATTATCTCAAAATTAGATTCTATGAAACTTTTTGAAATACTAGTTTCGGTAAAAAAATTGTGGTATATTATACACAATTTTATACTAGTTTCAGTCAAAAATAAAATTAATTCCAGGATTGCTCTAAACGCTACGAAGCTTTTCAGATCCTTTCTATATGTTACGAGGGAAGGTTATGATGGAAGTCCATGCAAAAAATAATCTCAAAATTAGATTCTATGAAACTTTTTGAAATACTAGTTTCGGTCAAAAAATCGTAGTATATTATACACAATGTTATAGAAGTTTCGGTCAAAAAAATGAATTAAATTGAGGATTGTTCGAAATGTTACAGATGTTTTCAGATCCTATTTAAATGTTACGAGGGAAGGTTTTGATGGAAGTCCATGCAAAAAATTGTCTCAAATTTAGATTCTAGGAAACTTTTTGAAATGCTAGTTTCAGTGAAAAAATTATTATATATTAAATACAATTTTATACTAGTTTCGATCAAAAATAAAATTAATTCGAGGATTATTCGAAATGCTATGAAACTTTTCAGATCCTTTCTATATTTTACGAGGGAAGGTTATGAAGGAAGTCCATGCAAAAAATAATCACAAAACTAGATTCTATGAAACTTTATGAAATTCTAGTTTCGGTCAAAAAATTGTAGTATATTATACACATTTTTATACTAGTTTCGATCGAAAAATCAAATAAAATCGAGGAGTGTTCAAAATGCTACAAAACTTTTCAGATCCATTCTATATGTTTGAGGGAAGGTTTTGATGGAAGTCCATGCAAAAATTATCTTAAAATTAGATTCGACAAAACTTTTTGAAAAACTAATTTAGGTCATAAAATCATAGTATAATATATACAATTTTATACTAGTTTCGGTCGAAAAATTAAATTAAATTGAGGATTGTTCGAAAGGCTACGATACTTTTAAGATCCTTTCTATATGTTATGAGGGAATGTTAAGAGGGAAGTCTATGCACAAAATTATCTCAAAATTAGATTCTACGAAACTTTTTGAAATGCTAGTTTCAGTCAAAAAACCGTAGTATATTATACACAATTTTATACTAGTCTCGGTCAAAAAAATAAATTAGATAGAGGATTGTTCAAAAGGCTACGAAAATTTTCAGATCCTTTCTATATGTTATAAGGGAATGTTAAGAGGGAAGTCCATGCAAAAATATATCTCAAAATTAGATTCTACAAAACTATTTAAAATGCTAGTTTCACTCAAAATATTGTAGTATATTATACACAGTTTATACTAGTTTCGGTTGAAAAATCAAATTAAATCGAGGAGTGTTCAAAATGCTACAAAACTTTTCAGATCCTTTTTATATGATATGAGGGAAGGTTATGATGGAAGTCCGTGCTAAAAATTATCATAAAATTAGATTCTATAAAAAAATTTGAAATACTAGTTTCGGTTAAAAAATCGTAGTACATATACACAATTTTATGCTAGTTTAGGTAAAAAATCAAATTAAATCGAGGATTGTTCGAAATGCTAAAACACTTTTCAGATCCTTTCTATATGTTACGAGGGAAGGTTATGATGGAAGTCAATGCAAAAAATTATCTCAAAATTAGATTCTATAAAGCTTTTTGAAATACTAGTTTCGGTCAAAAAATTGTAGTATATTATATACAATTTTATAATAGTTTCGGTCAAAAATCAAATTAATTCGAGTATTGTTCGAAATGCTACGATGCTTTTCAGATCCTTTCTATATTTTACGAGGGAATGTTATGATGGAAGTCCATGCAAAAAATAATCTCAAAATTAGATTCTATGAAACTTTTTCAAATTCTATTTTCGGTCAAAAAATCGTAGTATATTATACAGAATTTTATACTAGTTTCGGTCGAAAAATCAAATTAAATCGAGGAGTGTTCAAAATGCTACAAATCTTTTCAGATCCTTTCTATATGTATTAGGGGAGGTTATGATGGAAGTCCATGCAAAAAATTATCTTAAAATAAAATTCCACGAAATGTTTTGAAATACTAATTTAGGTCAAAAAATCGTAGTATATTTTATACAATTTTATACTAGTTTCGGTCCAAAAATCAAATTAAATTGAGGATAGTTCGAAATGCTACGCTACTTTCCAGATCCTTTCTATATGTTATGAGGGAATGTTAAGAGGGAAGTCCATGCAAAAAATTATCTCAAAATCAGATTCTACGAAACTTTTTGAAATGCTAGTTTCAGTTAAAAATAAATTTAATTCGAGGATTGTTCAAAATGCTATGAAACTTTTTAGATCCTTTCTATATTTTACGAGGGAAGGTTATGATGGAATTCCATGCAAAAAATAATCTCAAAATTAGATTCTGTGAAACTTTTTGAAATTCTAGTTTCGGACAAAAAATCGTAGTATATGATTCACAATTTTATACTAGTTTCGGTCGAAAGATCAAATTAAATTGAGGATTGTTCGAAATGCTACGCTACTTTTCGAATCCTTTCTATATGTAATGAGGAAATGTTAAGAGGGAAGTCCATGCAAAAAATTATCTCAAAATTAGATTCTACGAAACTTTTTGTAATGTTAGTTTCAGTAAAAAACAGTAGTATATTATACACAATATTATACTAGTTTCGGTAAAGAACAATAAATTAGATCGAGGATTGTTCATAATGCTACAAAAAGTTTCAGATCCTTTCTATATGTTACGAGGGAATGTTCAGAGGGAAGTCCATGCAAAAATATATCTCAAAATTAGATTCTACAAAACCTTTTGAAATGCTAGTTTCACTAAAAAAAGATTAGTATATTATACACAATTTTATACTAGTTTCGGTCAAAATATCAAATTATATCGAGGAGTGTTCAAAATGCTACAAAACTTTTAAGTTCAATTCTATATGTTATGATGGAAGGTTATGATAGAAGTCTATGCAAAAAAATTCTCAAATTTAGATTCTATGAAACTTTTTGAAATACTAGTTTCGGTCAAAAAATCGTAGTATATTATACACAATTTTATACTAGTTTCGGTCAAAAAATAAAATTATATCGATGATTGATCGAAATGCTATAAAACATTTTAGATCCTTTCTATATATATGTTACGAGGGAAGGTAAATGGAGAAGTACATGCAATAAAATAATCTCAAATTAGATTTCGTGAAACTTTTTAAAATGCTAATTTCGGTCAAAATACAATAATATATTATACACTATTTTATACTAGTTTCATTCAAAAAATCAAATTAAATTTAGCCTGTTCGAAATGCTACGACACTTTTCAAATCCTTTCAATATGTAACGAGGGAAGGTAATGTGGGAAGTGCATGCAAAAAATAATCTCAAAATTAGATTCTTTAAAACTTTTTGAAATACTAGTTTCGTTCAAAAAACTTGTAGTATATTATACACAATTTTATAATAGTTTTGGTCAAAAAATCAAATTAAATCAAGGATTAATCGAAATGCTACAAAACTTTTAGAATTCTTTCTATATCTTTGAGGGAAGGATATGATGGAAGTCCATGCAAAAAATCATCCTATAATTAGATTCCACAAAACATTTTGAAATACTAGTTTAGGTCAAAAAATTGAAGTATATTATATACAATTTTATACTAGTTTCAGTCAAAAAATCAAATTAAATATAAGATTGTTCGAAATTCTACGAAACTTCTCAGATCCTTTCTATATATTATGAAGGAATGTTAAGAGGGAAGGCCATGCAAAAAATTATTTAAAAATTAGATTATACGAAACTTTTGTAAATGCTAGTTTCAGTAAAAATATCATAGTATATTTTTCACAATTTTATACTAGTTTAGGTCAAAATCAAATTAATTCGAGGATTTTTCGAAATACTACGAAACTTTTCAGATCCTTTCTATATGTTATGAGGGAAGGTTATGATGGAAGTCCATGCAAAAAATCATCTTAATATTAGATTCCACAAAACTTTTTGAAATACTAGTTTAGGTCAAAAAATCGTACTATATTATATAAAACTTTATACTAGTTTCGGTCGAAAAATCAAATTAAATATAGGATTGTTCGAAATATTACGATACTTTTCAGATCCTTTCTATATGTTATGGGAGAATGTTAAGAGGGAAGTCCATCCAAAAAATTATCTCAAAATTAGATTCCACAAAATTTTTTGAAATACTAGTTTAGGTCAAAAAATCGTAGTATATTATATACAACTTTATATTAGTTTCGGTCGAAAAATCATATTAAATTGAGGATTCTTCGAAATGCTACGATACTTTTCAGATCCTTTCTATATGTAACGAGCGAAGATTATGATGGAAGTCTATGCCAAAAATAATATCAAAATTAGATTATGCAAAACTTTTTTAAATACTAGTTTCGTTCAAAAAATTCTAGTATATTATACACAATTTTATACTTGTTTCGGTCAAAACATCTAATTAAATTGAGGATTAATCGAAATGCTACAAAACTTTTCAGATCCTTTCTATATTTTTGAGGGAAGGTTATGATGGAAGTCCATGCAAAAAATAATATCAAAATTAGATTCCACAAAACTTTTTGAAATACTAGTTTAGGTCAAAACATTGCAGTATATAATATACAACTTTATACTAGTTTCGGTCGAAAAATCAAATTAAATTGAGGATTGTTCGAAATGCTACGATACTTTTCAGATCCTTTCTATATGTTATGAGGGAATGTTAAGAGGGGAGTCCATCCAAAAAATTATCTCATAATTAGATTCTATGAAACTTTTTGAAATGCTAGTTTCAGTAAAACAATCGTAGTATATTATACATAATTATATACTAGTTTCGATCAAAAAATCAAATTAAATTGAGGATTGTTCGAAATGCTATGATACTTTTTAGATCCTTTTTATATGTTATGAGGGAATGTTAAGAGGGAAGTCCATGCAAAAATATAGCTCAAAATTAGATTCTACGAAACTTTTTGAAATGCTAGTTTCAGTCAAAATTAGATTATACATAATTATGTACTTGTTTTTGTCGAAATATAAAATTAAATCGAGGAGTGTTCAAAATGCTACGAAACTTTTCAGATCCTTTCTATATGAAACGAGAGATGGTTATGATGGAAGTCCATGTCACAAATAATCTTAAAGTTAGATTTTGTGAAACTTTTTTCAATACTAGTTTCGTTAAAAAAAATCGTAGTATATTATACACGATTTTATACTAGTTTCGATCCAAAAATCAAATTAAATTGAGGATTGTTCGAAATGCTAGGATACTTTTCAGATCCTTTCTATATGTTATGAGGGAAGTCCTATCAGTAAAGAGGATATGATAGGCACATTGATCCCCTGCCTATGACGTATACCGAAATCTTTAAGGGGCTAATGGCAAAAGGAACTCTTGTGTTGAAAGATATGCCACCTCAGACTAGCCATGCCCGGAACTATGATGCTAATGCTCGCTGTGAGTATCACAAAGGCGCTCCAGGTCACACAATCGAGAACTGCCGTGCCTTCAAACACTTGATTCAAGACATGATCAACTCTAAGGACCTCACTCTCACTCCGAGAAATCCAAATGTCCAGAATGATCCAATGCCGTCACACGGTGCCAACAAGTGAAGACATTTGAAGGGGTTGTTGAAGACCAAGCTGAGTAGTCTCCAACTTTGAAGCATTCAATCAAGAGAAGTTCATTCCTCAAATCAAGGCAGCCAGTGCCATTTATGATTTCCGCATTCCTGTTGTTTTGTAATGTTTGTTTAAGTACTATTTTCTCTAAACATTGTTATCGTTTGTACTTGGTTATGTTAATGTTATGTTTATGCATGTTTTGAATCAATATATTCGCATTTGCTCATATTTATCATTTATCACAAAAATCACAAAAATATTCCCTCACTTCACTTTAGCAAATATTTGAGGGAGGATGATGAAAACGAAATACCCATAACTGTTGCAGTATGCTTTCGGATAAAACCTCGTCAATGATATACAGGCATTCTTTCAAATCACCAAACACTGGAGATATAAGGAGTTAATCCCTAGTCAACCACTTCGAGCCTAGAAGTAGGAGTTTCTTTCGGATACAACCCTTACATTTAACCCGGGGCAGGGTAGTTGTTCAGTTAACATGACTACACTTTCAAATCGCAAGATGAGACATCCCGTTAGAGGACCATCAACAAATGACTTGGCAGTCACAACATTCAAACAAAAAAAAAGAAAAAAAGAAAGACCACTAAGTTGAGCACCCAAAGGGAGACTTAGTCGAAAAAAAATCAAAAGAGGAACTCAAATCCTCAGCAAAAGCAAAACAAATATCAGTGACCACAAAATCAAGAATCAAAGGGTCACCAGCAAAATAAGATGACTGTCATTTTCAAGCAAACTTTAAAGCTTCATTCTTGCAAAGTCAAAACAAATACGCATGTAGAGTTAACTGAACATAGGACAGGAGAACAATACGAAGGAGGGATGGGTACAAATAACTTTGAGCCTTACATCCTTTATTTCTCAAACCATTAACCAGACCACGTTACAACCCTCGAAGACCTAATTGAGGCGCGATTTATTCTGAAAGCATGCTACCAACAAGGTTGCGTAAATTGACTCCCATATATTTGCTAATCTTCAATCTCGATTGCACATTATTCTTGCTGCATCTTTTCATACACTTTCTAAATCAGCACCTCGTTTGGACTAACAGTTCATTCGTCACACTATCACAATCATTCAAATAAATTGACTTTTTCAAAACTTACATGAACTTTACATTAACATTACCATTTGTGTATGAACAATTTAATTGCAATTCAGTGCTTGACATCAGTGCAATCCCAACAAGGGGCAATCAAGAGAGAATTTTGAACTTCCTTGATGCCAATATGAATCAAGATTACCTCAACAGTCCAATCAGGGCAAAATCATCTTCATACAGCTCAATCAAGGGCAGGTCGTGCCATGACCATTGTCAAAGCTTCCCCACCAGATTTATTTCAGATACTCTACATGCAGGGGCCAGCAAACAAGGAACAAATCTTTCTATCTCTTATCCCCAGCTGAATAGGCAGTCCTTGCTAGACGTTGGTAACCATTCAAAGCAAATCAGTCTTCATGTGTCAATTAAGTCGCTTCGCTCATCAGCAAGTGACCCAACTTAGATCTTTCAGATCCATCTTCTGATCATACATCGTCAAAGATCGAGTGTCGGGGAATCAGTCCCTCCACCCACCCGAAGTCCAATCATCATTGGCAACTACCAGGCCAAAAGTCCACCAAGCTGGCACCTTTCAATCGCTCATATGCATCATTATGCATCATCAATATCATAAGCATCATTTACATCAATCGTTTGCAGCATACGCATCATATGCATGCCTATATAAATCCGACTTTTTATTTTCCCCAACTTTTTCAACTTACATCTCCGTGCATAAACATTTGCATCGTATTTCCATCTTTATGGAATACCATTTCAAAACAATCAAGCATAATTGCATAGTTCAGGATCCAGGATCAACACAAGTTTCCAGTCCTTTCCCCAGCGGAAGTTAGGATCATATCAAGCGAAGATTCCAGTCACAACATATCAAGCATAAATGCTAGTTTCAGTCAAAAAATCGAAGTATATTATACACAATTTTATACTAGTTTCGGTCGAAAAATCAAATTAAATCGAGGAGTATTCTAAATGCTACGAAACTTTCCAGATCCTTTCTATATGTAAGGAGAGAAGGTTATGATGGAAGTCCATGCCAAAAATAATATCAAAATTAGATTCTGTGAAACTTTTTGAAATACTAGTTTCTTTAAAAAATTATAGTATATTATACACAATTTTATACCAGTTTCGGTCATAAAATATAATTAAGTCGAGGATTAATCGAAATGCTACAAAACTTTTAAGATCCTTTTTATATGTTTGAGGGAAGGTTATGATGGAAGTCCATGCAAAAAATTATCTTAAAATTAGATTCTACGAAACCTTTTGAAATACTAGTTTAGGTCAAAAAATCGTAGTATATTACATACAACTTTATACTAGTCTCGGTCAAAAAATCAAATTAAATAGAGGATTGTTCGAAATGCTACGAGACTTTTCAGATCCTTTCTATAAGTTATGAGGGAATGTTAAGAGGGAAGCCCATTCAAAAAATTACCTCAAAATTAGAATCTACGAAACTTTTTGAAAAGCTAGTATCAGTCAAAAAATCAAATTAAATTTAGGATTGTTCGAAATGCTACGATCCTTTACAGATCCTTTCTATATGTTATGAGGGAATGTTAAGAGGGAAGTCCATGCAAAAATATAGGTCAAGACTAGATTTTACGAAACTTTTTGAAATGCTAGTTTCAGTCAAAAAATCGTAGTATATTATACACAATTTTATACTAGTTTCGGTTGAAAAATCAAATTAAATCGAGGAGTGTTCAAAATGCTACGAAACTTTTCAGATCCTTTCTATATGTAACGAGAGAAGGTTATAATGGAAGTCCATGCCAAAAATAATATCAAAATTAGATTCTGTGAAATTTTTGAAATACTAGTTTCGTTATATAATTATAGTATATTATACACAATTTTATACCAGTTTCGGTCATAAAATATAATTAAATCGAGGATTAATCGAAATGCTACAAAACTTTTAAGATACTTTCTATATGTTTAAGGGAAGGTTATCATGGAAGTCCATGCATAAAATTATCTTAAAATTAGATTCCACCAAACTTTTTGAAATACTAGTTTAGGTCAAAAAATCGTAATATATTACATACAACTTTATACTAGTCTCGGTCGAAAAATTAAATTAAATTGAGGATTGTTCGAAATGCTACGAGACTTTTCAGATCCTTTCTATATGTTTTGAGGGAATGTTAAGAAGAGGGAAGCCCATTCAAAAAAATATCTCAATATTAGACTCTATGAATTTTTTTTGAAATGCTAGTTTTAGTCAAAAAATCGTAGTATATTATACACAATTTTATACTAGTTTCGATCAAAAAATCAAATTAAATTTAGGATTGTTCGAAATGCTACGATACTTTTAATATCCTTTCTATATGTTATGAGGGAATGTTAAGAGGGAAGTCCATGCAAAAATATAGGTCAAAATTTGAATTTACGAAACTTTATTAAATGCTAGTTTCAGTCAAATAATCGTAGTATATTATACACAATTTTATACTAGTTAAATTCGAAAAATCAAATTAAATCGAGGAATGTTCAAAATGCTACGAAACTTTCCAGATCCTTTCTATATGTAAAGAGAGAAGATTATAATAGAAGTCCATGCCAAAAATAATATCAAAATTAGATTCTGTGAAACTTTTTGAAATACTAGTTTCGTTAAAAAATTATAGTATATTATACACAATTTTATACCAGTTTCGGTCAAAAAATATAATTAAAAATCGACGATTAATCGAAATGCTACAAAACTTTTAAGATCCTTTTTATATGTTTGAGTGAAGGTTATGATGGAAGTCCATGCAAAAAATTATCTTAAAATTAGATTCTACGAAACCTTTTGAAATACTAGTTTAGGTCAAAAAATTGTAGTATATTACATACAACTTTATACTAGTCTCGGTCGAAAAATCAAATTAAATTGAGGATTGTTCGAAATGCTACGATACTTTTCAGATCCTTTCTATATGTTTTGAAGGAATGTTAAGAGGGAAGCCCATTCAAAAAATTATCTCAAAATTAGACTCTATGAAAGATTTTGAAATGCTAGTATCAGTCAAAAAATCGTAGTATATTATACACAATTTTAGACTAGTTTCGATCAAAAAATCAAATTAAATTTAGGATTGTTCGAAATGCTACGATACTTTTCATATCCTTTCTATATGTTATGAGGGAATGATATGAGGGAAGTCCATGCAAAAATATAGGTCAAAATTAGATTTTACGAAACTTTTTGAAATGCTAGTTTCAGTCAAAAAAACGTAGTATATTATACACAATTTTATACTAGTTTCGGTCGAAAAATCAAATTAAATCGAGGTGTGTTCAAAATACTACGAAACTTTTCAGATCCTTTCTATATGTAACGAGAGAAGGTTATGATGGAAGTCCATGCCAAAAATAATATCAAAATTAGATTCTGTGAAACATTTTGAAATACTAGTTTCGTTAAATAATTATAGTATATTATACACAATTTTATACCAGTTTCGGTCATAAAATATAATTAAATCGAGGATTAATCGAAATGCTACAAAACTTTTAAGATCCTTTCTATATGTTTGAGGGAAGGTTATCATGAAAGTCCATGCATAAAAATATCTTAAAATTAGATTCCACGAAACTTTTTGAAATACTAGTTTAGGTCAAAAAATCGTAATATATTACATACAACTTTATACTAGTCTCGGTCGAAAAATCAAATTAAATTGAAGATTGTTCGAAATGCTACGAGACTTTTGTAATCCTTTCTATAAGTTTTGAGGGAATATTAAGAGGGAAGCCCATTCAAAAAAATATCTCAAAATTAGACTCTATGAAATTTTTTGAAATGCTAGTTTCAGTCAAAAAATCGTAGTATATTATACACAATTTTATACTAGTTTCGATCAAAAAATCAAATTAAATTTAGGATTTTTTGAAATGCTACGATACTTTTCATATCCTTTCTATATGTTATGAGGGAATGTTAAGAGGGAAGTCCATGCAAAAATATAGGTCAAAATTAGATTTTGCGAAACTTTTTTAAATGCTAGTTTCAGTCAAAAAATCGTAGTATATTATACACAATTTTATACTAGTTTCGGCCGAAAAATCAAATTAAATCGAGGAGTGTTCAAAATGCTACGAAACTTTCCAGATCCTTTCTATATGCAACGAGAGAAGGTTATAATGGAAGTCCATGCCAAAAATAATATCAAAATTAGATTCTCTGAAACCTTTTGAAATACTAGTTTCGTTAAAAAATTATAATATATTATACACAATTTTATACCAGTTTCGGTCAAAAAATATAATTAAATCGAGGATTAATCGAAATGCTACAAAACTTTTAAGATCCTTTTTATATGTTTGAGTGAAGGTTATGATGGAAGTCCATGCAAAAAATTATCTTAAAATTAGATTCTACGAAACCTTTTGAAATACTAGTTTAGGTCAAACAATCGTAGTATATTACATTCAACTTTATACTAGTCTCGGTCGAAAAATCAAATTAAATTGAGGATTGTTCGAAATGCTACGATACTTTTCAGATCCTTTCTATATGTTTTGAAGGAATGTTAAGAGGGAAGCCCATTCAAAAAATTATCTCAAAATTAGCCTCTATGAAAGTTTTTGAAATGCTAGTATCAGTCAAAAAATCGTAGTATATTATACACAATTTTATACTAGTTTCGATCAAAAAATCAAATTAAATTTAGGATTGTTCGAAATGCTACGATACTTTTCATATCCTTTCTATATGTTATGAGGGAATGATATGAGGGAAGTCCATGCAAAAATATAGGTCAAAATTAGATTTTACGAAACTTTTTGAAATGCTAGTTACAGTCAAAAAAACGTAGTATATTATACACAATTTTATACTAGTTTCGGTCGAAAAATCAAATTAAATCGAGGAGTGTTCAAAATACTACGAAACTTTTCAGATCCTTTCTATATGTAACGAGAGAAGGTTATGATGGAAGTCCATGCCAAAAATAATATCAAAATTAGATTCCGTGAAACTTTTTGAAATACTAGTTTCGTTAAATAATTATAGTATATTATACACAATTTTATACCAGTTTCGGTCATAAAATATAATTAAATCGAGGATTAATCGAAATGCTACAAAACTTTTAAGATCCTTTCTATATGTTTGAGGGAAGGTTATCATGAAAGTCCATGCATAAAAATATCTTAAAATTAGATTCCACGAAAATTTTTGAAATACTAGTTTAGGTCAAAAAATCATAATATATTACATACAACTTTATACTAGTCTCGGTCGAAAAATCAAATTAAATTGAGGATTGTTCAAAATGCTACGATACTTTTCAGATCCTTTCAATAAGTTTTGAGGGAATATTAAGAGGGATACCCATTCAAAAAAATATCTCAAAATTAGACTCTTTGAAATTTTTTGAAATGCTAGTTTCAGTCAAAAAATCGTAGTATATTATACACAATTTTATACTAGTTTCGATCAAAAAATCAAATTAAATTTAGGATTGTTTGAAATGCTACGATACTTTTCATATCTTTTCTATATGTTATGAGGGAATGTTAAGAGGGAAGTCCATGCAAAAATATAGGTCAAAATTAGATTTTGCGAAACTTTTTTAAATGCTAGTTTCAGTCAAAAAATCGTAGTATATTATACACAATTTTATACTAGTTTCGGTCGAAAAATCAAATTAAATTGAGGAGTGTTCAAAATGCTACGAAACTTTCCAGATCCTTTCTATACGCAACGAGAGAAGGTTATAATGGAAGTCCATGCCAAAAATAATATCAAAATTAGATTCTGTGAAACATTTTGAAATACTAGTTTCGTTAAAAAATTATAGTATATTATACACAATTTTATACCAGTTTCGGTCAAAAAATATAATTAAATCGAGGATTAATCGAAATGCTACAAAACTTTTAAGATGCTTTTTATATGTTTGAGTGAAGGTTATGATGGAAGTCCATGCAAAAAATTATCGTAAAATTAGATTCTACGAAACCTTTTGAAATACTAGTTTAGGTCAAAAAATTGTAGTATATTACATACAACTTTATACTAGTCTCGGTCGAAAAATCAAATTAAATTGAGGACTGTTCGAAATGCTACGATACTTTTCAGATCCTTTCAATAAGTTTTTAGGGAATGTTAAGAGGGAAGCCCATTCAAAAAAATATCTCAAAATTAGACTCTATGAAATTTTTTGAAACGCTAGTTTCAATAAAAAAATCGTAGTATATTATACACAATTTTATACTAGTTTCGATCAAAAAATCAAATTAAATTTAGGATTGTTCGAAATGCTACGATACTTTTCAGGTCCTGTCTATATGTTATGAGGGAATGTTAAGAGGGAAGTCCATGCAAAAATTTAGGTCAAAATTAGATTTTACGAAACTTTTTTAAATGCTAGTTTCAGTCAAAAAAACGTAGTATATTATACACAATTTTATACTAGTTTCGGTCGAAAAATCAAATTAAATCGAGGAGTGTTCAAAATACTACGAAACTTTTCAGATCCTTTCTATATGTAACGAGAGAAGGTTATGATGGAAGTCCATGCCAAAAATAATATCAAAATTAGATTCTGTGAAACTTTTTGAAATACTAGTTTCGTTAAATAATTATAGTATATTATACACAATTTTATACCAGTTTCGGTCATAAAATATAATTAAATCGAGGATTAATCGAAATGCTACAAAACTTTTAAGATCCTTTCTATATGTTTGAGGGAAGGTTATCATGAAAGTCCATGCATAAAAATATCTTAAAATTAGATTCCACGAAACTTTTTGAAATAATAGTTTAGGTCAAAAAATCGTAATATATTACATACAACTTTATACTAGTCTCGGTCGAAAAATCAAATTAAATTGAGGATTGTTCAAAATGCTACGAGACTTTTGTAATCCTTTCTATAAGTTTTGAGGGAATATTAAGAGGGAAGCCCATTCAAAAAAATATCTCAAAATTAGACTCTATGAAATTTTTTGAAATGCTAGTTTCAGTCAAAAAATCGTAGTATATTATACACAATTTTATACTAGTTTCGATCAAAAAATCAAATTAAATTTAGGATTGTTTGAAATGCTACGATACTTTTCATATCTTTTCTATATGTTATGAGGGAATGTTAAGAGGGAAGTCCATGCAAAAATATAGGTCAAAATTAGATTTTGCGAAACTTTTTTAAATGCTAGTTTCAGTCAAAAAATCGTAGTATATTATACACAATTTTATACTAGTTTCGGTCGAAAAATCAAATTAAATTGAGGAGTGTTCAAAATGCTACGAAACTTTCCAGATCCTTTCTATACGCAACGAGAGAAGGTTATAATGGAAGTCCATGCCAAAAATAATATCAAAATTAGATTCTGTGAAACATTTTGAAATACTAGTTTCGTTAAAAAATTATAGTATATTATACACAATTTTATACCAGTTTCGGTCAAAAAATATAATTAAATCGAGGATTAATCGAAATGCTACAAAACTTTTAAGATGCTTTTTATATGTTTGAGTGAAGGTTATGATGGAAGTCCATGCAAAAAATTATCGTAAAATTAGATTCTACGAAACCTTTTGAAATACTAGTTTAGGTCAAAAAATTGTAGTATATTACATACAACTTTATACTAGTCTCGGTCGAAAAATCAAATTAAATTGAGGATTGTTCGAAATGCTACGATACTTTTCAGATCCTTTCAATAAGTTTTTAGGGAATGTTAAGAGGGAAGCCCATTCAAAAAAATATCTCAAAATTAGACTCTATGAAATTTTTTGAAACGCTAGTTTCAATAAAAAAATCGTAGTATATTATACACAATTTTATACTAGTTTCGATCAAAAAATCAAATTAAATTTAGGATTGTTCGAAATGCTACGATACTTTTCGGGTCCTGTCTATATGTTATGAGGGAATGTTAAGAGGGAAGTCCATGCAAAAATTTAGGTCAAAATTAGATTTTACGAAACTTTTTTAAATGCTAGTTTCAGTCAAAAAAACGTAGTATATTATACACAATTTTATACTAGTTTCGGTCGAAAAATCAAATTAAATCGAGGAGTGTTCAAAATACTACGAAACTTTTCAGATCCTTTCTATATGTAACGAGAGAAGGTTATGATGGAAGTCCATGCCAAAAATAATATCAAAATTAGATTCTGTGAAACTTTTTGAAATACTAGTTTCGTTAAATAATTATAGTATATTATACACAATTTTATACCAGTTTCGGTCATAAAATATAATTAAATCGAGGATTAATCGAAATGCTACAAAACTTTTAAAATCCTTTCTATATGTTTGAGGGAAGGTTATCATGAAAGTCCATGCATAAAAATATCTTAAAATTAGATTCCACGAAACTTTTTGAAATAATAGTTTAGGTCAAAAAATCGTAATATATTACATACAACTTTATACTAGTCTCGGTCGAAAAATCAAATTAAATTGAGGATTGTTCAAAATGCTACGAGACTTTTGTAATCCTTTCTATAAGTTTTGAGGGAATATTAAGAGGGAAGCCCATTCAAAAAAATATCTCAAAATTAGACTCTATGAAATTTTTTGAAATGCTAGTTTCAGTCAAAAAATCGTAGTATATTATACACAATTTTATACTAGTTTCGATCAAAAAATCAAATTAAATTTAGGATTGTTTGAAATGCTACGATACTTTTCATATCTTTTCTATATGTTATGAGGGAATGTTAAGAGGGAAGTCCATGCAAAAATATAGGTCAAAATTAGATTTTGCGAAACTTTTTTAAATGCTAGTTTCAGTCAAAAAATCGTAGTATATTATACACAATTTTATACTAGTTTCGGTCGAAAAATCAAATTAAATTGAGGAGTGTTAAAAATGCTACGAAACTTTCCAGATCCTTTTTATATGCAACGAGAGAAGGTTATAATGGAAGTCCATGCCAAAAATAATATCAAAATTAGATTCTGTGAAACCTTTTGAAATACTAGTTTCGTTAAAAAATTATAGTATATTATACACAATTTTATACCAGTTTCGGTCAAAAAATATAATTAAATCGAGGATTAATCGAAATGCTACAAAACTTTTAAGATGCTTTTTATATGTTTGAGTGAAGGTTATGATGGAAGTCCATGCAAAAAATTATCGTAAAATTAGATTCTACGAAACCTTTTGAAATACTAGTTTAGGTCAAAAAATTGTAGTATATTACATACAACTTTATACTAGTCTCGGTCAAAAAATCAAATTAAATTGAGGATTATTCGAAATGCTACGATACTTTTCAGATCCTTTCAATAAGTTTTTAGGGAATGTTAAGAGGGAAGCCCATTCAAAAAAATATCTCAAAATTAGACTCTATGAAATTTTTTGAAACGCTAGTTTCAATAAAAAAATCGTAGTATATTATACACAATTTTATACTAGTTTCGATCAAAAAATCAAATTAAATTTAGGATTGTTCGAAATGCTACGATACTTTTCGGGTCCTGTCTATATGTTATGAGGGAATGTTAAGAGGGAAGTCCATGCAAAAATTTAGGTCAAAATTAGATTTTACGAAACTTTTTTAAATGCTAGTTTCAGTCAAAAAAATGTAGTATATTATACACAATTTTATACTAGTTTCGGTCGAAAAATCAAATTAAATCGAGGAGTGTTCAAAATACTACGAAACTTTTCAGATCCTTTCTATATGTAACGAGAGAAGGTTATGATGGAAGTCCATGCCAAAAATAATATCAAAATTAGATTCTGTGAAACTTTTTGAAATACTAGTTTCGTTAAATAATTATAGTATATTATACACAATTTTATACCAGTTTCGGTCATAAAATATAATTAAATCGAGGATTAATCGAAATGCTACAAAACTTTTAAAATCCTTTCTATATGTTTGAGGGAAGGTTATCATGAAAGTCCATGCATAAAAATATCTTAAAATTAGATTCCACGAAACTTTTTGAAATAATAGTTTAGGTCAAAAAATCGTAATATATTACATACAACTTTATACTAGTCTCGGTCGAAAAATCAAATTAAATTGAGGATTGTTCGAAATGCTACGAGACTTTTGTAATCCTTTCTATAAGTTTTAAGGGAATATTAAGAGGGAAGCCCATTCAAAAAAATATCTCAAAATTAGAATCTATGAAATTTTTAGAAATGCTAGTTTCAGTCAAAAAATCGTAGTATATTATACACAATTTTATACTAGTTTCGATCAAAAAATCAAATTAAATTTAGGATTGTTTGAAATGCTACGATACTTTTCATATCTTTTCTATATGTTATGAGGGAATGTTAAGAGGGAAGTCCATGCAAAAATATAGGTCAAAATTAGATTTTGCGAAACTTTTTTAAATGCTAGTTTCAGTCAAAAAATCGTAGTATATTATACACAATTTTATACTAGTTTCGGTCGAAAAATCAAATTAAATCGAGGAGTGTTCAAAATGCTACGAAACTTTCCAGATCCTTTCAATATGCAACGAGAGAAGGTTATAATGGAAGTCCATGCCAAAAATAATATCAAAATTAGATTCTGTGAAACCTTTTGAAATACTAGTTTCGTTAAAAAATTATAGTATATTATACACAATTTTATACCAGTTTCGGTCAAAAAATATAATTAAATCGAGGATTAATCGAAATGCTACAAAACTTTTAAGATCCTTTTTATATGTTTGAGTGAAGGTTATGATGGAATTCCATGCAAAAAATTATCGTAAAATTAGATTCTACGAAACCTTTTGAAATACTAGTTTAGGTCAAAAAATCGTAGTATATTACATACAACTTTATACTAGTCTCGGTCGAAAAATCAAATTAAATTGAGGATTGTTCGAAATGCTACGATACTTTTCAGATCCTTTCAATAAGTTTTTAGGGAATGTTAAGAGGGAAGCCCATTCAAAAAAATATCTCAAAATTAGACTCTATGAAATTTTTTGAAACGCTAGTTTCAGTCAAAAAATCGTAGTATATTATACACAATTTTATACTAGTTTCGATCAAAAAATCAAATTAAATTTAGGATTGTTCGAAATGCTACGATACTTTTCAGATCCTTTCTATATGTTATGAGGGAATGTTAAGAGGGAAGTCCATGCAAAAATATAGCTTAAAATTATATTTTACGAAACTTTTTGAAATGCTAGTTTCAGTCAAAAAATCGTAGTATATTATACACAATTTTATACTAATTTCGGTTGAAAAATCAATTTAAATCGAGGAGTATTCTAAATGCTATGAAACTTTCCAGATCCTTTCTATATGTAACGAGAGAAGGTTATGATGGAAGTCCATGCCAAAAATAATATCAAAATTAGATTCTGTGAAACCTTTTGAAATAATAGTTTCGTTAAAAATTTATAGTGTATTATACACAAATTTATACCAGTTTCGGTCATAAAATATAATTAAATCGAGGATTAATCGAAATGCTACAAAACTTTTAAGATCCTTTTTATATGTTTGAAGGAAGGTTATGATGGAAGTCCATGCAAAAAATTATCTTAAGATTAGATTCTACGAAACCTTTTGAAATACTAGTTTAGGTCAAACAATCGTAGTATATTACATACAACTTTATACTAGTCTCGGTAGAAAAATCAAATTAAATTGAGGATTGTTCGAAATGCTACGATACTTTTCAGATCCTTTCTATATGTTTTGAGGGAATGTTAAGAGGGAAGCCCATTCAAGAAATTATCTCAAAATTAGACTCTATGAAACTTTTTGAAATGCTAGTATCAGTCAAAAAATCGTAGTATATTATACACAATTTTATACTAGTTTCGATCAAAAAATCAAACTAAATTTAGGATTGTTCGAAATGCTACGATACTTTTCAGATCCTTTCTATATGTTATGAGGGAATGTTAAGAGGGAAGTCCATGCAAAAATATAGCTTAAAATTATATTTTACAAAACTTTTTGAAATGCTAGTTTCAGTCAAAAAATCGTAGTATATTATACACAATTTTATACTAATTTCGGTTGAAAAATCAATTTAAATCGAGGAGTATTCTAAATGCTATGAAACTTTCCAGATCCTTTCTATATGTAACGAGAGAAGGTTATGATGGAAGTCCATGCCAAAAATAATATCAAAATTAGATTCTGTGAAACTTTTTGAAATACTAGTTTCGTTAAAAATTTATAGTGTATTATACACAATTTTATACCAGTTTCGGTGAAAAAATATAATTAAATCGAGGATTAATCGAAATGCTACAAAACTTTTAAGATCCTTTTTATATGTTTGAGTGAAGGTTATGATGGAAGTCCATGCAAAAAATTATCTTAAAATTAGATTCTACTAAACCTTTTGAAATACTAGTTTAGGTCAAAAAAGCGTAGTATATTACATACAACTTTATACTAGTCTCGGTCAAAAAATCAAATTAAATTGAGGATTGTTCGAAATGCTACGAGACTTTTCAGATCCTATCTATAAGTTTTGAGGGAATGTTAAGAGGGAAGCCCATTCAAAAAATTATCTCAAAATTAGACTCTATGAAACTTTTTGAAATTCTAGTATCAGTCAAAAAATCGTAGTATATTATACACAATTTTATACTAGTTTGGATCAAAAAATCAAATTAAATTTAGGATTGTTCGAAATGCTACGATACTTTTCAGATCCTTTCTATATGTTATGAGGGAATGTTAAGAGGGAAGTCCATGCAAAAATTTAGGTCAAGATTAGATTTTACGAAACTTTTTTAAATGCTAGTTTCAGTCAAAAAATCATAGTATATTATACAAAATTTTATACTAGTTTCGGTCGAAAAATCAAATTAAATCGAGGAGTGTTCAAAATGCTACGAAAGGATCCAGATCCTTTCTATATGCAATGAGAGAAGGTTATAACTGAAGTCCATGCCAAAAATAATATCAAAATTAGATTCTGTGAAACCTTTTGAAATACTAGTTTCGTTAAAAAATTATAGTATATTATACACAATTTTATACCAGTTTCGGTCAATATATATAATTAAGTTGAGGATTAATCGAAATGCTACAAAACTTTTAAGATCCTTTTTATATGTTTGAGTGAAGGTTATGATGGAAGTCCATGCAAAAAATTATCTTAAGATTAGATTCTACGAAACCTTTTGAAATACTAGTTTAGGTCAAACAATCGTAGTATATTACATACAACTTTATACTAGTCTCGGTAGAAAAATCAAATTAAATTGAGGATTGTTCGAAATGCTACGATACTTTTCAGATCCTTTCTATATGTTTTGAAGGAATGTTAAGAGGGAAGCCCATTCAAGAAATTATCTCAAAATTAGACTCTATGAAACTTTTTGAAATGCTAGTATCAGTCAAAAAATCGTAGTATATTATACACAATTTTATACTAGTTTCGATCAAAAAATCAAACTAAATTTAGGATTGTTCGAAATGCTACGATACTTTTCAGATCCTTTCTATATGTTATGAGGGAATGTTAAGAGGGAAGTCCATGCAAAAATATAGCTTAAAATTATATTTTACGAAACTTTTTGAAATGCTAGTTTCAGTCAAAAAATCGTAGTATATTATACACAATTTTATACTAATTTCGGTTGAAAAATCAAATTAAATCGAGGAGTATTCTAAATGCTATGAAACTTTCCAGATCCTTTCTATATGTAACGAGAGAAGGTTATGATGGAATTTCATGCCAAAAATAATATCAAAATTAGATTCTGTGAAACTTTTTGAAATAATAGTTTCGTTAAAAATTTATAGTGTATTATACACAATTTTATACCAGTTTCGGTCATAAAATATAATTAAATCGAGGATTAATCGAAATGCTACAAAACTTTTAAGATCCTTTTTATATGTTTGAAGGAAGGTTATGATGGAAGTCCATGCAAAAAATTATCTTAAAATTAGATTCTACTAAACCTTTTGAAATACTAGTTTAGGTCAAAAAAGCGTAGTATATTACATACAACTTTATACTAGTCTCGGTCAAAAAATCAAATTAAATTGAGGATTGTTCGAAATGCTACGAGACTTTTCAGATCCTATCTATAAGTTTTGAGGGAATGTTAAGAGGGAAGCCCATTCAAAAAATTATCTCAAAATTAGACTCTATGAAACTTTTTGAAATTCTAGTATCAGTCAAAAAATCGTAGTATATTATACACAATTTTATACTAGTTTGGATCAAAAAATCAAAATAAATTTAGGATTGTTCGAAATGCTACGATACTTTTCAGATCCTTTCTATATGTTATGAGGGAATGTTAAGAGGGAAGTCCATGCAAAAATATAGGTCAAGATTAGATTTTATGAAACTTTTTGAAATGCTAGTTTCAGTCAAAAAATCATAGTATATTATACAAAATTTTATACTAGTTTCGGTCGAAAAATCAAATTAAATTGAGGAGTGTTCAAAATGTTACGAAACTTTCAAGATCCTTTCTATATGTAACGAGAGAAGGTTATAATGTAAGTCCCTGCCAAAAATAATATCAAAATTCGATTCTGTGAAACTTTTTGAAATACTAGTTTCGTTAAAAAATTATAGTATATTATACACAATTTTATACCAGTTTCGGTGAAAAAATATAATTAAATCGCGGATTAATCAAAATGCTACAAAACTTTTAAGATCCTTTCTATATGTTTGAGGGAAGGTTATCATGGAAGTCCATGCATAAAATTATCTTAAAATTTGATTCCACGAAACTTTTTGAAATACTAGTTTAGGTAAAAAAATTGTAGTATATTACATACAACTTTATACTAGTCTCGGTCGAAAAATAAAATTAAATTGAGGATTGTTCGAAATGCTACGATATTTTTCAGATCCTTTCAATAAGTTTTTAGGGAATGTTAAGAGGGAAGCCCATTCAAAAAAATATCTCAAAATTAGACTCTATGAAATTTATTGAAACGCTAGTTTCAGTCAAAAAATCGTAGTATATTATACACAATTTTATACTAGTTTCGATCAAAAATCAAATTAAATTTAGGATTGTTCGAAATGCTACGATACTTTTCAGGTCCTGTCTATATGTTATGAGGGAATGTTAAGAGGGAAGTCCATGCAAAAATTTAGGTCAAAATTAGATTTTACGAAACTTTTTTAAATGCTAGTTTCAGTCAAAAAATCGTCGTATATTATACACAATTTTATACTAGTTTCGGTCAAAAAATCAAATTAAATCGAGGAGTGTTCAAAATACTACGAAACTTTCCAGATCCTTTATATATGTAACGAGAGAAGGTTATAATGGAAGTCCATGCCAAAAATAATATAAAAATTAGATTCTGTGAAACTTTTTGAAATACTAGTTTCGTTAAAAAATTATAGTATATTATACACAATTTTATACCAGTTTCGGGCAAAAAATATAATTAAATCGAGGATTAATCGAAATGCTTCAAAACTTTTAAGATCCTTTTTATATGTTTGAATGAAGGTTATGATGGAAGTCCATGCAAAAAATTATCTTAAGATTAGATTCTACGAAACCTTTTGAAATACTAGTTTAGGTCAAACAATCGTAGTATATTACATACAACTTTATACTAGTCTCGGTAGAAAAATCAAATTAAATTGAGGATTGTTCGAAATGCTACGATACTTTTCAGATCCTTTCTATATGTTTTGAAGGAATGTTAAGAGGGAAGCCCATTCAAGAAATTATCTCAAAATTAGACTCTATGAAACTTTTTGAAATGCTAGTATCAGTCAAAAAATCGTAGTATATTATACACAATTTTATACTAGTTTCGATCAAAAAATCAAACTAAATTTAGGATTGTTCGAAATGCTACGATACTTTTCAGATCCTTTCTATATGTTATGAGGGAATGTTAAGAGGGAAGTCCATGCAAAAATATAGCTTAAAATTATATTTTACGAAACTTTTTGAAATGCTAGTTTCAGTCAAAAAATCGTAGTATATTATACACAATTTTATACTAATTTCGGTTGAAAAATCAAATTAAATCGAGGAGTATTCTAAATGCTATGAAACTTTCCAGATCCTTTCTATATGTAACGAGAGAAGGTTATGATGGAAGTCCATGCCAAAAATAATATCAAAATTAGATTCTGTGAAACTTTTTGAAATAATAGTTTCGTTAAAAATTTATAGTGTATTATACACAATTTTATACCAGTTTCGGTCATAAAATATAATTAAATCGAGGATTAATCGAAATGCTACAAAACTTTTAAGATCCTTTTTATATGTTTGAAGGAAGGTTATGATGGAAGTCCATGCAAAAAATTATCTTAAAATTAGATTCTACTAAACCTTTTGAAATACTAGTTTAGGTCAAAAAAGCGTAGTATATTACATACAACTTTATACTAGTCTCGGTCAAAAAATCAAATTAAATTGAGGATTGTTCGAAATGCTACGAGACTTTTCAGATCCTATCTATAAGTTTTGAGGGAATGTTAAGAGGGAAGCCCATTCAAAAAATTATCTCAAAATTAGACTCTATGAAACTTTTTGAAATTCTAGTATCAGTCAAAAAATCGTAGTATATTATACACAATTTTATACTAGTTTGGATCAAAAAATCAAAATAAATTTAGGATTGTTCGAAATGCTACGATACTTTTCAGATCCTTTCTATATGTTATGAGGGAATGTTAAGAGGGAAGTCCATGCAAAAATATAGGTCAAGATTAGATTTTATGAAACTTTTTGAAATGCTAGTTTCAGTCAAAAAATCATAGTATATTATACAAAATTTTATACTAGTTTCGGTCGAAAAATCAAATTAAATTGAGGAGTGTTCAAAATGTTACGAAACTTTCAAGATCCTTTCTATATGTAACGAGAGAAGGTTATAATGTAAGTCCCTGCCAAAAATAATATCAAAATTCGATTCTGTGAAACTTTTTGAAATACTAGTTTCGTTAAAAAATTATAGTATATTATACACAATTTTATACCAGTTTCGGTGAAAAAATATAATTAAATCGCGGATTAATCAAAATGCTACAAAACTTTTAAGATCCTTTCTATATGTTTGAGGGAAGGTTATCATGGAAGTCCATGCATAAAATTATCTTAAAATTTGATTCCACGAAACTTTTTGAAATACTAGTTTAGGTAAAAAAATTGTAGTATATTACATACAACTTTATACTAGTCTCGGTCGAAAAATTAAATTAAATTGAGGATTGTTCGAAATGCTACGATATTTTTCAGATCCTTTCAATAAGTTTTTAGGGAATGTTAAGAGGGAAGCCCATTCAAAAAAATATCTCAAAATTAGACTCTATGAAATTTATTGAAACGCTAGTTTCAGTCAAAAAATCGTAGTATATTATACACAATTTTATACTAGTTTCGATCAAAAATCAAATTAAATTTAGGATTGTTCGAAATGCTACGATACTTTTCAGGTCCTGTCTATATGTTATGAGGGAATGTTAAGAGGGAAGTCCATGCAAAAATTTAGGTCAAAATTAGATTTTACGAAACTTTTTTAAATGCTAGTTTCAGTCAAAAAATCGTCGTATATTATACACAATTTTATACTAGTTTCGGTCAAAAAATCAAATTAAATCGAGGAGTGTTCAAAATGCTACGAAACTTTCCAGATCCTTTATATATGTAACGAGAGAAGGTTATAATGGAAGTCCATGCCAAAAATAATATAAAAATTAGATTCTGTGAAACTTTTTGAAATACTAGTTTCGTTAAAAAATTATAGTATATTATACACAATTTTATACCAGTTTCGGGCAAAAAATATAATTAAATCGAGGATTAATCGAAATGCTTCAAAACTTTTAAGATCCTTTTTATATGTTTGAATGAAGGTTATGATGGAAGTCCATGCAAAAAATTATCTTAAAATTAGATTCTACGAATCCTTTTGAAATACTAGTTTAGGTCAAAAAATCGTTGTATATTACATACAACTTTATACTAGTCTCGGTCGAAAAATCAAATTCAATTGAGGATTGTTCGAAATGCTACGATACTTTTCAGATCCTTTCTATATGTTTTGAAGGAGTGTTAAGAGGGAAGACCATTAAAAAAATTATCTCTAAATTTGACTCTATGAAACTTTTTGAAATGCTAGTATCAGTAAAAAAATCATAGTATATTATACACAATTTTATACTAGTTTCGATCAAAAAATCAAATTAAATTTAGGATTGTTCGAAATGCTACGATACTTTTCAGATCCTTTCTATATGTTATGAGGGAATGTTAAGAGGGAAGTCCATGCAAAAATATAGGTCAAGATTAGATTTTACGAAACTTTTTGAAATGCTTGTTTCATTCAAAAAATCATAGTATATTATACACAATTTTATACTAGTTTCGATCGAAAAATCAAATTAAATTGAGGAGTGTTCAAAATGCTACGAAACTTTCCAGATCCTTTCTATATGTAACGAGAGAAGGTTATAATGGAATTCCCTGACAAAAATAATATCAAAATTAGATTATGTGAAACTATTTGAAATACTAATTTCGTTAAAAAATTATAGTATATTATACACAATTTTATACCAGTTTCGGTCAAAAAATATAATTAAATCGCGGATTAATCAAAATGCTACAAAACTTTTAAGATCCTTTCTATATGTTTGAGGGAAGGTTATCATGGAAGTCCATGCATAAAATTATCTTAAAATTAGATTCCACGAAACTTTTTGAAATACTAGTTTAGGTCAAAAAATCGTAGTATATTACATACAACTTTATACTAGTCTCGGTCGAAAAATAAAATTAAATTGAGGATTGTTCGAAATGCTACGATACTTTTCAGATCCTTTCAATAAGTTTTTAGGGAATGTTAAGAGGGAAGCCCATTCAAAAAAATATCTCAAAATTAGACTCTATGAAATTTATTGAAACGCTAGTTTCAGTCAAAAAATCGTAGTATATTATACACAATTTTATACTAGTTTCGATCAAAAAATCAAATTAAATTTAGGATTGTTCGAAATGCTACGATACTTTTCAGGTCCTGTCTATATGTTATGAGGGAATGTTAAGAGGGAAGTCCATGCATAAATTTAGGTCAAAATTAGATTTTACGAAACTTTTTTAAATGCTAGTTTCAGTCAAAAAATCGTCGTATATTATACACAATTTTATACTAGTTTCGGTCGAAAAATCAAATTAAATAGAGGAGTGATCAAAATGCTACGAAACTTTCCAGATCCTTTCTATATGTAACGAGAGAAGGTTATAATGGAAGTCCATGCCAAAAATAATATCAAAATTAGATTCTGTGAAACTTTTTGAAATACTAGTTTCGTTAAAAAATTAAAGTATATTATACACAATTTTATACCAGTTTCGGGCAAAAAATATAATTAAATCGAGGATTAATCGAAATGCTTCAAAACTTTTAAGATCCTTTTTATATGTTTGAATGAAGGTTATGATGGAAGTCCATGCAAAAAATTATCTTAAAATTAGATTCTACGAAACCTTTTGAAATACTAGTTTAGGTCAAAAAATCGTTGTATATTACATACAACTTTATACTAGTCTCGGTCGAAAAATCAAATTCAATTGAGGATTGTTCGAAATGCTACGATACTTTTCAGATCCTTTCTATATGTTTTGAAGGAATGTTAAGAGGTAAGACCATTCAAAAAATTATCTCTAAATTTGACTCTATGAAACTTTTTGAAATGCTAGTATCAGTAAAAAAATCATAGTATATTATACACAATTTTATACTAGTTTCGATCAAAAAATCAAATTAAATTTAGGATTGTTCGAAATGCTACGATACTTTTCAGATCCTTTCTATATGTTATGAGGGAATGTTAAGAGGGAAGTCCATGCAAAAATATAGGTCAAGATTAGATTTTACGAAACTTTTTGAAATGCTTGTTTCAGTCAAAAAATCATAGTATATTATACACAATTTTATACTAGTTTCGATCGAAAAATCAAATTAAATTGAGGAGTGTTCAAAATGCTACGAAACTTTCCAGATCCTTTCTATATGTAACGAGAGAAGGTTATAATGGAAGTCCCTGACAAAAGTAATATCAAAATTAGATTATGTGAAACTATTTGAAATACTAATTTCGTTAAAAAATTATAGTATATTATACACAATTTTATACCAGTTTCGGTCAAAAAATATAATTAAATCGCGGATTAATCAAAATGCTACAAAACTTTTAAGATCCTTTCTATATGTTTGAGGGAAGGTTATCATGGAAGTCCATGCATAAAATTATCTTAAAATTAGATTCCACGAAACTTTTTGAAATACTAGTTTAGGTCAAAAAATCGTAGTATATTACATACAACTTTATACTAGTCTCGGTCGAAAAATAAAATTAAATTGAGGATTGTTCGAAATGCTACGATACTTTTCAGATCCTTTCAATAAGTTTTTAGGGAATGTTAAGAGGGAAGCCCATTCAAAAAAATATCTCAAAATTAGACTCTATGAAATTTATTGAAACGCTAGTTTCAGTCAAAAAATCGTAGTATATTATACACAATTTTATACTAGTTTCGATCAAAAAATCAATTTAAATTTAGGATTGTTCGAAATGCTACGATACTTTTCAGGTCCTGTCTATATGTTATGAGGGAATGTTAAGAGGGAAGTCCATGCAAAAATTTAGGTCAAAATTAGATTTTACGAAACTTTTTTAAATGCTAGTTTCAGTCAAAAAATCGTCGTATATTATACACAATTTTATACTAGTTTCGGTCGAAAAATCAAATTAAATCGAGGAGTGTTCAAAATGCTACGAAACTTTCCAGATCCTTTCTATATGTAACGAGAGAAGGTTATAATGGAAGTCCATGCCAAAAATAATATAAAAATTAGATTCTGTGAAACTTTTTGAAATACTAGTTTCGTTAAAAAATTATAGTATATTATACACAATTTTATACCAGTTTCGGGCAAAAAATATAATTAAATCGAGGATTAATCGAAATGCTTCAAAACTTTTAAGATCCTTTTTATATGTTTGAATGATGGTTATGATGGAAGTCCATGCAAAAAATTATCTTAAAATTAGATTCTACGAAACCTTTTGAAATACTAGTTTAGGTCAAAAAATCGTTGTATATTACATACAACTTTATACTAGTCTCGGTCGAAAAATCAAATTCAATTGAGGATTGTTCGAAATGCTACGATACTTTTCAGATCCTTTCTATATGTTTTGAAGGAATGTTAAGAGGGAAGACCATTCAAAAAATTATCTCTAAATTTGACTCTATGAAACTTTTTGAAATGCTAGTATCAGTAAAAAAATCATAGTATATTATACACAATTTTATACTAGTTTCGATCAAAAAATCAAATTAAATTTAGGATTGTTCGAAATGCTACGATACTTTTCAGATCCTTTCTATATGTTATGAGGGAATGTTAAGAGGGAAGTCCATGCAAAAATATAGGTCATGATTAGATTTTACGAAACTTTTTGAAATGCTTGTTTCAGTCAAAAAATCATAGTATATTATACACAATTTTATACTAGTTTCGGTCGAAAAATCAAATTAAATCGAGAAGTGTTCAAAATGCTACGAAACTTTACAGATCCTTTCTATATGTAACGAGAGAAGGTTATGCTGGAAGTCCATAACAAAAATAATATCAAAATTAGATTCTGTGAAACTTTTTGAAATACTAGTTTCGTTAAGATATTATAGTATATTATACACAATTTTATACCAGTTTAGTCAAAAAATATAATTAAATCGAGGATTAATCGAAATGCTACAAAACTTTTAAGATCCTTTCTATATGTTTGAGTGAAGGTTATGATGGAAGTCCATGCAAAAAATTATCTTAGAATTAGATTCTACGAAACCTTTTGAAATACTAGTTTAGGTCAAAAAATCGTAGTATATTACATACAACTTTATACTAGTCTCGGTCGAAAAATCAAATTCAATTGAGGATTGTTCGAAATGCTACGATACTTTTCAAATCCTTTCTATATGTTTTGAAGGAATGTTAAGAGGGAAGTTCATTCAAAAAATTATCTCTAAATTTGACTCTATGAAACTTTTTGAAATGCTAGTATCAGTCAAAAAATCATAGTATATTATACACAATTTTATACTAGTTTCGATCAAAAAATCAAATTAAATTTAGGATTGTTCGAAATGCTACGATACTTTTCAGATCCTTTCTATATGTTATGAGGGAATGTTAAGAGGGAAGTCCATGCAAAAATTTAGGTCAAAATTAGATTTTACGAAACTTTTTGAAATGCTAGTTTCAGTCAAAAAATCATAGTATATTATACACAATTTTATACTAGTTTCGGTCGAAAAATTAAATTAAATTGAGGAGTGTTCAAAATGCTACGAAACTTTCCAGATCCTTTCTATATGTAACGAGAGAAGGTTATAATGGAAGTCCTTGCCAAAAATAATATCAAAATTAGATTCTGTGAAACTATTTGAAATACTAGTTTCGTTAAAATATTATAGTATATTATACACAATTTTATACCAGTTTCGGTCAAAAAATATAATTAAATCGCGGATTAATCAAAATGCTACAAAACTTTTAAGATCCTTTCTATATGTTTGAGGGAAGGTTATCATGGAAGTCCAAGCATAAAATTATCTTAAAATTAGATTCCACGAAACTTTTTGAAATACTAGTTTAGGTAAAAAATTGTAGTATATTACATACAACTTTATACTAGTCTCGGTCGAAAAATTAAATTAAATTGAGGATTGTTCGAAATGCTATAAGACTTTTTAGATCCTTTCAATAAGTTTTTAGGGAATGTTAAGAGGGAAGCCCATTCAAAAAAAATCTCAAAATTAGACTCTATGAAATTTTTTGAAACGCTAGTTTCAGTCAAAAAATCGTAGTATATTATACACAATTTTATACTAGTTTCGATCAAAAAATCAAATTAAATTTAGGATTGTTCGAAATGCTACGATACTTTTCAGGTCCTTTCTATATGTTATGAGGGAATGTTAAGAGGGAAGTCCATGCAAAAATTTAGGTCAAAATTAGATTTTACGAAACTTTTTTAAATTGTAGTTTCAGTCAAAAAATCGTCGTATATTATACACAATTTTATACTAGTTTCGGTCGAAAAATCAAATTAAATCGAGGAGTGTTCAAAATGCTACGAAACTTTCCAGATCCTTTCTATATGTAACGAGAGAAGGTTATTATGGAAGTCCCTGACAAAAATAATATCAAAATTAGATTCTGTGAAACTTTTTGAAATACTAGTTTCGTTAAATAATTATAGTATATTATACACAATTTTATACCAATTTCGGTCAAAAAATATAATTAAATCGAGGATTAATCGAAATGCTACAAAACTTTTAAGATCCTTTTTATATGTTTGAGTGAAGGTTATTATGGAAGTCCATGCAAAAAATTATCTTAAAATTAGATTCTACGAAACCTTTTGAAATACTAGTTTAGGTCAAAAAATCGTAGTATATTACATACAACTTTATACTAGTCTCAGTGGAAAAATCAAATTCAATTGAGGATTGTTCGAAATGCTACGATACTTTTCAGATCCTTTCTATATGTTTTGATGGAATGTTAAGAGGGAAGTCCATTCAAAAAATTATCTCTAAATTTGACTCTATGAAACTTTTTGAAATGATAGTATCAGTCAAAAAATCATAGTATATTATACACAATTTTATACTAGTTTCGATCAAAAAATCAAATTAAATTTAGGATTGTTCGAAATGCTACGATACTTTTTAGATCCTTTCTATATGTTATGAGGGAATGTTAAGAGGGAAGTCCATGCAAAAATCTAGGTCAAAATTATATTTTACGAAACTTTTTTAAATGCTAGTTTCAGTCAAAAAATCGTCGTATATTATACACAATTTTATACTAGTTTCGGTCGAAAAATCAAATTAAATCGAGAAGTGTTCAAAATGCTACGAAACTTTACAGATCCTTTCTATATGTAACGAGAGAAGGTTATGCTGGAAGTCCATAACAAAAATAATATCAAAATTAGATTCTGTGAAACTTTTTGAAATACTAGTTTCGTTAAGATATTATAGTATATTATACACAATTTTATACCAGTTTAGTCAAAAAATATAATTAAATCGAGGATTAATCGAAATGCTACAAAACTTTTAAGATCCTTTCTATATGTTTGAGTGAAGGTTATGATGGAAGTCCATGCAAAAAATTATCTTAGAATTAGATTCTACGAAACCTTTTGAAATACTAGTTTAGGTCAAAAAATCGTAGTATATTACATACAACTTTATACTAGTCTCGGTCGAAAAATCAAATTCAATTGAGGATTGTTCGAAATGCTACGATACTTTTCAAATCCTTTCTATATGTTTTGAAGGAATGTTAAGAGGGAAGTTCATTCAAAAAATTATCTCTAAATTTGACTCTATGAAACTTTTTGAAATGCTAGTATCAGTCAAAAAATCATAGTATATTATACACAATTTTATACTAGTTTCGATCAAAAAATCAAATTAAATTTAGGATTGTTCGAAATGCTACGATACTTTTCAGATCCTTTCTATATGTTATGAGGGAATGTTAAGAGGGAAGTCCATGCAAAAATTTAGGTCAAAATTAGATTTTACGAAACTTTTTGAAATGCTAGTTTCAGTCAAAAAATCATAGTATATTATAAACAATTTTATACTAGTTTCGGTCGAAAAATCAAATTAAATTGAGGAGTGTTCAAAATGCTACGAAACTTTCCAGATCCTTTCTATATGTAACGAGAGAAGGTTATAATGGAAGTCCTTGCCAAAAATAATATCAAAATTAGATTATGTGAAACTATTTGAAATACTAATTTCGTTAAAAAATTATAGTATATTATACACAATTTTATACCAGTTTCGGTCAAAAAATATAATTAAATCGCGGATTAATCAAAATGCTACAAAACTTTTAAGATCCTTTCTATATGTTTGAGGGAAGGTTATCATGGAAGTCCATGCATAAAATTATCTTAAAATTTGATTCCACGAAACTTTTTGAAATACTAGTTTAGGTCAAAAAATCGTAGTATATTACATACAACTTTATACTAGTCTCGGTCGAAAAATAAAATTAAATTGAGGATAGTTCGAAATGCTACGATACTTTTCAGATCCTTTCAATAAGTTTTTAGGGAATGTTAAGAGGGAAGCCCATTCAAAAAAATATCTCAAAATTAGACTCTATGAAATTTATTGAAACGCTAGTTTCAGTCAAAAAATCGTAGTATATTATACACAATTTTATACTAGTTTCGATCAAAAAATCAAATTAAATTTAGGATTGTTCGAAATGCTACGATACTTTTCAGGTCCTGTCTATATGTTATGAGGGAATGTTAAGAGGGAAGTCCATGCATAAATTTAGGTCAAAATTAGATTTTACGAAACTTTTTTAAATGCTAGTTTCAGTCAAAAAATCGTCGTATATTATACACAATTTTATACTAGTTTCGGTCGAAAAATCAAATTAAATAGAGGAGTGATCAAAATGCTACGAAACTTTCCAGATCCTTTCTATATGTAACGAGAGAAGGTTATAATGGAAGTCCATGCCAAAAATAATATCAAAATTAGATTCTGTGAAACTTTTTGAAATACTAGTTTCGTTAAAAAATTAAAGTATATTATACACAATTTTATACCAGTTTCGGGCAAAAAATATAATTAAATCGAGGATTAATCGAAATGCTTCAAAAATTTTAAGATCCTTTTTATATGTTTGAATGAAGGTTATGATGGAAGTCCATGCAAAAAATTATCTTAAAATTAGATTCTACGAAACCTTTTGAAATACTAGTTTAGGTCAAAAAATCGTAGTATATTACATACAACTTTATACTAGTCTCAGTGGAAAAATCAAATTCAATTGAGGATTGTTCGAAATGCTACGATACTTTTCAGATCCTTTCTATATGTTTTGATGGAATGTTAAGAGGGAAGTCCATTCAAAAAATTATCTCTAAATTTGACTCTATGAAACTTTTTGAAATGTTAGTATCAGTCAAAAAATCATAGTATATTATACACAATTTTATACTAGTTTCGATCAAAAAATGAAATTAAATTTAGGATTGTTCGAAATGCTACGATACTTTTTAGATCCTTTCTATATGTTATGAGGGAATGTTAAGAGGGAAGTCCATGCAAAAATTTAGGTCAAAATTATATTTTACGAAACTTTTTTAAATGCTAGTTTCAGTCAAAAAATCGTCGTATATTATACACAATTTTATACTAGTTTCGGTCGAAAAATAAAATTAAATCGAGGAGTGTTCAAAATGCTACGAAACTTTCCAGATCCTTTCTATATGTAACGAGAGAAGGTTATGCTGGAAGTCCATAACAAAAATAATATCAAAATTAGATTCTGTGCAACTTTTTGAAATACTAGTTTCGTTAAAATATTATAGTATATTATACACAATTTTATACCAGTTTAGTCAAAAAATATAATTAAATCGAGGATTAATCGAAATGCTACAAAACATTTAAGATCCTTTCTATATGTTTGAGTGAAGGTTATGATGGAAGTCCATGCAAAAAATTATCTTAGAATTAGATTCTACGAAACCTTTTGAAATACTAGTTTAGGTCAAAAAATCGTAGTATATTACATACAACTTTATACTAGTCTCGGTCGAAAAATCAAATTCAATTGAGGATTGTTCGAAATGCTACGATACTTTTCAAATCCTTTCTATATGTTTTGAAGGAATGTTAAGAGGGAAGTCCATTCAAAAAATTATCTCTAAATTTGACTCTATGAAACTTTTTGAAATGCTAGTATCAGTAAAAAAATCATAGTGTATTATACACAATTTTATACTAGTTTCGATCAAAAAATCAAATCAAATTTAGGATTGTTCGAAATGCTACAATACTTTTCAGATCCTTTCTATATGTTATGAGGGAATGTTAAGAGGGAAGTCCATGCTAAAATTTAGGTCAAAATTAGATTTTACGAAACTTTTTGAAATGCTAGTTTCAGTCAAAAAATCATAGTATATTATACACAATTTTATACTAGTTTCGGTCGAAAAATCAAATTAAATTGAGGAGTGTTCAAAATGCTACGAAACTTTCCAGATCCTTTCTATATGTAACGAGAGAAGGTTATAATGGAAGTCCTTGCCAAAAATAATATCAAAATTAGATTCTGTGAAACTATTTGAAATACTAGTTTCGTTAAAAAATTATAGTATATTATACACAATTTTATACCAGTTTCGGTCAAAAAATATAATTAAATCGCGGATTAATCAAAATGCTACAAAACTTTTAAGATCCTTTCTATATGTTTGAGGGAAGGTTATCATGGAAGTCCAAGCATAAAATTATCTTAAAATTAGATTCCACGAAACTTTTTGAAATACTAGTTTAGGTCAAAAAATTGTAGTATATTACATACAACTTTATACTAGTCTCGGTCGAAAAATAAAATTAAATTGAGGATTGTTCGAAATGCTATAAGACTTTTTAGATCGTTTCAATAAGTTTTTAGGGAATGTTAAGAGGGAAGCCCATTAAAAAAAAACTCAAAATTAGACTCTATGAAATTTTTTGAAACGCTAGTTTCAGTCAAAAAATCGTAGTATATTATACACAATTTTATACTAGTTTCGATCAAAAAATCAAATTAAATTTAGGATTGTTCGAAATGCTACGATACTTTTCAGGTCCTTTCTATATGTTATGAGGGAATGTTAAGAGTGAAGTCCATGCAAAAATTTAGGTCAAAATTAGATTTTACGAAACTTTTTTAAATGCTTGTTTCAGTCAAAAAATCGTCGTATATTATACACAATTTTATACTAGTTTCGGTCGAAAAATCAAATTAAATCGAGGAGTGTTCAAAATGCTACGAAACTTTCCAGATCCTTTCTATATGTAACGAGAGAAGGTTATTATGGAAGTCCATGCCAAAAATAATATCAAAATTAGATTCTGTGAAACTTTTTGAAATACTAGTTTCGTTAAATAATTATAGTATATTATACACAATTTTATACCAGTTTCGTTCAAAAAATATAATTAAATCGAGGATTAATCGAAATGCTACAAAACTTTTAAGATCCTTTTTATATGTTTGAGTGAAGGTTATGATGGAAGTCCATGCAAAAAATTATCTTAAAATTAGATTCTACGAAACCTTTTGAAATACTAGTTTAGGTCAAAAAATCGTAGTATATTACATACAACTTTATACTAGTCTCAGTGGAAAAATCAAATTCAATTGAGGATTGTTCGAAATGCTACGATACTTTTCAGATCCTTTCTATATGTTTTGATGGAATGTTAAGAGGGAAGTCCATTCAAAAAATTATCTCTAAATTTGACTCTATGAAACTTTTTGAAATGCTAGTATCAGTCAAAAAATCATAGTATATTATACACAATTTTATACTAGTTTCGATCAAAAAATGAAATTAAATTTAGGATTGTTCGAAATGCTACGATACTTTTTAGATCCTTTCTATATGTTATGAGGGAATGTTAAGAGGGAAGTCCATGCAAAAATTTAGGTCAAAATTATATTTTACGAAACTTTTTTAAATGCTAGTTTCAGTCAAAAAATCGTCGTATATTATACACAATTTTATACTAGTTTCGGTCGAAAAATAAAATTAAATCGAGGAGTGTTCAAAATGCTACGAAACTTTCCAGATCCTTTCTATATGTAACGAGAGAAGGTTATGCTGGAAGTCCATAACAAAAATAATATCAAAATTAGATTCTGTGCAACTTTTTGAAATACCAGTTTCGTTAAAATATTATAGTATATTATACACAATTTTATACCAGTTTAGTCAAAAAATATAATTAAATCGAGGATTAATCGAAATGCTACAAAACTTTTAAGATCCTTTCTATATGTTTGAGTGAAGGTTATGATGGAAGTCCATGCAAAAAATTATCTTAGAATTAGATTCTACGAAACCTTTTGAAATACTAGTTTAGGTCAAAAAATCGTAGTATATTACATACAACTTTATACTAGTCTCGGTCGAAAAATCAAATTCAATTGAGGATTGTTCGAAATGCTACGATACTTTTCAAATCCTTTCTATATGTTTTGAAGGAATGTTAAGAGGGAAGTCCATTCAAAAAATTATCTCTAAATTTGACTCTATGAAACTTTTTGAAATGCTAGTATCAGTAAAAAAATCATAGTGTATTATACACAATTTTATACTAGTTTCGATCAAAAAATCAAATCAAATTTAGGATTGTTCGAAATGCTACAATACTTTTCAGATCCTTTCTATATGTTATGAGGGAATGTTAAGAGGGAAGTCCATGCTAAAATTTAGGTCAAAATTAGATTTTACGAAACTTTTTGAAATGCTAGTTTCAGTCAAAAAATCATAGTATATTATACACAATTTTATACTAGTTTCGGTCGAAAAATCAAATTAAATTGAGGAGTGTTCAAAATGCTACGAAACTTTCCAGATCCTTTCTATATGTAACGAGAGAAGGTTATAATGGAAGTCCTTGCCAAAAATAATATCAAAATTAGATTCTGTGAAACTATTTGAAATACTAGTTTCGTTAAAAAATTATAGTATATTATACACAATTTTATACCAGTTTCGGTCAAAAAATATAATTAAATCGCGGATTAATCAAAATGCTACAAAACTTTTAAGATCCTTTCTATATGTTTGAGGGAAGGTTATCATGGAAGTCCAAGCATAAAATTATCTTAAAATTAGATTCCACGAAACTTTTTGAAATACTAGTTTAGGTCAAAAAATTGTAGTATATTACATACAACTTTATACTAGTCTCGGTCGAAAAATTAAATTAAATTGAGGATTGTTCGAAATGCTATAAGACTTTTTAGATCGTTTCAATAAGTTTTTAGGGAATGTTAAGAGGGAAGCCCATTAAAAAAAAACTCAAAATTAGACTCTATGAAATTTTTTGAAACGCTAGTTTCAGTCAAAAAATCGTAGTATATTATACACAATTTTATTATAGTTTCGATCAAAAAATCAAATTAAATTTAGGATTGTTCGAAATGCTACGATACTTTTCAGGTCCTTTCTATATGTTATGAGGGAATGTTAAAAGGGAAGTCCATGCAAAAATTTAGGTCAAAATTAGATTTTACGAAACTTTTTTAAATGCTAGTTTCAGTCAAAAAATCGTCGTATATTATACACAATTTTATACTAGTTTCGGTCGAAAAATCAAATTAAATCGAGGAGTGTTCAAAATGCTACGAAACTTTACAGATCCTTTCTATATGTAACGAGAGAAGGTTATGCTGGAAGTCCATAACAAAAATAATATCAAAATTAGATTCTGTGAAACTTTTTGAAATACTAGTTTCGTTAAAATATTATAGTATATTATACACAATTTTATACCAGTTTAGTCAAAAAATAAAATTAAATCGAGGATTAATCGAAATGCTACAAAACTTTTAAGATCCTTTCTATATGTTTGAGTGAAGGTTATGATGGAAGTCCATGCAAAAAATTATCTTAAAATTAGATTCTACGAAACCTTTTGAAATACTAGTTTAGGTCGAAAAATCGTAGTATATTACATACAACTTTATACTAGTCTCAGTGGAAAAATCAAATTCAATTGAGGATTGTTCGAAATGCTACGATACTTTTCAGATCCTTTCTATATGTTTTGATGGAATGTTAAGAGGGAAGTCCATTCAAAAAATTATCTCTAAATTTGACTCTATGAAACTTTTTGAAATGCTAGTATCAGTCAAAAAATAATAGTATATTATACACAATTTTATACTAGTTTCGATAAAAAAATCAAATTAAATTTAGGATTGTTCGAAATGCTACGATAATTTTAAATCCTTTCTATATGTTATGAGGGAATGTTAAGAGGGAAGTCCATGCAAAAATTTAGGTCAAAATTAGATTTTACGAAACTTTTTTAAAAGCTAGTTTCAGTCAAAAAATCGTCGTATATTATACACAATTTTATACTAGTTTCGGTCGAAAAATCAAATTAAATCGAGGAGTGTTCAAAATGCTACGAAACTTTACCGATCCTTTCTATATGTAACGAGAGAAGGTTATGCTGGAAGTCCATAACAAAAATAATATCAAAATTAGATTCTGTGAAACTTTTTGAAATACTAGTTTCGTTAAAATATTATAGTATATTATACACAATTTTATACCAGTTTAGTCAAAAAATATAATTAAATCGAGGATTAATCGAAATGCTACAAAACTTTTAAGATCCTTTCTATATGTTTGAGTGAAGGTTATGATGGAAGTCCATGCAAAAAATTATCTTAAAATTAGATTCTACGAAACCTTTTGAAATACTAGTTTAGGTCGAAAAATCGTAGTATATTACATACAACTTTATACTAGTCTCGGTCGAAAAATCAAATTCAATTGAGGATTGTTCGAAATGCTACGATACTTTTCAAATCCTTTCTATATGTTTTGAAGGAATGTTAAGAGGGAAGTCCATTCAAAAAATTATCTCTAAATTTGACTCTATGAAACTTTTTGAAATGCTAGTATCAGTCAAAAAATCATAGTATATTATACACAATTTTATACTAGTTTCGATCAAAAAATCAAATTAAATTTAGGATTGTTCGAAATGCTACGATACTTTTCAGATCCTTTCTATATGTTATGAGGGAATGTTAAGAGGGAAGTCCATGCAAAAATTTAGGTCAAAATTAGATTTTACGAAACTTTTTGAAATGCTAGTTTCAGTCAAAAAATCATAGTATATTATAAACAATTTTATACTAGTTTCGGTCGAAAAATCAAATTAAATTGAGGAGTGTTCAAAATGCTACGAAACTTTCCAGATCCTTTCTATATGTAACGAGAGAAGGTTATAATGGAAGTCCTTGCCAAAAATAATATCAAAATTAGATTATGTGAAACTATTTGAAATACTAATTTCGTTAAAAAATTATAGTATATTATACACAATTTTATACCAGTTTCGGTCAAAAAATATAATTAAATCGCGGATTAATCAAAATGCTACAAAACTTTTAAGATCCTTTCTATATGTTTGAGGGAAGGTTATCATGGAAGTCCATGCATAAAATTATCTTAAAATTAGATTCCACGAAACTTTTTGAAATACTAGTTTAGGTCAAAAAATCGTAGTATATTACATACAACTTTATACTAGTCTCGGTCGAAAAATAAAATTAAATTGAGGATAGTTCGAAATGCTACGATACTTTTCAGATCCTTTCAATAAGTTTTTAGGGAATGTTAAGAGGGAAGCCCATTCAAAAAAATATCTCAAAATTAGACTCTATGAAATTTATTGAAACGCTAGTTTCAGTCAAAAAATCGTAGTATATTATACACAATTTTATACTAGTTTCGATCAAAAAATCAAATTAAATTTAGGATTGTTCGAAATGCTACGATACTTTTCAGGTCCTGTCTATATGTTATGAGGGAATGTTAAGAGGGAAGTCCATGCATAAATTTAGGTCAAAATTAGATTTTACGAAACTTTTTTAAATGCTAGTTTCAGTCAAAAAATCGTCGTATATTATACACAATTTTATACTAGTTTCGGTCGAAAAATCAAATTAAATAGAGGAGTGATCAAAATGCTACGAAACTTTCCAGATCCTTTCTATATGTAACGAGAGAAGGTTATAATGGAAGTCCATGCCAAAAATAATATCAAAATTAGATTCTGTGAAACTTTTTGAAATACTAGTTTCGTTAAAAAATTAAAGTATATTATACACAATTTTATACCAGTTTCGGGCAAAAAATATAATTAAATCGAGGATTAATCGAAATGCTTCAAAACTTTTAAGATCCTTTTTATATGTTTGAATGAAGGTTATGATGGAAGTCCATGCAAAAAATTATCTTAAAATTAGATTCTACGAAACCTTTTGAAATACTAGTTTAGGTCAAAAAATCGTAGTATATTACATACAACTTTATACTAGTCTCAGTGGAAAAATCAAATTCAATTGAGGATTGTTCGAAATGCTACGATACTTTTCAGATCCTTTCTATATGTTTTGATGGAATGTTAAGAGGGAAGTCCATTCAAAAAATTATCTCTAAATTTGACTCTATGAAACTTTTTGAAATGTTAGTATCAGTCAAAAAATCATAGTATATTATACACAATTTTATACTAGTTTCGATCAAAAAATGAAATTAAATTTAGGATTGTTCGAAATGCTACGATACTTTTTAGATCCTTTCTATATGTTATGAGGGAATGTTAAGAGGGAAGTCCATGCAAAAATTTAGGTCAAAATTATATTTTACGAAACTTTTTTAAATGCTAGTTTCAGTCAAAAAATCGTCGTATATTATACACAATTTTATACTAGTTTCGGTCGAAAAATAAAATTAAATCGAGGAGTGTTCAAAATGCTACGAAACTTTCCAGATCCTTTCTATATGTAACGAGAGAAGGTTATGCTGGAAGTCCATAACAAAAATAATATCAAAATTAGATTCTGTGCAACTTTTTGAAATACTAGTTTCGTTAAAATATTATAGTATATTATACACAATTTTATACCAGTTTAGTCAAAAAATATAATTAAATCGAGGATTAATCGAAATGCTACAAAACATTTAAGATCCTTTCTATATGTTTGAGTGAAGGTTATGATGGAAGTCCATGCAAAAAATTATCTTAGAATTAGATTCTACGAAACCTTTTGAAATACTAGTTTAGGTCAAAAAATCGTAGTATATTACATACAACTTTATACTAGTCTCGGTCGAAAAATCAAATTCAATTGAGGATTGTTCGAAATGCTACGATACTTTTCAAATCCTTTCTATATGTTTTGAAGGAATGTTAAGAGGGAAGTCCATTCAAAAAATTATCTCTAAATTTGACTCTATGAAACTTTTTGAAATGCTAGTATCAGTAAAAAAATCATAGTGTATTATACACAATTTTATACTAGTTTCGATCAAAAAATCAAATCAAATTTAGGATTGTTCGAAATGCTACAATACTTTTCAGATCCTTTCTATATGTTATGAGGGAATGTTAAGAGGGAAGTCCATGCTAAAATTTAGGTCAAAATTAGATTTTACGAAACTTTTTGAAATGCTAGTTTCAGTCAAAAAATCATAGTATATTATACACAATTTTATACTAGTTTCGGTCGAAAAATCAAATTAAATTGAGGAGTGTTCAAAATGCTACGAAACTTTCCAGATCCTTTCTATATGTAACGAGAGAAGGTTATAATGGAAGTCCTTGCCAAAAATAATATCAAAATTAGATTCTGTGAAACTATTTGAAATACTAGTTTCGTTAAAAAATTATAGTATATTATACACAATTTTATACCAGTTTCGGTCAAAAAATATAATTAAATCGCGGATTAATCAAAATGCTACAAAACTTTTAAGATCCTTTCTATATGTTTGAGGGAAGGTTATCATGGAAGTCCAAGCATAAAATTATCTTAAAATTAGATTCCACGAAACTTTTTGAAATACTAGTTTAGGTCAAAAAATTGTAGTATATTACATACAACTTTATACTAGTCTCGGTCGAAAAATAAAATTAAATTGAGGATTGTTCGAAATGCTATAAGACTTTTTAGATCGTTTCAATAAGTTTTTAGGGAATGTTAAGAGGGAAGCCCATTAAAAAAAAACTCAAAATTAGACTCTATGAAATTTTTTGAAACGCTAGTTTCAGTCAAAAAATCGTAGTATATTATACACAATTTTATACTAGTTTCGATCAAAAAATCAAATTAAATTTAGGATTGTTCGAAATGCTACGATACTTTTCAGGTCCTTTCTATATGTTATGAGGGAATGTTAAGAGTGAAGTCCATGCAAAAATTTAGGTCAAAATTAGATTTTACGAAACTTTTTTAAATGCTTGTTTCAGTCAAAAAATCGTCGTATATTATACACAATTTTATACTAGTTTCGGTCGAAAAATCAAATTAAATCGAGGAGTGTTCAAAATGCTACGAAACTTTCCAGATCCTTTCTATATGTAACGAGAGAAGGTTATTATGGAAGTCCATGCCAAAAATAATATCAAAATTAGATTCTGTGAAACTTTTTGAAATACTAGTTTCGTTAAATAATTATAGTATATTATACACAATTTTATACCAGTTTCGTTCAAAAAATATAATTAAATCGAGGATTAATCGAAATGCTACAAAACTTTTAAGATCCTTTTTATATGTTTGAGTGAAGGTTATGATGGAAGTCCATGCAAAAAATTATCTTAAAATTAGATTCTACGAAACCTTTTGAAATACTAGTTTAGGTCAAAAAATCGTAGTATATTACATACAACTTTATACTAGTCTCAGTGGAAAAATCAAATTCAATTGAGGATTGTTCGAAATGCTACGATACTTTTCAGATCCTTTCTATATGTTTTGATGGAATGTTAAGAGGGAAGTCCATTCAAAAAATTATCTCTAAATTTGACTCTATGAAACTTTTTGAAATGCTAGTATCAGTCAAAAAATCATAGTATATTATACACAATTTTATACTAGTTTCGATCAAAAAATGAAATTAAATTTAGGATTGTTCGAAATGCTACGATACTTTTTAGATCCTTTCTATATGTTATGAGGGAATGTTAAGAGGGAAGTCCATGCAAAAATTTAGGTCAAAATTATATTTTACGAAACTTTTTTAAATGCTAGTTTCAGTCAAAAAATCGTCGTATATTATACACAATTTTATACTAGTTTCGGTCGAAAAATAAAATTAAATCGAGGAGTGTTCAAAATGCTACGAAACTTTCCAGATCCTTTCTATATGTAACGAGAGAAGGTTATGCTGGAAGTCCATAACAAAAATAATATCAAAATTAGATTCTGTGCAACTTTTTGAAATACCAGTTTCGTTAAAATATTATAGTATATTATACACAATTTTATACCAGTTTAGTCAAAAAATATAATTAAATCGAGGATTAATCGAAATGCTACAAAACTTTTAAGATCCTTTCTATATGTTTGAGTGAAGGTTATGATGGAAGTCCATGCAAAAAATTATCTTAGAATTAGATTCTACGAAACCTTTTGAAATACTAGTTTAGGTCAAAAAATCGTAGTATATTACATACAACTTTATACTAGTCTCGGTCGAAAAATCAAATTCAATTGAGGATTGTTCGAAATGCTACGATACTTTTCAAATCCTTTCTATATGTTTTGAAGGAATGTTAAGAGGGAAGTCCATTCAAAAAATTATCTCTAAATTTGACTCTATGAAACTTTTTGAAATGCTAGTATCAGTAAAAAAATCATAGTGTATTATACACAATTTTATACTAGTTTCGATCAAAAAATCAAATCAAATTTAGGATTGTTCGAAATGCTACAATACTTTTCAGATCCTTTCTATATGTTATGAGGGAATGTTAAGAGGGAAGTCCATGCTAAAATTTAGGTCAAAATTAGATTTTACGAAACTTTTTGAAATGCTAGTTTCAGTCAAAAAATCATAGTATATTATACACAATTTTATACTAGTTTCGGTCGAAAAATCAAATTAAATTGAGGAGTGTTCAAAATGCTACGAAACTTTCCAGATCCTTTCTATATGTAACGAGAGAAGGTTATAATGGAAGTCCTTGCCAAAAATAATATCAAAATTAGATTCTGTGAAACTATTTGAAATACTAGTTTCGTTAAAAAATTATAGTATATTATACACAATTTTATACCAGTTTCGGTCAAAAAATATAATTAAATCGCGGATTAATCAAAATGCTACAAAACTTTTAAGATCCTTTCTATATGTTTGAGGGAAGGTTATCATGGAAGTCCAAGCATAAAATTATCTTAAAATTAGATTCCACGAAACTTTTTGAAATACTAGTTTAGGTCAAAAAATTGTAGTATATTACATACAACTTTATACTAGTCTCGGTCGAAAAATTAAATTAAATTGAGGATTGTTCGAAATGCTATAAGACTTTTTAGATCGTTTCAATAAGTTTTTAGGGAATGTTAAGAGGGAAGCCCATTAAAAAAAAACTCAAAATTAGACTCTATGAAATTTTTTGAAACGCTAGTTTCAGTCAAAAAATCGTAGTATATTATACACAATTTTATTATAGTTTCGATCAAAAAATCAAATTAAATTTAGGATTGTTCGAAATGCTACGATACTTTTCAGGTCCTTTCTATATGTTATGAGGGAATGTTAAAAGGGAAGTCCATGCAAAAATTTAGGTCAAAATTAGATTTTACGAAACTTTTTTAAATGCTAGTTTCAGTCAAAAAATCGTCGTATATTATACACAATTTTATACTAGTTTCGGTCGAAAAATCAAATTAAATCGAGGAGTGTTCAAAATGCTACGAAACTTTACAGATCCTTTCTATATGTAACGAGAGAAGGTTATGCTGGAAGTCCATAACAAAAATAATATCAAAATTAGATTCTGTGAAACTTTTTGAAATACTAGTTTCGTTAAAATATTATAGTATATTATACACAATTTTATACCAGTTTAGTCAAAAAATAAAATTAAATCGAGGATTAATCGAAATGCTACAAAACTTTTAAGATCCTTTCTATATGTTTGAGTGAAGGTTATGATGGAAGTCCATGCAAAAAATTATCTTAAAATTAGATTCTACGAAACCTTTTGAAATACTAGTTTAGGTCGAAAAATCGTAGTATATTACATACAACTTTATACTAGTCTCAGTGGAAAAATCAAATTCAATTGAGGATTGTTCGAAATGCTACGATACTTTTCAGATCCTTTCTATATGTTTTGATGGAATGTTAAGAGGGAAGTCCATTCAAAAAATTATCTCTAAATTTGACTCTATGAAACTTTTTGAAATGCTAGTATCAGTCAAAAAATAATAGTATATTATACACAATTTTATACTAGTTTCGATAAAAAAATCAAATTAAATTTAGGATTGTTCGAAATGCTACGATAATTTTAAATCCTTTCTATATGTTATGAGGGAATGTTAAGAGGGAAGTCCATGCAAAAATTTAGGTCAAAATTAGATTTTACGAAACTTTTTTAAAAGCTAGTTTCAGTCAAAAAATCGTCGTATATTATACACAATTTTATACTAGTTTCGGTCGAAAAATCAAATTAAATCGAGGAGTGTTCAAAATGCTACGAAACTTTACCGATCCTTTCTATATGTAACGAGAGAAGGTTATGCTGGAAGTCCATAACAAAAATAATATCAAAATTAGATTCTGTGAAACTTTTTGAAATACTAGTTTCGTTAAAATATTATAGTATATTATACACAATTTTATACCAGTTTAGTCAAAAAATATAATTAAATCGAGGATTAATCGAAATGCTACAAAACTTTTAAGATCCTTTCTATATGTTTGAGTGAAGGTTATGATGGAAGTCCATGCAAAAAATTATCTTAAAATTAGATTCTACGAAACCTTTTGAAATACTAGTTTAGGTCGAAAAATCGTAGTATATTACATACAACTTTATACTAGTCTCGGTCGAAAAATCAAATTCAATTGAGGATTGTTCGAAATGCTACGATACTTTTCAAATCCTTTCTATATGTTTTGAAGGAATGTTAAGAGGGAAGTCCATTCAAAAAATTATCTCTAAATTTGACTCTATGAAACTTTTTGAAATGCTAGTATCAGTCAAAAAATCATAGTATATTATACACAATTTTATACTAGTTTCGATCAAAAAATCAAATTAAATTTAGGATTGTTCGAAATGCTACGATACTTTTCAGATCCTTTCTATATGTTATGAGGGAATGTTAAGAGGGAAGTCCATGCAAAAATTTAGGTCAAAATTAGATTTTACGAAACTTTTTGAAATGCTAGTTTCAGTCAAAAAATCATAGTATATTATACATAATTTTATACTAGTTTCGGTCGAAAAATCAAATTAAATTGAGGAGTGTTCAAAATGCTACGAAACTTTCCAGATCCTTTCTATATGTAACGAGAGAAGTTTATAATGGAAGTCCTTGCCAAAAATAATATCAAAATTAGATTCTGTGAAACTATTTGAAATACTAGTTTCGTTAAAAAATTATAGTATATTATACACAATTTTATACCAGTTTCGGTCAAAAAATATAATTAAATCGCGGATTAATCAAAATGCTACAAAACTTTTAAGATCCTTTCTATATGTTTGAGGGAAGGTTATCATGGAAGTCCAAGCATAAAATTATCTTAAAATTAGATTCCACGAAACTTTTTGAAATACTAGTTTAGGTCAAAAAATTGTAGTATATTACATACAACTTTATACTAGTCTCTGTCGAAAAATTAAATTAAATTGAGGATTGTTCGAAATGCTATAAGACTTTTTAGATCCTTTCAATAAGTTTTTAGGGAATGTTAAGAGGGAAGCCCATTCAAAAAAAATCTCATAATTAGACTTTATGAAATATTTTGAAACGCTAGTTTCAGTCAAAAAATCGTAGTATATTATACACAATTTTATACTAGTTTCGATCAAAAAATCAAATTAAATTTAGGATTGTTCGAAATGCTACGATACTTTTCAGATCCTTTCTATATGTTATGAGGGAATGTTAAGAGGGAAGTCCATGCAAAAATATAGGTCTAAATTAGATTTTACGAAACTTTTTGAAATGCTAGTTTCAGTCAAAAAATCGTAGTATATTATACACAATTTTATACTAGTTTCGGTCGAAAAATAAAATTAAATCGAGGAGTGTTCAAAATGCTACGAAACCTTTCAGATCCTTTCTATATGTAACGAGAGAAGGTTATGATGGAAGTCCATGCCAAAAATAATATTAAAATTAGATTCTGTGAAACTAATTGAAATACTAGTTTAGTTTAAAAATTAGAGTATATTATACACAATTTTATACCAGTTTAGTCAAAAAATATAATTAAATCGAGGATTAATCGAAATGCTACAAAACTTTTAAGATCCTTTTTATATGTTTGAGTGAAGGTTATGATGGAAGTCCATGCAAAAAATTATCTTATAATTAGATTCTACGAAACCTTTTGAAATACTAGTTTAGGTCGAAAAATCGTAGTATATTACATACAACTTTATACTAGTCTCAGTGGAAAAATCAAATTCAATTGAGGATTGTTCGAAATGCTACGATACTTTTCAGATCCTTTCTATATGTTTTGATGGAATGTTAAGAGGGAAGTCCATTCAAAAAATTATCTCTAAATTTGACTCTATGAAACTTTTTGAAATGATAGTATCAGTCAAAAAATCATAGTATATTATACACAATTTTATACTAGTTTCGATCAAAAAATCAAATTAAATTTAGGATTGTTCGAAATGCTACGATACTTTTTAGATCCTTTCTATATGTTATGAGGGAATGTTAAGAGGGAAGTCCATGCAAAAATCTAGGTCAAAATTATATTTTACGAAACTTTTTTAAATGCTAGTTTCAGTCAAAAAATCGTCGTATATTATACACAATTTTATACTAGTTTCGGTCGAAAAATCAAATTAAATCGAGAAGTGTTCAAAATGCTACGAAACTTTACAGATCCTTTCTATATGTAACGAGAGAAGGTTATGCTGGAAGTCCATAACAAAAATAATATCAAAATTAGATTCTGTGAAACTTTTTGAAATACTAGTTTCGTTAAGATATTATAGTATATTATACACAATTTTATACCAGTTTAGTCAAAAAATATAATTAAATCGAGGATTAATCGAAATGCTACAAAACTTTTAAGATCCTTTCTATATGTTTGAGTGAAGGTTATGATGGAAGTCCATGCAAAAAATTATCTTAGAATTAGATTCTACGAAACCTTTTGAAATACTAGTTTAGGTCAAAAAATCGTAGTATATTACATACAACTTTATACTAGTCTCGGTCGAAAAATCAAATTCAATTGAGGATTGTTCGAAATGCTACGATACTTTTCAAATCCTTTCTATATGTTTTGAAGGAATGTTAAGAGGGAAGTTCATTCAAAAAATTATCTCTAAATTTGACTCTATGAAACTTTTTGAAATGCTAGTATCAGTCAAAAAATCATAGTATATTATACACAATTTTATACTAGTTTCGATCAAAAAATCAAATTAAATTTAGGATTGTTCGAAATGCTACGATACTTTTCAGATCCTTTCTATATGTTATGAGGGAATGTTAAGAGGGAAGTCCATGCAAAAATTTAGGTCAAAATTAGATTTTACGAAACTTTTTGAAATGCTAGTTTCAGTCAAAAAATCATAGTATATTATAAACAATTTTATACTAGTTTCGGTCGAAAAATCAAATTAAATTGAGGAGTGTTCAAAATGCTACGAAACTTTCCAGATCCATTCTATATGTAACGAGAGAAGGTTATAATGGAAGTCCTTGCCAAAAATAATATCAAAATTAGATTATGTGAAACTATTTGAAATACTAATTTCGTTAAAAAATTATAGTATATTATACACAATTTTATACCAGTTTCGGTCAAAAAATATAATTAAATCGCGGATTAATCAAAATGCTACAAAACTTTTAAGATCCTTTCTATATGTTTGAGGGAAGGTTATCATGGAAGTCCATGCATAAAATTATCTTAAAATTAGATTCCACGAAACTTTTTGAAATACTAGTTTAGGTCAAAAAATCGTAGTATATTACATACAACTTTATACTAGTCTCGGTCGAAAAATAAAATTAAATTGAGGATAGTTCGAAATGCTACGATACTTTTCAGATCCTTTCAATAAGTTTTTAGGGAATGTTAAGAGGGAAGCCCATTCAAAAAAATATCTCAAAATTAGACTCTATGAAATTTATTGAAACGCTAGTTTCAGTCAAAAAATCGTAGTATATTATACACAATTTTATACTAGTTTCGATCAAAAAATCAAATTAAATTTAGGATTGTTCGAAATGCTACGATACTTTTCAGGTCCTGTCTATATGTTATGAGGGAATGTTAAGAGGGAAGTCCATGCATAAATTTAGGTCAAAATTAGATTTTACGAAACTTTTTTAAATGCTAGTTTCAGTCAAAAAATCGTCGTATATTATACACAATTTTATACTAGTTTCGGTCGAAAAATCAAATTAAATAGAGGAGTGATCAAAATGCTACGAAACTTTCCAGATCCTTTCTATATGTAACGAGAGAAGGTTATAATGGAAGTCCATGCCAAAAATAATATCAAAATTAGATTCTGTGAAACTTTTTGAAATACTAGTTTCGTTAAAAAATTAAAGTATATTATACACAATTTTATACCAGTTTCGGGCAAAAAATATAATTAAATCGAGGATTAATCGAAATGCTTCAAAACTTTTAAGATCCTTTTTATATGTTTGAATGAAGGTTATGATGGAAGTCCATGCAAAAAATTATCTTAAAATTAGATTCTACGAAACCTTTTGAAATACTAGTTTAGGTCAAAAAATCGTAGTATATTACATACAACTTTATACTAGTCTCAGTGGAAAAATCAAATTCAATTGAGGATTGTTCGAAATGCTACGATACTTTTCAGATCCTTTCTATATGTTTTGATGGAATGTTAAGAGGGAAGTCCATTCAAAAAATTATCTCTAAATTTGACTCTATGAAACTTTTTGAAATGTTAGTATCAGTCAAAAAATCATAGTATATTATACACAATTTTATACTAGTTTCGATCAAAAAATGAAATTAAATTTAGGATTGTTCGAAATGCTACGATACTTTTTAGATCCTTTCTATATGTTATGAGGGAATGTTAAGAGGGAAGTCCATGCAAAAATTTAGGTCAAAATTATATTTTACGAAACTTTTTTAAATGCTAGTTTCAGTCAAAAAATCGTCGTATATTATACACAATTTTATACTAGTTTCGGTCGAAAAATAAAATTAAATCGAGGAGTGTTCAAAATGCTACGAAACTTTCCAGATCCTTTCTATATGTAACGAGAGAAGGTTATGCTGGAAGTCCATAACAAAAATAATATCAAAATTAGATTCTGTGCAACTTTTTGAAATACTAGTTTCGTTAAAATATTATAGTATATTATACACAATTTTATACCAGTTTAGTCAAAAAATATAATTAAATCGAGGATTAATCGAAATGCTACAAAACATTTAAGATCCTTTCTATATGTTTGAGTGAAGGTTATGATGGAAGTCCATGCAAAAAATTATCTTAGAATTAGATTCTACGAAACCTTTTGAAATACTAGTTTAGGTCAAAAAATCGTAGTATATTACATACAACTTTATACTAGTCTCGGTCGAAAAATCAAATTCAATTGAGGATTGTTCGAAATGCTACGATACTTTTCAAATCCTTTCTATATGTTTTGAAGGAATGTTAAGAGGGAAGTCCATTCAAAAAATTATCTCTAAATTTGACTCTATGAAACTTTTTGAAATGCTAGTATCAGTAAAAAAATCATAGTGTATTATACACAATTTTATACTAGTTTCGATCAAAAAATCAAATCAAATTTAGGATTGTTCGAAATGCTACAATACTTTTCAGATCCTTTCTATATGTTATGAGGGAATGTTAAGAGGGAAGTCCATGCTAAAATTTAGGTCAAAATTAGATTTTACGAAACTTTTTGAAATGCTAGTTTCAGTCAAAAAATCATAGTATATTATACACAATTTTATACTAGTTTCGGTCGAAAAATCAAATTAAATTGAGGAGTGTTCAAAATGCTACGAAACTTTCCAGATCCTTTCTATATGTAACGAGAGAAGGTTATAATGGAAGTCCTTGCCAAAAATAATATCAAAATTAGATTCTGTGAAACTATTTGAAATACTAGTTTCGTTAAAAAATTATAGTATATTATACACAATTTTATACCAGTTTCGGTCAAAAAATATAATTAAATCGCGGATTAATCAAAATGCTACAAAACTTTTAAGATCCTTTCTATATGTTTGAGGGAAGGTTATCATGGAAGTCCAAGCATAAAATTATCTTAAAATTAGATTCCACGAAACTTTTTGAAATACTAGTTTAGGTCAAAAAATTGTAGTATATTACATACAACTTTATACTAGTCTCGGTCGAAAAATAAAATTAAATTGAGGATTGTTCGAAATGCTATAAGACTTTTTAGATCGTTTCAATAAGTTTTTAGGGAATGTTAAGAGGGAAGCCCATTAAAAAAAAACTCAAAATTAGACTCTATGAAATTTTTTGAAACGCTAGTTTCAGTCAAAAAATCGTAGTATATTATACACAATTTTATACTAGTTTCGATCAAAAAATCAAATTAAATTTAGGATTGTTCGAAATGCTACGATACTTTTCAGGTCCTTTCTATATGTTATGAGGGAATGTTAAGAGTGAAGTCCATGCAAAAATTTAGGTCAAAATTAGATTTTACGAAACTTTTTTAAATGCTTGTTTCAGTCAAAAAATCGTCGTATATTATACACAATTTTATACTAGTTTCGGTCGAAAAATCAAATTAAATCGAGGAGTGTTCAAAATGCTACGAAACTTTCCAGATCCTTTCTATATGTAACGAGAGAAGGTTATTATGGAAGTCCATGCCAAAAATAATATCAAAATTAGATTCTGTGAAACTTTTTGAAATACTAGTTTCGTTAAATAATTATAGTATATTATACACAATTTTATACCAGTTTCGGTCAAAAAATATAATTAAATCGAGGATTAATCGAAATGCTACAAAACTTTTAAGATCCTTTTTATATGTTTGAGTGAAGGTTATGATGGAAGTCCATGCAAAAAATTATCTTAAAATTAGATTCTACGAAACCTTTTGAAATACTAGTTTAGGTCAAAAAATCGTAGTATATTACATACAACTTTATACTAGTCTCAGTGGAAAAATCAAATTCAATTGAGGATTGTTCGAAATGCTACGATACTTTTCAGATCCTTTCTATATGTTTTGATGGAATGTTAAGAGGGAAGTCCATTCAAAAAATTATCTCTAAATTTGACTCTATGAAACTTTTTGAAATGCTAGTATCAGTCAAAAAATCATAGTATATTATACACAATTTTATACTAGTTTCGATCAAAAAATGAAATTAAATTTAGGATTGTTCGAAATGCTACGATACTTTTTAGATCCTTTCTATATGTTATGAGGGAATGTTAAGAGGGAAGTCCATGCAAAAATTTAGGTCAAAATTATATTTTACGAAACTTTTTTAAATGCTAGTTTCAGTCAAAAAATCGTCGTATATTATACACAATTTTATACTAGTTTCGGTCGAAAAATAAAATTAAATCGAGGAGTGTTCAAAATGCTACGAAACTTTCCAGATCCTTTCTATATGTAACGAGAGAAGGTTATGCTGGAAGTCCATAACAAAAATAATATCAAAATTAGATTCTGTGCAACTTTTTGAAATACCAGTTTCGTTAAAATATTATAGTATATTATACACAATTTTATACCAGTTTAGTCAAAAAATATAATTAAATCGAGGATTAATCGAAATGCTACAAAACTTTTAAGATCCTTTCTATATGTTTGAGTGAAGGTTATGATGGAAGTCCATGCAAAAAATTATCTTAGAATTAGATTCTACGAAACCTTTTGAAATACTAGTTTAGGTCAAAAAATCGTAGTATATTACATACAACTTTATACTAGTCTCGGTCGAAAAATCAAATTCAATTGAGGATTGTTCGAAATGCTACGATACTTTTCAAATCCTTTCTATATGTTTTGAAGGAATGTTAAGAGGGAAGTCCATTCAAAAAATTATCTCTAAATTTGACTCTATGAAACTTTTTGAAATGCTAGTATCAGTAAAAAAATCATAGTGTATTATACACAATTTTATACTAGTTTCGATCAAAAAATCAAATCAAATTTAGGATTGTTCGAAATGCTACAATACTTTTCAGATCCTTTCTATATGTTATGAGGGAATGTTAAGAGGGAAGTCCATGCTAAAATTTAGGTCAAAATTAGATTTTACGAAACTTTTTGAAATGCTAGTTTCAGTCAAAAAATCATAGTATATTATACACAATTTTATACTAGTTTCGGTCGAAAAATCAAATTAAATTGAGGAGTGTTCAAAATGCTACGAAACTTTCCAGATCCTTTCTATATGTAACGAGAGAAGGTTATAATGGAAGTCCTTGCCAAAAATAATATCAAAATTAGATTCTGTGAAACTATTTGAAATACTAGTTTCGTTAAAAAATTATAGTATATTATACACAATTTTATACCAGTTTCGGTCAAAAAATATAATTAAATCGCGGATTAATCAAAATGCTACAAAACTTTTAAGATCCTTTCTATATGTTTGAGGGAAGGTTATCATGGAAGTCCAAGCATAAAATTATCTTAAAATTAGATTCCACGAAACTTTTTGAAATACTAGTTTAGGTCAAAAAATTGTAGTATATTACATACAACTTTATACTAGTCTCGGTCGAAAAATTAAATTAAATTGAGGATTGTTCGAAATGCTATAAGACTTTTTAGATCGTTTCAATAAGTTTTTAGGGAATGTTAAGAGGGAAGCCCATTAAAAAAAAACTCAAAATTAGACTCTATGAAATTTTTTGAAACGCTAGTTTCAGTCAAAAAATCGTAGTATATTATACACAATTTTATTATAGTTTCGATCAAAAAATCAAATTAAATTTAGGATTGTTCGAAATGCTACGATACTTTTCAGGTCCTTTCTATATGTTATGAGGGAATGTTAAAAGGGAAGTCCATGCAAAAATTTAGGTCAAAATTAGATTTTACGAAACTTTTTTAAATGCTAGTTTCAGTCAAAAAATCGTCGTATATTATACACAATTTTATACTAGTTTCGGTCGAAAAATCAAATTAAATCGAGGAGTGTTCAAAATGCTACGAAACTTTACAGATCCTTTCTATATGTAACGAGAGAAGGTTATGCTGGAAGTCCATAACAAAAATAATATCAAAATTAGATTCTGTGAAACTTTTTGAAATACTAGTTTCGTTAAAATATTATAGTATATTATACACAATTTTATACCAGTTTAGTCAAAAAATAAAATTAAATCGAGGATTAATCGAAATGCTACAAAACTTTTAAGATCCTTTCTATATGTTTGAGTGAAGGTTATGATGGAAGTCCATGCAAAAAATTATCTTAAAATTAGATTCTACGAAACCTTTTGAAATACTAGTTTAGGTCGAAAAATCGTAGTATATTACATACAACTTTATACTAGTCTCAGTGGAAAAATCAAATTCAATTGAGGATTGTTCGAAATGCTACGATACTTTTCAGATCCTTTCTATATGTTTTGATGGAATGTTAAGAGGGAAGTCCATTCAAAAAATTATCTCTAAATTTGACTCTATGAAACTTTTTGAAATGCTAGTATCAGTCAAAAAATAATAGTATATTATACACAATTTTATACTAGTTTCGATAAAAAAATCAAATTAAATTTAGGATTGTTCGAAATGCTACGATAATTTTAAATCCTTTCTATATGTTATGAGGGAATGTTAAGAGGGAAGTCCATGCAAAAATTTAGGTCAAAATTAGATTTTACGAAACTTTTTTAAAAGCTAGTTTCAGTCAAAAAATCGTCGTATATTATACACAATTTTATACTAGTTTCGGTCGAAAAATCAAATTAAATCGAGGAGTGTTCAAAATGCTACGAAACTTTACCGATCCTTTCTATATGTAACGAGAGAAGGTTATGCTGGAAGTCCATAACAAAAATAATATCAAAATTAGATTCTGTGAAACTTTTTGAAATACTAGTTTCGTTAAAATATTATAGTATATTATACACAATTTTATACCAGTTTAGTCAAAAAATATAATTAAATCGAGGATTAATCGAAATGCTACAAAACTTTTAAGATCCTTTCTATATGTATGAGTGAAGGTTATGATGGAAGTCCATGCAAAAAATTATCTTAAAATTAGATTCTACGAAACCTTTTGAAATACTAGTTTAGGTCGAAAAATCGTAGTATATTACATACAACTTTATACTAGTCTCGGTCGAAAAATCAAATTCAATTGAGGATTGTTCGAAATGCTACGATACTTTTCAAATCCTTTCTATATGTTTTGAAGGAATGTTAAGAGGGAAGTCCATTCAAAAAATTATCTCTAAATTTGACTCTATGAAACTTTTTGAAATGCTAGTATCAGTCAAAAAATCATAGTATATTATACACAATTTTATACTAGTTTCGATCAAAAAATCAAATTAAATTTAGGATTGTTCGAAATGCTACGATACTTTTCAGATCCTTTCTATATGTTATGAGGGAATGTTAAGAGGGAAGTCCATGCAAAAATTTAGGTCAAAATTAGATTTTACGAAACTTTTTGAAATGCTAGTTTCAGTCAAAAAATCATAGTATATTATACATAATTTTATACTAGTTTCGGTCGAAAAATCAAATTAAATTGAGGAGTGTTCAAAATGCTACGAAACTTTCCAGATCCTTTCTATATGTAACGAGAGAAGTTTATAATGGAAGTCCTTGCCAAAAATAATATCAAAATTAGATTCTGTGAAACTATTTGAAATACTAGTTTCGTTAAAAAATTATAGTATATTATACACAATTTTATACCAGTTTCGGTCAAAAAATATAATTAAATCGCGGATTAATCAAAATGCTACAAAACTTTTAAGATCCTTTCTATATGTTTGAGGGAAGGTTATCATGGAAGTCCAAGCATAAAATTATCTTAAAATTAGATTCCACGAAACTTTTTGAAATACTAGTTTAGGTCAAAAAATTGTAGTATATTACATACAACTTTATACTAGTCTCTGTCGAAAAATTAAATTAAATTGAGGATTGTTCGAAATGCTATAAGACTTTTTAGATCCTTTCAATAAGTTTTTAGGGAATGTTAAGAGGGAAGCCCATTCAAAAAAAATCTCATAATTAGACTTTATGAAATATTTTGAAACGCTAGTTTCAGTCAAAAAATCGTAGTATATTATACACAATTTTATACTAGTTTCGATCAAAAAATCAAATTAAATTTAGGATTGTTCGAAATGCTACGATACTTTTCAGATCCTTTCTATATGTTATGAGGGAATGTTAAGAGGGAAGTCCATGCAAAAATATAGGTCTAAATTAGATTTTACGAAACTTTTTGAAATGCTAGTTTCAGTCAAAAAATCGTAGTATATTATACACAATTTTATACTAGTTTCGGTCGAAAAATAAAATTAAATCGAGGAGTGTTCAAAATGCTACGAAACCTTTCAGATCCTTTCTATATGTAACGAGAGAAGGTTATGATGGAAGTCCATGCCAAAAATAATATTAAAATTAGATTCTGTGAAACTAATTGAAATACTAGTTTAGTTTAAAAATTAGAGTATATTATACACAATTTTATACCAGTTTAGTCAAAAAATATAATTAAATCGAGGATTAATCGAAATGCTACAAAACTTTTAAGATCCTTTTTATATGTTTGAGTGAAGGTTATGATGGAAGTCCATGCAAAAAATTATCTTATAATTAGATTCTACGAAACCTTTTGAAATACTAGTTTAGGTCGAAAAATCGTAGTATATTACATACAACTTTATACTAGTCTCAGTGGAAAAATCAAATTCAATTGAGGATTGTTCGAAATGCTACGATACTTTTCAGATCCTTTCTATATGTTTTGATGGAATGTTAAGAGGGAAGTCCATTCAAAAAATTATCTCTAAATTTGACTCTATGAAACTTTTTGAAATGCTAGTATCAGTCAAAAAATAATAGTATATTATACACAATTTTATACTAGTTTCGATAAAAAAATCAAATTAAATTTAGGATTGTTCGAAATGCTACGATAATTTTAAATCCTTTCTATATGTTATGAGGGAATGTTAAGAGGGAAGTCCATGCAAAAATTTAGGTCAAAATTAGATTTTACGAAACTTTTTTAAAAGCTAGTTTCAGTCAAAAAATCGTCGTATATTATACACAATTTTATACTAGTTTCGGTCGAAAAAACAAATTAAATCGAGGAGTGTTCGAAATGCTACGAAACTTTACAGATCCTTTCTATATGTAACGAGAGAAGGTTATGCTGGAAGTCCATAACAAAAATAATATCAAAATTAGATTCTGTGAAACTTTTTGAAATACTATTTTCGTTAAAATATTATAGTATATTATACACAATTTTATACCAGTTTAGTCAAAAAATATAATTAAATCGAGGATTAATCGAAATGCTACAAAACTTTTAAGATCCTTTCTATATGTTTGAGTGAAGGTTATGATGGAAGTCCATGCAAAAAATTATCTTAAAATTAGATTCTACGAAACCTTTTGAAATACTAGTTTAGGTCGAAAAATCGTAGTATATTACATACAACTTTATACTAGTCTCGGTCGAAAAATCAAATTCAATTGAGGATTGTTCGAAATGCTACGATACTTTTCAAATCCTTTCTATATGTTTTGAAGGAATGTTAAGAGGGAAGTCCATTCAAAAAATTATCTCTAAATTTGACTCTATGAAACTTTTTGAAATGCTAGTATCAGTCAAAAAATCATAGTATATTATACACAATTTTATACTAGTTTCGATCAAAAAATCAAATTAAATTTAGGATTGTTCGAAATGCTACGATACTTTTCAGATCCTTTCTATATGTTATGAGGGAATGTTAAGAGGGAAGTCCATGCAAAAATTTAGGTCAAAATTAGATTTTACGAAACTTTTTGAAATGCTAGTTTCAGTCAAAAAATCATAGTATATTATACATAATTTTATACTAGTTTCGGTCGAAAAATCAAATTAAATTGAGGAGTGTTCAAAATGCTACGAAACTTTCCAGATCCTTTCTATATGTAACGAGAGAAGTTTATAATGGAAGTCCTTGCCAAAAATAATATCAAAATTAGATTCTGTGAAACTATTTGAAATACTAGTTTCGTTAAAAAATTATAGTATATTATACACAATTTTATACCAGTTTCGGTCAAAAAATATAATTAAATCGCGGATTAATCAAAATGCTACAAAACTTTTAAGATCCTTTCTATATGTTTGAGGGAAGGTTATCATGGAAGTCCAAGCATAAAATTATCTTAAAATTAGATTCCACGAAACTTTTTGAAATACTAGTTTAGGTCAAAAAATTGTAGTATATTACATACAACTTTATACTAGTCTCTGTCGAAAAATTAAATTAAATTGAGGATTGTTCGAAATGCTATAAGACTTTTTAGATCCTTTCAATAAGTTTTTAGGGAATGTTAAGAGGGAAGCCCATTCAAAAAAAATCTCATAATTAGACTTTATGAAATATTTTGAAACGCTAGTTTCAGTCAAAAAATCGTAGTATATTATACACAATTTTATACTAGTTTCGATCAAAAAATCAAATTAAATTTAGGATTGTTCGAAATGCTACGATACTTTTCAGATCCTTTCTATATGTTATGAGGGAATGTTAAGAGGGAAGTCCATGCAAAAATATAGGTCTAAATTAGATTTTACGAAACTTTTTGAAATGCTAGTTTCAGTCAAAAAATCGTAGTATATTATACACAATTTTATACTAGTTTCGGTCGAAAAATAAAATTAAATCGAGGAGTGTTCAAAATGCTACGAAACCTTTCAGATCCTTTCTATATGTAACGAGAGAAGGTTATGATGGAAGTCCATGCCAAAAATAATATTAAAATTAGATTCTGTGAAACTAATTGAAATACTAGTTTAGTTTAAAAATTAGAGTATATTATACACAATTTTATACCAGTTTAGTCAAAAAATATAATTAAATCGAGGATTAATCGAAATGCTACAAAACTTTTAAGATCCTTTTTATATGTTTGAGTGAAGGTTATGATGGAAGTCCATGCAAAAAATTATCTTATAATTAGATTCTACGAAACCTTTTGAAATACTAGTTTAGGTCGAAAAATCGTAGTATATTACATACAACTTTATACTAGTCTCAGTGGAAAAATCAAATTCAATTGAGGATTGTTCGAAATGCTACGATACTTTTCAGATCCTTTCTATATGTTTTGATGGAATGTTAAGAGGGAAGTCCATTCAAAAAATTATCTCTAAATTTGACTCTATGAAACTTTTTGAAATGCTAGTATCAGTCAAAAAATAATAGTATATTATACACAATTTTATACTAGTTTCGATAAAAAAATCAAATTAAATTTAGGATTGTTCGAAATGCTACGATAATTTTAAATCCTTTCTATATGTTATGAGGGAATGTTAAGAGGGAAGTCCATGCAAAAATTTAGGTCAAAATTAGATTTTACGAAACTTTTTTAAAAGCTAGTTTCAGTCAAAAAATCGTCGTATATTATACACAATTTTATACTAGTTTCGGTCGAAAAAACAAATTAAATCGAGGAGTGTTCGAAATGCTACGAAACTTTACAGATCCTTTCTATATGTAACGAGAGAAGGTTATGCTGGAAGTCCATAACAAAAATAATATCAAAATTAGATTCTGTGAAACTTTTTGAAATACAATTTTCGTTAAAATATTATAGTATATTATACACAATTTTATACCAGTTTAGTCAAAAAATATAATTAAATCGAGGATTAATCGAAATGCTACAAAACTTTTAAGATCCTTTCTATATGTTTGAGTGAAGGTTATGATGGAAGTCCATGCAAAAAATTATCTTAAAATTAGATTCTACGAAACCTTTTGAAATACTAGTTTAGGTCGAAAAATCGTAGTATATTACATACAACTTTATACTAGTCTCGGTCGAAAAATCAAATTCAATTGAGGATTGTTCGAAATGCTACGATACTTTTCAAATCCTTTCTATATGTTTTGAAGGAATGTTAAGAGGGAAGTCCATTCAAAAAATTATCTCTAAATTTGACTCTATGAAACTTTTTGAAATGCTAGTATCAGTCAAAAAATCATAGTATATTATACACAATTTTATACTAGTTTCGATCAAAAAATCAAATTAAATTTAGGATTGTTCGAAATGCTACGATACTTTTCAGATCCTTTCTATATGTTATGAGGGAATGTTAAGAGGGAAGTCCATGCAAAAATTTAGGTCAAAATTAGATTTTACGAAACTTTTTGAAATGCTAGTTTCAGTCAAAAAATCATAGTATATTATACACAATTTTATACTAGTTTCGGTCGAAAAATCAAATTAAATTGAGGAGTGTTCAAAATGCTACGAAACTTTCCAGATCCTTTCTATATGTAACGAGAGAAGGTTATAATGGAAGTCCTTGCCAAAAATAATATCAAAATTAGATTCTGTGAAACTATTTGAAATACTAGTTTCGTTAAAAAATTATAGTATATTATACACAATTTTATACCAGTTTCGGTCAAAAAATATAATTAAATCGCGGATTAATCAAAATGCTACAAAACTTTTAAGATCCTTTCTATATGTTTGAGGGAAGGTTATCATGGAAGTCCAAGCATAAAATTATCTTAAAATTAGATTCCACGAAACTTTTTGAAATACTAGTTTAGGTCAAAAAATTGTAGTATATTACATACAACTTTATACTAGTCTCTGTCGAAAAATTAAATTAAATTGAGGATTGTTCGAAATGCTATAAGACTTTTTAGATCCTTTCAATAAGTTTTTAGGGAATGTTAAGAGGGAAGCCCATTCAAAAAAAATCTCAAAATTAGACTCTATGAAATATTTTGAAACGCTAGTTTCAGTCAAAAAATCGTTGTATATTATACACAATTTTATACTAGTTTCGATCAAAAAATCAAATTAAATTTAGGATTGTTCGAAATGCTACGATACTTTTCAGATCCTTTCTATATGTTATGAGGGAATGTTAAGAGGGAAGTCCATGCAAAAATATAGGTCTAAATTAGATTTTACGAAACTTTTTGAAATGCTAGTTTCAGTCAAAAAATCGTAGTATATTATACACAATTTTATACTAGTTTCGGTCGAAAAATAAAATTAAATCGAGGAGTGTTCAAAATGCTACGAAACCTTTCAGATCCTTTCTATATGTAACGAGAGAAGGTTATGATGGAAGTCCATGCCAAAAATAATATTAAAATTAGATTCTGTGAAACTTTTTGAAATACTAGTTTAGTTTAAAAATTAGAGTATATTATACACAATTTTATACCAGTTTCGGTAAAAAAATATAATTAAATCGAGGATTAATCGAAATGCTACAAAACTTTTAAGATCCTTTTTATATGTTTGAGTGAAGGTTATGATGGAAGTCCATGCAAAAAATTATCTTATAATTAGATTCTACGAAACCTTTTGAAATACTAGTTTAGGTCAAAAAATCGTAGTATATTACATACAACTTTATACTAGTATCAGTGGAAAAATCAAATTCAATTGAGGATTGTTCGAAATGCTACGATACTTTTCAGATCCTTTCTATATGTTTTGATGGAATGTTAAGAGGGAAGTCCATTCAAAAAATTATCTCTAAATTTGACTCTATGAAACTTTTTAAAATGCTAGTATCAGTCAAAAAATAATAGTATATTATACACAATTTTATACTAGTTTCGATCAAAAAATCAAATTAAATTTAGGATTGTTCGAAATGCTACGATAATTTTAAATCCTTTCTATATGTTATGAGGGAATGTTAAGAGGGAAGTCCATGCAAAAATTTAGGTCAAAATTAGATTTTACGAAACTTTTTTAAATGCTAGTTTCAGTCTAAAAATCGTCGTATATTATACACAATTTTATACTAGTTTCGGTCGAAAAATCAAATTAAATCGAGGAGTGTTCGAAATGCTACGAAACTTTCCAGATCCTTTCTATATGTAACGAGAGAAGGTTATTATGGACGTCCATGCCAAAAATAATATCAAAATTAGATTCTGTGAAACTTTTTGAAATACTAGTTTCGTTAAATAATTATAGTATATTATACACAATTTTATATCAGTTTTGGTCAAAAAATATAATTAAATCGAGGATTAATCGAAATGCTACAAAACTTTTAAGATCCTTTTTATATGTTTGAGTGAAGGTTATGATGGAAGTCCATGCAAAAAATTATCTTAAAATTAGATTCTACGAAACCTTTTGAAATATTAGTTTAGGTCAAAAAATCGTAGTATATTACATACAACTTTATACTAGTCTCAGTGGAAAAATCAAATTCAATTGAGGATTGTTCGAAATGCTACGATACTTTTCAGATCCTTTCTATATGTTTTGATGGAATGTTAAGAGGGAAGTCCTTTCAAAAAATTATCTCTAAATTTGACTCTATGAAACTTTTTGAAATGCTAGTATCAGTCAAAAAATAATAGTATATTATACACAATTTTATACTAGTTTCGATCAAAAAATCAAATTAAATTTAGGATTGTTCGAAATGCTACGATACTTTTCAGATCCTTTCTATATGTTATGAGGGAATGTTAAGAGGGAAGTCCATGCAAAAATTTAGGTCAAAATTAGATTTTACGAAACTTTTTTAAATGGTAGTTTCAGTCAAAAAATCGTCGTATATTATACACAATTTTATACTAGTTTCGGTCGAAAAATCAAATTAAATCGAGGAGTGTTCAAAATGCTACGAAACTTTCCAGATCCTTTCTATATGTAACGAGAGAAGGTTATTATGGAAGTCCATGCCAAAAATAATATCAAAATTAGATTCTGTGAAACTATTTGAAATACTAGTTTCGTTAAAAAATTATAGTATATTATACACAATTTTATACCAGTTTCGGTCATAAAATATAATTAAATCGCGGATTAATCAAAATGCTACAAAACTTTTAAGATCCTTTCTATATGTTTGAGGGAAGGTTATCATGGAAGTCCAAGCATAAAATTATCTTAAAATTAGATTCCACGAAACTTTTTGAAATACTAGTTTAGGTCAAAAAATTGTAGTATATTACATACAACTTTATACTAGTCTCGGTCGAAAAATTAAATTAAATTGAGGATTGTTCGAAATGCTATAAGACTTTTTAGATCCTTTCACTAAGTTTTTAGGGAATGTTAAGAGGGAAGCCCATTCAAAAAAAATCTCAAAATTAGACTCTATGAAATTTTTTGAAACGCTAGTTTCAGTCAAAAAATCGTAGTATATTATACACAATTTTATACTAGTTTCGATCAAAAAATCAAATCAAATTTAGGATTGTTCGAAATGCTACGATACTTTTCAGGTCCTTTCTATATGTTATGAGGGAATGTTAAGAGGGAAGTCCATGCAAAAATATAGGTCTAAATTAGATTTTACGAAACTTTTTGAAATGCTAGTTTCAGTCAAAAAATTGTAGTATATTATACACAATTTTATACTTTTTTCGGTCGAAAAATAAAATTAAATCGAGGAGTGTTCAAAATGCTACGAAACCTTTCAGATCCTTTCTATATGTAACGAGAGAAGGTTATGATGGAAGTCCATGCCAAAAATAATATTAAAATTAGATTCTGTGAAACTTTTTGAAATACTAGTTTAGTTTAAAAATTAGAGTATATTATACACAATTTTATACCAGTTTCGGTAAAAAAATATAATTAAATCGAGGATTAATCGAAATGCTACAAAACTTTTAAGATCCTTTTTATATGTTTGAGTGAAGGTTATGATGGGAGTCCATGCAAAAAATTATCTTATAATTAGATTCTACGAAACCTTTTGAAATACTAGTTTAGGTCAAAAAATCGTAGTATATTACATACAACTTTATACTAGTCTCAGTGGAAAAATCAAATTCAATTGAGGATTGTTCGAAATGCTACGATACTTTTCAGATCCTTTCTATATGTTTTGATGGAATGTTAAGAGGGAAGTCCATTCAAAAAATTATCTCTAAATTTGACTCTATGAAACTTTTTGAAATGCTAGTATCAGTCAAAAAATAATAGTATATTATACACAATTTTATACTAGTTTCGATCAAAAAATCAAATTAAATTTAGGATTGTTCGAAATGCTACGATAATTTTAAATCCTTTCTATATGTTATGAGGGAATGTTAAGAGGGAAGTCCATGCAAAAATTTAGGTCAAAATTAGATTTTACGAAACTTTTTTAAATGCTAGTTTCAGTCAAAAAATCGTCGTATATTATACACAATTTTATACTAGTTTCGGTCGAAAAATTAAATTAAATCGAGGAGTGTTCAAAATGCTACGAAACTTTCCAGATCCTTTCTATATGTAACGAGAGAAGGTTATTATGGAAGTCCATGCCAAAAATAATATCAAAATTAGATTCTGTGAAACTTTTTGAAATACTAGTTTCGTTAAATAATTATAGTATATTATACACAATTTTATATCAGTTTTGGTCAAAAAATATAATTAAATCGAGGATTAATCGAAATGCTACAAAACTTTTAAGATCCTTTTTATATGTTTGAGTGAAGGTTATGATGGAAGTCCATGCAAAAAATTATCTTAAAATTAGATTCTACGAAACCTTTTGAAATATTAGTTTAGGTCAAAAAATCGTAGTATATTACATACAACTTTATACTAGTCTCAGTGGAAAAATCAAATTCAATTGAGAATTGTTCGAAATGCTACGATACTTTTCAGATCCTTTCTATATGTTTTGATGGAATGTTAAGAGGGAAGTCCTTTCAAAAAATTATCTCTAAATTTGACTCTATGAAACTTTTTGAAATGCTAGTATCAGTCAAAAAATAATAGTATATTATACACAATTTTATACTAGTTTCGATCAAAAAATCAAATTAAATTTAGGATTGTTCGAAATGCTACGATACTTTTCAGATCCTTTCTATATGTTATGAGGGAATGTTAAGAGGGAAGTCCATGCAAAAATTTAGGTCAAAATTAGATTTTACGAAACTTTTTTAAATGGTAGTTTCAGTCAAAAAATCGTCGTATATTATACACAATTTTATACTAGTTTCGGTCGAAAAATCAAATTAAATCGAGGAGTGTTCAAAATGCTACGAAACTTTCCAGATCCTTTCTATATGTAACGAGAGAAGGTTATTATGGAAGTCCATGCCAAAAATAATATCAAAATTAGATTCTGTGAAACTTTTTGAAATACTAGTTTCGTTAAATAATTATAGTATATTATACACAATTTTATATCAGTTTTGGTCAAAAAATATAATTAAATCGAGGATTAATCGAAATGCTACAAAACTTTTAAGATCCTTTTTATATGTTTGAGTGAAGGTTATGATGGAAGTCCATGCAAAAAATTATCTTAAAATTAGATTCTACGAAACCTTTTGAAATATTAGTTTAGGTCAAAAAATCGTAGTATATTACATACAACTTTATACTAGTCTCAGTGGAAAAATCAAATTCAATTGAGGATTGTTCGAAATGCTACGATACTTTTCAGATCCTTTCTATATGTTTTGATGGAATGTTAAGAGGGAAGTCCTTTCAAAAAATTATCTCTAAATTTGACTCTATGAAACTTTTTGAAATGCTAGTATCAGTCAAAAAGTAATAGTATATTATACACAATTTTATACTAGTTTCGATCAAAAAATCAAATTAAATTTAGGATTGTTCGAAATGCTACGATACTTTTCAGATCCTTTCTATATGTTATGAGGGAATGTTAAGAGGGAAGTCCATGCAAAAATTTAGGTCAAAATTAGATTTTACGAAACTTTTTTAAATGGTAGTTTCAGTCAAAAAATCGTCGTATATTATACACAATTTTATACTAGTTTCGGTCGAAAAATCAAATTAAATCGAGGAGTGTTCAAAATGCTACGAAACTTTCCAGATCCTTTCTATATGTAACGAGAGAAGGTTATTATGGAAGTCCATGCCAAAAATAATATCAAAATTAGATTCTGTGAAACTATTTGAAATACTAGTTTCGTTAAAAAATTATAGTATATTATACACAATTTTATACCAGTTTCGGTCATAAAATATAATTAAATCGCGGATTAATCAAAATGCTACAAAACTTTTAAGATCCTTTCTATATGTTTGAGGGAAGGTTATCATGGAAGTCCAAGCATAAAATTATCTTAAAATTAGATTCCACGAAACTTTTTGAAATACTAGTTTAGGTCAAAAAATTGTAGTATATTACATACAACTTTATACTAGTCTCGGTCGAAAAATTAAATTAAATTGAGGATTGTTCGAAATGCTATAAGACTTTTTAGATCCTTTCACTAAGTTTTTAGGGAATGTTAAGAGGGAAGCCCATTCAAAAAAAATCTCAAAATTAGACTCTATGAAATTTTTTGAAACGCTAGTTTCAGTCAAAAAATCGTAGTATATTATACACAATTTTATACTAGTTTCGATCAAAAAATCAAATCAAATTTAGGATTGTTCGAAATGCTACGATACTTTTCAGGTCCTTTCTATATGTTATGAGGGAATGTTAAGAGGGAAGTCCATGCAAAAATATAGGTCTAAATTAGATTTTACGAAACTTTTTGAAATGCTAGTTTCAGTCAAAAAATTGTAGTATATTATACACAATTTTATACTTTTTTCGGTCGAAAAATAAAATTAAATCGAGGAGTGTTCAAAATGCTACGAAACCTTTCAGATCCTTTCTATATGTAACGAGAGAAGGTTATGATGGAAGTCCATGCCAAAAATAATATTAAAATTAGATTCTGTGAAACTTTTTGAAATACTAGTTTAGTTTAAAAATTAGAGTATATTATACACAATTTTATACCAGTTTCGGTAAAAAAATATAATTAAATCGAGGATTAATCGAAATGCTACAAAACTTTTAAGATCCTTTTTATATGTTTGAGTGAAGGTTATGATGGGAGTCCATGCAAAAAATTATCTTATAATTAGATTCTACGAAACCTTTTGAAATACTAGTTTAGGTCAAAAAATCGTAGTATATTACATACAACTTTATACTAGTCTCAGTGGAAAAATCAAATTCAATTGAGGATTGTTCGAAATGCTACGATACTTTTCAGATCCTTTCTATATGTTTTGATGGAATGTTAAGAGGGAAGTCCATTCAAAAAATTATCTCTAAATTTGACTCTATGAAACTTTTTGAAATGCTAGTATCAGTCAAAAAATAATAGTATATTATACACAATTTTATACTAGTTTCGATCAAAAAATCAAATTAAATTTAGGATTGTTCGAAATGCTACGATAATTTTAAATCCTTTCTATATGTTATGAGGGAATGTTAAGAGGGAAGTCCATGCAAAAATTTAGGTCAAAATTAGATTTTACGAAACTTTTTTAAATGCTAGTTTCAGTCAAAAAATCGTCGTATATTATACACAATTTTATACTAGTTTCGGTCGAAAAATTAAATTAAATCGAGGAGTGTTCAAAATGCTACGAAACTTTCCAGATCCTTTCTATATGTAACGAGAGAAGGTTATTATGGAAGTCCATGCCAAAAATAATATCAAAATTAGATTCTGTGAAACTTTTTGAAATACTAGTTTCGTTAAATAATTATAGTATATTATACACAATTTTATATCAGTTTTGGTCAAAAAATATAATTAAATCGAGGATTAATCGAAATGCTACAAAACTTTTAAGATCCTTTTTATATGTTTGAGTGAAGGTTATGATGGAAGTCCATGCAAAAAATTATCTTAAAATTAGATTCTACGAAACCTTTTGAAATATTAGTTTAGGTCAAAAAATCGTAGTATATTACATACAACTTTATACTAGTCTCAGTGGAAAAATCAAATTCAATTGAGAATTGTTCGAAATGCTACGATACTTTTCAGATCCTTTCTATATGTTTTGATGGAATGTTAAGAGGGAAGTCCTTTCAAAAAATTATCTCTAAATTTGACTCTATGAAACTTTTTGAAATGCTAGTATCAGTCAAAAAATAATAGTATATTATACACAATTTTATACTAGTTTCGATCAAAAAATCAAATTAAATTTAGGATTGTTCGAAATGCTACGATACTTTTCAGATCCTTTCTATATGTTATGAGGGAATGTTAAGAGGGAAGTCCATGCAAAAATTTAGGTCAAAATTAGATTTTACGAAACTTTTTTAAATGGTAGTTTCAGTCAAAAAATCGTCGTATATTATACACAATTTTATACTAGTTTCGGTCGAAAAATCAAATTAAATCGAGGAGTGTTCAAAATGCTACGAAACTTTCCAGATCCTTTCTATATGTAACGAGAGAAGGTTATTATGGAAGTCCATGCCAAAAATAATATCAAAATTAGATTCTGTGAAACTTTTTGAAATACTAGTTTCGTTAAATAATTATAGTATATTATACACAATTTTATATCAGTTTTGGTCAAAAAATATAATTAAATCGAGGATTAATCGAAATGCTACAAAACTTTTAAGATCCTTTTTATATGTTTGAGTGAAGGTTATGATGGAAGTCCATGCAAAAAATTATCTTAAAATTAGATTCTACGAAACCTTTTGAAATATTAGTTTAGGTCAAAAAATCGTAGTATATTACATACAACTTTATACTAGTCTCAGTGGAAAAATCAAATTCAATTGAGGATTGTTCGAAATGCTACGATACTTTTCAGATCCTTTCTATATGTTTTGATGGAATGTTAAGAGGGAAGTCCTTTCAAAAAATTATCTCTAAATTTGACTCTATGAAACTTTTTGAAATGCTAGTATCAGTCAAAAAGTAATAGTATATTATACACAATTTTATACTAGTTTCGATCAAAAAATCAAATTAAATTTAGGATTGTTCGAAATGCTACGATACTTTTCAGATCCTTTCTATATGTTATGAGGGAATGTTAAGAGGGAAGTCCATGCAAAAATTTAGGTCAAAATTAGATTTTACGAAACTTTTTTAAATGGTAGTTTCAGTCAAAAAATCGTCGTATATTATACACAATTTTATACTAGTTTCGGTCGAAAAATCAAATTAAATCGAGGAGTGTTCAAAATGCTACGAAACTTTCCAGATCCTTTCTATATGTAACGAGAGAAGGTTATTATGGAAGTCCATGCCAAAAATAATATCAAAATTAGATTCTGTGAAACTATTTGAAATACTAGTTTCGTTAAAAAATTATAGTATATTATACACAATTTTATACCAGTTTCGGTCAAAAAATATAATTAAATCGCGGATTAATCAAAATGCTACAAAACTTTTAAGATCCTTTCTATATGTTTGAGGGAAGGTTATCATGGAAGTCCAAGCATAAAATTATCTTAAAATTAGATTCCACGAAACTTTTTGAAATACTAGTTTAGGTCAAAAAATTGTAGTATATTACATACAACTTTATACTAGTCTCGGTCGAAAAATTAAATTAAATTGAGGATTGTTCGAAATGCTATAAGACTTTTTAGATCCTTTCACTAAGTTTTTAGGGAATGTTAAGAGGGAAGCCCATTCAAAAAAAATCTCAAAATTAGACTCTATGAAATTTTTTGAAACGCTAGTTTCAGTCAAAAAATCGTAGTATATTATACACAATTTTATACTAGTTTCGATCAAAAAATCAAATCAAATTTAGGATTGTTCGAAATGCTACGATACTTTTCAGGTCCTTTCTATATGTTATGAGGGAATGTTAAGAGGGAAGTCCATGCAAAAATATAGGTCTAAATTAGATTTTACGAAACTTTTTGAAATGCTAGTTTCAGTCAAAAAATCGTAGTATATTATACACAATTTTATACTAGTTTCGGTCGAAAAATAAAATTAAATCGAGGAGTGTTCAAAATGCTACGAAACCTTTCAGATCCTTTCTATATGTAACGAGAGAAGGTTATGATGGAAGTCCATGCCAAAAATAATATTAAAATTAGATTCTGTGAAACTTTTTGAAATACTAGTTTAGTTGAAAAATTAGAGTATATTATACACAATTTTATACCAGTTTCGGTAAAAAAATATAATTAAATCGAGGATTAATCGAAATGCTACAAAACTTTTAAGATCCTTTTTATATGTTTGAGTGAAGGTTATGATGGAAGTCCATGAAAAAAATTATCTTATAATTAGATTCTACGAAACCTTTTGAAATACTAGTTTAGGTCAAAAAATCGTAGTATATTACATACAACTTTATACTAGTCTCAGTGGAAAAATCAAATTCAATTGAGGATTGTTCGAAATGCTACGATACTTTTCAGATCCTTTCTATATGTTTTGATGGAATGTTAAGAGGGAAGTCCATTCAAAAAATTATCTCTAAATTTGACTCTATGAAACTTTTTGAAATGCTAGTATCAGTCAAAAAATAATAGTATATTATACACAATTTTATACTAGTTTCGATCAAAAAATCAAATTAAATTTAGGATTGTTCGAAATGCTACGATAATTTTAAATCCTTTCTATATGTTATGAGGGAATGTTAAGAGGGAAGTCCATGCAAAAATTTAGGTCAAAATTAGATTTTACGAAACTTTTTTAAATGCTAGTTTCAGTCAAAAAATCGTCGTATATTATACACAATTTTATACTAGTTTCGGTCGAAAAATCAAATTAAATCGAGGAGTGTTCAAAATGCTACGAAACTTTCCAGATCCTTTCTATATGTAACGAGAGAAGGTTATTATGGAAGTCCATGCCAAAAATAATATCAAAATTAGATTCTGTGAAACTTTTTGAAATACTAGTTTCGTTAAATAATTATAGTATATTATACACAATTTTATATCAGTTTTGGTCAAAAAATATAATTAAATCGAGGATTAATCGAAATGCTACAAAACTTTTAAGATCCTTTTTATATGTTTGAGTGAAGGTTATGATGGAAGTCCATGCAAAAAATTATCTTAAAATTAGATTCTACGAAACCTTTTGAAATATTAGTTTAGGTCAAAAAATCGTAGTATATTACATACAACTTTATACTAGTCTCAGTGGAAAAATCAAATTCAATTGAGGATTGTTCGAAATGCTACGATACTTTTCAGATCCTTTCAATATGTTTTGATGGAATGTTAAGAGGGAAGTCCTTTCAAAAAATTATCTCTAAATTTGACTCTATGAAACTTTTTGAAATGCTAGTATCAGTCAAAAAATAATAATATATTATACACAATTTTATACTAGTTTCGATCAAAAAATCAAATTAAATTTAGGATTGTTCGAAATGCTACGATACTTTTTAGATCCTTTCTATATGTTATGAGGGAATGTTAAGAGGGAAGTCCATGCAAAAATTTAGGTCAAAATTAGATTTTACGAAACTTTTTTAAATGGTAGTTTCAGTCAAAAAATCGTCGTATATTATACACAATTTTATACTAGTTTCGGTCGAAAAATCAAATTAAATCGAGGAGTGTTCAAAATGCTACGAAACATTCCAGATCCTTTCTATATGTAACGAGAGAAGGTTATTATGGAAGTCCATGCCAAAAATAATATCAAAATTAGATTCTGTGAAACTATTTGAAATACTAGTTTCGTTAAAAAATTATAGTATATTATACACAATTTTATACCAGTTTCGGTCAAAAAATATAATTAAATCGCGGATTAATCAAAATGCTACAAAACTTTTAAGATCCTTTCTATATGTTTGAGGGAAGGTTATCATGGAAGTCCAAGCATAAAATTATCTTAAAATTAGATTCCACGAAACTTTTTGAAATACTAGTTTAGGTCAAAAAATTGTAGTATATTACATACAACTTTATACTAGTCTCGGTCGAAAAATTAAATTAAATTGAGGATTGTTCGAAATGCTATAAGACTTTTTAGATCCTTTCACTAATTTTTTAGGGAATGTTAAGAGGGAAGCCCATTCAAAAAAAATCTCAAAATTAGACTCTATGAAATTTTTTGAAACGCTAGTTTCAGTCAAAAAATCGTAGTATATTATACACAATTTTATACTAGTTTCGATCAAAAAATCAAATTAAATTTAGGATTGTTCGAAATGCTACGATACTTTTCAGGTCCTTTCTATATGTTATGAGGGAATGTTAAGAGGGAAGTCCATGCAAAAATATAGGTCTAAATTAGATTTTACGAAACTTTTTTAAATGCTAGTTTCAGTAAAAAAATCGTAGTATATTATACACAATTTTATACTAGTTTCGGTCGAAAAATCAAATTAAATCGAGGAGTGTTCAAAATGCTACGAAACCTTTCAGATCCTTTCTATATGTAACGAGAGAAGGTTATGATGGAAGTCCATGCCAAAAATAATATCAAAATTAGATTCTGTGAAACTTTTTGAAATACTAGTTTAGTTTAAAAATTAGAGTATATTATACACAATTTTATACCAGTTTCGGTAAAAATATATAATTAAATCGAGGATTAATCGAAATGCTACAAAACTTTTAAGATCCTTTTTATATGTTTGAGTGAAGGTTATGATGGAAGTCCATGCAAAAAATTATCTTATAATTAGATTCTACGAAACCTTTTGAAATACTAGTTTAGGTCAAAAAATCGTAGTATATTACATATAACTTTATACTAGTCTCAGTGGAAAAATCAAATTCAATTGAGGATTGTTCGAAATGCTACGATACTTTTCAGATCCTTTCTATATGTTTTGATGGAATGTTAAGAGGGAAGTCCATTCAAAAAATTATCTCTAAATTTGACTCTATGAAACTTTTTGAAATGCTAGTATCAGTCAAAAAATAATAGTATATTATACACAATTTTATACTAGTTTCGATCAAAAAATAAAATTAAATTTAGGATTGTTCGAAATGCTACGATAATTTTAAATCCTTTCTATATGTTATGAGGGAATGTTAAGAGGGAAGTCCATGCAAAAATTTAGGTCAAAATTAGATTTTACGAAACTTTTTTAAATGCTAGTTTCAGTCAAAAAATCGTAGTATATTATACACAATTTTATACTAGTTTCGGTCGAAAAATCAAATTAAATCGAGGAGTGTTCAAAATGCTACGAAACTTTCCAGATCCTTTCTATATGTAACGAGACAAGGTTATTATGGAAGTCCATGCCAAAAATAATATCAAAATTAGATTCTGTGAAACTTTTTGAAATACTAGTTTCGTTAAATAATTATAGTATATTATACACAATTTTATATCAGTTTTGGTCAAAAAATATAATTAAATCGAGGATTAATCGAAATGCTACAAAACTTTTAAGATCCTTTTTATATGTTTGAGTGAAGGTTATGATGGAAGTCCATGGAAAAAATTATCTTAAAATTAGATTCTACGAAACCTTTTGAAATATTAGTTTAGGTCAAAAAATCGTAGTATATTACATACAACTTTATACTAGTCTCAGTGGAAAAATCAAATTCAATTGAGGATTGTTCGAAATGCTACGATACTTTTCAGATCCTTTCTATATGTTTTGATGGAATGTTAAGAGGGAAGTCCTTTCAAAAAATTATCTCTAAATTTGACTCTATGAAACTTTTTGAAATGCTAGTATCAGTCAAAAAATAATAGTATATTATACACAATTTTATACTAGTTTCGATCAAAAAATCAAATTAAATTTAGGATTGTTCGAAATGCTACGATACTTTTCAGATCCTTTCTATATGTTATGAGGGAATGTTAAGAGGGAAGTCCATGCAAAAATTTAGGTCAAAATTAGATTTTACGAAACTTTTTTAAATTGTAGTTTCAGTCAAAAAATCGTCGTATATTATACACAATTTTATACTAGTTTCGGTCGAAAAATCAAATTAAATCGAGGAGTGTTCAAAATGCTACGAAACTTTCCAGATCCTTTCTATATGTAACGAGAGAAGGTTATTATGGAAGTCCATGCCAAAAATAATATCAAAATTAGATTCTGTGAAACTTTTTGAAATACTAGTTTCGTTAAAAAATTATAGTATATTATACACAATTTTATACCAGTTTCGGTCAAAAAATATAATTAAATCGCGGATTAATCGAAATGCTACAAAACTTTTAAGATCCTTTCTATATGTTTGAGGGAAGGTTATCATGGAAGTCCAAGCATAAAATTATCTTAAAATTAGATTCCACGAAACTTTTTGAAATACTAGTTTAGGTCAAAAAATTGTAGTATATTACATACAACTTTATACTAGTCTCGGTCGAAAAATTAAATTAAATTGAGGATTGTTCGAAATGCTATAAGACTTTTCAGATCCTTTCACTAAGTTTTTAGGGAATGTTAAGAGGGAAGCCCATTCAAAAAAAAATCTCAAAATTTGACTCTATGAAATTTTTTGAAACGCTAGTTTCAGTCAAAAAATCGTAGTATATTATACACAATTTTATACTAGTTTCGATCAAAAAATCAAATTAAATTTAGGATTGTTCGAAATGCTACGATACTTTTCAGGTCCTTTCTATATGTTATGAGGGAATGTTAAGAGGGAAGTCCATGCAAAAATTTAGGTCAAAATTAGATTTTACGAAACTTTTTTAAATGCTAGTTTCAGTCAAAAAATCGTCGTATATTATACACAATTTTATACTAGTTTCGGTCGAAAAATCAAATTAAATCGAGGAGTGTTCAAAATGCTACGAAACTTTACAGATCCTTTCTATATGTAACGAGAGAAGGTTATTATGGAAGTCCATGCCAAAAATAATATCAAAATTAGATTCTGTGAAACTTTTTGAAATACTAGTTTCGTTAAATAATTATAGTATATTATACACAATTTTATACCAGTTTCGGTCAAAAAATATAATTAAATCGAGGATTAATCGAAATGCTACAAAACTTTTAAGATCCTTTTTATATGTTTGAGTGAAGGTTATGATGGAAGTCCATGCAAAAAATTATCTTAAAATTAGATTCTACGAAACCTTTTGAAATATTAGTTTAGGTCAAAAAATCGTAGTATATTACATACAACTTTATACTAGTCTCAGTGGAAAAATCAAATTCAATTGAGGATTGTTCGAAATGCTACGATACTTTTCAGATCCTTTCTATATGTTTTGATGGAATGTTAAGAGGGAAGTCCTTTCAAAAAATTATCTCTAAATTTGACTCTATGAAACTTTTTGAAATGCTAGTATCAATCAAAAAATAATAGTATATTATACACAATTTTATACTAGTTTCGATCAAAAAATCAAATTAAATTTAGGATTGTTCGAAATGCTACGATACTTTTCAGATCCTTTCTATATGTAATGAGGGAATGTTAAGAGGGAAGTCCATGCAAAAATTTAGGTCAAAATTAGATTTTACGAAACTTTTTTAAATGCTAGTTTCAGTCAAAAAATCGTCGTATATTATACACAATTTTATACTAGTTTCGGTCGAAAAATAAAATTAAATCGAGGAGTGTTCAAAATGCTACGAAACTTTACAGATCCTTTCTATATGTAACGAGAGAAGGTTATGCTGGAAGTCCATAACAAAAATAATATCAAAATTAGATTCTGTGAAACTTTTTGAAATACTAGTTTCGTTAAATAATTATAGTATATTATACACAATTTTATACCAGTTTCGGTCAAAAAATATAATTAAATCGAGGATTAATCGAAATGCTACAAAACTTTTAAGATCCTTTTGTATGTTTGAGTGAAGGTTATGATGGAAGTCCATGCAAAAAATTATCTTAAAATTAGATTCTACGAAACCTTTTGAAATATTAGTTTAGGTCAAAAAATCGTAGTATATAACATACAACTTTATACTAGTCTCAGTGGAAAAATCAAATTCAATTGAGGATTGTTCGAAATGCTACGATACTTTTCAGATCCTTTCTATATGTTTTGATGGAATGTTAAGAGGGAAGTCCATTCAAAAATTTATCTCTAAATTAGACTCTATGAAATTTTTTGAAACGCTAGTTTCAGTCAAAAAATCGTAGTATATTATACACAATTTTATACTAGTTTCGATCAAAAAATAAAATTAAATTTAGGATTGTTCGAAATGCTACGATACTTTTCAGATCCTTTCTATATGTTATGAGGGAATGTTAAGAGGGAAGTCCATGCAAAAATTTAGGTCAAAATTAGATTTTACGAAACTTTTTTAAATGCTAGTTTCAGTCAAAAAATCGTCGTATATTATACACAATTTTATACTAGTTTCGGTCGAAAAATCAAATTAAATCGAGGAGTGTTCAAAATGCTACGAAACTTTACAGATCCTTTCTATATGTAACGAGAGAAGGTTATGCTGGAAGTCCATAACAAAAATAATATCAAAATTAGATTCTGTGAAACTTTTTGAAATACTAGTTTCGTTAAATAATTATAGTATATTATACACAATTTTATACCAGTTTCGGTCAAAAAATATAATTAAATCGAGGATTAATCGAAATGCTACAAAACTTTTAAGATCCTTTTGTATGTTTGAGTGAAGGTTATGATGGAAGTCCATGCAAAAAATTATCTTAAAATTAGATTCTACGAAACCTTTTGAAATATTAGTTTAGGTCAAAAAATCGTAGTATATTACATACAACTTTATACTAGTCTCAGTGGAAAAATCAAATTCAATTGAGGATTGTTCGAAATGCTACGATACTTTTCAGATCCTTTCTATATGTTTTGATGGAATGTTAAGAGGGAAGTCCATTCAAAAATTTATCTCTAAATTTGACTCTATGAAACTTTTTGAAATGCTAGTATCAGTCAAAAAATCATAGTATATTATACACAATTTTATACTAGTTTCGATCAAAAAATCAAATTAAATTTAGGATTGTTCGAAATGCTACGACACTTTTCAGATCCTTTCTATATGTTATGAGGGAATGTTAAGAGGGAAGTCCATGCAAAAATTTAGGTCAAAATTAGATTTTACGAAACTTTTTTAAATGCTAGTTTCAGTCAAAAAATCGTCGTATATTATACACAATTTTATACTAGTTTCGGTCGAAAAATAAAATTAAATCGAGGAGTGTTCAAAATGCTACGAAACTTTACAGATCCTTTCTATATGTAACGAGAGAAGGTTATGCTGGAAGTCCATAACAAAAATAATATCAAAATTAGATTCTGTGAAACTTTTTGAAATACTAGTTTCGTTAAATAATTATAGTATATTATACACAATTTTATACCAGTTTCGGTCAAAAAATATAATTAAATCGAGGATTAATCGAAATGCTACAAAACTTTTAAGATCCTTTTTATATGTTTGAGTGAAGGTTATGATGGAAGTCCATGCAAAAAATTATCTTAAAATTAGATTCTACGAAACCTTTTGAAATATTAGTTTAGGTCAAAAAATCGTAGTATATTACATACAACTTTATACTAGTCTCAGTGGAAAAATCAAATTCAATTGAGGATTGTTCGAAATGCTACGATACTTTTCAGATCCTTTCTATATGTTTTGATGGAATGTTAAGAGGGAAGTCCTTTCAAAAAATTATCTCTAAATTTGACTCTATGAAACTTTTTGAAATGCTAGTATCAGTCAAAAAATAATAGTATATTATACACAATTTTATACTAGTTTCGATCAAAAAATCAAATTAAATTTAGGATTGTTCGAAATCCTACGATACTTTTCAGATCCTTTCTATATGTTATGAGGGAATGTTAAGAGGGAAGTCCATGCAAAAATTTAGGTCAAAATTAGATTTTACGAAACTTTTTTAAATGCTAGTTTCAGTCAAAAAATCGTCGTATATTATACACAATTTTATACTAGTTTCGGTCGAAAAATCAAATTAAATCGAGGAGTGTTCAAAATGCTACGAAACTTTACAGATCCTTTCTATATGTAACGAGAGAAGGTTATGCTGGAAGTCCATAACAAAAATAATATCAAAATTAGATTCTGTGAAACTTTTTGAAATACTAGTTTCGTTAAATAATTATAGTATATTATACACAATTTTATACCAGTTTCGGTCAAAAAATATAATTAAATCGAGGATTAATCGAAATGCTACAAAACTTTTAAGATCCTTTTGTATGTTTGAGTGAAGGTTATGATGGAAGTCCATGCAAAAAATTATCTTAAAATTAGATTCTACGAAACCTTTTGAAATATTAGTTTAGGTCAAAAAATCGTAGTATATTACATACAACTTTATACTAGTCTCAGTGGAAAAATCAAATTCAATTGAGGATTGTTCGAAATGCTACGATACTTTTCAGATCCTTTCTATATGTTTTGATGGAATGTTAAGAGGGAAGTCCATTCAAAAATTTATCTCTAAATTTGACTCTATGAAACTTTTTGAAATGCTAGTATCAGTCAAAAAATCATAGTATATTATACACAATTTTATACTAGTTTCGATCAAAAAATCAAATTAATTTTAGGATTGTTCGAAATGCTACGATACTTTTCAGATCCTTTCTATATGTTATGAGGGAATGTTAAGAGGGAAGTCCATGCAAAAATTTAGGTCAAAATTAGATTTTACGAAACTTTTTTAAATGCTAGTTTCAGTCAAAAAATCGTCGTATATTATACACAATTTTATACTAGTTTCGGTCGAAAAATCAAATTAAATCGAGGAGTGTTCAAAATGCTACGAAACTTTACAGATCCTTTCTATATGTAACGAGAGAAGGTTATGCTGGAAGTCCATAACAAAAATAATATCAAAATTAGATTCTGTGAAACTTTTTGAAATACTAGTTTCGTTAAAATATTATAGTATATTATACACAATTTTATACCAGTTTAGTCAAAAAATATAATTAAATCGAGGATTAATCGAAATGCTACAAAACTTTTAAGATCCTTTCTATATGTTTGAGTGAAGGTTATGATGGAAGTCCATGCAAAAAATTATCTTAAAATTAGATTCTACGAAACCTTTTGAAATACTAGTTTAGGTCAAAAAATCGTAGTATATTACATACAACTTTATACTAGTCTCGGTCGAAAAATCAAATTCAATTGAGGATTGTTCGAAATGCTACGATACTTTTCAAATCCTTTCTATATGTTTTGAAGGAATGTTAAGAGGGAAGTCCATTCAAAAATTTATCTCTAAATTTGACTCTATGAAACTTTTTGAAATGCTAGTATCAGTCAAAAAATCATAGTATATTATACACAATTTTATACTAGTTTCGATCAAAAAATCAAATTAAATTTAGGATTGTTCGAAATGCTACGATACTTTTCAGATCCTTTCTATATGTTATGAGGGAATGTTAAGAGGGAAGTCCATGCAAAAATTTAGGTCAAAATTAGATTTTACGAAACTTTTTTAAATGCTAGTTTCAGTCAAAAAATCGTCGTATATTATACACAATTTTATACTAGTTTCGGTCGAAAAATCAAATTAAATCGAGGAGTGTTCAAAATGCTACGAAACGTTACAGATCCTTTCTATATGTAACGAGAGAAGGTTATGCTGGAAGTCCATAACAAAAATAATATCAAAATTAGATTCTGTGAAACTTTTTGAAATACTAGTTTCGTTAAAATATTATAGTATATTATACACAATTTTATACCAGTTTAGTCAAAAAATATAATTAAATCGAGGATTAATCGAAATGCTACAAAACTTTTAAGATCCTTTCTATATGTTTGAGTGAAGGTTATGATGGAAGTCCATGCAAAAAATTATCTTAAAATTAGATTCTACGAAACCTTTTGAAATACTAGTTTAGGTCAAAAAATCGTAGTATATTACATACAACTTTATACTAGTCTCGGTCGAAAAATCAAATTCAATTGAGGATTGTTCGAAATGCTACGATACTTTTCAAATCCTTTCTATATGTTTTGATGGAATGTTAAGAGGGAAGTCAATTCAAAAAATTATCTCTAAATTTGACTCTATGAAACTTTTTGAAATGCTAGTATCAGTAAAAAAATCATAGTATATTATACACAATTTTATACTAGTTTCGATCAAAAAATCAAATTAAATTTAGGATTGTTCGAAATGCTACGATACTTTTCAGATCCTTTCTATATGTTATGAGGGAATGTTAAGAGGGATGTCCATGCAAAAATTTAGGTCAAAATTAGATTTTATGAAACTTTTTTAAATGCTAGTTTCAGTCAAAAAATCATCGTATATTATACACAATTTTATACTAGTTTCAGTCGAAAAATCAAATTAAATCGAGGAGTGTACAAAATGCTACGAAACTTTACAGATCCTTTCTATATGTAACGAGAGAAGGTTATGCTTGAAGTCCATAACAAAAATAATATCAAAATTAGATTCTGTGAAACTTTTTGAAATACTAGTTTCGTTAAAATATTATAGTATATTATACACAATTTTATACCAGTTTAGTCAAGAAATATAATTAAATCGAGGATTAATCGAAATGCTACAAAACTTTTAAGATCCTTTCTATATGTTTGAGTGAAGGTTATGATGGAAGTCCATGCAAAAAATTATCTTAAAATTAGATTCTACGAAACCTTTTGAAATACTAGTTTAGGTCAAAAAATCGTAGTATATTACATACAACTTTATACTAGTCTCGGTCGAAAAATCAAATTCAATTGAGGATTGTTCGAAATGCTACGATACTTTTCAAATCCTTTCTATATGTTTTGATGGAATGTTAAGAGGGAAGTCCATTCAAAAATTTATCTCTAAATTTGACTCTATGAAACTTTTTGAAATGCTAGTATCAGTCAAAAAATCATAGTATATTATACACAATTTTATACTAGTTTCGATCAAAAAATCAAATTAAATTTAGGATTGTTCGAAATGCTACGATACTTTTCAGATCCTTTCTATATGTTATGAGGGAATGTTAAGAGGGAAGTCCATGCAAAAATTTAGGTCAAAATTAGATTTTACGAAACTTTTTTAAATGCTAGTTTCAGTCAAAAAATCGTCGTATATTATACACAATTTTATACTAGTTTCGGTCAAAAAATCAAATTAAATCGAGGAGTGTTCAAAATGCTACGAAACGTTACAGATCCTTTCTATATGTAACGAGATAAGGTTATGCTGGAAGTCCATAACAAAAATAATATCAAAATTAGATTCTGTGAAACTTTTTGAAATACTAGTTTCGTTAAAATATTATAGTATATTATACACAATTTTATACCAGTTTAGTCAAAAAATATAATTAAATCGAGGATTAATCGAAATGCTACAAAACTTTTAAGATCCTTTCTATATGTTTGAGTGAAGGTTATGATGGAAGTCCATGCAAAAAATTATCTTAAAATTAGATTCTACGAAACCTTTTGAAATACTAGTTTAGGTCAAAAAATCGTAGTATATTACATACAACTTTATACTAGTCTCGGTCGAAAAATCAAATTCAATTGAGGATTGTTCGAAATGCTACGATACTTTTCAAATCCTTTCTATATGTTTTGATGGAATGTTAAGAGGGAAGTCAATTCAAAAAATTATCTCTAAATTTGACTCTATGAAACTTTTTGAAATGCTAGTATCAGTAAAAAAATCATAGTATATTATACACAATTTTATACTAGTTTCGATCAAAAAATCAAATTAAATTTAGGATTGTTCGAAATGCTACGATACTTTTCAGATCCTTTCTATATGTTATGAGGGAATGTTAAGAGGGATGTCCATGCAAAAATTTAGGTCAAAATTAGATTTTATGAAACTTTTTTAAATGCTAGTTTCAGTCAAAAAATCATCGTATATTATACACAATTTTATACTAGTTTCGGTCGAAAAATCAAATTAAATCGAGGAGTGTACAAAATGCTACGAAACTTTACAGATCCTTTCTATATGTAACGAGAGAAGGTTATGCTTGAAGTCCATAACAAAAATAATATCAAAATTAGATTCTGTGAAACTTTTTGAAATACTAGTTTCGTTAAAATATTATAGTATATTATACACAATTTTATACCAGTTTAGTCAAGAAATATAATTAAATCGAGGATTAATCGAAATGCTACAAAACTTTTAAGATCCTTTCTATATGTTTGAGTGAAGGTTATGATGGAAGTCCATGCAAAAAATTATCTTAAAATTAGATTCTACGAAACCTTTTGAAATACTAGTTTAGGTCAAAAAATCGTAGTATATTACATACAACTTTATACTAGTCTCGGTCGAAAAATCAAATTCAATTGAGGATTGTTCGAAATGCTACGATACTTTTCAAATCCTTTCTATATGTTTTGATGGAATGTTAAGAGGGAAGTCCATTCAAAAAATTATCTCTAAATTTGACTCTATGAAACTTTTTGAAATGCTAGTATCAGTAAAAAAATCATAGTATATTATACACAATTTTATACTAGTTTCGATCAAAAAATCAAATTAAATTTAGGATTGTTCGAAATGCTACGATACTTTTCAGATCCTTTCTATATGTTATGAGGGAATGTTAAGAGGGATGTCCATGCAAAAATTTAGGTCAAAATTAGATTTTATGAAACTTTTTTAAATGCTAGTTTCAGTCAAAAAATCATCGTATATTATACACAATTTTATACTAGTTTCGGTCGAAAAATCAAATTAAATCGAGGAGTGTTCAAAATGCTACGAAACTTTACAGATCCTTTCTATATGTAACGAGAGAAGGTTATGCTTGAAGTCCATAACAAAAATAATATCAAAATTAGATTCTGTGAAACTTTTTGAAATACTAGTTTCGTTAAAATATTATAGTATATTATACACAATTTTATACCAGTTTAGTCAAGAAATATAATTAAATCGAGGATTAATCGAAATGCTACAAAACTTTTAAGATCCTTTCTATATGTTTGAGTGAAGGTTATGATGGAAGTCCATGCAAAAAATTATCTTAAAATTAGATTCTACGAAACCTTTTGAAATACTAGTTTAGGTCAAAAAATCGTAGTATATTACATACAACTTTATACTAGTCTCGGTCGAAAAATCTAATTCAATTGAGGATTGTTCGAAATGCTACGATACTTTTCAAATCCTTTCTATATGTTTTGATGGAATGTTAAGAGGGAAGTCCATTCAAAAAATTATCTCTAAATTTGACTCTATGAAACTTTTTGAAATGCTAGTATCAGTCAAAAAATCATAGTATATTATACACAATTTTATACTAGTTTCGATCAAAAAATCAAATTAAATTTAGGATTGTTCAAAATGCTACGATACTTTTCAGATCCTTTCTATATGTTATGAGGGAATGTTAAGAGGGATGTCCATGCAAAAATTTAGGTCAAAATTAGATTTTATGAAACTTTTTTAAATGCTAGTTTCAGTCAAAAAATCATCGTATATTATACACAATTTTATACTAGTTTCGGTCGAAAAATCAAATTAAATCGAGGAGTGTTCAAAATGCTACGAAACTTTACAGATCCTTTCTATATGTAACGAGAGAAGGTTATGCTGGAAGTCCATAACAAAAATAATATCAAAATTAGATTCTGTGAAACTTTTTGAAATACTAGTTTCGTTAAAATATTATAGTATATTATACACAATTTTATACCAGTTTAGTCAAAAAATATAATTAAATCGAGGATTAATCGAAATGCTACAAAACTTTTAAGATCCTTTCTATATGTTTGAGTGAAGGTTATGATGGAAGTCCATGCAAACAACTATCTTAAAATTAGATTCTACGAAACTTTTTGAAATACTAGTTTAAGTCAAAAAATCGTAATATATTACATACAACTTTATACTAGTCTCGGTCGAAAAATCAAATTAAATTGAGGATTTTTCGAAATGCTACGAGACTTTTCAGATCCTTTCTATAAGTTTTGAGGGAATGTTAAGAGGGAAGCCCATTAAAAAAAATATCTCAAAATTAGACTCTATGAAATTTTTTGAAATGCTAGTTTCAGTCAAAAAATCGTAGTATATTATACACAATTTTATACTAGTTTCGATCAAAAAATCAAATTAAATTTAGGATTGTTCGAAATGCTACGATACTTTTCATATCCTTTCTATATGTTATGAGGGAATGTTAAGAGGGAAGTCCATGCAAATATATAGGTCAAAATTAGATTTTACGAAACTTTTTGAAATGCTAGTTTTAGTCAAAAAATCATAGTATATTATACACAATTTTATACTAGTTTCGGTCGAAAAATCAAATTAAATCGAGGAGTGTTCAAAATGCTACGAAATGTTTCTGATCCTTTCTATATGTAACGAGAAAAGGTTATGATGGAAGTCCATGCCAAAAATAATATCAAAATTAGATTCTGTGAAACTTTTTGAAATACTAGCTTCGTTAAATAATTATAGTATATTATACACAATTTTATACCAGTTTCGGTCATAAAATTTAATTAAATCGAGGATTAATCGAAATGCTACAAAACTTTTAAGATCCTCTCTATATGTTTGAGGGAAGGTTGTCATGGAAGTCCATGCATAAAATTATCTTAAAATTAGATTCCACGAAACTTTTTGAAATACTAGTTTAGGTCAAACAATCGTAGTATATTACATACAACGTTATACTAGTCTCGGTCGAAAAATCAAATTAAATTGAGGATTGTTCGAAATGCTACGAGACTTTTCAGATCCTTTCTATAAGTTTTGAGGGAATGTTAAGAGGGAAGCCCATTCAAAAAAATATCTCAAAATTAGACTCTATGAAATTTTTTGAAATGCTAGTTTCAGTCAAAAAATCGTAGTATATTATACACAATTTTATACTAGTTTCGATCAAAAAATCAAATTAAATTTAGGATTGTTCGAAATGCTACGATACTTTTCATATCCTTTCTATATGTTATGAGGGAATGTTAAGAGGGAAGTCCATGCAAATATATAGGTCAAAATTAGATTTTACGAAACTTTTTGAAATGCTAGTTTTAGTCAAAAAATCGTAGTATATTATACACAATTTTATACTAGTTTCGGTCGAAAAATAAAATTAAATCGAGGAGTGTTCAAAATGCTACGAAATGTTTCTGATCCTTTCTATATGTAACGAGAAAAGGTTATGATGGAAGTCCATGCCAAAAATAATATCAAAATTAGATTCTGTGAAACTTTTTGAAATACTAGCTTCGTTAAATAATTATATTATATTATACACAATTTTATACCAGTTTCGGTCATAAAATTTAATTAAATCGAGGATTAATCGAAATGCTACAAAACTTTTAAGATCCTCTCTATATGTTTGAGGGAAGGTTGTCATGGAAGTCCATGCATAAAATTATCTTAAAATTAGATTCCACGAAACTTTTTGAAATACTAGTTTAGGTCAAACAATCGTAGTATATTACATACAACGTTATACTAGTCTCGGTCGAAAAATCAAATTAAATTGAGGATTGTTCGAAATGCTACGAGACTTTTCAGATCCTTTCTATAAGTTTTGAGGGAATGTTAAGAGGGAAGCCCATTCAAAAAAATATCTCAAAATTAGACTCTATGAAATTTTTTGAAATGCTAGTTTCAGTCAAAAAATCGTAGTATATTATACACAATTTTATACTAGTTTCGATCAAAAAATCAAATTAAATTTAGGATTGTTCGAAATGCTACGATACTTTTCATATCCTTTCTATATGTTATGAGGGAATGTTAAGAGGGAAGTCCATGCAAATATATAGGTCAAAATTAGATTTTACGAAACTTTTTGAAATGCTAGTTTTAGTCAAAAAATCGTAGTATATTATACACAATTTTATACTAGTTTCGGTCGAAAAATCAAATTAAATCGAGGAGTGTTCAAAATGCTACGAAATGTTTCTGATCCTTTATATATGTAACGAGAAAAGGTTATGATGGAAGTCCATGCCAAAAATAATATCAAAATTAGATTCTGTGAAACTTTTTGAAATACTAGCTTCGTTAAATAATTATAGTATATTATACACAATTTTATACCAGTTTTGGTCATAAAATTTAATTAAATCGAGGATTAATCGAAATGCTACAAAACTTTTAAGATCCTTTCTATATGTTTGAGGGAAGGTTGTCATGGAAGTCCATGCATAAAATTATCTTAAAATTAGATTCCACGAAACTTTTTGAAATACTAGTTTAGGTCAAACAATCGTAGTATATTACATACAACGTTATACTAGTCTCGGTCGAAAAATCATATTAAATTGAGGATTGTTCGAAATGCTACGAGACTTTTCAGATCCTTTCTATAAGTTTTGAGGGAATGTTAAGAGGTAAGCCCATTTAAAAAAATATCTCAAAATTAGACTCTATGAAATTTTTCGAAATGCTAGTTTCAGTCAAAAAATCGTAGTATATTATACACAATTTTATACTAGTTTCGATCAACAAATCAAATTAAATTTAGGATTGTTCGAAATGATACGATACTTTTCAGATCCTTTCTATATGTTATGAGGGAATGTTAAGAGGGAAGTCCATTCAAAACATTATCTCAAAATTAGACTCTATGAATTTTTTTGAAATGCTAGTTTCAGTCAAAAAATCGTAGTATATTATACACAATTTTATACTAGTTTCGATCAACAAATCAAATTAAATTTAGGATTGTTCTAAATGCTACGATACTTTTCAGATCATTTCTATATGTTATGAGGGAATGTTAAGAGGGAAGTCCATGCAAAATATAGGTCAAAATTAGATTTTATGAAACTTTTTTAAATGCTAGTTTCAGTCAAAAAATCGTAGTATATTATACACAATTTTATACTAGTTTCAGTCGAAAAATCAAATTAAATTTAGGATTATTCAAAATGCTACGAAACTTTTCGTATCCTTTCTATATGTAACGAGAGAAGGTTATGTTGGAAGTCCATAACAAAAATAATATCAAAATTAGATTCTGTGAAAGTTTTTGAAATACTAGTTTCGTTAAATAATTATAGTATATTATACACAATTTTATACCAGTTTAGTCAAAAAATATAATTAAATCGAGGATTAAACGAAATGCTACAAAACTTTTAAGATCCTTTCTATATGTTTGAGGGAAGGTTATGATGGAAGTCCATGCAAAAAACTATCTTAAAATTAGATTCTACGAAACCTTTTGAAATACTAGTTTAGGTCAAAAAATCGTAGTATATTACCTAAAACTTTATACTAGTCTCGGTCGAAAAATCAAATTAAATTGAGGATTGTTCGAAATGCTACGATACTTTTCAGATCCTTTCTATATGTTTTGAAGGAATGTTAAGAGGGAAGCCCATTCAAAAAAATATCTCAAAATTAGACTCTATGAAACTTTTTGAAATGCTAGTATCAGTCATAAAATCTTAGTATATTATACACAATTTTATACTAGTTTCGATCAAAAAATCAAATTAAATTTAGGATTGTTCGAAATGCTACGATACTTTTCAGATCCTTTCTATATGTTATGAGAGAATGTTAAGAGGGAAGTCCATGCAAAAATATAGGTCAAAATTAGATTTTACGAAACTTTTTGAAATGCTAGTTTTAGTCAAAATATCGTAGTATATTATACACAATTTTATACTAGTTTCGGTCGAAAAATCAAATTAAATCGAGGAGTGTTCAAAATGCTACGAAATGTTTCAGATCCTTTCTATATGTAATGAGAGAAGGTTATGATGGAAGTCCATGCCAAAAATAATATCAAAATTAGATTCTGTGAAACTTTTTGAAATACTAGTTTTGTTAAATAATTATAGTATATTATACAAAACTTTATACCAGTTTCGGTCATAAAATTTAATTAAATCGAGGATTAATCGAAATGCTACAAAACTTTTAAGATCCTTTCTATATGTTTGAGGGAAGGTTGTCATGGAAGTCCATGCATAAAATTATCTTAAAATTAGATTCCACGAAACTTTTTGAAATACTAGTTTAGGTCAAACAATCGTAGTATATTACATACAACGTTATACTAGTCTCGGTCGAAAAATCAAATTAAATTGAGGATTGTTCGAAATGCTACGAGACTTTTCAGATCCTTTCTATAAGTTTTGAGGGAATGTTAAGAGGTAAGCCCATTTAAAAAAATATCTCAAAATTAGACTCTATGAAATTTTTTGAAATGCTAGTTTCAGTCAAAAAATCGTAGTATATTATACACAATTTTATACTAGTTTCGATCAACAAATCAAATTAAATTTAGGATTGTTCGAAATGATACGATACTTTTCAGATCCTTTCTATATGTTATGAGGGAATGTTAAGGGGGAAGTCCATTCAAAAAATTATCTCAAAATTAGACTCTATGAATTTTTTTGAAATGCTAGTTTCAGTCAAAAAATCGTAGTATATTATACACAATTTTATACTAGTTTCGATCAACAAATCAAATTAAATTTAGGATTGTTCGAAATGCTACGATACTTTTCAGATCCTTTCTATATGTTATGAGGGAATGTTAAGAGGGAAGTCCATGCAAAATATAGGTCAAAATTAGATTTTATGAAACTTTTTTAAATGCTAGTTTCAGTCAAAAAATCGTAGTATATTATACACAATTTTATACTAGTTTCAGTCGAAAAATCAAATTAAATTTAAGATTATTCTAAATGCTACGAAACTTTTCGTATCCTTTCTATATGTAACGAGAGAAGGTTATGTTGGAAGTCCATGCCAAAAATAATATCAAAATTAGATTCTGTGAAAGTTTTTGAAATACTAGTTTCGTTAAATAATTATAGTATATTATACACAATTTTATACCAGTTTTGGTCATAATATATAATTAAATCGAGGATTAATCGAATTCCATAAAAATTTTAAGATCCTTTCTATATGTTTGAGGGAAGGTTATCATGGAAGTCCATGCATAAAATTATCTTAAAATTAGATTCCACGAAACTTTTTGAAATACTAGTTTAAGTCAAAAAATCGTAATATATTACATACAACTTTATACTAGTCTCGGTCGAAAAATCAAATTAAATTGAGGATTTTTCGAAATGCTACGAGACTTTTCAGATCCTTTCTATAAGTTTTGAGGGAATGTTAAGAGGGAAGCCCATTCAAAAAAATATCTCAAAATTAGACTCTATGAAATTTTTTGAAATGCTAGTTTCAGTCAAAAAATCGTAGTATATTATACACAATTTTATACTAGTTTCGATCAAAAAATCAAATTAAATTTAGGATTGTTCGAAATGCTACGATACTTTTCATATCCTTTCTATATGTTATGAGGGAATGTTAAGAGGGAAGTCCATGCAAATATATAGGTCAAAATTAGATTTTACGAAACTTTTTGAAATGCTAGTTTTAGTCAAAAAATCATAGTATATTATACACAATTTTATACTAGTTTCGGTCGAAAAATCAAATTAAATCGAGGAGTGTTCAAAATGCTACGAAATGTTTCTGATCCTTTCTATATGAAACGAGAAAAGGTTATGATGGAAGTCCATGCCAAAAATAATATCAAAATTAAATTCTGTGAAACTTTTTGAAATACTAGCTTCGTTAAATAATTATAGTATATTATACACAATTTTATACCAGTTTCGGTCATAAAATTTAATTAAATCGAGGATTCATCGAAATGCTACAAAACTTTTAAGATCCTTTCTATATTTTTGAGGGAAGGTTGTCATGGAAGTCCATGCATAAAATTATCTTAAAATTATATTCCACGAAACTTTTTGAAATACTAGTTTAGATCAAAAAATCGTAGTATATTACATACAACTTTATACTAGTCTCGGTCGAAAAACTCAAATTAGATTGAGGATTGTTCGAATTGCTACGAGACTTTTCAGATCCTTTCTATAAGTTTTGAGGGAATGTTAAGAGGTAAGCACATTCAAAAAAATATCTCAAAATTAGACTCTATGAAATTTTTTGAAATGCTAGTTTCAGTCAAAAAATCGTAGTATATTATACACAATTTTATACTAGTTTCGATCAACAAATCAAATTAAATTTAGGATTGTTCGAAATGATACGATACTTTTCAGATCCTTTCTATATGTTATGAGGGAATGTTAAGGGGGAAGTCCATTCAAAAAATTATCTCAAAATTAGACTCTATGAATTTTTTTGAAATGCTAGTTTTAGTCAAAAAATCGTAGTATATTATACCCAATTTTATACTAGTTTCGATCAACAAATCAAATTAAATTTAGGATTGTTCGAAATGCTACGATACTTTTCATATCCTTTCTATATGTTATGAGGGAATGTTAAGAGGGAAGTCCATGCAAAAATATAGGTCAAAATTAGATTTTATGAAACTTTTTTAAATGCTAGTTTCTGTCAAAAAATCGTAGTATATTATACACAATTTTATACTAGTTTCGGTCGAAAAATCAAATTAAATTGAGGATTATTCTAAATTCTACGAAACTTTTCGTATCCTTTCTATATGTAACGAGAGAAGGTTATGCTGGAAGTCCATGCCAAAAATAATATCAAAATTAGATTCTGTGAAACTTTTTGAAATACTAGTTTCGTTAAATAATTATAGTATATTATACATAATTTTATACCAGTTTCGGTCATAAAATATAATTAAATCGAGGATTAATCGAATTCCATAAAACTTTTAAGATCCTTTCTATATGTTTGAGGGAAGGTTATCATGGAAGTCCATGCATAAAATTATCTTAAAATTAGATTCCACGAATCTTTTTGAAATACTAGTTTAGGTCAAAAAATCGTAATATATTACATACAACTTTATACTAGTCTCGGTCGTAAAATAAAAATTATATTGAGGATTGTTCGAAATGCTACGAGACTTTTCAGATCCTTTCTATAAGTTTTGAGGGAATGTTAAGAGGGAAGGCCATTCAAAAAAATTTCTCAAAATTAGACTCTGTGAAATTTTTTGAAATGCTAGTTTTAGTCAAAAAATCGTAGTATATTATACACAATTTTATACTAGTTTCGATCAAAAAATCAAATTAAATTTAGGATTGTTCGAAATGCTACGATACTTTTCATATCCTTTCTATATGTTATGAGGGAATGTTAAGAGGGAAGTCCATGCAAAAATATAGGTCAAAATTAGATTTTATGAAACTTTTTTAAATGCTAGTTTCTGTCAAAAAATCGTAGTATATTATACACAATTTTATACTAGTTTCTGTCGAAAAATCAAATTAAATTGAGGATTATTCTAAATGCTACGAAACTTTTCGTATCCTTTCTATATGTAACGAGAGAAGGTTATGCTGGAAGTCCATGCCAAAAATAATATCAAAATTAGATTCTGTGAAACTTTTTGAAATACTAGTTTCGTTAAATAATTATAGTATATTATACATAATTTTATACCAGTTTCGGTCATAAAATATAATTAAATCGAGGATTAATCGAATTCCATAAAACTTTTAGGATCCTTTCTATATGTTTGAGGGAAGGTTATCATGGAAGTCCATGCATAAAATTATCTTAAAATTAGATTCCACGAAACTTTTTGAAATACTAGTTTAGGTCAAAAAATCGTAATATATTACATACAACTTTATACTAGTCTCGGTCGAAAAATAAAAATTATATTGAGGATTGTTCGAAATGCTACGAGACTTTTCAGATCCTTTCTATAAGTTTTGAGGGAATGTTAAGAGGGAAGGCCATTCAAAAAAATTTCTCAAAATTAGACTCTGTGAAATTTTTTGAAATGCTAGTTTCAGTCAAAAAATCGTAGTATATTATACACAATTTTATACTAGTTTCGATCAAAAAATCAAATTAAATTTAGGATTGTTCGAAATGCTACGATACTTTTCATATCCTTTCTATATGTTATGAGGGAATGTTAAGAGGGAAGTCCATGCAAAAATATAGGTCAAAATTAGATTTTACGAAACTTTTTTAAATGCTAGTTTCAGTCAAAAAATCATAGTATATTATACACAATTTTATACTAGTTTCGGTCGAAAAATCAAATTAAATCGAGGAGTGTTCAAAATGCTACGAAACTTTCCAAATCCTTTCTATATGTAACGAGAGAAGGTTATAATGGAAGTCCATGCCAAAAATAATATCAAAATTTGATTCTGTGAAACTTTTTGAAATACTAGTTTCGTTAAAAAATTATAGTATACTATTAACAATTTTATACCAGTTTCGGTCAAAAAATATAATTAAATCGAGGATTAATCGAAATGCTACAAAACTTTTAAGATCCTTTCTATATGTTTGAGTGAAGGTTATGATGGAAGTCCATGCAAAAAATTATCTTAAAATTAGATTCTACGAAACCTTTTGAAATACTAGTTTAGATCAAAAACTCGTAGTATATTACATACAACTTTATACTAGTCTCGGTTGAAAAATCAAATTAAATTGAGGATTGTTCGAAATGCTACGATACTTTTCCGATCCTTTCTATATGTTTTGAAGGAATGTTAAGTGGGAAGCCCATTCAAAAAATTATCTCAAAATTAGACTCTATGAAACTTTTTGAAATGCTAGTATCAGTCAAAAAATCTTAGTATATTATACCCAATTTAATACTAGTTTCGATCAACAAATCAAATTAAATTTAGGATTGTTCGAAATGCTACGATACTTTTCATATCCTTTCTATATGTTATGAGAGAATGTTAAGAGGGAAGTCCATGCAAAAATATAGGTCAAAATTAGATTTTATGAAACATTTTTAAATGCTAGTTTCTGTCAAACAATCGTAGTATATTATACACAATTTTATACTAGTTTCGGTCGAAAAATCAAATTAAATTGAGGATTATTCTAAATGCTATGAAACTTTTCGTATCCTTTCTATATGTAACGAGAGAAGGTTATGCTGGAAGTCCATGCCAAAAATAATATCAAAATTAGATTCTGTGAAACTTTTTGAAATACTAGTTTCGTTAAATAATTATAGTATATTATACACAATTTTATACCAGTTTCGGTCATAAAATATAATTAAATCGAGGATTAATCGAATTCCATAAAACTTTTAAGATCCTTTCTATATGTTTGAGGGAAGGTTATCATGGAAGTCCATGCATAAAATTATCTTAAAATTAGATTCCACGAAACTTTTTGAAATACTAGTTTAGGTCAAAAAATCGTAATATATTACATACAACTTTATACTAGTCTCGGTCGAAAAATAAAAATTAAATTGAGGATTGTTCGAAATGCTACGAGACTTTTCAGATCCTTTCTATAAGTTTTGAGGGAATGTTAAGAGGGAAGCCCATTCAAAAAAATTTCTCAAAATTAGACTCTGTGAAATTTTTTGAAATGCTAGTTTCAGTCAAAAAATCGTAGTATATTATACACAATTTTATACTAGTTTCGATCAAAAAATCAAATTAAATTTAGGATTGTTCGAAATGCTACGATACTTTTCATATCCTTTCTATATGTTATGAGGGAATGTTAAGAGGGAAGTCCATGCAAAAATATAGGTCAAAATTAGATTTTACGAAACTTTTTTAAATGCTAGTTTCAGTCAAAAAATCATAGTATATTATACACAATTTCATACTAGTTTCGGTCGAAAAATCAAATTAAATCGAGGAGTGTTCAAAATGCTACGAAACTTTCCAAATCCTTTCTATATGTAACGAGAGAAGGTTATAATGGAAGTCCATGCCAAAAATAATATCAAAATTTGATTCTGTGAAACTTTTTGAAATACTAGTTTCGTTAAAAAATTATAGTATATTATTAACAATTTTATACCAGTTTCGGTCAAAAAATATAATTAAATCGAGGATTAATCGAAATGCTACAAAACTTTTAAGATCCTTTATATATGTTTGAGTGAAGGTTATGATGGAAGTCCATGCAAAAAATTATCTTAAAATTAGATTCTACGAAACCTTTTGAAATACTAGTTTAGGTCAAAAAATCGTAGTATATTACATACAACTTTATACTAGTCTCGGTCGAAAAATCAAATTAAATTGAGGATTGTTCGAAATGCTACGATACTTTTCCGATCCTTTCTATATGTTTTGAAGGAATGTTAAGAGGGAAGCCCATTCAAAAAATTATCTCAAAATTAGACTCTAAGAAACTTTTTGAAATGCTAGTTTCAATCAAAAAATCGTTGTATATTATACATAATTTTATACTAGTTTCGATCAAAAAATCAAATTAAATTTAGGATTGTTCGAAATGCTATGATACTTTTCAGATCCTTTCTATATGTTTTGAGGGAATGTTAAGAGGGAAGTCCATGCAAAAATATAGGTCAAAATTAGAATTTACGAAAAAAATTTAAATGCTAGTTTCAGTCAAAAAATCGTAGTATATTATACACAATTTTATACTAGTTTCGGTCGAAAAATCAAATTAAATCAATGAGTGTTCAAAATGCTACGAAACTTTTCAGATCCTTTCTATATGTAACGAGAGAAGGTTATGCTGGAAGTCCATAACAAAAATAATATCAAAATTAGATTATGTGTAACTTTTTGAAATACTAGTTTCGTTAAAATATTATAGTATATTATACACAATTTTATACCAGTTTAGTCAAAAAATATAATTAAATCGAGGATTAATCGAAATGCTACAAAACTTTTAAGATCCTTTCTATATGTTTGAGTGAAGGTTATGATGGAAGTCCATGCAAAAAACTATCTTAAAATTAGATTCTACGAAACCTTTTGAAATACTAGTTTACGTCAAAAAATCGTAGTATATTACATACAACTTTATACTAGTCTCGGTCGAAAAATCAAATTAAATTGTGGATTGTTCGAAATGCTACGATACTTTTCAGATCCTTTCTATATGTTTTGAAGGAATGTTAAGAGGGAAGCCCATTCAAAAAATTATCTCTAAATTAGACTCTATGAAACTTTTTGAAATGCTAGTTTCAATCAAAACATCGTTGTATATTATACACAATTTTATACTAGTTTCGATCAAAAAATCAAATTAAATTTAGGATTGTTCGAAATGCTATGATACTTTTCAGATCCTTTCTATATGTTATGAGGGAATGTTAAGAGGGAAGTCCATGCAAAAATATAGGTCAAAATTAGATTTTACGGAAAAAATTTAAATGCTAGTTTCAGTACAAAAATTGTAGTATATTATACACAATTTTATACTAGTTTCGGTCGAAAAATCAAATTAAATCGAGGAGTGTTCAAAATGCTACGAAACGTTTCAGATCCTTTCTATATGTAACGAGAGAAGGTTATGCTGGAAGTCCATCACAAAAATAATATGAAAATTAGATTCTGTGTAACTTTTTGAAATACTAGTTTCGTTAAAATATTATAGTATATTATACACAATTTTATACCAGTTTAGTCAAAAAATATAATTAAATCGAGGATTAATCGAAATGCTACAAAACTTTTAAGATCCTTTCTATATGTTTGAGTGAAGGTTATGATGGAAGTCCATGCAAAAAACTATCTTAAAATTAGATTCTACGAAACCTTTTGAAATACTAGTTTACGTCAAAAAATCGTAGTATATTACATACAACTTTATACTAGTCTCGGTCGAAAAATCAAATTAAATTGAGGATTGTTCGAAATGCTACGATACTTTTCAGATCCTTTCTATATGTTTTGAAGGAATGTTAAGAGGGAAGCCCATTCAAAAAATTATCTCTAAATTAGACTCTATGAAACTTTTGGAAATGCTAGTTTCAATCAAAACATCGTTGTATATTATACACAATTTTATACTAGTTTCGATCAAAAAATCAAATTAAATTTAGGATTGTTCGAAATGCTATGATACTTTTCAGATCCTTTCTATATGTTATGAGGGAATGTTAAGAGGGAAGTCCATGCAAAAATATAGGTCAAAATTAGATTTTACGGAAAAAATTTAAATGATATTTTCAGTCAAAAAATCGTAGTATATTATACACAATTTTATACTAGTTTCGGTCGAAAAATCAAATTAAATCGAGGAGTGTTCAAAATGCTACGAAACGTTTCTGATCCTTTCTATATGTAACGAGAGAAGGTTATGCTGGAAGTCCATAACAAAAATAATATGAAAATTAGATTCTGTGTAACTTTTTGAAATACTAGTTTCGTTAAAATATTATAGTATATTATACACAATTTTATACCAGTTTAGTCAAAAAATATAATTAAATCAAGGATTAATCGAAATGCTACAAAACTTTTAAGATCCTTTCTATATGTTTGAGTGAAGGTTATGATGGGTGTCCATGCAAAAAATTATCTTAAATTAGATTCTACGAAACCTTTGGAAATACTAGTTTAGGTCAAAAAATCGTAGTATATTACGTACAACTTTATACTAGTCTCGATCGAAAAATCAAATTAAATTGAGGATTGTTCGAAATGCTACGATACTTTTCAGATCCTTTCTATATGTTTTGAAGGAATGTTAAGAGGGAAGCCCATTCAAAAAATTATCTCAAAATTAGACTCTATGAAAATTTTTGAAATGCTAGGATCAGTCATAAAATCCTAGTATATTATACACAATTTTATACTAGTTTCGATCAAAAAATCAAATTAAATTTAGGATTGTTCGAAATGCTACGATACTTTTCAGATCCTTTCTATATGTTATGAGAGAATGTTAAGAGGGAAGTCTATGCAAAAATATAGGTCAAAATTAGATTTTACGAAACTTTTTGAAATGCTAGTTTTAGTCAAAATATCGTAGTATATTATACACAATTTTATACTAGTTTCGGTCGAAAAATCAAATTAAATCGAGGAGTGTTCAAAATGCTACGAAATGTTTCAGATCCTTTCTATATGTAATAAGAGAAGGTTATGATGGAAGTCCATGCCAAAAATAATATCAAAATTAGATTCTGTGAAACTTTTTGAAATACTAGTTTTGTTAAATAATTTTAGTATATTATACAAAACTTTATACGAGTTTCGGTCATAAAATTTAATTAAATCGAGGATTAATCGAAATGCTACAAAACTTTTAAGATCCTTTCTATATGTTTGAGGGAAGGTTGTCATGGAAGTCCATGCATAAAATTATCTTAAAATTAGATTCCACAAAACTTTTTGAAATACTAGTTTAGGTCAAACAATCGTAGTATATTACATACAACTTTATACTAGTCTCGGTCGAAAAATCAAATTAAATTGAGGATTGTTCGAAATGCTACGAGACTTTTCAGATCCTTTCTATAAGTTTTAAGGGAATGTTAAGAGGTAAGCCCATTTAAAAAAATATCTCAAAATTAGACTCTATGAAATTTTTTGAAATGCTAGTTTCAGTCAAAAAATCGTAGTATATTATACACAATTTTATACTAGTTTCGTTCAACCAATCAAATTAAATTTAGGATTGTTCGAAATGATACGATACTTTTCAGATCCTTTGTATATGTTATGAGGGAATGTTAAGAGGGAAGTCCATTCAAAAAATTATCTCAAAATTAGACTCTATGAATTTTTTTGAAATGCTAGTTTCAGTCAAAAAATCGTAGTATATTATACACAATTTTATACTAGTTTCGATCAACAAATCAAATTAAATTTAGGATTGTTCGAAATGCTACGATACTTTTCAGATCCTTTCTATATGTTATGAGGGAATGTTAAGAGGGAAGTCCATGCAAAATATAGGTCAAAATTAGATTTTATGAAACTTTTTTAAATGCTAGTTTCAGTCAAAAAATCGTAGTATATTATACACAATTTTATACTAGTTTCAGTCGAAAAATCAAGTTAAATTTAGGATTATTCTAATTGCTATGAAACTTTTCGTATCCTTTCTATATGTAACGAGAGAAGGTTATGCTGGAAGTCCATGCCAAAAATAATATCAAAATTAGATTCTATGAATGTTTTTGAAATACTAGTTTCGTTAAATAATTATAGTATATTATACACAATTTTATACCAGTTTTGGTCATAAAATATAATTAAATCGAGGATTAATCGAATTCCATAAAACTTTTAAGATCCTTTCTATATGTTTGAGGGAAGGTTATCATGGAAGTCCATGTATAAAATTATCTTATAATTAGATTCCACGAAACTTTTTGAAATACTAGTTTAAGTCAAAAAATCGTAATATATTACATACAACTTTATACTAGTCTCGGTCGAAAAATCAAATTAAATTGAGGATTGTTCGAAATGCTACGAGACTTTTCAGATCCTTTCTATAAGTTTTGAGGGAATGTTAAGAGGGAAGCCCATTCAAAACAATATCTCAAAATTAGACTCTGTGAAATTTTTTGAAATGCTAGTTTCAGTCAAAAAATCGTAGTATATTATACACAATTTTATACTAGTTTCGATCAAAAAATCAAATTAAATTTAGGATTGTTCGAAATGCTACGATACTTTTCTTATCCTTTCTATATGTTATGAAGGAATGTTAAGAGGGAAGTCCATGCAAATATATAGGTCAAAATTAGATTTTACGAAACTTTTTGAAATGCTAGTTTTAGTCAAAAAATCGTAGTATTTTATACACAATTTTATACTAGTTTCGGTCGAAAAATCAAATTAAATCGAGGAGTGTTCAAAATGCTACGAAATGTTTCAGATCCTTTCTATATGTAACGAGAGAAGGTTATGATGGAAGTCCATGCCAAAAATATTATCAAAATTAGATTCTGTGAAACTTTTTGAAATACTAGTTTCGTTAAATAATTATAGTATATTATACACAATTTTATACCAGTTTCGGTCATAAAATTTAATTAAATCGAGGATTAATCGAAATGCAACAAAACTTTTAAGTTCCTTTCTATATTTTTGAGGGAAGGTTGTCATGGAAGTCCATGCACAAAATTATCTTAAAATTAGATTCCACGAAACTTTTTGAAATACTAATTTAGGTTAAAAAATCGTAGTATATTACATACAACTTTATACTAGTCTCGGTCGAAAAATCAAATTAAATTGAGGATTGTTCGAATTGCTACGAGACTTTTCAGATCCTTTCTATACGTTTTGAGGGAATGTTAAGAGGTAAGCCCATTCAAAAAAATATCTCAAAATTAGACTCTATGAAATTTTTTGAAATGATAGTTTTAGTCAAAAAATCGTAGTATATTATACACAATTTTATACTAGTTTCGATCAACAAATCAAATTAAATTTAGGATTGTTCGAAATGCTATGATACTTTTCAGATCCTTTCTATATGTTATGAGGGAATGTTAAGAGGGAAGTCCATGCAAAAATATAGGTCAAAATTAGATTTTATGAAACTTTTTTAAATGCTAGTTTTAGTCAAAAAATCGTAGTATATTATACACAATTTTATACTAGTTTCGGTCGAAAAATCAAATTAAATTGAGGATTATTCTAAATGCTACGAAACATTTCGTATCCTTTCTATATGTAACGAGAGAAGGTTATGCTGGAAGTCCATGCCAAAAATAATATCAAAATTAGATTCTGTGAAACTTTTTGAAATACTAGTTTCGTTAAATAATTATAGTATATTATACACAATTTTATACCAGTTTCGGTCATAAAATATAATTAAATCGAGGATTAATCGAATTCCATAAAACTTTTAAGATCCTTTCTATATGTTTGATGGAAGGTTATCATGGAAGTCGATGCATAAAATTATCTTAAAATTAGATTCCACGAAACTTTTTGAAATACTAGTTTAGGTCAAAAAATCGTAATATATTACATACAACTTTATACTAGTCTCGGTCGAAAAATCAAATTAAATTGAGGATTGTTCGAAATGCTACGTGACTTTTCAGATCCTTTCTATAAGTTTTGAGGGAATGTTAAGAGGGAAGCCCATTCAAAAAAAATATCTCAAAATTAGACTCTGTGAAATTTTTTGAAATGCTAGTTTCAGTCAAAAAATCGTAGTATATTATACACAATTTTATACTAGTTTCGATCAAAAAATCATATTAAATTTAGGATTGTTCGAAATGCTACGATACTTTTCAGATCCTTTCTATATGTTATGAGGGAATGTTAAGAGGGAAGTCCATGCAAAAATATAGCTTAAAATTAGATTTTACGAAACTTTTTGAAATGCTAGTTTCAGTCAAAAAATCGTAGTATATTATACACAATTTTATACTAGTTTCGGTCGAAAAATCAAATTAAATCGAGGAGTATTCTAAATGCTACGAAACTTTCCAAATCTTTTCTATATGTAACGAGAGAAGGTTATGATGGAAGTCCATGCCAAAAATAATATCAAAATTAGATTCTGTGGAACTTTTTGAAATACTAGTTTCGTTAAAAAATTATAGTATATTATACACAATTTTATACCAGTTTCGGTCCAAAAATATAATTAAATCGAAGATTAATCGAAATGCTACAAAACTTTTAAGATCCTTTCTATATGTTTGAGGGAAGGTTATGATGGAAGTCCATTTAAAAAATTATCTTAAAATTAGATTCTACGAAACCTTTTGAAATACTAGTTTAGGTCAAAAAATCGTAGTATATTACATACAACTTTATACTAGTCTCGGTCGAAAAATCAAATTAAATTGAGGATTGTTCGAAATGCTAAGATACTTTTCAGATCCTTTCTATAAGTTTTGATGGAATGTTAAGAGGGAAGCCCATTCAAAAAATTATCTCAAAATTAGTCTCTATGAAACTTTTTGAAATGCTAGTTTCAGTCAAAAAATCGTAGTATATTATACACAATTTTATACTAGTTTCGATCAAAAAATCAAATTAAATTTAGAATTGTTCGCAATGCTACGATACTTTTCATATCCTTTCTATATGTTACGAGGGAATGTTAAGAGGGAAGTCCATGCAAAAATATAGGTCAAAATTAGATTTTACGAAACTTTTTTAAATGCTAGTTTCAATCAAAAAATCGTAGTATATTATACACAATTTTATACTAGTTTCGGTCGAAAAATCAAATTAAATCGAGGAGTGTTCAAAATGCTACGAAATTTTCCAGATCCTTTCTATATGTAACGAGAGAAGGTTATGTTGGAAGTCCATGCCAAAAATAATATCAAAATTAGATTCTGTGAAACTTTTTGAAATACTAGTTTTGTTAAATAATTATAATATACTATACACAATTTTATACCAGTTTCGGTCATAAAATATAATTAAATCGAGGATTAATCGAAATGCTACAATACTTTTAAGATGCTTTCTATATGTTTGAGGGAAGGTTATCATGGAAGTCCATGCATAAAATTATCTTAAAATTAGATTCCACGAAACTTTTTGAAATACTAGTTTAGGTTAAAAAATTGTAATATATTACATACAACTTTATACTAGTCTCGGTCGAAAAATCAAATTAAATTGAGGATTGTTCGAAATGCTACGAGACTTTTCAGATCCTTTCTATAAGTTTTGATGGAATGTTAAGAGGGAAGCCCATTCAAAAAATTATCTCAAAATTAGTCTCTATGAAACTTTTTGAAATGCTAGTTTCAGTCAAAAAATCGTAGTATATTATACACAATTTTATACTAGTTTCGATCAAAAAATCAAATTAAATTTAGAATTGTTCGCAATGCTACGATACTTTTCATAACCTTTCTATATGTTACGAGGGAATGTTAAGAGGGAAGTCCATGCAAAAATATAGGTCAAAATTAGATTTTACGAAACTTTTTTAAATGCTAGTTTCAATCAAAAAATCGTAGTATATTATACACAATTTTATACTAGTTTCGGTCGAAAAATCAAATTAAATCGAGGAGTGTTCAAAATGCTACGAAATTTTCCAGATCCTTTCTATATGTAACGAGAGAAGGTTATGTTGGAAGTCCATGCCAAAAATAATATCAAAATTAGATTCTGTGAAACTTTTTGAAATACTAGTTTTGTTAAATAATTATAGTATACTATACACAATTTTATACCAGTTTCGGTCATAAAATATAATTAAATCGAGGATTAATCGAAATGCTACAATACTTTTAAGATGCTTTCTATATGTTTGAGGGAAGGTTATCATGGAAGTCCATGCATAAAATTATCTTAAAATTAGATTCCACGAAACTTTTTGAAATACTAGTTTAGGTTAAAAAATTGTAATATATTACATACAACTTTATACTAGTCTCGGTCGAAAAATCAAATTAAATTGAGGATTGTTCGAAATGCTACGAGACTTTTCAGATCCTTTCTATAAGTTTTGAGGGAATGTTAAGAGAGAAGCCATTCAAAAAAATATCTCAAAATTAGACTCTATGAAACTTTTTGAAATGCTAGTATCAGTCAAAAAATCGTAGTATATTATACACAATTTTATACTAGTTTCGATCAAAAAATCAAATTAAATTTAAGATTGTTCGAAATGCTACGATACTTTTCAGATCCTTTCTATATGTTATGAGGGAATGTTAAGAGGAAAGTCCATGCAAAAATATAGCTTAAAATTAGATTTTACGAAACTTTTTGAAATGCTAGTTTCAGTCAAAAAATCGTAGTATATTATACACAATTTTATACTAGTTTCGGTCGAAACATCAAATTAAATCGAGGAATATTCTAAATGCTACGAAACTTTCCAGATCCTTTCTATATGTAACGAGAGAAGGTTATGATGGAAGTCCATGCCAAAAATAATATCAAAATTAGATTCTGTGAAACTTTTTGAAATACTAGTTTCGTTAAAAAATTATAGTATAATATACAAAATTTTATACCAGTTTCGGTCATAAAATATAATTAAATCGAGGATTAATCGAAATGCTACAAAACTTTTAAGATCCTTTTTATATGTTTGAGGGAAGGTTATGATAAAAGTCCATGCAAAAAATTATCTTAAAATTAGATTCTACGAAACCTTTTGAAATACTAGTTTAGGTCAAACAATCGTAGTATATTACATACAACTTTATACTAGTCACAGTCGAAAAATCAAATTAAATTGAGGATTGTTCGAAATGCTACGATACTTTTCAGATCCTTTCTATATGTTTTGAAGGAATGTTAAGAGGGAAGCCCATTCAAAAAATTATCTCTAAATTAGACTCTATGAAACTTTTTGAAATGCTACTATCAGTCAAAAAATCGTAGTATATTATACACAATTTTATACTAGTTTCGATCAAAAAATAAAATAAAATTTATAATTGTTCGAAATGCTACGATACTTTTCAGATCCTTTCTATATGTTATGAGGGAATGTTAAGAGGGAAGTCCATGCAAAAATATAGCTTAAAATTAGATTTTTCGAAACTTTTTGAAATGCTAGTTTCAGTCAAAAAATTGTAGTATATTGTACATATTTTATACTAGTTTCGGTCGAAACATCAAATTAAATCGAGTAGTATTCTAAATGCTATGAAACTTTCCAGATCCTCTCTATATAAAACAAGAGAAGGTTATGATGGAAGTCCATGCCAAAAATAATATCAAAATTAGATTCTGTGAAACTTTTTGAAATACTAGTTTCGTTAAAAAATTATAGTATAATATACACAATTTTATACCAGTTTCGGTCATAAAATATAATTAAATCGAGGATTAATCGAAATGCTACAAAACTTTTAAGATCCTTTTTATATGTTTGAGGGAAAGTTATGATGGAAGTCCATGCAAAAAATTATCTTTAAATTAGATTCTACGAAACCTGTTGAAATACTAGTTTAGGTCAAACAATCGTAGTATATTACATACAACTTTATACTAGTCTCGGTCGAAAAATCAAATTAAATTGAGGATTGTTCGAAATGCTACGATACTTTTCAGATCCTTTCTATATGTTTTGAAGGAAGGTTAAGAGGGAAGCCCATTCAAAAAATTATCTCTAAATTAGACTCTATGAAACTTTTTGAAATGCTAGTATCAGTCAAAAAATCGTAGTATATTATACACAATTTTATACTAGTTTCGATCAAAAAATCAAATTAAATTTAAGATTGATCGAAATGCTACGATACTTTTCATATCCTTTCTATATGTTATGAGGGAATGTTAAGAGGGAAGTCCATGCAAAAATATAGCTTAAAATTAGATTTTACGAAACTTTTTGAAATGTTAGTTTCAGTCAAAAAATCGTAGTATATTGTACACAATTTTATACTAGTTTCGGTCGAAACATCAAATTAAATCGAGGAGTATTCTAAATGCTATGAAACTTTCCAGATCCTTTCTATATGTAACGAGAGAAGGTTATGATGGAAGTCCATGCCAAAAATAATATCAAAATTAGATTCTGTGAAACTTTTTGAAATACTAGTTTCGTAAAAAAATTATATTATAATATACACAATTTTATACCAGTTTCGGTCATAAAATATAATTAAATCGAGGATTAATCGAAATGCTACAAAACTTTTAAGATCCTTTTTATATGTTTGAGGGAAAGTTATGATGGAAGTCCATGCAAAAAATTATCTTTAAATTAGATTCTACGAAACCTGTTGAAATACTAGTTTAGGTCAAACAATCGTAGTATATTACATACAACTTTATACTAGTCTCGGTCGAAAAATCAAATTAAATTGAGGATTGTTCGAAATGCTACGATACTTTTCAGATCCTTTCTATATGTTTTGAAGGAAGGTTAAGAGGGAAGCCCATTCAAAAAATTATCTCTAAATTAGACTCTATGAAACTTTTTGAAATGCTAGTATCAGTCAAAAAATCGTAGTATATTATACACAATTTTATACTAGTTTCGATCAAAAAATCAAATTAAATTTAAGATTGATCGAAATGCTACGATACTTTTCAGATCCTTTCTATATGTTATGAGGGAATGTTAAGAGGGAAGTCCATGCAAAAATATAGCTTAAAATTAGATTTTACGAAACTTTTTGAAATGTTAGTTTCAGTCAAAAAATCGTAGTATATTGTACACAATTTTATACTAGTTTCGGTCGAAACATCAAATTAAATCGAGGAGTATTCTAAATGCTATGAAACTTTCCAGATCCTTTCTATATGTAACGAGAGAAGGTTATGATGGAAGTCCATGCCAAAAATAATATCAAAATTAGATTCTGTGAAACTTTTTGAAATACTAGTTTCGTAAAAAAATTATATTATAATATACACAATTTTATACCAGTTTCGGTCATAAAATATAATTAAATCGAGGATTAATCGAAATGCTACAAAACTTTTAAGATCCTTTTTATATGTTTGAGGGAAAGTTATGATGGAAGTCCATGCAAAAAATTATCTTTAAATTAGATTCTACGAAACCTGTTGAAATACTAGTTTAGGTCAAACAATCGTAGTATATTACATACAACTTTATACTAGTCTCGGTCGAAAAATCAAATTAAATTGAGGATTGTTCGAAATGCTACGATACTTTTCAGATCCTTTCTATATGTTTTGAAGGAAGGTTAAGAGGGAAGCCCATTCAAAAAATTATCTCTAAATTAGACTCTATGAAACTTTTTGAAATGCTAGTATCAGTCAAAAAATCGTAGTATATTATACACAATTTTATACTAGTTTCGATCAAAAAATCAAATTAAATTTAAGATTGATCGAAATGCTACGATACTTTTCAGATCCTTTCTATATGTTATGAGGGAATGTTAAGAGGGAAGTCCATGCAAAAATATAGCTTAAAATTAGATTTTACGAAACTTTTTGAAATGTTAGTTTCAGTCAAAAAATCGTAGTATATTGTACACAATTTTATACTAGTTTCGGTCGAAACATCAAATTAAATCGAGGAGTATTCTAAATGCTATGAAACTTTCCAGATCCTTTCTATATGTAACGAGAGAAGGTTATGATGGAAGTCCATGCCAAAAATAATATCAAAATTAGATTTTGTGAAACTTTTTGAAATACTAGTTTCGTTAAAAAATTATAGTATAATATACACAATTTTATAGCAGTTTCGGTCATAAAATATAATTAAATCGAGGATTAATCGAAATGCTACAAAACTTTTAAGATCCTTTTTATATGTTTGAGGGAAGGTTATGATGGAAGTCCATGCAAAAAATTATCTTTAAATTAGATTCTACGAAACCTGTTGAAATACTAGTTTAGGTCAAACAATCGTAGTATATTACATACAACTTTATACTAGTCTCGGTCGAAAAATCAAATTAAATTGAGGATTGTTCGAAATGCTACGATACTTTTCAGATCCTTTCTATATGTTTTGAAGGAAGGTTAAGAGGGAAGCCCATTCAAAAAATTATCTCTAAATTAGACTCTATGAAACTTTTTGAAATGCTAGTATCAGTCAAAAAATCGTAGTATATTATACACAATTTTATACTAGTTTCGATCAAAAAATCAAATTAAATTTAAGATTGATCGAAATGCTACGATACTTTTCAGATCCTTTCTATATGTTATGAGGGAATGTTAAGAGTGAAGTCCATGCAAAAATATAGCTTAAAATTAGATTTTACGAAACTTTTTGAAATGTTAGTATCAGTCAAAAAATCGTAGTATATTGTACACAATTTTATACTAGTTTCGGTCGAAACATCAAATTAAATCGAGGAGTATTCTAAATGCTACGAAACTTTCCAGATCCTTTCTATATGTAACGAGAGAAGGTTATGATGGAAGTCCATGCCAAAAATAATATCAAAATTAGATTTTGTGAAACTTTTTGAAATACTAGTTTCGTTAAAAAATTATAGTATAATATACACAATTTTATACCAGTTTCGGTCATAAAATATAATTAAATCGAGGATTAATCGAAATGCTACAAAACTTTTAAGATCCTTTTTATATGTTTGAGGGAAGGTTATGATGGAAGTCCATGCAAAAAATTATCTTAAAATTAGATTCTACGAAACCTTTTGAAATACTAGTTTAGGTCAAACAATCGTAGTATATTACATACAACTTTATACTAGTCTCGGTCGAAAAATCAAATTAAATTGAGGATTGTTCGAAATGCTACGATACTTTTCAGATCCTTTCTATATGTTTTGAAGGAATGTTAAGAGGGAAGCCCATTCAAAAAATTATCTCAAAATTAGACTCTATGAAACTTTTTGAAATGCTAGTATCAGTCAAAAAATCGTAGTATATTATACACAATTTTATACTAGTTTCGATCAAAAAATCAAATTAAATTTAAGATTGTTCAAAATGCTACGATACTTTTCAGATCCTTTCTATATGTTATGAGGGAATGTTAAGAGGGAAGTCCATGCAAAAATAGAGCTTAAAATTAGATTTTACGAAACTTTTTGAAATGCTAGTTTCAATCAAAAAATCGTAGTATATTGTACACAATTTTATACTAGTTTCGGTCGAAACATCAAATTAAATCGAGGAGTATTCTAAATGCTACGAAACTTTCCAGATCCTTTCTATATGTAACGAGAGAAGGTTATGATGGAAGTCCATGCCAAAAATAATATCATAATTAGATTCTGTGAAACTTTTTGAAATACTAGTTTCGTTAAAAAATTATAGTATAATATACACAATTTTATACCAGTTTCGGTCATAAAATATAATTAAATCGAGGATTAATCGAAATGCTACAAAACTTTTAAGATCCTTTTTATATGTTTGAGGGAAGGTTATGATGGAAGTCCATGCAAAAAATTATCTTAAAATTAGATTCTACGAAACCTTTTGAAATACTAGTTTAGGTCAAACAATTGTAGTATATTACATACAACTTTATACTAGTCTCGGTCGAAAAATCAAATTAAATTGAGGATTGTTCGAAATGCTACGATACTTTTCAGATCCTTTCTATATGTTTTGAAGGAATGTGAAGAGGGAAGCCCATTCAAAAAATTATCTCAAAATTAGACTCTATGAAACTTTTTGAAATGCTAGTATCAGTCAAAAAATCGTAGTATATTATACACAATTTTATACTAGTTTCGATCAAAAAATCAAATTAAATTTAAGATTGATCGAAATGCTACGATACTTTTCAGATCCTTTCTATATGTTATGAGGGAATGTTAAGAGTGAAGTCCATGCAAAAATAGAGCTTAAAATTAGATTTTACGAAACTTTTTGAAATGTTAGTTTCAGTCAAAAAATCGTAGTATATTGTACACAATTTTATACTAGTTTCGGTCGAAACATCAAATTAAATCGAGGAGTATTCTAAATGCTACGAAACTTTCCAGATCCTTTCTATATGTAACGAGAGAAGGTTATGATGGAAGTCCATGCCAAAAATAATATCAAAATTAGATTCTGTGAAACTTTTTGAAATACTAGTTTCGTTAAAAAAATTATAGTATAATATACACAATTTTATACCAGTTTCGGTCATAAAATATAATTAAATCGAGGATTAATCGAAATGCTACAAAACTTTTAAGATCCTTTTTATATGTTTGAGGGAAGGTTATGATGGAAGTCCATGCAAAAAATTATCTTTAAATTAGATTCTACGAAACCTGTTGAAATACTAGTTTAGGTCAAACAATCGTAGTATATTACATACAACTTTATACTAGTCTCGGTCGAAAAATCAAATTAAATTGAGGATTGTTCGAAATGCTACGATACTTTTCAGATCCTTTCTATATGTTTTGAAGGAAGGTTAAGAGGGAAGCCCATTCAAAAAATTATCTCTAAATTAGACTCTATGAAACTTTTTGAAATGCTAGTATCAGTCAAAAAATCGTAGTATATTATACACAATTTTATACTAGTTTCGATCAAAAAATCAAATTAAATTTAAGATTGATCGAAATGTTACGATACTTTTCAGATCCTTTCTATATGTTATGAGGGAATGTTAAGAGGGAAGTCCATGCAAAAATATAGCTTAAAATTAGATTTTACGAAACTTTTTGAAATGTTAGTTTCAGTCAAAAAATCGTAGTATATTGTACACAATTTTATACTAGTTTCGGTCGAAACATAAAATTAAATCGAGGAGTATTCTAAATGCTACGAAACTTTCCAGATCCTTTCTATATGTAACGAGAGAAGGTTATGATGGAAGTCCATGCCAAAAATAATATCAAAATTAGATTTTGTGAAACTTTTTGAAATACTAGTTTCGTTAAAAAATTATAGTATAATATACACAATTTTATACCAGTTTCGGTCATAAAATATAATTAAATCGAGGATTAATCGAAATGCTACAAAACTTTTAAGATCCTTTTTATATGTTTGAGGGAAGGTTATGATGGAAGTCCATGCAAAAAATTATCTTAAAATTAGATTCTACGAAACCTTTTGAAATACTAGTTTAGGTCAAACAATCGTAGTATATTACATACAACTTTATACTAGTCTCGGTCGAAAAATCAAATTAAATTGAGGATTGTTCGAAATGCTACGATACTTTTCAGATCCTTTCTATATGTTTTGAAGGAATGTTAAGAGGGAAGCCCATTCAAAAAATTATCTCAAAATTAGACTATATGAAACTTTTTGAAATGCTAGTATCAGTCAAAAAATCGTAGTATATTATACACAATTTTATACTAGTTTCGATAAAAAAATCAAATTAAATTTAAGATTGTTCGAAATGCTACGATACTTTTCAGATCCTTCCTATATGTTATGAGGGAAGGTTAAGAGGGAAGTCCATGCAAAAATATAGCTTAAAATTAGATTTTACGAAACTTTTTGAAATGCTAGTTTCAGTCAAAAAATCGTAGTATATTGTACACAATTTTATACTAGTTTCGGTCGAAACATCAAATTAAATCGAGGAGTATTCTAAATGCTACGAAACTTTCCAGATCCTTTCTATATGTAACGAGAGAAGGTTATGATGGAAGTCCATGCCAAAAATAATATCAAAATTAGATTCTGTGAAACTTTTTGAAATACTAGTTTCGTTAAAAATTTATAGTATAATATACACAATTTTATACCAGTTTCGGTCATAAAATATAATTAAATTGAGGATTAATCGAAATGCTACAAAACTTTTAAGATCCTTTTTATATTTTTGAGGGAAGGTTATGATGGAAGTCCATGCAAAAAATTATCTTAAAATTAGATTCTACGAAACCTTTTGAAATACTAGTTTAGGTCAAACAATCGTAGTATATTACATACAACTTTATACTAGTCTCGGTCGAAAAATCAAATTAAATTGAGGATTGTTCGAAATGCTACGATACTTTTCAGATCCTTTCTATATGTTTTGAAGGAATGTTAAGAGGGAAGCCCATTCAAAAAATTATCTCAAAATTAAACTATATGAAACTTTTTGAAATGCTAGTATCAGTCAAAAAATCGTAGTATATTATACACAATTTTATACTAGTTTCGATAAAAAAATCAAATTAAATTTAAGATTGTTCAAAATGCTACGATACTTTTCAGATCCTTCCTATATGTTATGAGGGAAGGTTAAGAGGGAAGTCCATGAAAAAATATAGCTTAAAATTAGATTTTACGAAACTTTTTGAAATGCTAGTTTCAGTCAAAAAATCGTAGTATATTGTACACAATTTTATACTAGTTTCGGTCGAAACATCAAATTAAATCGAGGAGTATTCTAAATGCTACGAAACTTTCCAGATCCTTTCTATATGTAACGAGAGAAGGTTATGATGGAAGTCCAGGCCAAAAATAATATCAAAATTAGATTCTGTGAAACTTTTTGAAATACTAGTTTCGTTAAAAATTTATATTATAATATACACAATTTTATACCAGTTTCGGTCATAAAATATAATTAAATCGAGGATTAATCGAAATGCTACAAAACTTTTAAGATCCTTTTTATATTTTTGAGGGAAGGTTATGATGGAAGTCCATGCAAAAAATTATCTTAAAATTAGATTCTACGAAACCTTTTGAAATACTAGTTTAGGTCAAACAATCGTAGTATATTACATACAACTTTTTACTAGTCTCGGTCGAAAAATCAAATTAAATTGAGGATTGTTCGAAATGCTACGATACTTTTCAGATCCTTTCTATATGTTTTGAAGGAATGTTAAGAGGGAAGCCCATTCAAAAAATTATCTCAAAATTAGACTATATGAAACTTTTTGAAATGCTAGTATCAGTCAAAAAATCGTAGTATATTATACACAATTTTATACTAGTTTCGATAAAAAAATCAAATTAAATTTAAGATTGTTCGAAATGCTACGATACTTTTCAGATCCTTCCTATATGTTATGAGGGAAGGTTAAGAGGGAAGTCCATGCAAAAATATAGCTTAAAATTAGATTTTACGAAACTTTTTGAAATGCTAGTTTCAGTCAAAAAATCGTAGTATATTGTACACAATTTTATACTAGTTTCGGTCGAAACATCAAATTAAATCGAGGAGTATTCTAAATGCTACGAAACTTTCCAGATCCTTTCTATATGTAATGAGAGAAGGTTATGATGGAAGTCCATGCCAAAAATAATATCAAAATTAGATTCTGTGAAACTTTTTGAAATACTAGTTTCGTTAAAAATTTATAGTATAATATACACAATTTTATACCAGTTTCGGTCATAAAATATAATTAAATCGAGGATTAATCGATATGCTACAAAACTTTTAAGATCCTTTTTATATGTTTGAGGGAAGGTTATGATAAAAGTCCATGCAAAAAAATATCTTAAAATTAGATTCTACGAAACCTTTTGAAATACTAGTTTAGGTCAAACTATCGTAGTATATTACATATAACTTTATACTAGTCTCGGTCGAAAAATCAAATTAAATTGAGGATTGTTCGAAATGCTACGATACTTTTCAGATCCTTTCTATATGTTTTGAAGGATTGTTAAGAGGGAAGCCCATTCAAAAAATTATCTCAAAATTAGACTCTATGAAACTTTTTGAAATGCTAGTATCAGTCAAAAAATCGTAGTATATTATACACAATTTTATACTAGTTTCGATCAAAAAATCAAATTAAATTTAAGATTGTTCTAAATACTACGATAATTTTCAGATCCTTTCTATATGTTATGAGGGAAGGTTAAGAGGGAAGTCCATGCAAAAATATAGCTTAAAATTAGATTTTACGAAACTTTTTGAAATGCTAGTTTCAGTCAAAAAATCGTAGTATATTGTACACAATTTTATACTAGTTTCGGTCGAAACATCAAATTAAATCGAGGAGTATTCTAAATGCTACGAAACTTTCCAGATCCTTTCTATATGTAACGAGAGAAGGTTATGATGGAAGTCCATGCCAAAAATAATATCAAAATTAGATTCTGTGAAACTTTTTGAAATACTAGTTTCGTTAAAAATTTATATTATAATATACACAATTTTATACCAGTTTCGGTCATAAAATATAATTAAATCGAGGATTAATCGAAATGCTACAAAACTTTTAAGATCCTTTTTATATTTTTGAGGGAAGGTTATGATGGAAGTCCATGAAAAAAATTATCTTAAAATTAGATTCTACGGAACCTTTTGAAATACTAGTTTAGGTCAAACAATCGTAGTATATTACATACAACTTTATACTAGTCTCGGTCGAAAAATCAAATTAAATTGAGGATTGTTCGAAATGCTACGATACTTTTCAGATCCTTTCTATATGTTTTGAAGGAATGTTAAGAGGGAAGCCCATTCAAAAAATTATCTCAAAATTAGACTCTATGAAACTTTTTGAAATGCTAGTATCAGTCAAAAAATCGTAGTATATTATACACAATTTTATACTAGTTTCGATCAAAAAATCAAATTAAATTTAAGATTGTTCAAAATGCTACGATACTTTTCAGATCCTTTCTATATGTTATGAGGGAAGGTTAAGAGGGAAGTCCATGCAAAAATATAGCTTAAAATTAGATTTTACAAAACTTTTTGAAATGCTAGTTTCAGTCAAAAAATCGTAGTATATTGTACACAATTTTATACTAGTTTCGGTCGAAACATCAAATTAAATCGAGGAGTATTCTAAATGCTACAAAACTTTCCAGATCCTTTCTATATGTAACGAGAGAAGGTTATGATGGAAGTCCATGCCAAAAATAATATCAAAATTAGATTGTGTGAAACTTTTTGAAATACTAGTTTCGTTAAAAATTTATAGTATAATATACACAATTTTATACCAGTTTCGGTCATAAAATATAATTAAATTGAGGATTAATCGAAATGCTACAAAACTTTTAAGATCCTTTTTATATTTTTGAGGGAAGGTTATGATGGAAGTCCATGCAAAAAATTATCTTAAAATTAGATTCTACGGAACCTTTTGAAATATTAGTTTAGGTCAAACAATCGTAGTATATTACATACAACTTTATACTAGTCTCGGTCGAAAAATCAAATTAAATTGAGGATTGTTCGAAATGCTACGATACTTTTCAGATCCTTTCTATATGTTTTGAAGGAATGTTAAGAGGGAAGCCCATTCAAAAAATTATCTCAAAATTAGACTCTATGAAACTTTTTGAAATGCTAGTATCAGTCAAAAAATCGTAGTATATTATACACAATTTTATACTAGTTTCGATCAAAAAATCAAATTAAATTTAAGATTGTTCAAAATGCTACGATACTTTTCAGATCCTTTCTATATGTTATGAGGGAAGGTTAAGAGGGAAGTCCATGCAAAAATATAGCTTAAAATTAGATTTTACAAAACTTTTTGAAATGCTAGTTTCAGTCAAAAAATCGTAGTATATTGTACACAATTTTATACTAGTTTCGGTCGAAACATCAAATTAAATCGAGGAGTATTCTAAATGCTACAAAACTTTCCAGATCCTTTCTATATGTAACGAGAGAAGGTTATGATGGAAGTCCATGCCAAAAATAATATCAAAATTAGATTGTGTGAAACTTTTTGAAATACTAGTTTCGTTAAAAATTTATAGTATAATATACACAATTTTATACCAGTTTCGGTCATAAAATATAATTAAATCGAGGATTAATCGAAATGCTACAAAACTTTTAAGATCCTTTTTATATGTTTGAGGGAAGGTTATGATGGAAGTCCATGCAAAAAATTATCTTAAAATTAGATTCTACGAAACCTTTTGAAATACTAGTTTAGGTCAAACAGTCGTAGTATATTACATACAACTTTATACTAGTCTCGGTCGAAAAATCAAATTAAATTGAGGATTGTTCGAAATGCTACGATACTTTTCAGATCCTTTCTATATGTTTTGAAGGAATGTTAAGAGGGAAGCCCATTCAAAAAATTATCTCAAAATTAAACTATATGAAACTTTTTGAAATGCTAGTATCAGTCAAAAAATCGTAGTATATTATACACAATTTTATACTAGTTTCGATCAAAAAATCAAATTAAATTTAAGATTGTTCGAAATGCTACGATACTTTTCAGATCCTTTCTATATGTTATGAGGGAAGGTTAAGAGGGAAGTCCATGCAAAAATATAGCTTAAAATTAGATTTTACGAAACTTTTTGAAATGCTAGTTTCAGTCAAAAAATCGTAGTATATTGTACACAATTTTATACTAGTTTCGGTCGAAACATCAAATTAAATCGAGGAGTATTCTAAATGCTACGAAACTTTCCAGATCCTTTCTATATGTAACGAGAGAAGGTTATGATGGAAGTCCATGCCAAAAATAATATCAAAATTAGATTCTGTGAAACTTTTTGAAATACTAGTTTCGTTAAAAATTTATAGTATAATATACACAATTTTATACCAGTTTCGGTCATAAAATATAATTAAATTGAGGATTAATCGAAATGCTACAAAACTTTTAAGATCCTTTTTATATTTTTGAGGGAAGGTTATGATGGAAGTCCATGCAAAAAATTATCTTAAAATTAGATTCTACGGAACCTTTTGAAATACTAGTTTAGGTCAAACAATCGTAGTATATTACATACAACTTTATACTAGTCTCGGTCGAAAAATCAAATTAAATTGAGGATTGTTCGAAATGCTACGATACTTTTCAGATCCTTTCTATATGTTTTGAAGGAATGTTAAGAGGGAAGCCCATTCAAAAAATTATCTCAAAATTAAACTATATGAAACTTTTTGAAATGCTAGTATCAGTCAAAAAATCGTAGTATATTATACACAATTTTATACTAGTTTCGATAAAAAAATCAAATTAAATTTAAGATTGTTCAAAATGCTACGATACTTTTCAGATCCTTTCTATATGTTATGAGGGAAGGTTAAGAGGGAAGTCCATGCAAAAATATAGCTTAAAATTAGATTTTACAAAACTTTTTGAAATGCTAGTTTCAGTCAAAAAATCGTAGTATATTGTACACAATTTTATACTAGTTTCGGTCGAAACATCAAATTAAATCGAGGAGTATTCTAAATGCTACAAAACTTTCCAGATCCTTTCTATATGTAACGAGAGAAGGTTATGATGGAAGTCCATGCCAAAAATAATATCAAAATTAGATTGTGTGAAACTTTTTGAAATACTAGTTTCGTTAAAAATTTATAGTATAATATACACAATTTTATACCAGTTTCGGTCATAAAATATAATTAAATCGAGGATTAATCGAAATGCTACAAAACTTTTAAGATCCTTTTTATATGTTTGAGGGAAGGTTATGATGGAAGTCCATGCAAAAAATTATCTTAAAATTAGATTCTACGAAACCTTTTGAAATACTAGTTTAGGTCAAACAGTCGTAGTATATTACATACAACTTTATAATAGTCTCGGTCGAAAAATCAAATTAAATTGAGGATTGTTCGAAATGCTACGATACTTTTCAGATCCTTTCTATATGTTTTGAAGGAATGTTAAGAGGGAAGCCCATTCAAAAAATTATCTCAAAATTAAACTATATGAAACTTTTTGAAATGCTAGTATCAGTCAAAAAATCGTAGTATATTATACACAATTTTATACTAGTTTCGATCAAAAAATCAAATTAAATTTAAGATTGTTCGAAATGCTACGATACTTTTCAGATCCTTTCTATATGTTATGAGGGAAGGTTAAGAGGGAAGTCCATGCAAAAATATAGCTTAAAATTAGATTTTACGAAACTTTTTGAAATGCTAGTTTCAGTCAAAAAATCGTAGTATATTGTACACAATTTTATACTAGTTTCGGTCGAAACATCAAATTAAATCGAGGAGTATTCTAAATGCTACGAAACTTTCCAGATCCTTTCTATATGTAACGAGAGAAGGTTATGATGGAAGTCCATGCCAAAAATAATATCAAAATTAGATTCTGTGAAACTTTTTGAAATACTAGTTTCGTTAAAAATTTATAGTATAATATACACAATTTTATACCAGTTTCGGTCATAAAATATAATTAAATTGAGGATTAATCGAAATGCTACAAAACTTTTAAGATCCTTTTTATATTTTTGAGGGAAGGTTATGATGGAAGTCCATGCAAAAAATTATCTTAAAATTAGATTCTACGAAACCTTTTGAAATACTAGTTTAGGTCAAACAATCGTAGTATATTACATACAACTTTATACTAGTCTCGGTCGAAAAATCAAATTAAATTGAGGATTGTTCGAAATGCTACGATACTTTTCAGATCCTTTCTATATGTTTTGAAGGAATGTTAAGAGGGAAGCCCATTCAAAAAATTATCTCAAAATTAAACTATATGAAACTTTTTGAAATGCTAGTATCAGTCAAAAAATCGTAGTATATTATACACAATTTTATACTAGTTTCGATAAAAAAATCAAATTAAATTTAAGATTGTTCAAAATGCTACGATACTTTTCAGATCCTTCCTATATGTTATGAGGGAAGGTTAAGAGGGAAGTCCATGCAAAAATATAGCTTAAAATTAGATTTTATGAAACTTTTTGAAATGCTAGTTTCAGTCAAAAAATCGTAGTATATTGTACACAATTTTATACTAGTTTCGGTCGAAACATCAAATTAAATCGAGGAGTATTCTAAATGCTACGAAACTTTCCAGATCCTTTCTATATGTAATGAGAGAAGGTTATGATGGAAGTCCATGCCAAAAATAATATCAAAATTAGATTCTGTGAAACTTTTTGAAATACTAGTTTCGTTAAAAATTTATAGTATAATATACACAATTTTATACCAGTTTCGGTCATAAAATATAATTAAATCGAGGATTAATCGAAATGCTACAAAACTTTTAAGATCCTTTTTATATTTTTGAGGGAAGGTTATGATGGAAGTCCATGCAAAAAATTATCTTAAAATTAGATTCTACGAAACCTTTTGAAATACTAGTTTAGGTCAAACAATCGTAGTATATTACATACAACTTTAAACTAGTCTCGGTCGAAAAATCAAATTAAATTGAGGATTGTTCGAAATGCTACGATACTTTTCAGATCCTTTCTATATGTTTTGAAGGAATGTTAAGAGGGAAGCCCATTCAAAAAATTATCTCAAAATTAGACTATATGAAACTTTTTGAAATGCTAGTATCAGTCAAAAAATCGTAGTATATTATACACAATTTTATACTAGTTTCGATAAAAAAATCAAATTAAATTTAAGATTGTTCGAAATGCTACGATACTTTTCAGATCCTTCCTATATGTTATGAGGGAAGGTTAAGAGGGAAGTCCATGCAAAAATATAGCTTAAAATTAGATTTTACGAAACTTTTTGAAATGCTAGTTTCAGTCAAAAAATCGTAGTATATTGTACACAATTTTATACTAGTTTCGGTCGAAACATCAAATTAAATCGAGGAGTATTCTAAATGCTACGAAACTTTCCAGATCCTTTCTATATGTAATGAGAGAAGGTTATGATGGAAGTCCATGCCAAAAATAATATCAAAATTAGATTCTGTGAAACTTTTTGAAATACTAGTTTCGTTAAAAATTTATAGTATAATATACACAATTTTATACCAGTTTCGGTCATAAAATATAATTAAATCGAGGATTAATCGAAATGCTACAAAACTTTTAAGATCCTTTTTATATGTTTGAGGGAAGGTTATGATAAAAGTCCATGCAAAAAAATATCTTAAAATTAGATTCTACGAAACCTTTTGAAATACTAGTTTAGGTCAAACTATCGTAGTATATTACATACAACTTTATACTAGTCTCGGTCGAAAAATCAAATTAAATTGAGGATTGTTCGAAATGCTACGATACTTTTCAGATCCTTTCTATATGTTTTGAAGGATTGTTAAGAGGGAAGCCCATTCAAAAAATTATCTCAAAATTAGACTCTATGAAACTTTTTGAAATGCTAGTATCAGTCAAAAAATCGTAGTATATTATACACAATTTTATACTAGTTTCGATCAAAAAATCAAATTAAATTTAAGATTGTTCTAAATACTACGATAATTTTCAGATCCTTTCTATATGTTATGAGGGAAGGTTAAGAGGGAAGTCCATGCAAAAATATAGCTTAAAATTAGATTTTACGAAACTTTTTGAAATGCTAGTTTCAGTCAAAAAATCGTAGTATATTGTACACAATTTTATACTAGTTTCGGTCGAAACATCAAATTAAATCGAGGAGTATTCTAAATGCTACGAAACTTTCCAGATCCTTTCTATATGTAACGAGAGAAGGTTATGATGGAAGTCCATGCCAAAAATAATATCAAAATTAGATTGTGTGAAACTTTTTGAAATACTAGTTTCGTTAAAAATTTATAGTATAATATACACAATTTTATACCAGTTTCGGTCATAAAATATAATTAAATTGAGGATTAATCGAAATGCTACAAAACTTTTAAGATCCTTTTTATATTTTTGAGGGAAGGTTATGATGGAAGTCCATGCAAAAAATTATCTTAAAATTAGATTCTACGGAACCTTTTGAAATACTAGTTTAGGTCAAACAATCGTAGTATATTACATACAACTTTATACTAGTCTCGGTCGAAAAATCAAATTAAATTGAGGATTGTTCGAAATGCTACGATACTTTTCAGATCCTTTCTATATGTTTTGAAGGAATGTTAAGAGGGAAGCCCATTCAAAAAATTATCTCAAAATTAGACTATATGAAACTTTTTGAAATGCTAGTATCAGTCAAAAAATCGTAGTATATTATACACAATTTTATACTAGTTTCGATAAAAAAATCAAATTAAATTTAAGATTGTTCGAAATGCTACGATACTTTTCAGATCCTTCCTATATGTTATGAGGGAAGGTTAAGAGGGAAGTCCATGCAAAAATATAGCTTAAAATTAGATTTTATGAAACTTTTTGAAATGCTAGTTTCAGTCAAAAAATCGTAGTATATTGTACACAATTTTATACTAGTTTCGGTCGAAACATCAAATTAAATCGAGGAGTATTCTAAATGCTACGAAACTTTCCAGATCCTTTCTATATGTAATGAGAGAAGGTTATGATGGAAGTCCATGCCAAAAATAATATCAAAATTAGATTCTGTGAAACTTTTTGAAATACTAGTTTCGTTAAAAATTTATAGTATAATATACACAATTTTATACCAGTTTCGGTCATAAAATATAATTAAATCGAGGATTAATCGAAATGCTACAAAACTTTTAACATCCTTTTTATATGTTTGAGGGAAGGTTATGATAAAAGTCCATGCAAAAAATTATCTTAAAATTAGATTCTACGAAACCTTTTGAAATACTAGTTTAGGTCAAACTATCGTAGTATATTACATACAACTTTATACTAGTCTCGGTCGAAAAATCAAATTAAATTGAGGATTGTTCGAAATGCTACGATACTTTTCAGATCCTTTCTATATGTTTTGAAGGATTGTTAAGAGGGAAGCCCATTCAAAAAATTATCTCAAAATTAGACTCTATGAAACTTTTTGAAATGCTAGTATCAGTCAAAAAATCGTAGTATATTATACACAATTTTATACTAGTTTCGATCAAAAAATCAAATTAAATTTAAGATTGTTCTAAATGCTACGATACTTTTCAGATCCTTTCTATATGTTATGAGGGAAGGTTAAGAGGGAAGTCCATGCAAAAATATAGCTTAAAATTAGATTTTACGAAACTTTTTGAAATGCTAGTTTCAGTCAAAAAATCGTAGTATATTGTACACAATTTTATACTAGTTTCGGTCGAAACATCAAATTAAATCGAGGAGTATTCTAAATGCTACGAAACTTTCCAGATCCTTTCTATATGTAACGAGAGAAGGTTATGATGGAAGTCCATGCCAAAAATAATATCAAAATTAGATTCTGTGAAACTTTTTGAAATACTAGTTTCATTAAAAATTTATAGTATAATATACACAATTTTATACCAGTTTCGGTCATAAAATATAATTAAATTGAGGATTAATCGAAATGCTACAAAACTTTTAAGATCCTTTTTATATTTTTGAGGGAAGGTTATGATGGAAGTCCATGCAAAAAATTATCTTAAAATTAGATTCTACGGAACCTTTTGAAATACTAGTTTAGGTCAAACAATCGTAGTATATTACATACAACTTTATACTAGTCTCGGTCGAAAAATCAAATTAAATTGAGGATTGTTCGAAATGCTACGATACTTTTCAGATCCTTTCTATATGTTTTGAAGGAATGTTAAGAGGGAAGCCCATTCAAAAAATTATCTCAAAATTAGACTATATGAAACTTTTTGAAATGCTAGTATCAGTCAAAAAATCGTAGTATATTATACACAATTTTATACTAGTTTCGATAAAAAAATCAAATTAAATTTAAGATTGTTCGAAATGCTACGATACTTTTCAGATCCTTCCTATATGTTATGAGGGAAGGTTAAGAGGGATGTCCATGCAAAAATATAGCTTAAAATTAGATTTTATGAAACTTTTTGAAATGCTAGTTTCAGTCAAAAAATCGTAGTATATTGTACACAATTTTATACTAGTTTCGGTCGAAACATCAAATTAAATCGAGGAGTATTCTAAATGCTACGAAACTTTCCAGATCCTTTCTATATGTAATGAGAGAAGGTTATGATGGAAGTCCATGCCAAAAATAATATCAAAATTAGATTCTGTGAAACTTTTTGAAATACTAGTTTCGTTAAAAATTTATAGTATAATATACACAATTTTATACCAGTTTCGGTCATAAAATATAATTAAATCGAGGATTAATCGAAATGCTACAAAACATTTAACATCCTTTTTATATGTTTGAGGGAAGGTTATGATAAAAGTCCATGCAAAAAATTATCTTAAAATTAGATTCTACGAAACCTTTTGAAATACTAGTTTAGGTCAAACTATCGTAGTATATTACATACAACTTTATACTAGTCTCGGTCGAAAAATCAAATTAAATTGTGGATTGTTCGAAATGCTACGATACTTTTCAGATCCTTTCTATATGTTTTGAAGGATTGTTAAGAGGGAAGCCCATTCAAAAAATTATCTCAAAATTAGACTCTATGAAACTTTTTGAAATGATAGTATCAGTCAAAAAATCGTAGTATATTATACACAATTTTATACTAGTTTCGATCAAAAAATCAAATTAAATTTAAGATTGTTCTAAATGCTACGATACTTTTCAAATCCTTTCTATATGTTATGAGGGAAGGTTAAGAGGGAAGTCCATGCAAAAATATAGCTTAAAATTAGATTTTACGAAACTTTTTGAAATGCTAGTTTCAGTCAAAAAATCGTAGTATATTGTACACAATTTTATACTAGTTTCGGTCGAAACATCAAATTAAATCGAGGAGTATTCTAAATGCTACGAAACTTTCCAGATCCTTTCTATATGTAACGAGAGAAGGTTATGATGGAAGTCCATGCCAAAAATAATATCAAAATTAGATTCTGTGAAACTTTTTGAAATACTAGTTTCGTTAAAAATTTATAGTATAATATACACAATTTTATACCAGTTTCGGTCATAAAATATAATTAAATCGAGGATTAATCGAAATGCTACAAAACTTTTAAGATCCTTTTTATATGTTTGAGGGAAGGTTATGATAAAAGTCCATGCAAAAAATTATCTTAAAATTAGATTCTACGAAACCTTTTGAAATACTAGTTTAGGTCAAACTATCGTAGTATATTACATACAACTTTATACTAGTCTCGGTCGAAAAATCAAATTAAATTGAGGATTGTTCGAAATGCTACGATACTTTTCAGATCCTTTCTATATGTTTTGAAGGATTGTTAAGAGGGAAGCCCATTCAAAAAATTATCTCAAAATTAGACTCTATGAAACTTTTTGAAATGCTAGTATCAGTCAAAAAATCGTAGTATATTATACACAATTTTATACTAGTTTCGATCAAAAAATCAAATTAAATTTAAGATTGTTCTAAATGCTACGATACTTTTCAGATCCTTTCTATATGTTATGAGGGAAGGTTAAGAGGGAAGTCCATGCAAAAATATAGCTTAAAATTAGATTTTACGAAACTTTTTGAAATGCTAGTTTCAGTAAAAAAATCGTAGTATATTGTACACAATTTTATACTAGTTTCGGTCGAAACATCAAATTAAATCGAGGAGTATTCTAAATGCTACGAAACTTTCCAGATCCTTTCTATATGTAACGAGAGAAGGTTATGATGGAAGTCCATGCCAAAAATAATATCAAAATTAGATTCTGTGAAACTTTTTGAAATACTAGTTTCATTAAAAATTTATAGTATAATATACACAATTTTATACCAGTTTCGGTCATAAAATATAATTAAATTGAGGATTAATCGAAATGCTACAAAACTTTTAAGATCCTTTTTATATTTTTGAGGGAAGGTTATGATGGAAGTCCATGCAAAAAATTATCTTAAAATTAGATTCTACGGAACCTTTTGAAATACTAGTTTAGGTCAAACAATCGTAGTATATTACATACAACTTTATACTAGTCTCGGTCGAAAAATCAAATTAAATTGAGGATTGTTCGAAATGCTACGATACTTTTCAGATCCTTTCTATATGTTTTGAAGGAATGTTAAGAGGGAAGCCCATTCAAAAAATTATCTCAAAATTAGACTATATGAAACTTTTTGAAATGCTAGTATCAGTCAAAAAATCGTAGTATATTATACACAATTTTATACTAGTTTCGATAAAAAAATCAAATTAAATTTAAGATTGTTCGAAATGCTACGATACTTTTCAGATCCTTCCTATATGTTATGAGGGAAGGTTAAGAGGGATGTCCATGCAAAAATATAGCTTAAAATTAGATTTTATGAAACTTTTTGAAATGCTAGTTTCAGTCAAAAAATCGTAGTATATTGTACACAATTTTATACTAGTTTCGGTCGAAACATCAAATTAAATCGAGGAGTATTCTAAATGCTACGAAACTTTCCAGATCCTTTCTATATGTAATGAGAGAAGGTTATGATGGAAGTCCATGCCAAAAATAATATCAAAATTAGATTCTGTGAAACTTTTTGAAATACTAGTTTCGTTAAAAATTTATAGTATAATATACACAATTTTATACCAGTTTCGGTCATAAAATATAATTAAATCGAGGATTAATCGAAATGCTACAAAACTTTTAACATCCTTTTTATATGTTTGAGGGAAGGTTATGATAAAAGTCCATGCAAAAAATTATCTTAAAATTAGATTCTACGAAACCTTTTGAAATACTAGTTTAGGTCAAACTATCGTAGTATATTACATACAACTTTATACTAGTCTCGGTCGAAAAATCAAATTAAATTGTGGATTGTTCGAAATGCTACGATACTTTTCAGATCCTTTCTATATGTTTTGAAGGATTGTTAAGAGGGAAGCCCATTCAAAAAATTATCTCAAAATTAGACTCTATGAAACTTTTTGAAATGATAGTATCAGTCAAAAAATCGTAGTATATTATACACAATTTTATACTAGTTTCGATCAAAAAATCAAATTAAATTTAAGATTGTTCTAAATGCTACGATACTTTTCAGATCCTTTCTATATGTTATGAGGGAAGGTTAAGAGGGAAGTCCATGCAAAAATATAGCTTAAAATTAGATTTTACGAAACTTTTTGAAATGCTAGTTTCAGTCAAAAAATCGTAGTATATTGTACACAATTTTATACTAGTTTCGGTCGAAACATCAAATTAAATCGAGGAGTATTCTAAATGCTACGAAACTTTCCAGATCCTTTCTATATGTAACGAGAGAAGGTTATGATGGAAGTCCATGCCAAAAATAATATCAAAATTAGATTCTGTGAAACTTTTTGAAATACTAGTTTCGTTAAAAATTTATAGTATAATATACACAATTTTATACCAGTTTCGGTCATAAAATATAATTAAATCGAGGATTAATCGAAATGCTACAAAACTTTTAAGATCCTTTTTATATGTTTGAGGGAAGGTTATGATAAAAGTCCATGCAAAAAATTATCTTAAAATTAGATTCTACGAAACCTTTTGAAATACTAGTTTAGGTCAAACTATCGTAGTATATTACATACAACTTTATACTAGTCTCGGTCGAAAAATCAAATTAAATTGAGGATTGTTCGAAATGCTACGATACTTTTCAGATCCTTTCTATATGTTTTGAAGGATTGTTAAGAGGGAAGCCCATTCAAAAAATTATCTCAAAATTAGACTCTATGAAACTTTTTGAAATGCTAGTATCAGTCAAAAAATCGTAGTATATTATACACAATTTTATACTAGTTTCGATCAAAAAATCAAATTAAATTTAAGATTGTTCTAAATGCTACGATACTTTTCAGATCCTTTCTATATGTTATGAGGGAAGGTTAAGAGGGAAGTCCATGCAAAAATATAGCTTAAAATTAGATTTTACGAAACTTTTTGAAATGCTAGTTTCAGTCAAAAAATCGTAGTATATTGTACACAATTTTATACTAGTTTCGGTCGAAACATCAAATTAAATCGAGGAGTATTCTAAATGCTACGAAACTTTCCAGATCCTTTCTATATGTAACGAGAGAAGGTTATGATGGAAGTCCATGCCAAAAATAATATCAAAATTAGATTCTGTGAAACTTTTTGAAATACTAGTTTCATTAAAAATTTATAGTATAATATACACAATTTTATACCAGTTTCGGTCATAAAATATCATTAAATTGAGGATTAATCGAAATGCTACAAAACTTTTAAGATCCTTTTTATATTTTTGAGGGAAGGTTATGATGGAAGTCCATGCAAAAAATTATCTTAAAATTAGATTCTACGGAACCTTTTGAAATACTAGTTTAGGTCAAACAATCGTAGTATATTACATACAACTTTATACTAGTCTCGGTCGAAAAATCAAATTAAATTGAGGATTGTTCGAAATGCTACGATACTTTTCAGATCCTTTCTATATGTTTTGAAGGAATGTTAAGAGGGAAGCCCATTCAAAAAATTATCTCAAAATTAGACTATATGAAACTTTTTGAAATGCTAGTATCAGTCAAAAAATCGTAGTATATTATACACAATTTTATACTAGTTTCGATAAAAAAATCAAATTAAATTTAAGATTGTTCGAAATGCTACGATACTTTTCAGATCCTTCCTATATGTTATGAGGGAAGGTTAAGAGGGATGTCCATGCAAAAATATAGCTTAAAATTAGATTTTATGAAACTTTTTGAAATGCTAGTTTCAGTCAAAAAATCGTAGTATATTGTACACAATTTTATACTAGTTTCGGTCGAAACATCAAATTAAATCGAGGAGTATTCTAAATGCTACGAAACTTTCCAGATCCTTTCTATATGTAATGAGAGAAGGTTATGATGGAAGTCCATGCCAAAAATAATATCAAAATTAGATTCTGTGAAACTTTTTGAAATACTAGTTTCGTTAAAAATTTATAGTATAATATACACAATTTTATACCAGTTTCGGTCATAAAATATAATTAAATCGAGGATTAATCGAAATGCTACAAAACTTTTAACATCCTTTTTATATGTTTGAGGGAAGGTTATGATAAAAGTCCATGCAAAAAATTATCTTAAAATTAGATTCTACGAAACCTTTTGAAATACTAGTTTAGGTCAAACTATCGTAGTATATTACATACAACTTTATACTAGTCTCGGTCGAAAAATCAAATTAAATTGTGGATTGTTCGAAATGCTACGATACTTTTCAGATCCTTTCTATATGTTTTGAAGGATTGTTAAGAGGGAAGCCCATTCAAAAAATTATCTCAAAATTAGACTCTATGAAACTTTTTGAAATGATAGTATCAGTCAAAAAATCGTAGTATATTATACACAATTTTATACTAGTTTCGATCAAAAAATCAAATTAAATTTAAGATTGTTCTAAATGCTACGATACTTTTCAGATCCTTTCTATATGTTATGAGGGAAGGTTAAGAGGGAAGTCCATGCAAAAATATAGCTTAAAATTAGATTTTACGAAACTTTTTGAAATGCTAGTTTCAGTCAAAAAATCGTAGTATATTGTACACAATTTTATACTAGTTTCGGTCGAAACATCAAATTAAATCGAGGAGTATTCTAAATGCTACGAAACTTTCCAGATCCTTTCTATATGTAACGAGAGAAGGTTATGATGGAAGTCCATGCCAAAAATAATATCAAAATTAGATTCTGTGAAACTTTTTGAAATACTAGTTTCGTTAAAAATTTATAGTATAATATACACAATTTTATACCAGTTTCGGTCATAAAATATAATTAAATCGAGGATTAATCGAAATGCTACAAAACTTTTAAGATCCTTTTTATATGTTTGAGGGAAGGTTATGATAAAAGTCCATGCAAAAAATTATCTTAAAATTAGATTCTACGAAACCTTTTGAAATACTAGTTTAGGTCAAACTATCGTAGTATATTACATACAACTTTATACTAGTCTCGGTCGAAAAATCAAATTAAATTGAGGATTGTTCGAAATGCTACGATACTTTTCAGATCCTTTCTATATGTTTTGAAGGATTGTTAAGAGGGAAGCCCATTCAAAAAATTATCTCAAAATTAGACTCTATGAAACTTTTTGAAATGCTAGTATCAGTCAAAAAATCGTAGTATATTATACACAATTTTATACTAGTTTCGATCAAAAAATCAAATTAAATTTAAGATTGTTCTAAATGCTACGATACTTTTCAGATCCTTTCTATATGTTATGAGGGAAGGTTAAGAGGGAAGTCCATGCAAAAATATAGCTTAAAATTAGATTTTACGAAACTTTTTGAAATGCTAGTTTCAGTCAAAAAATCGTAGTATATTGTACACAATTTTATACTAGTTTCGGTCGAAACATCAAATTAAATCGAGGAGTATTCTAAATGCTACGAAACTTTCCAGATCCTTTCTATATGTAACGAGAGAAGGTTATGATGGAAGTCCATGCCAAAAATAATATCAAAATTAGATTCTGTGAAACTTTTTGAAATACTAGTTTCATTAAAAATTTATAGTATAATATACACAATTTTATACCAGTTTCGGTCATAAAATATAATTAAATTGAGGATTAATCGAAATGCTACAAAACTTTTAAGATCCTTTTTATATTTTTGAGGGAAGGTTATGATGGAAGTCCATGCAAAAAATTATCTTAAAATTAGATTCTACGGAACCTTTTGAAATACTAGTTTAGGTCAAACAATCGTAGTATATTACATACAACTTTATACTAGTCTCGGTCGAAAAATCAAATTAAATTGAGGATTGTTCGAAATGCTACGATACTTTTCAGATCCTTTCTATATGTTTTGAAGGAATGTTAAGAGGGAAGCCCATTCAAAAAATTATCTCAAAATTAGACTATATGAAACTTTTTGAAATGCTAGTATCAGTCAAAAAATCGTAGTATATTATACACAATTTTATACTAGTTTCGATAAAAAAATCAAATTAAATTTAAGATTGTTCGAAATGCTACGATACTTTTCAGATCCTTCCTATATGTTATGAGGGAAGGTTAAGAGGGATGTCCATGCAAAAATATAGCTTAAAATTAGATTTTATGAAACTTTTTGAAATGCTAGTTTCAGTCAAAAAATCGTAGTATATTGTACACAATTTTATACTAGTTTCGGTCGAAACATCAAATTAAATCGAGGAGTATTCTAAATGCTACGAAACTTTCCAGATCCTTTCTATATGTAATGAGAGAAGGTTATGATGGAAGTCCATGCCAAAAATAATATCAAAATTAGATTCTGTGAAACTTTTTGAAATACTAGTTTCGTTAAAAATTTATAGTATAATATACACAATTTTATACCAGTTTCGGTCATAAAATATAATTAAATCGAGGATTAATCGAAATGCTACAAAACTTTTAACATCCTTTTTATATGTTTGAGGGAAGGTTATGATAAAAGTCCATGCAAAAAATTATCTTAAAATTAGATTCTACGAAACCTTTTGAAATACTAGTTTAGGTCAAACTATCGTAGTATATTACATACAACTTTATACTAGTCTCGGTCGAAAAATCAAATTAAATTGTGGATTGTTCGAAATGCTACGATACTTTTCAGATCCTTTCTATATGTTTTGAAGGATTGTTAAGAGGGAAGCCCATTCAAAAAATTATCTCAAAATTAGACTCTATGAAACTTTTTGAAATGATAGTATCAGTCAAAAAATCGTAGTATATTATACACAATTTTATACTAGTTTCGATCAAAAAATCAAATTAAATTTAAGATTGTTCTAAATGCTACGATACTTTTCAGATCCTTTCTATATGTTATGAGGGAAGGTTAAGAGGGAAGTCCATGCAAAAATATAGCTTAAAATTAGATTTTACGAAACTTTTTGAAATGCTAGTTTCAGTCAAAAAATCGTAGTATATTGTACACAATTTTATACTAGTTTCGGTCGAAACATCAAATTAAATCGAGGAGTATTCTAAATGCTACGAAACTTTCCAGATCCTTTCTATATGTAACGAGAGAAGGTTATGATGGAAGTCCATGCCAAAAATAATATCAAAATTAGATTCTGTGAAACTTTTTGAAATACTAGTTTCGTTAAAAATTTATAGTATAATATACACAATTTTATACCAGTTTCGGTCATAAAATATAATTAAATCGAGGATTAATCGAAATGCTACAAAACTTTTAAGATCCTTTTTATATGTTTGAGGGAAGGTTATGATAAAAGTCCATGCAAAAAATTATCTTAAAATTAGATTCTACGAAACCTTTTGAAATACTAGTTTAGGTCAAACTATCGTAGTATATTACATACAACTTTATACTAGTCTCGGTCGAAAAATCAAATTAAATTGAGGATTGTTCGAAATGCTACGATACTTTTCAGATCCTTTCTATATGTTTTGAAGGATTGTTAAGAGGGAAGCCCATTCAAAAAATTATCTCAAAATTAGACTCTATGAAACTTTTTGAAATGCTAGTATCAGTCAAAAAATCGTAGTATATTATACACAATTTTATACTAGTTTCGATCAAAAAATCAAATTAAATTTAAGATTGTTCTAAATGCTACGATACTTTTCAGATCCTTTCTATATGTTATGAGGGAAGGTTAAGAGGGAAGTCCATGCAAAAATATAGCTTAAAATTAGATTTTACGAAACTTTTTGAAATGCTAGTTTCAGTAAAAAAATCGTAGTATATTGTACACAATTTTATACTAGTTTCGGTCGAAACATCAAATTAAATCGAGGAGTATTCTAAATGCTACGAAACTTTCCAGATCCTTTCTATATGTAACGAGAGAAGGTTATGATGGAAGTCCATGCCAAAAATAATATCAAAATTAGATTCTGTGAAACTTTTTGAAATACTAGTTTCATTAAAAATTTATAGTATAATATACACAATTTTATACCAGTTTCGGTCATAAAATATAATTAAATTGAGGATTAATCGAAATGCTACAAAACTTTTAAGATCCTTTTTATATTTTTGAGGGAAGGTTATGATGGAAGTCCATGCAAAAAATTATCTTAAAATTAGATTCTACGGAACCTTTTGAAATACTAGTTTAGGTCAAACAATCGTAGTATATTACATACAACTTTATACTAGTCTCGGTCGAAAAATCAAATTAAATTGAGGATTGTTCGAAATGCTACGATACTTTTCAGATCCTTTCTATATGTTTTGAAGGAATGTTAAGAGGGAAGCCCATTCAAAAAATTATCTCAAAATTAGACTATATGAAACTTTTTGAAATGCTAGTATCAGTCAAAAAATCGTAGTATATTATACACAATTTTATACTAGTTTCGATAAAAAAATCAAATTAAATTTAAGATTGTTCGAAATGCTACGATACTTTTCAGATCCTTCCTATATGTTATGAGGGAAGGTTAAGAGGGATGTCCATGCAAAAATATAGCTTAAAATTAGATTTTATGAAACTTTTTGAAATGCTAGTTTCAGTCAAAAAATCGTAGTATATTGTACACAATTTTATACTAGTTTCGGTCGAAACATCAAATTAAATCGAGGAGTATTCTAAATGCTACGAAACTTTCCAGATCCTTTCTATATGTAATGAGAGAAGGTTATGATGGAAGTCCATGCCAAAAATAATATCAAAATTAGATTCTCTGAAACTTTTTGAAATACTAGTTTCGTTAAAAATTTATAGTATAATATACACAATTTTATACCAGTTTCGGTCATAAAATATAATTAAATCGAGGATTAATCGAAATGCTACAAAACTTTTAACATCCTTTTTATATGTTTGAGGGAAGGTTATGATAAAAGTCCATGCAAAAAATTATCTTAAAATTAGATTCTACGAAACCTTTTGAAATACTAGTTTAGGTCAAACTATCGTAGTATATTACATACAACTTTATACTAGTCTCGGTCGAAAAATCAAATTAAATTGTGGATTGTTCGAAATGCTACGATACTTTTCAGATCCTTTCTATATGTTTTGAAGGATTGTTAAGAGGGAAGCCCATTCAAAAAATTATCTCAAAATTAGACTCTATGAAACTTTTTGAAATGATAGTATCAGTCAAAAAATCGTAGTATATTATACACAATTTTATACTAGTTTCGATCAAAAAATCAAATTAAATTTAAGATTGTTCTAAATGCTACGATACTTTTCAGATCCTTTCTATATGTTATGAGGGAAGGTTAAGAGGGAAGTCCATGCAAAAATATAGCTTAAAATTAGATTTTACGAAACTTTTTGAAATGCTAGTTTCAGTCAAAAAATCGTAGTATATTGTACACAATTTTATACTAGTTTCGGTCGAAACATCAAATTAAATCGAGGAGTATTCTAAATGCTACGAAACTTTCCAGATCCTTTCTATATGTAACGAGAGAAGGTTATGATGGAAGTCCATGCCAAAAATAATATCAAAATTAGATTCTGTGAAACTTTTTGAAATACTAGTTTCGTTAAAAATTTATAGTATAATATACACAATTTTATACCAGTTTCGGTCATAAAATATAATTAAATCGAGGATTAATCGAAATGCTACAAAACTTTTAAGATCCTTTTTATATGTTTGAGGGAAGGTTATGATAAAAGTCCATGCAAAAAATTATCTTAAAATTAGATTCTACGAAACCTTTTGAAATACTAGTTTAGGTCAAACTATCGTAGTATATTACATACAACTTTATACTAGTCTCGGTCGAAAAATCAAATTAAATTGAGGATTGTTCGAAATGCTACGATACTTTTCAGATCCTTTCTATATGTTTTGAAGGATTGTTAAGAGGGAAGCCCATTCAAAAAATTATCTCAAAATTAGACTCTATGAAACTTTTTGAAATGCTAGTATCAGTCAAAAAATCGTAGTATATTATACACAATTTTATACTAGTTTCGATCAAAAAATCAAATTAAATTTAAGATTGTTCTAAATGCTACGATACTTTTCAGATCCTTTCTATATGTTATGAGGGAAGGTTAAGAGGGAAGTCCATGCAAAAATATAGCTTAAAATTAGATTTTACGAAACTTTTTGAAATGCTAGTTTCAGTCAAAAAATCGTAGTATATTGTACACAATTTTATACTAGTTTCGGTCGAAACATCAAATTAAATCGAGGAGTATTCTAAATGCTACGAAACTTTCCAGATCCTTTCTATATGTAACGAGAGAAGGTTATGATGGAAGTCCATGCCAAAAATAATATCAAAATTAGATTCTGTGAAACTTTTTGAAATACTAGTTTCATTAAAAATTTATAGTATAATATACACAATTTTATACCAGTTTCGGTCATAAAATATAATTAAATTGAGGATTAATCGAAATGCTACAAAACTTTTAAGATCCTTTTTATATTTTTGAGGGAAGGTTATGATGGAAGTCCATGCAAAAAATTATCTTAAAATTAGATTCTACGGAACCTTTTGAAATACTAGTTTAGGTCAAACAATCGTAGTATATTACATACAACTTTATACTAGTCTCGGTCGAAAAATCAAATTAAATTGAGGATTGTTCGAAATGCTACGATACTTTTCAGATCCTTTCTATATGTTTTGAAGGAATGTTAAGAGGGAAGCCCATTCAAAAAATTATCTCAAAATTAGACTATATGAAACTTTTTGAAATGCTAGTATCAGTCAAAAAATCGTAGTATATTATACACAATTTTATACTAGTTTCGATAAAAAAATCAAATTAAATTTAAGATTGTTCGAAATGCTACGATACTTTTCAGATCCTTCCTATATGTTATGAGGGAAGGTTAAGAGGGATGTCCATGCAAAAATATAGCTTAAAATTAGATTTTATGAAACTTTTTGAAATGCTAGTTTCAGTCAAAAAATCGTAGTATATTGTACACAATTTTATACTAGTTTCGGTCGAAACATCAAATTAAATCGAGGAGTATTCTAAATGCTACGAAACTTTCCAGATCCTTTCTATATGTAATGAGAGAAGGTTATGATGGAAGTCCATGCCAAAAATAATATCAAAATTAGATTCTCTGAAACTTTTTGAAATACTAGTTTCGTTAAAAATTTATAGTATAATATACACAATTTTATACCAGTTTCGGTCATAAAATATAATTAAATCGAGGATTAATCGAAATGCTACAAAACTTTTAACATCCTTTTTATATGTTTGAGGGAAGGTTATGATAAAAGTCCATGCAAAAAATTATCTTAAAATTAGATTCTACGAAACCTTTTGAAATACTAGTTTAGGTCAAACTATCGTAGTATATTACATACAACTTTATACTAGTCTCGGTCGAAAAATCAAATTAAATTGTGGATTGTTCGAAATGCTACGATACTTTTCAGATCCTTTCTATATGTTTTGAAGGATTGTTAAGAGGGAAGCCCATTCAAAAAATTATCTCAAAATTAGACTCTATGAAACTTTTTGAAATGATAGTATCAGTCAAAAAATCGTAGTATATTATACACAATTTTATACTAGTTTCGATCAAAAAATCAAATTAAATTTAAGATTGTTCTAAATGCTACGATACTTTTCAGATCCTTTCTATATGTTATGAGGGAAGGTTAAGAGGGAAGTCCATGCAAAAATATAGCTTAAAATTAGATTTTACGAAACTTTTTGAAATGCTAGTTTCAGTCAAAAAATCGTAGTATATTGTACACAATTTTATACTAGTTTCGGTCGAAACATCAAATTAAATCGAGGAGTATTCTAAATGCTACGAAACTTTCCAGATCCTTTCTATATGTAACGAGAGAAGGTTATGATGGAAGTCCATGCCAAAAATAATATCAAAATTAGATTCTGTGAAACTTTTTGAAATACTAGTTTCGTTAAAAATTTATAGTATAATATACACAATTTTATACCAGTTTCGGTCATAAAATATAATTAAATCGAGGATTAATCGAAATGCTACAAAACTTTTAAGATCCTTTTTATATGTTTGAGGGAAGGTTATGATAAAAGTCCATGCAAAAAATTATCTTAAAATTAGATTCTACGAAACCTTTTGAAATACTAGTTTAGGTCAAACTATCGTAGTATATTACATACAACTTTATACTAGTCTCGGTCGAAAAATCAAATTAAATTGAGGATTGTTCGAAATGCTACGATACTTTTCAGATCCTTTCTATATGTTTTGAAGGAATGTTAAGAGGGAAGCCCATTCAAAAAATTATCTCAAAATTAGACTCTGAAACTTTTTGAAATGCTAGTATCAGTCAAAAAATCGTAGTATATTATACACAATTTTATACTAGTATCGATCAAAAAATCAAATTAAATTTAAGATTGTTCGAAATGCTACGATACTTTTCAGATCCTTTCTATATGTTATGAGGGAATGTTAAGAGGGAAGTCCATGCAAAAATATAGCTTAAAATTAGATTTTTCGAAACTTTTTGAAATGCTAGTTTCAGTCAAAAAATTGTAGTATATTGTACATATTTTATACTAGTTTCGGTCGAAACATCAAATTAAATCGAGGAGTATTCTAAATGCTATGAAACTTTCTAGATCCTTTCTATATAAAACGAGAGAAGGTTATGATGGAAGTCCATGCCAAAAATAATATCAAAATTAGATTCTGTGAAACTTTTTGAAATACTAGTTTCGTTAAAAAATTATAGTATAATATACACAACTTTATACCAGTTTCGGTCATAAAATATAATTAAATCGAGGATTAATCGAAATGCTACAAAACTTTTAAGATCCTTTTTATATGTTTGAGGGAAGGTTATGATAAAACTCCATGCAAAAAATTATCTTAAAATTAGATTCTAGGAAACCTTTTGAAATACTAGTTTAGGTCAAATAATCGTAGTATATTACATACAACTTTATACTAGTCTCGGTCGAAAAATCAAATTAAATTGAGGATTGTTCGAAATGCTACAATACTTTTCAGATCCTTTCTATATGTTTTGAAGGAATGTTAAGAGGGAAGCCCATTCAAAAAATTATCTCAAAATTAGACTATATGAAACTTTTTGAAATGATAATATCAGTCAAAAAATCGTAGTATATTATACACAATTTTATACTAGTTTCGATCAAAAAATCAAATTAAATTTAAGATTGGTCGAAATGCTACGACACTTTTCAGATCCTTTCTATATGTTATGAGGGAATGTTAAGAGGGAAGTCCATGCAAAAATATAGCCTAAAATTAGATTTTACGAAACTTTTTGAAATGCTAGTTTCAGTCAAAAAATCGTAGTATATTATACACAATTTTATACTAGTTTCGGCAGAAACATCAAATTAAATCGAGGAGTATTCTAAATGCTACGAAACTTTCCAGATCCTTTCTATATGTAACGAGAGAAGGTTATGATGGAAGTCCATGCCAAAAATAATATCAAAATTAGATTCTGTGAAACTTTTTGAAATACTAGTTTCGTTAAAAATTTATAGTATAATATACACAATTTTATACCAGTTTCGGTCATAAAATATAATTAAATCGAGGATTAATCGAAATGCTACAAAACTTTTAAGATCCTTTTTATATGTTTGAGGGAAGGTTATGATAAAAGTCCATGCAAAAAAATATCTTAAAATTAGATTCTACGAAACCTTTTGAAATACTAGTTTAGGTCAAACTATCGTAGTATATTACATACAACTTTATACTAGTCTCGGTCGAAAAATCAAATTAAATTGAGGATTGTTCGAAATGCTACGATACTTTTCAGATCCTTTCTATATGTTTTGAAGGAATTTTAAGAGGGAAGCCCATTCAAAAAATTATCTCAAAATTAGACTCTATGAAACTTTTTGAAATGCTAGTATCAGTAAAAAAATCGTAGTATATTATACACAATTTTATACTAGTTTCGATAAAAAAATCAAATTAAATTTAAGATTGTTCGAAATGCTACGATACTTTTCAGATCCTTCCTATATGTTATGAGGGAATGTTAAGAGGGAAGTCCATGCAAAAATATAGCTTAAAATTAGATTTTTCGAAACTTTTTGAAATGCTAGTTTCAGTAAAAAAATTGTAGTATATTGTACATATTTTATACTAGTTTCGGTGGAAACATCAAATTAAATCGAGGAGTATTCTAAATGCTATGAAATTTTCCAGATCCTTTCTATATAAAACGAGAGAAGGTTATGATGGAAGTCCATGCCAAAAATAATATCAAAATTAGATTCTGTGAAACTTTTTGAAATACTAGTTTCGTTAAAAAATTATAGTATAATATACACAACTTTATACCAGTTTCGGTCATAAAATATAATTAAATCGAGGATTAATCGAAATGCTACAAAACTTTTAAGATCCTTTTTATATGTTTGAGGAAAGGTTATGATAAAAGTCCATGCAAAAAATTATCTTAAAATTAGATTCTAGGAAACCTTTTGAAATACTAGTTTAGGTCAAATAATCGTAGTATATTACATACAACTTTATACTAGTCTCGGTCGAAAAATCAAATTAAATTGAGGATTGTTCGAAATGCTACGATACTTTTCAGATCCTTTCTATATGTTTTGAAGGAATGTTAAGAGGGAAGCCCATTCAAAAAATAATCTCAAAATTAGACTATATGAAACTTTTTGAAATGCTAGTATCAGTCAAAAAATCGTAGTATATTATACACAATTTTATACTAGTTTCGATCAAAAAATCAAATTAAATTTAAGATTGTTCGAAATGCTACGATACTTTTCAGATCCTTTCTATATGTTATGAGGGAATGTTAAGAGAGAAGTCCATGCAAAAATATAGCCTAAAATTAGATTTTACGAAACTTTTTGAAATGCTAGTTTTAGTCAAAAAATCGTAGTATATTATAACAATTTTATACTAGTTTCGGCCGAAACATCAAATTAAATCGAGGAGTATTCTAAATGCTACGAAACTTTCCAGATCCTTTCTATATTTAACGAGAGAAGGTTATGATGGAAGTCCATGCCAAAAATAATATCAAAATTAGATTCTGTGAAACTTTTTGAAATACTAGTTTCGTTAAAAAATTATAGTATAATATACACAACTTTATACCAGTTTCGGTCATAAAATATAATTAAATCGAGGATTAATCGAAATGCTACAAAACTTTTAAGATCCTTTTTATATGTTTGAGGGAAGGTTATGATAAAAGTCCATGCAAAAAAATATCTTAAAATTAGATTCTAGGAAATCATTTGAAATACTAGTTTAGGTCAAATAATCGTAGTATATTACATACAACTTTATACTAGTCTCGGTCGAAAAATCAAATTAAATTGAGGATTGTTCGAAATGCTACGATACTTTTCAGATCCTTTCTATATGTTTTGAAGGAATGTTAAGAGGGAAGCCCATTCAAAAAATTATCTCAAAATTAGACTCTATGAAACTTTTTGAAATGCCAGTATCAGTAAAAAAATCGTAGTATATTATACACAATTTTATACTAGTATCGATAAAAAAATCAAATTAAATTTAAGATTGTTCGAAATGCTACGATACTTTTCAGATCCTTCCTATATGTTATGAGGGAATGTTAAGAGGGAAGTCCATGCAAAAATATAGCTTAAAATTAGATTTTTCGAAACTTTTTGAAATGCTAGTTTCAGTCAAAAAATTGTAGTATATTGTACATATTTTATACTAGTTTCGGTCGAAACATCAAATTAAATCGAGGAGTATTCTAAATGCTATGAAACTTTCCAGATCCTTTCTATATAAAACGAGAGAAGGTTATGATGGAAGTCCATGCCAAAAATAATATCAAAATTAGATTCTGTGAAACTTTTTGAAATACTAGTTTCGTTAAAAAATTATAGTATAATATACACAACTTTATACCAGTTTCGGTCATAAAATATAATTAAATCGAGGATTAATCGAAATGCTACAAAACTTTTAAGATCCTTTTTATATGTTTGAGGGAAGGTTATGATAAAAGTCCATGCAAAAAATTATCTTAAAATTAGATTCTAGGAAACCTTTTGAAATACTAGTTTAGGTCAAATAATCGTAGTATATTACATACAACTTTATACTAGTATCGGTCGAAAAATCAAATTAAATTGAGGATTGTTCGAAATGCTACGATACTTTTCAGATCCTTTCTATATGTTTTGAAGGAATGTTAAGAGGGAAGACCATTCAAAAAATTATCTTAAAATTAGACTATATGAAACTTTTTGAAATGCTAGTATCAGTCAAAAAATCGTAGTATATTATACACAATTTTATACTAGTTTCGATCAAAAAATCAAATTAAATTTAAGATTGTTCGAAATGCTACGATAGTTTTCAGATCCTTTCTATATGTTATGAGGGAAGTCCATGCAAAAATATAGCCTAAAATTAGATTTTACGAAACTTTTTGAAATGCTAGTTTCAGTCAAAAAATCGTAGTATATTATAACAATTTTATACTAGTTTCGGCCGAAACATCAAATTAAATCGAGGAGTATTCTAAATGCTACGAAACTTTCCAGATCCTTTCTATATGTAACGAGAGAAGGTTATGATGGAAGTCCATGCCAAAAATAATATCAAAATTAGATTCTGTGAAACTTTTTGAAATACTAGTTTCGTTAAAAAATTATAGTATAATATACACAACTTTATACCAGTTTCGGTCATAAAATATAATTAAATCGAGGATTAATCGAAATGCTACAAAACTTTTAAGATCCTTTTTATATGTTTGAGGGAAGGTTATGATAAAAGTCCATACAAAAAATTATCTTAAAATTAGATTCTAGGAAACCTTTTGATATACTAGTTTAGGTCAAATAATCGTAGTATATTACATACAACTTTATACTAGTCTCGGTCGAAAAATCAAATTAAATTGAGGATTGTTCGAAATGCTACGATACTTTTCAGATCCTTTCTATATGTTTTGAAGGAATGTTAAGAGGGAAGCCTATTCAAAAAATTATCTCAAAATTAGACTATATGAATCTTTTTGAAATGCTAGTATCAGTCAAAAAATCGTAGTATATTATACACAATTTTATACTAGTTTCGATCAAAAAATCAAATTAAATTTAAGATTGTTCGAAATGCTACGATACTTTTTAGATCCTTTCTATATGTTATGAGGGAATGTTAAGAGGGAAGTCCATATAAAAATATAGCCTAAAATTAGATTTTACGAAACTTTTTGAAATGCTAGTTTCAGTCAAAAAACCGTAGTATATTATACACAATTTTATACTAGTTTCGGCCGAAACATCAAATTAAATCGAGGAGTATTCTAAATGCTACGAAACTTTCCAGATCCTTTCTATATGTAATGAGAGAAGGTTATGATGGAAGTCCATGCCAAAAATAATATCAAAATTAGATTCTGTGAAACTTTTTGAAATACTAGTTTCGTTAAAAAATTATAGTATAATATACACAATTTTATACCAGTTTCGGTCATAAAATATAATTAAATCGAGGATTAATCGAAATGCTACAAAACTTTTAAGATCCTTTTTATATGTTTGAGGGAAGGTTATGATAAAAGTCCATGCAAAAAAATATCTTAAAATTAGATTCTACGAAACCTTTTGAAATACTAGTTTAGGTCAAACTATCGTAGTATATTACATACAACTTTATACTAGTCTCGGTCGAAAAATCAAATTAAATTGAGGATTGTTCGAAATGCTACGATACTTTTCAGATCCTTTCTATATGTTTTGAAGGAATTTTAAGAGGGAAGCCCATTCAAAAAATTATCTCAAAATTAGACTCTATGAAACTTTTTGAAATGCTAGTATCAGTAAAAAAATCGTAGTATATTATACACAATTTTATACTAGTTTCGATAAAAAAATCAAATTAAATTTAAGATTGTTCGAAATGCTACGATACTTTTCAGATCCTTCCTATATGTTATGAGGGAATGTTAAGAGGGAAGTCCATGCAAAAATATAGCTTAAAATTAGATTTTTCGAAACTTTTTGAAATGCTAGTTTCAGTAAAAAAATTGTAGTATATTGTACATATTTTATACTAGTTTCGGTGGAAACATCAAATTAAATCGAGGAGTATTCTAAATGCTATGAAATTTTCCAGATCCTTTCTATATAAAACGAGAGAAGGTTATGATGGAAGTCCATGCCAAAAATAATATCAAAATTAGATTCTGTGAAACTTTTTGAAATACTAGTTTCGTTAAAAAATTATAGTATAATATACACAACTTTATACCAGTTTCGGTCATAAAATATAATTAAATCGAGGATTAATCGAAATGCTACAAAACTTTTAAGATCCTTTTTATATGTTTGAGGAAAGGTTATGATAAAAGTCCATGCAAAAAATTATCTTAAAATTAGATTCTAGGAAACCTTTTGAAATACTAGTTTAGGTCAAATAATCGTAGTATATTACATACAACTTTATACTAGTCTCGGTCGAAAAATCAAATTAAATTGAGGATTGTTCGAAATGCTACGATACTTTTCAGATCCTTTCTATATGTTTTGAAGGAATGTTAAGAGGGAAGCCCATTCAAAAAATAATCTCAAAATTAGACTATATGAAACTTTTTGAAATGCTAGTATCAGTCAAAAAATCGTAGTATATTATACACAATTTTATACTAGTTTCGATCAAAAAATCAAATTAAATTTAAGATTGTTCGAAATGCTACGATACTTTTCAGATCCTTTCTATATGTTATGAGGGAATGTTAAGAGAGAAGTCCATGCAAAAATATAGCCTAAAATTAGATTTTACGAAACTTTTTGAAATGCTAGTTTTAGTCAAAAAATCGTAGTATATTATAACAATTTTATACTAGTTTCGGCCGAAACATCAAATTAAATCGAGGAGTATTCTAAATGCTACGAAACTTTCCAGATCCTTTCTATATTTAACGAGAGAAGGTTATGATGGAAGTCCATGCCAAAAATAATATCAAAATTAGATTCTGTGAAACTTTTTGAAATACTAGTTTCGTTAAAAAATTATAGTATAATATACACAACTTTATACCAGTTTCGGTCATAAAATATAATTAAATCGAGGATTAATCGAAATGCTACAAAACTTTTAAGATCCTTTTTATATGTTTGAGGGAAGGTTATGATAAAAGTCCATGCAAAAAAATATCTTAAAATTAGATTCTAGGAAATCATTTGAAATACTAGTTTAGGTCAAATAATCGTAGTATATTACATACAACTTTATACTAGTCTCGGTCGAAAAATCAAATTAAATTGAGGATTGTTCGAAATGCTACGATACTTTTCAGATCCTTTCTATATGTTTTGAAGGAATGTTAAGAGGGAAGCCCATTCAAAAAATTATCTCAAAATTAGACTCTATGAAACTTTTTGAAATGCCAGTATCAGTAAAAAAATCGTAGTATATTATACACAATTTTATACTAGTATCGATAAAAAAATCAAATTAAATTTAAGATTGTTCGAAATGCTACGATACTTTTCAGATCCTTCCTATATGTTATGAGGGAATGTTAAGAGGGAAGTCCATGCAAAAATATAGCTTAAAATTAGATTTTTCGAAACTTTTTGAAATGCTAGTTTCAGTCAAAAAATTGTAGTATATTGTACATATTTTATACTAGTTTCGGTCGAAACATCAAATTAAATCGAGGAGTATTCTAAATGCTATGAAACTTTCCAGATCCTTTCTATATAAAACGAGAGAAGGTTATGATGGAAGTCCATGCCAAAAATAATATCAAAATTAGATTCTGTGAAACTTTTTGAAATACTAGTTTCGTTAAAAAATTATAGTATAATATACACAACTTTATACCAGTTTCGGTCATAAAATATAATTAAATCGAGGATTAATCGAAATGCTACAAAACTTTTAAGATCCTTTTTATATGTTTGAGGGAAGGTTATGATAAAAGTCCATGCAAAAAATTATCTTAAAATTAGATTCTAGGAAACCTTTTGAAATACTAGTTTAGGTCAAATAATCGTAGTATATTACATACAACTTTATACTAGTATCGGTCGAAAAATCAAATTAAATTGAGGATTGTTCGAAATGCTACGATACTTTTCAGATCCTTTCTATATGTTTTGAAGGAATGTTAAGAGGGAAGACCATTCAAAAAATTATCTTAAAATTAGACTATATGAAACTTTTTGAAATGCTAGTATCAGTCAAAAAATCGTAGTATATTATACACAATTTTATACTAGTTTCGATCAAAAAATCAAATTAAATTTAAGATTGTTCGAAATGCTACGATAGTTTTCAGATCCTTTCTATATGTTATGAGGGAAGTCCATGCAAAAATATAGCCTAAAATTAGATTTTACGAAACTTTTTGAAATGCTAGTTTCAGTCAAAAAATCGTAGTATATTATAACAATTTTATACTAGTTTCGGCCGAAACATCAAATTAAATCGAGGAGTATTCTAAATGCTACGAAACTTTCCAGATCCTTTCTATATGTAACGAGAGAAGGTTATGATGGAAGTCCATGCCAAAAATAATATCAAAATTAGATTCTGTGAAACTTTTTGAAATACTAGTTTCGTTAAAAAATTATAGTATAATATACACAACTTTATACCAGTTTCGGTCATAAAATATAATTAAATCGAGGATTAATCGAAATGCTACAAAACTTTTAAGATCCTTTTTATATGTTTGAGGGAAGGTTATGATAAAAGTCCATACAAAAAATTATCTTAAAATTAGATTCTAGGAAACCTTTTGATATACTAGTTTAGGTCAAATAATCGTAGTATATTACATACAACTTTATACTAGTCTCGGTCGAAAAATCAAATTAAATTGAGGATTGTTCGAAATGCTACGATACTTTTCAGATCCTTTCTATATGTTTTGAAGGAATGTTAAGAGGGAAGCCTATTCAAAAAATTATCTCAAAATTAGACTATATGAATCTTTTTGAAATGCTAGTATCAGTCAAAAAATCGTAGTATATTATACACAATTTTATACTAGTTTCGATCAAAAAATCAAATTAAATTTAAGATTGTTCGAAATGCTACGATACTTTTCAGATCCTTTCTATATGTTATGAGGGAATGTTAAGAGGGAAGTCCATATAAAAATATAGCCTAAAATTAGATTTTACGAAACTTTTTGAAATGCTAGTTTCAGTCAAAAAACCGTAGTATATTATACACAATTTTATACTAGTTTCGGCCGAAACATCAAATTAAATCGAGGAGTATTCTAAATGCTACGAAACATTCCAGATCCTTTCTATATGTAATGAGAGAAGGTTATGATGGAAGTCCATGCCAAAAATAATATCAAAATTAGATTCTGTGAAACTTTTTGAAATACTAGTTTCGTTAAAAAATTATAGTATAATATACACAATTTTATACCAGTTTCGGTCATAAAATATAATTAAATTGAGGATTAATCGAAATGCTACAAAACTTTTAAGATCCTTTCTATATGTTTGAGGGAAGGTTATCATGGAAGTCCAAGCATAAAAATATCTTATAATTAGATTCCACGAAAGTTTTTGAAATACTAGTTTAGGTCAAAAAATCGTAGTATATTACATACAACTTTATACTAGTCTCGGTCGAAAAATCAAATTAAATTGAGGATTGTTCGAAATGCTACGATACTTTTTAGATCCTTTCTATATGTTTTGAAGGAATGTTAAGAGGGAAGCCCATTCAAAAAATTATCTCAAAATTAGATTCTATGAAATTTTTGGAAATGCTAGTTTCAGTCAAAAAATTGTAGTATATTATACACAATTTTATACTAGTTTCGATCAAAAAATCAAATTAAATTTAGGATTGTTTGCAATGCTACGATATTTTTCAGATCCTTTCTATATGTTATGAGGGAATGTTAAGAGGGAAGTCCATGCAAAAATATAGGTCAAAATTAGATTTTACGAAACTTTTTGAAATGCTAGTTTCAGTCAAAAAATCGTAGTATATTATACACAATTTTATACTAGTTTCTGTCGAAACATCAAATTAAATCGAGGAGTATTCTAAATGCTACGAAACATTCCAGATCCTTTCTATATGTAACGAGAGAAGGTTATAATGGAAGTCCATGCCAAAAATAATATCAAAATTAGATTCTGTGAAACTTTTTGAAATACTAGTTTCGTTAAAAAATTATAGTATAATAAACACAATTTTATACCAGTTTCGGTCATAAAATATAATTAAATCGAGGAATAATCGAAATGCTACAAAACTTTTAAGATCCTTTCTATACGTTTGAGGGAAGGTTATCATGGAAGTCCATGCATAAAATTATCTTATAATTAGATTCCACGAAACTTTTTGAAATACTAGTTTAGGTCAAAAAATCGTAGTATATTACATACAACTTTATACTAGTCTCGGTCGAAAAATCAAATTAAATTGAGGATTGTTCGAAATGCTACGAGACTTTTCAGATCCTTTCTATATGTTTTGAAGGAATGTTAAGAGGGAAGCCCATTCAAAAAATTATCTCAAAATTAGACTATATGAAAGTTTTTGAAATTCTAGTATCAGTCAAAAAATCGTAGTATATTATATACAATTTTATACTAGTTTCGATCAAAAAATCAAATTAAATTTAAGATTGTTCGAAATGCTACGATACTTTTCAGATCCTTTCTATATGTTATGAGGGAATGTTAAGAGGGAAGTCCATGTAAAAATATAGCCTAAAATTAGATTTTACGAAACTTTTTGAAATGCTAGTTTCAGTCAAAAAATCGTAGTATATTATACACAATTTTATACTAGTTTCGGCCGAAACATCAAATTAAATCGAGGAGTATTCTAAATGCTACGAAACTTTCCAGATCTTTTCTATATGTAATGAGAGAAGGTTATGATGGAAGTCCATGCCAAAAATAATATCAAAATTAGATTCTGTGAAACTTTTTGAAATACTAGTTTCGTTAAAAAATTATAGTATAATATACATAATTTTATACCAGTTTCAGTCATAAAATATAATTAAATTGAGGATTAATCGAAATGCTACAAAACTTTTAAGATCCTTTCTATATGTTTGAGGGAAGGTTATCATGGAAGTCCAAGCATAAAAATATCTTATAATTAGATTCCACGAAACTTTTTGAAATACTAGTTTAGGTCAAAAAATCGTAGTATATTACATACAACTTTATACTAGTCTCGGTCGAAAAATCAAATTAAATTGAGGATTGTTCGAAATGCTACGATACTTTTCAGATCCTTTCTATATGTTTTGAAGGAATGTTAAGAGGGAAGCCCATTCAAAAAATTATCTCAAAATTAGATTCTATGAAATTTTTGGAAATGCTAGTTTCAGTCAAAAAATTGTAGTATATTATAAACAATTTTATACTAGTTTCGATCAAAAAATCAAATTAAATTTAGGATTGTTTGCAATGCTACGATATTTTTCAGATCCTTTCTATATGTTATGAGGGAATGTTAAGAGGGAAGTCCATGCAAAAATATAGGTCAAAATTAGATTTTACGAAACTTTTTGAAATGCTAGTTTCAGTCAAAAAATCGTAGTATATTATACACAATTTTATACTAGTTTCTGTCGAAACATCAAATTAAATCGAGGAGTATTCTAAATGCTACGAAACTTTCCAGATCCTTTCTATATGTAACGAGAGAAGGTTATAATGGAAGTCCATGCCAAAAATAATATCAAAATTAGATTCTGTGAAACTTTTTGAAATACTAGTTTCGTTAAAAAATTATAGTATAATATACATAATTTTATACCAGTTTCAGTCATAAAATATAATTAAATTGAGGATTAATCGAAATGCTACAAAACTTTTAAGATCCTTTCTATATGTTTGAGGGAAGGTTATCATGGAAGTCCAAGCATAAAAATATCTTATAATTAGATTCCACGAAACTTTTTGAAATACTAGTTTAGGTCAAAAAATCGTAGTATATTACATACAACTTTATACTAGTCTCGGTCGAAAAATCAAATTAAATTGAGGATTGTTCGAAATGCTACGATACTTTTCAGATCCTTTCTATATGTTTTGAAGGAATGTTAAGAGGGAAGCCCATTCAAAAAATTATCTCAAAATTAGATTCTATGAAATTTTTGGAAATGCTAGTTTCAGTCAAAAAATTGTAGTATATTATAAACAATTTTATACTAGTTTCGATCAAAAAATCAAATTAAATTTAGGATTGTTTGCAATGCTACGATATTTTTCAGATCCTTTCTATATGTTATGAGGGAATGTTAAGAGGGAAGTCCATGCAAAAATATAGGTCAAAATTAGATTTTACGAAACTTTTTGAAATGCTAGTTTCAGTAAAAAATCGTAGTATATTATACACAATTTTATACTAGTTTCTGTCGAAACATCAAATTAAATCGAGGAGTATTCTAAATGCTACGAAACTTTCCAGATCCTTTCTATATGTAACGAGAGAAGGTTATAATGGAAGTCCATGCCAAAAATAATATCAAAATTAGATTCTGTGAAACTTTTTGAAATACTAGTTTCGTTAAAAAATTATAGTATAATAAACACAATTTTATACCAGTTTCGGTCATAAAATATAATTAAATCGAGGAATAATCGAAATGCTACAAAACTTTTAAGATCCTTTCTATATGTTTGAGGGAAGGTTATCATGGAAGTCCATGCATAAAATTATCTTATAATTAGATTCCAGGAAACTTTTTGAAATACTAGTTTAGGTCAAAAAATCGTAGTATATTACATACAACTTTATACTAGTCTCGGTCGAAAAATCAAATTAAATTGAGGATTGTTCGAAATGCTACGAGACTTTTCAGATCCTTTCTATAAGTTTTGTGGGAATGTTAAGAGGGAAGCCCATTCAAAAAATTATCTCAAAATTAGACTCTGAAATTTTTTGAAATGCTAGTTTCAGTCAAAAAATCGTAGTATATTATACACAATTTTATACTAGTTTCGATCAAAAAATCAAATTAAATTTATAATTGTTCGAAATGCTACGCTACTTTTCAGATCCTTTCTATATGTTATGAGGGAATGTTAAGAGGGAAGTCCATGCAAAAATATAGGTCAAAATTAGATTTTACGAAACTTTTTGAAATGCTAGTTTCAGTCAAAAAATCGTAGTATATTATACATAATTTTATACTAGTTTCTGTCGAAACATCAAATTAAATCGAGGAGTATTCTAAATGCTACGAAACTTTCCAGATCCTTTCTATATGTAACGAGAGAAGGTTATAATGGAAGTCCATGCCAAAAATAATATCAAAATTAGATTCTGTGAAACTTTTTGAAATACTAGTTTCGTTAAAAAATTATAGTATAATAAACACAATTTTATACCAGTTTCGGTCATAAAATATAATTAAATCGAGGAATAATCGAAATGCTACAAAACTTTTAAGATCCTTTCTATATGTTTGAGGGAAGGTTATCATGGAAGTCCAAGCATAAAATTATCTTATAATTAGATTCCACGAAACTTTTTGAAATACTAGTTTAGGTCAAAAAATCGTAGTATATTAAATACAACTTTATACTAGTCTCGGTCAAAAAATCAAATTAAATTGAGGATTGTTCGAAATGCTACGAGACTTTTCAGATCCTCTCTATAAGTTTTGAGGGAATGTTAAGAGGGAAGCCCATTCAAAAAATTATCTCAAAATTAGACTCTATGAAACTTTTTGAAATGCTAGTATCAGTCAAAAAATCGTAGTATATTATACACAATTTTATACTAGTTTCGATCAAAAAATCAAATGCAATTTAGGATTGTTCGCAATGCTACGATACTTTTCAGATCCTTTCTATATGTTATGAGGGAATGTTAAGAGGGAAGTCCATGCAAAAATATAGGTCAAAATTAGATTTTACGAAACTTTTTGAAATGCTAGTTTCAGTCAAAAAATCGTAGTATATTATACACAATTTTATACTAGTTTCGGTCGAAAAATCAAATTAAATCGAGGAGTGTTCAAAATGCTACGAAACTTTTCAGATCCTTTCTATATGTAACGAGAGAAGGTTATGATGGAAGTCCATGCCAAAAATAATATCAAAATTAGATTCTGTGAAACTTTTTGAAATACTAGTTTCGTTAAATAATTATAGTATATTATACACAATTTTATACCAGTTTCGGTCATAAAATATAATTAAATCGAGGAATAATCGAAATGCTACAAAACTTTTAAGATCCTTTCTATATGTTTGAGGGAAGGTTATCATGGAAGTCCATGCATAAAATTATCTTAAAACTAGATTTCGCGAAACTTTTTGAAATACTAGTTTAGGTCAAAAAATCGTAATATATTACATACAACTTTATACTAGTCTCGGTCGAAAAATCAAATTAAATTGAGGATTGTTCGAAATGCTAGGAGACTTTTCAGAACCTTTCTATAAGTTTTGAGGGAATGTTAAGAGGGAAGCCCATTCAAAAAATATCTCAAAATTAGACTCTATGAAATTTTTTGAAATGCTAGTTTCAGTCAATAAATCGTTGTATATTATACACAATTTTATACTAGTTTCGATCAAAAAATCAAATTAAATTTAGGATTGTTCGAAATGCTACGATACTTTTCATATCCTTTCTATATGTTATGAGGGAATGTTAAGAGGGAAGTCCATGCAAAAATATAGGTCAAAATTAGATTTTACGAAACTTTTTTAAATGCTAGTTTCAGTCAAAAAATCGTAGTATATTATACACAATTTTATACTAGTTTCGGTCGAAAAATCAAATTAAATCGAGGAGTGTTCAAAATGCTACGAAACATTCCAGATTCTTTCTATATGTAACGAGAGACGGTTATAATGGAAGTCCATGCCAAAAATAATATCAAAATTAGATTCTGCGAAACTTTTTTGAAATACTAGTTTCGTTAAAAAATTATACTATATTATACACAATTTTATACCAGTTTCGGTCAAAAAATATAATTAAATCGAGGATTAATCGAAATGCTACAAAACTTTCGAGATCCTTTTTATATGTTTGAGTGAAGGTTATGATGGAAGTCCATGCAAAAAATTATCTTAAAATTAGATTCTACGAAACCTTTTGAAATACTAGTTTAGGTCAAACAATCGTAGTATATTACATTCAACTTTATACTAGTCTCGGTCAAAAAATCAAATTAAATTGGGGATTGTTCGAAATGCTACGATACTTTTCAGATCCTTTCTACATGTTTTGAAGGAATGTTAAGAGGGAAGCCCATTCAAAAAATTATCTCAAAATTAGACTCTATGAAACTTTTTGAAATGCTAGTATCAGTCAAAAAATCGTAGTATATTATACACAATTTTATACTAGTTTCGATCAAAAAATCAAATTAAATTTAGGATTGTTCGAAAGGCTACGATACTTTTCCGATCCTTTCTATAAGTTTTGTGGGAATGTTAAGAGGGAAGCCCATTCAAAAAATTATCTCAAAATTAGACTATATGAAATTTTTTGAAATGCTAGTTTCAGTCAAAAAATCGTAGTATATTATACACAATTTTATACTAGTTTCGATCAAAAAATCAAATTAAATTTAGGATTGTTCGAAAGGCTACGATACTTTTCAGATCCTTTCTATATGTTATGAGGGAATGTTAAGAGGGAAGTCCATGCAAAAATATAGCTTAAAATTAGATTTTACGAAACTTTTTGAAATGCTAGTTTCAGTCAAAAAATCGTAGTATATTATACGCAATTTTATACTAGTTTCGGTCGAAAAATCAAATTAAATCGAGGAGTATTCTAAATGCTACGAAACTTTCCAGATCCTTTCTATATGTAACGAGAGAAGGTTATGATGGAAGTCCATGCCAAAAATAATATCAAAATTAGATTCTGTGAAACTTTTTGAAATACTAGTTTCGTTAAAAAATTATAGTATAATATACACAATTTTATACCAGTTTCGGTTATAAAATATAATTAAATCGAGGATTAATCAAAATGCTACAAAACTTTTAAGATCCTTTTTATATGTTTGAGGGAAGGTTATGATGGAAGTCCATGCAAAAAATTATCTTAAAATTAGATTCTACGAAACCTTTTGAAATACTAGTTTAGGTCAAAAAATCGTAGTATATTAAATACAACTTTATACTAGTCTCGGTCAAAAAATCAAATTAAATTGAGGATTGTTCGAAATGCTACGAGACTTTTCAGATCCACTCTATAAGTTTTAAGTGAATTTTAAGAGGGAAGCCCATTCAAAAAATTATCACAAAATTAGACTCTATGAAACTTTTTGAAATGCTAGTATCAGTCAAAAAATCGTAGTATATTATACACAATTTTATACTAGTTTCAATCAAAAAATCAAATTAAATTTAGGATTGTTCGCAATGCTACGATACTTTTCAGATCCTTTCTATATGTTATGAGGGAATGTTAAGAGGGAAGTCCATGCAAAAATATAGGTCAAAATTAGATTTTACGAAACTTTTTGAAACGCTAGTTTCTGTCAAAAAATCGTAGTATATTATACTCAATTTTATTCTAGTTTCGGTCGAAAAATCAAATTAAATCGAGGAGTGTTCAAAATGCTACGAAACTTTTCAGATCCTTTCTTTATGTAACGAGAGAAGGTTATGATGGAAGTTCATGCCAAAAATAATATCAAAATTAGATTCTGTGAAACTTTTTGAAATACTAGTTTCGTTAAATAATTATAGTATATTATACACAATTTTATACCAGTTTCAGTCAAAAAATATAATTAAATCGAGGATTAATCGAAATGCTACAAAAATTTTAAGATCCTTTCTATATGTTTGAGGGAAGGTTATCATGGAAGTCCATGCATAAAATTATCTTAAAATTAGATTCCACGAAACTTTTTGAAATACTAGTTTAGGTCAAAAAATTGTAGTATTATACACAATTTTATACTAGTTTCGGTCGAAAAATCAAATTAAATCGAGGAGTGTTCAAAATGCTATGAAACTTTCCAGATCCTTTCTATATGTAACGAGAGAAGGTTATAATGGAAATCCATGCCAAAAATAATATCAAAATTAGATTCTGTGAAACTTTTTGAAATAATAGTTTCGTTAAAAAATTATAGTATATTATACACAATTTTATACCAGTTTCGGTCAAAAAATATAATTAAATCGAGGAATAATCGAAATGCTACAAGACTTTTAAGATCCTTTCTATATGTTTGAGGGAAGGTTATGATGGAAGTCCATGCAAAAAATTATCTTAAAATTAGATTCCCCGAAACTTTTTGAAATACAAGTTTAGGTCAAACAATCGAAGTATATTGTATACAAATTCATAATAGTCTCGGTCGAAAAATCAAATTAAATTGAGGATTGTTCAAAATGCTACGATACTTTTCAGATCCTTTCTATAAGTTTTGTGGGAATGTTAAGAGGGAAGCCCATTCAAAAAATTATCTCAAAATTAGACTATATGAAATTTTTTGAAATGCTAGTATCAGTCAAAAAATCGTAGTATATTATACACAATTTTATACTAGTTTCGATCAAAAAATCAAATTAAATTTAGGATTGTTCGAAATGCTACGATACTTCTCACATCCTTTTTATATGTTATGAGGGAATGTTAAGAGGGAAGTCCATGCAAAAATATAGGTCAAAATTAGATTTTACGAAACTTTTTGAAACGCTAGTTTCAGTCAAAAAATCGTAGTATATTATACACAATTTTATTCTAGTTTCGGTCGAAAAATCAAATTAAATCGAGGAGTGTTCAAAATGCTACGAAACTTTTCAGATCCTTTCTTTATGTAACGAGAGAAGGTTATGATGGAAGTTCATGCCAAAAATAATATCAAAATTAGATTCTGTGAAACTTTTTGAAATACTAGTTTCGTTAAATAATTATAGTATATTATACACAATTTTATACCAGTTTCAGTCAAAAAATATAATTAAATCGAGGATTAATCGAAATGCTACAAAACTTTTTAGATCCTTTCTATATGTTTGAGGGAAGGTTATCATGGAAGTCCATGCATACAATTATCTTAAAATTAGATTCCACGAAACTTTTTGAAATACTAGTTTAGGTCAAAAAATTGTAGTATTATACACAATTTTATACTAGTTTCGGTCGAAAAATCAAATTAAATTGAGGAGTGTTCAAAATGCTACGAAACTTTCCAAATCCTTTCTATATGTAACGAGAGAAGGTTATGGTGGAAATCCATGCCAAAAATAATATCAAAATTAGATTCTGTGAAACTTTTTGAAATACAAGTTTCGTTAAATAATTATAGTATATTATACACAATTTTATACCAGTTTCGGTCAAAAAATATAATTAAATCGAGGATTAATCGAAATGCTACAAAACTTTTTAGATCCTTTCTATATGTTTGAGGGAAGGTTATGATGGAAGTCCATGCAAAAAATATCTTAAAATTAGATTCCACGAAACTTTTTGAAAAACTAGTTTAGGTCAAAAAATCGTAGTATATTATATACAAATTTATACTAGTCTCGGTCGAAAAATCAAATTAAATTGAGGATTGTTCGAAATGCTACGATACTTTTCAGATCCTTTCTATAAGTTTTGAGGGAATGTTAAGAGGGAAGCCCATTCAAAAAATTATCTCAAAATTAGACTCTATGAAACTTTGTGAAATGCTAGTATCAGTCAAAAAATCGTTGTATATTATACACAATTTTATACTAGTTTCGATCAAAAAATCAAATTAAATTTAGGATTGTTCGAAATGCTACGATACTTTTTAGATCCTTTCTATATGTTATGAGGGAATGTTAAGAGGGATGTCCATGCAAAAATATAGGTCAAAATTAGATTTTACGAAACTTATTTAAATGCTAGTTTCAGTCAAAAAATCGTAGTATATTATACACAATTTTATACTAGTTTCGGTCGAAAAATCAAATTAAATCGAGGAGTATTCAAAATGCTATGATACTTTCCAGATCCTTTCTATATGTAACGAGAGAAGGTTATAATGGAAATCCATGCCAAAAATAATATCAAAATTAGATTCTGTGAAACTTTTTGAAATAATAGTTTCGTTAAAAAATTATAGTATATTATACACAATTTTATACCAGTTTCAGTCAAAAAATATAATTAAATCGAGGAATAATCGAAATGCTACAAGACTTTTAAGATCCTTTCTATATGTTTGAGGGAAGGTTATGATGGAAGTCCATGCAAAAAATTATCTTAAAATTAGATTCCCCGAAACTTTTTGAAATACAAGTTTAGGTCAAACAATCGAAGTATATTGTATACAAATTCATAATAGTCTCAGTCGAAAAATCAAATTAAATTGAGGATTGTTCAAAATGCTACGATACTTTTCAGATCCTTTCTATAAGTTTTGTGGGAATGTTAAGAGGGAAGCCCATTCAAAAAATTATCTCAAAATTAGACTATATGAAATTTTTTGAAATGCTAGTATCAGTCAAAAAATCGTAGTATATTATACACAATTTTATACTAGTTTCGATCAAAAAATCAAATTAAATTTAGGATTGTTCGAAATGCTACGATACTTCTCACATCCTTTTTATATGTTATGAGGGAATGTTAAGAGGGAAGTCCATGCAAAAATATAGGTCAAAATTAGATTTTACGAAACTTTTTGAAACGCTAGTTTCAGTCAAAAAATCGTAGTATATTATACACAATTTTATTCTAGTTTCGGTCGAAAAATCAAATTAAATCGAGGAGTGTTCAAAATGCTACGAAACTTTTCAGATCCTTTCTTTATGTAACGAGAGAAGGTTATGATGGAAGTTCATGCCAAAAATAATATCAAAATTAGATTCTGTGAAACTTTTTGAAATACTAGTTTCGTTAAATAATTATAGTATATTATACACAATTTTATACCAGTTTCAGTCAAAAAATATAATTAAATCGAGGATTAATCGAAATGCTACAAAACTTTTAAGATCCTTTCTATATGTTTGAGGGAAGGTTATCATGGAAGTCCATGCATACAATTATCTTAAAATTAGATTCCACGAAACTTTTTGAAATACTAGTTTAGGTCAAAAAATTGTAGTATTATACACAATTTTATACTAGTTTCGGTCGAAAAATCAAATTAAATTGAGGAGTGTTCAAAATGCTACGAAACTTTCCAGATCCTTTCTATATGTAACGAGAGAAGGTTATGGTGGAAATCCATGCCAAAAATAATATCAAAATTAGATTCTGTGAAACTTTTTGAAATACAAGTTTCGTTAAATAATTATAGTATATTATACACAATTTTATACCAGTTTCGGTCAAAAAATATAATTAAATCGAGGATTAATCGAAATGCTACAAAACTTTTTAGATCCTTTCTATATGTTTGAGGGAAGGTTATGATGGAAGTCCATGCAAAAAATATCTTAAAATTAGATTCCACGAAACTTTTTGAAAAACTAGTTTAGGTCAAAAAATCGTAGTATATTATATACAAATTTATACTAGTCTCGGTCGAAAAATCAAATTAAATTGAGGATTGTTCGAAATGCTACGATACTTTTCAGATCCTTTCTATAAGTTTTGAGGGAATGTTAAGAGGGAAGCCCATTCAAAAAATTATCTCAAAATTAGACTCTATGAAACTTTGTGAAATGCTAGTATCAGTCAAAAAATCGTTGTATATTATACACAATTTTATACTAGTTTCGATCAAAAAATCAAATTAAATTTAGGATTGTTCGAAATGCTACGATACTTTTTAGATCCTTTCTATATGTTATGAGGGAATGTTAAGAGGGATGTCCATGCAAAAATATAGGTCAAAATTAGATTTTACGAAACTTATTTAAATGCTAGTTTCAGTCAAAAAATCGTAGTATATTATACACAATTTTATACTAGTTTCGGTCGAAAAATCAAATTAAATCGAGGAGTGTTCAAAATGCTATGATACTTTCCAGATCCTTTCTATATGTAACGAGAGAAGGTTATAATGGAAATCCATGCCAAAAATAATATCAAAATTAGATTCTGTGAAACTTTTTGAAATAATAGTTTCGTTAAAAACTTATAGTATATTATACACAATTTTATACCAGTTTCAGTCAAAAAATATAATTAAATCGAGGAATAATCGAAATGCTACAAGACTTTTAAGATCCTTTCTATATGTTTGAGGGAAGGTTATGATGGAAGTCCATGCAAAAAATTATCTTAAAATTAGATTCCCCGAAACTTTTTGAAATACAAGTTTAGGTCAAACAATCGAAGTATATTGTATACAAATTCATAATAGTCTCAGTCGAAAAATCAAATTAAATTGAGGATTGTTCAAAATGCTACGATACTTTTCAGATCCTTTCTATAAGTTTTGTGGGAATGTTAAGAGGGAAGCCCATTCAAAAAATTATCTCAAAATTAGACTATATGAAATTTTTTGAAATGCTAGTATCAGTCAAAAAATCGTAGTATATTATACACAATTTTATACTAGTTTCGATCAAAAAATCAAATTAAATTTAGGATTGTTCGAAATGCTACGATACTTCTCACATCCTTTTTATATGTTATGAGGGAATGTTAAGAGGGAAGTCCATGCAAAAATATAGGTCAAAATTAGATTTTACGAAACTTTTTGAAACGCTAGTTTCAGTCAAAAAATCGTAGTATATTATACACAATTTTATTCTAGTTTCGGTCGAAAAATCAAATTAAATCGAGGAGTGTTCAAAATGCTACGAAACTTTTCAGATCCTTTCTTTATGTAACGAGAGAAGGTTATGATGGAAGTTCATGCCAAAAATAATATCAAAATTAGATTCTGTGAAACTTTTTGAAATACTAGTTTCGTTAAATAATTATAGTATATTATACACAATTTTATACCAGTTTCAGTCAAAAAATATAATTAAATCGAGGATTAATCGAAATGCTACAAAACTTTTAAGATCCTTTCTATATGTTTGAGGGAAGGTTATCATGGAAGTCCATGCATAAAATTATCTTAAAATTAGATTCCACGAAACTTTTTGAAATACTAGTTTAGGTCAAAAAATTGTAGTATTATACACAATTTTATACTAGTTTCGGTCGAAAAATCAAATTAAATTGAGGAGTGTTCAAAATGCTACGAAACTTTCCAGATCCTTTCTATATGTAACGAGAGAAGGTTATGGTGGAAATCCATGCCAAAAATAATATCAAAATTAGATTCTGTGAAACTTTTTGAAATACTAGTTTCGTTAAATAATTATAGTATATTATACACAATTTTATACCAGTTTCTGTCAAAAAATATAATTAAATCGAGGATTAATCGAAATGCTACAAAACTTTTTAGATCCTTTCTATATGTTTGAGGGAAGGTTATGATGGAAGTCCATGCAAAAAAATATCTTAAAATTAGATTCCACGAAACTTTTTGAAAAACTAGTTTAGGTCAAAAAATCGTAGTATATTATATACAAATTTATACTAGTCTCGGTCGAAAAATCAAATTAAATTGAGGATTGTTCGAAATGCTACGATACTTTTCAGATCCTTTCTATAAGTTTTGAGGGAATGTTAAGAGGGAAGCCCATTCAAAAAATTATCTCAAAATTAGACTCTATGAAACTTTGTGAAATGCTAGTATCAGTCAAAAAATCGTTGTATATTATACACAATTTTATACTAGTTTCGATCAAAAAATCAAATTAAATTTAGGATTGTTCGAAATGCTACGATACTTTTTAGATCCTTTCTATATGTTATGAGGGAATGTTAAGAGGGATGTCCATGCAAAAATATAGGTCAAAATTAGATTTTACGAAACTTATTTAAATGCTAGTTTCAGTCAAAAAATCGTAGTATATTATACACAATTTTATACTAGTTTCGGTCGAAAAATCAAATTAAATCGAGGAGTGTTCAAAATGCTATGATACTTTCCAGATCCTTTCTATATGTAACGAGAGAAGGTTATAATGGAAATCCATGCCAAAAATAATATCAAAATTAGATTCTGTGAAACTTTTTGAAATAATAGTTTCGTTAAAAACTTATAGTATATTATACACAATTTTATACCAGTTTCAGTCAAAAAATATAATTAAATCGAGGAATAATCGAAATGCTACAAGACTTTTAAGATCCTTTCTATATGTTTGAGGGAAGGTTATGATGGAAGTCCATGCAAAAAATTATCTTAAAATTAGATTCCCCGAAACTTTTTGAAATACAAGTTTAGGTCAAACGATCGAAGTATATTGTATACAAATTCATAATAGTCTCAGTCGAAAAATCAAATTAAATTGAGGATTGTTCAAAATGCTACGATACTTTTCAGATCCTTTCTATAAGTTTTGTGGGAATGTTAAGAGGGAAGCCCATTCAAAAAATTATCTCAAAATTAGACTATATGAAATTTTTTGAAATGCTAGTATCAGTCAAAAAATCGTAGTATATTATACACAATTTTATACTAGTTTCGATCAAAAAATCAAATTAAATTTAGGATTGTTCGAAATGCTACGATACTTTTTAGATCCTTTCTATATGTTATGAGGGAATGTTAAGAGGGATGTCCATGCAAAAATATAGGTCAAAATTAGATTTTACGAAACTTATTTAAATGCTAGTTTCAGTCAAAAAATCGTAGTATATTATACACAATTTTATACTAGTTTCGGTCGAAAAATCAAATTAAATCGAGGAGTGTTCAAAATGCTATGATACTTTCCAGATCCTTTCTATATGTAACGAGAGAAGGTTATAATGGAAATCCATGCCAAAAATAATATCAAAATTAGATTCTGTGAAACTTTTTGAAATAATAGTTTCGTTAAAAACTTATAGTATATTATACACAATTTTATACCAGTTTCAGTCAAAAAATATTATTAAATCGAGGAATAATCGAAATGCTACAAGACTTTTAAGATCCTTTCTATATGTTTGAGGGAAGGTTATGATGGAAGTCCATGCAAAAAATTATCTTAAAATTAGATTCCCCGAAACTTTTTGAAATACAAGTTTAGGTCAAACAATCGAAGTATATTGTATACAAATTCATAATAGTCTCAGTCGAAAAATCAAATTAAATTGAGGATTGTTCAAAATGCTACGATACTTTTCAGATCCTTTCTATAAGTTTTGTGGGAATGTTAAGAGGGAAGCCCATTCAAAAAATTATCTCAAAATTAGACTATATGAAATTTTTTGAAATGCTAGTATCAGTCAAAAAATCGTAGTATATTATACACAATTTTATACTAGTTTCGATCAAAAAATCAAATTAAATTTAGGATTGTTCGAAATGCTACGATACTTCTCACATCCTTTTTATATGTTATGAGGGAATGTTAAGAGGGAAGTCCATGCAAAAATATAGGTCAAAATTAGATTTTACGAAACTTTTTGAAACGCTAGTTTCAGTCAAAAAATCGTAGTATATTATACACAATTTTATTCTAGTTTCGGTCGAAAAATCAAATTAAATCGAGGAGTGTTCAAAATGCTACGAAACTTTTCAGATCCTTTCTTTATGTAACGAGAGAAGGTTATGATGGAAGTTCATGCCAAAAATAATATCAAAATTAGATTCTGTGAAACTTTTTGAAATACTAGTTTCGTTAAATAATTATAGTATATTATACACAATTTTATACCAGTTTCAGTCAAAAAATATAATTAAATCGAGGATTAATCGAAATGCTACAAAACTTTTAAGATCCTTTCTATATGTTTGAGGGAAGGTTATCATGGAAGTCCATGCATAAAATTATCTTAAAATTAGATTCCACGAAACTTTTTGAAATACTAGTTTAGGTCAAAAAATTGTAGTATTATACACAATTTTATACTAGTTTCGGTCGAAAAATCAAATTAAATTGAGGAGTGTTCAAAATGCTACGAAACTTTCCAGATCCTTTCTATATGTAACGAGAGAAGGTTATGGTGGAAATCCATGCCAAAAATAATATCAAAATTAGATTCTGTGAAACTTTTTGAAATACTAGTTTCGTTAAATAATTATAGTATATTATACACAATTTTATACCAGTTTCTGTCAAAAAATATAATTAAATCGAGGATTAATCGAAATGCTACAAAACTTTTTAGATCCTTTCTATATGTTTGAGGGAAGGTTATGATGGAAGTCCATGCAAAAAAATATCTTAAAATTAGATTCCACGAAACTTTTTGAAAAACTAGTTTAGGTCAAAAAATCGTAGTATATTATATACAAATTTATACTAGTCTCGGTCGAAAAATCAAATTAAATTGAGGATTGTTCGAAATGCTACGATACTTTTCAGATCCTTTCTATAAGTTTTGAGGGAATGTTAAGAGGGAAGCCCATTCAAAAAATTATCTCAAAATTAGACTCTATGAAACTTTGTGAAATGCTAGTATCAGTCAAAAAATCGTTGTATATTATACACAATTTTATACTAGTTTCGATCAAAAAATCAAATTAAATTTAGGATTGTTCGAAATGCTACGATACTTTTTAGATCCTTTCTATATGTTATGAGGGAATGTTAAGAGGGATGTCCATGCAAAAATATAGGTCAAAATTAGATTTTACGAAACTTATTTAAATGCTAGTTTCAGTCAAAAAATCGTAGTATATTATACACAATTTTATACTAGTTTCGGTCGAAAAATCAAATTAAATCGAGGAGTGTTCAAAATGCTATGATACTTTCCAGATCCTTTCTATATGTAACGAGAGAAGGTTATAATGGAAATCCATGCCAAAAATAATATCAAAATTAGATTCTGTGAAACTTTTTGAAATAATAGTTTCGTTAAAAACTTATAGTATATTATACACAATTTTATACCAGTTTCAGTGAAAAAATATAATTAAATCGAGGAATAATCGAAATGCTACAAGACTTTTAAGATCCTTTCTATATGTTTGAGGGAAGGTTATGATGGAAGTCCATGCAAAAAATTATCTTAAAATTAGATTCCCCGAAACTTTTTGAAATACAAGTTTAGGTCAAACGATCGAAGTATATTGTATACAAATTCATAATAGTCTCAGTCGAAAAATCAAATTAAATTGAGGATTGTTCAAAATGCTACGATACTTTTCAGATCCTTTCTATAAGTTTTGTGGGAATGTTAAGAGGGAAGCCCATTCAAAAAATTATCTCAAAATTAGACTATATGAAATTTTTTGAAATGCTAGTATCAGTCAAAAAATCGTAGTATATTATACACAATTTTATACTAGTTTCGATCAAAAAATCAAATTAAATTTAGGATTGTTCGAAATGCTACGATACTTCTCACATCCTTTTTATATGTTATGAGGGAATGTTAAGAGGGAAGTCCATGCAAAAATATAGGTCAAAATTAGATTTTACGAAACTTTTTGAAACGCTAGTTTCAGTCAAAAAATCGTAGTATATTATACACAATTTTATTCTAGTTTCGGTCGAAAAATCAAATTAAATCGAGGAGTGTTCAAAATGCTACGAAACTTTTCAGATCCTTTCTTTATGTAACGAGAGAAGGTTATGATGGAAGTTCATGCCAAAAATAATATCAAAATTAGATTCTGTGAATCTTTTTGAAATACTAGTTTCGTTAAATAATTATAGTATATTATACACAATTTTATACCAGTTTCAGTCAAAAAATATAATTAAATCGAGGATTAATCGAAATGCTACAAAACTTTTAAGATCCTTTCTATATGTTTGAGGGAAGGTTATCATGGAAGTCCATGCATAAAATTATCTTAAAATTAGATTCCACGAAACTTTTTGAAATACTAGTTTAGGTCAAAAAATTGTAGTATTATACACAATTTTATGCTAGTTTCGGTCGAAAAATCAAATTAAATCGAGGAGTGTTCAAAATGCTACGAAACTTTCCAGATCCTTTCTATATGTAACGAGAGAAGGTTATGGTGGAAATCCATGCCAAAAATAATATCAAAATTAGATTCTGTGAAACTTTTTGAAATACTAGTTTCGTTAAATAATTATAGTATATTATACACAATTTTATACCAGTTTCGGTCAAAAAATATAATTAAATCGAGGATTAATCGAAATGCTACAAAACTTTTAAGATCCTTTCTATATGTTTGAGGGAAGGTTATGATGGAAGTCCATGCAAAAAATTAACTTAAAATTAGATTCCACGAAACTTTTTGAAAAACTAGTTTAGGTCAAAAAATCGTAGTATATTATATACAAATTTATACTAGTCTCGGTCGAAAAATCAAATTAAATTGAGGATTGTTCGAAATGCTACGATACTTTTCAGATCCTTTCTATAAGTTTTGAGGGAATGTTAAGAGGGAAGCCCATTCAAAAAATTATCTCAAAATTAGACTCTATGAAACTTTTTGAAATGCTAGTATCAGTCAAAAAATCGTTGTATATTATACACAATTTTATACTAGTTTCGATGAAAAAATTAAATTAAATTTAGGATTGTTCGAAATAATAGGATACTTTTTAGATCCTTTCTATATGTTATGAGGGAATGTTAAGAGGGAAGTCCATGCAAAAATATAGTTCAAAATTAGATTTTACGAAACTTATTTAAATGCTAGTTTCAGTCAAAAAATCGTAGTATATTATACACAATTTTATACTAGTTTCGGTCGAAAAATACAATTAAATCGAGGAGTGTTCAAAATGCTATGAAACTTTCCAGATCCTTTCTATATGTAACGAGAGAAGGTTATAATGGAAATCCATGCCAAAAATAATATCAAAATTAGATTTTGTGAAACTTTTTGAAATAATAGTTTCGTTAAAAAATTATAGTATATTATACACAATTTTATACCAGTTTCGGTCTAAAAATATAATTAAATCGAGGAATAATCGAAATGCTACAACACTTTTAAGATCCTTTCTATATGTTTGAGAGAAGGTTATGATGGAAGTCCATGCAAAAAATTATCTTAAAATTAGATTCCCCCAAACTTTTTGAAATACAAGTTTAGGTCAAAAAATCGAAGTATATTGTATACAAATTCATAATAGTCTCGGTCGAAAAATCAAATTAAATTGAGGATTGTTCAAAATGCTACGATACTTTTCAGATCCTTTCTATAAGTTTTGAGGGAATGTTAAGAGGGAAGCCCATTCAAAAATTATCTCAAAATTAGACACTATGAAACTTTTTGAAATGCTAGTATCAGTCAAAAAATCGTAGTATATTATACACAATTTTATACTAGTTTCGATCAAAAAATCAAATTAAATTTAGGATTGTTCGAAATGCTACGATACTTCTCACATCCTTTTTATATGTTATGAGGGAATGTTAAGAGGGAAGTCCATGCAAAAATATAGGTCAAAATTAGATTTTACGAAACTTTTTGAAACGCTAGTTTCAGTCAAAAAATCGTAGTATATTATACACAATTTTATTCTAGTTTCGGTCGAAAAATCAAATTAAATCGAGGAGTGTTCAAAATGCTACGAAACTTTTCAGATCCTTTCTTTATGTAACGAGAGAAGGTTATGATGGAAGTTCATGCCAAAAATAATATCAAAATTAGATTCTGTGAAACTTTTTGAAATACTAGTTTCGTTAAATAATTATAGTATATTATACACAATTTTATACCAGTTTCAGTCAAAAAATATAATTAAATCGAGGATTAATCGAAATGCTACAAAACTTTTAAGATCCTTTCTATATGTTTGAGGGAAGGTTATCATGGAAGTCCATGCATAAAATTATCTTAAAATTAGATTCCACGAAACTTTTTGAAATACTAGTTTAGGTCAAAAAATTGTAGTATTATACACAATTTTATACTAGTTTCGGTCGAAAAATCAAATTAAATTGAGGAGTGTTCAAAATGCTACGAAACTTTCCAGATCCTTTCTATATGTAACGAGAGAAGGTTATGGTGGAAATCCATGCCAAAAATAATATCAAAATTAGATTCTGTGAAACTTTTTGAAATACTAGTTTCGTTAAATAATTATAGTATATTATACACAATTTTATACCAGTTTCTGTCAAAAAATATAATTAAATCGAGGATTAATCGAAATGCTACAAAACTTTTTAGATCCTTTCTATATGTTTGAGGGAAGGTTATGATGGAAGTCCATGCAAAAAAATATCTTAAAATTAGATTCCACGAAACTTTTTGAAAAACTAGTTTAGGTCAAAAAATCGTAGTATATTATATACAAATTTATACTAGTCTCGGTCGAAAAATCAAATTAAATTGAGGATTGTTCGAAATGCTACGATACTTTTCAGATCCTTTCTATAAGTTTTGAGGGAATGTTAAGAGGGAAGCCCATTCAAAAAATTATCTCAAAATTAGACTCTATGAAACTTTGTGAAATGCTAGTATCAGTCAAAAAATCGTTGTATATTATACACAATTTTATACTAGTTTCGATCAAAAAATCAAATTAAATTTAGGATTGTTCGAAATGCTACGATACTTTTTAGATCCTTTCTATATGTTATGAGGGAATGTTAAGAGGGATGTCCATGCAAAAATATAGGTCAAAATTAGATTTTACGAAACTTATTTAAATGCTAGTTTCAGTCAAAAAATCGTAGTATATTATACACAATTTTATACTAGTTTCGGTCGAAAAATCAAATTAAATCGAGGAGTGTTCAAAATGCTATGATACTTTCCAGATCCTTTCTATATGTAACGAGAGAAGGTTATAATGGAAATCCATGCCAAAAATAATATCAAAATTAGATTCTGTGAAACTTTTTGAAATAATAGTTTCGTTAAAAACTTATAGTATATTATACACAATTTTATACCAGTTTCAGTCAAAAAATATAATTAAATCGAGGAATAATCGAAATGCTACAAGACTTTTAAGATCCTTTCTATATGTTTGAGGGAAGGTTATGATGGAAGTCCATGCAAAAAATTATCTTAAAATTAGATTCCCCGAAACTTTTTGAAATACAAGTTTAGGTCAAACGATCGAAGTATATTGTATACAAATTCATAATAGTCTCAGTCGAAAAATCAAATTAAATTGAGGATTGTTCAAAATGCTACGATACTTTTCAGATCCTTTCTATAAGTTTTGTGGGAATGTTAAGAGGGAAGCCCATTCAAAAAATTATCTCAAAATTAGACTATATGAAATTTTTTGAAATGCTAGTATCAGTCAAAAAATCGTAGTATATTATACACAATTTTATACTAGTTTCGATCAAAAAATCAAATTAAATTTAGGATTGTTCGAAATGCTACGATACTTCTCACATCCTTTTTATATGTTATGAGGGAATGTTAAGAGGGAAGTCCATGCAAAAATATAGGTCAAAATTAGATTTTACGAAACTTTTTGAAACGCTAGTTTCAGTCAAAAAATCGTAGTATATTATACACAATTTTATTCTAGTTTCGGTCGAAAAATCAAATTAAATCGAGGAGTGTTCAAAATGCTACGAAACTTTTCAGATCCTTTCTTTATGTAACGAGAGAAGGTTATGATGGAAGTTCATGCCAAAAATAATATCAAAATTAGATTCTGTGAATCTTTTTGAAATACTAGTTTCGTTAAATAATTATAGTATATTATACACAATTTTATACCAGTTTCAGTCAAAAAATATAATTAAATCGAGGATTAATCGAAATGCTACAAAACTTTTAAGATCCTTTCTATATGTTTGAGGGAAGGTTATCATGGAAGTCCATGCATAAAATTATCTTAAAATTAGATTCCACGAAACTTTTTGAAATACTAGTTTAGGTCAAAAAATTGTAGTATTATACACAATTTTATGCTAGTTTCGGTCGAAAAATCAAATTAAATCGAGGAGTGTTCAAAATGCTATGAAACTTTCCAGATCCTTTCTATATGTAACGAGAGAAGGTTATGGTGGAAATCCATGCCAAAAATAATATCAAAATTAGATTCTGTGAAACTTTTTGAAATACTAGTTTCGTTAAATAATTATAGTATATTATACACAATTTTATACCAGTTTCGGTCAAAAAATATAATTAAATCGAGGATTAATCGAAATGCTACAAAACTTTTAAGATCCTTTCTATATGTTTGAGGGAAGGTTATGATGGAAGTCCATGCAAAAAATTAACTTAAAATTAGATTCCACGAAACTTTTTGAAAAACTAGTTTAGGTCAAAAAATCGTAGTATATTATATACAAATTTATACTAGTCTCGGTCGAAAAATCAAATTAAATTGAGGATTGTTCGAAATGCTACGATACTTTTCAGATCCTTTCTATAAGTTTTGAGGGAATGTTAAGAGGGAAGCCCATTCAAAAAATTATCTCAAAATTAGACTCTATGAAACTTTTTGAAATGCTAGTATCAGTCAAAAAATCGTTGTATATTATACACAATTTTATACTAGTTTCGATGAAAAAATTAAATTAAATTTAGGATTGTTCGAAATAATAGGATACTTTTTAGATCCTTTCTATATGTTATGAGGGAATGTTAAGAGGGAAGTCCATGCAAAAATATAGTTCAAAATTAGATTTTACGAAACTTATTTAAATGCTAGTTTCAGTCAAAAAATCGTAGTATATTATACACAATTTTATACTAGTTTCGGTCGAAAAATACAATTAAATCGAGGAGTGTTCAAAATGCTATGAAACTTTCCAGATCCTTTCTATATGTAACGAGAGAAGGTTATAATGGAAATCCATGCCAAAAATAATATCAAAATTAGATTTTGTGAAACTTTTTGAAATAATAGTTTCGTTAAAAAATTATAGTATATTATACACAATTTTATACCAGTTTCGGTCTAAAAATATAATTAAATCGAGGAATAATCGAAATGCTACAACACTTTTAAGATCCTTTCTATATGTTTGAGAGAAGGTTATGATGGAAGTCCATGCAAAAAATTATCTTAAAATTAGATTCCCCCAAACTTTTTGAAATACAAGTTTAGGTCAAAAAATCGAAGTATATTGTATACAAATTCATAATAGTCTCGGTCGAAAAATCAAATTAAATTGAGGATTGTTCAAAATGCTACGATACTTTTCAGATCCTTTCTATAAGTTTTGAGGGAATGTTAAGAGGGAAGCCCATTCAAAAATTATCTCAAAATTAGACACTATGAAACTTTTTGAAATGCTAGTATCAGTCAAAAAATCGTAGTATATTATACACAATTTTATACTAGTTTCGATCAAACAATTAAATTAAATTTAGGATTGTTCGAAATGCTACGATACTTCTCAGATCCTTTCTATATGTTATGAGGGAATGTTAAGAGGGAAGTCCATGCAAAAATATAGGTCAAAATTAGATTTTACGAAACATTTTGAAATGCTAGTTTCAGTCAAAAAATCGTAGTATATTATACACAATTTTATTCTAGTTTCGGTCGAAAAATCAAATTAAATCGAGGAGTGTTCAAAATGCTACGAAACTTTTCAGATCCTTTCTATATGTAACGAGAGAAGGTTATGATGGAAGTTCATGCCAAAAATAATATCAAAATTAGATTCTGTGAAACTTTTTGAAATACTAGTTTCGTTAAATAATTATAGTATATAATACACAATTTTATACCAGTTTCGGTTAAAAAATATAATTAAATCGAGGATTAATCGAAATTCTACAAAACTTTTAAGATCCTTTCTATATGTTTGAGGGAAGGTTATCATGGAAGTCCATGCATAAAATTATCTTAAAATTAGATTCCACGAAACTTTTTGAAATACTAGTTTAGGTCAAAAAATTGTAGTATTATACACAATTTTATACTAGTTTCGGTCGAAAAATCAAATTAAATCGAGGAGTGTTCAAAATGCTACGAAACTTTCCAGATCCTTTCTATATGTAACGAGAGAAGGTTATGATGGAAGTCCATGCCAAAAATAATATCAAAATTAGATTCTGTGAAACTTTTTGAAATACTAGTTTCGTTAAAAAATTATAGTATAATAAACACAATTTTATACCAGTTTCGGTCATAAAATATAATTAAATCGAGGAATAATCGAAATGCTACAAAACTTTTAAGATCCTTTGTATATGTTTATGGGAAGGTTATCATGGAAGTCCATGCATAAAATTATCTTATAATTAGATTCCACGAAACTTTTTGAAATACTAGTTTAGGTCAAAAAATCGTAGTATATTACATACAACTTTATACTAGTCTCGGTCGAAAAATCAAATTAAATTGAGGATTGTTCGAAATGCTACGATACTTTTCAGATCCTTTCTATAAGTTTTGAGGGAATGTTAAGAGGTAAGCCCATTCAAAAAATTATCTCAAAATTAGACTCTATGAAACTTTTTGAAATGCTAGTATCAGTCAAAAAATCGTTGTATATTATACACAATTTTATACTAGTTTCGATCAAAAAATCAAATTAAATTTAGGATTGTTCGAAATGCTACGATACTTTTTAGATCCTTTCTATATGTTATGAGGGAATGTTAAGAGGGATGTCCATGCAAAAATATAGGTCAAAATTAGATTTTACGAAACTTATTTAAATGCTAGTTTCAGTCAAAAAATCGTAGTATATTATACACAATTTTATACTAGTTTCGGTAGAAAAATCAAATTAAATCGAGGAGTGTTCAAAATGCTATGAAACTTTCCAGATCCTTTCTATATGTAACGAGAGAAGGTTATAATGGAAATCCATGCCAAAAATAATATCAAAATTAGATTCTGTGAAACTTTTTGAAATAATAGTTTCGTTAAAAAATTATAGTATATTATACACAATTTTATACCAGTTTCAGTCAAAAAATATAATTAAATCGAGGAATAATCGAAATGCTACAAGACTTTTAAGATCCTTTATATATGTTTGAGGGAAGGTTATGATGGAAGTCCATGCAAAAAATTATCTTAAAATTAGATTCCCCGAAACTTTTTGAAATACTAGTTTAGGTCAAACAATCGAAGTATATTGTATACAAATTCATAATAGTCTCGGTCGAAAAATCAAATTAAATTGAGGATTGTTCGAAATGCTACGATACTTTTCAGATCCTTTCTGTAAGTTTTGAGGGAATGTTAAGAGGGAAGCCCATTCAAAAAATTATCTCAAAATTAGACATTATGAAACTTTTTGAAATGCTAGTATCAGTCAAAAAATCGTAGTATATTATACACAATTTTATACTAGTTTCGATCAAAAAATTAAATTAAATTTAGGATTGTTCGAAATGCTACGATACTTCTCAGATCCTTTCTATATGTTATGAGGGAATGTTAAGAGGGAAGTCCATGCAAAAATATAGGTCAAAATTAGATTTTACGAAACATTTTGAAATGCTAGTTTCAGTCAAAAAATCGTAGTATATTATACACAATTTTATTCTAGTTTCGGTCGAAAAATCAAATTAAATCGAGGAGTGTTCAAAATGCTACGAAACTTTTCAGATCCTTTCTATATGTAACGAGAGAAGGTTATGATGGAAGTTCATGCCAAAAATAATATCAAAATTAGATTCTGTGAAACTTTTTGAAATACTAGTTTCGTTAAATAATTATAGTATATAATACACAATTTTATACCAGTTTCAGTCAAAAAATATAATTAAATCGAGGATTAATCGAAATGCTACAAAACTTTTAAGATCCTTTCTATATGTTTGAGGGAAGGTTATCATGGAAGTCCATGCATAAAATTATCTTAAAATTAGATTCCACGAAACTTTTTGAAATACTAGTTTAGGTCAAAAAATTGTAGTATTATACACAATTTTATACTAGTTTCGGTCGAAAAATCAAATTAAATCGAGGAGTGTTCAAAATGCTACGAAACTTTCCAGATCCTTTCTATATGTAACGAGAGAAGGTTATGGTGGAAATCCATGCCAAAAATAATATCAAAATTAGATTCTGTGAAACTTTTTGAAATACTAGTTTCGTTAAATAATTATAGTATATTATACACAATTTTATACCAGTTTCGGTCAAAAAATATAATTAAATCGAGGATTAATCGAAATGCTACAAAACTTTTAAGATCCTTTCTATATGTTTGAGGAAAGGTTATGATGGAAGTCCATGCAAAAAATTAACTTAAAATTAGATTCCACGAAACTTTTTGAAAAACTAGTTTAGGTCAAAAAATCGTAGTATATTATATACAAATTTATACTAGTCTCGGTCGAAAAATCAAATTAAATTGAGGATTGTTCGAAATGCTACGATACTTTTCAGATCCTTTCTATAAGTTTTGAGGGAGTGTTAAGAGGGAAGCCCATTCAAAAAATTATCTCAAAATTAGACTCTATGAAACTTTTTGAAATGCTAGTATCAGTCAAAAAATCGTTGTATATTATACACAATTTTATACTAGTTTCGATGAAAAAATTAAATTAAATTTAGGATTGTTCGAAATAATACGATACTTTTTAGATCCTTTCTATATGTTATGAGGTAATGTTAAGAGGGAATTCCATGCAAAAATATAGTTCAGAATTAGATTTTACGAAACTTATTTAAATGCTAGTTTCAGTCAAAAAATCGTAGTATATTATACACAATTTTATACTAGTTTCGGTCGAAAAATACAATTAAATCGAGGAGTGTTCAAAATGCTATGAAACTTTCCAGATCCTTTCTATATGTAACGAGAGAAGGTTATAATGGAAATCCATGCCAAAAATAATATCAAAATTAGATTCTGTGAAACTTTTTGAAATAATAGTTTCGTTAAAAAATTATAGTATATTATACACAATTTTATACCAGTTTCGGTCAAAAAATATAATTAAATCGAGGAATAATCGAAATGCTACAACACTTTTAAGATCCTTTCTATATGTTTGAGGGAAGGTTATGATGGAAGTCCATGCAAAAAATTATCTTAAAATTAGATTCCCCCAAACTTTTTGAAATACAAGTTTAGGTCAAAAAATCGAAGTATATTGTATACAAATTCATTATAGTCTCGGTCGAAAAATCAAATTAAATTGAGGATTGTTCAAAATGCTACGATACTTTTCAGATCCTTTCTATAAGTTTTGAGGGAATGTTAAGAGGGAAGCCCATTCAAAGAATTATCTCAAAATTAGACACTATGAAACTTTTTGAAATGCTAGTATCAGTCAAAAAATTGTAGTATATTATACACAATTTTATACTAGTTTCGATCAAAAAATTAAATTAAATTTAGGATTGTTCGAAATGCTACGATACTTCTCAGATCCTTTCTATATGTTATGAGGGAATGTTAAGAGGGAAGTCCATGCAAAAATATAGTTCAGAATTAGATTTTACGAAACTTATTTAAATGCTAGTTTCAGTCAAAAAATCGTAGTATATTATACACAATTTTATACTAGTTTCGGTCGAAAAATACAATTAAATCGAGGAGTGTTCAAAATGCTATGAAACTTTCCAGATCCTTTCTATATGTAACGAGAGAAGGTTATAATGGAAATCCATGCCAAAAATAATATCAAAATTAGATTCTGTGAAACTTTTTGAAATAATAGTTTCGTTAAAAAATTATAGTATATTATACACAATTTTATACCAGTTTCGGTCAAAAAATATAATTAAATCGAGGAATAATCGAAATGCTACAACACTTTTAAGATCCTTTCTATATGTTTGAGGGAAGGTTATGATGGAAGTCCATGCAAAAAATTATCTTAAAATTAGATTCCCCCAAACTTTTTGAAATACAAGTTTAGGTCAAAAAATCGAAGTATATTGTATACAAATTCATTATAGTCTCGGTCGAAAAATCAAATTAAATTGAGGATTGTTCAAAATGCTACGATACTTTTCAGATCCTTTCTATAAGTTTTGAGGGAATGTTAAGAGGGAAGCCCATTCAAAGAATTATCTCAAAATTAGACACTATGAAACTTTTTGAAATGCTAGTATCAGTCAAAAAATTGTAGTATATTATACACAATTTTATACTAGTTTCGATCAAAAAATTAAATTAAATTTAGGATTGTTCGAAATGCTACGATACTTCTCAGATCCTTTCTATATGTTATGAGGGAATGTTAAGAGGGAAGTCCATGCAAAAATATAGGTCAAAATTAGATTTTACGAAACATTTTGAAATGCTAGTTTCAGTCAAAAAATCGTAGTATATTATACACAATTTTATTCTAGTTTCGGTCGAAAAATCAAATTAAATCGAGGAGTGTTCAAAATGCTACGAAACTTTTCAGATCCTTTCTATATGTAACGAGAGAAGGTTATGATGGAAGTTCATGCCAAAAATAATATCAAAATTAGATTCTGTGAAACTTTTTGAAATACTAGTTTCGTTAAATAATTATAGTATATAATACACAATTTTATACCAGTTTCGGTTAAAAAATATAATTAAATCGAGGATTAATCGAAATGCTACAAAACTTTTAAGATCCTTTCTATATGTTTGAGGGAAGGTTATCATGGAAGTCCATGCATAAAATTATCTTAAAATTAGATTCCACGAAACTTTTTGAAATACTAGTTTAGGTCAAAAAATTGTAGTATTATACACAATTTTATACTAGTTTCGGTCGAAAAATCAAATTAAATCGAGGAGTGTTCAAAATGCTACGAAACTTTCCAGATCCTTTCTATATGTAACGAGAGAAGGTTATGGTGGAAATCCATGCCAAAAATAATATCAAAATTAGATTCTGTGAAACTTTTTGAAATACTAGTTTCGTTAAATAATTATAGTATATTATACACAATTTTATACCAGTTTCGGTCAAAAAATATAGTTAAATCGAGGATTAATCGAAATGCTACAAAACTTTTAAGATCCTTTCTATATGTTTGAGGGAAGGTTATGATGGAAGTCCATGCAAAAAATTATCTTAAAATTAGATTCCACGAAACTTTTTGAAAAACTAGTTTAGGTCAAAAAATCGTAGTATATTATATACAAATTTATACTAGTCTCGGTCGAAAAATCAAATTAAATTGAGGATTGTTCGAAATGCTACGATACTTTTCAGATCCTTTCTATAAGTTTTGAGGGAATGTTAAGAGGTAAGCCCATTCAAAAAATTATCTCAAAATTAGACTCTATGAAACTTTAAGAAATGCTAGTATCAGTCAAAAAATCGTTGTATATTATACACAATTTTATACTAGTTTCGATCAAAAAATCAAATTAAATTTAGGATTGTTCGAAATGCTACGATACTTTTTAGATCCTTTCTATATGTTATGAGGGAATGTTAAGAGGGAATTCCATGCAAAAATATAGTTCAAAATTAGATTTTACGAAACTTATTTAAATGCTAGTTTCAGTCAAAAAATCGTAGTATATTATACACAATTTTATACTAGTTTCGGTCGAAAAATCAAATTAAATCGAGGAGTGTTCAAAATGCTATGAAACTTTCCAGATCCTTTCTATATGTAACGAGAGAAGGTTATAATGGAAATCCATGCCAAAAATAATATCAAAATAAGATTCTGTGAAACTTTTTGAAATAATAGTTTCGTTAAAAAATTAAAGTATATTATACACAATTTTATACCAGTTTCGGTCAAAAAATATAATTAAATCGAGGAATAATCGAAATGCTACAAGACTTTTAAGATCCTTTCTATATGTTTGAGGGAAGGTTATGATGGAAGTCCATGCAAAAAATTATCTTAAAATTAGATTCCCCGAAACTTTTTGAAATACAAGTTTAGGTCAAACAATCGAAGTATATTGTATACAAATTCATAATAGTCTCGGTCGAAAAATCAAATTAAATTGAGGATTGTTCAAAATGCTACGATACTTTTCAGATCCTTTCTATAAGTTTTGAGGGAATGTTAAGAGGGAAGCCCATTCAAAGAATTATCTCAAAATTAGACACTATGAAACTTTTTGAAAGGCTAGTATCAGTCAAAAAATCGTAGTATATTATACACAATTTTATACTAGTTTCGATCAAAAAATAAAATTAAATTTAGGATTGTTCGAAATGCTACGATACTTCTCAGATCCTTTCTATATGTTATGAAGGAATGTAAAGAGGGAAGTCCATGCAAAAATATAGGTCAAAATTAGATTTTACGAAACATTTTGAAATGCTAGTTTCAGTCAAAAATCGTAGTATATTATACACAATTTTATTCTAGTTTCGGTCGAAAAATCAAATTAAATCGAGGAGTGTTCAAAATGCTACGAAACTTTTCAGATCCTTTCTATATGTAACGAGAGAAGGTTATGATGGAAGTTCATGCCAAAAATAATATCAAAATTAGATTCTGTGAAACTTTTTGAAATACTAGTTTCGTTAAATAATTATAGTATATAATACACAATTTTATACCAGTTTCGGTTAAAAAATATAATTAAATCGAGGATTAATCGAAATGCTACAAAACTTTTAAGATCCTTTCTATATGTTTGAGGGAAGGTTATCATGGAAGTCCATGCATAAAATTATCTTAAAATTAGATTCCACGAAACTTTTTGAAATACTAGTTTAGGTCAAAAAATTGTAGTATTATACACAATTTTATACTAGTTTCGGTCGAAAAATCAAATTAAATCGAGGAGTGTTCAAAATGCTACGAAACTTTCCAGATCCTTTCTATATGTAACGAGAGAAGGTTATGGTGGAAATCCATGCCAAAAATAATATCAAAATTAGATTCTGTGAAACTTTTTGAAATACTAGTTTCGTTAAATAATTATAGTATATTATACACAATTTTATACCAGTTTCGGTCAAAACATATAGTTAAATCGAGGATTAATCGAAATGCTACAAAACTTTTAAGATCCTTTCTATATGTTTGAGGGAAGGTTATGATGGAAGTCCATGCAAAAAATTATCTTAAAATTAGATTCCACGAAACTTTTTGAAAAACTAGTTTAGGTCAAAAAATCGTAGTATATTATATACAAATTTATACTAGTCTCGGTCGAAAAATCAAATTAAATTGAGGATTGTTCGAAATGCTACGATACTTTTCAGATCTTTTCTATAAGTTTTGAGGGAATGTTAAGAGGTAAGCCCATTCAAAAAATTATCTCAAAATTAGACTCTATGAAACTTTAAGAAATGCTAGTATCAGTCAAAAAATCGTTGTATATTATACACAATTTTATACTAGTTTCGATCAAAAAATTAAATTAAATTTAGGATTGTTAGAAATGCTACGATACTTCTCAGATCCTTTCTATTTGTTATGAGGGAATGTTAAGAGGGAAGTCCATGCAAAAATATAGGTCAAAATTAGATTTTACGAAACATTTTGAAATGCTAGTTTCAGTCAAAAAATCGTAGTATATTATACACAATTTTATTCTAGTTTCGGTCGAAAAATCAAATTAAATCGAGGAGTGTTCAAAATGCTACGAAACTTTTCAGATCCTTTCTATATGTAACGAGAGAAGGTTATGATGGAAGTTCATGCCAAAAATAATATCAAAATTAGATTCTGTGAAACTTTTCGAAATACTAGTTTCGTTAAATAATTATAGTATATAATACACAATTTTATACCAGTTTCGGTCAAAAAAATAATTAAATCGAGGATTAATCGAAATGCTACAAGACTTTTAAGATCCTTTCTATATGTTTGAGGGAAGGTTATCATGGAAGTCCATGCATAAAATTATCTTAAAATTAGATTCCACGAAACATTTTGAAATACTACTTTAGGTCAAAAAATTGTAGTATTATACACAATTTTATACTAGTTTCGGTCGAAAAATCAAATTAAATCGAGGAGTGTTCAAAATGCTACGAAACTTTCCAGATCCTTTCTATATGTAACGAGAGAAGGTTATGGTGGAAATCCATGCCAAAAATAATATCAAAATTAGATTTTGTGAAACTTTTTGAAATACTAGTTTTGTTAAATAATTATAGTATATTATACACAATTTTATACCAGTTTCGGTCAAAAAATATAATTAAATCGAGGATTAATCGAAATGCTACAAAACTTTTAAGATCCTTTCTATATGTTTGAGGGAAGGTTATGATGGAAGTCCATGCAAAAAATTAACTTAAAATTAGATTCCACGAAACTTTTTGAAAAACTAGTTTAGGTCAAAAAATCGTAGTATATTATATACAAATTTATACTAGTCTCGGTCGAAAAATCAAATTAAATTGAGGATTGTTCGAAATGCTACGATACTTTTCAGATCCTTTCTATAAGTTTTGAGGGAATGTTAAGAGGGAAGCCCATTCAAAAAATTATCTCAAAATTAGACTCTATGAAACTTTTTGAAATGCTAGTATCAGTCAAAAAATCGTTGTATATTATACCCAATTTTATACTAGTTTCGATCAAAAAATCAAATTAAATTTAGGATTGTTCGAAATTCTACGATACTTTTTAGATCCTTTCTATATGTTATGAGGGAATGTTAAGAGGGAATTCCATGCAAAAATAGTTAAAAATTACATTTTACGAAATTTATTTAAATGCTAGTTTCAGTCAAAAAATCGTAGTATATTATACACAATTTTATACTAGTTTCGGTCGAAAAATCAAATTAAATCGAGGAGTGTTCAAAATGCTATGAAACTTTCCAGATCCTTTCTATATGTAACGAGAGAAGGTTATAACGGAAATCCATGCCAAAAATAATATCAAAATTAGATTCTGTGAAACTTTTTGAAATAATAGTTTCGTTAAAAAATTATAGTATATTATACACAATTTTATACCAGTTTCGGTCAAAAAATATAATTAAATCGAGGAATAATCGAAATGCTACAACACTTTTAAGATCCTTTCTATATGTTTGAGGGAAGGTTATGATGGAACTCCATGCAAACAATTATCTTAAAATTAGATTCCCCGAAACTTTTTGAAATACAAGTTTAGGTCAAAAAATTGAAGTATATTGTATACAAATTCATAATAGTCTCGGTCGAAAAATCAAATTAAATTGAGGATTGTTCGAAATGCTACGATACTTTTCAGATCCTTTCTATAAGTTTTGAGGGAATGTTAAGAGGGAAGCCCATTCAAAGAATTATCTCAAAATTAAACACTATGAAACTTTTTGAAATGCTAGTATCAGTCAAAAAATCGTAGTATATCATACACAATTTTAAACTAGTTGCGATCAAAAAATAAAATTAAATTTAGGATTGTTCGAAATGCTACGATACTTCTCAGATCCTTTCTATTTGTTATGAGGGAATGTTAAGAGGGAAGTCCATGCAAAAATATAGGTCAAAATTAGATTTTACGAAACGTTTTGTAATGCTAGTTTCAGTCAAAAAATCGTAGTATATTATACACAATTTTATTCTAGTTTCGGTCGAAAAATCAAATTAAATCGAGGAGTGTTCAAAATGCTACGAAACTTTTCAGATCCTTTCTATATGTAACGAGAGAAGGTTATGATGGAAGTTCATGCCAAAAATAATATCAAAATTAGATTCTGTGAAACTTTTTGAAATACTAGTTTCGTTAAATAATTATAGTATATAATACACAATTTTATACCAGTTTCAGTCAAAAAATATAATTAAATCGAGGATTAATCAAAATGCTACAAAACTTTTAAGATCCTTTCTATATGTTTGAGGGAAGGTTATCATGGAAGTCCATGCATAAAATTATCTTAAAATTAGATTCCACGAAACTTTTTGAAATACTAGTTTAGGTCAAAAAATTGTAGTATTATACACAATTTTATACTAGTTTCGGTCGAAAAATCAAATTAAATCGAGGAGTGTTCAAAATGCTACGAAACTTTCCAGATCCTTTCTATATGTAACGAGAGAAGGTTATGGTGGAAATCCATGTCAAAAATAATATCAAAATTAGATTCTGTGAAACTTTTTGAAATACTAGTTTCGTTAAATAATTATAGTATATTATACACAATTTTATACCAGTTTCGGTCAAAGAATATAATTAAATCGAGGATTAATCGAAATGCTACAAAACTTTTAAGATCCTTTCTATATGTATGAGGGAAGGTTATGATGGAAGTCCATGCAAAAAATTAACTTAAAATTAGATTCCACGAAACTTTTTGAAAAACTAGTTTAGGTCAAAAAATCGTAGTATATTATATACAAATTTATACTAGTCTCGGTCGAAAAATCAAATTAAATTGAGGATTGTTCGAAATGCTACGATACTTTTCAGATCCTTTCTATAAGTTTTGAGGGAATGTTAAGAGGGAAGCCCATTCAAAAAATTATCTCAAAATTAGACTCTATGAAACTTTTTGAAATGCTAGTATCAGTCAAAAAATCGTTGTATATTATACACAATTTTATACTAGTTTCGATCAAAAAATCAAATTAAATTTAGGATTGTTCGAAATTCTACGATACTTTTTAGATCCTTTCTATATGTTATGAGGGAATGTTAAGAGGGAATTCCATGCAAAAATAGTTAAAAATTACATTTTACGAAATTTATTTAAATGCTAGTTTCAGTCAAAAAATCGTAGTATATTATACACAATTTTATACTAGTTTCGGTCGAAAAATCAAATTAAATCGAGGAGTGTTCAAAATGCTATGAAACTTTCCAGATCCTTTCTATATGTAACGAGAGAAGGTTATAACGGAAATCCATGCCAAAAATAATATCAAAATTAGATTCTGTGAAACTTTTTGAAATAATAGTTTCGTTAAAAAATTATAGTATATTATACACAATTTTATACCAGTTTCGGTCAAAAAATATAATTAAATCGAGGAATAATCGAAATGCTACAACACTTTTAAGATCCTTTCTATATGTTTGAGGGAAGGTTATGATGGAAGTCCATGCAAACAATTATCTTAAAATTAGATTCCCCGAAACTTTTTGAAATACAAGTTTAGGTCAAAAAATCGAAGTATATTGTATACAAATTCATAATAGTCTCGGTCGAAAAATCAAATTAAATTGAGGATTGTTCGAAATGCTACGATACTTTTCAGATCCTTTCTATATGTTTTGAGGGAATGTTAAGAGGGAAGCCCATTCAAAGAATTATCTCAAAATTAAACACTATGAAACTTTTTGAAATGCTAGTATCAGTCAAAAAATCGTAGTATATCATACACAATTTTAAACTAGTTGCGATCAAAAAATTAAATTAAATTTAGGATTGTTCGAAATGCTACGATACTTCTCAGATCCTTTCTATTTGTTATGAGGGAATGTTAAGAGGGAAGTCCATGCAAAAATATAGGTCAAAATTAGATTTTACGAAACGTTTTGTAATGCTAGTTTCAGTCAAAAAATCGTAGTATATTATACACAATTTTATTCTAGTTTCGGTCGAAAAATCAAATTAAATCGAGGAGTGTTCAAAATGCTACGAAACTTTTCAGATCCTTTCTATATGTAACGAGAGAAGGTTATGATGGAAGTTCATGCCAAAAATAATATCAAAATTAGATTCTGTGAAACTTTTTGAAATACTAGTTTCGTTAAATAATTATAGTATATAATACACAATTTTATACCAGTTTCAGTCAAAAAATATAATTAAATCGAGGATTAATCAAAATGCTACAAAACATTTAAGATCCTTTCTATATGTTTGAGGGAAGGTTATCATGGAAGTCCATGCATAAAATTATCTTAAAATTAGATTCCACGAAACTTTTTGAAATACTAGTTTAGGTCAAAAAATTGTAGTATTATACACAATTTTATACTAGTTTCGGTCGAAAAATCAAATTAAATCGAGGAGTGTTCAAAATGCTACGAAACTTTCCAGATCCTTTCTATATGTAACGAGAGAAGGTTATGGTGGAAATCCATGTCAAAAATAATATCAAAATTTGATTCTGTGAAACTTTTTGAAATACTAGTTTCGTTAAATAATTATAGTATATTATACACAATTTTATACCAGTTTCGGTCAAAGAATATAATTAAATCGAGGATTAATCGAAATGCTACAAAACTTTTAAGATCCTTTCTATATGTTTGAGGGAAGGTTATGATGGAAGTCCATGCAAAAAATTAACTTAAAATTAGATTCCACGAAACTTTTTGAAAAACTAGTTTAGGTCAAAAAATCGTAGTATATTATATACAAATTTATACTAGTCTCGGTCGAAAAATCAAATTAAATTGAGGATTGTTCGAAATGCTACGATACTTTTCAGATCCTTTCTATAAGTTTTGAGGGAATGTTAAGAGGGAAGCCCATTCAAAAAATTATCTCAAAATTAGACTCTATGAAACTTTTTGAAATGCTAGTATCAGTCAAAAAATCGTTGTATATTATACACAATTTTATACTAGTTTCGATCAAAAAATCAAATTAAATTTAGGATTGTTCGAAATTCTACGATACTTTTTAGATCCTTTCTATATGTTATGAGGGAATGTTAAGAGGGAATTCCATGCAAAAATAGTTAAAAATTACATTTTACGAAATTTATTTAAATGCTAGTTTCAGTCAAAAAATCGTAGTATATTATACACAATTTTATACTAGTTTCGGTCGAAAAATCAAATTAAATCGAGGAGTGTTCAAAATGCTATGAAACTTTCCAGATCCTTTCTATATGTAACGAGAGAAGGTTATAACGGAAATCCATGCCAAAAATAATATCAAAATTAGATTGTGTGAAACTTTTTGAAATAATAGTTTCGTTAAAAAATTATAGTATATTATACACAATTTTATACCAGTTTCGGTCAAAAAATATAATTAAATCGAGGAATAATCGAAATGCTACAACACTTTTAAGATCCTTTCTATATGTTTGAGGGAAGGTTATGATGGAAGTCCATGCAAACAATTATCTTAAAATTAGATTCCCCGAAACTTTTTGAAATACAAGTTTAGGTCAAAAAATCGAAGTATATTGTATACAAATTCATAATAGTCTCGGTCGAAAAATCAAATTAAATTGAGGATTGTTCGAAATGCTACGATACTTTTCAGATCCTTTCTATATGTTTTGAGGGAATGTTAAGAGGGAAGCCCATTCAAAGAATTATCTCAAAATTAAACACTATGAAACTTTTTGAAATGCTAGTATCAGTCAAAAAATCGTAGTATATCATACACAATTTTAAACTAGTTGCGATCAAAAAATAAAATTAAATTTAGGATTGTTCGAAATGCTACGATACTTCTCAGATCCTTTCTATTTGTTATGAGGGAATGTTAAGAGGGAAGTCCATGCAAAAATATAGGTCAAAATTAGATTTTACGAAACGTTTTGTAATGCTAGTTTCAGTCAAAAAATCGTAGTATATTATACACAATTTTATTCTAGTTTCGGTCGAAAAATCAAATTAAATCGAGGAGTGTTCAAAATGCTACGAAACTTTTCAGATCCTTTCTATATGTAACGAGAGAAGGTTATGATGGAAGTTCATGCCAAAAATAATATCAAAATTAGATTCTGTGAAACTTTTTGAAATACTAGTTTCGTTAAATAATTATAGTATATAATACACAATTTTATACCAGTTTCAGTCAAAAAATATAATTAAATCGAGGATTAATCAAAATGCTACAAAACTTTTAAGATCCTTTCTATATGTTTGAGGGAAGGTTATCATGGAAGTCCATGCATAAAATTATCTTAAAATTAGATTCCACGAAACTTTTTGAAATACTAGTTTAGGTCAAAAAATTGTAGTATTATACACAATTTTATACTAGTTTCGGTCGAAAAATCAAATTAAATCGAGGAGTGTTCAAAATGCTACGAAACTTTCCAGATCCTTTCTATATGTAACGAGAGAAGGTTATGGTGGAAATCCATGTCAAAAATAATATCAAAATTTGATTCTGTGAAACTTTTTGAAATACTAGTTTCGTTAAATAATTATAGTATATTATACACAATTTTATACCAGTTTCGGTCAAAGAATATAATTAAATCGAGGATTAATCGAAATGCTACAAAACTTTTAAGATCCTTTCTATATGTTTGAGGGAAGGTTATGATGGAAGTCCATGCAAAAAATTAACTTAAAATTAGATTCCACGAAACTTTTTGAAAAACTAGTTTAGGTCAAAAAATCGTAGTATATTATATACAAATTTATACTAGTCTCGGTCGAAAAATCAAATTAAATTGAGGATTGTTCGAAATGCTACGATACTTTTCAGATCCTTTCTATAAGTTTTGAGGGAATGTTAAGAGGGAAGCCCATTCAAAAAATTATCTCAAAATTAGACTCTATGAAACTTTTTGAAATGCTAGTATCAGTCAAAAAATCGTTGTATATTATACACAATTTTATACTAGTTTCGATCAAAAAATCAAATTAAATTTAGGATTGTTCGAAATTCTACGATACTTTTTAGATCCTTTCTATATGTTATGAGGGAATGTTAAGAGGGAATTCCATGCAAAAATAGTTAAAAATTACATTTTACGAAATTTATTTAAATGCTAGTTTCAGTCAAAAAATCGTAGTATATTATACACAATTTTATACTAGTTTCGGTCGAAAAATCAAATTAAATCGAGGAGTGTTCAAAATGCTATGAAACTTTCCAGATCCTTTCTATATGTAACGAGAGAAGGTTATAACGGAAATCCATGCCAAAAATAATATCAAAATTAGATTCTGTGAAACTTTTTGAAATAATAGTTTCGTTAAAAAATTATAGTATATTATACACAATTTTATACCAGTTTCGGTCAAAAAATATAATTAAATCGAGGAATAATCGAAATGCTACAACACTTTTAAGATCCTTTCTATATGTTTGAGGGAAGGTTATGATGGAAGTCCATGCAAACAATTATCTTAAAATTAGATTCCCCGAAACTTTTTGAAATACAAGTTTAGGTCAAAAAATCGAAGTATATTGTATACAAATTCATAATAGTCTCGGTCGAAAAATCAAATTAAATTGAGGATTGTTCGAAATGCTACGATACTTTTCAGATCCTTTCTATATGTTTTGAGGGAATGTTAAGAGGGAAGCCCATTCAAAGAATTATCTCAAAATTAAACACTATGAAACTTTTTGAAATGCTAGTATCAGTCAAAAAATCGTAGTATATCATACACAATTTTAAACTAGTTGCGATCAAAAAATAAAATTAAATTTAGGATTGTTCGAAATGCTACGATACTTCTCAGATCCTTTCTATTTGTTATGAGGGAATGTTAAGAGGGAAGTCCATGCAAAAATATAGGTCAAAATTAGATTTTACGAAACGTTTTGTAATGCTAGTTTCAGTCAAAAAATCGTAGTATATTATACACAATTTTATTCTAGTTTCGGTCGAAAAATCAAATTAAATCGAGGAGTGTTCAAAATGCTACGAAACTTTTCAGATCCTTTCTATATGTAACGAGAGAAGGTTATGATGGAAGTTCATGCCAAAAATAATATCAAAATTAGATTCTGTGAAACTTTTTGAAATACTAGTTTCGTTAAATAATTATAGTATATAATACACAATTTTATACCAGTTTCAGTCAAAAAATATAATTAAATCGAGGATTAATCAAAATGCTACAAAACTTTTAAGATCCTTTCTATATGTTTGAGGGAAGGTTATCATGGAAGTCCATGCATAAAATTATCTTAAAATTAGATTCCACGAAACTTTTTGAAATACTAGTTTAGGTCAAAAAATTGTAGTATTATACACAATATTATACTAGTTTCGGTCGAAAAATCAAATTAAATCGAGGAGTGTTCAAAATGCTACGAAACTTTCCAGATCCTTTCTATATGTAACGAGAGAAGGTTATGGTGGAAATCCATGTCAAAAATAATATCAAAATTTGATTCTGTGAAACTTTTTGAAATACTAGTTTCGTTAAATAATTATAGTATATTATACACAATTTTATACCAGTTTCGGTCAAAGAATATAATTAAATCGAGGATTAATCGAAATGCTACAAAACTTTTAAGATCCTTTCTATATGTTTGAGGGAAGGTTATGATGGAAGTCCATGCAAAAAATTAACTTAAAATTAGATTCCACGAAACTTTTTGAAAAACTAGTTTAGGTCAAAAAATCGTAGTATATTATATACAAATTTATACTAGTCTCGGTCGAAAAATCAAATTAAATTGAGGATTGTTCGAAATGCTACGATACTTTTCAGATCCTTTCTATAAGTTTTGAGGGAATGTTAAGAGGGAAGCCCATTCAAAAAATTATCTCAAAATTAGACTCTATGAAACTTTTTGAAATGCTAGTATCAGTCAAAAAATCGTTGTATATTATACACAATTTTATACTAGTTTCGATCAAAAAATCAAATTAAATTTAGGATTGTTCGAAATTCTACGATACTTTTTAGATCCTTTCTATATGTTATGAGGGAATGTTAAGAGGGAATTCCATGCAAAAATAGTTAAAAATTACATTTTACGAAATTTATTTAAATGCTAGTTTCAGTCAAAAAATCGTAGTATATTATACACAATTTTATACTAGTTTCGGTCGAAAAATCAAATTAAATCGAGGAGTGTTCAAAATGCTATGAAACTTTCCAGATCCTTTCTATATGTAACGAGAGAAGGTTATAACGGAAATCCATGCCAAAAATAATATCAAAATTAGATTCTGTGAAACTTTTTGAAATAATAGTTTCGTTAAAAAATTATAGTATATTATACACAATTTTATACCAGTTTCGGTCAAAAAATATAATTAAATCGAGGAATAATCGAAATGCTACAACACTTTTAAGATCCTTTCTATATGTTTGAGGGAAGGTTATGATGGAAGTCCATGCAAACAATTATCTTAAAATTAGATTCCCCGAAACTTTTTGAAATACAAGTTTAGGTCAAAAAATCGAAGTATATTGTATACAAATTCATAATAGTCTCGGTCGAAAAATCAAATTAAATTGAGGATTGTTCGAAATGCTACGATACTTTTCAGATCCTTTCTATATGTTTTGAGGGAATGTTAAGAGGGAAGCCCATTCAAAGAATTATCTCAAAATTAAACACTATGAAACTTTTTGAAATGCTAGTATCAGTCAAAAAATCGTAGTATATCATACACAATTTTAAACTAGTTGCGATCAAAAAATAAAATTAAATTTAGGATTGTTCGAAATGCTACGATACTTCTCAGATCCTTTCTATTTGTTATGAGGGAATGTTAAGAGGGAAGTCCATGCAAAAATATAGGTCAAAATTAGATTTTACGAAACGTTTTGTAATGCTAGTTTCAGTCAAAAAATCGTAGTATATTATACACAATTTTATTCTAGTTTCGGTCGAAAAATCAAATTAAATCGAGGAGTGTTCAAAATGCTACGAAACTTTTCAGATCCTTTCTATATGTAACGAGAGAAGGTTATGATGGAAGTTCATGCCAAAAATAATATCAAAATTAGATTCTGTGAAACTTTTTGAAATACTAGTTTCGTTAAATAATTATAGTATATAATACACAATTTTATACCAGTTTCAGTCAAAAAATATAATTAAATCGAGGATTAATCAAAATGCTACAAAACTTTTAAGATCCTTTCTATATGTTTGAGGGAAGGTTATCATGGAAGTCCATGCATAAAATTATCTTAAAATTAGATTCCACGAAACTTTTTGAAATACTAGTTTAGGTCAAAAAATTGTAGTATTATACACAATTTTATACTAGTTTCGGTCGAAAAATCAAATTAAATCGAGGAGTGTTCAAAATGCTACGAAACTTTCCAGATCCTTTCTATATGTAACGAGAGAAGGTTATGGTGGAAATCCATGTCAAAAATAATATCAAAATTTGATTCTGTGAAACTTTTTGAAATACTAGTTTCGTTAAATAATTATAGTATATTATACACAATTTTATACCAGTTTCGGTCAAAGAATATAATTAAATCGAGGATTAATCGAAATGCTACAAAACTTTTAAGATCCTTTCTATATGTTTGAGGGAAGGTTATGATGGAAGTCCATGCAAAAAATTAACTTAAAATTAGATTCCACGAAACTTTTTGAAAAACTAGTTTAGGTCAAAAAATCGTAGTATATTATATACAAATTTATACTAGTCTCGGTCGAAAAATCAAATTAAATTGAGGATTGTTCGAAATGCTACGATACTTTTCAGATCCTTTCTATAAGTTTTGAGGGAATGTTAAGAGGGAAGCCCATTCAAAAAATTATCTCAAAATTAGACTCTATGAAACTTTTTGAAATGCTAGTATCAGTCAAAAAATCGTTGTATATTATACACAATTTTATACTAGTTTCGATCAAAAAATCAAATTAAATTTAGGATTGTTCGAAATGCTACGATACTTTTTAGATCCTTTCTATATGTTATGAGGGAATGTTAAGAGGGAATTCCATGCCAAAATATAGTTCAAAATTAGATTTTACGAAATTTATTTAAATGCTAGTTTCAGTCAAAAAATCGTAGTATAATATACACAATTTTATACTAGTTTCGGTCGAAAAATCAAATTAAATCGAGGAGTTTACAAAATGCTATGAAACTTTCCAGATCCTTTCTATATGTAACGAGAGAAGGTTATAATGGAAATCCATGCCAAAAATAATATCAAAATTAGATTCTGTGAAACTTTTTGAAATAATAGTTTCGTTAAAAAATTATAGTATATTATACACAATTTTATACCAGTTTCGGTCAAAAAATATAATTAAATCGAGGAATAATCGAAATGCTACAACACTTTTAAGATCCTTTCTATATGTTTGAGGGAAGGTTATGATGGAAGTCCATGCAAACAATTATCTTAAAATTAGATTCCCCCAAACTTTTTGATATACAAGTTTAGGTCAAAAAATCGAAGTATATTGTATACAAATTCATAATAGTCTCGGTCGAAAAATCAAATTAAATTGAGGATTGTTCGAAATGCTACGATACTTTTCAGATCCTTTCTATAAGTTTTGAGGGAATGTTAAGAGGGAAGCCCATTCAAAAAATTATCTCAAAATTAGACACTATGAAACTTTTTGAAATGCTAGTATCAGTCAAAAAATCGTAGTATATTATACACAATTTTATACTAGTTTCGATCAAAAAATTAAATTAAATTTAGGATTGTTCGAAATGCTACGATACTTCTCAGATCCTTTCTATTTGTTATGAGGGAATGTTAAGAGGGAAGTCCATGCAAAAATATAGGTCAAAATTAGATTTTACGAAACATTTTGAAATGCTAGTTTCAGTCAAAAAATCGTAGTATATTATACACAATTTTATTCTAGTTTCGGTCGAAAAATCAAATTAAATCGAGGAGTGTTCAAAATGCTACGAAACTTTTCAGATCCTTTCTATATGTAACGAGAGAAGGTTATGATGGAAGTTCATGCCAAAAATAATATCAAAATTAGATTCTGTGAAACTTTTTGAAATACTAGTTTCGTTAAATAATTATAGTATATAATACACAATTTTATACCAGTTTCAGTCAAAAAATATAATTAAATCGAGGATTAATCAAAATGCTACAAAACTTTTAAGATCCTTTCTATATGTTTGAGGGAAGGTTATCATGGAAGTCCATGCATAAAATTATCTTAAAATTAGATTCCACGAAACTTTTTGAAATACTAGTTTAGGTCAAAAAATTGTAGTATTATACACAATTTTATACTAGTTTCGGTCGAAAAATCAAATTAAATCGAGGAGTGTTCAAAATGCTACGAAACTTTCCAGATCCTTTCTATATGTAACGAGAGAAGGTTATGGTGGAAATCCATGCCAAAAATAATATCAAAATTAGATTCTGTGAAACTTTTTGAAATACTAGTTTCGTTAAAAAATTATAGTATATTATACACAATTTTATACCAGTTTCGGTCAGAGAATATAATTAAATCGACGATTAATCGAAATGCTACAAAACTTTTAAGATCCTTTCTATATGTTTGAGGGAAGGTTATGATGGAAGTCCATGCAAAAAATTAACTTAAAATTAGATTCCACGAAACTTTTTGAAAAACTAGTTTAGGTCAAAAAATCGTAGTATATTATATACAAATTTATACTAGTCTCGGTCGAAAAATCAAATTAAATTGAGGATTGTTCGAAATGCTACGATACTTTTCAGATCCTTTCTATAAGTTTTGAGGGAATGTTAAGAGGGAAGCCCATTCAAAAAATTATCTCAAAATTAGACTCTATGAAACTTTTTGAAATGCTAGTATCAGTCAAAAAATCGTTGTATATTATACACAATTTTATACTAGTTTCGATCAAAAAATCAAATTAAATTTAGGATTGTTCGAAATGCTACGATACTTTTTAGATCCTTTCTATATGTTATGAGGGAATGTTAAGAGGGAATTCCATGCCAAAATATAGTTCAAAATTAGATTTTACGAAATTTATTTAAATGCTAGTTTCAGTCAAAAAATCGTAGTATAATATACACAATTTTATACTAGTTTCGGTCGAAAAATCAAATTAAATCGAGGAGTTTACAAAATGCTATGAAACTTTCCAGATCCTTTCTATATGTAACGAGAGAAGGTTATAATGGAAATCCATGCCAAAAATAATATCAAAATTAGATTCTGTGAAACTTTTTGAAATAATAGTTTCGTTAAAAAATTATAGTATATTATACACAATTTTATACCAGTTTCGGTCAAAAAATATAATTAAATCGAGGAATAATCGAAATGCTACAACACTTTTAAGATCCTTTCTATATGTTTGAGGGAAGGTTATGATGGAAGTCCATGCAAACAATTATCTTAAAATTAGATTCCCCCAAACTTTTTGAAATACAAGTTTAGGTCAAAAAATCGAAGTATATTGTATACAAATTCATAATAGTCTCGGTCGAAAAATCAAATTAAATTGAGGATTGTTCGAAATGCTACGATACTTTTCAGATCCTTTCTATAAGTTTTGAGGGAATGTTAAGAGGGAAGCCCATTCAAAAAATTATCTCAAAATTAGACACTATGAAACTTTTTGAAATGCTAGTATCAGTCAAAAAATCGTAGTATATTATACACAATTTTATACTAGTTTCGATCAAAAAATAAAATTAAATTTAGGATTGTTCGAAATGCTACGATACTTCTCAGATCCTTTCTATTTGTTATGAGGGAATGTTAAGAGGGAAGTCCATGCAAAAATATAGGTCAAAATTAGATTTTACGAAACATTTTGAAATGCTAGTTTCAGTCAAAAAATCGTAGTATATTATACACAATTTTATTCTAGTTTCGGTCGAAAAATCAAATTAAATCGAGGAGTGTTCAAAATGCTACGAAACTTTTCAGATCCTTTCTATATGTAACGAGAGAAGGTTATGATGGAAGTTCATGCCAAAAATAATATCAAAATTAGATTCTGTGAAACTTTTTGAAATACTAGTTTCGTTAAATAATTATAGTATATAATACACAATTTTATACCAGTTTCAGTCAAAAAATATAATTAAATCGAGGATTAATCAAAATGCTACAAAACTTTTAAGATCCTTTCTATATGTTTGAGGGAAGGTTATCATGGAAGTCCATGCATAAAATTATCTTAAAATTAGATTCCACGAAACTTTTTGAAATACTAGTTTAGGTCAAAAAATTGTAGTATTATACACAATTTTATACTAGTTTCGGTCGAAAAATCAAATTAAATCGAGGAGTGTTCAAAATGCTACGAAACTTTCCAGATCCTTTCTATATGTAACGAGAGAAGGTTATGGTGGAAATCCATGCCAAAAATAATATCAAAATTAGATTCTGTGAAACTTTTTGAAATACTAGTTTCGTTAAAAAATTATAGTATATTATACACAATTTTATACCAGTTTCGGTCAGAGAATATAATTAAATCGAGGATTAATCGAAATGCTACAAAACTTTTAAGATCCTTTCTATATGTTTGAGGGAAGGTTATGATGGAAGTCCATGCAAAAAATTAACTTAAAATTAGATTCCACGAAACTTTTTGAAAAACTAGTTTAGGTCAAAAAATCGTAGTATATTATATACAAATTTATACTAGTCTCGGTCGAAAAATCAAATTAAATTGAGGATTGTTCGAAATGCTACGATACTTTTCAGATCCTTTCTATAAGTTTTGAGGGAATGTTAAGAGGGAAGCCCATTCAAAAAATTATCTCAAAATTAGACTCTATGAAACTTTTTGAAATGCTAGTATCAGTCAAAAAATCGTTGTATATTATACACAATTTTATACTAGTTTCGATCAAAAAATCAAATTAAATTTAGGATTGTTCGAAATGCTACGATACTTTTTAGATCCTTTCTATATGTTATGAGGGAATGTTAAGAGGGAATTCCATGCCAAAATATAGTTCAAAATTAGATTTTACGAAATTTATTTAAATGCTAGTTTCAGTCAAAAAATCGTAGTATAATATACACAATTTTATACTAGTTTCGGTCGAAAAATCAAATTAAATCGAGGAGTTTACAAAATGCTATGAAACTTTCCAGATCCTTTCTATATGTAACGAGAGAAGGTTATAATGGAAATCCATGCCAAAAATAATATCAAAATTAGATTCTGTGAAACTTTTTGAAATAATAGTTTCGTTAAAAAATTATAGTATATTATACACAATTTTATACCAGTTTCGGTCAAAAAATATAATTAAATCGAGGAATAATCGAAATGCTACAACACTTTTAAGATCCTTTCTATATGTTTGAGGGAAGGTTATGATGGAAGTCCATGCAAACAATTATCTTAAAATTAGATTCCCCCAAACTTTTTGAAATACAAGTTTAGGTCAAAAAATCGAAGTATATTGTATACAAATTCATAATAGTCTCGGTCGAAAAATCAAATTAAATTGAGGATTGTTCGAAATGCTACGATACTTTTCAGATCCTTTCTATAAGTTTTGAGGGAATGTTAAGAGGGAAGCCCATTCAAAAAATTATCTCAAAATTAGACACTATGAAACTTTTTGAAATGCTAGTATCAGTCAAAAAATCGTAGTATATTATACACAATTTTATACTAGTTTCGATCAAAAAATAAAATTAAATTTAGGATTGTTCGAAATGCTACGATACTTCTCAGATCCTTTCTATTTGTTATGAGGGAATGTTAAGAGGGAAGTCCATGCAAAAATATAGGTCAAAATTAGATTTTACGAAACATTTTGAAATGCTAGTTTCAGTCAAAAAATCGTAGTATATTATACACAATTTTATTCTAGTTTCGGTCGAAAAATCAAATTAAATCGAGGAGTGTTCAAAATGCTACGAAACTTTTCAGATCCTTTCTATATGTAACGAGAGAAGGTTATGATGGAAGTTCATGCCAAAAATAATATCAAAATTAGATTCTGTGAAACTTTTTGAAATACTAGTTTCGTTAAATAATTATAGTATATAATACACAATTTTATACCAGTTTCAGTCAAAAAATATAATTAAATCGAGGATTAATCAAAATGCTACAAAACTTTTAAGATCCTTTCTATATGTTTGAGGGAAGGTTATCATGGAAGTCCATGCATAAAATTATCTTAAAATTAGATTCCACGAAACTTTTTGAAATACTAGTTTAGGTCAAAAAATTGTAGTATTATACACAATTTTATACTAGTTTCGGTCGAAAAATCAAATTAAATCGAGGAGTGTTCAAAATGCTACGAAACTTTCCAGATCCTTTCTATATGTAACGAGAGAAGGTTATGGTGGAAATCCATGCCAAAAATAATATCAAAATTAGATTCTGTGAAACTTTTTGAAATACTAGTTTCGTTAAAAAATTATAGTATATTATACACAATTTTATACCAGTTTCGGTCAGAGAATATAATTAAATCGAGGATTAATCGAAATGCTACAAAACTTTTAAGATCCTTTCTATATGTTTGAGGGAAGGTTATGATGGAAGTCCATGCAAAAAATTAACTTAAAATTAGATTCCACGAAACTTTTTGAAAAACTAGTTTAGGTCAAAAAATCGTAGTATATTATATACAAATTTATACTAGTCTCGGTCGAAAAATCAAATTAAATTGAGGATTGTTCGAAATGCTACGATACTTTTCAGATCCTTTCTATAAGTTTTGAGGGAATGTTAAGAGGGAAGCCCATTCAAAAAATTATCTCAAAATTAGACTCTATGAAACTTTTTGAAATGCTAGTATCAGTCAAAAAATCGTTGTATATTATACACAATTTTATACTAGTTTCGATCAAAAAATCAAATTAAATTTAGGATTGTTCGAAATGCTACGATACTTTTTAGATCCTTTCTATATGTTATGAGGGAATGTTAAGAGGGAATTCCATGCCAAAATATAGTTCAAAATTAGATTTTACGAAATTTATTTAAATGCTAGTTTCAGTCAAAAAATCGTAGTATAATATACACAATTTTATACTAGTTTCGGTCGAAAAATCAAATTAAATCGAGGAGTTTACAAAATGCTATGAAACTTTCCAGATCCTTTCTATATGTAACGAGAGAAGGTTATAATGGAAATCCATGCCAAAAATAATATCAAAATTAGATTCTGTGAAACTTTTTGAAATAATAGTTTCGTTAAAAAATTATAGTATATTATACACAATTTTATACCAGTTTCGGTCAAAAAATATAATTAAATCGAGGAATAATCGAAATGCTACAACACTTTTAAGATCCTTTCTATATGTTTGAGGGAAGGTTATGATGGAAGTCCATGCAAACAATTATCTTAAAATTAGATTCCCCCAAACTTTTTGAAATACAAGTTTAGGTCAAAAAATCGAAGTATATTGTATACAAATTCATAATAGTCTCGGTCGAAAAATCAAATTAAATTGAGGATTGTTCGAAATGCTACGATACTTTTCAGATCCTTTCTATAAGTTTTGAGGGAATGTTAAGAGGGAAGCCCATTCAAAAAATTATCTCAAAATTAGACACTATGAAACTTTTTGAAATGCTAGTATCAGTCAAAAAATCGTAGTATATTATACACAATTTTATACTAGTTTCGATCAAAAAATAAAATTAAATTTAGGATTGTTCGAAATGCTACGATACTTCTCAGATCCTTTCTATTTGTTATGAGGGAATGTTAAGAGGGAAGTCCATGCAAAAATATAGGTCAAAATTAGATTTTACGAAACATTTTGAAATGCTAGTTTCAGTCAAAAAATCGTAGTATATTATACACAATTTTATTCTAGTTTCGGTCGAAAAATCAAATTAAATCGAGGAGTGTTCAAAATGCTACGAAACTTTTCAGATCCTTTCTATATGTAACGAGAGAAGGTTATGATGGAAGTTCATGCCAAAAATAATATCAAAATTAGATTCTGTGAAACTTTTTGAAATACTAGTTTCGTTAAATAATTATAGTATATAATACACAATTTTATACCAGTTTCAGTCAAAAAATATAATTAAATCGAGGATTAATCAAAATGCTACAAAACTTTTAAGATCCTTTCTATATGTTTGAGGGAAGGTTATCATGGAAGTCCATGCATAAAATTATCTTAAAATTAGATTCCACAAAACTTTTTGAAATACTAGTTTAGGTCAAAAAATTGTAGTATTATACACAATTTTATACTAGTTTCGGTCGAAAAATCAAATTAAATCGAGGAGTGTTCAAAATGCTACGAAACTTTCCAGATCCTTTCTATATGTAACGAGAGAAGGTTATGGTGGAAATCCATGCCAAAAATAATATCAAAATTAGATTCTGTGAAACTTTTTGAAATACTAGTTTCGTTAAAAAATTATAGTATATTATACACAATTTTATACCAGTTTCGGTCAGAGAATATAATTAAATCGAGGATTAATCGAAATGCTACAAAACTTTTAAGATCCTTTCTATATGTTTGAGGGAAGGTTATGATGGAAGTCCATGCAAAAAATTAACTTAAAATTAGATTCCACGAAACTTTTTGAAAAACTAGTTTAGGTCAAAAAATCGTAGTATATTATATACAAATTTATACTAGTCTCGGTCGAAAAATCAAATTAAATTGAGGATTGTTCGAAATGCTACGATACTTTTCAGATCCTTTCTATAAGTTTTGAGGGAATGTTAAGAGGGAAGCCCATTCAAAAAATTATCTCAAAATTAGACTCTATGAAACTTTTTGAAATGCTAGTATCAGTCAAAAAATCGTTGTATATTATACACAATTTTATACGAGTTTCGATCAAAAAATCAAATTAAATTTAGGATTGTTCGAAATGCTACGATACTTTTTAGATCCTTTCTATATGTTATGAGGGAATGTTAAGAGGGAATTCCATGCCAAAATATAGTTCAAAATTAGATTTTACGAAATTTATTTAAATGCTAGTTTCAGTCAAAAAATCGTAGTATAATATACACAATTTTATACTAGTTTCGGTCGAAAAATCAAATTAAATCGAGGAGTTTACAAAATGCTATGAAACTTTCCAGATCCTTTCTATATGTAACGAGAGAAGGTTATAATGGAAATCCATGCCAAAAATAATATCAAAATTAGATTCTGTGAAACTTTTTGAAATAATAGTTTCGTTAAAAAATTATAGTATATTATACACAATTTTATACCAGTTTCGGTCAAAAAATATAATTAAATCGAGGAATAATCGAAATGCTACAACACTTTTAAGATCCTTTCTATATGTTTGAGGGAAGGTTATGATGGAAGTCCATGCAAACAATTATCTTAAAATTAGATTCCCCCAAACTTTTTGAAATACAAGTTTAGGTCAAAAAATCGAAGTATATTGTATACAAATTCATAATAGTCTCGGTCGAAAAATCAAATTCAATTGAGGATTGTTCGAAATGCTACGATACTTTTCAGATCCTTTCTATAAGTTTTGAGGGAATGTTAAGAGGGAAGCCCATTCAAAAAATTATCTCAAAATTAGACACTATGAAACTTTTTGAAATGCTAGTATCAGTCAAAAAATCGTAGTATATTATACACAATTTTATACTAGTTTCGATCAAAAAATAAAATTAAATTTAGGATTGTTCGAAATGCTACGATACTTCTCAGATCCTTTCTATTTGTTATGAGGGAATGTTAAGAGGGAAGTCCATGCAACAATATAGGTCAAAATTAGATTTTACGAAACATTTTGAAATGCTAGTTTCAGTCAAAAAATCGTAGTATATTATACACAATTTTATTCTAGTTTCGGTCGAAAAATCAAATTAAATCGAGGAGTGTTCAAAATGCTACGAAACTTTTCAGATCCTTTCTATATGTAACGAGAGAAGGTTATGATGGAAGTTCATGCCAAAAATAATATCAAAATTAGATTCTGTGAAACTTTTTGAAATACTAGTTTCGTTAAATAATTATAGTATATAATACACAATTTTATACCAGTTTCAGTCAAAAAATATAATTAAATCGAGGATTAATCAAAATGCTACAAAACTTTTAAGATCCTTTCTATATGTTTGAGGGAAGGTTATCATGGAAGTCCATGCATAAAATTATCTTAAAATTAGATTCCACGAAACTTTTTGAAATACTAGTTTAGGTCAAAAAATTGTAGTATTATACACAATTTTATACTAGTTTCGGTCGAAAAATCAAATTAAATCGAGGAGTGTTCAAAATGCTACGAAACTTTCCAGATCCTTTCTATATGTAACGAGAGAAGGTTATGGTGGAAATCCATGCCAAAAATAATATCAAAATTAGATTCTGTGAAACTTTTTGAAATACTAGTTTCGTTAAAAAATTATAGTATATTATAAACAATTTTATACCAGTTTCGGTCAGAGAATATAATTAAATCGAGGATTAATCGAAATGCTACAAAACTTTTAAGATCCTTTCTATATGTTTGAGGGAAGGTTATGATGGAAGTCCATGCAAAAAATTAACTTAAAATTAGATTCCACGAAACTTTTTGAAAAACTAGTTTAGGTCAAAAAATCGTAGTATATTATATACAAATTTATACTAGTCTCGGTCGAAAAATCAAATTAAATTGAGGATTGTTCGAAATGCTACGATACTTTTCAGATCCTTTCTATAATTTTTGAGGGAATGTTAAGAGGGAAGCCCATTCAAAAAATTATCTCAAAATTAGACTCTATGAAACTTTTTGAAATGCTAGTATCAGTCAAAAAATCGTTGTATATTATACACAGTTTTATACTAGTTTCGATCAAAAAATCAAATTAAATTTAGGATTGTTCGAAATGCTACGATACTTTTTAGATCCTTTCTATATGTTATGAGGGAATGTTAAGAGGGAATTCCATGCCAAAATATAGTTCAAAATTAGATTTTACGAAATTTATTTAAATGCTAGTTTCAGTCAAAAAATCGTAGTATAATATACACAATTTTATACTAGTTTCGGTCGAAAAATCAAATTAAATCGAGGAGTTTACAAAATGCTATGAAACTTTCCAGATCCTTTCTATATGTAACGAGAGAAGGTTATAATGGAAATCCATGCCAAAAATAATATCAAAATTAGATTCTGTGAAACTTTTTGAAATAATAGTTTCGTTAAAAAATTATAGTATATTATACACAATTTTATACCAGTTTCGGTCAAAAAATATAATTAAATCGAGGAATAATCGAAATGCTACAACACTTTTAAGATCCTTTCTATATGTTTGAGGGAAGCTTATGATGGAAGTCCATGCAAACAATTATCTTAAAATTAGATTCCCCCAAACTTTTTGAAATACAAGTTTAGGTCAAAAAATCGAAGTATATTGTATACAAATTCATAATAGTCTCGGTCGAAAAATCAAATTAAATTGAGGATTGTTCGAAATGCTACGATACTTTTCAGATCCTTTCTATAAGTTTTGAGGGAATGTTAAGAGGGAAGCCCATTCAAAAAATTATCTCAAAATTAGACACTATGAAACTTTTTGAAATGCTAGTATCAGTCAAAAAATCGTAGTATATTATACACAATTTTATACTAGTTTCGATCAAAAAATTAAATTAAATTTAGGATTGTTCGAAATGCTACGATACTTCTCAGATCCTTTCTATTTGTTATGAGGGAATGTTAAGAGGGAAGTCCATGCAAAAATATAGGTCAAAATTAGATTTTACGAAACATTTTGAAATGCTAGTTTCAGTCAAAAAATCGTAGTATATTATACACAATTTTATTCTAGTTTCGGTCGAAAAATCAAATTAAATCGAGGAGTGTTCAAAATGCTACGAAACTTTTCAGATCCTTTCTATATGTAACGAGAGAAGGTTATGATGGAAGTTCATGCCAAAAATAATATCAAAATTAGATTCTGTGAAACTTTTTGAAATACTAGTTTCGTTAAATAATTATAGTATATAATACACAATTTTATACCAGTTTCAGTCAAAAAATATAATTAAATCGAGGATTAATCAAAATGCTACAAAACTTTTAAGATCCTTTCTATATGTTTGAGGGAAGGTTATCATGGAAGTCCATGCATAAAATTATCTTAAAATTAGATTCCACGAAACTTTTTGAAATACTAGTTTAGGTCAAAAAATTGTAGTATTATACACAATTTTATACTAGTTTCGGTCGAAAAATCAAATTAAATCGAAGAGTGTTCAAAATGCTACGAAACTTTCCAGATCCTTTCTATATGTAACGAGAGAAGGTTATGGTGGAAATCCATGCCAAAAATAATATCAAAATTAGATTCTGTGAAACTTTTTGAAATACTAGTTTCGTTAAATAATTATAGTATATTATACACAATTTTATACCAGTTTCGGTCAAAGAATATAATTAAATCGAGGATTAATCGAAATGCTACAAAACTTTTAAGATCCTTTCTATATGTTTGAGGGAAGGTTATGATGGAAGTCCATGCAAAAAATTAACTTAAAATTAGATTCCACGAATCTTTTTGAAAAACTAGTTTAGGTCAAAAAATCGTAGTATATTATATACAAATTTATACTAGTCTCGGTCGAAAAATCAAATTAAATTGAGGATTGTTCGAAATGCTACGATACTTTTCAGATCCTTTCTATAAGTTTTGAGGGAATGTTAAGAGGGAAGCCCATTCAAAAAATTATCTCAAAATTAGACTCTATGAAACTTTTTGAAATGCTAGTATCAGTCAAAAAATCGTTGTATATTATACACAATTCTATAGTAGTTTCGATCAAAAAATCAAATTAAATTTAGGATTGTTCGAAATGCTACGATACTTTTTAGATCCTTTCTATATGTTATGAGGGAATGTTAAGAGGGAATTCCATGCCAAAATATAGTTCAAAATTAGATTTTACGAAATTTATTTAAATGCTAGTTTCAGTCAAAAAATCGTAGTATAATATACACAATTTTATACTAGTTTCGGTCGAAAAATCAAATTAAATCGAGGAGTTTACAAAATGCTATGAAACATTCCAGATCCTTTCTATATGTAACGAGAGAAGGTTATAATGGAAATCCATGCCAAAAATAATATCAAAATTAGATTCTGTGAAACTTTTTGAAATAATAGTTTCGTTAAAAAATTATAGTATATTATACACAATTTTATACCAGTTTCGGTCAAAAAATATAATTAAATCGAGGAATAATCGAAATGCTACAACACTTTTAAGATCCTTTCTATATGTTTGAGGGAAGGTTATTATGGAAGTCCATGCAAACAATTATCTTAAAATTAGATTCCCCCAAACTTTTTGAAATACATGTTTAGGTCAAAAAATCGAAGTATATTGTATACAAATTCATAATAGTCTCGGTCGAAAAATCAAATTAAATTGAGGATTGTTCGAAATGCTACGATACTTTTCAGATCCTTTCTATAAGTTTTGAGGGAATGTTAAGAGGGAAGCCCATTCAAAAAATTATCTCAAAATTAGACACTATGAAACTTTTTGAAATGCTAGTATCAGTCAAAAAATCGTAGTATATTATACACAATTTTATACTAGTTTCGATCAAAAAATAAAATTAAATTTAGGATTGTTCGAAATGCTACGATACTTCTCAGATCCTTTCTATTTGTTATGAGGGAATGTTAAGAGGGAAGTCCATGCAAAAATATAGGTCAAAATTAGATTTTACGAAACATTTTGAAATGCTAGTTTCAGTCAAAAAATCGTAGTATATTATACACAATTTTATTCTAGTTTCGGTCGAAAAATCAAATTAAATCGAGGAGTGTTCAAAATGCTACGAAACTTTTCAGATCCTTTCTATATGTAACGAGAGAAGGTTATGATGGAAGTTCATGCCAAAAATAATATCAAAATTAGATTCTGTGAAACTTTTTGAAATACTAGTTTCGTTAAATAATTATAGTATATAATACACAATTTTATACCAGTTTCAGTCAAAAAATATAATTAAATCGAGGATTAATCAAAATGCTACAAAACTTTTAAGATCCTTTCTATATGTTTGAGGGAAGGTTATCATGGAAGTCCATGCATAAAATTATCTTAAAATTAGATTCCACGAAACTTTTTGAAATACTAGTTTAGGTCAAAAAATTGTAGTATTATACACAATTTTATACTAGTTTCGGTCGAAAAATCAAATTAAATCGAGGAGTGTTCAAAATGCTACGAAACTTTCCAGATCCTTTCTATATGTAACGAGAGAAGGTTATGGTGGAAATCCATGCCAAAAATAATATCAAAATTAGATTCTGTGAAACTTTTTGAAATACTAGTTTCGTTAAATAATTATAGTATATTATACACAATTTTATACCAGTTTCGGTCAAAGAATATAATTAAATCGAGGATTAATCGAAATTCTACAAAACTTTTAAGATCCTTTCTATATGTTTGAGGGAAGGTTATGATGGAAGTCCATGCAAAAAATTAACTTAAAATTAGATTCCACGAATCTTTTTGAAAAACTAGTTTAGGTCAAAAAATCGTAGTATATTATATACAAATTTATACTAGTCTCGGTCGAAAAATCAAATTAAATTGAGGATTGTTCGAAATGCTACGATACTTTTCAGATCCTTTCTATAAGTTTTGAGGGAATGTTAAGAGGGAAGCCCATACAAAAAATTATCTCAAAATTAGACTCTATGAAACTTTTTGAAATGCTAGTATCAGTCAAAAAATCGTTGTATATTATACACAATTCTATACTAGTTTCGATCAAAAAATCAAATTAAATTTAGGATTGTTCGAAATGCTACGATACTTTTTAGATCCTTTCTATATGTTATGAGGGAATGTTAAGAGGGAATTCCATGCCAAAATATAGTTCAAAATTAGATTTTACGAAATTTATTTAAATGCTAGTTTCAGTCAAAAAATCGTAGTATAATATACACAATTTTATACTAGTTTCGGTCGAAAAATCAAATTAAATCGAGGAGTTTACAAAATGCTATGAAACATTCCAGATCCTTTCTATATGTAACGAGAGAAGGTTATAATGGAAATCCATGCCAAAAATAATATCAAAATTAGATTCTGTGAAACTTTTTGAAATAATAGTTTCGTTAAAAAATTATAGTATATTATACACAATTTTATACCAGTTTCGGTCAAAAAATATAATTAAATCGAGGAATAATCGAAATGCTACAACACTTTTAAGATCCTTTCTATATGTTTGAGGGAAGGTTATGATGGAAGTCCATGCAAACAATTATCTTAAAATTAGATTCCCCCAAACTTTTTGAAATACAAGTTTAGGTCAAAAAATCGAAGTATATTGTATACAAATTCATAATAGTCTCGGTCGAAAAATCAAATTAAATTGAGGATTGTTCGAAATGCTACGATACTTTTCAGATCCTTTCTATAAGTTTTGAGGGAATGTTAAGAGGGAAGCCCATTCAAAAAATTATCTCAAAATTAGACACTATGAAACTTTTTGAAATGCTAGTATCAGTCAAAAAATCGTAGTATATTATACACAATTTTATACTAGTTTCGATCAAAAAATAAAATTAAATTTAGGATTGTTCGAAATGCTACGATACTTCTCAGATCCTTTCTATTTGTTATGAGGGAATGTTAAGAGGGAAGTCCATGCAAAAATATAGGTCAAAATTAGATTTTACGAAACATTTTGAAATGCTAGTTTCAGTCAAAAAATCGTAGTATATTATACACAATTTTATTCTAGTTTCGGTCGAAAAATCAAATTAAATCGAGGAGTGTTCAAAATGCTACGAAACTTTTCAGATCCTTTCTATATGTAACGAGAGAAGGTTATGATGGAAGTTCATGCCAAAAATAATATCAAAATTAGATTCTGTGAAACTTTTTGAAATACTAGTTTCGTTAAATAATTATAGTATATAATACACAATTTTATACCAGTTTCAGTCAAAAAATATAATTAAATCGAGGATTAATCAAAATGCTACAAAACTTTTAAGATCCTTTCTATATGTTTGAGGGAAGGTTATGATGGAAGTCCATGCAAAAAATTAACTTAAAATTAGATTCCACGAAACTTTTTGAAAAACTAGTTTAGGTCAAAAAATCGTAGTATTATACACAATTTTATACTAGTCTCGGTCGAAAAATCAAATTAAATTGAGGATTGTTCGAAATGCTACGATACTTTTCAGATCCTTTCTATAAGTTTTGAGGGAATGTTAAGAGGGAAGCCCATTCAAAAAATTATCTCAAAATTAGACTCTATGAAACTTTTTGAAATGCTAGTATCAGTCAAAAAATCGTTGTATATTATACACAATTTTATACTAGTTTCGATCAAAAAATCAAATTAAATTTAGGATTGTTCGAAATGCTACGATACTTTTTAGATCCTTTCTATATGTTATGAGGGAATGTTAAGAGGGAATTCCATGCCAAAATATAGTTCAAAATTAGATTTTACGAAATTTATTTAAATGCTAGTTTCAGTCAAAAAATCGTAGTATAATATACACAATTTTATACTAGTTTCGGTCGAAAAATCAAATTAAATCGAGGAGTTTACAAAATGCTATGAAACATTCCAGATCCTTTCTATATGTAACGAGAGAAGGTTATAATGGAAATCCATGCCAAAAATAATATCAAAATTAGATTCTGTGAAACTTTTTGAAATAATAGTTTCGTTAAAAAATTATAGTATATTATACACAATTTTATACCAGTTTCGGTCAAAAAATATAATTAAATCGAGGAATAATCGAAATGCTACAACACTTTTAAGATCCTTTCTATATGTTTGAGGGAAGGTTATGATGGAAGTCCATGCAAACAATTATTTTAAAATTAGATTCCCCCAAACTTTTTGAAATACAAGTTTAGGTCAAAAAATCGAAGTATATTGTATACAAATTCATAATAGTCTCGGTCGAAAAATCAAATTAAATTGAGGATTGTTCGAAATGCTACGATATTTTTCAGATCCTTTCTATAAGTTTTGAGGGAATGTTAAGAGGGAAGCCCATTCAAAACATTATCTCAAAATTAGACACTATGAAACTTTTTGAAATGCTAGTATCAGTCAAAAAATCGTAGTATATTATACACAATTTTATACTAGTTTCGATCAAAAAATAAAATTAAATTTAGGATTGTTCGAAATGCTACGATACTTCTCAGATCCTTTCTATTTGTTATGAGGGAATGTTAAGAGGGAAGTCCATGCAAAAATATAGGTCAAAATTAGATTTTACGAAACATTTTGAAATGCTAGTTTCAGTCAAAAAATCGTAGTATATTATACACAATTTTATTCTAGTTTCGGTCGAAAAATCAAATTAAATCGAGGAGTGTTCAAAATGCTACGAAACTTTTCAGATCCTTTCTATATGTAACGAGAGAAGGTTATGATGGAAGTTCATGCCAAAAATAATATCAAAATTAGATTCTGTGAAACTTTTTGAAATACTAGTTTCGTTAAATAATTATAGTATATAATACACAATTTTATACCAGTTTCAGTCAAAAAATATAATTAAATCGAGGATTAATCAAAATGCTACAAAACTTTTAAGATCCTTTCTATATGTTTGAGGGAAGGTTATCATGGAAGTCCATGCATAAAATTATCTTAAAATTAGATTCCACGAAACTTTTTGAAATACTAGTTTAGGTCAAAAAATTGTAGTATTATACACAATTTTATACTAGTTTCGGTCGAAAAATCAAATTAAATCGAGGAGTGTTCAAAATGCTACGAAACTTTCCAGATCCTTTCTATATGTAACGAGAGAAGGTTATGGTGGAAATCCATGCCAAAAATAATATCAAAATTAGATTCTGTGAAACTTTTTGAAATACTAGTTTCGTTAAAAAATTATAGTATATTATACACAATTTTATACCAGTTTCGGTCAAAGAATATAATTAAATCGAGGATTAATCGAAATGCTACAAAACTTTTAAGATCCTTTCTATATGTTTGAGGGAAGGTTATGATGGAAGTCCATGCAAAAAATTAACTTAAAATTAGATTCCACGAAACTTTTTGAAAAACTAGTTTAGGTCAAAAAATCGTAGTATATTATATACAAATTTATACTAGTCTCGGTCGAAAAATCAAATTAAATTGAGGATTGTTCGAAATGCTACGATACTTTTCAGATCCTTTCTATAAGTTTTGAGGGAATGTTAAGAGGGAAGCCCATTCAAAAAATTATCTCAAAATTAGACTCTATGAAACTTTTTGAAATGCTAGTATCAGTCAAAAAATCGTTGTATATTATACACAATTTTATACTAGTTTCGATCAAAAAATCAAATTAAATTTAGGATTGTTCGAAATGCTACGATACTTTTTAGATCCTTTCTATATGTTATGAGGGAATGTTAAGAGGGAATTCCATGCCAAAATATAGTTCAAAATTAGATTTTACGAAATTTATTTAAATGCTAGTTTCAGTCAAAAAATCGTAGTATAATATACACAATTTTATACTAGTTTCGGTCGAAAAATCAAATTAAATCGAGGAGTTTACTAAATGCTATGAAACTTTCCAGATCCTTTCTATATGTAACGAGAGAAGGTTATAATGGAAATCCATGCCAAAAATAATATCAAAATTAGATTCTGTGAAACTTTTTGAAATAATAGTTTCGTTAAAAAATTATAGTATATTATACACAATTTTATACCAGTTTCGGTCAAAAAATATAATTAAATCGAGGAATAATCGAAATGCTACAACACTTTTAAGATCCTTTCTATATGTTTGAGGGAAGGTTATGATGGAAGTCCATGCAAACAATTATCTTAAAATTAGATTCCCCCAAACTTTTTGAAATACAAGTTTAGGTCAAAAAATCGAAGTATATTGTATACAAATTCATAATAGTCTCGGTCGAAAAATCAAATTAAATTGAGGATTGTTCGAAATGCTACGATATTTTTCAGATCCTTTCTATAAGTTTTGAGGGAATGTTAAGAGGGAAGCCCATTCAAAACATTATCTCAAAATTAGACACTATGAAACTTTTTGAAATGCTAGTATCAGTCAAAAAATCGTAGTATATTATACACAATTTTATACTAGTTTCGATCAAAAAATAAAATTAAATTTAGGATTGTTCGAAATGCTACGATACTTCTCAGATCCTTTCTATTTGTTATGAGGGAATGTTAAGAGGGAAGTCCATGCAAAAATATAGGTCAAAATTAGATTTTACGAAACATTTTGAAATGCTAGTTTCAGTCAAAAAATCGTAGTATATTATACACAATTTTATTCTAGTTTCGGTCGAAAAATCAAATTAAATCGAGGAGTGTTCAAAATGCTACGAAACTTTTCAGATCCTTTCTATATGTAACGAGAGAAGGTTATGATGGAAGTTCATGCCAAAAATAATATCAAAATTAGATTCTGTGAAACTTTTTGAAATACTAGTTTCGTTAAATAATTATAGTATATAATACACAATTTTATACCAGTTTCAGTCAAAAAATATAATTAAATCGAGGATTAATCAAAATGCTACAAAACTTTTAAGATCCTTTCTATATGTTTGAGGGAAGGTTATCATGGAAGTCCATGCATAAAATTATCTTAAAATTAGATTCCACGAAACTTTTTGAAATACTAGTTTAGGTCAAAAAATTGTAGTATTATACACAATTTTATACTAGTTTCGGTCGAAAAATCAAATTAAATCGAGGAGTGTTCAAAATGGTACGAAACTTTCCAGATCCTTTCTATATGTAACGAGAGAAGGTTATGGTGGAAATCCATGCCAAAAATAATATCAAAATTAGATTCTGTGAAACTTTTTGAAATACTAGTTTCGTTAAAAAATTATAGTATATTATACACAATTTTATACCAGTTTCGGTCAAAGAATATAATTAAATCGAGGATTAATCGAAATGCTACAAAACTTTTAAGATCCTTTCTATATGTTTGAGGGAAGGTTATGATGGAAGTCCATGCAAAAAATTAACTTAAAATTAGATTCCACGAAACTTTTTGAAAAACTAGTTTAGGTCAAAAAATCGTAGTATATTATATACAAATTTATACTAGTCTCGGTCGAAAAATCAAATTAAATTGAGGATTGTTCGAAATGCTACGATACTTTTCAGATCCTTTCTATAAGTTTTGAGGGAATGTTAAGAGGGAAGCCCATTCAAAAAATTATCTCAAAATTAGACTCTATGAAACTTTTTGAAATGCTAGTATCAGTCAAAAAATCGTTGTATATTATACCCAATTTTATACTAGTTTCGATCAAAAAATCAAATTAAATTTAGGATTGTTCGAAATGCTACGATACTTTTTAGATCCTTTCTATATGTTATGAGGGAATGTTAAGAGGGAATTCCATGCCAAAATATAGTTCAAAATTAGATTTTACGAAATTTATTTAAATGCTAGTTTCAGTCAAAAAATCGTAGTATAATATACACAATTTTATACTAGTTTCGGTCGAAAAATCAAATTAAATCGAGGAGTTTACAAAATGCTATGAAACTTTCCAGATCCTTTCTATATGTAACGAGAGAAGGTTATAATGGAAATCCATGCCAAAAATAATATCAAAATTAGATTCTGTGAAACTTTTTGAAATAATAGTTTCGTTAAAAAATTATAGTATATTATACACAATTTTATACCAGTTTCGGTCAAAAAATATAATTAAATCGAGGAATAATCGAAATGCTACAACACTTTTAAGATCCTTTCTATATGTTTTAGGGAAGGTTATGATGGAAGTCCATGCAAACAATTATCTTAAAATTAGATTCCCCCAAACTTTTTGAAATACAAGTTTAGGTCAAAAAATCGAAGTATATTGTATACAAATTCATAATAGTCTCGGTCGAAAAATCAAATTAAATTGAGGATTGTTCGAAATGCTACGATACTTTTCAGATCCTTTCTATAAGTTTTGAGGGAATGTTAAGAGGGAAGCCCATTCAAAAAATTATCTCAAAATTAGACACTATGAAACTTTTTGAAATGCTAGTATCAGTCAAAAAATCGTAGTATATTATACACAATTTTATACTAGTTTCGATCAAAAAATAAAATTAAATTTAGGATTGTTCGAAATGCTACGATACTTCTCAGATCCTTTCTATTTGTTATGAGGGAATGTTAAGAGGGAAGTCCATGCAAAAATATAGGTCAAAATTAAATTTTACGAAACATTTTGAAATGCTAGTTTCAGTCAAAAAATCGTAGTATATTATACACAATTTTATTCTAGTTTCGGTCGAAAAATCAAATTAAATCGAGGAGTGTTCAAAATGCTACGAAACTTTTCAGATCCTTTCTATATGTAACGAGAGAAGGTTATGATGGAAGTTCATGCCAAAAATAATATCAAAATTAGATTCTGTGAAACTTTTTGAAATACTAGTTTCGTTAAATAATTATAGTATATAATACACAATTTTATACCAGTTTCAGTCAAAAAATATAATTAAATCGAGGATTAATCAAAATGCTACAAAACTTTTAAGATCCTTTCTATATGTTTGAGGGAAGGTTATCATGGAAGTCCATGCATAAAATTATCTTAAAATTAGATTCCACGAAACATTTTGAAATACTAGTTTAGGTCAAAAAATCGTAGTATATTATATACAAATTTATACTAGTCTCGGTCGAAAAATCAAATTAAATTGAGGATTGTTCGAAATGCTACGATACTTTTCAGATCCTTTCTATATGTTTTGAGGGAATGTTAAGAGGGAAGCCCATTCAAAAAATTATCTCAAAATTAGACTCTATGAAACTTTTTGAAATGCTAGTATCAGTCAAAAAATCGTTGTATATTATACAAAATTTTATACTAGTTTCGATCAAAAAATCAAATTAAATTTAGGATTGTTCGAAATGCTACGATACTTTTTAGATCCTTTCTATATGTTATGAGGGAATGTTAAGAGGGAATTCCATGCAAAAATATAGTTCAAAATTAGATTTTACGAAACTTATTTAAATGCTAGTTTCAGTCAAAAAATCGTAGTATATTATACACAATTTTATACTAGTTTCGATCGAAAAATCAAATTAAATCGAGGAGTGTTCAAAATGCTACGAAACTTTTCAGATCCTTCCTATATGTAACGAGAGAAGGTTATGATGGAAGTTCATGCCAAAAATAATATCAAAATTAGATTCTGTGAAACTTTTTGAAATACTAGTTTCGTTAAATAATTATAGTATATAATACACAATTTTATACCAGTTTCAGTCAAAAGATATAATTAAATCAAGGATTAATCAAAATGCTACAAAACTTTTAAGATCCTTTCTATATGTTTGAGGGAAGGTTATCATGGAAGTCCATTCATAAAATTATCTTAAAATTAGATTCCACGAAACTTTTTGAAATACTAGTTTAGGTCAAAAAATTGTAGTATTATACACAATTTTATACTAGTTTCGGTCGAAAAATCAAATTAAATCGAGGAGTGTTCAAAATGGTACGAAACTTTCCAGATCCTTTCTATATGTAACGAGAGAAGGTTATGGTGGAAATCCATGCCAAAAATAATATCAAAATTAGATTCTGTGAAACTTTTTGAAATACTAGTTTCGTTAAAAAATTATAGTATATTATACACAATTTTATACCAGTTTCGGTCAAAGAATATAATTAAATCGAGGATTAATCGAAATGCTACAAAACTTTTAAGATCCTTTCTATATGTTTGAGGGAAGGTTATGATGGAAGTCCATGCAAAAAATTAACTTAAAATTAGATTCCACGAAACTTTTTGAAAAACTAGTTTAGGTCAAAAAATCGTAGTATATTATATACAAATTTATACTAGTCTCGGTCGAAAAATCAAATTAAATTGAGGATTGTTCGAAATGCTACGATACTTTTCAGATCCTTTCTATAAGTTTTGAGGGAATGTTAAGAGGGAAGCCCATTCAAAAAATTATCTCAAAATTAGACTCTATGAAACTTTTTGAAATGCTAGTATCAGTCAAAAAATCGTTGTATATTATACCCAATTTTATACTAGTTTCGATCAAAAAATCAAATTAAATTTAGGATTGTTCGAAATGCTACGATACTTTTTAGATCCTTTCTATATGTTATGAGGGAATGTTAAGAGGGAATTCCATGCCAAAATATAGTTCAAAATTAGATTTTACGAAATTTATTTAAATGCTAGTTTCAGTCAAAAAATCGTAGTATAATATACACAATTTTATACTAGTTTCGGTCGAAAAATCAAATTAAATCGAGGAGTTTACAAAATGCTATGAAACTTTCCAGATCCTTTCTATATGTAACGAGAGAAGGTTATAATGGAAATCCATGCCAAAAATAATATCAAAATTAGATTCTGTGAAACTTTTTGAAATAATAGTTTCGTTAAAAAATTATAGTATATTATACACAATTTTATACCAGTTTCGGTCAAAAAATATAATTAAATCGAGGAATAATCGAAATGCTACAACACTTTTAAGATCCTTTCTATATGTTTTAGGGAAGGTTATGATGGAAGTCCATGCAAACAATTATCTTAAAATTAGATTCCCCCAAACTTTTTGAAATACAAGTTTAGGTCAAAAAATCGAAGTATATTGTATACAAATTCATAATAGTCTCGGTCGAAAAATCAAATTAAATTGAGGATTGTTCGAAATGCTACGATACTTTTCAGATCCTTTCTATAAGTTTTGAGGGAATGTTAAGAGGGAAGCCCATTCAAAAAATTATCTCAAAATTAGACACTATGAAACTTTTTGAAATGCTAGTATCAGTCAAAAAATCGTAGTATATTATACACAATTTTATACTAGTTTCGATCAAAAAATAAAATTAAATTTAGGATTGTTCGAAATGCTACGATACTTCTCAGATCCTTTCTATTTGTTATGAGGGAATGTTAAGAGGGAAGTCCATGCAAAAATATAGGTCAAAATTAAATTTTACGAAACATTTTGAAATGCTAGTTTCAGTCAAAAAATCGTAGTATATTATACACAATTTTATTCTAGTTTCGGTCGAAAAATCAAATTAAATCGAGGAGTGTTCAAAATGCTACGAAACTTTTCAGATCCTTTCTATATGTAACGAGAGAAGGTTATGATGGAAGTTCATGCCAAAAATAATATCAAAATTAGATTCTGTGAAACTTTTTGAAATACTAGTTTCGTTAAATAATTATAGTATATAATACACAATTTTATACCAGTTTCAGTCAAAAAATATAATTAAATCGAGGATTAATCAAAATGCTACAAAACTTTTAAGATCCTTTCTATATGTTTGAGGGAAGGTTATCATGGAAGTCCATGCATAAAATTATCTTAAAATTAGATTCCACGAAACATTTTGAAATACTAGTTTAGGTCAAAAAATCGTAGTATATTATATACAAATTTATACTAGTCTCGGTCGAAAAATCAAATTAAATTGAGGATTGTTCGAAATGCTACGATACTTTTCAGATCCTTTCTATATGTTTTGAGGGAATGTTAAGAGGGAAGCCCATTCAAAAAATTATCTCAAAATTAGACTCTATGAAACTTTTTGAAATGCTAGTATCAGTCAAAAAATCGTTGTATATTATACAAAATTTTATACTAGTTTCGATCAAAAAATCAAATTAAATTTAGGATTGTTCGAAATGCTACGATACTTTTTAGATCCTTTCTATATGTTATGAGGGAATGTTAAGAGGGAATTCCATGCAAAAATATAGTTCAAAATTAGATTTTACGAAACTTATTTAAATGCTAGTTTCAGTCAAAAAATCGTAGTATATTATACACAATTTTATACTAGTTTCGATCGAAAAATCAAATTAAATCGAGGAGTGTTCAAAATGCTACGAAACTTTTCAGATCCTTCCTATATGTAACGAGAGAAGGTTATGATGGAAGTTCATGCCAAAAATAATATCAAAATTAGATTCTGTGAAACTTTTTGAAATACTAGTTTCGTTAAATAATTATAGTATATAATACACAATTTTATACCAGTTTCAGTCAAAAGATATAATTAAATCAAGGATTAATCAAAATGCTACAAAACTTTTAAGATCCTTTCTATATGTTTGAGGGAAGGTTATCATGGAAGTCCATTCATAAAATTATCTTAAAATTAGATTCCACGAAACTTTTTGAAATACTAGTTTAGGTCAAAAAATTGTAGTATTATACACAATTTTATACTAGTTTCGGTCGAAAAATCAAATTAAATCGAGGAGTGTTCAAAATGCTTCGAAACTTTCCAGATCCTTTCTATATGTAACGAGAGAAGGTTATGGTGGAAATCCATGCCAAAAATAATATCAAAATTAGATTCTGTGAAACTTTTTGAAATACTAGTTTCGTTAAATAATTATAGTATATTATACACAAATTTATACCAGTTTCGGTCAAAAAATATAATTAAATCGAGGATTAATCGAAATGCTACAAAACTTTTAAGATCCTTTCTATATGTTTGAGGGAAGGTTATGATGGAAGTCCATGCAAAAAACTAACTTAAAATTAGATTCCACGAAACTTTTTGAAATACTAGTTTAGGTAAAAAAATCGTAGTATATTACATACAAATTTATACTAGTCTCGGCCGAAAAATCAAATTAAATTGAGGATTGTTCTAAATGCTACGAGACTTTTCAGATCCTTTCTATATGTTTTGAGGGAATGTTAAGAGGGAAGCCCATTCAAAAAATTATCTCAAAATTAGACTCTATGAAACTTTTTGAAATGCTAGTATCAGTCAAAAAATCGTTGTATATTATACACAATTTTATACTAGTTTCGATCAAAAAATCAAATTAAATTTAGGATTGTTCGAAATGCTACGATACTTTTTAGATCCTTTCTATATGTTATGAGGGAATGTTAAGAGGGAATTCCATGCAAAAATATAGTTCAAAATTAGATTTTACGAAACTTATTTAAATGCTAGTTTCAGTCAAAAAATCGTAGTATATTATACACAATTTTATACTAGTTTCGATCGAAAAATCAAATTAAATCGAGGAGTGTTCAAAATGCTACGAAACTTTTCAGATCCTTTCTATATGTAACGAGAGAAGGTTATGATGGAAGTTCATGCCAAAAATAATATCAAAATTAGATTCTGTGAAACTTTTTGAAATACTAGTTTCGTTAAATAATTATAGTATATAATACACAATTTTATACCTGTTTCAGTCAAAAAATATAATTAAATCAAGGAATAATCGAAATGCTACAAAACTTTTAAGATCCTTTCTATATGTTTGAGGGAAGGTTATCATGGAAGTCCATGCATAAAATTATCTTAAAATTAGATTCCACGAAACTTTTTGAAATACTAGTTTAGGTCAAACAATCGAAGTATATTGTATACAAATTTATACTAGTCTCGGTCGAAAAATCAAATTAAATTGAGGATTGTTCGAAATGCTACGATACTTTTCAGATCCTTTCTATATGTTTTGAGGGAATGTTAAGAGGGAAGCCCATTCAAAAAATTATCTCAAAATTAGACTCTATAAAACTTTTTGAAATGCTAGTATCAGTCAAAAAATCGTTGTATATTATACAAAATTTTATACTAGTTTCGATCAAAAAATCAAATTAAATTTAGGATTGTTCGAAATGCTACGATACTTTTTAGATCCTTTCTATATGTTATGAGGGAATGTTAAGATGGAATTCTATGCAAAAATATAGTTCAAAATTAGATTTTACGAAACTTATTTAAATGCTAGTTTCAGTCAAAAAATCGTAGTATATTATACATAATTTTATACTAGTTTCGATCGAAAAATCAAATTAAATCGAGGAGTGTTCAAAATGCTACGAAACTTTTCAGATCCTTTCTATATGTAACGAGAGAAGGTTATGATGGAAGTTCATGCCAAAAATAATATCAAAATTAGATTCTGTGAAACTTTTTGAAATACTAGTTTCGTTAAATAATTATAGTATATAATACACAATTTTATACCAGTTTCAGTCAAAAAATATAATTAAATCAAGGATTAATCAAAATGCTACAAAACTTTTAAGATCCTTTCTATAAGTTTGAGGGAAGGTTATCATGGAAGTCCATTCATAAAATTATCTTAAAATTAGATTCCACGAAACTTTTTGAAATACTAGTTTAGGTCAAAAAATTGTAGTATTATACACAATTTTATACTAGTTTCGGTCGAAAAATCAAATTAAATCGAGGAGTGTTCAAAATGCTTCGAAACTTTCCAGATCCTTTCTATATGTAACGAGAGAAGGTTATGGTGGAAATCCATGCCAAAAATAATATCAAAATTAGATTCTGTGAAACTTTTTGAAATACTAGTTTCGTTAAATAATTATAGTATATTATACACAAATTTATACCAGTTTCGGTCAAAAAATATAATTAAATCGAGGATTAATCGAAATGCTACAAAACTTTTAAGATCCTTTCTATATGTTTGAGGGAAGGTTATGATGGAAGTCCATGCAAAAAACTAACTTAAAATTAGATTCCACGAAACTTTTTGAAATACTAGTTTAGGTAAAAAAATCGTAGTATATTACATACAAATTTATACTAGTCTCGGCCGAAAAATCAAATTAAATTGAGGATTGTTCTAAATGCTACGAGACTTTTCAGATCCTTTCTATATGTTTTGAGGGAATGTTAAGAGGGAAGCCCATTCAAAAAATTATCTCAAAATTAGACTCTATGAAACTTTTTGAAATGCTAGTATCAGTCAAAAAATCGTTGTATATTATACACAATTTTATACTAGTTTCGATCAAAAAATCAAATTAAATTTAGGATTGTTCGAAATGCTACGATACTTTTTAGATCCTTTCTATATGTTATGAGGGAATGTTAAGAGGGAATTCCATGCAAAAATATAGTTCAAAATTAGATTTTACGAAACTTATTTAAATGCTAGTTTCAGTCAAAAAATCGTAGTATATTATACACAATTTTATACTAGTTTCGATCGAAAAATCAAATTAAATCGAGGAGTGTTCAAAATGCTACGAAACTTTTCAGATCCTTTCTATATGTAACGAGAGAAGGTTATGATGGAAGTTCATGCCAAAAATAATATCAAAATTAGATTCTGTGAAACTTTTTGAAATACTAGTTTCGTTAAATAATTATAGTATATAATACACAATTTTATACCTGTTTCAGTCAAAAAATATAATTAAATCAAGGAATAATCGAAATGCTACAAAACTTTTAAGATCCTTTCTATATGTTTGAGGGAAGGTTATCATGGAAGTCCATGCATAAAATTATCTTAAAATTAGATTCCACGAAACTTTTTGAAATACTAGTTTAGGTCAAACAATCGAAGTATATTGTATACAAATTTATACTAGTCTCGGTCGAAAAATCAAATTAAATTGAGGATTGTTCGAAATGCTACGATACTTTTCAGATCCTTTCTATATGTTTTGAGGGAATGTTAAGAGGGAAGCCCATTCAAAAAATTATCTCAAAATTAGACTCTATAAAACTTTTTGAAATGCTAGTATCAGTCAAAAAATCGTTGTATATTATACAAAATTTTATACTAGTTTCGATCAAAAAATCAAATTAAATTTAGGATTGTTCGAAATGCTACGATACTTTTTAGATCCTTTCTATATGTTATGAGGGAATGTTAAGATGGAATTCTATGCAAAAATATAGTTCAAAATTAGATTTTACGAAACTTATTTAAATGCTAGTTTCAGTCAAAAAATCGTAGTATATTATACATAATTTTATACTAGTTTCGATCGAAAAATCAAATTAAATCGAGGAGTGTTCAAAATGCTACGAAACTTTTCAGATCCTTTCTATATGTAACGAGAGAAGGTTATGATGGAAGTTCATGCCAAAAATAATATCAAAATTAGATTCTGTGAAACTTTTTGAAATACTAGTTTCGTTAAATAATTATAGTATATAATACACAATTTTATACCAGTTTCAGTCAAAAAATATAATTAAATCAAGGATTAATCAAAATGCTACAAAACTTTTAAGATCCTTTCTATAAGTTTGAGGGAAGGTTATCATGGAAGTCCATTCATAAAATTATCTTAAAATTAGATTCCACGAAACTTTTTGAAATACTAGTTTAGGTCAAAAAATTGTAGTATTATACACAATTTTATACTAGTTTCGGTCGAAAAATCAAATTAAATCGAGGAGTGTTCAAAATGCTTCGAAACTTTCCAGATCCTTTCTATATGTAACGAGAGAAGGTTATGGTGGAAATCCATGCCAAAAATAATATCAAAATTAGATTCTGTGAAACTTTTTGAAATACTAGTTTCGTTAAATAATTATAGTATATTATACACAAATTTATACCAGTTTCGGTCAAAAAATATAATTAAATCGAGGATTAATCGAAATGCTACAAAACTTTTAAGATCCTTTCTATATGTTTGAGGGAAGGTTATGATGGAAGTCCATGCAAAAAACTAACTTAAAATTAGATTCCACGAAACTTTTTGAAATACTAGTTTAGGTAAAAAAATCGTAGTATATTACATACAAATTTATACTAGTCTCGGCCGAAAAATCAAATTAAATTGAGGATTGTTCTAAATGCTACGAGACTTTTCAGATCCTTTCTATATGTTTTGAGGGAATGTTAAGAGGGAAGCCCATTCAAAAAATTATCTCAAAATTAGACTCTATGAAACTTTTTGAAATGCTAGTATCAGTATAAAAATCGTTGTATATTATACACAATTTTATACTAGTTTCGATCAAAAAATCAAATTAAATTTAGGATTGTTCGAAATGCTACGATACTTTTTAGATCCTTTCTATATGTTATGAGGGAATGTTAAGAGGGAATTCCATGCAAAAATATAGTTCAAAATTAGATTTTACGAAACTTATTTAAATGCTAGTTTCAGTCAAAAAATCGTAGTATATTATACACAATTTTATACTAGTTTCGATCGAAAAATCAAATTAAATCGAGGAGTGTTCAAAATGCTACGAAACTTTTCAGATCCTTTCTATATGTAACGAGAGAAGGTTATGATGGAAGTTCATGCCAAAAATAATATCAAAATTAGATTCTGTGAAACTTTTTGAAATACTAGTTTCGTTAAATAATTATAGTATATAATACACAATTTTATACCTGTTTCAGTCAAAAAATATAATTAAATCAAGGAATAATCGAAATGCTACAAAACTTTTAAGATCCTTTCTATATGTTTGAGGGAAGGTTATCATGGAAGTCCATGCATAAAATTATCTTAAAATTAGATTCCACGAAACTTTTTGAAATACTAGTTTAGGTCAAACAATCGAAGTATATTGTATACAAATTTATACTAGTCTCGGTCGAAAAATCAAATTAAATTGAGGATTGTTCGAAATGCTACGATACTTTTCAGATCCTTTCTATATGTTTTGAGGGAATGTTAAGAGGGAAGCCCATTCAAAAAATTATCTCAAAATTAGACTCTATAAAACTTTTTGAAATGCTAGTATCAGTCAAAAAATCGTTGTATATTATACAAAATTTTATACTAGTTTCGATCAAAAAATCAAATTAAATTTAGGATTGTTCGAAATGCTACGATACTTTTTAGATCCTTTCTATATGTTATGAGGGAATGTTAAGATGGAATTCTATGCAAAAATATAGTTCAAAATTAGATTTTACGAAACTTATTTAAATGCTAGTTTCAGTCAAAAAATCGTAGTATATTATACATAATTTTATACTAGTTTCGATCGAAAAATCAAATTAAATCGAGGAGTGTTCAAAATGCTACGAAACTTTTCAGATCCTTTCTATATGTAACGAGAGAAGGTTATGATGGAAGTTCATGCCAAAAATAATATCAAAATTAGATTCTGTGAAACTTTTTGAAATACTAGTTTCGTTAAATAATTATAGTATATAATACACAATTTTATACCAGTTTCAGTCAAAAAATATAATTAAATCAAGGATTAATCAAAATGCTACAAAACTTTTAAGATCCTTTCTATAAGTTTGAGGGAAGGTTATCATGGAAGTCCATTCATAAAATTATCTTAAAATTAGATTCCACGAAACTTTTTGAAATACTAGTTTAGGTCAAAAAATTGTAGTATTATACACAATTTTATACTAGTTTCGGTCGAAAAATCAAATTAAATCGAGGAGTGTTCAAAATGCTTCGAAACTTTCCAGATCCTTTCTATATGTAACGAGAGAAGGTTATGGTGGAAATCCATGCCAAAAATAATATCAAAATTAGATTCTGTGAAACTTTTTGAAATACTAGTTTCGTTAAATAATTATAGTATATTATACACAAATTTATACCAGTTTCGTTCAAAAAATATAATTAAATTGAGGATTAATCGAAATGCTACAAAACTTTTAAGATCCTTTCTATATGTTTGAGGGAAGGTTATGATGGAAGTCCATGCAAAAAACTAACTTAAAATTAGATTCCACGAAACTTTTTGAAATACTAGTTTAGGTCAAAAAATCGTAGTATATTACATACAAATTTATACTAGTCTCGGCCGAAAAATCAAATTAAATTGAGGATTCTTCTAAATGCTACGAGACTTTTCAGATCCTTTCTATAAGTTTTGAGGGAATGTTAAGAGGGAAGCCCATTCAAAAAATTATCTAAAAATTAGACTTTATGAAACTTTTTGAAATGCTAGTATCAGTCAAAAAATCGTTGTATATTATACAAAATTTTATACTAGTTTCGATCAAAAAATCAAATTAAATTTAGGATTGTTCGAAATGCTACGATACTTTTTAGATCCTTTCTATATGTTATGAGGGAATGTTAAGAGGGAATTCCATGCAAAAATATAGTTCAAAATTAGATTTTACGAAACTTATTTAAATGCTAGTTTCAGTCAAAAAATCGTAGTATATTATACACAATTTTATACTAGTTTCGATCGAAAAATCAAATTAAATCGAGGAGTGTTCAAAATGCTACGAAACTTTTCAGATCCTTTCTATATGTAACGAGAGAAGGTTATGATGGAAGTTCATACCAAAAATAATATCAAAATTAGATTCTGTGAAACATTTTGAAATACTAGTTTCGTTAAATAATTATAGTATATAATACACAATTTTATACCAGTTTCAGTCAAAAAATATAATTAAATCAAGGATTAATCAAAATGCTACAAAACTTTTAAGATCCTTTCTATATGTTTGAGGGAAGGTTATCATGGAAGTCCATTCATAAAATTATCTTAAAATTAGATTCCACGAAACTTTTTGAAATACTAGTTTAGGTCAAAAAATTGTAGTATTATACACAATTTTATACTAGTTTCGGTCGAAAAATCAAATTAAATCGAGGAGTGTTCAAAATGCTTCGAAACTTTCCAGATCCTTTCTATATGTAACGAGAGAAGGTTATGGTGGAAATCCATGCCAAATATAATATCAAAATTAGATTCTGTGAAACTTTTTGAAATAATAGTTTCGTTAAAAAATTATAGTATATTATACACAATTTTATACCAGTTTCGGTCAAAAAATATAATTAAATCGAGGAATAATCGAAATGCTACAACACTTTTAAGATCCTTTCTATATGTTTTAGGGAAGGTTATGATGGAAGTCCATGCAAACAATTATCTTAAAATTAGATTCCCCCAAACTTTTTGAAATACAAGTTTAGGTCAAAAAATCGAAGTATATTGTATACAAATTCATAATAGTCTCGGTCGAAAAATCAAATTAAATTGAGGATTGTTCGAAATGCTACGATACTTTTCAGATCCTTTCTATAAGTTTTGAGGGAATGTTAAGAGGGAAGCACATTCAAAAAATTATCTCAAAATTAGACTCTATGAAACTTTTTGAAATGCTAGTATCAGTCAAAAAATCGTTGTATATTATACAAAATTTTATACTAGTTTCGATCAAAAAATCAAATTAAATTTAGGATTGTTCGAAATGCTACGATACTTTTTAGATCCTTTCTATATGTTATGAGGGAATGTTAAGAGGGAATTCCATGCAAAAATATAGTTCAAAATTAGATTTTACGAAATTTATTTAAATGCTAGTTTCAGTCAAAAAATCGTAGTATATTATACACAATTTTATACTAGTTTCGATCGAAAAATCAAATTATATCGAGGAGTGTTCAAAATGCTACGAAACTTTTCAGATCCTTTCTATATGTAACGAGAGATGGTTATGATGGAAGTTCATGCCAAAAATAATATCAAAATTAGATTCTGTGAAACTTTTTGAAATACTAGTTTCGTTAAATAATTATAGTATATAATACACAATTTTATACCAGTTTCAGTCAAAAAATATAATTAAATCGAGGATTAATCAAAATGCTACAAAACTTTTAAGATCCTTTCTATATGTTTGAGGGAAGGTTATCATGGAAGTCCATGCATAAAATTATCTTAAAATTAGATTCCACGAAACTTTTTGAAATACTAGTTTAGGTCAAAAAATTGTAGTATTATACACAATTTTATACTAGTTTCGGTCGAAAAATCAAATTAAATCGAGGAGTGTTCAAAATGCTTCGAAACTTTCCAGATCCTTTCTATATGTAACGAGAGAAGGTTATGGTGGAAATCCATGCAAAAAATAATATCAAAATTAGATTCTGTGAAACTTTTTGAAATACTAGTTTCGTTAAATAATTATAGTATATTATACACAAATTTATACCAGTTTCGGTCAAAAAATATAATTAAATCGAGGATTAATCGAAATGCTACAAAACTTTTAAGATCCTTTCTATATGTTTGAGGGAAGGTTATGATGGAAGTCCATGCAAAAAACTAACTTAAAATTAGATTCCACGAAACTTTTTGAAATACTAGTTTAGGTCAAAAAATCGTAGTATATTACATACAAATTTATACTAGTCTCGGCCGAAAAATCAAATTAAATTGAGGATTGTTCGAAATGCTACGAGACTTTTCAGATCCTTTCTATAAGTTTTGAGGGAGTTTTAAGGGGGAAGCCTATTCAAAAAAAAATCTCAAAATTAGACTCTATGAAATTTTTTGAAATGCTAGTTTCAGTGAAAAAATCGTAGTATATTATACACAATTTTATACTAGTTTCGATCAAAAAATCAAATTAAATTTAGGATTGTTCGAAATGCTACGATACTTTTCAGATCCTTTCTATAAGTTTTGAGGTAATGTTAAGAGGGAAGCCCATTCAAAATATTATCTCAAAATTAGACTCTAGGACACTTTTTGAAATGCTAGTATCAGTCAAAAAATCTAAGTATATTATACACAATTTATACTAGTTTCGATTAAAAAATCAAATTAAATTTAGGATTGTTCGAAATGCTACGATACTTTTCAGATCCTTTATATATGTTATGAGGGAATGTTAAGAGGGAAGTCCATGCAAAAATATAGGTCAAAATTAGATTTTACGAAACTTTTCTAAATGCTAGTTTCAGTCAAAAAATCATAGTATATTATACACAATTTTATACTAGTTTCAGTCAAAAAATCAAATTAAATCGAGGAGTGTTCAAAATGCTACGAAACTTTACAGATCCATTCTATATGTAACGAAAGAAGGTTATAATGGAGGTCCATGCCAAAAATAATATCAAAATTAGATCCTATGAAACTTTTTGAAATACTAGTTTCGTTAAAAAATTATAGTATATTATACACAATTTTATACTAGTTTCGGTCAAAAAATATAATTAAATCGAGGAATAATCAAAATGCTACAAATATTTTAAGATCATTTCTAAATGTTCGAGGGAAGGTTATGATGGAAGTCATTGCAAAATATTATCTTAAAATTAGATTCCACGAAACCTTTTGAAATACTAGTTTAGGTCAAAAAATCATAGTATATTACATACAACTTTATACTAGTCTCGGTCGAAAAATAAAATTAAATTGAGGATTGTTCGATATGCTACGATACTTTCCATATCCTTTCTATATGTTTTGAAGGAATGTTAAGAGGGAAGCCCATTCAAAAAATTATCTCAAAATTAGACTCTATGAAACTTTTTGAAATGCTAGTATCAGTCAAAAAATCGTAGTATATTATACACAATTTTATACTAGTTTCGATCAAAAAATCAAATTAAATTTAGGATTGTTCGAAATGCTACGATACTTTTCAGATCCTTTCTATATGTTATGAGGGAATGTTAAGAGGGAAGTCCATGCAAAAATATAGGTCAAAATTAGATTTTACGAAACTTTTCTAAATGCTAGTTTCAGTCAAAAAATCATAGTATATTATACACAATTTTATACTAGTTTCAGTCGAAAAATCAAATTAAATCGAGGAGTGTTCAAAATGCTACGAAACTTTCCAGATCCATTCTATATGTAACAAAAGAAGGTTATAATGGAAGTCCATGCCAAAAATAATATCAAAATTAGATCCTATGAAACTTTTTGAAATACTAGTTTCGTTAAAAAATTATAGTATATTTTACACAATTTTATACTAGTTTCGGTCAAAAAATATAATTAAATCGAGGAATAATCAAAATGCTACAAATATTTTAAGATCATTTCTAAATGTTCGAGGGAAGGTTATGATGGAAGTCATTGCAAAATATTATCTTAAAATTAGATTCCACGAAACCTTTTGAAATACTAGTTTAGGTCAAAAAATCGTAGTATATTACATACAACTTTATACTAGTCTCGGGTGAAAAATTAAATTAAATTGAGGATTGTTCGATATGCTACGATACTTTTCATATCCTTTCTATATGTTTTGAAGGAATGTTAAGAGGGAAGCCCATTCAAAAAATTATCTCAAAATTAGAATCTATGAAACTTTTTGAAATGCTAGTATCAGTCAAAAAATCGTAGTATATTATACACAATTTTATACTAGTTTCGATCAAAAAATCAAATTAAATTTAGGATTGTTCGAAATGCTACGATACTTTTCAGATCCTTTTTATATGTTATGAGGGAATGTTAAGAGGGAAGTCCATGCAAAAATATAGGTCAAAATTAGATTTTACGAAACTTTTCTAAATGCTAGTTTCAGTCAAAAAATCATAGTATATTATACACAATTTTATACTAGTTTCAGTCGAAAAATCAAATTAAATCGAGGAGTGTTCAAAATGCTACGAAACTTTCCAGATCCATTCTATATGTAACGAAAGAAGGTTATAATGGAAGTCCATGCCAAAAATAATATCAAAATTAGATCCTATGAAACTTTTTGAAATACTAGTTTCGTTAAAAAATTATAGTATATTATACACAATTTTATACTAGTTTCGGTCAAAAAATATAATTAAATCGAGGAATAATCAAAATGCTACAAATATTTTAAGATCATTTCTAAATGTTCGAGGGAAGGTTATGATGGAAGTCATTGCAAAATATTATCTTAAAATTAGATTCCACGAAACCTTTTGAAATACTAGTTTAGGTCAAAAAATCGTAGTATATTACATACAACTTTATACTAGTCTCGGTCGAAAAATTAAATTAAATTGAGGATTGTTCGATATGCTACGATACTTTTCATATCCTTTCTATATGTTTTGAAGGAATGTTAAGAGGGAAGCCCATTCAAAAAATTATCTCAAAATTAGAATCTATGAAACTTTTTGAAATGCTAGTATCAGTCAAAAAATCGTAGTATATTATACACAATTTTATACTAGTTTCGATCAAAAAATCAAATTAAATTTAGGATTGTTCGAAATGCTACGATACTTTTCAGATCCTTTTTATATGTTATGAGGGAATGTTAAGAGGGAAGTCCATGCAAAAATATAGGTCAAAATTAGATTTTACGAAACTTTTCTAAATGCTAGTTTCAGTCAAAAAATCATAGTATATTATACACAATTTTATACTAGTTTCAGTCGAAAAATCAAATTAAATCGAGGAGTGTTCAAAATGCTACGAAACTTTCCAGATCCATTCTATATGTAACGAAAGAAGGTTATAATGGAAGTCCATGCCAAAAATAATATCAAAATTAGATCCTATGAAACTTTTTGAAATACTAGTTTCGTTAAAAAATTATAGTATATTATACACAATTTTATACTAGTTTCGGTCAAAAAATATAATTAAATCGAGGAATAATCAAAATGCTACAAATATTTTAAGATCATTTCTAAATGTTCGAGGGAAGGTTATGATGGAAGTCATTGCAAAATATTATCTTAAAATTAGATTCCACGAAACCTTTTGAAATACTAGTTTAGGTCAAAAAATCGTAGTATATTACATACAACTTTATACTAGTCTCGGTCGAAAAATTAAATTAAATTGAGGATTGTTCGATATGCTACGATACTTTTCATATCCTTTCTATATGTTTTGAAGGAATGTTAAGAGGGAAGCCCATTCAAAAAATTATCTCAAAATTAGAATCTATGAAACTTTTTGAAATGCTAGTATCAGTCAAAAAATCGTAGTATATTATACACAATTTTATACTAGTTTCGATCAAAAAATCAAATTAAATTTAGGATTGTTCGAAATGCTACGATACTTTTCAGATCCTTTTTATATGTTATGAGGGAATGTTAAGAGGGAAGTCCATGCAAAAATATAGGTCAAAATTAGATTTTACGAAACTTTTCTAAATGCTAGTTTCAGTCAAAAAATCATAGTATATTATACACAATTTTATACTAGTTTCAGTCGAAAAATCAAATTAAATCGAGGAGTGTTCAAAATGCTACGAAACTTTCCAGATCCATTCTATATGTAACGAAAGAAGGTTATAATGGAAGTCCATGCCAAAAATAATATCAAAATTAGATCCTATGAAACTTTTTGAAATACTAGTTTCGTTAAAAAATTATAGTATATTATACACAATTTTATACTAGTTTCGGTCAAAAAATATAATTAAATCGAGGAATAATCAAAATGCTACAAATATTTTAAGATCATTTCTAAATGTTCGAGGGAAGGTTATGATGGAAGTCATTGCAAAATATTATCTTAAAATTAGATTCCACGAAACCTTTTGAAATACTAGTTTAGGTCAAAAAATCATAGTATATTACATACAACTTTATACTAGTCTCGGTCGAAAAATAAAATTAAATTGAGGATTGTTCGATATGCTACGATACTTTCCATATCCTTTCTATATGTTTTGAAGGAATGTTAAGAGGGAAGCCCATTCAAAAAATTATCTCAAAATTAGACTCTATGAAACTTTTTGAAATGCTAGTATCAGTCAAAAAATCGTAGTATATTATACACAATTTTATACTAGTTTCGATCAAAAAATCAAATTAAATTTAGGATTGTTCGAAATGCTACGATACTTTTCAGATCCTTTCTATATGTTATGAGGGAATGTTAAGAGGGAAGTCCATGCAAAAATATAGGTCAAAATTAGATTTTACGAAACTTTTCTAAATGCTAGTTTCAGTCAAAAAATCATAGTATATTATACACAATTTTATACTAGTTTCAGTCGAAAAATCAAATTAAATCGAGGAGTGTTCAAAATGCTACGAAACTTTCCAGATCCATTCTATATGTAACAAAAGAAGGTTATAATGGAAGTCCATGCCAAAAATAATATCAAAATTAGATCCTATGAAACTTTTTGAAATACTAGTTTCGTTAAAAAATTATAGTATATTTTACACAATTTTATACTAGTTTCGGTCAAAAAATATAATTAAATCGAGGAATAATCAAAATGCTACAAATATTTTAAGATCATTTCTAAATGTTCGAGGGAAGGTTATGATGGAAGTCATTGCAAAATATTATCTTAAAATTAGATTCCACGAAACCTTTTGAAATACTAGTTTAGGTCAAAAAATCGTAGTATATTACATACAACTTTATACTAGTCTCGGTCGAAAAATTAAATTAAATTGAGGATTGTTCGATATGCTACGATACTTTTCATATCCTTTCTATATGTTTTGAAGGAATGTTAAGAGGGAAGCCCATTCAAAAAATTATCTCAAAATTAGAATCTATGAAACTTTTTGAAATGCTAGTATCAGTCAAAAAATCGTAGTATATTATACACAATTTTATACTAGTTTCGATCAAAAAATCAAATTAAATTTAGGATTGTTCGAAATGCTACGATACTTTTCAGATCCTTTCTATATGTTATGAGGGAATGTTAAGAGGGAAGTCCATGCAAAAATATAGGTCAAAATTAGATTTTACGAAACTTTTCTAAATGCTAGTTTCAGTCAAAAAATCATAGTATATTATACACAATTTTATACTAGTTTCAGTCGAAAAATCAAATTAAATCGAGGAGTGTTCAAAATGCTACGAAACTTTCCAGATCCATTCTATATGTAACGAAAGAAGGTTATAATGGAAGTCCATGCCAAAAATAATATCAAAATTAGATCCTATGAAACTTTTTGAAATACTAGTTTCGTTAAAAAATTATAGTATATTATACACAATTTTATACTAGTTTCGGTCAAAAAATATAATTAAATCGAGGAATAATCAAAATGCTACAAATATTTTAAGATCATTTCTAAATGTTCGAGGGAAGGTTATGATGGAAGTCATTGCAAAATATTATCTTAAAATTAGATTCCACGAAACCTTTTGAAATACTAGTTTAGGTCAAAAAATCGTAGTATATTACATACAACTTTATACTAGTCTCGGTCGAAAAATTAAATTAAATTGAGGATTGTTCGATATGCTACGATACTTTTCATATCCTTTCTATATGTTTTGAAGGAATGTTAAGAGGGAAGCCCATTCAAAAAATTATCTCAAAATTAGAATCTATGAAACTTTTTGAAATGCTAGTATCAGTCAAAAAATCGTAGTATATTATACACAATTTTATACTAGTTTCGATCAAAAAATCAAATTAAATTTAGGATTGTTCGAAATGCTACGATACTTTTCAGATCCTTTTTATATGTTATGAGGGAATGTTAAGAGGGAAGTCCATGCAAAAATATAGGTCAAAATTAGATTTTACGAAACTTTTCTAAATGCTAGTTTCAGTCAAAAAATCATAGTATATTATACACAATTTTATACTAGTTTCAGTCGAAAAATCAAATTAAATCGAGGAGTGTTCAAAATGCTACGAAACTTTCCAGATCCATTCTATATGTAACGAAAGAAGGTTATAATGGAAGTCCATGCCAAAAATAATATCAAAATTAGATCCTATGAAACTTTTTGAAATACTAGTTTCGTTAAAAAATTATAGTATATTATACACAATTTTATACTAGTTTCGGTCAAAAAATATAATTAAATCGAGGAATAATCAAAATGCTACAAATATTTTAAGATCATTTCTAAATGTTCGAGGGAAGGTTATGATGGAAGTCATTGCAAAATATTATCTTAAAATTAGATTCCACGAAACCTTTTGAAATACTAGTTTAGGTCAAAAAATCATAGTATATTACATACAACTTTATACTAGTCTCGGTCGAAAAATAAAATTAAATTGAGGATTGTTCGATATGCTACGATACTTTCCATATCCTTTCTATATGTTTTGAAGGAATGTTAAGAGGGAAGCCCATTCAAAAAATTATCTCAAAATTAGACTCTATGAAACTTTTTGAAATGCTAGTATCAGTCAAAAAATCGTAGTATATTATACACAATTTTATACTAGTTTCGATCAAAAAATCAAATTAAATTTAGGATTGTTCGAAATGCTACGATACTTTTCAGATCCTTTCTATATGTTATGAGGGAATGTTAAGAGGGAAGTCCATGCAAAAATATAGGTCAAAATTAGATTTTACGAAACTTTTCTAAATGCTAGTTTCAGTCAAAAAATCATAGTATATTATACACAATTTTATACTAGTTTCAGTCGAAAAATCAAATTAAATCGAGGAGTGTTCAAAATGCTACGAAACTTTCCAGATCCATTCTATATGTAACAAAAGAAGGTTATAATGGAAGTCCATGCCAAAAATAATATCAAAATTAGATCCTATGAAACTTTTTGAAATACTAGTTTCGTTAAAAAATTATAGTATATTTTACACAATTTTATACTAGTTTCGGTCAAAAAATATAATTAAATCGAGGAATAATCAAAATGCTACAAATATTTTAAGATCATTTCTAAATGTTCGAGGGAAGGTTATGATGGAAGTCATTGCAAAATATTATCTTAAAATTAGATTCCACGAAACCTTTTGAAATACTAGTTTAGGTCAAAAAATCGTAGTATATTACATACAACTTTATACTAGTCTCGGTCGAAAAATTAAATTAAATTGAGGATTGTTCGATATGCTACGATACTTTTCATATCCTTTCTATATGTTTTGAAGGAATGTTAAGAGGGAAGCCCATTCAAAAAATTATCTCAAAATTAGAATCTATGAAACTTTTTGAAATGCTAGTATCAGTCAAAAAATCGTAGTATATTATACACAATTTTATACTAGTTTCGATCAAAAAATCAAATTAAATTTAGGATTGTTCGAAATGCTACGATACTTTTCAGATCCTTTCTATATGTTATGAGGGAATGTTAAGAGGGAAGTCCATGCAAAAATATAGGTCAAAATTAGATTTTACGAAACTTTTCTAAATGCTAGTTTCAGTCAAAAAATCATAGTATATTATACACAATTTTATACTAGTTTCAGTCGAAAAATCAAATTAAATCGAGGAGTGTTCAAAATGCTACGAAACTTTCCAGATCCATTCTATATGTAACGAAAGAAGGTTATAATGGAAGTCCATGCCAAAAATAATATCAAAATTAGATCCTATGAAACTTTTTGAAATACTAGTTTCGTTAAAAAATTATAGTATATTATACACAATTTTATACTAGTTTCGGTCAAAAAATATAATTAAATCGAGGAATAATCAAAATGCTACAAATATTTTAAGATCATTTCTAAATGTTCGAGGGAAGGTTATGATGGAAGTCATTGCAAAATATTATCTTAAAATTAGATTCCACGAAACCTTTTGAAATACTAGTTTAGGTCAAAAAATCGTAGTATATTACATACAACTTTATACTAGTCTCGGTCGAAAAATTAAATTAAATTGAGGATTGTTCGATATGCTACGATACTTTTCATATCCTTTCTATATGTTTTGAAGGAATGTTAAGAGGGAAGCCCATTCAAAAAATTATCTCAAAATTAGAATCTATGAAACTTTTTGAAATGCTAGTATCAGTCAAAAAATCGTAGTATATTATACACAATTTTATACTAGTTTCGATCAAAAAATCAAATTAAATTTAGGATTGTTCGAAATGCTACGATACTTTTCAGATCCTTTTTATATGTTATGAGGGAATGTTAAGAGGGAAGTCCATGCAAAAATATAGGTCAAAATTAGATTTTACGAAACTTTTCTAAATGCTAGTTTCAGTCAAAAAATCATAGTATATTATACACAATTTTATACTAGTTTCAGTCGAAAAATCAAATTAAATCGAGGAGTGTTCAAAATGCTACGAAACTTTCCAGATCCATTCTATATGTAACGAAAGAAGGTTATAATGGAAGTCCATGCCAAAAATAATATCAAAATTAGATCCTATGAAACTTTTTGAAATACTAGTTTCGTTAAAAAATTATAGTATATTATACACAATTTTATACTAGTTTCGGTCAAAAAATATAATTAAATCGAGGAATAATCAAAATGCTACAAATATTTTAAGATCATTTCTAAATGTTCGAGGGAAGGTTATGATGGAAGTCATTGCAAAATATTATCTTAAAATTAGATTCCACGAAACCTTTTGAAATACTAGTTTAGGTCAAAAAATCATAGTATATTACATACAACTTTATACTAGTCTCGGTCGAAAAATAAAATTAAATTGAGGATTGTTCGATATGCTACGATACTTTCCATATCCTTTCTATATGTTTTGAAGGAATGTTAAGAGGGAAGCCCATTCAAAAAATTATCTCAAAATTAGACTCTATGAAACTTTTTGAAATGCTAGTATCAGTCAAAAAATCGTAGTATATTATACACAATTTTATACTAGTTTCGATCAAAAAATCAAATTAAATTTAGGATTGTTCGAAATGCTACGATACTTTTCAGATCCTTTCTATATGTTATGAGGGAATGTTAAGAGGGAAGTCCATGCAAAAATATAGGTCAAAATTAGATTTTACGAAACTTTTCTAAATGCTAGTTTCAGTCAAAAAATCATAGTATATTATACACAATTTTATACTAGTTTCAGTCGAAAAATCAAATTAAATCGAGGAGTGTTCAAAATGCTACGAAACTTTCCAGATCCATTCTATATGTAACAAAAGAAGGTTATAATGGAAGTCCATGCCAAAAATAATATCAAAATTAGATCCTATGAAACTTTTTGAAATACTAGTTTCGTTAAAAAATTATAGTATATTTTACACAATTTTATACTAGTTTCGGTCAAAAAATATAATTAAATCGAGGAATAATCAAAATGCTACAAATATTTTAAGATCATTTCTAAATGTTCGAGGGAAGGTTATGATGGAAGTCATTGCAAAATATTATCTTAAAATTAGATTCCACGAAACCTTTTGAAATACTAGTTTAGGTCAAAAAATCGTAGTATATTACATACAAATTTATACTAGTCTCGGCCGAAAAATCAAATTAAATTGAGGATTGTTCGAAATGCTACGATACTTTTCATATCCTTTCTATAAGTTTTGAGGGAGTTTTAAGGGGGAAGCCTATTCAAAAAAAAATCTCAAAATTAGACTCTATGAAATTTTTTGAAATGCTAGTTTCAGTGAAAAAATCGTAGTATATTATACACAATTTTATACTAGTTTCGATCAAAAAATCAAATTAAATTTAGGATTGTTCGAAATGCTACGATACTTTTCAGATCCTTTCTATAAGTTTTGAGGTAATGTTAAGAGGGAAGCCCATTCAAAATATTATCTCAAAATTAGACTCTAGGACACTTTTTGAAATGCTAGTATCAGTCAAAAAATCTAAGTATATTATACACAATTTATACTAGTTTCGATTAAAAAATCAAATTAAATTTAGGATTGTTCGAAATGCTACGATACTTTTCAGATCCTTTATATATGTTATGAGGGAATGTTAAGAGGGAAGTCCATGCAAAAATATAGGTCAAAATTAGATTTTACGAAACTTTTCTAAATGCTAGTTTCAGTCAAAAAATCATAGTATATTATACACAATTTTATACTAGTTTCAGTCAAAAAATCAAATTAAATCGAGGAGTGTTCAAAATGCTACGAAACTTTACAGATCCATTCTATATGTAACGAAAGAAGGTTATAATGGAGGTCCATGCCAAAAATAATATCAAAATTAGATCCTATGAAACTTTTTGAAATACTAGTTTCGTTAAAAAATTATAGTATATTATACACAATTTTATACTAGTTTCGGTCAAAAAATATAATTAAATCGAGGAATAATCAAAATGCTACAAATATTTTAAGATCATTTCTAAATGTTCGAGGGAAGGTTATGATGGAAGTCATTGCAAAATATTATCTTAAAATTAGATTCCACGAAACCTTTTGAAATACTAGTTTAGGTCAAAAAATCATAGTATATTACATACAACTTTATACTAGTCTCGGTCGAAAAATAAAATTAAATTGAGGATTGTTCGATATGCTACGATACTTTCCATATCCTTTCTATATGTTTTGAAGGAATGTTAAGAGGGAAGCCCATTCAAAAAATTATCTCAAAATTAGACTCTATGAAACTTTTTGAAATGCTAGTATCAGTCAAAAAATCGTAGTATATTATACACAATTTTATACTAGTTTCGATCAAAAAATCAAATTAAATTTAGGATTGTTCGAAATGCTACGATACTTTTCAGATCCTTTTTATATGTTATGAGGGAATGTTAAGAGGGAAGTCCATGCAAAAATATAGGTCAAAATTAGATTTTACGAAACTTTTCTAAATGCTAGTTTCAGTCAAAAAATCATAGTATATTATACACAATTTTATACTAGTTTCAGTCGAAAAATCAAATTAAATCGAGGAGTGTTCAAAATGCTACGAAACTTTCCAGATCCATTCTATATGTAACGAAAGAAGGTTATAATGGAAGTCCATGCCAAAAATAATATCAAAATTAGATCCTATGAAACTTTTTGAAATACTAGTTTCGTTAAAAAATTATAGTATATTATACACAATTTTATACTAGTTTCGGTCAAAAAATATAATTAAATCGAGGAATAATCAAAATGCTACAAATATTTTAAGATCATTTCTAAATGTTCGAGGGAAGGTTATGATGGAAGTCATTGCAAAATATTATCTTAAAATTAGATTCCACGAAACCTTTTGAAATACTAGTTTAGGTCAAAAAATCATAGTATATTACATACAACTTTATACTAGTCTCGGTCGAAAAATAAAATTAAATTGAGGATTGTTCGATATGCTACGATACTTTCCATATCCTTTCTATATGTTTTGAAGGAATGTTAAGAGGGAAGCCCATTCAAAAAATTATCTCAAAATTAGACTCTATGAAACTTTTTGAAATGCTAGTATCAGTCAAAAAATCGTAGTATATTATACACAATTTTATACTAGTTTCGATCAAAAAATCAAATTAAATTTAGGATTGTTCGAAATGCTACGATACTTTTCAGATCCTTTCTATATGTTATGAGGGAATGTTAAGAGGGAAGTCCATGCAAAAATATAGGTCAAAATTAGATTTTACGAAACTTTTCTAAATGCTAGTTTCAGTCAAAAAATCATAGTATATTATACACAATTTTATACTAGTTTCAGTCGAAAAATCAAATTAAATCGAGGAGTGTTCAAAATGCTACGAAACTTTCCAGATCCATTCTATATGTAACAAAAGAAGGTTATAATGGAAGTCCATGCCAAAAATAATATCAAAATTAGATCCTATGAAACTTTTTGAAATACTAGTTTCGTTAAAAAATTATAGTATATTTTACACAATTTTATACTAGTTTCGGTCAAAAAATATAATTAAATCGAGGAATAATCAAAATGCTACAAATATTTTAAGATCATTTCTAAATGTTCGAGGGAAGGTTATGATGGAAGTCATTGCAAAATATTATCTTAAAATTAGATTCCACGAAACCTTTTGAAATACTAGTTTAGGTCAAAAAATCGTAGTATATTACATACAAATTTATACTAGTCTCGGCCGAAAAATCAAATTAAATTGAGGATTGTTCGAAATGCTACGATACTTTTCATATCCTTTCTATAAGTTTTGAGGGAGTTTTAAGGGGGAAGCCTATTCAAAAAAAAATCTCAAAATTAGACTCTATGAAATTTTTTGAAATGCTAGTTTCAGTGAAAAAATCGTAGTATATTATACACAATTTTATACTAGTTTCGATCAAAAAATCAAATTAAATTTAGGATTGTTCGAAATGCTACGATACTTTTCAGATCCTTTCTATAAGTTTTGAGGTAATGTTAAGAGGGAAGCCCATTCAAAATATTATCTCAAAATTAGACTCTAGGACACTTTTTGAAATGCTAGTATCAGTCAAAAAATCTAAGTATATTATACACAATTTATACTAGTTTCGATTAAAAAATCAAATTAAATTTAGGATTGTTCGAAATGCTACGATACTTTTCAGATCCTTTATATATGTTATGAGGGAATGTTAAGAGGGAAGTCCATGCAAAAATATAGGTCAAAATTAGATTTTACGAAACTTTTCTAAATGCTAGTTTCAGTCAAAAAATCATAGTATATTATACACAATTTTATACTAGTTTCAGTCAAAAAATCAAATTAAATCGAGGAGTGTTCAAAATGCTACGAAACTTTACAGATCCATTCTATATGTAACGAAAGAAGGTTATAATGGAGGTCCATGCCAAAAATAATATCAAAATTAGATCCTATGAAACTTTTTGAAATACTAGTTTCGTTAAAAAATTATAGTATATTATACACAATTTTATACTAGTTTCGGTCAAAAAATATAATTAAATCGAGGAATAATCAAAATGCTACAAATATTTTAAGATCATTTCTAAATGTTCGAGGGAAGGTTATGATGGAAGTCATTGCAAAATATTATCTTAAAATTAGATTCCACGAAACCTTTTGAAATACTAGTTTAGGTCAAAAAATCATAGTATATTACATACAACTTTATACTAGTCTCGGTCGAAAAATAAAATTAAATTGAGGATTGTTCGATATGCTACGATACTTTCCATATCCTTTCTATATGTTTTGAAGGAATGTTAAGAGGGAAGCCCATTCAAAAAATTATCTCAAAATTAGACTCTATGAAACTTTTTGAAATGCTAGTATCAGTCAAAAAATCGTAGTATATTATACACAATTTTATACTAGTTTCGATCAAAAAATCAAATTAAATTTAGGATTGTTCGAAATGCTACGATACTTTTCAGATCCTTTCTATATGTTATGAGGGAATGTTAAGAGGGAAGTCCATGCAAAAATATAGGTCAAAATTAGATTTTACGAAACTTTTCTAAATGCTAGTTTCAGTCAAAAAATCATAGTATATTATACACAATTTTATACTAGTTTCAGTCGAAAAATCAAATTAAATCGAGGAGTGTTCAAAATGCTACGAAACTTTCCAGATCCATTCTATATGTAACAAAAGAAGGTTATAATGGAAGTCCATGCCAAAAATAATATCAAAATTAGATCCTATGAAACTTTTTGAAATACTAGTTTCGTTAAAAAATTATAGTATATTTTACACAATTTTATACTAGTTTCGGTCAAAAAATATAATTAAATCGAGGAATAATCAAAATGCTACAAATATTTTAAGATCATTTCTAAATGTTCGAGGGAAGGTTATGATGGAAGTCATTGCAAAATATTATCTTAAAATTAGATTCCACGAAACCTTTTGAAATACTAGTTTAGGTCAAAAAATCGTAGTATATTACATACAACTTTATACTAGTCTCGGTCGAAAAATTAAATTAAATTGAGGATTGTTCGATATGCTACGATACTTTTCATATCCTTTCTATATGTTTTGAAGGAATGTTAAGAGGGAAGCCCATTCAAAAAATTATCTCAAAATTAGAATCTATGAAACTTTTTGAAATGCTAGTATCAGTCAAAAAATCGTAGTATATTATACACAATTTTATACTAGTTTCGATCAAAAAATCAAATTAAATTTAGGATTGTTCGAAATGCTACGATACTTTTCAGATCCTTTTTATATGTTATGAGGGAATGTTAAGAGGGAAGTCCATGCAAAAATATAGGTCAAAATTAGATTTTACGAAACTTTTCTAAATGCTAGTTTCAGTCAAAAAATCATAGTATATTATACACAATTTTATACTAGTTTCAGTCGAAAAATCAAATTAAATCGAGGAGTGTTCAAAATGCTACGAAACTTTCCAGATCCATTCTATATGTAACGAAAGAAGGTTATAATGGAAGTCCATGCCAAAAATAATATCAAAATTAGATCCTATGAAACTTTTTGAAATACTAGTTTCGTTAAAAAATTATAGTATATTATACACAATTTTATACTAGTTTCGGTCAAAAAATATAATTAAATCGAGGAATAATCAAAATGCTACAAATATTTTAAGATCATTTCTAAATGTTCGAGGGAAGGTTATGATGGAAGTCATTGCAAAATATTATCTTAAAATTAGATTCCACGAAACCTTTTGAAATACTAGTTTAGGTCAAAAAATCATAGTATATTACATACAACTTTATACTAGTCTCGGTCGAAAAATAAAATTAAATTGAGGATTGTTCGATATGCTACGATACTTTCCATATCCTTTCTATATGTTTTGAAGGAATGTTAAGTGGGAAGCCCATTCAAAAAATTATCTCAAAATTAGACTCTATGAAACTTTTTGAAATGCTAGTATCAGTCAAAAAATCGTAGTATATTATACACAATTTTATACTAGTTTCGATCAAAAAATCAAATTAAATTTAGGATTGTTCGAAATGCTACGATACTTTTCAGATCCTTTCTATATGTTATGAGGGAATGTTAAGAGGGAAGTCCATGCAAAAATATAGGTCAAAATTAGATTTTACGAAACTTTTCTAAATGCTAGTTTCAGTCAAAAAATCATAGTATATTATACACAATTTTATACTAGTTTCAGTCGAAAAATCAAATTAAATCGAGGAGTGTTCAAAATGCTACGAAACTTTCCAGATCCATTCTATATGTAACAAAAGAAGGTTATAATGGAAGTCCATGCCAAAAATAATATCAAAATTAGATCCTATGAAACTTTTTGAAATACTAGTTTCGTTAAAAAATTATAGTATATTTTACACAATTTTATACTAGTTTCGGTCAAAAAATATAATTAAATCGAGGAATAATCAAAATGCTACAAATATTTTAAGATCATTTCTAAATGTTCGAGGGAAGGTTATGATGGAAGTCATTGCAAAATATTATCTTAAAATTAGATTCCACGAAACCTTTTGAAATACTAGTTTAGGTCAAAAAATCGTAGTATATTACATACAACTTTATACTAGTCTCGGTCGAAAAATTAAATTAAATTGAGGATTGTTCGATATGCTACGATACTTTTCATATCCTTTCTATATGTTTTGAAGGAATGTTAAGAGGGAAGCCCATTCAAAAAATTATCTCAAAATTAGAATCTATGAAACTTTTTGAAATGCTAGTATCAGTCAAAAAATCGTAGTATATTATACACAATTTTATACTAGTTTCGATCAAAAAATCAAATTAAATTTAGGATTGTTCGAAATGCTACGATACTTTTCAGATCCTTTTTATATGTTATGAGGGAATGTTAAGAGGGAAGTCCATGCAAAAATATAGGTCAAAATTAGATTTTACGAAACTTTTCTAAATGCTAGTTTCAGTCAAAAAATCATAGTATATTATACACAATTTTATACTAGTTTCGGTCGAAAAATCAAATTAAATCGAGGAGTGTTCAAAATGCTACGAAACTTTCCAGATCCTTTCTATATGTAACGAGAGAAGGTTATGATGGAAGTCCATGCCAAAAATTATATCAAAATTAGATTCTGTGAAACTTTTTGAAATACTAGTTTTGTTAAATAATTATAGTATATTATACACAATTTTATACCAGTTTCGGTCAAAAAAAATAATTAAATCGAGGATTAATCGAAATGCTACAAAACTTTTAAGATCCTTTCTATATGTTTGAGGGAAGGTTATGATGGAAGTCCATGCATAAAATTATCTTAAAATTAGATTCCAAGAAACTTTTTGAAATACTAGTTTAGGTCAAAAAATCGTAGTATATTATATACAACTTTATACTAGTCTCGGTCGAAAAATTAAATTAAATTGAGGATTGTTCGAAATGCTACGATAGTTTTCAGATCCTTTCTATAAGTTTTGAGGGAATGTTAAGAGGGAAGCCCATTCAAAAAAATATCTCAAAATTAGACTCTATGAAATTTTTTGAAATGCTAGTTTCAGTCAAAAAATCGTAGTATATTATACACAATTTTATACTAGTTTCGATCAAAAAATCAAATTAAATTTAGGATTGTTCGAAATGCTACGATACTTTTCAGATCTTTTCTATATGTTATGAGGGAATGTTAAGAGGGAAGTCCATGCAAAAATATAGGTCAAAATTAGATTTTACGAAACTTTTTGAAATGCTAGTTTCAGTCAAAAAATCGTAGTATATTATACACAATTTTAAACTAGTTTCGGTCGAAAAATAAAATTAAATCGAGGAGTGTTCAAAATGCTACGAAACCTTTCAGATCCTTTCTATATGTAACGAGAGAAGGTTATGATGGAAGTCCATGCCAAAAATAATATCAAAATTAGATTCTGTGAAACTTTTTGAAATACTAGTTTCGTTTAAAAATTAGAGTATATTATACACAATTTTATACCAGTTTCGGTAAAAAAAAATAATTAAATCGAGGATTAATCGAAATGCTACAAAACATTTAAGATCCTTTCTATATGTTTGAGGGAAGGTTATGATGGAAGTCCATGCAAAAATTTATCTTAAAATTAGATTCCACGAAACTTTTTGAAATACTAGTTTAGGTCAAAAAATCGTAGTATATTATATACAAATTTATAATAGTCTTGGTCAAAAAATCAAATTAAATTGAGGATTGTTCGAAATGCTACGATACTTTTCAGATCCTTTCTATAAGTTTTGAGGGATGTTAAGAGGGAAGCCCATTCAAAAAATTATCTCAAAATTAGACTCTAAGAAACTTTTTGAAATGCTAGTATCAGTCAAAAAATCGTAGTATATTATACACAATTTTATACTAGTTTCGATCAAAAAATCAAATTAAATTTAGGATTGTTCAAATGCTACGATACTTTTCAGATCCTTTCTATATGTTATGAGGGAATGTTAAGAGGGAAGTCCATGCGAAAATATAGGTCAAAATTAGATTTTACGAAACTTTTTGAAATGCTAGTTTGAGTCAAAAAATCGTAGTATATTATATACAATTTTATACTAGTTTCGGTCGAAAAATCAAATTAAATCGAGGATTGTTCAAAATGCTACGAAACTTTTAGATCCTTTCTATATGTAACGAGAGAAGGTTATGATGGAAGCCCATGCCAAAAATAATATCAAAATTAGATTCTGTGAAACTTTTTGAAATACTAGTTTCGTTTAAAAATTAGAGTATATTATATACAATTTTATACCAGTTTCGGTAAAAAAAAATAATTAAATCGAGGATTAATCGAAATGCTACAAAACTTTTAAGATCCTTTCTATATGTTTGAGGGAAGGTTATCATGGAAGTCCATGCAAAAAATTATCTTAAAATTAGATTCCACGAAACTTTTTGAAATACTAGTTTAGGTCAAAAAATCGTAGTATATTATATACAAATTTATAATAGTCTTGGTCAAAAAATCAAATTAAATTGAGGATTGTTCGAAATGCTACGATACTTTTCAGATCCTTTCTATAAGTTTCGAGGGAATGTTAAGAGGGAAGCCCATTCAAAAAATTATTTCAAAATTAGAATCATTGAAACTTTTTGAAATGCTAGTATCAGTCAAAAAATCGTTGTATATTATACACAATTTAATACTAGTTTCGATAAAAAAATCAAATTAAATTTAGGATTGTTCGAAATGCTACGATACTTATTAGATCCTTTCTATATGTTATGAGGGAATGTTAAGAGGGAAGTCCATGCAAAAATATAGGTCAAAATTAGATTTTACGAAACTTATTTAAATGCTAGTTTCAGTCAAAAAATCGTAGTATATTATACACAATTTTATACTAGTTTCGGTCGAAAAATCAAATTAAATCGAGGATTGTTCAAAATGCTACGAAACATTCCAGATCATTTCTATATGTAACGAGAGAAGGTTATAATGGAAATCCATGCCAAAAATAATATCAAAATTAGAATCTGTGAAACTTTTTGAAATACTAGTTTCGTTAAAAAATTATAGTATATTATACACAATTTTATACCAGTTTCGGTCAAATAATATAATTAAATCGAGGAATAATCGAAATGCTACAAAACTTTTAAGATGCTTTCTATATGTTTGAGGGAAGGTTATGATGGAAGTCCATGCAAAAAATTAACTTAAAATTAGATTTCACGAAACTTTTTGAAATACTAGTTTAGGTCAAAAAATCGTAGTATATTACATACAACTTTATACTAGTCTCGGCCGAAAAATCAAATTAAATTAAGGATTGTTCGAAATGCTACGAGACTTTTCAGATCCTTTCTATAAGTTTTGAGGGAGTTTTAAGAGGGAAGCCTATTCAAAAAAATATCTCAAAATTAGACTCTATGAAATTTTTTGAAATGCTAGTTTCAGTGAAAAAATCGTAGTATATTATACACAATTTTATACTAGTTTCGATCAAAAAATCAAATTAAATTTAGGATTGTTCGAAATGCTACGATACTTTTCAGATCCTTTCTATATGTTATGAGGGAACGTTAAGAGGGAAGTCCATGCAAAAATATAGGTCAAAATTAGATTTTACGAAACTTTTCTAAATGTTAGTTTCAGTCAAAAAATCATAGTATATTATACTCAATTTTATACTAGTTTCAGTCGAAAAATCAAATTAAATTGAGGAGTGTTCAAAATGCTACGAAACTTTCCAGATCCATTCTATATGTAACGAAAGAAGGTTATAATGGAAGTCCATGCCAAAAATAATATCAAAATTAGATCCTATGAAACTTTTTGAAATACTAGTTTCGTTAAAAAATTATAGTATATTATACACAATTTTATACTAGTTTCGGTCAAAAAATATAATTAAATCGAGGAATAATCAAAATGCTACAAATCTTTTAAGATCATTTCTAAATGTTCGAGGGAAGGTTATGATGGAAGTCATTGCAAAATATTATCTTAAAATTAGATTCCACGAAACCTTTTGAAATACTAGTTTAGGTCAAAAAATCGTAGTATATTACATACAACTTTATACTAGTCTCGGTCGAAAAATAAAATTAAATTGAGGATTGTTCGATATGCTACGATACTTTTCATATCCTTTCTATATGTTTTGAAGGAATGTTAAGAGGGAAGCCCATTCAAAAAATTATCTCAAAATTAGACTCTATGAAACTTTTTGAAATGCTAGTATCAGTCAAAAAATCGTAGTATATTATACACAATTTTATACTAGTTTCGATCAAAAAATCAAATTAAATTTAGGATTGTTCGAAATGCTACGATACTTTTCAGATCCTTTATATATGTTATAAGGGGATGTTAAGAGGGAAGTCCATACAAAAATATAGGTTAAAATTAGATTTTACGAAACTTTTTTAAATGCTAGTTTTAGTCAAAAAATCCTAGTATATTTACACAATTTTATAATAGTTTCTGTCGAAAAATCAAATTAAATCGAGGAGTGTTCAAAATGCTACGAAACTTTCTAGATCCTTTCTATATGTAACGAGAGAAGGTTATAATGGAAGTCCATGCCAAAAATAATATCAAAATTAGATTCTGTGAAACTTTTTGAAATAATAGTTTCGTTAAAAAATTATAGTATATTATACACAATTTTATACCAGTTTCGGTCAAATAATATAATTAAATCGAGGAATAATCGAAATGCTACAAAACTTTTAAGATCCTTTCTATATGTTTGAGGGAAGGTTCTGATGGAAGTCATTGCAAAAAATTATCTTAAAATTAGATTCCACGAAACGTTTTGAAACACTAGTTTAGGTCAAAAAATCGTAGTATATTATATACAAATTTATACTAGTCTCGGTCGAAAAATCAAATTAAATTGAGGATTGTTCGAAATGCTACGATACTTTTCAGATCCTTTCTATAAGTTTCGAGGGAATGTTAAGAGGGAAGCCCATTCAAAAAATTATCTCAAAATTAGACTCTATGAAACTTTTTGAAATGCTAGTATCAGTCAAAAAATCGTTGTATATTATACACAATTTTATACTAGTTTCGATCAAAAAATCAAATTAAATTTAGGATTGTTCGAAATGCTACGATACTTATTAGATCCTTTCTATATGTTATGAGGGAATGTTAAGAGGGAAGTCCATGCAAAAATATAGGTCAAAATGAGATTTTACGAAACTTATTTAAATGCTAGTTTCAGTCAAAAAATCCTAGTATATTATACACAATTTTATACTAGTTTCGGTCGAAAAATCAAATTAAATCGAGGAGTGTTCAAAATGCTACGAAACATTCCAGATCATTTCTATATGTAACGAGAGAAGGTTATAATGGAAATGCATGCCAAAAATAATATCAAAATTAGAATCTGTGAAACTTTTTGAAATAATAGTTTCGTTAAAAAATTATAGTATATTATACACAATTTTATACCAGTTTCGGTCAAATAATATAATTAAATCGAGGAATAATCGAAATGCTACAAAACTTTTAAGATGCTTTCTATATGTTTGAGGGAAGGTTATGATGGAAGTCCATGCAAAAAATTATCTTAAAATTAGATTCCACGAAACTTTTTGAAATACTAGTTTAGGTCAAAAAATCTCTGTATATTATATACAAATTCATAATAGTCTCGGTCGAAAAATCAAATTAAATTGAGGATTGTTCGAAATGCTACGTTACTTTTCAGATCCTTTCTATAAGTTTTGAGGTAATGTTAAGAGGGAAGCCCATTCAAAATATTATCTCAAAATTAGACTCTAGGAAACTTTTTGAAATGCTAGTATCATTCAAAAAATCTAAGTATATTATACACAATTTTATACTAGTTTCGATCAAAAAATCAAATTAAATTTAGGATTGTTCGAAATGCTACGATACTTTTCAGATCCTTTATATATGTTATGAGGGAATGTTAAGAGGGAAGTCCATGCAAAAATATAGGTCAAAATTAGATTTTACGAAACTTTTTGAAATGCTAGTTTCAGTCAAAAAATCGTAGTATATTATACACAATTTTATACTAGTTTCGGTCGAAAAATCAAATTAAATCGAGGAGTGTTCAAAATGCTACGAAACTTTCCAGATCCTTTCTATATGTAACGAAAGAAGGTTATGGTGGAAATCCATGCCAAAAATAATATCAAAATTAGATTCTGTGAAACTTTTTGAAATACTACTTCCGTTAAATAATTATAGTATATTATACACAATTTTATACCAGTTTCGGTCAAAAAATATAATTAAATCAAGGATTAATCGAAATGATACAAAACTTTTAAGATCCTTTCTATATGTTTGAGGGAAGGTTATCATGGAAGTCCATGCATAAAATTATCTTAAAATTAGATTCCACGAAACTTTTTGAAATACTAGTTTAGTTCAAAAAATCGTAGTATATTACATACAACTATATACTAGTCTCGGTCGAAAAATCAAATTAAATTGAGGATTGTTCGAAATGCTACGAGACTTTTCAGATACATTCTATAAGTTTTGAGGGAATGTTAAGAGGGAAGCCTATTCAAAAAAAATCTCAAAATTAGACTCTATGAATTTTTTTGAAATGCTAGTTTCAGTGAAAAAATCGCAGTATATTATACACAATTTTATACTAGTTTCGATCAAAAAATCAAATTAAATTTAGGATTGTTCGAAATGCTACGATACTTTTCAGATCCTTTCTATATGTTATGAGGGAATGTTAAGAGGGAAGTCCATGCAAAAATATAGGTCAAAATTAGATTTTACGAAACTTTTTTAAATGCTAGTTTCAGTCAAAAAATCGTAGTATATTATACACAATTTTATACTAGTTTCAGTCGAAAAATCAAATTAAATCGAGGAGTGTTCAAAATGCTACAAAACTTTCCAGATTCTTTCTATATGTAACGAGAGAAGGTTATAATGGAAGTCCATGCAAAAAATAATATGAAAATTAGATCCTGTGAAACTTTTTGAAATACTAGTTTCGTTAAAAAATTATAGTATATTATACACAATTTTATACCAGTTTCGGTCAAAAAATATAATTAAATCGAGGAATAATCGAAATGCTACAAATCTTTTATGATCATTTCTATATGTTCGAGGGAAGGTTATGATGGAAGTCATTGCAAAAAATTATCTTAAAATTAGATTCCACGAAACCTTTTGAAATACTAGTTTAGGTCAAAAAATCGTAGTATATTACATACAACTTTATACTAGTCTCGGTCGAAAAATAAAATTAAAATGAGGATTGTTCGATATGCTACGATACTTTTCAAATCCTTTCTATATGTTTTGAAGGAATGTTAAGAGGGAAGCCCATTCAAAAAATTATCTCAAAATTAGACTCTATGAAACTTTTTGAAATGCTAGTATCAGTCAAAAAATCGTAGTATTTATACACAATTTTATACTAGTTTCGATCAAAAAATCAAATTAAATTTAGGATTGTTCGAAATGCTACGATACTTTTCAGATCCTTTCTATATGTTATAAGGGAATGTTAAGAGGGACGTCCATGCAAAAATATAGGTCAAAATTAGATTTTACGAAACTTTTTTAAATGCTAGTTTCAGTCAAAAAATCGTAGTATATTATACACAATTTTATACTATTTTCGGTCGAAAAATTAAATTAAATCGAGGAGTGTTCAAAATGCTACGAAACTTTCCAGATGCTTTCTATATGTAACGAGAGAAGGTTATAATGGAAGTCCATGCCAAAAATAATATCAAAATTAGATCCTGTGAAACTTTTTGAAATACTAGTTTCGTTAAAAAATTATAGTATATTATACACAATTTTATACCAGTTTCGGTAAAAAAATATAATTAAATCGAGGAATAATCGAAATGCTACAAATATTTTATGATCATTTTTATATGTTCGAGGGAAGGTTATGATGGAAGTCATTGCAAAAAATTATCTTAAAATTAGATTCCACGAAACCTTTTGAAATACTAGTTTAGGTCAAAAAATCGTAGTATATTACATACAACTTTATACTAGTCTCGGTCGAAAAATAAAATTAAAATGAGGATTGTTCGATATGCTACGATACTTTTCAAATCCTTTCTATATGTTTTGAAGGAATGTTAAGAGGGAAGCCCATTCAAAAAATTATCTCAAAATTAGACTCTATGAAACTTTTTGAAATGCTAGTATCAGTCAAAAAATCGTAGTATTTATACACAATTTTATACTAGTTTCGATCAAAAAATCAAATTAAATTTAGGATTGTTCGAAATGCTACGATACTTTTCAGATCCTTTCTATATGTTATAAGGGAATGTTAAGAGGGACGTCCATGCAAAAATATAGGTCAAAATTAGATTTTACGAAACTTTTTTAAATGCTAGTTTCAGTCAAAAAATCGTAGTATATTATACACAGTTTTATACTATTTTCGGTCGAAAAATTAAATTAAATCGAGGAGTGTTCAAAATGCTACGAAACTTTCCAGATCCTTTCTATATGTAACGAGAGAAGGTTATAATGGAAGTCCATACCAAAAATAATATCAAAATTAGATTCTGTGAAACTTTTTGAAATACTAGTTTCGTTAAAAAATTATAGTATATTATACACAATTTTATACCAGTTTCAGTCAAAAAATATAATTAAATCGAGGAATAATCGAAATGCTACAAAACTTTTAAGATCCTTTCTATATGTTTGAGGGAAGGTTATGATGGAAGTCATTGCAAAAAATTATCTTAAAATTAGATTCCACGAAACTTTTTCAAAGACTAGTTTAGGTCAAAAAATCGTAGTATATTATATACAAATTTATACTAGTCTCGGTCGAAAAATCAAATTAAATTGAGGATTGTTCGAAATACTACGATACTTTTCAGATCCTTTCTATAAGTTTTGAGGGAATGTTAAGAGGGAAGCCCATTCAAAAAATAATCTCAAAATTAGACTCTATGAAACTTTTTGAAATGCTAGTATCAGTCAAAAAATCGTAGTATATTATACACAATTTTATACTAGTTTCGATCAAAAAATCAAATTAAATTTAGGATTGTTCGAAATGCTACGATACTTCTCAGATCCTTTCTATATGTTATGAGGGAATGTTAAGAGGGAAGTCCATGCAAAAATATAGGTCAAAATTCGATTTTACGAAACATTTTGAAATGCTAGTTTAATTCAAAAAATCGTAGTATATTATACACAATTTTATACTAGTTTCGGTCGAAAAATCAAATTAAATCGATGAGTGTTCAAAATGCTACGAAACTTTTCAGATCCTTTCTATATGTAACGAGAGAAGGTTATGATGGAAGTTCATGCCAAAAATAATATCAAAATTAGATTCTGTGAAACTTTTTGAAATACTAGTTTCGTTAAATAATTATAGTATATTATACACAATTTTATACCAGTTTCAGTCAAAAAATATAATTAAATCGAGGATTAATCGAAATGCTACAAATCTTTTAAGATCATTTCTATATGTTCGAGGGAAGGTTATGATGGAAGTCATTGCAAAAAATTATCTTAAAATTAGATTCCACGAAACCTTTTGAAATACTAGTTTAGGTCAAAAAATCGTAGTATATTACATACAACTTTATACTAGTCTCGGTCGAAAAATAAAATTAAAATGAGGATTGTTCGATATGCTACGATACTTTTCAAATCCTTTCTATATGTTTTGAAGGAATGTTAAGAGGGAAGCCCATTCAAAAAATTATCTCAAAATTAGACTCTATGAAACTTTTTGAAATGCTAGTATCAGTCAAAAAATCGTAGTATTTATACACAATTTTATACTAGTTTCGATCAAAAAATCAAATTAAATTTAGGATTGTTCGAAATGCTACGATACTTTTCAGATCCTTTCTATATGTTATAAGGGAATGTTAAGAGGGACGTCCATGCAAAAATATAGGTCAAAATTAGATTTTACGAAACTTTTTTAAATGCTAGTTTCAGTCAAAAAATCGTAGTATATTATACACAATTTTATACTAGTTTCGGTCGAAAAATCAAATTAAATCGAGGAGTGTTCAAAAAGCTACAAAACTTTCCAGATCCTTTCTATATGTAACGAGAGAAGGTTATAATGGAAGTCCATGCCTAAAATAATATCAAAATTAGATCCTGTGAAACTTTTTGAAATACTAGTTTCGTTAAAAAATTATAGTATATTATACACAATTTTATACCAGTTTCGGTCAAAAAATATAATTAAATCGAGGAATAATCGAAATGCTACAAATCTTTTAAGATCATTTCTATATGTTCGAGGGAAGGTTATGATGGAAGTCATTGCAAAAAATTATCTTAAAATTAGATTCCAGGAAACCTTTTGAAATACTAGTTTAGGTCAAAAAATCGTAGTATATTACATACAACTTTTTACTAGTCTCGGTCGAAAAATAAAATTAAATTGAGGATTGTTCGAAATGCTACGATACTTTTCAGATCCTTTCTATAAGTTTTGAGGTAATGTTAAGAGGGAAGCCCATTCAAAATATTATCTCAAAATTAGACTCTAGGACACTTTTTGAAATGCTAGTATCAGTAAAAAAATCTAAGTATATTATACACAATTTATACTAGTTTCGATTAAAAAATCAAATTAAATTTAGGATTGTTCGAAATGCTACGATACTTTTCAGATCCTTTATATATGTTATGAGGGAATGTTAAGAGGGAAGTCCATGAAAAATATAGGTCAAAATTAGATTTTATGAAACTTTTTTAAATGCTAGTTTCAGTCAAAAAATCGTAGTATATTATACACAATTTTATACTAGTTTCGGTCGAAAAATCAAATTAAATCGAGGAGTGTTCAAAATGCTACGAAACTTTCCAGATCCTTTCTATATGTAACGAGAGAAGGTTATAATGGAAGTCCATACCAAAAATAATATCAAAATTAGATTCTGTGAAACTTTTTGAAATACTAGTTTCGTTAAAAAATTATAGTATATTATACACAATTTTATACCAGTTTCAGTCAAAAAATATAATTAAATCGAGGAATAATCGAAATGCTACAAAACTTTTAAGATCCTTTCTATATGTTTGAGGGAAGGTTATGATGGAAGTCATTGCAAAAAATTATCTTAAAATTAGATTCCACGAAACTTTTTCAAAGACTAGTTTAGGTCAAAAAATCGTAGTATATTATATACAAATTTATACTAGTCTCGGTCGAAAAATCAAATTAAATTGAGGATTGTTCGAAATACTACGATACTTTTCAGATCCTTTCTATAAGTTTTGAGGGAATGTTAAGAGGGAAGCCCATTCAAAAAATAATCTCAAAATTAGACTCTATGAAACTTTTTGAAATGCTAGTATCAGTCAAAAAATCGTAGTATATTATACACAATTTTATACTAGTTTCGATCAAAAAATCAAATTAAATTTAGGATTGTTCGAAATGCTACGATACTTCTCAGATCCTTTCTATATGTTATGAGGGAATGTTAAGAGGGAAGTCCATGCAAAAATATAGGTCAAAATTCGATTTTACGAAACATTTTGAAATGCTAGTTTAATTCAAAAAATCGTAGTATATTATACACAATTTTATACTAGTTTCGGTCGAAAAATCAAATTAAATCGATGAGTGTTCAAAATGCTACGAAACTTTTCAGATCCTTTCTATATGTAACGAGAGAAGGTTATGATGGAAGTTCATGCCAAAAATAATATCAAAATTAGATTCTGTGAAACTTTTTGAAATACTAGTTTCGTTAAATAATTATAGTATATTATACACAATTTTATACCAGTTTCAGTCAAAAAATATAATTAAATCGAGGATTAATCGAAATGCTACAAATCTTTTAAGATCATTTCTATATGTTCGAGGGAAGGTTATGATGGAAGTCATTGCAAAAAATTATCTTAAAATTAGATTCCACGAAACCTTTTGAAATACTAGTTTAGGTCAAAAAATCGTAGTATATTACATACAACTTTATACTAGTCTCGGTCGAAAAATAAAATTAAAATGAGGATTGTTCGATATGCTACGATACTTTTCAAATCCTTTCTATATGTTTTGAAGGAATGTTAAGAGGGAAGCCCATTCAAAAAATTATCTCAAAATTAGACTCTATGAAACTTTTTGAAATGCTAGTATCAGTCAAAAAATCGTAGTATTTATACACAATTTTATACTAGTTTCGATCAAAAAATCAAATTAAATTTAGGATTGTTCGAAATGCTACGATACTTTTCAGATCCTTTCTATATGTTATAAGGGAATGTTAAGAGGGACGTCCATGCAAAAATATAGGTCAAAATTAGATTTTACGAAACTTTTTTAAATGCTAGTTTCAGTCAAAAAATCGTAGTATATTATACACAATTTTATACTAGTTTCGGTCGAAAAATCAAATTAAATCGAGGAGTGTTCAAAAAGCTACAAAACTTTCCAGATCCTTTCTATATGTAACGAGAGAAGGTTATAATGGAAGTCCATGCCTAAAATAATATCAAAATTAGATCCTGTGAAACTTTTTGAAATACTAGTTTCGTTAAAAAATTATAGTATATTATACACAATTTTATACCAGTTTCGGTCAAAAAATATAATTAAATCGAGGAATAATCGAAATGCTACAAATCTTTTAAGATCATTTCTATATGTTCGAGGGAAGGTTATGATGGAAGTCATTGCAAAAAATTATCTTAAAATTAGATTCCAGGAAACCTTTTGAAATACTAGTTTAGGTCAAAAAATCGTAGTATATTACATACAACTTTTTACTAGTCTCGGTCGAAAAATAAAATTAAATTGAGGATTGTTCGAAATGCTACGAGACTTTTCAGATCCTTTCTATAAGTTTTGAGGGAGTTTTAAGAGGGAAGCCTATTCAAAAAAATATCTCAAAATTAGACTCTATGAAATTTTTTGAAATGCTAGTTTCAGTGAAAAAATCGTAGTATATTATACACAATTTTATACTAGTTTCGATCAAAAAATCAAATTAAATTTAGGATTGTTCGAAATGCTACGATACTTTTCAGATCCTTTCTATATGTTATGAGGGAACGTTAAGAGGGAAGTCCATGCAAAAATATAGGTCAAAATTAGATTTTACGAAACTTTTTGAAATGCTAGTTTCAGTCAAAAAATCGTAGTATATTATACACAATTTTAAACTAGTTTCGGTCGAAAAATAAAATTAAATCGAGGAGTGTTCAAAATGCTACGAAACCTTTCAGATCCTTTCTATATGTAACGAGAGAAGGTTATGATGGAAGTCCATGCCAAAAATAATATCAAAATTAGATTCTGTGAAACTTTTTGAAATACTAGTTTCGTTTAAAAATTAGAGTATATTATACACAATTTTATACCAGTTTCGGTAAAAAAAAATAATTAAATCGAGGATTAATCGAAATGCTACAAAACATTTAAGATCCTTTCTATATGTTTGAGGGAAGGTTATGATGGAAGTCCATGCAAAAATTTATCTTAAAATTAGATTCCACGAAACTTTTTGAAATACTAGTTTAGGTCAAAAAATCGTAGTATATTATATACAAATTTATAATAGTCTTGGTCAAAAAATCAAATTAAATTGAGGATTGTTCGAAATGCTACGATACTTTTCAGATCCTTTCTATAAGTTTTGAGGGATGTTAAGAGGGAAGCCCATTCAAAAAATTATCTCAAAATTAGACTCTAAGAAACTTTTTGAAATGCTAGTATCAGTCAAAAAATCGTAGTATATTATACACAATTTTATACTAGTTTCGATCAAAAAATCAAATTAAATTTAGGATTGTTCAAATGCTACGATACTTTTCAGATCCTTTCTATATGTTATGAGGGAATGTTAAGAGGGAAGTCCATGCGAAAATATAGGTCAAAATTAGATTTTACGAAACTTTTTGAAATGCTAGTTTGAGTCAAAAAATCGTAGTATATTATATACAATTTTATACTAGTTTCGGTCGAAAAATCAAATTAAATCGAGGATTGTTCAAAATGCTACGAAACTTTTAGATCCTTTCTATATGTAACGAGAGAAGGTTATGATGGAAGCCCATGCCAAAAATAATATCAAAATTAGATTCTGTGAAACTTTTTGAAATACTAGTTTCGTTTAAAAATTAGAGTATATTATATACAATTTTATACCAGTTTCGGTAAAAAAAAATAATTAAATCGAGGATTAATCGAAATGCTACAAAACTTTTAAGATCCTTTCTATATGTTTGAGGGAAGGTTATCATGGAAGTCCATGCAAAAAATTATCTTAAAATTAGATTCCACGAAACTTTTTGAAATACTAGTTTAGGTCAAAAAATCGTAGTATATTATATACAAATTTATAATAGTCTTGGTCAAAAAATCAAATTAAATTGAGGATTGTTCGAAATGCTACGATACTTTTCAGATCCTTTCTATAAGTTTCGAGGGAATGTTAAGAGGGAAGCCCATTCAAAAAATTATTTCAAAATTAGAATCATTGAAACTTTTTGAAATGCTAGTATCAGTCAAAAAATCGTTGTATATTATACACAATTTAATACTAGTTTCGATAAAAAAATCAAATTAAATTTAGGATTGTTCGAAATGCTACGATACTTATTAGATCCTTTCTATATGTTATGAGGGAATGTTAAGAGGGAAGTCCATGCAAAAATATAGGTCAAAATTAGATTTTACGAAACTTATTTAAATGCTAGTTTCAGTCAAAAAATCGTAGTATATTATACACAATTTTATACTAGTTTCGGTCGAAAAATCAAATTAAATCGAGGATTGTTCAAAATGCTACGAAACATTCCAGATCATTTCTATATGTAACGAGAGAAGGTTATAATGGAAATCCATGCCAAAAATAATATCAAAATTAGAATCTGTGAAACTTTTTGAAATACTAGTTTCGTTAAAAAATTATAGTATATTATACACAATTTTATACCAGTTTCGGTCAAATAATATAATTAAATCGAGGAATAATCGAAATGCTACAAAACTTTTAAGATGCTTTCTATATGTTTGAGGGAAGGTTATGATGGAAGTCCATGCAAAAAATTAACTTAAAATTAGATTTCACGAAACTTTTTGAAATACTAGTTTAGGTCAAAAAATCGTAGTATATTACATACAACTTTATACTAGTCTCGGCCGAAAAATCAAATTAAATTAAGGATTGTTCGAAATGCTACGAGACTTTTCAGATCCTTTCTATAAGTTTTGAGGGAGTTTTAAGAGGGAAGCCTATTCAAAAAAATATCTCAAAATTAGACTCTATGAAATTTTTTGAAATGCTAGTTTCAGTGAAAAAATCGTAGTATATTATACACAATTTTATACTAGTTTCGATCAAAAAATCAAATTAAATTTAGGATTGTTCGAAATGCTACGATACTTTTCAGATCCTTTCTATATGTTATGAGGGAACGTTAAGAGGGAAGTCCATGCAAAAATATAGGTCAAAATTAGATTTTACGAAACTTTTCTAAATGTTAGTTTCAGTCAAAAAATCATAGTATATTATACTCAATTTTATACTAGTTTCAGTCGAAAAATCAAATTAAATTGAGGAGTGTTCAAAATGCTACGAAACTTTCCAGATCCATTCTATATGTAACGAAAGAAGGTTATAATGGAAGTCCATGCCAAAAATAATATCAAAATTAGATCCTATGAAACTTTTTGAAATACTAGTTTCGTTAAAAAATTATAGTATATTATACACAATTTTATACTAGTTTCGGTCAAAAAATATAATTAAATCGAGGAATAATCAAAATGCTACAAATCTTTTAAGATCATTTCTAAATGTTCGAGGGAAGGTTATGATGGAAGTCATTGCAAAATATTATCTTAAAATTAGATTCCACGAAACCTTTTGAAATACTAGTTTAGGTCAAAAAATCGTAGTATATTACATACAACTTTATACTAGTCTCGGTCGAAAAATAAAATTAAATTGAGGATTGTTCGATATGCTACGATACTTTTCATATCCTTTCTATATGTTTTGAAGGAATGTTAAGAGGGAAGCCCATTCAAAAAATTATCTCAAAATTAGACTCTATGAAACTTTTTGAAATGCTAGTATCAGTCAAAAAATCGTAGTATATTATACACAATTTTATACTAGTTTCGATCAAAAAATCAAATTAAATTTAGGATTGTTCGAAATGCTACGATACTTTTCAGATCCTTTATATATGTTATAAGGGGATGTTAAGAGGGAAGTCCATACAAAAATATAGGTTAAAATTAGATTTTACGAAACTTTTTTAAATGCTAGTTTTAGTCAAAAAATCCTAGTATATTTACACAATTTTATAATAGTTTCTGTCGAAAAATCAAATTAAATCGAGGAGTGTTCAAAATGCTACGAAACTTTCTAGATCCTTTCTATATGTAACGAGAGAAGGTTATAATGGAAGTCCATGCCAAAAATAATATCAAAATTAGATTCTGTGAAACTTTTTGAAATAATAGTTTCGTTAAAAAATTATAGTATATTATACACAATTTTATACCAGTTTCGGTCAAATAATATAATTAAATCGAGGAATAATCGAAATGCTACAAAACTTTTAAGATCCTTTCTATATGTTTGAGGGAAGGTTCTGATGGAAGTCATTGCAAAAAATTATCTTAAAATTAGATTCCACGAAACGTTTTGAAACACTAGTTTAGGTCAAAAAATCGTAGTATATTATATACAAATTTATACTAGTCTCGGTCGAAAAATCAAATTAAATTGAGGATTGTTCGAAATGCTACGATACTTTTCAGATCCTTTCTATAAGTTTCGAGGGAATGTTAAGAGGGAAGCCCATTCAAAAAATTATCTCAAAATTAGACTCTATGAAACTTTTTGAAATGCTAGTATCAGTCAAAAAATCGTTGTATATTATACACAATTTTATACTAGTTTCGATCAAAAAATCAAATTAAATTTAGGATTGTTCGAAATGCTACGATACTTATTAGATCCTTTCTATATGTTATGAGGGAATGTTAAGAGGGAAGTCCATGCAAAAATATAGGTCAAAATGAGATTTTACGAAACTTATTTAAATGCTAGTTTCAGTCAAAAAATCCTAGTATATTATACACAATTTTATACTAGTTTCGGTCGAAAAATCAAATTAAATCGAGGAGTGTTCAAAATGCTACGAAACATTCCAGATCATTTCTATATGTAACGAGAGAAGGTTATAATGGAAATGCATGCCAAAAATAATATCAAAATTAGAATCTGTGAAACTTTTTGAAATAATAGTTTCGTTAAAAAATTATAGTATATTATACACAATTTTATACCAGTTTCGGTCAAATAATATAATTAAATCGAGGAATAATCGAAATGCTACAAAACTTTTAAGATGCTTTCTATATGTTTGAGGGAAGGTTATGATGGAAGTCCATGCAAAAAATTATCTTAAAATTAGATTCCACGAAACTTTTTGAAATACTAGTTTAGGTCAAAAAATCTCTGTATATTATATACAAATTCATAATAGTCTCGGTCGAAAAATCAAATTAAATTGAGGATTGTTCGAAATGCTACGTTACTTTTCAGATCCTTTCTATAAGTTTTGAGGTAATGTTAAGAGGGAAGCCCATTCAAAATATTATCTCAAAATTAGACTCTAGGAAACTTTTTGAAATGCTAGTATCATTCAAAAAATCTAAGTATATTATACACAATTTTATACTAGTTTCGATCAAAAAATCAAATTAAATTTAGGATTGTTCGAAATGCTACGATACTTTTCAGATCCTTTATATATGTTATGAGGGAATGTTAAGAGGGAAGTCCATGCAAAAATATAGGTCAAAATTAGATTTTACGAAACTTTTTGAAATGCTAGTTTCAGTCAAAAAATCGTAGTATATTATACACAATTTTATACTAGTTTCGGTCGAAAAATCAAATTAAATCGAGGAGTGTTCAAAATGCTACGAAACTTTCCAGATCCTTTCTATATGTAACGAAAGAAGGTTATGGTGGAAATCCATGCCAAAAATAATATCAAAATTAGATTCTGTGAAACTTTTTGAAATACTACTTCCGTTAAATAATTATAGTATATTATACACAATTTTATACCAGTTTCGGTCAAAAAATATAATTAAATCAAGGATTAATCGAAATGATACAAAACTTTTAAGATCCTTTCTATATGTTTGAGGGAAGGTTATCATGGAAGTCCATGCATAAAATTATCTTAAAATTAGATTCCACGAAACTTTTTGAAATACTAGTTTAGTTCAAAAAATCGTAGTATATTACATACAACTATATACTAGTCTCGGTCGAAAAATCAAATTAAATTGAGGATTGTTCGAAATGCTACGAGACTTTTCAGATACATTCTATAAGTTTTGAGGGAATGTTAAGAGGGAAGCCTATTCAAAAAAAATCTCAAAATTAGACTCTATGAATTTTTTTGAAATGCTAGTTTCAGTGAAAAAATCGCAGTATATTATACACAATTTTATACTAGTTTCGATCAAAAAATCAAATTAAATTTAGGATTGTTCGAAATGCTACGATACTTTTCAGATCCTTTCTATATGTTATGAGGGAATGTTAAGAGGGAAGTCCATGCAAAAATATAGGTCAAAATTAGATTTTACGAAACTTTTTTAAATGCTAGTTTCAGTCAAAAAATCGTAGTATATTATACACAATTTTATACTAGTTTCAGTCGAAAAATCAAATTAAATCGAGGAGTGTTCAAAATGCTACAAAACTTTCCAGATTCTTTCTATATGTAACGAGAGAAGGTTATAATGGAAGTCCATGCAAAAAATAATATGAAAATTAGATCCTGTGAAACTTTTTGAAATACTAGTTTCGTTAAAAAATTATAGTATATTATACACAATTTTATACCAGTTTCGGTCAAAAAATATAATTAAATCGAGGAATAATCGAAATGCTACAAATCTTTTATGATCATTTCTATATGTTCGAGGGAAGGTTATGATGGAAGTCATTGCAAAAAATTATCTTAAAATTAGATTCCACGAAACCTTTTGAAATACTAGTTTAGGTCAAAAAATCGTAGTATATTACATACAACTTTATACTAGTCTCGGTCGAAAAATAAAATTAAAATGAGGATTGTTCGATATGCTACGATACTTTTCAAATCCTTTCTATATGTTTTGAAGGAATGTTAAGAGGGAAGCCCATTCAAAAAATTATCTCAAAATTAGACTCTATGAAACTTTTTGAAATGCTAGTATCAGTCAAAAAATCGTAGTATTTATACACAATTTTATACTAGTTTCGATCAAAAAATCAAATTAAATTTAGGATTGTTCGAAATGCTACGATACTTTTCAGATCCTTTCTATATGTTATAAGGGAATGTTAAGAGGGACGTCCATGCAAAAATATAGGTCAAAATTAGATTTTACGAAACTTTTTTAAATGCTAGTTTCAGTCAAAAAATCGTAGTATATTATACACAATTTTATACTATTTTCGGTCGAAAAATTAAATTAAATCGAGGAGTGTTCAAAATGCTACGAAACTTTCCAGATGCTTTCTATATGTAACGAGAGAAGGTTATAATGGAAGTCCATGCCAAAAATAATATCAAAATTAGATCCTGTGAAACTTTTTGAAATACTAGTTTCGTTAAAAAATTATAGTATATTATACACAATTTTATACCAGTTTCGGTAAAAAAATATAATTAAATCGAGGAATAATCGAAATGCTACAAATATTTTATGATCATTTTTATATGTTCGAGGGAAGGTTATGATGGAAGTCATTGCAAAAAATTATCTTAAAATTAGATTCCACGAAACCTTTTGAAATACTAGTTTAGGTCAAAAAATCGTAGTATATTACATACAACTTTATACTAGTCTCGGTCGAAAAATAAAATTAAAATGAGGATTGTTCGATATGCTACGATACTTTTCAAATCCTTTCTATATGTTTTGAAGGAATGTTAAGAGGGAAGCCCATTCAAAAAATTATCTCAAAATTAGACTCTATGAAACTTTTTGAAATGCTAGTATCAGTCAAAAAATCGTAGTATTTATACACAATTTTATACTAGTTTCGATCAAAAAATCAAATTAAATTTAGGATTGTTCGAAATGCTACGATACTTTTCAGATCCTTTCTATATGTTATAAGGGAATGTTAAGAGGGACGTCCATGCAAAAATATAGGTCAAAATTAGATTTTACGAAACTTTTTTAAATGCTAGTTTCAGTCAAAAAATCGTAGTATATTATACACAGTTTTATACTATTTTCGGTCGAAAAATTAAATTAAATCGAGGAGTGTTCAAAATGCTACGAAACTTTCCAGATCCTTTCTATATGTAACGAGAGAAGGTTATAATGGAAGTCCATACCAAAAATAATATCAAAATTAGATTCTGTGAAACTTTTTGAAATACTAGTTTCGTTAAAAAATTATAGTATATTATACACAATTTTATACCAGTTTCAGTCAAAAAATATAATTAAATCGAGGAATAATCGAAATGCTACAAAACTTTTAAGATCCTTTCTATATGTTTGAGGGAAGGTTATGATGGAAGTCATTGCAAAAAATTATCTTAAAATTAGATTCCACGAAACTTTTTCAAAGACTAGTTTAGGTCAAAAAATCGTAGTATATTATATACAAATTTATACTAGTCTCGGTCGAAAAATCAAATTAAATTGAGGATTGTTCGAAATACTACGATACTTTTCAGATCCTTTCTATAAGTTTTGAGGGAATGTTAAGAGGGAAGCCCATTCAAAAAATAATCTCAAAATTAGACTCTATGAAACTTTTTGAAATGCTAGTATCAGTCAAAAAATCGTAGTATATTATACACAATTTTATACTAGTTTCGATCAAAAAATCAAATTAAATTTAGGATTGTTCGAAATGCTACGATACTTCTCAGATCCTTTCTATATGTTATGAGGGAATGTTAAGAGGGAAGTCCATGCAAAAATATAGGTCAAAATTCGATTTTACGAAACATTTTGAAATGCTAGTTTAATTCAAAAAATCGTAGTATATTATACACAATTTTATACTAGTTTCGGTCGAAAAATCAAATTAAATCGATGAGTGTTCAAAATGCTACGAAACTTTTCAGATCCTTTCTATATGTAACGAGAGAAGGTTATGATGGAAGTTCATGCCAAAAATAATATCAAAATTAGATTCTGTGAAACTTTTTGAAATACTAGTTTCGTTAAATAATTATAGTATATTATACACAATTTTATACCAGTTTCAGTCAAAAAATATAATTAAATCGAGGATTAATCGAAATGCTACAAATCTTTTAAGATCATTTCTATATGTTCGAGGGAAGGTTATGATGGAAGTCATTGCAAAAAATTATCTTAAAATTAGATTCCACGAAACCTTTTGAAATACTAGTTTAGGTCAAAAAATCGTAGTATATTACATACAACTTTATACTAGTCTCGGTCGAAAAATAAAATTAAAATGAGGATTGTTCGATATGCTACGATACTTTTCAAATCCTTTCTATATGTTTTGAAGGAATGTTAAGAGGGAAGCCCATTCAAAAAATTATCTCAAAATTAGACTCTATGAAACTTTTTGAAATGCTAGTATCAGTCAAAAAATCGTAGTATTTATACACAATTTTATACTAGTTTCGATCAAAAAATCAAATTAAATTTAGGATTGTTCGAAATGCTACGATACTTTTCAGATCCTTTATATATGTTATAAGGGGATGTTAAGAGGGAAGTCCATACAAAAATATAGGTTAAAATTAGATTTTACGAAACTTTTTTAAATGCTAGTTTTAGTCAAAAAATCCTAGTATATTTACACAATTTTATAATAGTTTCTGTCGAAAAATCAAATTAAATCGAGGAGTGTTCAAAATGCTACGAAACTTTCTAGATCCTTTCTATATGTAACGAGAGAAGGTTATAATGGAAGTCCATGCCAAAAATAATATCAAAATTAGATTCTGTGAAACTTTTTGAAATAATAGTTTCGTTAAAAAATTATAGTATATTATACACAATTTTATACCAGTTTCGGTCAAATAATATAATTAAATCGAGGAATAATCGAAATGCTACAAAACTTTTAAGATCCTTTCTATATGTTTGAGGGAAGGTTCTGATGGAAGTCATTGCAAAAAATTATCTTAAAATTAGATTCCACGAAACGTTTTGAAACACTAGTTTAGGTCAAAAAATCGTAGTATATTATATACAAATTTATACTAGTCTCGGTCGAAAAATCAAATTAAATTGAGGATTGTTCGAAATGCTACGATACTTTTCAGATCCTTTCTATAAGTTTCGAGGGAATGTTAAGAGGGAAGCCCATTCAAAAAATTATCTCAAAATTAGACTCTATGAAACTTTTTGAAATGCTAGTATCAGTCAAAAAATCGTTGTATATTATACACAATTTTATACTAGTTTCGATCAAAAAATCAAATTAAATTTAGGATTGTTCGAAATGCTACGATACTTATTAGATCCTTTCTATATGTTATGAGGGAATGTTAAGAGGGAAGTCCATGCAAAAATATAGGTCAAAATGAGATTTTACGAAACTTATTTAAATGCTAGTTTCAGTCAAAAAATCCTAGTATATTATACACAATTTTATACTAGTTTCGGTCGAAAAATCAAATTAAATCGAGGAGTGTTCAAAATGCTACGAAACATTCCAGATCATTTCTATATGTAACGAGAGAAGGTTATAATGGAAATGCATGCCAAAAATAATATCAAAATTAGAATCTGTGAAACTTTTTGAAATAATAGTTTCGTTAAAAAATTATAGTATATTATACACAATTTTATACCAGTTTCAGTCAAATAATATAATTAAATCGAGGAATAATCGAAATGCTACAAAACTTTTAAGATGCTTTCTATATGTTTGAGGGAAGGTTATGATGGAAGTCCATGCAAAAAATTATCTTAAAATTAGATTCCACGAAACTTTTTGAAATACTAGTTTAGGTCAAAAAATCTCTGTATATTATATACAAATTCATAATAGTCTCGGTCGAAAAATCAAATTAAATTGAGGATTGTTCGAAATGCTACGTTACTTTTCAGATCCTTTCTATAAGTTTTGAGGTAATGTTAAGAGGGAAGCCCATTCAAAATATTATCTCAAAATTAGACTCTAGGAAACTTTTTGAAATGCTAGTATCATTCAAAAAATCTAAGTATATTATACACAATTTTATACTAGTTTCGATCAAAAAATCAAATTAAATTTAGGATTGTTCGAAATGCTACGATACTTTTCAGATCCTTTATATATGTTATGAGGGAATGTTAAGAGGGAAGTCCATGCAAAAATATAGGTCAAAATTAGATTTTACGAAACTTTTTGAAATGCTAGTTTCAGTCAAAAAATCGTAGTATATTATACACAATTTTATACTAGTTTCGGTCGAAAAATCAAATTAAATCGAGGAGTGTTCAAAATGCTACGAAACTTTCCAGATCCTTTCTATATGTAACGAAAGAAGGTTATGGTGGAAATCCATGCCAAAAATAATATCAAAATTAGATTCTGTGAAACTTTTTGAAATACTACTTCCGTTAAATAATTATAGTATATTATACACAATTTTATACCAGTTTCGGTCAAAAAATATAATTAAATCAAGGATTAATCGAAATGATACAAAACTTTTAAGATCCTTTCTATATGTTTGAGGGAAGGTTATCATGGAAGTCCATGCATAAAATTATCTTAAAATTAGATTCCACGAAACTTTTTGAAATACTAGTTTAGTTCAAAAAATCGTAGTATATTACATACAACTATATACTAGTCTCGGTCGAAAAATCAAATTAAATTGAGGATTGTTCGAAATGCTACGAGACTTTTCAGATACATTCTATAAGTTTTGAGGGAATGTTAAGAGGGAAGCCTATTCAAAAAAAATCTCAAAATTAGACTCTATGAATTTTTTTGAAATGCTAGTTTCAGTGAAAAAATCGCAGTATATTATACACAATTTTATACTAGTTTCGATCAAAAAATCAAATTAAATTTAGGATTGTTCGAAATGCTACGATACTTTTCAGATCCTTTCTATATGTTATGAGGGAATGTTAAGAGGGAAGTCCATGCAAAAATATAGGTCAAAATTAGATTTTACGAAACTTTTTTAAATGCTAGTTTCAGTCAAAAAATCGTAGTATATTATACACAATTTTATACTAGTTTCAGTCGAAAAATCAAATTAAATCGAGGAGTGTTCAAAATGCTACAAAACTTTCCAGATTCTTTCTATATGTAACGAGAGAAGGTTATAATGGAAGTCCATGCAAAAAATAATATGAAAATTAGATCCTGTGAAACTTTTTGAAATACTAGTTTCGTTAAAAAATTATAGTATATTATACACAATTTTATACCAGTTTCGGTCAAAAAATATAATTAAATCGAGGAATAATCGAAATGCTACAAATCTTTTATGATCATTTCTATATGTTCGAGGGAAGGTTATGATGGAAGTCATTGCAAAAAATTATCTTAAAATTAGATTCCACGAAACCTTTTGAAATACTAGTTTAGGTCAAAAAATCGTAGTATATTACATACAACTTTATACTAGTCTCGGTCGAAAAATAAAATTAAAATGAGGATTGTTCGATATGCTACGATACTTTTCAAATCCTTTCTATATGTTTTGAAGGAATGTTAAGAGGGAAGCCCATTCAAAAAATTATCTCAAAATTAGACTCTATGAAACTTTTTGAAATGCTAGTATCAGTCAAAAAATCGTAGTATTTATACACAATTTTATACTAGTTTCGATCAAAAAATCAAATTAAATTTAGGATTGTTCGAAATGCTACGATACTTTTCAGATCCTTTCTATATGTTATAAGGGAATGTTAAGAGGGACGTCCATGCAAAAATATAGGTCAAAATTAGATTTTACGAAACTTTTTTAAATGCTAGTTTCAGTCAAAAAATCGTAGTATATTATACACAATTTTATACTATTTTCGGTCGAAAAATTAAATTAAATCGAGGAGTGTTCAAAATGCTACGAAACTTTCCAGATGCTTTCTATATGTAACGAGAGAAGGTTATAATGGAAGTCCATGCCAAAAATAATATCAAAATTAGATCCTGTGAAACTTTTTGAAATACTAGTTTCGTTAAAAAATTATAGTATATTATACACAATTTTATACCAGTTTCGGTAAAAAAATATAATTAAATCGAGGAATAATCGAAATGCTACAAATATTTTATGATCATTTTTATATGTTCGAGGGAAGGTTATGATGGAAGTCATTGCAAAAAATTATCTTAAAATTAGATTCCACGAAACCTTTTGAAATACTAGTTTAGGTCAAAAAATCGTAGTATATTACATACAACTTTATACTAGTCTCGGTCGAAAAATAAAATTAAAATGAGGATTGTTCGATATGCTACGATACTTTTCAAATCCTTTCTATATGTTTTGAAGGAATGTTAAGAGGGAAGCCCATTCAAAAAATTATCTCAAAATTAGACTCTATGAAACTTTTTGAAATGCTAGTATCAGTCAAAAAATCGTAGTATTTATACACAATTTTATACTAGTTTCGATCAAAAAATCAAATTAAATTTAGGATTGTTCGAAATGCTACGATACTTTTCAGATCCTTTCTATATGTTATAAGGGAATGTTAAGAGGGACGTCCATGCAAAAATATAGGTCAAAATTAGATTTTACGAAACTTTTTTAAATGCTAGTTTCAGTCAAAAAATCGTAGTATATTATACACAGTTTTATACTATTTTCGGTCGAAAAATTAAATTAAATCGAGGAGTGTTCAAAATGCTACGAAACTTTCCAGATCCTTTCTATATGTAACGAGAGAAGGTTATAATGGAAGTCCATACCAAAAATAATATCAAAATTAGATTCTGTGAAACTTTTTGAAATACTAGTTTCGTTAAAAAATTATAGTATATTATACACAATTTTATACCAGTTTCAGTCAAAAAATATAATTAAATCGAGGAATAATCGAAATGCTACAAAACTTTTAAGATCCTTTCTATATGTTTGAGGGAAGGTTATGATGGAAGTCATTGCAAAAAATTATCTTAAAATTAGATTCCACGAAACTTTTTCAAAGACTAGTTTAGGTCAAAAAATCGTAGTATATTATATACAAATTTATACTAGTCTCGGTCGAAAAATCAAATTAAATTGAGGATTGTTCGAAATACTACGATACTTTTCAGATCCTTTCTATAAGTTTTGAGGGAATGTTAAGAGGGAAGCCCATTCAAAAAATAATCTCAAAATTAGACTCTATGAAACTTTTTGAAATGCTAGTATCAGTCAAAAAATCGTAGTATATTATACACAATTTTATACTAGTTTCGATCAAAAAATCAAATTAAATTTAGGATTGTTCGAAATGCTACGATACTTCTCAGATCCTTTCTATATGTTATGAGGGAATGTTAAGAGGGAAGTCCATGCAAAAATATAGGTCAAAATTCGATTTTACGAAACATTTTGAAATGCTAGTTTAATTCAAAAAATCGTAGTATATTATACACAATTTTATACTAGTTTCGGTCGAAAAATCAAATTAAATCGATGAGTGTTCAAAATGCTACGAAACTTTTCAGATCCTTTCTATATGTAACGAGAGAAGGTTATGATGGAAGTTCATGCCAAAAATAATATCAAAATTAGATTCTGTGAAACTTTTTGAAATACTAGTTTCGTTAAATAATTATAGTATATTATACACAATTTTATACCAGTTTCAGTCAAAAAATATAATTAAATCGAGGATTAATCGAAATGCTACAAATCTTTTAAGATCATTTCTATATGTTCGAGGGAAGGTTATGATGGAAGTCATTGCAAAAAATTATCTTAAAATTAGATTCCACGAAACCTTTTGAAATACTAGTTTAGGTCAAAAAATCGTAGTATATTACATACAACTTTATACTAGTCTCGGTCGAAAAATAAAATTAAAATGAGGATTGTTCGATATGCTACGATACTTTTCAAATCCTTTCTATATGTTTTGAAGGAATGTTAAGAGGGAAGCCCATTCAAAAAATTATCTCAAAATTAGACTCTATGAAACTTTTTGAAATGCTAGTATCAGTCAAAAAATCGTAGTATTTATACACAATTTTATACTAGTTTCGATCAAAAAATCAAATTAAATTTAGGATTGTTCGAAATGCTACGATACTTTTCAGATCCTTTCTATATGTTATAAGGGAATGTTAAGAGGGACGTCCATGCAAAAATATAGGTCAAAATTAGATTTTACGAAACTTTTTTAAATGCTAGTTTCAGTCAAAAAATCGTAGTATATTATACACAATTTTATACTAGTTTCGGTCGAAAAATCAAATTAAATCGAGGAGTGTTCAAAAAGCTACAAAACTTTCCAGATCCTTTCTATATGTAACGAGAGAAGGTTATAATGGAAGTCCATGCCTAAAATAATATCAAAATTAGATCCTGTGAAACTTTTTGAAATACTAGTTTCGTTAAAAAATTATAGTATATTATACACAATTTTATACCAGTTTCGGTCAAAAAATATAATTAAATCGAGGAATAATCGAAATGCTACAAATCTTTTAAGATCATTTCTATATGTTCGAGGGAAGGTTATGATGGAAGTCATTGCAAAAAATTATCTTAAAATTAGATTCCAGGAAACCTTTTGAAATACTAGTTTAGGTCAAAAAATCGTAGTATATTACATACAACTTTTTACTAGTCTCGGTCGAAAAATAAAATTAAATTGAGGATTGTTCGAAATGCTACGATACTTTTCAGATCCTTTCTATAAGTTTTGAGGTAATGTTAAGAGGGAAGCCCATTCAAAATATTATCTCAAAATTAGACTCTAGGACACTTTTTGAAATGCTAGTATCAGTAAAAAAATCTAAGTATATTATACACAATTTATACTAGTTTCGATTAAAAAATCAAATTAAATTTAGGATTGTTCGAAATGCTACGATACTTTTCAGATCCTTTATATATGTTATGAGGGAATGTTAAGAGGGAAGTCCATGAAAAATATAGGTCAAAATTAGATTTTATGAAACTTTTTTAAATGCTAGTTTCAGTCAAAAAATCGTAGTATATTATACACAATTTTATACTAGTTTCGGTCGAAAAATCAAATTAAATCGAGGAGTGTTCAAAATGCTACGAAACTTTCCAGATCCTTTCTATATGTAACGAGAGAAGGTTATAATGGAAGTCCATACCAAAAATAATATCAAAATTAGATTCTGTGAAACTTTTTGAAATACTAGTTTCGTTAAAAAATTATAGTATATTATACACAATTTTATACCAGTTTCAGTCAAAAAATATAATTAAATCGAGGAATAATCGAAATGCTACAAAACTTTTAAGATCCTTTCTATATGTTTGAGGGAAGGTTATGATGGAAGTCATTGCAAAAAATTATCTTAAAATTAGATTCCACGAAACTTTTTCAAAGACTAGTTTAGGTCAAAAAATCGTAGTATATTATATACAAATTTATACTAGTCTCGGTCGAAAAATCAAATTAAATTGAGGATTGTTCGAAATACTACGATACTTTTCAGATCCTTTCTATAAGTTTTGAGGGAATGTTAAGAGGGAAGCCCATTCAAAAAATAATCTCAAAATTAGACTCTATGAAACTTTTTGAAATGCTAGTATCAGTCAAAAAATCGTAGTATATTATACACAATTTTATACTAGTTTCGATCAAAAAATCAAATTAAATTTAGGATTGTTCGAAATGCTACGATACTTCTCAGATCCTTTCTATATGTTATGAGGGAATGTTAAGAGGGAAGTCCATGCAAAAATATAGGTCAAAATTCGATTTTACGAAACATTTTGAAATGCTAGTTTAATTCAAAAAATCGTAGTATATTATACACAATTTTATACTAGTTTCGGTCGAAAAATCAAATTAAATCGATGAGTGTTCAAAATGCTACGAAACTTTTCAGATCCTTTCTATATGTAACGAGAGAAGGTTATGATGGAAGTTCATGCCAAAAATAATATCAAAATTAGATTCTGTGAAACTTTTTGAAATACTAGTTTCGTTAAATAATTATAGTATATTATACACAATTTTATACCAGTTTCAGTCAAAAAATATAATTAAATCGAGGATTAATCGAAATGCTACAAATCTTTTAAGATCATTTCTATATGTTCGAGGGAAGGTTATGATGGAAGTCATTGCAAAAAATTATCTTAAAATTAGATTCCACGAAACCTTTTGAAATACTAGTTTAGGTCAAAAAATCGTAGTATATTACATACAACTTTATACTAGTCTCGGTCGAAAAATAAAATTAAAATGAGGATTGTTCGATATGCTACGATACTTTTCAAATCCTTTCTATATGTTTTGAAGGAATGTTAAGAGGGAAGCCCATTCAAAAAATTATCTCAAAATTAGACTCTATGAAACTTTTTGAAATGCTAGTATCAGTCAAAAAATCGTAGTATTTATACACAATTTTATACTAGTTTCGATCAAAAAATCAAATTAAATTTAGGATTGTTCGAAATGCTACGATACTTTTCAGATCCTTTCTATATGTTATAAGGGAATGTTAAGAGGGACGTCCATGCAAAAATATAGGTCAAAATTAGATTTTACGAAACTTTTTTAAATGCTAGTTTCAGTCAAAAAATCGTAGTATATTATACACAATTTTATACTAGTTTCGGTCGAAAAATCAAATTAAATCGAGGAGTGTTCAAAAAGCTACAAAACTTTCCAGATCCTTTCTATATGTAACGAGAGAAGGTTATAATGGAAGTCCATGCCTAAAATAATATCAAAATTAGATCCTGTGAAACTTTTTGAAATACTAGTTTCGTTAAAAAATTATAGTATATTATACACAATTTTATACCAGTTTCGGTCAAAAAATATAATTAAATCGAGGAATAATCGAAATGCTACAAATCTTTTAAGATCATTTCTATATGTTCGAGGGAAGGTTATGATGGAAGTCATTGCAAAAAATTATCTTAAAATTAGATTCCAGGAAACCTTTTGAAATACTAGTTTAGGTCAAAAAATCGTAGTATATTACATACAACTTTTTACTAGTCTCGGTCGAAAAATAAAATTAAATTGAGGATTGTTCGAAATGCTACGATACTTTTCAGATCCTTTCTATAAGTTTTGAGGTAATGTTAAGAGGGAAGCCCATTCAAAATATTATCTCAAAATTAGACTCTAGGACACTTTTTGAAATGCTAGTATCAGTAAAAAAATCTAAGTATATTATACACAATTTATACTAGTTTCGATTAAAAAATCAAATTAAATTTAGGATTGTTCGAAATGCTACGATACTTTTCAGATCCTTTATATATGTTATGAGGGAATGTTAAGAGGGAAGTCCATGAAAAATATAGGTCAAAATTAGATTTTATGAAACTTTTTTAAATGCTAGTTTCAGTCAAAAAATCGTAGTATATTATACACAATTTTATACTAGTTTCGGTCGAAAAATCAAATTAAATCGATGAGTGTTCAAAATGCTACGAAACTTTTCAGATCCTTTCTATATGTAACGAGAGAAGGTTATGATGGAAGTTCATGCCAAAAATAATATCAAAATTAGATTCTGTTAAACTTTTTGAAATACTAGTTTCGTTAAATAATTATAGTATATTATACACAATTTTATACCAGTTTCAGTCAAAAAATATAATTAAATCGAGGATTAATCGAAATGCTACAAAACTTTTAAGATCCTTTCTATATGTTTGAGGGAATGTTCTCATGGAAGTCCATGCATAAAATTATCTTAAAATTAGATTCCACGAAACTTTTTGAAATACTAGTTTAGGTCAAAAAATTGTAGTATTATACACAATTTTATACTAGTTTCGGTCGAAAAATCAAATTAAATCGAGGAGTGTTCAAAATGCTACGAAACTTTCCAGATCCTTTCTATATGTAACGAGAGAAGGTTATAATGGAAGTCCATGCCAAAAATAATATCAAAATAAGATTCTGTGAAACTTTTTGAAATACTAGTTTCGTTAAATAATTATAGTATATTATACACAATTTTATACCAGTTTCGGTCAAAAAATATAAAAAAATCGAGGATTAATCGAAATGCTACAAAACTTTTAAGATCCTTTCTATATGTTTGAGGGAAGGTTATGATGGAAGTCCATGCAAAAAATTATCTTAAAATTAGACTCCACGAAACTTCTTGAAATACTAGTTTAGGTCAAAAAATCGTAGTATATTATATACAAATTTATAATAGTCTTGGTCGAAAAATCAAATTAAATTGAGGATTGTTCGAAATGCTACGATACTTTTCAGATCCTTTCTATAAGTTTTGAGGTAATGTTAAGAGGGAAGCCCATTCAAAATATTATCTCAAAATTAGACTCTAGGACACTTTTTGAAATGCTAGTATCAGTCAAAAAATGTAAGTATATTATACACAATTTATACTAGTTTCGATTAAAAAATCAAATTAAATTTAGGATTGTTCGAAATGCTACGATACTTTTCAGATCCTTTATATATGTTATGAGGGAATGTTAAGAGGGAAGTCCATGCAAAAATATAGGTCAAAATTAGATTTTACGAAACTTTTTTAAATGCTAGTTTCAGTCAAAAAATCGTAGTATATTATACACAATTTTATACTAGTTTCGGTCGAAAAATCAAATTAAATCGAGGAGTGTTCAAAATGCTACGAAACTTTTCAGATCCTTTCTAAATGTAACGAGAGAAGGTTATGGTGGAAATCCATTCCAAAAATAATATCGAAATTAGATTCTGTGAAACTTTTTGAAATACTAGTTACGTTAAATAATTATAGTATATTATACACAATTTTATACCAGTTTCGATCAAAAAATATAAATAAATCGAGGATAAACGAAATGCTACAAAACTTTTAAGATCCTTTCTATATGTTTGAGGGAAGGTTATCATGGAAGTCCATGCATAAAATTATCTTAAAATTAGATTCCACGAAACTTTTTGAAATACTAGTTTAGGTCAAAAAATCGTAGTATATTACATACAACTTTATACTAGTCTCGGTCGAAAAATCAAATTAAATTGAGGATTGTTCGAAATGCTACGAGACTTTTCAGATCCTTTCTATAAGTTTTGAGGGAATGTTAAGAGGGAAGCCTATTCAAAAAAATATCTCAAAATTAGACTCTATGAAATTTTTTGAAATGATAGTTTCAGTGAAAGAATCGTAATATATTATACACAATTTTATACTAGTTTCGATCAAAAAATCAAATTAAATTTAGGATTGTTCGAAATGCTACGATACTTTTCAGATCCTTTCTATATGTTACGAGGGAATGTTAAGAGGGAAGTCCATGCAAAAATATAGGTCAAAATTAGATTTTACGAAACATTTTTAAATGCTAGTTTCAGTCAAAAAATCGTAGTATATTATACACAATTTTATACTAGTTTCGGTCGAAAAATCAAATTAAATCGATGAGTGTTCAAAATGCTACGAAACTTTTCAGATCCTTTCTATATGTAACGAGAAAAAGGTTATGATGGAAGTCCATGCCTAAAATAATATCAAAATTAGATCCTGTGAAACTTTTTGAAATACTAGTTTCGTTAAAAAATTATAGTATATTATACACAATTTTATACCAGTTTCGGTCAAAAAATATAATTAAATCGAGGAATAATCGAAATGCTACAAATCTTTTAAGATCATTTCTATATGTTCGAGGGAATGTTCTCATGGAAGTCCATGCATAAAATTATCTTAAAAGTAGATTCCACGAAACCTTTTGAAATACTAGTTTAGGTCAAAAAATCGTAGTATATTACATACAACTTTATACTAGTCTCGGTCGAAAAATAAAATTAAATTGAGGATTGTTCGATATGCTACGATACTTTCCAGATCCTTTCTATATGTTTTGAAGGAATGTTAAGAGGGAAGCCCATTCAAAAAATTATCTCAAAATTAGACTATATGAAACTTTTTGAAATGCTAGTATCAGTCAAAAAATCGTAGTATATTATACACAATTTTATACTAGTTTCGATCAAAAAATCAAATTAAATTTAGGATTGTTCGAAATGCTATGATACTTTTCAGATCCTTTCTATATGTTATGAGGGAATGTTAAGAGGGAAGTCCATGCAAAAATATAGGTCAAAATTAGATTTTACGAAACTTTTTTAAATGCTAGTTTCAGTCAAAAAATCGTAGTATATTATACACAATTTTATACTAGTTTCGGTCGAAAAATCAAATTAAATCAAGGAGTGTTCAAAATGCTACGAAACTTTTCAGATCCTTTCTAAATGTAACGAGAGAAGGTTATGGTGGAAATCCATTCCAAAAATAATATCGAAATTAGATTCTGTGAAACATTTTGAAATACTAATTTCGTTAAATAATTATAGTATATTATACACAATTTTATACCAGTTTCGGTCAAAAAATATAATTAAATCGAGGATTAATCGAAATGCTACAAAACTTTTAAGATCCTTTCTATATGTTTGAGGGAAGGTTATCATGGAAGTCCATGCATAAAATTATCTTAAAATTAGATTCCACAAAACTTTTTCAAAGACTAGTTTAGGTCAAAAAATCGTAGTATATTACATACAACTTTATACTAGTCTCGGTCGAAAAATCAAATTAAATTGAGGATTGTTCGAAATGCTACGAGACTTTTCAGATCCTTTCTATAAGTTTTGAGGGAATGTTAAGAGGGAAGCCTATTCAAAAAATATTTCAAAATTAGACTCTATGAAATTTTTTGAAATGCTAGTTTCAGTGAAAGAATCGTAGTATATTATACACAATTTTATACTAGTTTCGATCAAAAAATCAAATTAAATTTAGGATTGTTCGAAATGCTACGATAGTTCTCAGTTCCTTTCTATATGTTATGAGGGAATGTTAAGAGGGAAGTCCATGCAAAAATATAGGTCAAAATTAGATTTTACGAAACATTTTGAAATGCTAGTTTAATTCAAAAAATCGTAGTATATTATACACAATTTTATACTAGTTTCGGTCGAAAAATCAAATTAAATCGATGAGTGTTCAAAATGCTACGAAACTTTTCAGATCCTTTCTATATGTAACGAGAAAAAGGTTATGATGGAAGTTCATGCCAAAAATAATATCAAAATTAGATTCTGTGAAACTTTTTGAAATACTAGTTTCGTTAAATAATTATAGTATATTATACACAATTTTATACCAGTTTCAGTCAAAAAATATAATTAAATCGAGGATTAATCGAAATGCTACAAAACTTTTAAGATCCTTTCTATATGTTTGAGGGAATGTTCTCATGGAAGTCCATGCATAAAATTATCTGAAAATTAGATTCCACGAAACTTTTTGAAATACTAGTTTAGGTCAAAAAATTGTAGTATTATACACAATTTTATACTAGTTTCGGTCGAAAAATCAAATTAAATCGAGGAGTGTTCAAAATGCTACGAAACTTTCCAGATCCTTTCTATATGTAACGAGAGAAGGTTATAATAGAAGTCCATGCCAAAAATAATATCAAAATAAGATTCTGTGAAACTTTTTGAAATACTAGTTTCGTTAAATAATTATAGTATATTATACACAATTTTATACCAGTTTCGGTCAAAAAATATAATTAAATCGAGGATTAATCGAAATGCTACAAAACTTTTAAGATCCTTTCTATATGTTTGAGGGAAGGTTATCATGGAAGTCCATGCATAAAATTATCTTAAAATTAGATTCCACGAAACTTTTTGAAATACTAGTTTAGGTCAAAAAATCGTAGTATATTACATACAACTTTATACTAGTCTCGGTCGAAAAATCAAATTAAATTGAGGATTGTTCGAAATGCTACGAGACTTTTCAGATCCTTTCTATAAGTTTTGAGGGAATGTTAAGAGGGAAGCCTATTCAAAAAAATATCTCAAAATTAGACTCTATGAAATTTTTTGAAATGCTAGTTTCAGTGAAAGAATCGTAGTATATTATACACAATTTTATACTAGTTTCGATCAAAAAATCAAATTAAATTTAGGATTGTTCGAAATGCTACGATAGTTCTCAGATCCTTTCTATATGTTATGAGGGAATGTTAAGAGGGAAGTCCATACAAAAATACAGGTCAAAATTAGATTTTACGAAACATTTTGAAATGCTAGTTTAATTCAAAAAATCGTAGTATATTATACACAATTTTATACTAGTTTCGGTCGAAAAATCAAATTAAATCGATGAGTGTTCAAAATGCTACGAAACTTTTCAGATCCTTTCTATATGTAACGAGAAAAAGGTTATGATGGAAGTTCATGCCAAAAATAATATCAAAATTAGATTCTGTGAAACTTTTTGAAATACTAGTTTCGTTAAATAATTATAGTATATTATACACAATTTTATACCAGTTTCAGTCAAAAAATATAATTAAATCGAGGATTAATCGAAATGCTACAAAACTTTTAAGATCCTTTCTATATGTTTGAGGGAATGTTCTCATGGAAGTCCATGCATAAAATTATCTTAAAATTAGATTCCACGAAACTTTTTGAAATACTAGTTTAGGTCAAAAAATTGTAGTATTATACACAATTTTATACTAGTTTCGGTCGAAAAATCAAATTAAATCGAGGAGTGTTCAAAATGCTACGAAACTTTCCAGATCCTTTCTATATGTAACGAGAGAAGGTTATAATGGAAGTCCATGCCAAAAATAATATCAAAATAAGATTCTGTGAAACTTTTTGAAATACTAGTTTCGTTAAATAATTATAGTATATTATACACAATTTTATACCAGTTTCGGTCAAAAAATATAATTAAATCGAGGATTAATCGAAATGCTACAAAACTTTTAAGATCCTTTCTATATGTTTGAGGGAAGGTTATCATGGAAGTCCATGCATAAAATTATCTTAAAATTAGATTCCACGAAACTTTTTGAAATACTAGTTTAGGTCAAAAAATCGTAGTATATTACATACAACTTTATACTAGTCTCGGTCGAAAAATCAAATTAAATTGAGGATTGTTCGAAATGCTACGAGACTTTTCAGATCCTTTCTATAAGTTTTGAGGGAATGTTAAGAGGGAAGCCTATTCAAAAAAATATCTCAAAATTAGACTCTATGAAATTTTTTGAAATGCTAGTTTCAGTGAAAGAATCGTAGTATATTATACACAATTTTATACTAGTTTCGATCAAAAAATCAAATTAAATTTAGGATTGTTCGAAATGCTACGATAGTTCTCAGATCCTTTCTATATGTTATGAGGGAATGTTAAGAGGGAAGTCCATGCAAAAATACAGGTCAAAATTAGATTTTACGAAACATTTTGAAATGCTAGTTTAATTCAAAAAATCGTAGTATATTATACACAATTTTATACTAGTTTCGGTCGAAAAATCAAATTAAATCGATGAGTGTTCAAAATGCTACGAAACTTTTCAGATCCTTTCTATATGTAACGAGAAAAAGGTTATGATGGAAGTTCATGCCAAAAATAATATCAAAATTAGATTCTGTGAAACTTTTTGAAATACTAGTTTCGTTAAATAATTATAGTATATTATACACAATTTTATACCAGTTTCAGTCAAAAAATATAATTAAATCGAGGATTAATCGAAATGCTACAAAACTTTTAAGATCCTTTCTATATGTTTGAGGGAATGTTCTCATGGAAGTCCATGCATAAAATTATCTTAAAATTAGATTCCACGAAACTTTTTGAAATACTAGTTTAGGTCAAAAAATTGTAGTATTATACACAATTTTATACTAGTTTCGGTCGAAAAATCAAATTAAATCGAGGAGTGTTCAAAATGCTACGAAACTTTCCAGATCCTTTCTATATGTAACGAGAGAAGGTTATAATGGAAGTCCATGCCAAAAATAATATCAAAATAAGATTCTGTGAAACTTTTTGAAATACTAGTTTCGTTAAATAATTATAGTATATTATACACAATTTTATACCAGTTTCGGTCAAAAAATATAATTAAATCGAGGATGAATCGAAATGCTACAAAACTTTTAAGATCCTTTCTATATGTTTGAGGGAAGGTTATCATGGAAGTCCATGCATAAAATTATCTTAAAATTAGATTCCACGAAACTTTTTGAAATACTAGTTTAGGTCAAAAAATCGTAGTATATTACATACAACTTTATACTAGTCTCGGTCGAAAAATCAAATTAAATTGAGGATTGTTCGAAATGCTACGAGACTTTTCAGATCCTTTCTATAAGTTTTGAGGGAATGTTAAGAGGGAAGCCTATTCAAAAAAATATCTCAAAATTAGACTATGAAATTTTTTGAAATGCTAGTTTCAGTGAAAGAATCGTAGTATATTATACACAATTTTATACTAGTTTCGATCAAAAAATCAAATTAAATTTAGGATTGTTCGAAATGCTACGATAGTTCTCAGATCCTTTCTATATGTTATGAGGGAATGTTAAGAGGGAAGTCCATGCAAAAATATAGGTCAAAATTAGATTTTACGAAACTTTTTTAAATGCTAGTTTCAGTCAAAAAATCGTAGTATATTATACACAATTTTATACTAGTTTCGGTCGAAAAATCAAATTAAATCGAGGAGTGTTCAAAATGCTACAAAACTTTCCAGATCCTTTCTATATGTAACGAGAGAAGGTTATAATGGAAGTCCATGCCTAAAATAATATCAAAATTAGATCCTGTGAAACTTTTTGAAATACTAGTTTCGTTAAAAAATTATAGTATATTATACACAATTTTATACCAGTTTCGGTCAAAAAATATAATTAAATGGAGGAATAATCGAAATGCTACAAATCTTTTAAGATCATTTCTATATGTTCGAGGGAAGGTTATGATGGAAGTCATTGCAAAAAATTATCTTAAAATTAGATTCCACGAAACTTTTTGAAAGACTATTTTAGGTCAAAAAATCGTAGTATATTATATACAAATTTATACTAGTCTCGGTCGAAAAATCAAATTAAATTGAGGATTGTTCGAAATGCTACGATACTTTTCAGATCCTTTCTATATGTTTTGAGGGAATGTTAAGAGGGAAGCCCATTCAAAAAATTATCTCAAAATTAGACTCTATGAAACTTTTTGAAATGCTAGTATCAGTCAAAAAATTGTTGTATATTATACACAATTTTATACTAGTTTCAATCAGAAAATCAAATTTAATTTAGGATTGTTCTAAATGCTACGATACTTTTCAGATCCTTTCTATATGTTATAAGGGAATGTTAAGAGGGAAGTCCATGCAAAAATATAGGTTAAAATTAGATTTTACCAAACTTTTTTAAATGCTAGTTTCAGTCAAAAAATCCTAGTATATTATACACAATTTTATAATAGTTTCGGTCGAAAAATTAAATTAAATCGAGGAGTGTTCAAAATGTACGAAACTTTCCAGATCCTTTCTATATGTAACGAGAGAAGGTTATAATGGAAGTCCATGCCAAAAATAATATCAAAATTAGATATTGTGAAACTTTTTGAAATACTAGTTTCGTTAAAAAATTATAGTATATTATACACAATTTTATACCAGTTTCAGTCAAAAAATATAATAAAATCGAGGAAAAATCGAAATGCTACAAAACTTTTAAGATCATTTCTATATGTTTGAGGGAAGGTTATGATGAAAGTCATTGCAAAAAATTATCTTAAAATTAGATTCCACGAAACTTTTTGAAAGACTATTTTAGGTCAAAAAATCGTAGTATATTATATACAACTTTATACTAGTCTCGGTCGAAAAATCAAATTAAATTGAGGATTGTTCGAAATGCTACGATACTTTTCAGATCCTTTCTATAAGTTTTGAGGGAATGTTAAGAGGGAAGCCCATTCAAAAAATTATCTCAAAATTAGACTCTATGAAACTTTTTGAAATGCTAGTATCAGTCAAAAAATTGTTGTATATTATACACAATTTTATACTAGTTTCGATCAAAAAATCAAATTAAATTTAGGATTGTTCGAAATGCTACGATACTTTTTAGATCCTTTCTATATGTTATGCGGGAATGTTAAGAGGGAAGTCCATGCAAAAATATAGGTCAAAATTAGATTTTACGAAACTTATTTAAATGCTAGTGTCAGTCAAAAAATCGTAGTATATTATACACAATTTTATACTAGTTTCGGTCGAAAAATCAAATTAAATCGAGGAGTGTTCAAAATGCTACGAAACTTTCCAGATCCTTTCTATATGTAACGAGAAAAGGTTATAATGGAAATCCTTGCCAAAAATAATATCAAAATTAGATTCTGTGAAACTTTTTGAAATACTAGTTTCGTTAAATAATTATAGTATATTATACACAATTTTGTACCAGTTTCGGTCAAAAAATATAATTAAATCGAGGATTAATCGAAATGCTACAAAACTTTTAAGATCCTTTCTATATGTTTGAGGGAACGTTATGATGGAAGTCCATGCAAAAAATTATCTTAAAATTAGATTCCACGAAACTTTTTGAAATACTAGTTTAGGTCAAAAATCGTAGTATATTATATACAAATTTATAATAGTCTCGGTCGAAAAATCAAATTAAATTGAGGATTGTTCGAAATGCTACGATACTTTTCAGATCCTTTCTATAAGTTTTGAGGTAATGTTAAGAGGGAAGCCCATTCAAAAAATTATCTCAAAATTAGACACTATGAAACTTTTTGAAATGCTAGTATCAGTCAAAAATTTGTAGTATATTATACACAATTTTATACTAGTTTTGATCAAAAAATCAAATTAAATTTAGGATTGTTCGAAATGCTACGATACTTCTCAGATCCTTTCTATATGTTATGAGGGAATGTTAAGAGGGAAGTCCATGCAAAAATATAGGTCAAAATTAGATTTTACGAAACATTTTGAAATGCTAGTTTCAGTCAAAAAACCGTAGTATATTATACACAATTTTATACTAGTTTCGGTCGAAAAATCAAATTAAATCGAGGAGTGTTCAAAATGCTACGAAACTTTCCAAATCCTTTCTATATGTAACGAGAAAAGGTTATAATAGAAATCCTTGCCAAAAATAATATCAAAATTAGATTCTGTGAAACTTTTTGAAATAATAGTTTCGTTAAAAAATTATAGTATATTATACACAATTTTATACCAGTTTCGGTCAAAAAATATAATTAAATCGAGGATTAATCGAAATGCTACAAAACTTTTAAGATCCTTTCTATATGTTTGAGGGAAGGTTATCATGGAAGTCCATGCATAAAATTATCTTAAAATTAGATTCCACGAAACTTTTTGAAATACTAGTTTAGGTCAAAAAATCGTAGTATATTACATACAACTTTATACTAGTCTCGATCGAAAAATCAAATTAAATTGAGGATTGTTCGAAATGCTACGAGACTTTTCAGATCCTTTCTATAAGTTTTGAGGGAATGTTAAGAGGGAAGCCTATTCAAAAAAATATCTCAAAATTAGACTCTATGAAATTTTTTGAAATGCTAGTTTCAGTCAAAAAATCGTAGTATCTTATACACAATTTTATACTTTTAGATCAAAAAATCAAATTAAATTTAGGATTGTTCGAAATGCTACGATACTTTTCAGATCCTTTCTATATGTTATGAGGTAATGTTAAGAGGGAAGTCCATGCAAAAATAAAGGTCATAATTAGATTTTACGAAACTTTTTGAAATTCTAGTTTCAGTCAAAAAATCGTAGTATATTATACACAATTTTATACTAGTTTCGGTCGAAAAATCAAATTAAATCGAGGAGTGTTCAAAATGCTACGAAACTTTTCAGATCCTTTCTATATGTAACGAGAGAAGGTTATGGTGGAAATCCATGCCAAAAATAATATCGAAATTAGATTCTGTGAAACTTTTTGAAATACTAGTTTCGTTAAATAATTATAGTATATTATACACAATTTTATACCAGTTACAATCAAAAAATATAATTAAATGGAGGATTAATCGAAATGCTACAAAACTTTTAAGATCCTTTCTATATGTTTAAGGGAAAGTTATGATGGAAGTCCATGCAAAAAATTATCTTAAAATTAGATTCCACGAAACTTTTTGAAATACTAGTTTAGGTCAAAAATCGTAGTATATTATATACACATTTATAATAGTCTCGGTCGAAAAATCAAATTAAATTGAGGATTGTTCGAAATGCTACGATACTTTTCAAATCCTTTCTATAAGTTTTGAGGTAATGTTAAGAGGGAAGCCCATTCAAAAAATTATCTCAAAATTAGACACTAAGAAACTTTTTGAAATGCTAGTATCAGTCAAAAAATCGTAGTATATTATACACAATTTTATACTAGTTTCGGTCGAAAAATCAAATTAAATCGAGGAGTGTTCAAAATGCTACGAAACTTTCCAGATCCTTTCTATATGTAACGAGAAAAGGTTATAATGGAAATCCATGCCAAAAATAATATCAAAATTAGATTCTGTGAAACTTTTTGAAATAATAGTTTCGTTAGAAAATTATAGTATATTATACACAATTTTATACCAGTTTCGGTCAAAAAATATAATTAAATCGATGAATAATCGAAATGCTACAAAACTTTTAAGATCCTTTCTATATGTTTGAGGGAAGGTTATGATGGAAGTCCATGCAAAAAATTATCTTAAAATTAGATTCCCCGAAACTTTTTGAAATACAAGTCTAGGTCAAAAAATCGAAGTATATTGTATACAAATTCATAATAGTCTCGGTCGAAAAATCAAATTAAATAGAGGATTGTTCGAAATGCTACGATACTTTTCAGATCCTTTCTAAAAGTTTTGAGGGAATGTTAAGAGGGAAGCCCATTCCAAAAATTATCTCAAAATTAGACACTATGAAACTTTTTGAAATGCTAGTATCTGTCAAAAAATCGTAGTATATTATACACAATTTTATACTAGTTTTGATCAAAAAATCAAATTAAATTTAGGATTGTTCGAAATGCTACGATACTTCTCAGATCCTTTCTATATGTTATGAGGGAATGTTAAGAGGGAAGTCCATGGAAAAATATATGTCAAAATTAGATTTTACGAAACATTTTGAAATGCTAGTTTCAGTCAAAAAACCGTAGTATATTATACACAATTTTATACTAGTTTCGGTCGAAAAATCAAATTAAATCGAGGAGTGTTCAAAATGCTACGAAACTTTCCAGATCCTTTCTATATGTAACGAGAGAAGGTTATAATGAAAGTCCATTCCAAAAATAATATCAAAATTAGATTCTGTGAAACTTTTTGAAAATACTAGTTTCGTTAAATAATTATAGTATATTATACACAATTTTATACCAGTTTCGGTCAAAAAATATAATTAAATCGAGGATTAATCGAAATGCTACAAAACTTTTAAGATCCTTTCTATATGTTTGAGGGAACGTTATGATGGAAGTCCATGCAAAAAATTATCTTAAAATTAGATTCCACGAAACTTTTTGAAATACTAGTTTAGGTCAAAAAATCGTAGTATATTATATACAAATTTATAATAGTCTCGGTCGAAAAATCAAATTAAATCGAGGAGTGTTCAAAATGCTACGAAACTTTTCAGATCCTTTCTATATGTAACGAGAGAAGGTTATGGTGGAAATCCATGCCAAAAATAATATCGAAATTAGATTCTGTGAAACTTTTTGAAATACTAGTTTCGTTAAATAATTATAGTATATTATACACAATTTTATACCAGTTTCGGTCAAAAAATATAATTAAATCGAGGATTAATCGAAATGCTACAAAACTTTTAAGATCCTTTCTATATGTTTGAGGGAAGGTTATCATGGAAGTGCATGCATAAAATTATCTTAAAATTAGATTCCACGAAACTTTTTGAAATACTAGTTTAGGTCAAAAAATCATAGTATATTACATACAACTTTATACTAGTCTCGGTCGAAAAATCAAATTAAATTGAGGATTGTTCGAAATGCTACGAGACTTTTCAGATCCTTTCTATAAGTTTTGAGGGAATGTTAAGAGGGAAGCCTATTCAAAAAAATATCTCAAAATTAGACTCTATGAAATTTTTTGAAATGCTAGTTTCAGTCAAAAAATCGTAGTATATTATACACAATTTTATACTAGTTTCGATCAAAAAATCTAATTAAATTTAGGATTGTTCGAAATGCTACGATACTTTTCAGATCCTTTCTATATGTTATGAGGTAATGTTAAGAGGGAAGTCCATGCAAAAATATAGGTCAAAATTAGATTTTACGAAAGTTTTTGAAATGCTAGTTTCAGTCAAAAAATCGTAGTATATTATACACAATTTTATACTAGTTTCGGTCGAAAAATCAAATTAAATCGAGGAGTGTTCAAAATGCTACGAAACATTCCAGATCCTTTCTATATGTAACGAGAGAAGGTTAAAATGTAAGTCCATGCCAAAAATAATATCAAAATTAGATTCTGTGAAACTCTTTGAAATGCTAGTTTCGTTAAAAAATTATAGTTAATTATACACAATTTTATACCAGTTTCGGTCCAAAAATATAATTAAATCGAGGAATAATCGAAATGCTACAAAACTTTTAAGATCCTTTCTATATGTTTGAGGGAAGGTTATGATGGAAGTCAATGCAAAAAATTATCTTAAAATTAGATTCCACGAATCTTTTTGAAATACTAGTTTAGGTCTAAAAATCGTAGAATATTATATACAAATTTATAATAGTCTCGGTCGAAAAATCAAATTAAATTGAGGTATGTTCGAAATGCTACGATACTTTTCAGATCCTTTCTATAAGTTTTGAGGGAATGTTAAGAGGGAAGCCCATTCAAAAAAATATCTCAAAATTAGACTCTATGAAATATTTTGAAATGCTAGTTTCAGTCAAAAAATCGTAGTATATTATACACAATTTTATACTAGTTTCGATCAAAAAATCAAATTTAATTTAAGATTGTTCCAAATGCTACGATACTTTTGAGATCCTTTCTATATGTTTTGAGGGAATGTTAAGAGGGAAGTCCATGCAAAAATATAGGGCAAAATTAGATTTTACGAAACTTTTTGAAATGCTAGTTTCAGTAAAAAAATCGTAGTATATTATACACAATTTTATACTAGTTTCGGTCGAAAAATCAAATTAAATCGAGGAGTGTTCAAAATGCTACGAAACCTTCCAGATCCTTTCTATATGTAACGAGAGAAGGTTATGATGGAAGTCCATGCCAAAAATAATATCAAAATTAGATTCTGTGAAACTTTTTGAAATAATAGTTTCGTTAAAAAATTCTAGTATATTATACACAATTTTATACCAGTTTCGGTCAAAAAATATAATTAAATCGAGGAATAATCGAAATGCTACAAAAATTTTAAGATCCTTTCTATATGTTTGAGGGAAGGTTATGATGGAAGTCCATGCATAAAATTATCTTAAAATTAGATTCCACGAAACTTTTTGAAATACTAGTTTAGGTCAAAAAATCGTAGTATATTACATACAACTTTATACTAGTCTCGGTCGAAAAATGAAATTAAATTGAGGATTGTTCGAAATGCTACAATACTTTTCAGATCCTTTCTATAAGTTTTGAGGGAATGTTAAGAGGGAAGCCCATTCAAAAAAATATCTCAAAATTAGACTCTAAGAAACTTTTTGAAATGCTAGTTTCAGTCAAAAAATCGTAGTATATTATACACAATTTTATACTAGTTTCGATCAAAAAATCAAATTTAATTTAGGATTGTTCCAAATGCTACGATACTTTTCAGATCCTTTCTATATGTTATGAGGGAATGTTAAGAGGGAAGTCCATGCAAAAATATAGGTCAAAATTAGATTTTACGAAACTTTTTGAAATGCTAGTTTCAGTCAAAAAATCGTTGTATATTATACACAATTCTATACTAGTTTCGGTCGAAAAATCAAATTAAATCGAGGAGTGTTCAAAATGCTACGAAACTTTTCAGATCCTTTCTATATGTAACGAGAGAAGGTTATGTTGGAAGTCCATGCCAAAAATAATATCAAAATTAGATTCTGTGAAACTTTTTGAAATACTAGTTTCGTTAAATAAATATAGTATATTATACACAATTTTATACCAGTTTCGATCAAAAAAAATAATTAAATCGAGGATTAATCGAAATGTTACAAAACTTTTAAGATCCTTTCTATATGTTTGAGGGAAGGTTATCATGAAAGTCCATGCATAAAATTATCTTAAAATTAGATTCCACGAAACTTTTTGAAATACTAGTTTAGTTCAAAAAATCGTAGTATATTATATACAACTTTATACTAGTCTCGGTCGAAAAATCAAATTAAATTGAGGATTGTTCGAAATGCTACGATACTTTTCAGATCCTTTCTATAAGTTTTGAGGGAATGTTAAGAGGGAAGCCCATTCAAAAAAATATCTCAAAATTAGACTCTAAGAAACTTTTTGAAATGCTAGTTTCAGTCAAAAAATCGTAGTATATTATACACAATTTTATACTAGTTTCGATCAAAAAATCAAATTTAATTTAGGATTGTTCCAAATGCTACGATACTTTTCAGATCCTTTCTATATGTTATGAGGGAATGTTAAGAGGGAAGTCCATGCAAAAATATAGGGCAAAATTAGATTTTACGAAACTTTTTGAAATGCTAGTTTCAGTCAAAAAATCGTTGTATATTATACACAATTCTATACTAGTTTCGGTCGAAAAATCAAATTAAATCGAGGAGTGTTCAAAATGCTACGAAACTTTTCAGATCCTTTCTATATGTAACGAGAGAAGGTTATGTTGGAAGTCCATGCCAAAAATAATATCAAAATTAGATTCTGTGAAACTTTTTGAAATACTAGTTTCGTTAAATAAATATAGTATATTATACACAATTTTATACCAGTTTCGATCAAAAAAAATAATTAAATCGAGGATTAATCGAAATGTTACAAAACTTTTAAGATCCTTTCTATATGTTTGAGGGAAGGTTATCATGAAAGTCCATGCATAAAATTATCTTAAAATTAGATTCCACGAAACTTTTTGAAATACTAGTTTAGTTCAAAAAATCGTAGTATATTATATACAACTTTATACTAGTCTCGGTCGAAAAATCAAATTAAATTGAGGATTGTTCGAAATGCTACGATACTTTTCAGATCCTTTCTATAAGTTTTGAGGGAATGTTAAGAGGGAAGCCCATTCAAAAAAATATCTCAAAATTAGACTCTATGAAATTTTTTAAAATGCTAGTTTCAGTCAAAAAATCGTAGTATATTATACACAATTTTATACTAGTTTCGATCAAAAAATCAAATTTAATTTAAGATTGTTCCAAATGCTACGATACTTTTCAGATCCTTTCTATATGTTTTGAGGGAATGTTAAGAGGGAAGTCCATGCAAAAATATAGGGCAAAATTAGATTTTACGAAACTTTTTGAAATGCTAGTTTCAGTCAAAAAATCGTAGTATATTATACACAATTTTATACTAGTTTTGGTCGAAAAATCAAATTAAATCGAGGAGTGTTCAAAATGCTACGAAACCTTCCAGATCCTTTCTATATGTAACGAGAGAAGGTTATGATGGAAGTCCATGCCAAAAATAATATCAAAATTAGATTCTGTGAAACTTTTTGAAATAATAGTTTCGTTAAAAAATTATAGTATATTATACACAATTTTATACCAGTTTCGGTCAAAAAATATAATTAAATCGAGGAATAATCGAAATGCTACAAAAATTTTAAGATCCTTTCTATATGTTTGAGGGAAGGTTATGATGGAAGTCCATGCATAAAATTATCTTAAAATTAGATTCCACGAAACTTTTTGAAATACTAGTTTAGGTCAAAAAATCGTAGTATATTACATACAACTTTATACTAGTCTCGGTCGAAAAATGAAATTAAATTGAGGATTGTTCGAAATGCTACGATACTTTTCAGATCCTTTCTATAAGTTTTGAGGGAATGTTAAGAGGGAAGCCCATTCAAAAAAATATCTCAAAATTAGACTCTAAGAAACTTTTTGAAATGCTAGTTTCAGTCAAAAAATCGTAGTATATTATACACAATTTTATACTAGTTTCGATCAAAAAATCAAATTTAATTTAGGATTGTTCCAAATGCTACGATACTTTTCAGATCCTTTCTATATAATATAAGGGAATGTTAAGAGGGAAGTCCATGCAAAAATATAGGTCAAAATTAGATTTTACGAAACTTTTTGAAATGCTAGTTTCAGTCAAAAAATCGTAGTATATTATACACAATTTTATACTAGTTTCGGTCGAAAAATCAAATTAAATCGAGGAGTGTTCAAAATGCTACGAAACTTTTCAGATCCTTTCTATATGTAACGAGAGAAGGTTATGTTGGAAGTCCATGCCAAAAATAATATCAAAATTAGATTCTGTGAAACTTTTTGAAATACTAGTTTCGTTAAATAAATATAGTATATTATACACAATTTTATACCAGTTTCGATCAAAAAAAATAATTAAATCGAGGATTAATCGAAATGTTACAAAACTTTTAAGATCCTTTCTATATGTTTGAGGGAAGGTTATCATGGAAGTCCATGCATAAAATTATCTTAAAATTAGATTCCACGAAACTTTTTGAAATACTAGTTTAGTTCAAAAAATCGTAGTATATTATATACAACTTTATACTAGTCTCGGTCGAAAAATCAAATTAAATTGAGGATTGTTCGAAATGCTACGATACTTTTCAGATCCTTTCTATAAGTTTTGAGGGAATGTTAAGAGAGAAGCCCATTCAAAAAAATATCTCAAAATTAGACTCTATGAAATTTTTTGAAATGCTAGTTTCAGTCAAAAAATCGTAGTATATTATACACAATTTTATACTAGTTTCGATCAAAAAATCAAATTTAATTTAAGATTGTTCCCAATGCTACGATACTTTTCAGATCCTTTCTATATGTTATGAGGGAATGTTAAGAGGTAAGTCCATGCAAAAATATAGGTCAAAATTAGATTTTACGAAACTTTTTGAAATGCTAGTTTCAGTCAAAAAATCGTAGTATATTATACACAATTTTATAATAGTTTCGGTCGAAAAATCAAATTAAATCGATGAGTGTTCAAAATGCTACGAAACCTTCCAGATCCTTTCTATATGTAACGAGAGAAGGTTATGATGGAAGTCCATGCCAAAAATAATATCAAAATTAGATTCTGTGAAACTTTTTGAAATACTAGTTTCGTTAAATAATTATAGTATATTATACACAATTTTATACCAGTTTCGGTCAAAAATATAATTAAATCGAGGATTAATCGAAATGCTACAAAACTTTTAAGATCCTTTCTATATGTTTGAGGGAAGGTTATGATGGAAGTCCATGCAAAAAATTATCTTAAAATTAGATTCCACAAAACTTTTTGAAATACTAGTTTAGGTCAAAAAATCGTAGTATATTACATACAACTTTATACTAGTCTCGGTCGAAAAATCAAATTAAATTGAGGATTGTTCGAAATGCTACGATAGTTTTCAGATCCTTTCTATATGTTTTGAGGGAATGTTAAGAGGGAAGCCCATTCAAAAAAATATCTCAAAATTAGACTCTAAGAAACTTTTTGAAATGCTAGTTTCAGTCAAAAAATCGTAGTTTATTATACACAATTTTATACTAGTTTCGATCAAAAAATCAAATTTAATTTAGGATTGTTCCAAATGCTACGATACTTTTCAGATCCTTTCTATATGTTATGAGGGAATATTAAGAGGGAAGTCCATGCAAAAATATAGGTCAAAATTAGATTTTACGAAACTTTTTGAAATGCAAGTTTCAGTCAAAAAATCGTAGTATATTATATACAATTTTATACTAGTTTCGGTCGAAAAATCAAATTAAATCGAGTAGTGTTCAAAATGCATCGAAACATTCCAGATCCTTTCTATATGTAACGAGAGAAGGTTATGATGGAAGTCCATGCCAAAAATAATATCAAAATTAGATTCTGTGAAACTTTTTGAAATACTAGTTTCGCTAAATAATTATAGTATATTATACACAATTTTATACCAGTTTCGGTCAAAAAAAAATAATTAAATCGAGGATTAATCGAAATGCTACAAAACTTTTAAGTTCCTTTCTATATGTTTGAGGGAAGGTTATCATGGAAGTCCATGCATAAAATTATCTTAAAATTAGATTCCGCGAAACTTTTTGAAATACTAGTTTAGGTCAAAAAATCGTAGTATATTATATACAACTTTATACTAGTCTCGGTCGAAAAATCAAATTAAATTGAGGATTGTTCGAAATGCTACGATACTTTTCAGATCCTTTCTATAAGTTTTGAGGGAATGTTAAGAGGGAAGCCCATTCAAAAAATTATCTCAAAATTAGACTCTAAGAAACTTTTTGAAATGCTAGTATCAGTCAAAAAATCGTAGTATATTATACACAATTTTATACTAGTTTCGATAAAAAAATAAAATTAAATTTAGGATTGTTCGAAATGATACGATACTTTTCAGGATCCTTTCTATATGTTATAAGGGAAGGTTAAGAGGAAAGTCAATGAAAAAATATAGGTAAAAATTAGATTTTACGAAACTTTTTGAAATGCTAGTTTCAGTCAAAAAATGGTAGTATATTATACACAATTTTATACTAGTTTCGGTCGAAAAATCAAATTAAATCGAGGAGTGTTCAAAATGCTACGAAACTTTCCAGATCCTTTCTATATGTAACGAGAGAAGGTTATGATGGAAGTCCATGCCAAAAATAATAGCAAAATTAGATTCTGTGAAACTTTTTGAAATACTAGTTTCGTTAAATAATTATAGTATATTATACCCAATTTTATACCAGTTTCGGTCAAAAAAAATAATTAAATCGAGGATTAATCGAAATGCTACAAAACTTTTAAGATCCTTTCTATATGTTTGAGGGAAGGTTATGATGGAGTCCATGCTTAAAATTATCTTAAAATTAGATTCCACGAAACTTTTTGAAATACTAGTTTAGGTCAAAAAATCGTAGTATATTATATACAACTTTATACTAGTCTCGGTCGAAAAATCAAATTAAATTGAGGATTGTCCGAAATGCTACGATAGTTTTCAGATCCTTTCTATAAGTTTTGAGGGAATGTTAAGAGGGAAGCCCATTCAAAAAAATATCTCAAAATTAGACTCTATGAAATTTTTTGAAATGCTAGTTTCAGTCAAAAAATCGTAGTATATTATACACAATTTTATACTAGTTTCAATCAAAAAATCAAATTAAATTTAGGATTGTTCGAAATGCTACGAAACTTTTCAGATCCTTTCTATATGTAACGAGAGAAGGTTATGTTGGAAGTCCATGCCAAAAATAATTTCAAAATTAGATTCTGTGAAACTTTTTGAAATACTAGTTTCGTTAAATAATTATAGTATATTATACACAATTTTATACCAGTTTCGGTCAAAAAAAATAATTAAATCGAGGATTAATCGAAATGTTACAAAACTTTTAAGATCCTTTCTATATGTTTGAGGGAAGGTTATCATGGAAGTCCATGCATAAAATTATCTTAAAATTAGATTCCACGAAACTTTTTGAAATACTTGTTTAGTTCAAAAAATCGTAGTATATTACATAAAACTTTATACTAGTCTCGGTCGAAAAATTAAATTAAATTGAGGATTGTTCGAAATGCTACGATACTTTTCAGATCCTTTCTATAAGTTTTGAGGGAATGTTAAGAGGGAAGTCCATGCATAAAATTATCTTAAAATTAGATTCCACGAAACTTTTTGAAATACTAGTTTAGGTCAAAAAATCGTAGTATATTACATACAACTTTATACTAGTCTCGGTCGAAAAATGAAATTAAATTGAGGATTGTTCGAAATGCTACGATACTTTTCAGATCCTTTCTATATGTTTTGAGGGAATGTTAAGAGGGAAGTCCATGCAAAAATATAGGGCAAAATTAGATTTTATGAAACTTTTTGAAATGCCAGTTTCAGTCAAAAAATCGTAGTATATTATACACAATTTTATACTAGTTTCGGTCGAAAAATCAAATTAAATCGAGGAGTGTTCAAAATGCTACGAAACCTTTCAGATCCTTTCTATATGTAACGAGAGAAGGTTATGATGGAAGTCCGTGCCAAAAATAATATCATAATTAGATTCTGTGAAACTTTTTGAAATACTAGTTTCGTTAAATAATCATAGTATATTATACACAATTTTATACTAGTTTCGGTAAAAAAAAATAATTAAATCGAGGATTAATCGAAATGCTACAAAACTTTTAAGATCCTTTCTATATGTTTGAGGGAAGGTTATCATGGAAGTCCATGCAAAAAATTATCTTAAAATTAGATTCCACGAAACTTTTTCAAATACTAGTTTAGGTCAAAAAATCGTAGTATATTATATACAAATTTATAATTGTCTCGGTCAAAAAATCAAATTAAATTGAGGATTGTTCGAAATGCTACGATACTTTTCAGATCCTTTCTATAAGTTTTGAGGGAATGTTAAGAGGGAAGCCCATTCAAAAAAATATCTCAAAATTAGACGCTATGAAATTTTTTGAAATGCTAGTTTCAGTCAAAAAATCGTAGTATATTATACACAATTTTATACTAGTTTCGATCAAAAAATCAAATTTAATTTAGGATTGTTCCAAATGCTACGATACTTTTCAGATCCTTTCTATATGTTATGAGGGAATGTTAAGAGGGAAGTCCATGCAAAAATATAGGTCAAAATTAGATTTTACGAAACTTTTTAAAATGCTAGTTTCAGTCAAAAAATCGTAGTATATTATATACAGTTTTATACTAGTTTCGGTCGAAAAATCAAATTAAATCGAGGAGTGTTCAAAATGCTACGAAACTTTCCAGATCCTTTCTATATGTAACGAGAGAAGGTTATGATGGAAGTCCATGCCAAAAATAATATCAAAATTAGATTTTGTGAAACTTTATGAAATACTAGTTTCGTTAAAAAATTATAGTATATTATACATAATTTTATACCTGCTTCGGTCAAAAAATATAATTAAATCGAGGATTAATCGAAATGCTACAAAACTTTTAAGATCCTTTCTATATGTTTGAGGGAATGTTATCATGGAAGTCCATGCATAAAATTAACTTAAAATTAGATTCCACGAAACTTTTTGAAATACTAGTTTAGGTCAAAAAATCGTAGTATATTACATACAACTTTATACTAGTCTCGGTAGAAAAATCAAATAAATTGAGGATTGTTCGAAATGCTACGATAGTTTTCAGATCCTTTCTATAAGTTTTGAGGGAATGTTAAGAGGGAAGCCCATTCAAAAAATTATCTCAAAATTAGACTCTAAGAAACTTTTTGAAATGCTAGTATCAGTCAAAAAATCGTAGTATATTATACACAATTTTATACTAGTTTCGATAAAAAAATAAAATTAAATTTAGGATTGTTCGAAATGATACGATACTTTTCAGGATCCTTTCTATATGTTATAAGGGAAGGTTAAGAGGAAAGTCAATGAAAAAATATATGTAAAAATTAGATTTTACGAAACTTTTTGAAATGCTAGTTTCAGTCAAAAAATGGTAGTATATTATACACAATTTTATACTAGTTTCGGTCGAAAAATCAAATTAAATCGAGGAGTGTTCAAAATGCTACGAAACCTTTCAGATCCTTTCTATATGTAACGGGAGAAGGTTATGATGGAAGTCCATGCCAAAAATAATATCGAAATTAGATTCTGTGAAACTTTTTGAAATACTAGTTTCGTTAAATAATTATAGTATATTATACACAATTTTATACCAGTTTCGGTCAAAAAATATAATTAAATCGAGGATTAATCGAAATGCTACAAAACTTTTAAGATCCTTTCTATATGTTTGAGGGAAGGTTATCATGGAAGTCCATGCATAAAATTATCTTAAAATTAGATTCCACGAAACTTTTTGAAATACTAGTTTAGGTCAAAAAATCATAGTATATTACATACAACTTTATACTAGTCTCGGTCGAAAAATCAAATTAAATTGAGGATTGTTCGAAATGCTACGAGACTTTTCAGATCCTTTCTATAAGTTTTGAGGGAATGTTAAGAGGGAAGCCTATTCAAAAAAATATCTCAAAATTAGACTCTATGAAATTTTTTGAAATGCTAGTTTCAGTCAAAAAATCGTAGTATATTATACACAATTTTATACTAGTTTCGATCAAAAAATCTAATTAAATTTAGGATTGTTCGAAATGCTACGATACTTTTCAGATCCTTTCTATATGTTATGAGGTAATGTTAAGAGGGAAGTCCATGCAAAAATATAGGTCAAAATTAGATTTTACGAAACTTTTTGAAATGCTAGTTTCAGTCAAAAAATCGTAGTATATTATACACAATTTTATACTAGTTTGGGTCGAAAAATCAAATTAAATCGAGGAGTGTTCAAAATGCTACGAAACATTCCAGATCCTTTCTATATGTAACGAGAGAAGGTTAAAATGTAAGTCCATGCCAAAAATAATATCAAAATTAGATTCTGTGAAACTCTTTGAAATGCTAGTTTCGTTAAAAAATTATAGTTAATTATACACAATTTTATACCAGTTTCGGTCCAAAAATATAATTAAATCGAGGAATAATCGAAATGCTACAAAACTTTTAAGATCCTTTCTATATGTTTGAGGGAAGGTTATGATGGAAGTCAATGCAAAAAATTATCTTAAAATTAGATTCCACGAAACTTTTTGAAATACTAGTTTAGGTCTAAAAATCGTAGAATATTATATACAAATTTATAATAGTCTCGGTCGAAAAATCAAATTAAATTGAGGTATGTTCGAAATGCTACGATACTTTTCAGATCCTTTCTATAAGTTTTGAGGGAATGTTAAGAGGGAAGCCCATTCAAAAAAATATCTCAAAATTAGACTCTATGAAATATTTTGAAATGCTAGTTTCAGTCAAAAAATCGTAGTATATTATACACAATTTTATACTAGTTTCGATCAAAAAATCAAATTTAATTTAAGATTGTTCCAAATGCTACGATACTTTTCAGATCCTTTCTATATGTTTTGAGGGAATGTTAAGAGGGAAGTCCATGCAAAAATATAGGGCAAAATTAGATTTTACGAAACTTTTTGAAATGCTAGTTTCAGTAAAAAAATCGTAGTATATTATACACAATTTTATACTAGTTTCGGTCGAAAAATCAAATTAAATCGAGGAGTGTTCAAAATGCTACGAAACCTTCCAGATCCTTTCTATATGTAACGAGAGAAGGTTATGATGGAAGTCCATGCCAAAAATAATATCAAAATTAGATTCTGTGAAACTTTTTGAAATAATAGTTTCGTTAAAAAATTCTAGTATATTATACACAATTTTATACCAGTTTCGGTCAAAAAATATAATTAAATCGAGGAATAATCGAAATGCTACAAAAATTTTAAGATCCTTTCTATATGTTTGAGGGAAGGTTATGATGGAAGTCCATGCATAAAATTATCTTAAAATTAGATTCCACGAAACTTTTTGAAATACTAGTTTAGGTCAAAAAATCGTAGTATATTACATACAACTTTATACTAGTCTCGGTCGAAAAATGAAATTAAATTGAGGATTGTTCGAAATGCTACGATACTTTTCAGATCCTTTCTATAAGTTTTGAGGGAATGTTAAGAGGGAAGCCCATTCAAAAAAATATCTCAAAATTAGACTCTATGAAACTTTTTGAAATGCTAGTTTCAGTCAAAAAATCGTAGTATATTATACACAATTTTATACTAGTTTCGATCAAAAAATCAAATTTAATTTAGGATTGTTCCAAATGCTACGATACTTTTCAGATCCTTTCTATATGTTATGAGGGAATGTTAAGAGGGAAGTCCATGCAAAAATATAGGTCAAAATTAGATTTTACGAAACTTTTTGAAATGCTAGTTTCAGTCAAAAAATCGTTGTATATTATACACAATTCTATACTAGTTTCGGTCGAAAAATCAAATTAAATCGAGGAGTGTTCAAAATGCTACGAAACTTTTCAGATCCTTTCTATATGTAACGAGAGAAGGTTATGTTGGAAGTCCATGCCAAAAATAATATCAAAATTAGATTCTGTGAAACTTTTTGAAATACTAGTTTCGTTAAATAAATATAGTATATTATACAAAATTTTATACCAGTTTCGATCAAAAAAAATAATTAAATCGAGGATTAATCGAAATGTTACAAAACTTTTAAGATCCTTTCTATATGTTTGAGGGAAGGTTATCATGAAAGTCCATGCATAAAATTATCTTAAAATTAGATTCCACGAAACTTTTTGAAATACTAGTTTAGTTCAAAAAATCGTAGTATATTATATACAACTTTATACTAGTCTCGGTCGAAAAATCAAATTAAATTGAGGATTGTTCGAAATGCTACGATACTTTTCAGATCCTTTCTATAAGTTTTGAGGGAATGTTAAGAGGGAAGCCCATTCAAAAAAATATCTCAAAATTAGACTCTATGAAATTTTTTAAAATGCTAGTTTCAGTCAAAAAATCGTAGTATATTATACACAATTTTATACTAGTTTCGATCAAAAAATCAAATTTAATTTAAGATTGTTCCAAATGCTACGATACTTTTCAGATCCTTTCTATATGTTTTGAGGGAATGTTAAGAGGGAAGTCCATGCAAAAATATAGGGCAAAATTAGATTTTACGAAACTTTTTGAAATGCTAGTTTCAGTCAAAAAATCGTAGTATATTATACACAATTTTATACTAGTTTTGGTCGAAAAATCAAATTAAATCGAGGAGTGTTCAAAATGCTACGAAACCTTCCAGATCCTTTCTATATGTAACGAGAGAAGGTTATGATGGAAGTCCATGCCAAAAATAATATCAAAATTAGATTCTGTGAAACTTTTTGAAATAATAGTTTCGTTAAAAAATTATAGTATATTATACACAATTTTATACCAGTTTCGGTCAAAAAATATAATTAAATCGAGGAATAATCGAAATGCTACAAAAATTTTAAGATCCTTTCTATATGTTTGAGGGAAGGTTATGATGGAAGTCCATGCATAAAATTATCTTAAAATTAGATTCCACGAAACTTTTTGAAATACTAGTTTAGGTCAAAAAATCGTAGTATATTACATACAACTTTATACTAGTCTCGGTCGAAAAATGAAATTAAATTGAGGATTGTTCGAAATGCTACGATACTTTTCAGATCCTTTCTATAAGTTTTGAGGGAATGTTAAGAGGGAAGCCCATTCAAAAAAATATCTCAAAATTAGACTCTATGAACTTTTTTGAAATGCTAGTTTCAGTCAAAAAATCGTAGTATATTATACACAATTTTATACTAGTTTCGATCAAAAAATCAAATTTAATTTAAGATTGTTCCCAATGCTACGATACTTTTCAGATCCTTTCTATATGTTATGAGGGAATGTTAAGAGGTAAGTCCATGCAAAAATATAGGTCAAAATTAGATTTTACGAAACTTTTTGAAATGCTAGTTTCAGTCAAAAAATCGTAGTATATTATACACAATTTTATACTAGTTTCGGTCGAAAAATCAAATTAAATCGATGAGTGTTCAAAATGCTACGAAACCTTCCAGATCCTTTCTATATGTAACGAGAGAAGGTTATGATGGAAGTCCATGCCAAAAATAATATCAAAATTAGATTCTGTGAAACTTTTTGAAATACTAGTTTCGTTAAATAATTATAGTATATTATACACAATTTTATACCAGTTTCGGTCAAAAATATAATTAAATCGAGGATTAATCGAAATGCTACAAAACTTTTAAGATCCTTTCTATATGTTTGAGGGAAGGTTATGATGGAAGTCCATGCAAAAAATTATCTTAAAATTAGATTCCACGAAACTTTTTGAAATACTAGTTTAGTTCAAAAAATCGTAGTATATTACATACAACTTTATACTAGTCTCGGTCGAAAAATCAAATTAAATTGAGGATTGTTCGAAATGCTACGATAGTTTTCAGATCCTTTCTATATGTTTTGAGGGAATGTTAAGAGAGAAGCCCATTCAAAAAAATATCTCAAAATTAGACTCTATGAACTTTTTTGAAATGCTAGTTTCAGTCAAAAAATCGTAGTTTATTATACACAATTTTATACTAGTTTCGATCAAAAAATCAAATTTAATTTAAGATTGTTCCCAATGCTACGATACTTTTCAGATCCTTTCTATATGTTATGAGGGAATGTTAAGAGGTAAGTCCATGCAAAAATATAGGTCAAAATTAGATTTTACGAAACTTTTTGAAATGCTAGTTTCAGTCAAAAAATCGTAGTATATTATACACAATTTTATACTAGTTTTGGTCGAAAAATCAAATTAAATCGATGAGTGTTCAAAATGCTACGAAACCTTCCAGATCCTTTCTATATGTAACGAGAGAAGGTTATGATGGAAGTCCATGCCAAAAATAATATCAAAATTAGATTCTGTGAAACTTTTTGAAATACTAGTTTCGTTAAATAATTATAGTATATTATACACAATTTTATACCAGTTTCGGTCAAAAATATAATTAAATCGAGGATTAATCGAAATGCTACAAAACTTTTAAGATCCTTTCTATATGTTTGAGGGAAGGTTATGATGGAAGTCCATGCAAAAAATTATCTTAAAATTAGATTCCACAAAACTTTTTGAAATACTAGTTTAGGTCAAAAAATCGTAGTATATTACATACAACTTTATACTAGTCTCGGTCGAAAAATCAAATTAAATTGAGGATTGTTCGAAATGCTACGATAGTTTTCAGATCCTTTCTATATGTTTTGAGGGAATGTTAAGAGGGAAGCCCATTCAAAAAAATATCTCAAAATTAGACTCTAAGAAACTGTTTGAAATGCTAGTTTCAGTCAAAAAATCGTAGTTTATTATACACAATTTTATACTAGTTTCGATCAAAAAATCAAATTTAATTTAGGATTGTTCCAAATGCTACGATACTTTTCAGATCCTTTCTATATGTTATGAGGGAATATTAAGAGGGAAGTCCATGCAAAAATATAGGTCAAAATTAGATTTTACGAAACTTTTTGAAATGCAAGTTTCAGTCAAAAAATCGTAGTATATTATATACAATTTTATACTAGTTTCGGTCGAAAAATCAAATTAAATCGAGTAGTGTTCAAAATGCATCGAAACATTCCAGATCCTTTCTATATGTAACGAGAGAAGGTTATGATGGAAGTCCATGCCAAAAATAATATCAAAATTAGATTCTGTGAAACTTTTTGAAATACTAGTTTCGCTAAATAATTATAGTATATTATACACAATTTTATACCAGTTTCGGTCAAAAAAAAATAATTAAATCGAGGATTAATCGAAATGCTACAAAACTTTTAAGTTCCTTTCTATATGTTTGAGGGATGGTTATCATGGAAGTCCATGCATAAAATTATCTTAAAATTAGATTCCGCGAAACTTTTTGAAATACTAGTTTAGGTCAAAAAATCGTAGTATATTATATACAACTTTATACTAGTCTCGGTCGAAAAATCAAATTAAATTGAGGATTGTTCAAAATGCTACGATACTTTTCAGATCCTTTCTATAAGTTTTGAGGGAATGTTAAGAGGGAAGCCCATTCAAAAAATTATCTCAAAATTAGACTCTAAGAAACTTTTTGAAATGCTAGTATCAGTCAAAAAATCGTAGTATATTATACACAATTTTATACTAGTTTCGATAAAAAAATAAAATTAAATTTAGGATTGTTCGAAATGATACGATACTTTTCAGGATCCTTTCTATATGTTATAAGGGAAGGTTAAGAGGAAAGTCAATGAAAAAATATAGGTAAAAATTAGATTTTACGAAACTTTTTGAAATGCTAGTTTCAGTCAAAAAATGGTAGTATATTATACACAATTTTATACTAGTTTCGGTCGAAAAATCAAATTAAATCGAGGAGTGTTCAAAATGCTACGAAACTTTCCAGATCCTTTCTATATGTAACGAGAGAAGGTTATGATGGAAGTCCATGCCAAAAATAATAGCAAAATTAGATTCTGTGAAACTTTTTGAAATACTAGTTTCGTTAAATAATTATAGTATATTATACCCAATTTTATACCAGTTTCGGTCAAAAAAAATAATTAAATCGAGGATTAATCGAAATGCTACAAAACTTTTAAGATCCTTTCTATATGTTTGAGGGAAGGTTATGATGGAGTCCATGCTTAAAATTATCTTAAAATTAGATTCCACGAAACTTTTTGAAATACTAGTTTAGGTCAAAAAATCGTAGTATATTATATACAACTTTATACTAGTCTCGGTCGAAAAATCAAATTAAATTGAGGATTGTTCGAAATGCTACGATAGTTTTCAGATCCTTTCTATAAGTTTTGAGGGAATGTTAAGAGGGAAGCCCATTCAAAAAAATATCTCAAAATTAGACTCTATGAAATTTTTTGAAATGCTAGTTTCAGTCAAAAAATCGTAGTATATTATACACAATTTTATACTAGTTTCAATCAAAAAATCAAATTAAATTTAGGATTGTTCGAAATGCTACGAAACTTTTCAGATCCTTTCTATATGTAACGAGAGAAGGTTATGTTGGAAGTCCATGCCAAAAATAATTTCAAAATTAGATTCTGTGAAACTTTTTGAAATACTAGTTTCGTTAAATAATTATAGTATATTATACACAATTTTATACCAGTTTCGGTCAAAAAAAATAATTAAATCGAGGATTAATCGAAATGTTACAAAACTTTTAAGATCCTTTCTATATGTTTGAGGGAAGGTTATCATGGAAGTCCATGCATAAAATTATCTAAAAATTAGATTCCACGAAACTTTTTGAAATACTTGTTTAGTTCAAAAAATCGTAGTATATTACATAAAACTTTATACTAGTCTCGGTCGAAAAATTAAATTAAATTGAGGATTGTTCGAAATGCTACGATACTTTTCAGATCCTTTCTATAAGTTTTGAGGGAATGTTAAGAGGGAAGCCCATTCAAAAAAATATCTCAAAATTAGACTCTATGAAATATTTTGAAACGCTAGTTTCAGTCAAAAAATCGTAGTATATTATACACAATTTTATACTAGTTTCGATCAAAAAATCAAATTTAATTTAAGATTGTTCCAAATGCTACGATACTTTTCAGATCCTTTCTATATGTTTTGAGGGAATGTTAAGAGGGAAGTCCATGCAAAAATATAGGGCAAAATTAGATTTTATGAAACTTTTTGAAATGCCAGTTTCAGTCAAAAAATCGTAGTATATTATACACAATTTTATACTAGTTTCGGTCGAAAAATCAAATTAAATCGAGGAGTGTTCAAAATGCTACGAAACCTTTCAGATCCTTTCTATATGTAACGAGAGAAGGTTATGATGGAAGTCCATGCCAAAAATAATATCATAATTAGATTCTGTGAAACTTTTTGAAATACTAGTTTCGTTAAATAATCATAGTATATTATACACAATTTTATACTAGTTTAGGTAAAAAAAAATAATTAAATCGAGGATTAATCGAAATGCTACAAAACTTTTAAGATCCTTTCTATATGTTTGAGGGAAGGTTATCATGGAAGTCCATGCAAAAAATTATCTTAAAATTAGATTCCACGAAACTTTTTCAAATACTAGTTTAGGTCAAAAAATCGTAGTATATTATATACAAATTTATAATTGTCTCGGTCAAAAAATCAAATTAAATTGAGGATTGTTCGAAATGATAGGATACTTTTCAGATCCTTTCTATAAGTTTTGAGGGAATGTTAAGAGGGAAGCCCATTCAAAAAAATATCTCAAAATTAGACGCTATGAAATTTTTTGAAATGCTAGTTTCAGTCAAAAAATCGTAGTATATTATACACAATTTTATACTAGTTTCGATCAAAAAATCAAATTTAATTTAGGATTGTTCCAAATGCTACGATACTTTTCAGATCCTTTCTATATGTTATGAGGGAATGTTAAGAGGGAAGTCCATGCAAAAATATAGGTCAAAATTAGATTTTACGAAACTTTTTAAAATGCTAGTTTCAGTCAAAAAATCGTAGTATATTATATACAGTTTTATACTAGTTTCGGTCGAAAAATCAAATTAAATCGAGGAGTGTTCAAAATGCTACGAAACTTTCCAGATCCTTTCTATATGTAACGAGAGAAGGTTATGATGGAAGTCCATGCCAAAAATAATATCAAAATTAGATTTTGTGAAACTTTATGAAATACTAGTTTCGTTAAAAAATTATAGTATATTATACATAATTTTATACCTGCTTCGGTCAAAAAATATAATTAAATCGAGGATTAATCGAAATGCTACAAAACTTTTAAGATCCTTTCTATATGTTTGAGGGAATGTTATCATGGAAGTCCATGCATAAAATTAACTTAAAATTAGATTCCACGAAACTTTTTGAAATACTAGTTTAGGTCAAAAAATCGTAGTATATTACATACAACTTTATACTAGTCTCGGTAGAAAAATCAAATAAATTGAGGATTGTTCGAAATGCTACGATAGTTTTCAGATCCTTTCTATAAGTTTTGAGGGAATGTTAAGAGGGAAGCCCATTCAAAAAATTATCTCAAAATTAGACTCTAAGAAACTTTTTGAAATGCTAGTATCAGTCAAAAAATCGTAGTATATTATACACAATTTTATACTAGTTTCGATAAAAAAATAAAATTAAATTTAGGATTGTTCGAAATGATACGATACTTTTCAGGATCCTTTCTATATGTTATAAGGGAAGGTTAAGAGGAAAGTCAATGAAAAAATATAGGTAAAAATTAGATTTTACGAAACTTTTTGAAATGCTAGTTTCAGTCAAAAAATGGTAGTATATTATACACAATTTTATACTAGTTTCGGTCGAAAAATCAAATTAAATCGAGGAGTGTTCAAAATGCTACGAAACCTTTCAGATCCTTTCTATATGTAACGGGAGAAGGTTATGATGGAAGTCCATGCCAAAAATAATATCAAAATTAGATTCTGTAAAACTCTTTGAAATACTAGTTTCGTTAAAAAATTATAGTATATTATACACAATTTTATACCAGTTTCGGTAAAAAAAAATAATTGAATCGAGGATTAATCGAAATGCTACAAAACTTTTAAGATCCTTTCTATATGTTTGAGGGAAGGTTATCATGGAAGTCCATGCAAAAAATTATCTTAAAATTAGATTCCACGAAACTTTTTCAAATACTAGTTTAGGTCAAAAAATCGTAGTATATTATATACAAATTTATAATTGTCTCGGTCAAAAAATCAAATTAAATTGAGGATTGTTCGAAATGCTACGATACTTTTCAGATCCTTTCTATAAGTTTTGAGGGATGTTAAGAGGGAAGCCCATTCAAAAAATTATCTCAAAATTAGACTCTAAGAAACTTTTTGAAATGCTAGTATCAGTCAAAAAATCGTAGTATATTATACACAATTTTATACTAGTTTCGATCAAAAAATCAAATTTAATTTAAGATTATTCCAAATGCTACGATACTTTTCAGATCCTTTCTATATGTTTTGAGGGAATGTTAAGAGGGAAGTCCATGCAAAAATATAGGGCAAAATTAGATTTTACGAAACTTTTTGAAATGCTAGTTTCAGTCAAAAAATCGTAGTATATTATACACAAATTTATACTAGTTTCGGTCGAAAAATCAAATTAAATCGAGGAGTGTTCAAAATGCTACGAAACCTTCCAGATCCTTTCTATATGTAACGAGAGAAGGTTATGATGGAAGTCCATGCCAAAAATAATATCAAAATTAGATTCTGTGAAACTTTTTGAAATACTAGTTTCGTTAAATAAATATAGTATATTATACACAATTTTATACCAGTTTCGATCAAAAAAAATAATTAAATCGAGGATTAATCGAAATGTTACAAAACTTTTAAGATCCTTTCTATATGTTTGAGGGAAGGTTATCATGGAAGTCCATGCATAAAATTATCTTAAAATTAGATTCCACGAAACTTTTTGAAATACTAGTTTAGTTCAAAAAATCGTAGTATATTATATACAACTTTATACTAGTCTCGGTCGAAAAATCAAATTAAATTGAGGATTGTTCGAAATGCTACGATACTTTTCAGATCCTTTCTATAAGTTTTGAGGGAATGTTAAGAGGGAAGCCCATTCAAAAAAATATCTCAAAATTAGACTCTATGAAATTTTTTGAAATGCTAGTTTCAGTCAAAAAATCGTAGTATATTATACACAATTTTATACTAGTTTCGATCAAAAAATCAAATTTAATTTAAGATTGTTCCCAATGCTACGATACTTTTCAGATCCTTTCTATATGTTATGAGGGAATGTTAAGAGGTAAGTCCATGCAAAAATATAGGTCAAAATTAGATTTTACGAAACTTTTTGAAATGCTAGTTTCAGTCAAAAAATCGTAGTATATTATACACAATTTTATACTAGTTTCGGTCGAAAAATCAAATTAAATCGATGAGTGTTCAAAATGCTACGAAACCTTCCAGATCCTTTCTATATGTAACGAGAGAAGGTTATGATGGAAGTCCATGCCAAAAATAATATCAAAATTAGATTCTGTGAAACATTTTGAAATACTAGTTTCGTTAAATAATTATAGTATATTATACACAATTTTATACCAGTTTCGGTCAAAAATATAATTAAATCGAGGATTAATCGAAATGCTACAAAACTTTTAAAATCCTTTCTATATGTTTGAGGGAAGGTTATGATGGAAGTCCATGCATAAAATTATCTTAAAATTAGATTCCACAAAACTTTTTGAAATACTAGTTTAGGTCAAAAAATCGTAGTATATTACATACAACTTTATACTAGTCTCGGTCGAAAAATCAAATTAAATTGAGGATTGTTCGAAATGCTACGATAGTTTTCAGATCCTTTCTATATGTTTTGAGGGAATGTTAAGAGGGAAGCCCATTCAAAAAAATATCTCAAAATTAGACTCTAAGAAACTTTTTGAAATGCTAGTTTCAGTCAAAAAATCGTAGTTTATTATACACAATTTTATACTAGTTTCGATCAAAAAATCAAATTTAATTTAGGATTGTTCCAAATGCTACGATACTTTTCAGATCCTTTCTATATGTTATGAGGGAATGTTAAGAGGGAAGTCAATGAAAAAATATAGGTAAAAATTAGATTTTACGAAACTTTTTGAAATGCTAGTTTCAGTCAAAAAATGGTAGTATATTATACACAATTTTATACTAGTTTCGGTCGAAAAATCAAATTAAATCGAGGATTGTTCAAAATGCTACGAAACTTTCCAGATCCTTTCTATATGTAACGAGAGAAGGTTATGATGGAAGTCCATGCCAAAAATAATAGCAAAATTAGATTCTGTGAAACTTTTTGAAATACTAGTTTCGTTAAATAATTATAGTATATTATACCCAATTTTATACCAGTTTCGGTCAAAAAAAATAATTAAATCGAGGATTAATCGAAATGCTACAAAACTTTTAAGATCCTTTCTATATGTTTGAGGGAAGGTTATGATGGAGTCCATGCTTAAAATTATCTTAAAATTAGATTCCACGAAACTTTTTGAAATACTAGTTTAGGTCAAAAAATCGTAGTATATTATATACAACTTTATACTAGTCTCGGTCGAAAAATCAAATTAAATTGAGGATTGTTCGAAATGCTACGATAGTTTTCAGATCCTTTCTATAAGTTTTGAGGGAATGTTAAGAGGGAAGCCCATTCAAAAAAATATCTCAAAATTAGACTCTATGAAATTTTTTGAATTGCTAGTTTCAGTCAAAAAATCGTAGTATATTATACACAATTTTATACTAGTTTCGATCAAAAAATCAAATTAAATTTAGGATTGTTCGAAATGCTACGATACTTTTCAGATCCTTTCTATATGTTATGAGGGAATGTTAAGAGGGAAGTCCATGCAAAAATATAGATCAAAATTAGATTTTACGAAACTTTTTGAAATGCTAGTTTCAGTCAAAAAATCATAGTATATAATACACAATTTTATACTAGTTTCGGTCGAAAAATTAAATTAAATCGAGGAGTGTTCAAAATGCTACGAAACCTTTCAGATCCTTTCTATATGTAACGGGAGAAGGTTATGATGGAAGTCCATGCCAAAAATAATATCAAAATTAGATTCTGTAAAACTTTTTGAAATACTAGTTTCGTTAAAAAATTATAGTATATTATACACAATTTTATACCAGTTTCGGTAAAAAAAAATAATTAAATCGAGGATTAATCGAAATGCTACAAAACTTTTAAGATCCTTTCTATATGTTTGAGGGAAGGTTATCATGGAAGTCCATGCAAAAAATTATCTTAAAATTAGATTCCACGAAACTTTTTCAAATACTAGTTTAGGTCAAAAAATCGTAGTATATTATATACAAATTTATAATTGTCTCGGTCAAAAAATCAAATTAAATTGAGGATTGTTCGAAATGCTACGATACTTTTCAGATCCTTTCTATAAGTTTTGAGGGATGTTAAGAGGGAAGCCCATTCAAAAAATTATCTCAAAATTAGACTCTAAGAAACTTTTTGAAATGCTATTATCAGTCAAAAAATCATAGTATATTATACACAATTTTATACTAGTTTCGATCAAAAAATCAAATTAAATTTAGGATTGTTCGAAATGCTACGATACTTTTCAGATCCTTTCTATATGTTATGAGGGAATGTTAAGAGGGAAGTCCATGCAAAAATATAGGTCAAAATTATATTTTCCGAAACTTTTTGAAATGCTAGTTTCAGTAAAAAAAATCGTAGTATATTATACACAATTTTATACTAGTTTCGGTCGAAAAATCAAATTAAATCGAGGAGTGTTCAAAATGCATCGAAACTTACCAGATCCTTTCTATATGTAACGAGAGAAGGTTATGATGGAAGTCCATGCAAAAAATAATATCAAAATTAGATTCTGTGAAACTTTTTGAAATACTAGTTTCTTTAAATAATTATAGTATATTATACACAATTTTATACCAGTTTCGGTAAAAAAAAATAATTAAATCGAGGATTAATCGAAATGCTACAAAACTTTTAAGATCCTTTCTATATGTTTGAGGGAAGGTTATGATGGAAGTCCATGCATAAAATTATCTTAAAATTAGATTCCACGAAACTTTTTCAAATACTAGTTTAGGTCAAAAAATCGTAGTATATTATATACAACTTTATACTAGTCTCGGTCGAAAAATCAAATTAAATTGAGGATTGTTCGAAATGCTACGACACTTTTCAGATCCTTTCTATAAGTTATGAGGTAATGTTAAGAGGGAAGCCCATTCAAAAAAATATCTCAAAATTAGACTCTATGAAATTTTTTGAAATGCTAGTTTCAGTCAAAAAATCGTAGTATATTATACACAATTTTATACTAGTTTCGATCAAAAAATCAAATTAAATTTAGGATTGTTCGAAATGCTACGATACTTTTCAGATCCTTTCTATATGTTATGAGGGAATGTTAAGAGGGAAGTCCATGCAAAAATATAGGTCTAGATTAGATTTTACGAAACTTTTTGAAATACTAGTTTCAGTCAATAAATCGTAGTATATTATACACAATTTTATACTAGTTTCGGTCGAAAAATCAAATTAAATCGAGGATTGTTCAAAATGCTACGAAACCTTTCAGATGCTTTCTATATGTAACGAGAGAAGGTTATGATGGAAGTCCATGCCAAAAATAATATCAAAATTAGATTCTGTGAAACTTTTTGAAATACTAGTTTCGTTAAATAGTTATAGTATATTATACACAATTTTATACCAGTTTCGGTAAAAAAAAAAAATTAAATCGAGGATTAATCGAAATGCTACAAAACTTTTAAGATCCTTTCTATATGTTTGAGGGAAGGTTATGATGGAAGTCCATGCATAAAATTATCTTAAAATTAGATTCCACGAAACTTTTTGAAATACTAGTTTAGGTCAAAAAATCGTAGTATATTATATACAACTTTATACTAGTCTCGGTCGAAAAATCAAATTAAATTGAGGATTGTTCGAAATGCTAAGATAGTTTTCAGATCCTTTCTATAAGTTTTGAGGGAATGTTAAGAGGGAAGCCCATTCAAAAAAATATCTCAAAATTAGACTCTATGAAATTTTTTGAAATGCTAGTTTCAGTCAAAAAATCGTAGTATATTATACACAATTTTATACTAGTTTCGATCAAAAAATCAAATTAAATTTAGGATTGTTCGAAATGCTACGATACTTTTCAGATCCTTTCTATATGTTATGAGGGAATGTTAAGAGGGAAGTCCATGCAAAAATATAGGTCTAGATTAGATTTTACGAATCTTTTTGAAATGCTAGTTTCAGTCAAAAAATCGTAGTATATTATACACAATTTTATACTAGTTTCGGTCGAAAAATCAAATTAAATCGAGGATTGTTCAAAATGCTACGAAACCTTTCAGATGCTTTCTATATGTAACGAGAGAAGGTTATGATGGAAGTCCATGCCAAAAATAATATCAAAATTAGATTCTGTGAAACTTTTTGAAATACTAGTTTCGTTAAATAGTTATAGTATATTATACACAATTTTATACCAGTTTCGGTAAAAAAAAAAAATTAAATCGAGGATTAATCGAAATGCTACAAAACTTTTAAGATCCTTTCTATATGTTTGAGGGAAGGTTATGATAGAAGTCCATGCATAAAATTATCTTAAAATTAGATTCCACGAAACTTTTTGAAATACTAGTTTAGGTCAAAAAATCGTAGTATATTATATACAACTTTATACTAGTCTCGGTCGAAAAATCAAATTAAATTGAGGATTGTTCGAAATGCTAAGATAGTTTTCAGATCCTTTCTATAAGTTTTGAGGGAATGTTAAGAGGGAAGCCCATTCAAAAAAATATCTCAAAATTAGACTCTATGAAATTTTTTGAAATGCTAGTTTCAGTCAAAAAATCGTAGTATATTATACACAATTTTATACTAGTTTCGATCAAAAAATCAAATTAAATTTAGGATTGTTCGAAATGCTACGATACTTTTCAGATCCTTTCTATATGTTATGAGGGAATGTTAAGAGGGAAGTCCATGCAAAAATATAGGTCTAAATTATATTTTACGAAACTTTTTGAAATGCTAGTTTCAGTCAAAAAATCGTAGTATATTATACACAATTTTATACTAGTTTCGGTCGAAAAATAAAATTAAATTGAGGAGTGTTCAAAATGCTACGAAACCTTTCAGATCCTTTCTATATGTAACGAGAGAAGGTTATGATGGAAGTCCATGCCAAAAATAATATTTAAATTAGATTCTGTGAAACTTTTTGAAATACTAGTTTCGTTTAAAAATTAGAGTATATTATACACAATTTTATACCAGTTTCGGTAAAAAAAAAAAATTAATTTGAGGATTAATCGAAATGCTACAAAACTTTTAAGATCCTTTCTATATGTTTGAGGGAAGGTTATGATGGAAGTCCATGCAAAAAATTATCTTAAAATTAGATTCCACGAAACTTTTTCAAATACTAGTTTAGGTCAAAAAATCGTAGTATATTATATACAAATTTATAATAGTCTCGGTCAAAAAATCAATTTAAATTGAGGATTGTTCGAAATGCTACGATAGTTTTCAGATCCTTTCTATAAGTTATGAGGGAATGTTAAGAGGGAAGCCCATTCAAAAAAATATCTCAAAATTAGACTATATGAAATTTTTTGAAATGCTAGTTTCAGTCAAAAAATCGTAGTATATTATACACAATTTTATACTAGTTTCGATCAAAAAATCAAATTAAATTTAGGATTGTTCGAAATGCTACGATACTTTTCAGATCCTTTCTATATGTTATGAGGGAATGTTAAGAGGGAAGTCCATGCAAAAATATAGGTCTAAATTAGATTTTACGAAACTTTTTGAAATGCTAGTTTCAGTCAATAAATCGTAGTATATTATACACAATTTTATACTAGTTTCGGTCGAAAAATCAAATTAAATCGAGGAGTGTTCAAAATGCTACGAAACCTTTCAGATCCTTTCTATATGTAACGAGAGAAGGTTATGATGGAAGTCCATGCCAAAAATAATATCAAAATTAGATTCTGTGAAACTTTTTGAAATACTAGTTTCGTTAAATAGTTATAGTATATTATACACAATTTTATACCAGTTTCGGTAAAAAAAAAAAATTAAATCGAGGATTAATCGAAATGCTACAAAACTTTTAAGATCCTTTCTATATGTTTGAGGGAAGGTTATGATGGAAGTCCATGCATAAAATTATCTTAAAATTAGATTCCACGAAACTTTTTGAAATACTAGTTTAGGTCAAAAAATCGTAGTATATTATATACAACTTTATACTAGTCTCGGTCGAAAAATCAAATTAAATTGAGGATTGTTCGAAATGCTAAGATAGTTTTCAGATCCTTTCTATAAGTTTTGAGGGAATGTTAAGAGGGAAGCCCATTCAAAAAAATATCTCAAAATTAGACTCTATGAAATTTTTTGAAATGCTAGTTTCAGTCAAAAAATCGTAGTATATTATACACAATTTTATACTAGTTTCGATCAAAAAATCAAATTAAATTTAGGATTGTTCGAAATGCTACGATACTTTTCAGATCCTTTCTATATGTTATGAGGGAATGTTAAGAGGGAAGTCCATGCAAAAATATAGGTCTAAATTAGATTTTACGAATCTTTTTGAAATGCTAGTTTCAGTCAAAAAATCGTAGTATATTATACACAATTTTATACTAGTTTCGGTCGAAAAATCAAATTAAATCGAGGATTGTTCAAAATGCTACGAAACCTTTCAGATGCTTTCTATATGTAACGAGAGAAGGTTATGATGGAAGTCCATGCCAAAAATAATATCAAAATTAGATTCTGTGAAAGTTTTTGAAATACTAGTTTCGTTAAATAGTTATAGTATATTATACACAATTTTATACCAGTTTCGGTAAAAAAAAAAAATTAAATCGAGGATTAATCGAAATGCTACAAAACTTTTAAGATCCTTTCTATATGTTTGAGGGAAGGTTATGATAGAAGTCCATGCATAAAATTATCTTAAAATTAGATTCCACGAAACTTTTTGAAATACTAGTTTAGGTCAAAAAATCGTAGTATATTATATACAACTTTATACTAGTCTCGGTCGAAAAATCAAATTAAATTGAGGATTGTTCGAAATGCTAAGATAGTTTTCAGATCCTTTCTATAAGTTTTGAGGGAATGTTAAGAGGGAAGCCCATTCAAAAAAATATCTCAAAATTAGACTCTATGAAATTTTTTGAAATGCTAGTTTCAGTCAAAAAATCGTAGTATATTATACACAATTTTATACTAGTTTCGATCAAAAAATCAAATTAAATTTAGGATTGTTCGAAATGCTACGATACTTTTCAGATCCTTTCTATATGTTATGAGGGAATGTTAAGAGGGAAGTCCATGCAAAAATATAGGTCTAAATTAGATTTTACGAAACTTTTTGAAATGCTAGTTTCAGTCAATAAATCGTAGTATATTATACACAATTTTATACTAGTTTCGGTCGAAAAATCAAATTAAATCGAGGAGTGTTCAAAATGCTACGAAACCTTTCAGATCCTTTCTATATGTAACGAGAGAAGGTTATGATGGAAGTCCATGCCAAAAATAATATCAAAATTAGATTCTGTGAAACTTTTTGAAATACTAGTTTCGTTAAATAGTTATAGTATATTATACACAATTTTATACCAATTTCGGTAAAAAAAAAAAATTAAATCGAGGATTAATCGAAATGCTACAAAACTTTTAAGATCCTTTCTATATGTTTGAGGGAAGGTTATGATGGAAGTCCATGCATAAAATTATCTTAAAATTAGATTCCACGAAACTTTTTGAAATACTAGTTTAGGTCAAAAAATCGTAGTATATTATATACAACTTTATACTAGTCTCGGTCGAAAAATCAAATTAAATTGAGGATTGTTCGAAATGCTAAGATAGTTTTCAGATCCTTTCTATAAGTTTTGAGGGAATGTTAAGAGGGAAGCCCATTCAAAAAAATATCTCAAAATTAGACTCTATGAAATTTTTTGAAATGCTAGTTTCAGTCAAAAAATCGTAGTATATTATACACAATTTTATACTAGTTTCGATCAAAAAATCAAATTAAATTTAGGATTGTTCGAAATGCTACGATACTTTTCAGATCCTTTCTATATGTTATGAGGGAATGTTAAGAGGGAAGTCCATGCAAAAATATAGGTCTAAATTAGATTTTACGAATCTTTTTGAAATGCTAGTTTCAGTCAAAAAATCGTAGTATATTATACACAATTTTATACTAGTTTCGGTCGAAAAATCAAATTAAATCGAGGATTGTTCAAAATGCTACGAAACCTTTCAGATGCTTTCTATATGTAACGAGAGAAGGTTATGATGGAAGTCCATGCCAAAAATAATATCAAAATTAGATTCTGTGAAAGTTTTTGAAATACTAGTTTCGTTAAATAGTTATAGTATATTATACACAATTTTATACCAGTTTCGGTAAAAAAAAAAAATTAAATCGAGGATTAATCGAAATGCTACAAAACTTTTAAGATCCTTTCTATATGTTTGAGGGAAGGTTATGATAGAAGTCCATGCATAAAATTATCTTAAAATTAGATTCCACGAAACTTTTTGAAATACTAGTTTAGGTCAAAAAATCGTAGTATATTATATACAACTTTATACTAGTCTCGGTCGAAAAATCAAATTAAATTGAGGATTGTTCGAAATGCTAAGATAGTTTTCAGATCCTTTCTATAAGTTTTGAGGGAATGTTAAGAGGGAAGCCCATTCAAAAAAATATCTCAAAATTAGACTCTATGAAATTTTTTGAAATGCTAGTTTCAGTCAAAAAATCGTAGTATATTATACACAATTTTATACTAGTTTCGATCAAAAAATCAAATTAAATTTAGGATTGTTCGAAATGCTACGATACTTTTCAGATCCTTTCTATATGTTATGAGGGAATGTTAAGAGGGAAGTCCATGCAAAAATATAGGTCTAAATTATATTTTACGAAACTTTTTGAAATGCTAGTTTCAGTCAAAAAATCGTAGTATATTATACACAATTTTATACTAGTTTCGGTCGAAAAATAAAATTAAATTGAGGAGTGTTCAAAATGCTACGAAACCTTTCAGATCCTTTCTATATGTAACGAGAGAAGGTTATGATGGAAGTCCATGCCAAAAATAATATTTAAATTAGATTCTGTGAAACTTTTTGAAATACTAGTTTCGTTTAAAAATTAGAGTATATTATACACAATTTTATACCAGTTTCGGTAAAAAAAAAAAATTAATTTGAGGATTAATCGAAATGCTACAAAACTTTTAAGATCCTTTCTATATGTTTGAGGGAAGGTTATGATGGAAGTCCATGCAAAAAATTATCTTAAAATTAGATTCCACGAAACTTTTTCAAATACTAGTTTAGGTCAAAAAATCGTAGTATATTATATACAAATTTATAATAGTCTCGGTCAAAAAATCAATTTAAATTGAGGATTGTTCGAAATGCTACGATAGTTTTCAGATCCTTTCTATAAGTTATGAGGGAATGTTAAGAGGGAAGCCCATTCAAAAAAATATCTCAAAATTAGACTCTATGAAATTTTTTGAAATGCTAGTTTCAGTCAAAAAATCGTAGTATATTATACACAATTTTATACTAGTTTCGATCAAAAAATCAAATTAAATTTAGGATTGTTCGAAATGCTACGATACTTTTCAGATCCTTTCTATATGTTATGAGGGAATGTTAAGAGGGAAGTCCATGCAAAAATATAGGTCTAAATTAGATTTTACGAAACTTTTTGAAATGCTAGTTTCAGTCAATAAATCGTAGTATATTATACACAATTTTATACTAGTTTCGGTCGAAAAATCAAATTAAATCGAGGAGTGTTCAAAATGCTACGAAACCTTTCAGATCCTTTCTATATGTAACGAGAGAAGGTTATGATGGAAGTCCATGCCAAAAATAATATCAAAATTAGATTCTGTGAAACTTTTTGAAATACTAGTTTCGTTAAATAGTTATAGTATATTATACACAATTTTATACCAGTTTCGGTAAAAAAAAATTAATTATATCGAGGATTAATCGAAATGCTACAAAACTTTTAAGATCCTTTCTATATGTTTGAGGGAAGGTTATGATGGAAGTCCATGCATAAAATTATCTTAAAATTAGATTCCACGAAACTTTTTGAAATACTAGTTTAGGTCAAAAAATCGTAGTATATTATATACAACTTTATACTATTCTCGGTCGAAAAATCAAATTAAATTGAGGATTGTTCGAAATGCTACGATAGTTTTCAGATCCTTTCTATAAGTTTTGAGGGAATGTTAAGAGGGAAGCCCATTCAAAAAAATATCTCAAAATTAGACTCTATGAAAATTTTGAAATGCTAGTTTCAGTCAAAAAATCGTAGTATATTATACACAATTTTATACTAGTTTCGATCAAAAAATCAAATTAAATTTAGGATTGTTCGAAATGCTACGATACTTTTCAGATCCTTTCTATATGTTATGAGGGAATGTTAAGAGGGAAGTCCATGCAAAAATATAGGTCTAAATTAGATTTTACGAAACTTTTTGAAATGCTAGTTTCAGTCAAAAAATCGTAGTATATTATACACAATTTTATACTAGTTTCGGTCGAAAAATAAAATTAAATCGAGGAGTGTTCAAAATGCTACGAAACCTTTCAGATCCTTTCTATATGTAACGAGAGAAGGTTATGATGGAAGTCCATGCCAAAAATAATATTAAAATTAGATTCTGTGAAACTTTTTGAAATACTAGTTTCGTTTAAAAATTATAGTATATTATACACAATTTTATACCAGTTTCGGTAAAAAAAAAAAATTAAATCGAGGATTAATCGAAATGCTACAAAACTTTTAAGATCCTTTCTATATGTTTGAGGGAAGGTTATGATGGAAGTCCATGCAAAAAATTATCTTAAAATTAGATTCCACGAAACTTTTTCAAATACTAGTTTAGGTCAAAAAATCGTAGTATATTATATACAAATTTATAATAGTCTCGGTCAAAAAATCAAATTAAATTGAGGATTGTTCGAAATGCTACGATAGTTTTCAGATCCTTTCTATAAGTTATGAGGGAATGTTAAGAGGGAAGCCCATTCAAAAAAATATCTCAAAATTAGACTCTATGAAATTTTTTGAAATGCTAGTTTCAGTCAAAAAATCGTAGTATATTATACACAATTTTATACTAGTTTCGATCAAAAAATCAAATTAAATTTAGGATTGTTCGAAATGCTACGATACTTTTCAGATCCTTTCTATATGTTATGAGGGAATGTTCAGAGGGAAGTCCATGCAAAAATATAGGTCAAAATTAGATTTTACGAAACTTTTTGAAATGCTAGTTTCAGTCAAAAAATCGTAGTATATTATACACAATTTTATACTAGTTTCGGTCGAAAAATCAAATTAAATCAAGGATTGTTCAAAATGCTACGAAACCTTTCAGATCCTTTCTATATGTAACGAGAGAAGGTTATGATGGAAGTCCATGCCAAAAATTATATCAAAATTAGATTCTGTGAAACTTTTTGAAATACTAGTTTCGTTAAATAGTTATAGTATATTATACACAATTTTATACCAGTTTCGGTAAAAAAAAAAAATTAAATCGAGGATTAATCGAAATGCTACAAAACTTTTAAGATCCTTTCTATATGTTTGAGGGAAGGTTATGATGGAAGTCCATGCAAAAAATTATCTTAAAATTAGATTCCACGAAACTTTTTCAAATACTAGTTTAGGTCAAAAAATCGTAGTATATTATATACAAATTTATAATAGTCTCGGTCAAAAAATCAAATTAAATTGAGGATTGTTCGAAATGCTAAGATAGTTTTCAGATCCTTTCTATAAGTTTTGAGGGAATGTTAAGAGGGAAGCCCATTCAAATAAATAACTCAAAATTAGACTCTATGAAATTTTTTGAAATGCTAGTTTCAGTCAAAAAATCGTAGTATATTATACACAATTTTATACTAGTTTCGATCAAAAAATCAAATTAAATTTAGGATTTTTCGAAATGCTACGATACTTTTCAGATCCTTTCTATATGTTATGAGGGAATGTTAAGAGGGAAGTCCATGCAAAAATATAGGTCTAAATTAGATTTTACGAAACTTTTTGAAATGCTAGTTTCAGTCAAAAAATCGTAGTATATTATACACAATTTTATACCAGTTTCGGTCGAAAAATAAAATTAAATCGAGGAGTGTTCAAAATGCTACGAAACCTTTCAGATCCTTTCTATATGTAACGAGAGAAGGTTATGATGGAAGTCCATGCCAAAAATAATATTAAAATTAGATTCTGTGAAACTTTTTGAAATACTAGTTTCGTTTAATAATTAGAGTATATTATACACAATTTTATACCAGTTTCGGTAAAAAAAAAAATTAAATCGAGGATTAATCGAAATGCTACAAAACTTTTAAGATCCTTTCTATATGTTTGAGGGAAGGTTATGATGGAAGTCCATGCAAAAAATTATCTTAAAATTAGATTCCACGAAACTTTTTCAAATACTAGTTTAGGTCAAAAAATCGTAGTATATTATATACAAATTTATAATAGTCTCGGTCAAAAAATCAATTTAAATTGAGGATTGTTCGAAATGCTACGATAGTTTTCAGATCCTTTCTATAAGTTATGAGGGAATGTTAAGAGGGAAGCCCATTCAAAAAAATATCTCAAAATTAGACTCTATGAAATTTTTTGAAATGCTAGTTTCAGTCAAAAAATCGTAGTATATTATACACAATTTTATACTAGTTTCGATCAAAAAATCAAATTAAATTTAGGATTGTTCGAAATGCTACGATACTTTTCAGATCCTTTCTATATGTTATGAGGGAATGTTAAGAGGGAAGTCCATGCAAAAATATAGGTCTAAATTAGATTTTACGAAACTTTTTGAAATGCTAGTTTCAGTCAATAAATCGTAGTATATTATACACAATTTTATACTAGTTTCGGTCGAAAAATCAAATTAAATCGAGGATTGTTCAAAATGCTACGAAACCTTTCAGATCCTTTCTATATGTAACGAGAGAAGGTTATGATGGAAGTCCATGCCAAAAATTATATCAAAATTAGATTCTGTGAAACTTTTTGAAATACTAGTTTCGTTAAATAGTTATAGTATATTATACACAATTTTATACCAGTTTCGGTAAAAAAAAAATAATTAAATCGAGGATTAATCGAAATGCTACAAAACTTTTAAGATCCTTTCTATATGTTTGAGGGAAGGTTATGATGGAAGTCCATGCATAAAATTATCTTAAAATTAGATTCCACGAAACTTTTTGAAATACTAGTTTAGGTCAAAAAATCGTAGTATATTATATATAACTTTATACTAGTCTCGGTCGAAAAATCAAATTAAATTGAGGATTGTTCGAAATGCTACGATAGTTTTCACATCCTTTCTATAAGTTTTGAGGGAATGTTAAGAGGGAAGCCCATTCAAAAAAATATCTCAAAATTAGACTCTAAGAAACTTTTTGAAATGCTAGTATCAGTCAAAATATCGTAGTATATTATACACAATTTTATACTAGTTTCGATCAAAAAATCAAATTAAATTTAGGATTGTTCGAAAAGCTACGATACTTTTCAGATCCTTTCTATATGTTATGAGGGAATGTTAAGAGGGAAGTCCATGCAGAAATATAGGGCAAAATTAGATTTTACGAAACTTTTTGAAATGCTAGTTTCAGTCAAAAAATCGTAGTATATAATACACAATTTTATACTAGTTTCGGTCGAAAAATCAAATTAAATCGAGGAGTGTTCAATATGCTACGAAACCTTTCAGATCCTTTCTATATGTAACGAGAGAAGGTTATGATGGAAGTCCATGCCAAAAATAATATCAAAATTAGATTCTGTGAAACTTTTTGAAATACTAGTTTCGTTAAATAGTTATAGTATATTATACACAATTTTATACCAGTTTCGGTAAAAAAAAATTAATTAAATCGAGGATTAATCGAAATGCTACAAAACTTTTAAGATCCTTTCTATATGTTTGAGGGAAGGTTATGATGGAAGTCCATGCATAAAATTATCTTAAAATTAGATTCCACGAAACTTTTTGAAATACTAGTTTAGGTCAAAAAATCGTAGTATATTATATACAACTTTATACTAGTCTCGGTCGAAAAATCAAATTAAATTGAGGATTGTTCGAAATGCTACGATAGTTTTCAGATCCTTTCTATATGTTTTGAGGGAATGTTAAGAGGGAAGCCCATTCAAAAAAATATCTCAAAATTAGACTCTATGAAAATTTTGAAATGCTAGTTTCAGTCAAAAAATCGTAGTATATTATACACAATTTTATACTAGTTTCGATCAAAAAATCAAATTAAATTTAGGATTGTTCGAAATGCTACGATACTTTTCAGATCCTTTCTATATGTTATGAGGGAATGTTAAGAGGGAAGTCCATGCAAAAATATAGGTCTAAATTAGATTTTACGAAACTTTTTGAAATGCTAGTTTCAGTCAAAAAATCGTAGTATATTATACACAATTTTATACTAGTTCCGGTCGAAAAATAAAATAAAATCGACGAGTGTTCAAAATGCTACGAAACCTTTCAGATCCTTTCTATATGTAACGAGAGAAGGTTATGATGGAAGTCCATGCCAAAAATAATATTAAAATTAGATTCTGTGAAACTTTTTGAAATACTAGTTTCGTTTAAAAATTAGAGTATATTATACACAATTTTATACCAGTTTCGGTAAAAAAAAAATTAAATCGAGGATTAATCGAAATGCTACAAAACTTTTAAGATCCTTTCTATATGTTTGAGGGAAGGTTATGATGGAAGTCCATGCAAAAAATTATCTTAAAATTAGATTCCACGAAACTTTTTCAAATACTAGTTTAGGTCAAAAAATCGTAGTATATTATATACAAATTTATAATAGTCTCGGTCAAAAAATCAATTTAAATTGAGGATTGTTCGAAATGCTACGATAGTTTTCAGATCCTTTCTATAAGTTATGAGGGAATGTTAAGAGGGAAGCCCATTCAAAAAAATATCTCAAAATTAGACTCTATGAAATTTTTTGAAATGCTAGTTTCAGTCAAAAAATCGTAGTATATTATACACAATTTTATACTAGTTTCGATCAAAAAATCAAATTAAATTTAGGATTGTTCGAAATGCTACGATACTTTTCAGATCCTTTCTATATGTTATGAGGGAATGTTAAGAGGGAAGTCCATGCAAAAATATAGGTCTAAATTAGATTTTACGAAACTTTTTGAAATGCTAGTTTCAGTCAATAAATCGTAGTATATTATACACAATTTTATACTAGTTTCGGTCGAAAAATCAAATTAAATCGAGGATTGTTCAAAATGCTACGAAACCTTTCAGATCCTTTCTATATGTAACGAGAGAAGGTTATGATGGAAGTCCATGCCAAAAATTATATCAAAATTAGATTCTGTGAAACTTTTTGAAATACTAGTTTCGTTAAATAGTTATAGTATATTATACACAATTTTATACCAGTTTCGGTAAAAAAAAAATAATTAAATCGAGGATTAATCGAAATGCTACAAAACTTTTAAGATCCTTTCTATATGTTTGAGGGAAGGTTATGATGGAAGTCCATGCATAAAATTATCTTAAAATTAGATTCCACGAAACTTTTTGAAATACTAGTTTAGGTCAAAAAATCGTAGTATATTATATATAACTTTATACTAGTCTCGGTCGAAAAATCAAATTAAATTGAGGATTGTTCGAAATGCTACGATAGTTTTCACATCCTTTCTATAAGTTTTGAGGGAATGTTAAGAGGGAAGCCCATTCAAAAAAATATCTCAAAATTAGACTCTAAGAAACTTTTTGAAATGCTAGTATCAGTCAAAATATCGTAGTATATTATACACAATTTTATACTAGTTTCGATCAAAAAATCAAATTAAATTTAGGATTGTTCGAAAAGCTACGATACTTTTCAGATCCTTTCTATATGTTATGAGGGAATGTTAAGAGGGAAGTCCATGCTGAAATATAGGGCAAAATTAGATTTTACGAAACTTTTTGAAATGCTAGTTTCAGTCAAAAAATCGTAGTATATAATACACAATTTTATACTAGTTTCGGTCGAAAAATCAAATTAAATCGAGGAGTGTTCAATATGCTACGAAACCTTTCAGATCCTTTCTATATGTAATGAGAGAAGGTTATGATGGAAGTCCATGCCAAAAATAATATCAAAATTAGATTCTGTGAAACTTTTTGAAATACTAGTTTCGTTAAATAGTTATAGTATATTATACACAATTTTATACCAGTTTCGGTAAAAAAAAATTAATTAAATCGAGGATTAATCGAAATGCTACAAAACTTTTAAGATCCTTTCTATATGTTTGAGGGAAGGTTATGATGGAAGTCCATGCATAAAATTATCTTAAAATTAGATTCCACGAAACTTTTTGAAATACTAGTTTAGGTCAAAAAATCGTAGTATATTATATACAACTTTATACTAGTCTCGGTCGAAAAATCAAATTAAATTGAGGATTGTTCGAAATGCTACGATAGTTTTCAGATCCTTTCTATAAGTTTTGAGGGAATGTTAAGAGGGAAGCCCATTCAAAAAAATATCTCAAAATTAGACTCTATGAAAATTTTGAAATGCTAGTTTCAGTCAAAAAATCGTAGTATATTATACACAATTTTATACTAGTTTCGATCAAAAAATCAAATTAAATTTAGGATTGTTCGAAATGCTACGATACTTTTCAGATCCTTTCTATATGTTATGAGGGAATGTTAAGAGGGAAGTCCATGCAAAAATATAGGTCTAAATTAGATTTTACGAAACTTTTTGAAATGCTAGTTTCAGTCAAAAAATCGTAGTATATTATACACAATTTTATACTAGTTCCGGTCGAAAAATAAAATAAAATCGACGAGTGTTCAAAATGCTACGAAACCTTTCAGATCCTTTCTATATGTAACGAGAGAAGGTTATGATGGAAGTCCATGCCAAAAATAATATTAAAATTAGATTCTGTGAAACTTTTTGAAATACTAGTTTCGTTTAAAAATTAGAGTATATTATACACAATTTTATACCAGTTTCGGTAAAAAAAAAAAATTAAATCGAGGATTAATCGAAATGCTACAAAACTTTTAAGATCCTTTCTATATGTTTGAGGGAAGGTTATGATGGAAGTCCATGCATAAAATTATCTTAAAATTAGATTCCACGAAACTTTTTGAAATACTAGTTTAGGTCAAAAAATCGTAGTATATTATATACAACTTTATACTAGTCTCGGTCGAAAAATCAAATTAAATTGAGGATTGTTCGAAATGCTACGATAGTTTTCAGATCCTTTCTATAAGTTTTGAGGGAATGTTATGAGGGAAGCCCATTCAAAAAAATATCTCAAAATTAGACTCTATGAAAATTTTGAAATGCTAGTTTCAGTCAAAAAATCGTAGTATATTATACACAATTTTATACTAGTTTCGATCAAAAAATCAAATTAAATTTAGGATTGTTCGAAATGCTACGATACTTTTCAGATCCTTTCTATATGTTATGAGGGAATGTTAAGAGGGAAGTCCATGCCAAAATATAGGTCTAAATTAGATTTTATGAAACTTTTTGAAATGCTAGTTTCAGTCAAAAAATCGTAGTATATTATACACAATTTTATACTAGTTTCGGTCGAAAAATAAAATTAAATCGACGAGTGTTCAAAATGCTACGAAACCTTTCAGATCCTTTCTATATGTAACGAGAGAAGGTTATGATGGAAGTCCATGCCAAAAATAATATTAAAATTAGATTCTGTGAAACTTTTTGAAATACTAGTTTCGTTTAAAAATTAGAGTATATTATACACAAATTTATACCAGTTTCGGTAAAAAAAAAAAATTAAATCGAGGATTAATCGAAATGCTACAAAACTTTTAAGATCCTTTCTATATGTTTGAGGGAAGGTTATGATGGAAGTCCATGCAAAAAATTATCTTAAAATTAGATTCCACGAAACTTTTTCAAATACTAGTTTAGGTCAAAAAATCGTAGTATATTATATACAAATTTATAATAGTCTCGGTCAAAAAATCAAATTAAATTGAGGATTGTTCGAAATGCTACGATAGTTTTCAGATCCTTTCTATAAGTTTTGAGGGAATGTTATGAGGGAAGCCCATTCAAAAAAATATCTCAAAATTAGACTCTATGAAAATTTTGAAATGCTAGTTTCAGTCAAAAAATCGTAGTATATTATACACAATTTTATACTAGTTTCGATCAAAAAATCAAATTAAATTTAGGATTGTTCGAAATGCTACGATACTTTTCAGATCCTTTCTATATGTTATGAGGGAATGTTAAGAGGGAAGTCCATGCCAAAATATAGGTCTAAATTAGATTTTATGAAACTTTTTGAAATGCTAGTTTCAGTCAAAAAATCGTAGTATATTATACACAATTTTATACTAGTTTCGGTCGAAAAATAAAATTAAATCGACGAGTGTTCAAAATGCTACGAAACCTTTCAGATCCTTTCTATATGTAACGAGAGAAGGTTATGATGGAAGTCCATGCCAAAAATAATATTAAAATTAGATTCTGTGAAACTTTTTGAAATACTAGTTTCGTTTAAAAATTAGAGTATATTATACACAAATTTATACCAGTTTCGGTAAAAAAAAAAAATTAAATCGAGGATTAATCGAAATGCTACAAAACTTTTAAGATCCTTTCTATATGTTTGAGGGAAGGTTATGATGGAAGTCCATGCAAAAAATTATCTTAAAATTAGATTCCACGAAACTTTTTCAAATACTAGTTTAGGTCAAAAAATCGTAGTATATTATATACAAATTTATAATAGTCTCGGTCAAAAAATCAAATTAAATTGAGGATTGTTCGAAATGCTACGATAGTTTTCAGATCCTTTCTATAAGTTTTGAGGGAATGTTATGAGGGAAGCCCATTCAAAAAAATATCTCAAAATTAGACTCTATGAAAATTTTGAAATGCTAGTTTCAGTCAAAAAATCGTAGTATATTATACACAATTTTATACTAGTTTCGATCAAAAAATCAAATTAAATTTAGGATTGTTCGAAATGCTACGATACTTTTCAGATCCTTTCTATATGTTATGAGGGAATGTTAAGAGGGAAGTCCATGCCAAAATATAGGTCTAAATTAGATTTTATGAAACTTTTTGAAATGCTAGTTTCAGTCAAAAAATCGTAGTATATTATACACAATTTTATACTAGTTTCGGTCGAAAAATAAAATTAAATCGACGAGTGTTCAAAATGCTACGAAACCTTTCAGATCCTTTCTATATGTAACGAGAGAAGGTTATGATGGAAGTCCATGCCAAAAATAATATTAAAATTAGATTCTGTGAAACTTTTTGAAATACTAGTTTCGTTTAAAAATTAGAGTATATTATACACAATTTTATACCAGTTTCGGTAAAAAAAAAAAAAATTAAATCGAGGATTAATCGAAATGCTACAAAACTTTTAAGATCCTTTCTATATGTTTGAGGGAAGGTTATGATGGAAGTCCATGCAAAAAATTATCTTAAAATTAGATTCCACGAAACTTTTTCAAATACTAGTTTAGGTCAAAAAATCGTAGTATATTATATACAAATTTATAATAGTCTCGGTCAAAAAATCAAATTAAATTGAGGATTGTTCGAAATGCTACGATAGTTTTCAGATCCTTTCTATAAGTTATGAGGGAATGTTAAGAGGGAAGCCCATTCAAAAAAATATCTCAAAATTAGACTCTATGAAATTTTTTGAAATGCTAGTTTCAGTCAAAAAATCGTAGTATATTATACACAATTTTATACTAGTTTCGATCAAAAAATCAAATTAAATTTAGGATTGTTCGAAATGCTACGATACTTTTCAGATCCTTTCTATATGTTATGAGGGAATGTTAAGAGGGAAGTCCTTGCAAAAATATAGGTCTAAATTAGATTTTACGAAACTTTTTGAAATGCTAGTTTCAGTCAATAAATCGTAGTATATTATACACAATTTTATACTAGTTTCGGTCGAAAAATCAAATTAAATCGAGGATTGTTCAAAATGCTACGAAACCTTTCAGATCCTTTCTATATGTAACGAGAGAAGGTTATGATGGAAGTCCATGCCAAAAATTATATCAAAATCAGATTCTGTGAAACTTTTTGAAATACTAGTTTCGTTAAATAGTTATAGTATATTATACACAATTTTATACCAGTTTCGGTAAAAAAAAAAATTAAATCGAGGATTAATCGAAATGCTACAAAACTTTTAAGATCCTTTCTATATGTTTGAGGGAAGGTTATGATGGAAGTCCATGCAAAAAATTATCTTAAAATTAGATTCCACGAAACTTTTTCAAATACTAGTTTAGGTCAAAAAATCGTAGTATATTATATACAAATTTATAATAGTCTCGGTCAAAAAATCAAATTAAATTGAGGATTGTTCGAAATGCTACGATAGTTTTCAGATCCTTTCTATAAGTTATGAGGGAATGTTAAGAGGGAAGCCCATTCAAAAAAATATCTCAAAATTAGACTCTATGAAATTTTTTGAAATGCTAGTTTCAGTCAAAAAATCGTAGTATATTATACACAATTTTATACTAGTTTCGATCAAAAAATCAAATTAAATTTAGGATTGTTCGAAATGCTACGATACTTTTCAGATCCTTTCTATATGTTATGAGGGAATGTTCAGAGGGAAGTCCATGCAAAAATATAGGTCTAAATTAGATTTTACGAAACTTTTTGAAATGCTAGTTTCAGTCAAAAAATCGTAGTATATTATACACAATTTTATACTAGTTTCGGTCGAAAAATCAAATTAAATCGAGGATTGTTCAAAATGCTACGAAACCTTTCAGATCCTTTCTATATGTAACGAGAGAAGGTTATGATGGAAGTCCATGCCAAAAATAATATCAAAATTAGATTCTGTGAAACTTTTTGAAATACTAGTTTCGTTAAATAGTTATAGTATATTATACACAATTTTATACCAGTTTCGGTAAAAAAAAAATAATTAAATCGAGGATTAATCAAAATGCTACAAAACTTTTAAGATCCTTTCTATATGTTTGAGGGAAGGTTATGATGGAAGTCCATGCATAAAATTATCTTAAAATTAGATTCCACGAAACTTTTTGAAATACTAGTTTAGGTCAAAAAATCGTAGTATATTATATACAACTTTATACTAGTCTCGGTCGAAAAATCAAATTAAATTGAGGATTGTTCGAAATGCTAAGATAGTTTTCAGATCCTTTCTATAAGTTTTGAGGGAATGTTAAGAGGGAAGCCCATTCAAAAAAATATCTCAAAATTAGACTCTATGAAATTTTTTGAAATGCTAGTTTCAGTCAAAAAATCGTAGTATATTATACACAATTTTATACTAGTTTCGATCAAAAAATCAAATTAAATTTAGGATTGTTCGAAATGCTACGATACTTTTCAGATCCTTTCTATATGTTATGAGGGAATGTTAAGAGGGAAGTCCATGCAAAAATATAGGTCTAAATTAGATTTTACGAAACTTTTTGAAATGCTAGTTTCAGTCAAAAAATCGTAGTATATTATACACAATTTTATACTAGTTTCGGTAGAAAAATAAAATATCGAGGAGTGTTCAAAATGTTACGAAACCTTTCAGATCCTTTCTATATGTAACGAGAGAAGGTTATGATCGAAGTCCATGCCAAAAATAATATTAAAATTAGATTCTGTGAAACTTTTTGAAATACTAGTTTCGTTTAAAAATTAGAGTATATTATACACAATTTTATACTAGTTTCGGTAAAAAAAAAAAATTAAATCGAGGATTAATCGAAATGCTACAAAACTTTTAAGATCCTTTCTATATGTTTGAGGGAAGGTTATGATGGAAGTCCATGCAAAAAATTATCTTAAATTTAGATTCCACGAAACTTTTTCAAATACTAGTTTAGGTCAAAAAATCGTAGTATATTATATACAAATTTATAATAGTCTCGGTCAAAAAATCAAATTAAATTGAGGATTGTTCGAAATGCTACGATAGTTTTCAGATCCTTTCTATAAGTTATGAGGGAATGTTAAGAGGGAAGCCCATTCAAAAAAATATCTCAAAATTAGACTCTATGAAATTTTTTGAAATGCTAGTTTCAGTCAAAAAATCGTAGTATATTATACACAATTTTATACTAGTTTCGATCAAAAAATCAAATTAAATTTAGGATTGTTCGAAATGCTACGATACTTTTCAGATCCTTTCTATATGTTATGAGGGAATGTTAAGAGGGAAGTCCTTGCAAAAATATAGGTCTAAATTAGATTTTACGAAACTTTTTGAAATGCTAGTTTCAGTCAATAAATCGTAGTATATTATACACAATTTTATACTAGTTTCGGTCGAAAAATCAAATTAAATCGAGGATTGTTCAAAATGCTACGAAACCTTTCAGATCCTTTCTATATGTAACGAGAGAAGGTTATGATGGAAGTCCATGCCAAAAATTATATCAAAATTAGATTCTGTGAAACTTTTTGAAATACTAGTTTCGTTAAATAGTTATAGTATATTATACACAATTTTATACCAGTTTCGGTAAAAAAAAATAATTAAATCGAGGATTAATCGAAATGCTACAAAACTTTTAAGATCCTTTCTATATGTTTGAGGGAAGGTTATGATGGAAGTCCATGCAAAAAATTATCTTAAAATTAGATTCCACGAAACTTTTTCAAATACTAGTTTAGGTCAAAAAATCGTAGTATATTATATACAAATTTATAATAGTCTCGGTCCAAAAATCAAATTAAATTGAGGATTGTTCGAAATACTACGATAGTTTTCAGATCCTTTCTATAAGTTATGAGGGAATGTTAAGAGGGAAGCCCATTCAAAAAAAATCTCAAAATTAGACTCTATGAAATTTTTTGAAATGCTAGTTTCAGTCAAAAAATCGTAGTATATTATACACAATTTTATACTAGTTTCGATCAAAAAATCAAATTAAATTTAGGATTGTTCGAAATGCTACGATACTTTTCAGATCCTTTCTATATGTTATGAGGGAATGTTCAGAGGGAAGTCCATGCAAAAATATAGGTCTAAATTAGATTTTACGAAACTTTTTGAAATGCTAGTTTCAGTCAAAAAATCGTAGTATATTATTCACAATTTTATACTAGTTTCGGTCGAAAAATCAAATTAAATCGAGGATTGTTCAAAATGCTACGAAACCTTTCAGATCCTTTCTATATGTAACGAGAGAAGGTTATGATGGAAGTCCATGCCAAAAATAATATCAAAATTAGATTCTGTGAAACTTTTTGAAATACTAGTTTCGTTAAATAGTTATAGTATATTATACACAATTTTATACCAGTTTCGGTAAAAAAAAAATAATTAAATCGAGGATTAATCAAAATGCTACAAAACTTTTAAGATCCTTTCTATATGTTTGAGGGAAGGTTATGATGGAAGTCCATGCATAAAATTATCTTAAAATTAGATTCCACGAAACTTTTTGAAATACTAGTTTAGGTCAAAAAATCGTAGTATATTATATACAACTTTATACTAGTCTCGGTCGAAAAATCAAATTAAATTGAGGATTGTTCGAAATGCTAAGATAGTTTTCAGATCCTTTCTATAAGTTTTGAGGGAATGTTAAGAGGGAAGCCCATTCAAAAAAATATCTCAAAATTAGACTCTATGAAATTTTTTGAAATGCTAGTTTCAGTCAAAAAATCGTAGTATATTATACACAATTTTATACTAGTTTCGATCAAAAAATCAAATTAAATTTAGGATTGTTCGAAATGCTACGATACCTTTCAGATCCTTTCTATATGTTATGAGGGAATGTTAAGAGGGAAGTCCATGCAAAAATATAGGTCTAAATTAGATTTTACGAAACTTTTTGAAATGCTAGTTTCAGTCAAAAAATCGTAGTATATTATACACAATTTTATACTAGTTTCGGTCGAAAAATAAAATATCGAGGAGTGTTCAAAATGTTACGAAACCTTTCAGATCCTTTCTATATGTAACGAGAGAAGGTTATGATCGAAGTCCATGCCAAAAATAATATTAAAATTAGATTCTGTGAAACTTTTTGAAATACTAGTTTCGTTTAAAAATTAGAGTATATTATACACAATTTTATACTAGTTTCGGTAAAAAAAAAAATTAAATCGAGGATTAATCGAAATGCTACAAAACTTTTAAGATCCTTTCTATATGTTTGAGGGAAGGTTATGATGGAAGTCCATGCAAAAAATTATCTTAAATTTAGATTCCACGAAACTTTTTCAAATACTAGTTTAGGTCAAAAAATCGTAGTATATTATATACAAATTTATAATAGTCTCGGTCAAAAAATCAAATTAAATTGAGGATTGTTCGAAATGCTACGATAGTTTTCAGATCCTTTCTATAAGTTATGAGGGAATGTTAAGAGGGAAGCCCATTCAAAAAAATATCTCAAAATTAGACTCTATGAAATTTTTTGAAATGCTAGTTTCAGTCAAAAAATCGTAGTATATTATACACAATTTTATACTAGTTTCGATCAAAAAATCAAATTAAATTTAGGATTGTTCGAAATGCTACGATACTTTTCAGATCCTTTCTATATGTTATGAGGGAATGTTAAGAGGGAAGTCCTTGCAAAAATATAGGTCTAAATTAGATTTTACGAAACTTTTTGAAATGCTAGTTTCAGTCAATAAATCGTAGTATATTATACACAATTTTATACTAGTTTCGGTCGAAAAATCAAATTAAATCGAGGATTGTTCAAAATGCTACGAAACCTTTCAGATCCTTTCTATATGTAACGAGAGAAGGTTATGATGGAAGTCCATGCCAAAAATTATATCAAAATTAGATTCTGTGAAACTTTTTGAAATACTAGTTTCGTTAAATAGTTATAGTATATTATACACAATTTTATACCAGTTTCGGTAAAAAAAAATAATTAAATCGAGGATTAATCGAAATGCTACAAAACTTTTAAGATCCTTTCTATATGTTTGAGGGAAGGTTATGATGGAAGTCCATGCAAAAAATTATCTTAAAATTAGATTCCACGAAACTTTTTCAAATACTAGTTTAGGTCAAAAAATCGTAGTATATTATATACAAATTTATAATAGTCTCGGTCAAAAAATCAAATTAAATTGAGGATTGTTCGAAATACTACGATAGTTTTCAGATCCTTTCTATAAGTTATGAGGGAATGATAAGAGGGAAGCCCATTCAAAAAAAATCTCAAAATTAGACTCTATGAAATTTTTTGAAATGCTAGTTTAAGTCAAAAAATCGTAGTATATTATACACAATTTTATACTAGTTTCGATCAAAAAATCAAATTAAATTTAGGATTGTTCGAAATGCTACGATACTTTTCAGATCCTTTCTATATGTTATGAGGGAATGTTCAGAGGGAAGTCCATGCAAAAATATAGGTCTAAATTAGATTTTACGAAACTTTTTGAAATGCTAGTTTCAGTCAAAAAATCGTAGTATATTATACACAATTTTATACTAGTTTCGGTCGAAAAATCAAATTAAATCGAGGATTGTTCAAAATGCTACGAAACCTTTCAGATCCTTTCTATATGTAACGAGAGAAGGTTATGATGGAAGTCCATGCCAAAAATAATATCAAAATTAGATTCTGTGAAACTTTTTGAAATACTAGTTTCGTTAAATAGTTATAGTATATTATACACAATTTTATACCAGTTTCGGTAAAAAAAAAATAATTAAATCGAGGATTAATCAAAATGCTACAAAACTTTTAAGATCCTTTCTATATGTTTGAGGGAAGGTTATGATGGAAGTCCATGCATAAAATTATCTTAAAATTAGATTCCACGAAACTTTTTGAAATACTAGTTTAGGTCAAAAAATCGTAGTATATTATATACAACTTTATACTAGTCTCGGTCGAAAAATCAAATTAAATTGAGGATTGTTCGAAATGCTAAGATAGTTTTCAGATCCTTTCTATAAGTTTTGAGGGAATGTTAAGAGGGAAGCCCATTCAAAAAAATATCTCAAAATTAGACTCTATGAAATTTTTTGAAATGCTAGTTTCAGTCAAAAAATCGTAGTATATTATACACAATTTTATACTAGTTTCGATCAGAAAATCAAATTAAATTTAGGATTGTTCGAAATGCTACGATACTTTTCAGATCCTTTCTATATGTTATGAGGGAATGTTAAGAGGGAAGTCCATGCAAAAATATAGGTCTAAATTAGATTTTACGAAACTTTTTGAAATGCTAGTTTCAGTCAAAAAATCGTAGTATATTATACACAATTTTATACTAGTTTCGGTCGAAAAATAAAATATCGAGGAGTGTTCAAAATGTTACGAAACCTTTCAGATCCTTTCTATATGTAACGAGAGAAGGTTATGATCGAAGTCCATGCCAAAAATAATATTAAAATTAGATTCTGTGAAACTTTTTGAAATACTAGTTTCGTTTAAAAATTAGAGTATATTATACACAATTTTATACTAGTTTCGGTAAAAAAAAAAAATTAAATCGAGGATTAATCGAAATGCTACAAAACTTTTAAGATCCTTTCTATATGTTTGAGGGAAGGTTATGATGGAAGTCCATGCAAAAAATTATCTTAAAATTAGATTCCACGAAACTTTTTCAAATACTAGTTTAGGTCAAAAAATCGTAGTATATTATATACAAATTTATAATAGTCTCGGTCAAAAAATCAAATTAAATTGAGGATTGTTCGAAATGCTACGATAGTTTTCAGATCCTTTCTATAAGTTATGAGGGAATGTTAAGAGGGAAGCCCATTCAAAAAAATATCTCAAAATTAGACTCTATGAAATTTTTTGAAATGCTAGTTTCAGTCAAAAAATCGTAGTATATTATACACAATTTTATACTAGTTTCGATCAAAAAATCAAATTAAATTTAGGATTGTTCGAAATGCTACGATACTTTTCAGATCCTTTCTATATGTTATGAGGGAATGTTAAGAGGGAAGTCCTTGCAAAAATATAGGTCTAAATTAGATTTTACGAAACTTTTTGAAATGCTAGTTTCAGTCAATAAATCGTAGTATATTATACACAATTTTATACTAGTTTCGGTCGAAAAATCAAATTAAATCGAGGATTGTTCAAAATGCTACGAAACCTTTCAGATCCTTTCTATATGTAACGAGAGAAGGTTATGATGGAAGTCCATGCCAAAAATTATATCAAAATTAGATTCTGTGAAACTTTTTGAAATACTAGTTTCGTTAAATAGTTATAGTATATTATACACAATTTTATACCAGTTTCGGTAAAAAAAAAAAATTAAATCGAGGATTAATCGAAATGCTACAAAACTTTTAAGATCCTTTCTATATGTTTGAGGGAAGGTTATGATGGAAGTCCATGCAAAAAATTATCTTAAAATTAGATTCCACGAAACTTTTTCAAATACTAGTTTAGGTCAAAAAATCGTAGTATATTATATACAAATTTATAATAGTCTCGGTCAAAAAATCAAATTAAATTGAGGATTGTTCGAAATGCTACGATAGTTTTCAGATCCTTTCTATAAGTTATGAGGGAATGTTAAGAGGGAAGCCCATTCAAAAAAATATCTCAAAATTAGACTCTATGAAATTTTTTGAAATGCTAGTTTCAGTCAAAAAATCGTAGTATATTATACACAATTTTATACTTGTTTCGATCAAAAAATCAAATTAAATTTAGGATTGTTCGAAATGCTACGATACTTTTCAGATATTTTCTATATGTTATGAGGGAATGTTCAGAGGGAAGTCCATGCAAAAATATAGGTCTAAATTAGATTTTACGAAACTTTTTGAAATGCTAGTTTCAGTCAAAAAATCGTAGTATATTATACACAATTTTATACTAGTTTCGGTCGAAAAATCAAATTAAATCGAGGATTGTTCAAAATGCTACGAAACCTTTCAGATCCTTTCTATATGTAACGAGAGAAGGTTATGATGGAAGTCCATGCCAAAAATAATATCAAAATTAGATTCTGTGAAACTTTTTGAAATACTAGTTTCGTTAAATAGTTATAGTATATTATACACAATTTTATACCAGTTTCGGTAAAAAAAAAATAATTAAATCGAGGATTAATCAAAATGCTACAAAACTTTTAAGATCCTTTCTATATGTTTGAGGGAAGGTTATGATGGAAGTCCATGCATAAAATTATCTTAAAATTAGATTCCACGAAACTTTTTGAAATACTAGTTTAGGTCAAAAAATCGTAGTATATTATATACAACTTTATACTAGTCTCGGTCGAAAAATCAAATTAAATTGAGGATTGTTCGAAATGCTAAGATAGTTTTCAGATCCTTTCTATAAGTTTTGAGGGAATGTTAAGAGGGAAGCCCATTCAAAAAAATATCTCAAAATTAGACTCTATGAAATTTTTTGAAATGCTAGTTTCAGTCAAAAAATCGTAGTATATTATACACAATTTTATACTAGTTTCGATCAGAAAATCAAATTAAATTTAGGATTGTTCGAAATGCTACGATACTTTTCAGATCCTTTCTATATGTTATGAGGGAATGTTCAGAGGGAAGTCCATGCAAAAATATAGGTCTAAATTAGATTTTACGAAACTTTTTGAAATGCTAGTTTCAGTCAAAAAATCGTAGTATATTATACACAATTTTATACTAGTTTCGGTCGAAAAATAAAATATCGAGGAGTGTTCAAAATGTTACGAAACCTTTCAGATCCTTTCTATATGTAACGAGAGAAGGTTATGATCGAAGTCCATGCCAAAAATAATATTAAAATTAGATTCTGTGAAACTTTTTGAAATACTAGTTTCGTTTAAAAATTAGAGTATATTATACACAATTTTATACTAGTTTCGGTAAAAAAAAAAAATTAAATCGAGGATTAATCGAAATGCTACAAAACTTTTAAGATCCTTTCTATATGTTTGAGGGAAGGTTATGATGGAAGTCCATGCAAAAAATTATCTTAAAATTAGATTCCACGAAACTTTTTCAAATACTAGTTTAGGTCAAAAAATCGTAGTATATTATATACAAATTTATAATAGTCTCGGTCAAAAAATCAAATTAAATTGAGGATTGTTCGAAATGCTACGATAGTTTTCAGATCCTTTCTATAAGTTATGAGGGAATGTTAAGAGGGAAGCCCATTCAAAAAAATATCTCAAAATTAGACTCTATGAAATTTTTTGAAATGCTAGTTTCAGTCAAAAAATCGTAGTATATTATACACAATTTTATACTAGTTTCGATCAAAAAATCAAATTGAATTTAGGATTGTTCGAAATGCTACGATACTTTTCAGATCCTTTCTATATGTTATGAGGGAATGTTAAGAGGGAAGTCCTTGCAAAAATATAGGGCTAAATTAGATTTTACGAAACTTTTTGAAATGCTAGTTTCAGTCAATAAATCGTAGTATATTATACACAATTTTATACTAGTTTCGGTCGAAAAATCAAATTAAATCGAGGATTGTTCAAAATGCTACGAAACCTTTCAGATCCTTTCTATATGTAACGAGAGAAGGTTATGATGGAAGTCCATGCCAAAAATTATATCAAAATTAGATTCTGTGAAACTTTTTGAAATACTAGTTTCGTTAAATAGTTATAGTATATTATACACAATTTTATACCAGTTTCGGTAAAAAAAAAAAATTAAATCGAGGATTAATCGAAATGCTACAAAACTTTTAAGATCCTTTCTATATGTTTGAGGGAAGGTTATGATGGAAGTCCATGCAAAAAATTATCTTAAAATTAGATTCCACGAAACTTTTTCAAATACTAGTTTAGGTCAAAAAATCGTAGTATATTATATACAAATTTATAATAGTCTCGGTCAAAAAATCAAATTAAATTGAGGATTGTTCGAAATGCTACGATAGTTTTCAGATCCTTTCTATAAGTTATGAGGGAATGTTAAGAGGGAAGCCCATTCAAAAAAATATCTCAAAATTAGACTCTATGAAATTTTTTGAAATGCTAGTTTCAGTCAAAAAATCGTAGTATATTATACACAATTTTATACTTGTTTCGATCAAAAAATCAAATTAAATTTAGGATTGTTCGAAATGCTACGATACTTTTCAGATATTTTCTATATGTTATGAGGGAATGTTCAGAGGGAAGTCCATGCAAAAATATAGGTCTAAATTAGATTTTACGAAACTTTTTGAAATGCTAGTTTCAGTCAAAAAATCGTAGTATATTATACACAATTTTATACTAGTTTCGGTCGAAAAATTAAATTAAATCGAGGATTGTTCAAAATGCTACGAAACCTTTCAGATCCTTTCTATATGTAACGAGAGAAGGTTATGATGGAAGTCCATGCACAAAATAATATCAAAATTAGATTCTGTGAAACTTTTTGAAATACTAGTTTCGTTAAATAGTTATAGTATATTATACACAATTTTATACCAGTTTCGGTAAAAAAAAAATAATTAAATCGAGGATTAATCAAAATGCTACAAAACTTTTAAGATCCTTTCTATATGTTTGAGGGAAGGTTATGATGGAAGTCCATGCATAAAATTATCTTAAAATTAGATTCCACGAAACTTTTTGAAATACTAGTTTAGGTCAAAAAATCGTAGTATATTATATACAACTTTATACTAGTCTCGGTCGAAAAATCAAATTAAATTGAGGATTGTTCGAAATGCTAAGATAGTTTTCAGATCCTTTCTATAAGTTTTGAGGGAATGTTAAGAGGGAAGCCCATTCAAAAAAATATCTCAAAATTAGACTCTATGAAATTTTTTGAAATGCTAGTTTCAGTCAAAAAATCGTAGTATATTATACACAATTTTATACTAGTTTCGATCAAAAAATCAAATTAAATTTAGGATTGTTCGAAATGCTACGATACTTTTCAGATCCTTTCTATATGTTATGAGGGAATGTTCAGAGGGAAGTCCATGCAAAAATATAGGTCTAAATTAGATTTTACGAAACTTTTTGAAATGCTAGTTTCAGTCAAAAAATCGTAGTATATTATACACAATTTTATACTAGTTTCGGTCGAAAAATAAAATTAAATCGAGGAGTGTTCAAAATGCTACGAAACCTTTCAGATCCTTTCTAAATGTAACGAGAGAAGGTTATGATGGATGTCCATGCCAAAAATAATATTAAAATTAGATTCTGTGAAACTTTTTGAAATACTAGTTTCGTTTAAAAATTAGAGTATATTATACACAATTTTATACTAGTTTCGGTAAAAAAAAAAAATTAAATCGAGGATTAATCGAAATGCTACAAAACTTTTAATATCCTTTCTATATGTTTGAGGGAAGGTTATGATGGAAGTCCATGCAAAAAATTATCTTAAAATTAGATTCTACGAAACTTTTTCATATACTAGTTTAGGTCAAAAAATCGTAGTATATTATATACAAATTTATAATAGTCTCGGTCAAAAAATCAAATTAAATTGAGGATTGTTCGAAATGCTACGATAGTTTTCACATCCTTTCTATAAGTTTTGAGGGAATGTTAAGAGGGAAGTCCATTCAAAAAAATATCTCAAAATTAGACTCTAAGAAACTTTTTGAAATGCTAGTATCAGTCAAAAAATCGTAGTATATTATACACAATTTTATACTAGTTTCGATCAAAAAATCAAATTGAATTTAGGATTGTTCGAAAAGCTACGATACTTTTCAGATCCTTTCTATATGTTATGAGGGAATGTTAAGAGGGAAGTCCATGCAGAAATATAGGGCAAAATTAGATTTTACGAAACTTTTTGAAATGCTAGTTTCAGTCAAAAAATCGTAGTATATAATACACAATTTTATACTAGTTTCGGTCGAAAAATCAAATTAAATCGAGGAGTGTTCAAAATGCTACGAAACCTTTCAGATCCTTTCTATATGTAACGAGAGAAGGTTATGATGGAAGTCCATTCCAAAAATAATATCAAAATTAGATTCTGTGAAACTTTTTGAAATACTAGTTTCGTTAAATAGTTATATTATATTATACACAATTTTATACAAGTTTCGGTAAAAAAAAAATTAATTAAATCGAGGATTAATCGAAATGCTACAAAACTTTTAAGATCCTTTCTATATGTTTGAGGGAAGGTTATGATGGAAGTCCATGCATAAAATTATCTTAAAATTAGATTCCACGAAACTTTTTGAAATACTAGTTTAGGTCAAAAAATCGTAGTATATTATATACAACTTTATACTAGTCTCGGTCGAAAAATCAAATTAAATTGAGGATTGTTCGAAATGCTACGATAGTTTTCAGATCCTTTCTATAAGTTTTGAGGGAATGTTAAGAGGGAAGCCCATTCAAAAAAATATCTCAAAATTAGACTCTATGAAAATTTTGAAATGCTAGTTTCAGTCAAAAAATCGTAGTATATTATACACAATTTTATACTAGTTTCGATCAAAAAATCAAATTAAATTTAGGATTGTTCGAAATGCTACGATACTTTTCAGATCCTTTCTATATGTTATGAGGGAATGTTAAGAGGGAAGTCCATGCAAAAATATAGGTCTAAATTAGATTTTACGAAACTTTTTGAAATGCTAGTTTCAGTCAAAAAATCGTAGTATATTATACACAATTTTATACTAGTTTCGGTCGAAAAATAAAATTAAATCGAGGAGTGTTCAAAATGCTACGAAACCTTTCAGATCCTTTCTATATGTAACGAGAGAAGATTATGATGGAAGTCCATGCCAAAAATAATATTAAAATTAGATTCTGTGAAACTTTTTGAAATACTAGTTTCGTTTAAAAATTAGAGTATATTATACACAATTTTATACCAGTTTCGGTAAAAAAAAAAATTAAATCGAGGTTTAATCGAAATGCTACAAAACTTTTAAGATCCTTTCTATATGTTTGAGGGAAGGTTATGATGGAAGTCCATGCAAAAAATTATCTTAAAATTAGATTCCATGAAACTTTTTCAAATACTAGTTTAGGTCAAAAAATCGTAGTATATTATATACAAATTTATAATAGTCTCGGTCAAAAAATCAAATTAAATTGAGGATTGTTCGAAATGCTACGATAGTTTTCAGATCCTTTCTATAAGTTATGAGGGAATGTTAAGAGGGAAGCCCATTCAAAAAAATATCTCAAAATTAGACTCTATGAAATTTTTTTAAATGCTAGTTTCAGTCAAAAAATCGTAGTATATTATACACAATTTTATACTAGTTTCGATCAAAAAATCAAATTAAATTTAGGATTGTTCGAAATGCTACGATACTTTTCAGATCCTTTCTATATGTTATGAGGGAATGTTAAGAGGGAAGTCCATGCAAAAATATAGGTCTAAATTAGATTTTACGAAACTTTTTGAAATGCTAGTTTCAGTCAATAAATCGTAGTATATTATACACAATTTTATACTAGTTTCGGTCGAAAAATCAAATTAAATCGAGGATTGTTCAAAATGCTACGAAACCTTTCAGATCCTTTCTATATGTAACGAGAGAAGGTTATGATGGAAGTCCATGCCAAAAATTATATCAAAATTAGATTCTGTGAAACTTTTTGAAATACTAGTTTCGTTAAATAGTTATAGTATATTATACACAATTTTATACCAGTTTCGGTAAAAAAAAATAATTAAATCGAGGATTAATCGAAATGCTACAAAACTTTTAAGATCCTTTCTATATGTTTGAGGGAAGGTTATGATGGAAGTCCATGCATAAAATTATCTTAAAATTAGATTCCACGAAACTTTTTGAAATACTAGTTTAGGTCAAAAAATCGTAGTATATTATATACAACTTTATACTAGTCTCGGTCGAAAAATCAAATTAAGTTGAGGATTGTTCGAAATGCTACGATAGTTTTCACATCCTTTCTATAAGTTTTGAGGGAATGTTAAGAGGGAAGCCCATTCAAAAAAATATCTCAAAATTAGACTCTAAGAAACTTTTTGAAATGCTAGTATCAGTCAAAAAATCGTAGTATATTATACACAATTTTATACTAGTTTCGATCAAAAAATCAAATTAAATTTAGGATTGTTCGAAAAGCTACGATACTTTTCAGATCCTTTCTATATGTTATGAGGGAATGTTAAGAGGGAAGTCCATGCAAAAATATAGGTCTAAATTAGATTTTACGAAACTTTTTGAAATGCTAGTTTCAGTCAAAAAATCGTAGTATATTATACACAATTTTATACTAGTTTCGGTCGAAAAATCAGATTAAATCGAGGATTGTTCAAAATGCTACGAAACCTTTCAGATCCTTTCTATATGTAACGAGAGAAGGTTATGATGGAAGTCCATGCCAAAAATTATATCAAAATTAGATTCTGTGAAACTATTTGAAATACTAGTTTCGTTAAATAGTTATAGTATATTATACACAATTTTATACCAGTTTCGGTAAAAAAAAAATAATTAAATCGAGGATTAATCGAAATGCTACAAAACTTTTAAGATCCTTTCTATATGTTTGAGGGAAGGTTATGATGGAAGTCCATGCATAAAATTATCTTAAAATTAGATTCCACGAAACTTTTTGAAATACTAGTTTAGGTCAAAAAATCGTAGTATATTATATACAACTTTATACTAGTCTCGGTCGAAAAATCAAATTAAGTTGAGGATTGTTCGAAATGCTACGATAGTTTTCACATCCTTTCTATAAGTTTTGAGGGAATGTTAAGAGGGAAGCCCATTCAAAAAAATATCTCAACATTAGACTCTAAGAAACTTTTTGAAATGCTAGTATCAGTCAAAAAATCGTAGTATATTATACACAATTTTATACTAGTTTCGATCAAAAAATCAAATTAAATTTAGGATTGTTCGAAAAGCTACGATACTTTTCAGATCCTTTCTATATGTTATGAGGGAATGTTAAGAGGGAAGTCCATGCAAAAATATAGGTCTAAATTAGATTTTACGAAACTTTTTGAAATGCTAGTTTCAGTCAAAAAATCGTAGTATATTATACACAATTTTATACTAGTTTCGGTCGAAAAATCAAATTAAATCGAGGAGTGTTCAAAATGCTACGAAACCTTTCAGATCCTTTCTATATGTAACGAGAGAAGGTTATGATGGAAGTCCATGCCAAAAATAATATCAAAATTAGATTCTGTGAAACTTTTTGAAATACTAGTTTCGTTAAATAGTTATAGTATATTATACACAATTTTATACCAGTTTCGGTAAAAAAAAATTAATTAAATCGAGGATTAATCGAAATGCTACAAAACTTTTAAGATCCTTTCTATATGTTTGAGGGAAGGTTATGATGGAAGTCCATGCATAAAATTATCTTAAAATTAGATTCCACGAAACTTTTTGAAATACTAGTTTAGGTCAAAAAATCGTAGTATATTATATACAACTTTATACTTGTCTCGGTCGAAAAATCAAATTAAATTGAGGATTGTTCGAAATGCTACGATTGTTTTCAGATCCTTTCTATAAGTTTTGAGGGAATGTTAAGAGGGAAGCCCATTCAAAAAAAAATCTCAAAATTAGACTCTATGAAAATTTTGAAATGCTAGTTTCAGTCAAAAAATCGTAGTATATTATACACAATTTTATACTAGTTTCGATCAAAAAATCAAATTAAATTTAGGATTGTTCGAAATGCTACGATACTTTTCAGATCCTTTCTATATGTTATGAGGGAATGTTAAGAGGGAAGTCCATGCAAAAATATAGGTCTAAATTAGATTTTACGAAACTTTTTGAAATGCTAGTTTCAGTAAAAAAATCGTAGTATATTATACACAATTTTATACTAGTTTCGGTCGAAAAATAAAATTAAATCGAGGAGTGTTCAAAATGCTACGAAACCTTTCAGATCCTTTCTATATGTAACGAGAGAAGGTTATGATGGAAGTCCATGCCAAAAATAATATCAAAATTAGATTCTGTGAAACTTTTTGAAATACTAGTTTCGTTTAAAAATTAGAGTATATTATACACAATTTTATACCAGTTTCGGTAAAAAAAAATAATTAAATCGAGGATTAATCGAAATGCTACAAAACTTTTAAGATCCTTTCTATATGTTTGAGGGAAGGTTATGATGGAAGTCCATGCATAAAATTATCTTAAAATTAGATTCCACGAAACTTTTTGAAATACTAGTTTAGGTCAAAAAATCGTAGTATATTATATACAACTTTATACTAGTCTCGGTCGAAAAATCAAATTAAATTGAGGATTGTTCGAAATGCTACGATTGTTTTCAGATCCTTTCTATAAGTTTTGAGGGAATGTTAAGAGGGAAGCCCATTCAAAAAAATATCTCAAAATTAGACTCTATGAAAATTTTGAAATGCTAGTTTCAGTCAAAAAATCGTAGTATATTATACACAATTTTATACTAGTTTCGATCAAAAAATCAAATTAAATTTAGGATTGTTCGAAATGCTACGATACTTTTCAGATCCTTTCTATATGTTATGAGGGAATGTTAAGAGGGAAGTCCATGCAAAAATATAGGTCTAAATTAGATTTTACGAAACTTTTTGAAATGCTAGTTTCAGTCAATAAATCGTAGTATATTATACACAATTTTATACTAGTTTCGGTCGAAAAATCAAATTAAATCGAGGATTGTTCAAAATGCTACGAAACCTTTCAGATCCTTTCTATATGTAACGAGAGAAGGTTATGATGGAAGTCCATGCCAAAAATTATATCAAAATTAGATTCTGTGAAACTTTTTGAAATACTAGTTTCGTTAAATAGTTATAGTATATTATACACAATTTTATACCAGTTTCGGTAAAAAAAAAATAATTAAATCGAGGATTAATCGAAATGCTACAAAACTTTTAAGATCCTTTCTATATGTTTGAGGGAAGGTTATGATGGAAGTCCATGCATAAAATTATCTTAAAATTAGATTCCACGAAACTTTTTGAAATACTAGTTTAGGTCAAAAAATCGTAGTATATTATATAAAACTTTATACTAGTCTCGGTCGAAAAATCAAATTAAGTTGAGGATTGTTCGAAATGCTACGATAGTTTTCACATCCTTTCTATAAGTTTTGAGGGAATGTTAAGAGGGAAGCCCATTCAAAAAAATATCTCAAAATTAGACTCTAAGAAACTTTTTGAAATGCTAGTATCAGTCAAAAAATCGTAGTATATTATACACAATTTTATACTAGTTTCGATCAAAAAATCAAATTAAATTTAGGATTGTTCGAAAAGCTACGATACTTTTCAGATCCTTTCTATATGTTATGAGGGAATGTTAAGAGGGAAGTCCATGCAAAAATATAGGTCTAAATTAGATTTTACGAAACTTTTTGAAATGCTAGTTTCAGTCAAAAAATCGTAGTATATTATACACAATTTTATACTAGTTTCGGTCGAAAAATCAAATTAAATCGAGGAGTGTTCAAAATGCTACGAAACCTTTCAGATCCTTTCTATATGTAACGAGAGAAGGTTATGATGGAAGTCCATGCCAAAAATAATATCAAAATTAGATTCTGTGAAACTTTTTGAAATACTAGTTTCGTTAAATAGTTATAGTATATTATACACAATTTTATACCAGTTTCGGTAAAAAAAAAATTAATTAAATCGAGGATTAATCGAAATGCTACAAAACTTTTAAGATCCTTTCTATATGTTTGAGGGAAGGTTATGATGGAAGTCCATGCATAAAATTATCTTAAAATTAGATTCCACGAAACTTTTTGAAATACTAGTTTAGGTCAAAAAATCGTAGTATATTATATACAACTTTATACTTGTCTCGGTCGAAAAATCAAATTAAATTGAGGATTGTTCGAAATGCTACGATTGTTTTCAGATCCTTTCTATAAGTTTTGAGGGAATGTTAAGAGGGAAGCCCATTCAAAAAAAAATCTCAAAATTAGACTCTATGAAAATTTTGAAATGCTAGTTTCAGTCAAAAAATCGTAGTATATTATACACAATTTTATACTAGTTTCGATCAAAAAATCAAATTAAATTTAGGATTGTTCGAAATGCTACGATACTTTTCAGATCCTTTCTATATGTTATGAGGGAATGTTAAGAGGGAAGTCCATGCAAAAATATAGGTCTAAATTAGATTTTACGAAACTTTTTGAAATGCTAGTTTCAGTAAAAAAATCGTAGTATATTATACACAATTTTATACTAGTTTCGGTCGAAAAATAAAATTAAATCGAGGAGTGTTCAAAATGCTACGAAACCTTTCAGATCCTTTCTATATGTAACGAGAGAAGGTTATGATGGAAGTCCATGCCAAAAATAATATCAAAATTAGATTCTGTGAAACTTTTTGAAATACTAGTTTCGTTTAAAAATTAGAGTATATTATACACAATTTTATACCAGTTTCGGTAAAAAAAAATAATTAAATCGAGGATTAATCGAAATGCTACAAAACTTTTAAGATCCTTTCTATATGTTTGAGGGAAGGTTATGATGGAAGTCCATGCATAAAATTATCTTAAAATTAGATTCCACGAAACTTTTTGAAATACTAGTTTAGGTCAAAAAATCGTAGTATATTATATACAACTTTATACTAGTCTCGGTCGAAAAATCAAATTAAATTGAGGATTGTTCGAAATGCTACGATTGTTTTCAGATCCTTTCTATAAGTTTTGAGGGAATGTTAAGAGGGAAGCCCATTCAAAAAAATATCTCAAAATTAGACTCTATGAAAATTTTGAAATGCTAGTTTCAGTCAAAAAATCGTAGTATATTATACACAATTTTATACTAGTTTCGATCAAAAAATCAAATTAAATTTAGGATTGTTCGAAATGCTACGATACTTTTCAGATCCTTTCTATATGTTATGAGGGAATGTTAAGAGGGAAGTCCATGCAAAAATATAGGTCTAAATTAGATTTTACGAAACTTTTTGAAATGCTAGTTTCAGTCAATAAATCGTAGTATATTATACACAATTTTATACTAGTTTCGGTCGAAAAATCAAATTAAATCGAGGATTGTTCAAAATGCTACGAAACCTTTCAGATCCTTTCTATATGTAACGAGAGAAGGTTATGATGGAAGTCCATGCCAAAAATTATATCAAAATTAGATTCTGTGAAACTTTTTGAAATACTAGTTTCGTTAAATAGTTATAGTATATTATACACAATTTTATACCAGTTTCGATAAAAAAAAAATAATTAAATCGAGGATTAATCGAAATGCTACAAAACTTTTAAGATCCTTTCTATATGTTTGAGGGAAGGTTATGATGGAAGTCCATGCATAAAATTATCTTAAAATTAGATTCCACGAAACTTTTTGAAATACTAGTTTAGGTCAAAAAATCGTAGTATATTATATACAACTTTATACTAGTCTCCGTCGAAAAATCAAATTAAGTTGAGGATTGTTCGAAATGCTACGATAGTTTTCACATCCTTTCTATAAGTTTTGAGGGAATGTTAAGAGGGAAGCCCATTCAAAAAAATATCTCAAAATTAGACTCTAAGAAACTTTTTGAAATGCTAGTATCAGTCAAAAAATCGTAGTATATTATACACAATTTTATACTAGTTTCGATCAAAAAATCAAATTAAATTTAGGATTGTTCGAAAAGCTACGATACTTTTCAGATCCTTTCTATATGTTATGAGGGAATGTTAAGAGGGAAGTCCATGCAAAAATATAGGTCTAAATTAGATTTTACGAAAATTTTTGAAATGCTAGTTTCAGTCAAAAAATCGTAGTATATTATACACAATTTTATACTAGTTTCGGTCGAAAAATCAAATTAAATCGAGGAGTGTTCAAAATGCTACGAAACCTTTCAGATCCGTTCTATATGTAACGAGAGAAGGTTATGATGGAAGTCCATGCCAAAAATAATATCAAAATTAGATTCTGTGAAACTTTTTGAAATACTAGTTTCGTTAAATAGTTATAGTATATTATACACAATTTTATACCAGTTTCGGTAAAAAAAAAATTAATTAAATCGAGGATTAATCGAAATGCTACAAAACTTTTAAGATCCTTTCTATATGTTTGAGGGAAGGTTATGATGGAAGTCCATGCATAAAATTATCTTAAAATTAGATTCCACGAAACTTTTTGAAATACTAGTTTAGGTCAAAAAATCGTAGTATATTATATACAACTTTATACTAGTCTCGGTCGAAAAATCAAATTAAATTGAGGATTGTTCGAAATGCTACAATAGTTTTCAGATCCTTTCTATAAGTTTTGAGGGAATGTTAAGAGGGAAGCCCATTCAAAAAAATATCTCAAAATTAGACTCTATGAAAATTTTGAAATGCTAGTTTCAGTCAAAAAATCGTAGTATATTATACACAATTTTATACTAGTTTCGATCAAAAAATCAAATTAAATTTAGGATTGTTCGAAATGCTACGATACTTTTCAGATCCTTTCTATATGTTATGAGGGAATGTTAAGAGGGAAGTCCATGCAAAAATATAGGTCTAAATTAGATTTTACGAAACTTTTTGAAATGCTAGTTTCAGTCAATAAATCGTAGTATATTATACACAATTTTATACTAGTTTCGGTCGAAAAATCAAATTAAATCGAGGAGTGTTCAAAATGCTACGAAACCTTTCAGATCCTTTCTATATGTAACGAGAGAAGGTTATGATGGAAGTCCATGCCAAAAATTATATCAAAATTAGATTCTGTGAAACTTTTTGAAATACTAGTTTCGTTAAATAGTTATAGTATATTATACACAATTTTATACCAGTTTCGATAAAAAAAAAATAATTAAATCGAGGATTAATCGAAATGCTACAAAACTTTTAAGATCCTTTCTATATGTTTGAGGGAAGGTTATGATGGAAGTCCATGCATAAAATTATCTTAAAATTAGATTCCACGAAACTTTTTGAAATACTAGTTTAGGTCAAAAAATCGTAGTATATTATATACAACTTTATACTAGTCTCGGTCGAAAAATCAAATTAAGTTGAGGATTGTTCGAAATGCTACGATAGTTTTCACATCCTTTCTATAAGTTTTGACGGAATGTTAAGAGGGAAGCCCATTCAAAAAAATATCTCAAAATTAGACTCTAAGAAACTTTTTGAAATGCTAGTATCAGTCAAAAAATCGTAGTATATTATACACAATTTTATACTAGTTTCGATCAAAAAATCAAATTAAATTTAGGATTGTTCGAAAAGCTACGATACTTTTCAGATCCTTTCTATATGTTATGAGGGAATGTTAAGAGGGAAGTCCATGCAAAAATATAGGTCTAAATTAGATTTTACGAAACTTTTTGAAATGCTAGTTTCAGTCAAAAAATCGTAGTATATTATACACAATTTTATACTAGTTTCGGTCGAAAAATCAAATTAAATCGAGGAGTGTTCAAAATGCTACGAAACCTTTCAGATCCTTTCTATATGTAACGAGAGAAGGTTATGATGGAAGTCCATGCCAAAAATAATATCAAAATTAGATTATGTGAAACTTTTTGAAATACTAGTTTCGTTAAATAGTTATAGTATATTATACACAATTTTATACCAGTTTCGGTAAAAAAAAAATTAATTAAATCGAGGATTAATCGAAATGCTACAAAACTTTTAAGATCCTTTCTATATGTTTGAGGGAAGGTTATGATGGAAGTCCATGCATAAAATTATCTTAAAATTAGATTCCACGAAACTTTTTGAAATACTAGTTTAGGTCAAAAAATCGTAGTATATTATATACAACTTTATACTAGTCTCGGTCGAAAAATCAAATTAAATTGAGGATTGTTCGAAATGCTACGATTGTTTTCAGATCCTTTCTATAAGTTTTGAGGGAATGTTAAGAGGGAAGCCCATTCAAAAAAAAATCTCAAAATTAGACTCTATGAAAATTTTGAAATGCTAGTTTCAGTCAAAAAATCGTAGTATATTATACACAATTTTATACTAGTTTCGATCAAAAAATCAAATTAAATTTAGGATTGTTCGAAATGCTACGATACTTTTCAGATCCTTTCTATATGTTATGAGGGAATGTTAAGAGGGAAGTCCATGCAAAAATATAGGTCTAAATTAGATTTTACGAAACTTTTTGAAATGCTAGTTTCAGTCAAAAAATCGTAGTATATTATACACAATTTTATACTAGTTTCGGTCGAAAAATAAAATTAAATCGAGGAGTGTTCAAAATGCTACGAAACCTTTCAGATCCTTTCTATATGTAACGAGAGAAGGTTATGATGGAAGTCCATGCCAAAAATAATATCAAAATTAGATTCTGTGAAACTTTTTGAAATACTAGTTTCGTTTAAAAATTAGAGTATATTATACACAATTTTATACCAGTTTCGGTAAAAAAAAATAATTAAATCGAGGATTAATCGAAATGCTACCAAACTTTTAAGATCCTTTCTATATGTTTGAGGGAAGGTTATGATGGAAGTCCATGCATAAAATTATCTTAAAATTAGATTCCACGAAACTTTTTGAAATACTAGTTTAGGTCAAAAAATCGTAGTATATTATATACAACTTTATACTAGTCTCGGTCGAAAAATCAAATTAAATTGAGGATTGTTCGAAATGCTACGATTGTTTTCAGATCCTTTCTATAAGTTTTGAGGGAATGTTAAGAGGGAAGCCCATTCAAAAAAATATCTCAAAATTAGACTCTATGAAAATTTTGAAATGCTAGTTTCAGTCAAAAAATCGTAGTATATTATACACAATTTTATACTAGTTTCGATCAAAAAATCAAATTAAATTTAGGATTGTTCGAAATGCTACGATACTTTTCAGATCCTTTCTATATGTTATGAGGGAATGTTAAGAGGGAAGTCCATGCAAAAATATAGGTCTAAATTAGATTTTACGAAACTTTTTGAAATGCTAGTTTCAGTCAATAAATCGTAGTATATTATACACAATTTTATACTAGTTTCGGTCGAAAAATCAAATTAAATCGAGGATTGTTCAAAATGCTACGAAACCTTTCAGATCCTTTCTATATGTAACGAGAGAAGGTTATGATGGAAGTCCATGCCAAAAATTATATCAAAATTAGATTCTGTGAAACTTTTTGAAATACTAGTTTCGTTAAATAGTTATAGTATATTATACACAATTTTATACCAGTTTCGATAAAAAAAAAATAATTAAATCGAGGATTAATCGAAATGCTACAAAACTTTTAAGATCCTTTCTATATGTTTGAGGGAAGGTTATGATGGAAGTCCATGCATAAAATTATCTTAAAATTAGATTCCACGAAACTTTTTGAAATACTAGTTTAGGTCAAAAAATCGTAGTATATTATATACAACTTTATACTAGTCTCCGTCGAAAAATCAAATTAAGTTGAGGATTGTTCGAAATGCTACGATAGTTTTCACATCCTTTCTATAAGTTTTGAGGGAATGTTAAGAGGGAAGCCCATTCAAAAAAATATCTCAAAATTAGACTCTAAGAAACTTTTTGAAATGCTAGTATCAGTCAAAAAATCGTAGTATATTATACACAATTTTATACTAGTTTCGATCAAAAAATCAAATTAAATTTAGGATTGTTCGAAAAGCTACGATACTTTTCAGATCCTTTCTATATGTTATGAGGGAATGTTAAGAGGGAAGTCCATGCAAAAATATAGGTCTAAATTAGATTTTACGAAAATTTTTGAAATGCTAGTTTCAGTCAAAAAATCGTAGTATATTATACACAATTTTATACTAGTTTCGGTCGAAAAATCAAATTAAATCGAGGAGTGTTCAAAATGCTACGAAACCTTTCAGATCCGTTCTATATGTAACGAGAGAAGGTTATGATGGAAGTCCATGCCAAAAATAATATCAAAATTAGATTCTGTGAAACTTTTTGAAATACTAGTTTCGTTAAATAGTTATAGTATATTATACACAATTTTATACCAGTTTCGGTAAAAAAAAAATTAATTAAATCGAGGATTAATCGAAATGCTACAAAACTTTTAAGATCCTTTCTATATGTTTGAGGGAAGGTTATGATGGAAGTCCATGCATAAAATTATCTTAAAATTAGATTCCACGAAACTTTTTGAAATACTAGTTTAGGTCAAAAAATCGTAGTATATTATATACAACTTTATACTAGTCTCGGTCGAAAAATCAAATTAAATTGAGGATTGTTCGAAATGCTACAATAGTTTTCAGATCCTTTCTATAAGTTTTGAGGGAATGTTAAGAGGGAAGCCCATTCAAAAAAATATCTCAAAATTAGACTCTATGAAAATTTTGAAATGCTAGTTTCAGTCAAAAAATCGTAGTATATTATACACAATTTTATACTAGTTTCGATCAAAAAATCAAATTAAATTTAGGATTGTTCGAAATGCTACGATACTTTTCAGATCCTTTCTATATGTTATGAGGGAATGTTAAGAGGGAAGTCCATGCAAAAATATAGGTCTAAATTAGATTTTACGAAACTTTTTGAAATGCTAGTTTCAGTCAATAAATCGTAGTATATTATACACAATTTTATACTAGTTTCGGTCGAAAAATCAAATTAAATCGAGGAGTGTTCAAAATGCTACGAAACCTTTCAGATCCTTTCTATATGTAACGAGAGAAGGTTATGATGGAAGTCCATGCCAAAAATTATATCAAAATTAGATTCTGTGAAACTTTTTGAAATACTAGTTTCGTTAAATAGTTATAGTATATTATACACAATTTTATACCAGTTTCGGTAAAAAAAAATTAATTAAATCGAGGATTAATCGAAATGCTACAAAACTTTTAAGATCCTTTCTATATGTTTGAGGGAAGGTTATGATGGAAGTCCATGCATAAAATTATCTTAAAATTAGATTCCACGAAACTTTTTGAAATACTAGTTTAGGTCAAAAAATCGTAGTATATTATATACAACTTTATACTAGTCTCGGTCGAAAAATCAAATTAAGTTGAGGATTGTTCGAAATGCTACGATAGTTTTCACATCCTTTCTATAAGTTTTGACGGAATGTTAAGAGGGAAGCCCATTCAAAAAAATATCTCAAAATTAGACTCTAAGAAACTTTTTGAAATGCTAGTATCAGTCAAAAAATCGTAGTATATTATACACAATTTTATACTAGTTTCGATCAAAAAATCAAATTAAATTTAGGATTGTTCGAAAAGCTACGATACTTTTCAGATCCTTTCTATATGTTATGAGGGAATGTTAAGAGGGAAGTCCATGCAAAAATATAGGTCTAAATTAGATTTTACGAAACTTTTTGAAATGCTAGTTTCAGTCAAAAAATCGTAGTATATTATACACAATTTTATACTAGTTTCGGTCGAAAAATCAAATTAAATCGAGGAGTGTTCAAAATGCTACGAAACCTTTCAGATCCTTTCTATATGTAACGAGAGAAGGTTATGATGGAAGTCCATGCCAAAAATAATATCAAAATTAGATTATGTGAAACTTTTTGAAATACTAGTTTCGTTAAATAGTTATAGTATATTATACACAATTTTATACCAGTTTCGGTAAAAAAAAAATTAATTAAATCGAGGATTAATCGAAATGCTACAAAACTTTTAAGATCCTTTCTATATGTTTGAGGGAAGGTTATGATGGAAGTCCATGCATAAAATTATCTTAAAATTAGATTCCACGAAACTTTTTGAAATACTAGTTTAGGTCAAAAAATCGTAGTATATTATATACAACTTTATACTAGTCTCGGTCGAAAAATCAAATTAAATTGAGGATTGTTCGAAATGCTACGATAGTTTTCATATCCTTTCTATAAGTTTTGAGGGAATGTTAAGAGGGAAGTCCATTCAAAAAAATATCTCAAAATTAGACTCTATGAAAATTTTGAAATGCTAGTTTCAGTCAAAAAATCGTAGTATATTATACACAATTTTATACTAGTTTCGATCAAAAAATCAAATTAAATTTAGGATTGTTCGAAATGCTACGATACTTTTCAGATCCTTTCTATATGTTATGAGGGAATGTTAAGAGGGAAGTCCATGCAAAAATATAGGTCTAAATTAGATTTTACGAAACTTTTTGAAATGCTAGTTTCAGTCAAAAAATCGTAGTATATTATACACAATTTTATACTAGTTTCGGTCGAAAAATAAAATTAAATCGAGGAGTGTTCAAAATGCTACGAAACCTTTCAGATCCTTTCTATATGTAACGAGAGAAGATTATGATGGAAGTCCATGCCAAAAATAATATTAAAATTAGATTCTGTGAAACTTTTTGAAATACTAGTTTCGTTTAAAAATTAGAGTATATTATACACAATTTTATACCAGTTTCGGTAAAAAAAAAAATTAAATCGAGGTTTAATCGAAATGCTACAAAACTTTTAAGATCCTTTCTATATGTTTGAGGGAAGGTTATGATGGAAGTCCATGCAAAAAATTATCTTAAAATTAGATTCCATGAAACTTTTTCAAATACTAGTTTAGGTCAAAAAATCGTAGTATATTATATACAAATTTATAATAGTCTCGGTCAAAAAATCAAATTAAATTGAGGATTGTTCGAAATGCTACGATAGTTTTCAGATCCTTTCTATAAGTTATGAGGGAATGTTAAGAGGGAAGCCCATTCAAAAAAATATCTCAAAATTAGACTCTATGAAATTTTTTTAAATGCTAGTTTCAGTCAAAAAATCGTAGTATATTATACACAATTTTATACTAGTTTCGATCAAAAAATCAAATTAAATTTAGGATTGTTCGAAATGCTACGATACTTTTCAGATCCTTTCTATATGTTATGAGGGAATGTTAAGAGGGAAGTCCATGCAAAAATATAGGTCTAAATTAGATTTTACGAAACTTTTTGAAATGCTAGTTTCAGTCAATAAATCGTAGTATATTATACACAATTTTATACTAGTTTCGGTCGAAAAATCAAATTAAATCGAGGATTGTTCAAAATGCTACGAAACCTTTCAGATCCTTTCTATATGTAACGAGAGAAGGTTATGATGGAAGTCCATGCCAAAAATTATATCAAAATTAGATTCTGTGAAACTTTTTGAAATACTAGTTTCGTTAAATAGTTATAGTATATTATACACAATTTTATACCAGTTTCGGTAAAAAAAAATAATTAAATCGAGGATTAATCGAAATGCTACAAAACTTTTAAGATCCTTTCTATATGTTTGAGGGAAGGTTATGATGGAAGTCCATGCATAAAATTATCTTAAAATTAGATTCCACGAAACTTTTTGAAATACTAGTTTAGGTCAAAAAATCGTAGTATATTATATACAACTTTATACTAGTCTCGGTCGAAAAATCAAATTAAGTTGAGGATTGTTCGAAATGCTACGATAGTTTTCACATCCTTTCTATAAGTTTTGAGGGAATGTTAAGAGGGAAGCCCATTCAAAAAAATATCTCAAAATTAGACTCTAAGAAACTTTTTGAAATGCTAGTATCAGTCAAAAAATCGTAGTATATTATACACAATTTTATACTAGTTTCGATCAAAAAATCAAATTAAATTTAGGATTGTTCGAAAAGCTACGATACTTTTCAGATCCTTTCTATATGTTATGAGGGAATGTTAAGAGGGAAGTCCATGCAAAAATATAGGTCTAAATTAGATTTTACGAAACTTTTTGAAATGCTAGTTTCAGTCAAAAAATCGTAGTATATTATACACAATTTTATACTAGTTTCGGTCGAAAAATCAGATTAAATCGAGGATTGTTCAAAATGCTACGAAACCTTTCAGATCCTTTCTATATGTAACGAGAGAAGGTTATGATGGAAGTCCATGCCAAAAATTATATCAAAATTAGATTCTGTGAAACTATTTGAAATACTAGTTTCGTTAAATAGTTATAGTATATTATACACAATTTTATACCAGTTTCGGTAAAAAAAAAATAATTAAATCGAGGATTAATCGAAATGCTACAAAACTTTTAAGATCCTTTCTATATGTTTGAGGGAAGGTTATGATGGAAGTCCATGCATAAAATTATCTTAAAATTAGATTCCACGAAACTTTTTGAAATACTAGTTTAGGTCAAAAAATCGTAGTATATTATATACAACTTTATACTAGTCTCGGTCGAAAAATCAAATTAAGTTGAGGATTGTTCGAAATGCTACGATAGTTTTCACATCCTTTCTATAAGTTTTGAGGGAATGTTAAGAGGGAAGCCCATTCAAAAAAATATCTCAACATTAGACTCTAAGAAACTTTTTGAAATGCTAGTATCAGTCAAAAAATCGTAGTATATTATACACAATTTTATACTAGTTTCGATCAAAAAATCAAATTAAATTTAGGATTGTTCGAAAAGCTACGATACTTTTCAGATCCTTTCTATATGTTATGAGGGAATGTTAAGAGGGAAGTCCATGCAAAAATATAGGTCTAAATTAGATTTTACGAAACTTTTTGAAATGCTAGTTTCAGTCAAAAAATCGTAGTATATTATACACAATTTTATACTAGTTTCGGTCGAAACATCAAATTAAATCGAGGAGTGTTCAAAATGCTACGAAACCTTTCAGATCCTTTCTATATGTAACGAGAGAAGGTTATGATGGAAGTCCATGCCAAAAATAATATCAAAATTAGATTCTGTGAAACTTTTTGAAATACTAGTTTCGTTAAATAGTTATAGTATATTATACACAATTTTATACCAGTTTCGGTAAAAAAAAATTAATTAAATCGAGGATTAATCGAAATGCTACAAAACTTTTAAGATCCTTTCTATATGTTTGAGGGAAGGTTATGATGGAAGTCCATGCATAAAATTATCTTAAAATTAGATTCCACGAAACTTTTTGAAATACTAGTTTAGGTCAAAAAATCGTAGTATATTATATACAACTTTATACTTGTCTCGGTCGAAAAATCAAATTAAATTGAGGATTGTTCGAAATGCTACGATTGTTTTCAGATCCTTTCTATAAGTTTTGAGGGAATGTTAAGAGGGAAGCCCATTCAAAAAAAAATCTCAAAATTAGACTCTATGAAAATTTTGAAATGCTAGTTTCAGTCAAAAAATCGTAGTATATTATACACAATTTTATACTAGTTTCGATCAAAAAATCAAATTAAATTTAGGATTGTTCGAAATGCTACGATACTTTTCAGATCCTTTCTATATGTTATGAGGGAATGTTAAGAGGGAAGTCCATGCAAAAATATAGGTCTAAATTAGATTTTACGAAACTTTTTGAAATGCTAGTTTCAGTAAAAAAATCGTAGTATATTATACACAATTTTATACTAGTTTCGGTCGAAAAATAAAATTAAATCGAGGAGTGTTCAAAATGCTACGAAACCTTTCAGATCCTTTCTATATGTAACGAGAGAAGGTTATGATGGAAGTCCATGCCAAAAATAATATCAAAATTAGATTCTGTGAAACTTTTTGAAATACTAGTTTCGTTTAAAAATTAGAGTATATTATACACAATTTTATACCAGTTTCGGTAAAAAAAAATAATTAAATCGAGGATTAATCGAAATGCTACAAAACTTTTAAGATCCTTTCTATATGTTTGAGGGAAGGTTATGATGGAAGTCCATGCATAAAATTATCTTAAAATTAGATTCCACGAAACTTTTTGAAATACTAGTTTAGGTCAAAAAATCGTAGTATATTATATACAACTTTATACTAGTCTCGGTCGAAAAATCAAATTAAATTGAGGATTGTTCGAAATGCTACGATTGTTTTCAGATCCTTTCTATAAGTTTTGAGGGAATGTTAAGAGGGAAGCCCATTCAAAAAAATATCTCAAAATTAGACTCTATGAAAATTTTGAAATGCTAGTTTCAGTCAAAAAATCGTAGTATATTATACACAATTTTATACTAGTTTCGATCAAAAAATCAAATTAAATTTAGGATTGTTCGAAATGCTACGATACTTTTCAGATCCTTTCTATATGTTATGAGGGAATGTTAAGAGGGAAGTCCATGCAAAAATATAGGTCTAAATTAGATTTTACGAAACTTTTTGAAATGCTAGTTTCAGTCAATAAATCGTAGTATATTATACACAATTTTATACTAGTTTCGGTCGAAAAATCAAATTAAATCGAGGATTGTTCAAAATGCTACGAAACCTTTCAGATCCTTTCTATATGTAACGAGAGAAGGTTATGATGGAAGTCCATGCCAAAAATTATATCAAAATTAGATTCTGTGAAACTTTTTGAAATACTAGTTTCGTTAAATAGTTATAGTATATTATACACAATTTTATACCAGTTTCGGTAAAAAAAAAATAATTAAATCGAGGATTAATCGAAATGCTACAAAACTTTTAAGATCCTTTCTATATGTTTGAGGGAAGGTTATGATGGAAGTCCATGCATAAAATTATCTTAAAATTAGATTCCACGAAACTTTTTGAAATACTAGTTTAGGTCAAAAAATCGTAGTATATTATATACAACTTTATACTAGTCTCGGTCGAAAAATCAAATTAAGTTGAGGATTGTTCGAAATGCTACGATAGTTTTCACATCCTTTCTATAAGTTTTGAGGGAATGTTAAGAGGGAAGCCCATTCAAAAAAATATCTCAAAATTAGACTCTAAGAAACTTTTTGAAATGCTAGTATCAGTCAAAAAATCGTAGTATATTATACACAATTTTATACTAGTTTCGATCAAAAAATCAAATTAAATTTAGGATTGTTCGAAAAGCTACGATACTTTTCAGATCCTTTCTATATGTTATGAGGGAATGTTAAGAGGGAAGTCCATGCAAAAATATAGGTCTAAATTAGATTTTACGAAACTTTTTGAAATGCTAGTTTCAGTCAAAAAATCGTAGTATATTATACACAATTTTATACTAGTTTCGGTCGAAAAATCAAATTAAATCGAGGAGTGTTCAAAATGCTACGAAACCTTTCAGATCCTTTCTATATGTAACGAGAGAAGGTTATGATGGAAGTCCATGCCAAAAATAATATCAAAATTAGATTCTGTGAAACTTTTTGAAATACTAGTTTCGTTAAATAGTTATAGTATATTATACACAATTTTATACCAGTTTCGGTAAAAAAAAAATTAATTAAATCGAGGATTAATCGAAATGCTACAAAACTTTTAAGATCCTTTCTATATGTTTGAGGGAAGGTTATGATGGAAGTCCATGCATAAAATTATCTTAAAATTAGATTCCACGAAACTTTTTGAAATACTAGTTTAGGTCAAAAAATCGTAGTATATTATATACAACTTTATACTTGTCTCGGTCGAAAAATCAAATTAAATTGAGGATTGTTCGAAATGCTACGATTGTTTTCAGATCCTTTCTATAAGTTTTGAGGGAATGTTAAGAGGGAAGCCCATTCAAAAAAAAATCTCAAAATTAGACTCTATGAAAATTTTGAAATGCTAGTTTCAGTCAAAAAATCGTAGTATATTATACACAATTTTATACTAGTTTCGATCAAAAAATCAAATTAAATTTAGGATTGTTCGAAATGCTACGATACTTTTCAGATCCTTTCTATATGTTATGAGGGAATGTTAAGAGGGAAGTCCATGCAAAAATATAGGTCTAAATTAGATTTTACGAAACTTTTTGAAATGCTAGTTTCAGTAAAAAAATCGTAGTATATTATACACAATTTTATACTAGTTTCGGTCGAAAAATAAAATTAAATCGAGGAGTGTTCAAAATGCTACGAAACCTTTCAGATCCTTTCTATATGTAACGAGAGAATGTTATGATGGAAGTCCATGCCAAAAATAATATCAAAATTAGATTCTGTGAAACTTTTTGAAATACTAGTTTCGTTTAAAAATTAGAGTATATTATACACAATTTTATACCAGTTTCGGTAAAAAAAAATAATTAAATCGAGGATTAATCGAAATGCTACAAAACTTTTAAGATCCTTTCTATATGTTTGAGGGAAGGTTATGATGGAAGTCCATGCATAAAATTATCTTAAAATTAGATTCCACGAAACTTTTTGAAATACTAGTTTAGGTCAAAAAATCGTAGTATATTATATACAACTTTATACTAGTCTCGGTCGAAAAATCAAATTAAATTGAGGATTGTTCGAAATGCTACGATTGTTTTCAGATCCTTTCTATAAGTTTTGAGGGAATGTTAAGAGGGAAGCCCATTCAAAAAAATATCTCAAAATTAGACTCTATGAAAATTTTGAAATGCTAGTTTCAGTCAAAAAATCGTAGTATATTATACACAATTTTATACTAGTTTCGATCAAAAAATCAAATTAAATTTAGGATTGTTCGAAATGCTACGATACTTTTCAGATCCTTTCTATATGTTATGAGGGAATGTTAAGAGGGAAGTCCATGCAAAAATATAGGTCTAAATTAGATTTTACGAAACTTTTTGAAATGCTAGTTTCAGTCAATAAATCGTAGTATATTATACACAATTTTATACTAGTTTCGGTCGAAAAATCAAATTAAATCGAGGATTGTTCAAAATGCTACGAAACCTTTCAGATCCTTTCTATATGTAACGAGAGAAGGTTATGATGGAAGTCCATGCCAAAAATTATATCAAAATTAGATTCTGTGAAACTTTTTGAAATACTAGTTTCGTTAAATAGTTATAGTATATTATACACAATTTTATACCAGTTTCGATAAAAAAAAAATAATTAAATCGAGGATTAATCGAAATGCTACAAAACTTTTAAGATCCTTTCTATATGTTTGAGGGAAGGTTATGATGGAAGTCCATGCATAAAATTATCTTAAAATTAGATTCCACGAAACTTTTTGAAATACTAGTTTAGGTCAAAAAATCGTAGTATATTATATACAACTTTATACTAGTCTCCGTCGAAAAATCAAATTAAGTTGAGGATTGTTCGAAATGCTACGATAGTTTTCACATCCTTTCTATAAGTTTTGAGGGAATGTTAAGAGGGAAGCCCATTCAAAAAAATATCTCAAAATTAGACTCTAAGAAACTTTTTGAAATGCTAGTATCAGTCAAAAAATCGTAGTATATTATACACAATTTTATACTAGTTTCGATCAAAAAATCAAATTAAATTTAGGATTGTTCGAAAAGCTACGATACTTTTCAGATCCTTTCTATATGTTATGAGGGAATGTTAAGAGGGAAGTCCATGCAAAAATATAGGTCTAAATTAGATTTTACGAAAATTTTTGAAATGCTAGTTTCAGTCAAAAAATCGTAGTATATTATACACAATTTTATACTAGTTTCGGTCGAAAAATCAAATTAAATCGAGGAGTGTTCAAAATGCTACGAAACCTTTCAGATCCGTTCTATATGTAACGAGAGAAGGTTATGATGGAAGTCCATGCCAAAAATAATATCAAAATTAGATTCTGTGAAACTTTTTGAAATACTAGTTTCGTTAAATAGTTATAGTATATTATACACAATTTTATACCAGTTTCGGTAAAAAAAAAATTAATTAAATCGAGGATTAATCGAAATGCTACAAAACTTTTAAGATCCTTTCTATATGTTTGAGGGAAGGTTATGATGGAAGTCCATGCATAAAATTATCTTAAAATTAGATTCCACGAAACTTTTTGAAATACTAGTTTAGGTCAAAAAATCGTAGTATATTATATACAACTTTATACTAGTCTCGGTCGAAAAATCAAATTAAATTGAGGATTGTTCGAAATGCTACAATAGTTTTCAGATCCTTTCTATAAGTTTTGAGGGATTGTTAAGAGGGAAGCCCATTCAAAAAAATATCTCAAAATTAGACTCTATGAAAATTTTGAAATGCTAGTTTCAGTCAAAAAATCGTAGTATATTATACACAATTTTATACTAGTTTCGATCAAAAAATCAAATTAAATTTAGGATTGTTCGAAATGCTACGATACTTTTCAGATCCTTTCTATATGTTATGAGGGAATGTTAAGAGGGAAGTCCATGCAAAAATATAGGTCTAAATTAGATTTTACGAAACTTTTTGAAATGCTAGTTTCAGTCAATAAATCGTAGTATATTATACACAATTTTATACTAGTTTCGGTCGAAAAATCAAATTAAATCGAGGAGTGTTCAAAATGCTACGAAACCTTTCAGATCCTTTCTATATGTAACGAGAGAAGGTTATGATGGAAGTCCATGCCAAAAATTATATCAAAATTAGATTCTGTGAAACTTTTTGAAATACTAGTTTCGTTAAATAGTTATAGTATATTATACACAATTTTATACCAGTTTCGATAAAAAAAAAATAATTAAATCGAGGATTAATCGAAATGCTACAAAACTTTTAAGATCCTTTCTATATGTTTGAGGGAAGGTTATGATGGAAGTCCATGCATAAAATTATCTTAAAATTAGATTCCACGAAACTTTTTGAAATACTAGTTTAGGTCAAAAAATCGTAGTATATTATATACAACTTTATACTAGTCTCGGTCGAAAAATCAAATTAAGTTGAGGATTGTTCGAAATGCTACGATAGTTTTCACATCCTTTCTATAAGTTTTGACGGAATGTTAAGAGGGAAGCCCATTCAAAAAAATATCTCAAAATTAGACTCTAAGAAACTTTTTGAAATGCTAGTATCAGTCAAAAAATCGTAGTATATTATACACAATTTTATACTAGTTTCGATCAAAAAATCAAATTAAATTTAGGATTGTTCGAAAAGCTACGATACTTTTCAGATCCTTTCTATATGTTATGAGGGAATGTTAAGAGGGAAGTCCATGCAAAAATATAGGTCTAAATTAGATTTTACGAAACTTTTTGAAATGCTAGTTTCAGTCAAAAAATCGTAGTATATTATACACAATTTTATACTAGTTTCGGTCGAAAAATCAAATTAAATCGAGGAGTGTTCAAAATGCTACGAAACCTTTCAGATCCTTTCTATATGTAACGAGAGAAGGTTATGATGGAAGTCCATGCCAAAAATAATATCAAAATTAGATTATGTGAAACTTTTTGAAATACTAGTTTCGTTAAATAGTTATAGTATATTATACACAATTTTATACCAGTTTCGGTAAAAAAAAAATTAATTAAATCGAGGATTAATCGAAATGCTACAAAACTTTTAAGATCCTTTCTATATGTTTGAGGGAAGGTTATGATGGAAGTCCATGCATAAAATTATCTTAAAATTAGATTCCACGAAACTTTTTGAAATACTAGTTTAGGTCAAAAAATCGTAGTATATTATATACAACTTTATACTAGTCTCGGTCGAAAAATCAAATTAAATTGAGGATTGTTCGAAATGCTACGATTGTTTTCAGATCCTTTCTATAAGTTTTGAGGGAATGTTAAGAGGGAAGCCCATTCAAAAAAAAATCTCAAAATTAGACTCTATGAAAATTTTGAAATGCTAGTTTCAGTCAAAAAATCGTAGTATATTATACACAATTTTATACTAGTTTCGATCAAAAAATCAAATTAAATTTAGGATTGTTCGAAATGCTACGATACTTTTCAGATCCTTTCTATATGTTATGAGGGAATGTTAAGAGGGAAGTCCATGCAAAAATATAGGTCTAAATTAGATTTTACGAAACTTTTTGAAATGCTAGTTTCAGTCAAAAAATCGTAGTATATTATACACAATTTTATACTAGTTTCGGTCGAAAAATAAAATTAAATCGAGGAGTGTTCAAAATGCTACGAAACCTTTCAGATCCTTTCTATATGTAACGAGAGAAGGTTATGATGGAAGTCCATGCCAAAAATAATATCAAAATTAGATTCTGTGAAACTTTTTGAAATACTAGTTTCGTTTAAAAATTAGAGTATATTATACACAATTTTATAACAGTTTCGGTAAAAAAAAAATAATTAAATCGAGGATTAATCGAAATGCTACCAAACTTTTAAGATCCTTTCTATATGTTTGAGGGAAGGTTATGATGGAAGTCCATGCATAAAATTATCTTAAAATTAGATTCCACGAAACTTTTTGAAATACTAGTTTAGGTCAAAAAATCGTAGTATATTATATACAACTTTATACTAGTCTCGGTCGAAAAATCAAATTAAATTGAGGATTGTTCGAAATGCTACGATTGTTTTCAGATCCTTTCTATAAGTTTTGAGGGAATGTTAAGAGGGAAGCCCATTCAAAAAAATATCTCAAAATTAGACTCTATGAAAATTTTGAAATGCTAGTTTCAGTCAAAAAATCGTAGTATATTATACACAATTTTATACTAGTTTCGATCAAAAAATCAAATTAAATTTAGGATTGTTCGAAATGCTACGATACTTTTCAGATCCTTTCTATATGTTATGAGGGAATGTTAAGAGGGAAGTCCATGCAAAAATATAGGTCTAAATTAGATTTTACGAAACTTTTTGAAATGCTAGTTTCAGTCAATAAATCGTAGTATATTATACACAATTTTATACTAGTTTCGGTCGAAAAATCAAATTAAATCGAGGATTGTTCAAAATGCTACGAAACCTTTCAGATCCTTTCTATATGTAACGAGAGAAGGTTATGATGGAAGTCCATGCCAAAAATTATATCAAAATTAGATTCTGTGAAACTTTTTGAAATACTAGTTTCGTTAAATAGTTATAGTATATTATACACAATTTTATACCAGTTTCGGTAAAAAAAAAATAATTAAATCGAGGATTAATCGAAATGCTACAAAACTTTTAAGATCCTTTCTATATGTTTGAGGGAAGGTTATGATGGAAGTCCATGCATAAAATTATCTTAAAATTAGATTCCACGAAACTTTTTGAAATACTAGTTTAGGTCAAAAAATCGTAGTATATTATATACAACTTTATACTAGTCTCGGTCGAAAAATCAAATTAAGTTGAGGATTGTTCGAAATGCTACGATAGTTTTCACATCCTTTCTATAAGTTTTGACGGAATGTTAAGAGGGAAGCCCATTCAAAAAAATATCTCAAAATTAGACTCTAAGAAACTTTTTGAAATGCTAGTATCAGTCAAAAAATCGTAGTATATTATACACAATTTTATACTAGTTTCGATCAAAAAATCAAATTAAATTTAGGATTGTTCGAAAAGCTACGATACTTTTCAGATCCTTTCTATATGTTATGAGGGAATGTTAAGAGGGAAGTCCATGCAAAAATATAGGTCTAAATTAGATTTTACGAAACTTTTTGAAATGCTAGTTTCAGTCAAAAAATCGTAGTATATTATACACAATTTTATACTAGTTTCGGTCGAAAAATCAAATTAAATCGAGGAGTGTTCAAAATGCTACGAAACCTTTCAGATCCTTTCTATATGTAACGAGAGAAGGTTATGATGGAAGTCCATGCCAAAAATAATATCAAAATTAGATTCTGTGAAACTTTTTGAAATACTAGTTTTGTTAAATAGTTATAGTATATTATACACAATTTTATACCAGTTTCGGTAAAAAAATAATTAATTAAATCGAGGATTAATCGAAATGCTACAAAACTTTTAAGATCCTTTCTATATGTTTGAGGGAAGGTTATGATGGAAGTCCATGCATAAAATTATCTTAAAATTAGATTCCACGAAACTTTTTGAAATACTAGTTTAGGTCAAAAAATCGTAGTATATTATATACAACTTTATACTAGTCTCGGTCGAAAAATCAAATTAAATTGAGGATTGTTCGAAATGCTACGATAGTTTTCAGATCCTTTCTATAAGTTTTGAGGGAATGTTAAGAGGGAAGCCCATTCAAAAAAATATCTCAAAATTAGACTCTATGAAAATTTTGAAATGCTAGTTTCAGTCAAAAAATCGTAGTATATTATACACAATTTTATACTAGTTTCGATCAAAAAATCAAATTAAATTTAGGATTGTTCGAAATGCTACGATACTTTTCAGATCCTTTCTATATGTTATGAGGGAATGTTAAGAGGGAAGTCCATGCAAAAATATAGGTCTAAATTAGATTTTACGAAACTTTTTGAAATGCTAGTTTCAGTCAATAAATCGTAGTATATTATACACAATTTTATACTAGTTTCGGTCGAAAAATCAAATTAAATCGAGGAGTGTTCAAAATGCTACGAAACCTTTCAGATCCTTTCTATATGTAACGAGAGAAGGTTATGATGGAAGTCCATGCCAAAAATTATATCAAAATTAGATTCTGTGAAACTTTTTGAAATACTAGTTTCGTTAAATAGTTATAGTATATTATACACAATTTTATACCAGTTTCGGTAAAAAAAAAATAATTAAATCGAGGATTAATCGAAATGCTACAAAACTTTTAAGATCCTTTCTATATGTTTGAGGGAAGGTTATGATGGAAGTCCATGCATAAAATTATCTTAAAATTAGATTCCACGAAACTTTTTGAAATACTAGTTTAGGTCAAAAAATCGTAGTATATTATATACAACTTTATACTAGTCTCGGTCGAAAAATCAAATTAAGTTGAGGATTGTTCGAAATGCTACGATAGTTTTCACATCCTTTCTATAAGTTTTGACGGAATGTTAAGAGGGAAGCCCATTCAAAAAAATATCTCAAAATTAGACTCTAAGAAACTTTTTGAAATGCTAGTATCAGTCAAAAAATCGTAGTATATTATACACAATTTTATACTAGTTTCGATCAAAAAATCAAATTAAATTTAGGATTGTTCGAAAAGCTACGATACTTTTCAGATCCTTTCTATATGTTATGAGGGAATGTTAAGAGGGAAGTCCATGCAAAAATATAGGTCTAAATTAGATTTTACGAAACTTTTTGAAATGCTAGTTTCAGTCAAAAAATCGTAGTATATTATACACAATTTTATACTAGTTTCGGTCGAAAAATCAAATTAAATCGAGGAGTGTTCAAAATGCTACGAAACCTTTCAGATCCTTTCTATATGTAACGAGAGAAGGTTATGATGGAAGTCCATGCCAAAAATAATATCAAAATTAGATTATGTGAAACTTTTTGAAATACTAGTTTCGTTAAATAGTTATAGTATATTATACACAATTTTATACCAGTTTCGGTAAAAAAAAAATTAATTAAATCGAGGATTAATCGAAATGCTACAAAACTTTTAAGATCCTTTCTATATGTTTGAGGGAAGGTTATGATGGAAGTCCATGCATAAAATTATCTTAAAATTAGATTCCACGAAACTTTTTGAAATACTAGTTTAGGTCAAAAAATCGTAGTATATTATATACAACTTTATACTAGTCTCGGTCGAAAAATCAAATTAAATTGAGGATTGTTCGAAATGCTACGATAGTTTTCAGATCCTTTCTATAAGTTTTGAGGGAATGTTAAGAGGGAAGCCCATTCAAAAAAATATCTCAAAATTAGACTCTATGAAAATTTTGAAATGCTAGTTTCAGTCAAAAAATCGTAGTATATTATACACAATTTTATACTAGTTTCGATCAAAAAATCAAATTAAATTTAGGATTGTTCGAAATGCTACGATACTTTTCAGATCCTTTCTATATGTTATGAGGGAATGTTAAGAGGGAAGTCCATGCAAAAATATAGGTCTAAATTAGATTTTACGAAACTTTTGAAATGCTAGTTTCAGTCAAAAAATTGTAGTATATTATACACAATTTTATACTAGTTTCGGTCGAAAAATAAAATTAAATCGAGGAGTGTTCAAAATGCTACGAAACCTTTCAGATCCTTTCTATATGTAACGAGAGAAGGTTATGATGGAAGTCCATGCAAAAAATAATATCAAAATTAGATTCTGTGAAACTTTTTGAAATACTAGTTTCGTTTAAAAATTAGAGTATATTATACACAATTTTATACCAGTTTCGGTAAAAAAAAATAATTAAATCGAGGATTAATCGAAATGCTACAAAACTTTTAAGATCCTTTCTATATGTTTGAGGGAAGGTTATGATGGAAGTCCATGCATAAAATTATCTTAAAATTAGATTCCACGAAACTTTTTGAAATACTAGTTTAGGTCAAAAAATCGTAGTATATTATATACAACTTTATACTAGTCTCGGTCGAAAAATCAAATTAAGTTGAGGATTGTTCGAAATGCTACGATAGTTTTCACATCCTTTCTATAAGTTTTGACGGAATGTTAAGAGGGAAGCCCATTCAAAAAAATATCTCAAAATTAGACTCTAAGAAACTTTTTGAAATGCTAGTATCAGTCAAAAAATCGTAGTATATTATACACAATTTTATACTAGTTTCGATCAAAAAATCAAATTAAATTTAGGATTGTTCGAAATGCTACGATACTTTTCAGATCCTTTCTATATGTTATGAGGGAATGTTAAGAGGGAAGTCCATGCAAAAATATAGGTCTAAATTAGATTTTATGAAACTTTTTGAAATGCTAGTTTCAGTCAAAAAATTGTAGTATATTATACACAATTTTATACTAGTTTCGGTCGAAAAATAAAATTAAATCGAGGAGTGTTCAAAATGCTACGAAACCTTTCAAATCCTTTCTATATGTAACGAGAGAAGGTTATGATGGAAGTCCATGCAAAAAATAATATCAAAATTAGATTCTGTGAAACTTTTTGAAATACTAGTTTCGTTTAAAAATTAGAGTATATTATACACAATTTTATACCAGTTTCGGTAAAAAAAAATAATTAAATCGAGGATTAATCGAAATGCTACAAAACTTTTAAGATCCTTTCTATATGTTTGAGGGAAGGTTATGATGGAAGTCCATGCATAAAATTATCTTAAAATTAGATTCCACGAAACTTTTTGAAATACTAGTTTAGGTCAAAAAATCGTAGTATATTATATACAACTTTATACTAGTCTCGGTCGAAAAATCAAATTAAGTTGAGGATTGTTCGAAATGCTACGATAGTTTTCACATCCTTTCTATAAGTTTTGACGGAATGTTAAGAGGGAAGCCCATTCAAAAAAATATCTCAAAATTAGACTCTAAGAAACTTTTTGAAATGCTAGTATCAGTCAAAAAATCGTAGTATATTATACACAATTTTATACTAGTTTCGATCAAAAAATCAAATTAAATTTAGGATTGTTCGAAATGCTACGATACTTTTCAGATCCTTTCTATATGTTATGAGGGAATGTTAAGAGGGAAGTCCATGCAAAAATATAGGTCTAAATTAGATTTTATGAAACTTTTTGAAATGCTAGTTTCAGTCAAAAAATTGTAGTATATTATACACAATTTTATACTAGTTTCGGTCGAAAAATAAAATTAAATCGAGGAGTGTTCAAAATGCTACGAAACCTTTCAAATCCTTTCTATATGTAACGAGAGAAGGTTATGATGGAAGTCCATGCAAAAAATAATATCAAAATTAGATTCTGTGAAACTTTTTGAAATACTAGTTTCGTTTAAAAATTAGAGTATATTATACACAATTTTATACCAGTTTCGGTAAAAAAAAATAATTAAATCGAGGATTAATCGAAATGCTACAAAACTTTTAAGATCCTTTCTATATGTTTGAGGGAAGGTTATGATGGAAGTCCATGCATAAAATTATCTTAAAATTAGATTCCACGAAACTTTTTGAAATACTAGTTTAGGTCAAAAAATCGTAGTATATTATATACAACTTTATACTAGTCTCGGTCGAAAAATCAAATTAAGTTGAGGATTGTTCGAAATGCTACGATAGTTTTCACATCCTTTCTATAAGTTTTGACGGAATGTTAAGAGGGAAGCCCATTCAAAAAAATATCTCAAAATTAGACTCTAAGAAACTTTTTGAAATGCTAGTATCAGTCAAAAAATCGTAGTATATTATACACAATTTTATACTAGTTTCGATCAAAAAATCAAATTAAATTTAGGATTGTTCGAAATGCTACGATACTTTTCAGATCCTTTCTATATGTTATGAGGGAATGTTAAGAGGGAAGTCCATGCAAAAATATAGGTCTAAATTAGATTTTATGAAACTTTTTGAAATGCTAGTTTCAGTCAAAAAATTGTAGTATATTATACACAATTTTATACTAGTTTCGGTCGAAAAATCAAATTAAATCGAGGAGTGTTCAAAATGCTACGAAACCTTTCAGATCCTTTCTATATGTAACGAGAGAAGGTTATGATGGAAGTCCATGCCAAAAATAATATCAAAATTAGATTATGTGAAACTTTTTGAAATACTAGTTTCGTTAAATAGTTATAGTATATTATACACAATTTTATACCAGTTTCGGTAAAAAAAAAATTAATTAAATCGAGGATTAATCGAAATGCTACAAAACTTTTAAGATCCTTTCTATATGTTTGAGGGAAGGTTATGATGGAAGTCCATGCATAAAATTATCTTAAAATTAGATTCCACGAAACTTTTTGAAATACTAGTTTAGGTCAAAAAATCGTAGTATATTATATACAACTTTATACTAGTCTCGGTCGAAAAATCAAATTAAATTGAGGATTGTTCGAAATGCTACGATAGTTTTCAGATCCTTTCTATAAGTTTTGAGGGAATGTTAAGAGGGAAGCCCATTCAAAAAAATATCTCAAAATTAGACTCTATGAAAATTTTGAAATGCTAGTTTCAGTCAAAAAATCGTAGTATATTATACACAATTTTATACTAGTTTCGATCAAAAAATCAAATTAAATTTAGGATTGTTCGAAATGCTACGATACTTTTCAGATCCTTTCTATATGTTATGAGGGAATGTTAAGAGGGAAGTCCATGCAAAAATATAGGTCTAAATTAGATTTTACGAAACTTTTTGAAATGCTAGTTTCAGTCAAAAAATTGTAGTATATTATACACAATTTTATACTAGTTTCGGTCGAAAAATAAAATTAAATCGAGGAGTGTTCAAAATGCTACGAAACCTTTCAGATCCTTTCTATATGTAACGAGAGAAGGTTATGATGGAAGTCCATGCAAAAAATAATATCAAAATTAGATTCTGTGAAACTTTTTGAAATACTAGTTTCGTTTAAAAATTAGAGTATATTATACACAATTTTATACCAGTTTCGGTAAAAAAAAATAATTAAATCGAGGATTAATCGAAATGCTACAAAACTTTTAAGATCCTTTCTATATGTTTGAGGGAAGGTTATGATGGAAGTCCATGCATAAAATTATCTTAAAATTAGATTCCACGAAACTTTTTGAAATACTAGTTTAGGTCAAAAAATCGTAGTATATTATATACAACTTTATACTAGTCTCGGTCGAAAAATCAAATTAAGTTGAGGATTGTTCGAAATGCTACGATAGTTTTCACATCCTTTCTATAAGTTTTGACGGAATGTTAAGAGGGAAGCCCATTCAAAAAAATATCTCAAAATTAGACTCTAAGAAACTTTTTGAAATGCTAGTATCAGTCAAAAAATCGTAGTATATTATACACAATTTTATACTAGTTTCGATCAAAAAATCAAATTAAATTTAGGATTGTTCGAAATGCTACGATACTTTTCAGATCCTTTCTATATGTTATGAGGGAATGTTAAGAGGGAAGTCCATGCAAAAATATAGGTCTAAATTAGATTTTATGAAACTTTTTGAAATGCTAGTTTCAGTCAAAAAATTGTAGTATATTATACACAATTTTATACTAGTTTCGGTCGAAAAATAAAATTAAATCGAGGAGTGTTCAAAATGCTACGAAACCTTTCAGATCCTTTCTATATGTAACGAGAGAAGGTTATGATGGAAGTCCATGCAAAAAATAATATCAAAATTAGATTCTGTGAAACTTTTTGAAATACTAGTTTCGTTTAAAAATTAGAGTATATTATACACAATTTTATACCAGTTTCGGTAAAAAAAAATAATTAAATCGAGGATTAATCGAAATGCTACAAAACTTTTAAGATCCTTTCTATATGTTTGAGGGAAGGTTATGATGGAAGTCCATGCATAAAATTATCTTAAAATTAGATTCCACGAAACTTTTTGAAATACTAGTTTAGGTCAAAAAATCGTAGTATATTATATACAACTTTATACTAGTCTCGGTCGAAAAATCAAATTAAGTTGAGGATTGTTCGAAATGCTACGATAGTTTTCACATCCTTTCTATAAGTTTTGACGGAATGTTAAGAGGGAAGCCCATTCAAAAAAATATCTCAAAATTAGACTCTAAGAAACTTTTTGAAATGCTAGTATCAGTCAAAAAATCGTAGTATATTATACACAATTTTATACTAGTTTCGATCAAAAAATCAAATTAAATTTAGGATTGTTCGAAAAGCTACGATACTTTTCAGATCCTTTCTATATGTTATGAGGGAATGTTAAGAGGGAAGTCCATGCAAAAATATAGGTCTAAATTAGATTTTATGAAACTTTTTGAAATGCTAGTTTCAGTCAAAAAATTGTAGTATATTATACACAATTTTATACTAGTTTCGGTCGAAAAATCAAATTAAATCGAGGAGTGTTCAAAATGCTACGAAACCTTTCAGATCCTTTCTATATGTAACGAGAGAAGGTTATGATGGAAGTCCATGCCAAAAATAATATCAAAATTAGATTATGTGAAACTTTTTGAAATACTAGTTTCGTTAAATAGTTATAGTATATTATACACAATTTTATACCAGTTTCGGTAAAAAAAAAATTAATTAAATCGAGGATTAATCGAAATGCTACAAAACTTTTAAGATCCTTTCTATATGTTTGAGGGAAGGTTATGATGGAAGTCCATGCATAAAATTATCTTAAAATTAGATTCCACGAAACTTTTTGAAATACTAGTTTAGGTCAAAAAATCGTAGTATATTATATACAACTTTATACTAGTCTCGGTCGAAAAATCAAATTAAATTGAGGATTGTTCGAAATGCTACGATTGTTTTCAGATCCTTTCTATAAGTTTTGAGGGAATGTTAAGAGGGAAGCCCATTCAAAAAAAAATCTCAAAATTAGACTCTATGAAAATTTTGAAATGCTAGTTTCAGTCAAAAAATCGTAGTATATTATACACAATTTTATACTAGTTTCGATCAAAAAATCAAATTAAATTTAGGATTGTTCGAAATGCTACGATACTTTTCAGATCCTTTCTATATGTTATGAGGGAATGTTAAGAGGGAAGTCCATGCAAAAATATAGGTCTAAATTAGATTTTACGAAACTTTTTGAAATGCTAGTTTCAGTCAAAAAATCGTAGTATATTATACACAATTTTATACTAGTTTCGGTCGAAAAATAAAATTAAATCGAGGAGTGTTCAAAATGCTACGAAACCTTTCAGATCCTTTCTATATGTAACGAGAGAAGGTTATGATGGAAGTCCATGCCAAAAATAATATCAAAATTAGATTCTGTGAAACTTTTTGAAATACTAGTTTCGTTTAAAAATTAGAGTATATTATACACAATTTTATACCAGTTTCGGTAAAAAAAAATAATTAAATCGAGGATTAATCGAAATGCTACAAAACTTTTAAGATCCTTTCTATATGTTTGAGGGAAGGTTATGATGGAAGTCCATGCATAAAATTATCTTAAAATTAGATTCCACGAATCTTTTTGAAATACTAGTTTAGGTCAAAAAATCGTAGTATATTATATACAACTTTATACTAGTCTCGGTCGAAAAATCAAATTAAATTGAGGATTGTTCGAAATGCTACGATTGTTTTCAGGTCCTTTCTATAAGTTTTGACGGAATGTTAAGAGGGAAGCCCATTCAAAAAAATATCTCAAAATTAGACTCTAAGAAACTTTTTGAAATGCTAGTATCAGTCAAAAAATCGTAGTATATTATACACAATTTTATACTAGTTTCGATCAAAAAATCAAATTAAATTTAGGATTGTTCGAAATGCTACGATACTTTTCAGATCCTTTCTATATGTTATGAGGGAATGTTAAGAGGGAAGTCCATGCAAAAATATAGGTCTAAATTAGATTTTATGAAACTTTTTGAAATGCTAGTTTCAGTCAAAAAATTGTAGTATATTATACACAATTTTATACTAGTTTCGGTCGAAAAATAAAATTAAATCGAGGAGTGTTCAAAATGCTACGAAACCTTTCAGATCCTTTCTATATGTAACGAGAGAAGGTTATGATGGAAGTCCATGCAAAAAATAATATCAAAATTAGATTCTGTGAAACTTTTTGAAATACTAGTTTCGTTTAAAAATTAGAGTATATTATACACAATTTTATACCAGTTTCGGTAAAAAAAAATAATTAAATCGAGGATTAATCGAAATGCTACAAAACTTTTAAGATCCTTTCTATATGTTTGAGGGAAGGTTATGATGGAAGTCCATGCATAAAATTATCTTAAAATTAGATTCCACGAAACTTTTTGAAATACTAGTTTAGGTCAAAAAATCGTAGTATATTATATACAACTTTATACTAGTCTCGGTCGAAAAATCAAATTAAGTTGAGGATTGTTCGAAATGCTACGATAGTTTTCACATCCTTTCTATAAGTTTTGACGGAATGTTAAGAGGGAAGCCCATTCAAAAAAATATCTCAAAATTAGACTCTAAGAAACTTTTTGAAATGCTAGTATCAGTCAAAAAATCGTAGTATATTATACACAATTTTATACTAGTTTCGATCAAAAAATCAAATTAAATTTAGGATTGTTCGAAAAGCTACGATACTTTTCAGATCCTTTCTATATGTTATGAGGGAATGTTAAGAGGGAAGTCCATGCAAAAATATAGGTCTAAATTAGATTTTACGAAACTTTTTGAAATGCTAGTTTCAGTCAAAAAATCGTAGTATATTATACACAATTTTATACTAGTTTCGGTCGAAAAATCAAATTAAATCGAGGAGTGTTCAAAATGCTACGAAACCTTTCAGATCCTTTCTATATGTAACGAGAGAAGGTTATGATGGAAGTCCATGCCAAAAATAATATCAAAATTAGATTATGTGAAACTTTTTGAAATACTAGTTTCGTTAAATAGTTATAGTATATTATACACAATTTTATACCAGTTTCGGTAAAAAAAAAATTAATTAAATCGAGGATTAATCGAAATGCTACAAAACTTTTAAGATCCTTTCTATATGTTTGAGGGAAGGTTATGATGGAAGTCCATGCATAAAATTATCTTAAAATTAGATTCCACGAAACTTTTTGAAATACTAGTTTAGGTCAAAAAATCGTAGTATATTATATACAACTTTATACTAGTCTCGGTCGAAAAATCAAATTAAATTGAGGATTGTTCGAAATGCTACGATTGTTTTCAGATCCTTTCTATAAGTTTTGAGGGAATGTTAAGAGGGAAGCCCATTCAAAAAAAAATCTCAAAATTAGACTCTATGAAAATTTTGAAATGCTAGTTTCAGTCAAAAAATCGTAGTATATTATACACAATTTTATACTAGTTTCGATCAAAAAATCAAATTAAATTTAGGATTGTTCGAAATGCTACGATACTTTTCAGATCCTTTCTATATGTTATGAGGGAATGTTAAGAGGGAAGTCCATGCAAAAATATAGGTCTAAATTAGATTTTACGAAACTTTTTGAAATGCTAGTTTCAGTCAAAAAATCGTAGTATATTATACACAATTTTATACTAGTTTCGGTCGAAAAATAAAATTAAATCGAGGAGTGTTCAAAATGCTACGAAACCTTTCAGATCCTTTCTATATGTAACGAGAGAAGGTTATGATGGAAGTCCATGCCAAAAATAATATCAAAATTAGATTCTGTGAAACTTTTTGAAATACTAGTTTCGTTTAAAAATTAGAGTATATTATACACAATTTTATACCAGTTTCGGTAAAAAAAAATAATTAAATCGAGGATTAATCGAAATGCTACAAAACTTTTAAGATCCTTTCTATATGTTTGAGGGAAGGTTATGATGGAAGTCCATGCATAAAATTATCTTAAAATTAGATTCCACGAATCTTTTTGAAATACTAGTTTAGGTCAAAAAATCGTAGTATATTATATACAACTTTATACTAGTCTCGGTCGAAAAATCAAATTAAATTGAGGATTGTTCGAAATGCTACGATTGTTTTCAGGTCCTTTCTATAAGTTTTGAGGGAATGTTAAGAGGGAAGCCCATTCAAAAAAATATCTCAAAATTAGACTCTATGAAAATTTTGAAATGCTAGTTTCAGTCAAAAAATCGTAGTATATTATACACAATTTTATACTAGTTTCGATCAAAAAATCAAATTAAATTTAGGATTGTTCGAAATGCTACGATACTTTTCAGATCCTTTCTATATGTTATGAGGGAATGTTAAGAGGGAAGTCCATGCAAAAATATAGGTCTAAATTAGATTTTACGAAACTTTTTGAAATGCTAGTTTCAGTCAAAAAATCGTAGTATATTATACACAATTTTATACTAGTTTCGGTCGAAAAATAAAATTAAATCGAGGAGTGTTCAAAATGCTACGAAACCTTTCAGATCCTTTCTATATGTAACGAGAGAAGGTTATGATGGAAGTCCATGCCAAAAATAATATCAAAATTAGATTCTGTGAAACTTTTTGAAATACTAGTTTCGTTTAAAAATTAGAGTATATTATACACAATTTTATACCAGTTTCGGTAAAAAAAAAAAATTAAATCGAGGATTAATCGAAATGCTACAAAACTTTTAAGATCCTTTCTATATGTTTGAGGGAAGGTTATGATGGAAGTCCATGCAAAAAATTATCTTAAATTAGATTCCACGAAACTTTTTCAAATACTAGTTTAGGTCAAAAAATCGTAGTATATTATATACAACTTTATACTAGTCTCGGTCGAAAAATCAAATTAAGTTGAGGATTGTTCGAAATGCTACGATAGTTTTCAGATCCTTTCTATAAGTTATGAGGGAATGTTAAGAGGGAAGCCCATTCAAAAAAATATCTCAAAATTAGACTCTATGAAATTTTTTGAAATGCTAGTTTCAGTAAAAAAATCATAGTATATTATACACAATTTTATACTAGTTTCGATCAAAAAATCAAATTAAATTTAGGATTGTTCGAAATGCTACGATACTTTTCAGATCCTTTCTATATGTTATGAGGGAATGTTAAGAGGGAAGTCCATGCAAAAATATAGGTCTAAATTAGATTTTACGAAACTTTTTGAAATGCTAGTTTCAGTCAATAAATCGTAGTATATTATACACAATTTTAAACTAGTTTCGGTCGAAAAATCAAATTAAATCGAGGAGTGTTCAAAATGCTACGAAACTTTCCAGATCCTTTCTATATGTAACGAGAAAAGGTTATGATGGAAGTCCATGCCAAAAATAATATCAAAATTAGATTCTGTGAAACTTTTTGAAATACTAGTTTTGTTAAATAGTTATAGTATATTATACACAATTTTATACCAGTTTCGGTAAAAAAAAAATTAATTAAATCGAGGATTAATCGAAATGCTACAAAACTTTTAAGATCCTTTCTATATGTTTGAGGGAAGGTTATGATGGAAGTCCATGCATAAAATTATCTTAAAATTAGATTCCACGAAACTTTTTGAAATACTAGTTTAGGTCAAAAAATCGTAGTATATTATATACAACTTTATACTAGTCTCGGTCGAAAAATCAAATTAAGTTGAGGATTGTTCGAAATGCTACGATAGTTTTCACATCCTTTCTATAAGTTTTGAGGGAATGTTAAGAGGGAAGCCCATTCAAAAAAATATCTCAAAATTAGACTCTAAGAAACTTTTTGAAATGCTAGTATCAGTCAAAAAATCGTAGTATATTATACACAATTTTATACTAGTTTCGATCAAAAAATCAAATTAAATTTAGGATTGTTCGAAAAGCTACGATACTTTTCAGATCCTTTCTATATGTTATGAGGGAATGTTAAGAGGGAAGTCCATGCAAAAATATAGGTCTAAATTAGATTTTACGAAACTTTTTGAAATGCTAGTTTCAGTCAAAAAATCGTAGTATATTATACACAATTTTAAACTAGTTTCGGTCGAAAAATCAAATTAAATCGAGGAGTGTTCAAAATGCTACGAAACTTTCCAGATCCTTTCTATATGTAACGAGAAAAGGTTATGATGGAAGTCCATGCCAAAAATAATATCAAAATTAGATTCTGTGAAACTTTTTGAAATACTAGTTTTGTTAAATAGTTATAGTATATTATACACAATTTTATACCAGTTTCGGTAAAAAAAAAATTAATTAAATCGAGGATTAATCGAAATGCTACAAAACTTTTAAGATCCTTTCTATATGTTTGAGGGAAGGTTATGATGGAAGTCCATGCATAAAATTATCTTAAAATTAGATTCCACGAAACTTTTTGAAATACTAGTTTAGGTCAAAAAATCGTAGTATATTATATACAACTTTATACTAGTCTCGGTCGAAAAATCAAATTAAGTTGAGGATTGTTCGAAATGCTACGATAGTTTTCACATCCTTTCTATAAGTTTTGAGGGAATGTTAAGAGGGAAGCCCATTCAAAAAAATATCTCAAAATTAGACTCTAAGAAACTTTTTGAAATGCTAGTATCAGTCAAAAAATCGTAGTATATTATACACAATTTTATACTAGTTTCGATCAAAAAATCAAATTAAATTTAGGATTGTTCGAAAAGCTACGATACTTTTCAGATCCTTTCTATATGTTATGAGGGAATGTTAAGAGGGAAGTCCATGCAAAAATATAGGTCTAAATTAGATTTTACGAAACTTTTTGAAATGCTAGTTTCAGTCAAAAAATCGTAGTATATTATACACAATTTTAAACTAGTTTCGGTCGAAAAATCAAATTAAATCGAGGAGTGTTCAAAATGCTACGAAACTTTCCAGATCCTTTCTATATGTAACGAGAGAAGGTTATGATGGAAGTCCATGCCAAAAATAATATCAAAATTAGATTCTGTGAAACTTTTTGAAATACTAGTTTTGTTAAATAGTTATAGTATATTATACACAATTTTATACCAGTTTCGGTAAAAAAAAATTAATTAAATCGAGGATTAATCGAAATGCTACAAAACTTTTAAGATCCTTTCTATATGTTTGAGGGATGGTTATGATGGAAGTCCATGCATAAAATTATCTTAAAATTAGATTCCACGAAACTTTTTGAAATACTAGTTTAGGTCAAAAAATCGTAGTATATTATATACAACTTTATACTAGTCTCGGTCGAAAAATCAAATTAAATTGAGGATTGTTCGAAATGCTACGATAGTTTTCAGATCCTTTCTATAAGTTTTGAGGGAATGTTAAGAGGGAAGCCCATTCAAAAAAATATCTCAAAATTAGACTCTATGAAAATTTTGAAATGCTAGTTTCAGTCAAAAAATCGTAGTATATTATACACAATTTTATACTAGTTTCGATCAAAAAATCAAATTAAATTTAGGATTGTTCGAAATGCTACGATACTTTTCAGATCCTTTCTATATGTTATGAGGGAATGTTAAGAGGGAAGTCCATGCAAAAATATAGGTCTAAATTAGATTTTACGAAACTTTTTGAAATGCTAGTTTCAGTCAAAAAATCGTAGTATATTATACACAATTTTATACTAGTTTCGGTCGAAAAATAAAATTAAATCAAGGAGTGTTCAAAATGCTACGAAACCTTTCAGATCCTTTCTATATGTAACGAGAGAAGGTTATGATGGAAGTCCATGCCAAAAATAATATCAAAATTAGATTCTGTGAAACTTTTTGAAATACTAGTTTCGTTTAAAAATTAGAGTATATTATACACAATTTTATACCAGTTTCGGTAAAAAAAAATAATTAAATCGAGGATTAATCGAAATGCTACAAAACTTTTAAGATCCTTTCTATATGTTTGAGGGAAGGTTATGATGGAAGTCCATGCAAAAAATTATCTTAAAATTAGATTCCACGAAACTTTTTCAAATACTAGTTTAGGTCAAAAAATCGTAGTATATTATATACAAATTTATAATAGTCTCGGTCAAAAAATCAAATTAAATTGAGGATTGTTCGAAATGCTACGATACTTTTCAGATCCTTTCTATAAGTTTTGAGGGATGTTAAGAAGGAAGCCCATTCAAAAAATTATCTCAAAATTAGACTCTAAGAAACTTTTTGAAATGCTAGTATCAGTCAAAAACTCGTAGTATATTATACACAATTTTATACTAGTTTCGATCAAAAAATCAAATTAAATTTAGGATTGTTCGAAATGCTACGATACTTTTCAAATCCTTTCTACATGTTATGAGGGAATGTTAAGAGGGAATTCCATGCAAAAATATAGGTCAAAATTAGATTTTACGAAACTTTTTGAAATGCTAGTTTCAGTCAAAAAATCGTAGTATATTATACACAATTTTATACTAGTTTCGGTCGAAAAATCAAATTAAATCGAGGAGTGTTCAAAATGCATCGAAACTTTCCAGATCCTTTCTATATGTAACGAGAGAAGGTTATGATGGAAGTCCATGCCAAAAATAATATCAAAATTAGATTCTGTGAAACTTTTTGAAATACTAGTTTCGTTAAATAATTATAGTATATTATACACAATTTTATACCAGTTTCGGTAAAAAAATATAATTAAATCGAGGATTAATCGAAATGCTACAAAACTATTAAGATCCTTTCTATATGTTTGAGGGAAGGTTATGATGGATGTCCATGCATAAAATTATCTTAAAATTAGATTCCACGAAACTTTTTGAAATACTAGTTTAGGTCAAAAAATCATAGTATATTATATACAACTTTATACTAGTCTCGGTCGAAAAAACAAATTAAATTGAGGATTGTTCGAAATGCTACGATAGTTTTCAGATCCTTTCTATAAGTTTTGAGGGAATGTTAAGAGGGAAGCCCATTCAAAAAAATATCTCAAAATTAGACTCTATGAAATTTTTTGAAATGCTAGTTTCAGTCAAAAAATCGTAGTATATTATACACAATTTTATACTAGTTTCGATCAAAAAATCAAATTAGATTTAGGATTGTTCGAAATGCTACGATACTTTTCAGATCTTTTCTATATGTTATGAGGGAATGTTAAGAGGGAAGTCCATGCAAAAATATAGGTCAAAATTAGATTTTACGAAACTTTTTAAAATGCTAGTTTCAGTCAAAAAATCGTAGTATATTATACACAATTTTATACTAGTTTCGGTCGAAAAATCAAATTAAATCGAGGAGTGTTCAAAATGCTACGAAACCTTTCAGATCCTTTCTATATGTAATGAGAGAAGGTTATGATGGAAGTCAATGCCAAAAATAATATCAAAATTAGATTCTGTGAAACATTTTGAAATACTAGTTTCGTTTAAAAATTAGAGTATATTATACACAATTTTATACCAGTTTCGGTAAAAAAAAAAAAATTAAATCGAGGATTAATCGAAATGATACAAAACTTTTAAGATCCTTTCTATATGTTTGAGGGAAGGTTATGATGGAAGTCCATGCAAAAAATTATCTTAAAATTAGATTCCACGAAACTTTTTCAAATACTAGTTTAGGTCAAAAAATCGTAGTATATTATATACAACTTTATACTAGTCTCGGTCGAAAAATCAAATTAAATTGAGGATTGTTCGAAATGCTACGATTGTTTTCAGATCCTTTCTATAAGTTTTGAGGGAATGTTAAGAGGGAAGCCCATTCAAAAAAATATCTCAAAATTAGACTCTATGAAAATTTTGAAATGCTAGTTTCAGTCAAAAAATCGTAGTATATTATACACAATTTTATACTAGTTTCGATCAAAAAATCAAATTTAATTTAGGATTGTTCCAAATGCTACGATACTTTTCAGATCCTTTCTATATGTTATGAGGGAATGTTAAGAGGGAAGTCCATGCAAAAATATAGGTCTAAATTAGATTTTACGAAACTTTTTGAAATGCTAGTTTCAGTCAAAAAATCGTAGTATATTATACACAATTTTATACTAGTTTCGGTCGAAATATCAAATTAAATCGAGGATTGTTCAAAATGCTACGAAACCTTTCAGATCCTTTCTATATGTAACGAGAGAAGGTTATGATGGAAGTCCATGCCAAAAATAATATCAAAATTAGATTCTGTGAAACTTTTTGAAATACTAGTTTCGTTAAATAGTTATAGTATATTATACACAATTTTATACCAGTTTCGGTAAAAAAAAAAAAATTAAATCGAGGATTAATTGAAATGCTACAAAACTTTTAAGATCCTTTCTATATGTTTGAGGGAAGGTTATGATGGAAGTCCATGCATAAAATTAGATTCCACGAAACTTTTTGAAATACTAGTTTAGGTCAAAAAATCGTAGTATATTATATACAACTTTATACTAGTCTCGGTCGAAAAATCAAATTAAATTGAGGATTGTTCGAAATGCTACGATAGTTTTCAGATCCTTTCTATAAGTTTTGAGGGAATGTTAAGAGGGAAGCCCATTCAAAAAAATATCTCAAAATTAGACTCTATGAAATTTTTTGAAATGCTAGTTTCAGTCAAAAAATCGTAGTATATTATAAACAATTTTATACTAGTTTCGATCAAAAAATCAAATTAAATTTAGGATTGTTCGAAATGCTACGATACTTTTCAGATCCTTTCTATATGTTATGAGGGAATGTTAAGAGGGAAGTCCATGCAAAAATATAGGTCAAAATTAGATTTTACGAAACTTTTTGAAATGCTAGTTTCAGTCAAAAAATCGTAGTATATTATACACAATTTTATACTAGTTTCTGTCGAAAAATCAAATTAAATCGAGGAGTGTTCAAAATGCTACGAAACCTTTCAGATCCTTTCTATATGTAACAAGAGAAGGTTATGATGGAAGTCCATGCCAAAAATAATATCAAAATTAGATTCTGTGAAACTTTTTGAAATACTAGTTTCGTTAAATAATTATAGTATTTTACACACAATTTTATACCAGTTTCGGTCAAAAAAAATAATTAAATCGAGGATTAATCGAAATGCTACAAAACTTTTAAGATCCTTTCTATATGTTTGAGTGAAGGTTATGATGGAAGTCCATGCATAAAATTATCTTAAAATTAGATTCCAAGAATCTTTTTGAAATACTAGTTTAGGTCAAAAAATCGTAGTATATTATATACAACTTTATACTAGTCTCGGTCGAAAAATCAAATTAAATTGAGGTTTGTTCAAAATGCTACGATACTTTTCAGATCCTTTCTATAAGTTTTGAGGGATGTTAAGAGGGAAGCCCATTCAAAAAAATATCTCAAAATTAGACTCTATGAAATTTTTTGAAATGCTAGTTTCAGTCAAAAAATCGTAGTATATTATACACAATTTTATATTAGTTTCGATCAAAAAATCAAATTAAATTTAGGATTGTTCGAAATGCTACGATACTTTTCAGATCCTTTCTATATGTTATAAGGGAATGTTAAGAGGGAAGTCCATGCAAAAATATAGGTCAAAACTAGATTCTACGAAACTTTTTGAAATGCTAGTTTCAGTCAAAAAATCGTAGTATATTATATACAATATTATACTAGTTTCGGTCGAAAAATCAAATTAAATCGAGGAGTGTTCAAAATGCTACGAAACCTTTCAGATCCTTTCTATATGTAACAAGAGAAGGTTATGATGGAAGTCCATGCCAAAAATAATATCAAAATTAGATTCTGTGAAACTTTTTGAAATACTAGTTTCGTTAAATAATTATAGTATTTTACACACAATTTTATACCAGTTTCGGTCAAAAAAAATAATTAAATCGAGGATTAATCGAAATGCTACAAAACTTTTAAGATCCTTTCTATATGTTTGAGGGAAGGTTATGATGGAAGTCCATGCATAAAATTATCTTAAAATTAGATTCCACGAAACTTTTTGAAATACTAGTTTAGGTCAAAAAATCGTAGTATATTATATACAACTTTATACTAGTCTCGGTCGAAAAATAAAATTAAATTGAGGTTTGTTCAAAATGCTACGATACTTTTCAGATCCTTTCTATAAGTTTTGAGGGATGTTAAGAGGGAAGCCCATTCAAAAAAATATCTCAAAATTAGACTCTATGAAATTTTTAGAAATGCTAGTTTCAGTCAAAAAATCGTAGTATATTATACACAATGTTATACTAGTTTCGATCAAAAAATCAAATTAAATTTAGGATTGTTCGAAATGCTACGATACTTTTCAGATCCTTTCTATATGTTATGAGGGAATGTTAAGAGGGAAGTCCATGCAAAAATATAGGTCAAAACTAGATTCTACGAAACTTTTTGAAATGCTAGTTTCAGTCAAAAAATCGTAGTATATTATATACAATATTATACTAGTTTCGGTCGAAAAATCAAATTAAATCGAGGAGTGTTCAAAATGCTACGAAACCTTTCAGATCCTTTCTATATGTAACAAGAGAAGGTTATGATGGAAGTCCATGCCAAAAATAATATCAAAATTAGATTCTGTGAAACTTTTTGAAATACTAGTTTCGTTAAATAATTATAGTATTTTACACACAATTTTATACCAGTTTTGGTCAAAAAAAATAATTAAATCGAGGATTAATCGAAATGCTACAAAACTTTTAAGATCCTTTCTATATGTTTGAGGGAAGGTTATGATGGAAGTCCATGCATAAAATTATCTTAAAATTAGATTCCACGAAACTTTTTGAAATACTAGTTTAGGTCAAAAAATCGTAGTATATTATATACAACTTTATACTAGTCTCGGTCGAAAAATAAAATTAAATTGAGGTTTGTTCAAAATGCTACGATACTTTTCAGATCCTTTCTATAAGTTTTGAGGGATGTTAAGAGGGAAGCCCATTCAAAAAAATATCTCAAAATTAGACTCTATGAAATTTTTAGAAATGCTAGTTTCAGTCAAAAAATCGTAGTATATTATACACAATTTTATACTAGTTTCGATCAAAAAATCAAATTAAATTTAGGATTGTTCGAAATGCTACGATACTTTTCAGATCCTTTCTATATGTTATGAGGGAATGTTAAGAGGGAAGTCCATGCAAAAATATAGGTCAAAAATAGATTTTACGAAACTTTTTGAAATGCTAGTTTCAGTCAAAAAATCGTAGTATATTATATACAATATTATACTAGTTTCGGTCGAAAAATCAAATTAAATCGAGGAGTGTTCAAAATGCTACGAAACCTTTCAGATCCTTTCTATATGTAACAAGAGAAGGTTATGATGAAAGTCCATGCCAAAAATAATATCAAAATTAGATTCTGTGAAACTTTTTGAAATACTAGTTTCGTTAAAAAATTATAGTATATTAGACACAATTTTATACCAGTTTAGGTAAAAAAATAAATTAAATCGAGGATTAATCGTAATGCTACAAAACTTTTAAGATCCTTTCTATATGTTTGAGGGAAGGTTATGATGGAAGTCCATGCATAAAATTATCTTAAAATTAGATTCCACGAAACTTTTTGAAATACTAGTTTAGGTCAAAAAATCGTAGTATATTATATACAACTTTATACTAGTCTCGGTCGAAAAATCAAATTAAATTGAGGTTTGTTCAAAATGCTACGATACTTTTCAGATCCTTTCTATAAGTTTTGAGGAATGTTAAGAGGGAAGCCCATTCAAAAAAATATCTCAAAATTAGACTCTATGAAATTTTTTGAAATGCTAGTTTCAGTCAAAAAATCGTAGTATATTATACACAATTTTATACTAGTTTCGATCAAAAAATCAAATTAAATTTAGGATTGTTCGAAATGCTACGATACTTTTCAGATCCTTTATATATGTTATGAGGGAATGTTAAGAGGGAAGTCCATGCAAAAATATAGGTCAAAAATAGATTTTACGAAACTTTTTGAAATGCTAGTTTCAGTCAAAAAATCGTAGTATATTATATACAATATTATACTAGTTTCGGTCGAAAAATCAAATTAAATCGAGGAGTGTTCAAAATGCTACGAAACCTTTCAGATCCTTTCTATATGTAACAAGAGAAGGTTATGATGGAAGTCCATGCCAAAAATAATATCAAAATTAGATTCTGTGAAACTTTTTGAAATACTAGTTTCGTTAAAAAATTATAGTATATTAGACACAATTTTATACCAGTTTCGGTAAAAAAATAAATTAAATCGAGGATTAATCGAAATGCTACAAAACATTTAAGATCCTTTCTATATGTTTGAGGGAAGGTTATGATGGAAGTCCATGCAAAAATTTATCTTAAAATTAGATTCCACGAAACTTTTTCAAATACTAGTTTAGGTCAAAACATCGTAGTATATTATATACAAATTTATAATAGTCTTGGTCAAAAAATCAAATTAAATTGAGGTTTGTTCAAAATGCTACTATACTTTTCAGATCCTTTCTATAAGTTTTGAGGGATGTTAAGAGGGAAGCCCATTCAAAAAATTATCTCAAAATTAGAATCTAAGAAACTTTTTGAAATGCTAGTATCAGTCAAAAAATCGTAGTATATTATACACAATTTTATACTAGTTTCGATCAAAAAATCAAATTAAATTTAGGATTGTTCGAAATGCTACGATACTTTTCAGATCCTTTCTATATGTTACGAGGGAATGTTAAGAGGGAAGTCCATGCAAAAATATAGGTCAAAACTAGATTCTACGAAACTTTTTGAAATGCTAGTTTCATTCAAAAAATCGTAGTATATTATATACAATTTTATACTAGTTTCGGTCGAAAAATCAAATTAAATCGAGGAGTGTTCAAAATGCTACGAAACTTTCCAGATCCTTTCTATATGTAACGAGAGAAGGTTATGATGGTAGTCCATGCCAAAAATTATATCAAAATTAGATTCTGTGAAACTTTTTGAAATACTAGTTTTGTTAAATAATTATAGTATATTATACACAATTTTATACCAGTTTCGGTCAAAAAAAATAATTAAATCGAGGATTAATCGAAATGCTACAAAACTTTTAAGATCCTTTCTATATGTTTGAGGGAAGGTTATGATGGAAGTCCATGCATAAAATTATCTTAAAATTAGATTCCAAGAAACTTTTTGAAATACTAGTTTAGGTCAAAAAATCGTAGTATATTATATACAACTTTATACTAGTCTCGGTCGAAAAATAAAATTAAATTGAGGATTGTTCGAAATGCTACGATAGTTTTTAGATCCTTTCTATAAGTTTTTAGGGAATGTTAAGAGGGAAGCCCATTCAAAAAAATATCTCAAAATTAGACTCTATGAAATTTTTTGAAATGCTAGTTTCAGTCAAAAAATCGTAGTATATTATACATAATTTTATACTAGTTTCGATCAAAAAATCAAATTAAATTTAGGATTGTTCGAAATGCTACGATACTTTTCAGATCTTTTCTATATGTTATGAGGGAATGTTAAGAGGGAAGCCCATGCAAAAATATAGGTCAAAATTAGATTTTACGAAACTTTTTGAAATGCTAGTTTCAGTCAAAAAATCGTAGTATATTATACACAATTTTAAACTAGTTTCGGTCGAAAAATCAAATTAAATCGAGGAGTGTTCAAAATGCTACGAAACCTTTCAGATCCTTTCTATATGTAACGAGAGAAGGTTATGATGGAAGTCCATGCCAAAAATAATATCGAAATTAGATTCTGTGAAACTTTTTGAAATACTAGTTTCGTTAAATAGTTATAGTATATTATACACAATTTTATACCAGTTTCGGTAAAAAAAAAAAAATTAAATCGAGGATTAATTGAAATGCTACAAAACTTTTAAGATCCTTTCTATATGTTTGAGGGAAGGTTATGATGGAAGTCCATGCATAAAATTATCTTAAAATTAGATTCCACGAAACTTTTTGAAATACTAGTTTAGGTCAAAAAATCGTAGTATATTATATACAAATTTATACTAGTCTCGGTCGAAAAATCAAATTAAATTGAGGATTGTTCGAAATGCTACGATAGTTTTCAGATCCTTTCTATAAGTTTTGAGGGAATGTTAAGAGGGAAGCCCATTCAAAAAAATATCTCAAAATTAGACTCTATGAAATTTTTTGAAATGCTAGTTTCAGTCAAAAAATTGTAGTATATTATACATAATTTTATACTAGTTTCGATCAAAAAATCAAATTAAATTTAGGATTGTTTGAAATGCTACGATACTTTTCAGATCCTTTCTATATGTTATGAGGGAATGTTAAGAGGGAAGTCCATGCAAAAATATAGGTCTAAATTAGATTTTACGAAACTTTTTGAAATGCTAGTTTAAGTCAAAAATCCATAGTATATTATACACAATTTTTTACTAGTTTCGGTCGAAAAATCAAATTAAATCGAGGAGTGTTCAAAATGCTACGAAACCTTTCAGATCCTTTCTATATGTAACGAGAGAAGGTTATGATGGAAGTGCATGCCAAAAATAATATCAAAATTAGATTCTGTGAAACTTTTTGAAATACTAGTTTCGTTAAAAAATTATAGTATATTATACACAATTTTTTACCAGTTTCGGTAAAAAAAAAAAAATCGAGGATTAATCGAAATGCTACAAAACTTTTAAGATCCTTTCATATGTTTGAGGGAAGGTTATGATGGAAGTCCATGCATAAAATTATCTTAAAATTAGATTCCACGAAACCTTTTGAAATACTAGTTTAGGTCAAAAAATCGTAGTATATTATATACAAATTTATACTAGTCTCGGTCGAAAAATCAAATTAAATTGAGGATTGTTCGAAATGCTACGATAGTTTTCAGATCCTTTCTATAAGTTTTGAGGGAATGTTAAGAGGGAAGCCCATTCAAAAAAATATCTCAAAATTAGACTCTATGAAATTTTTTGAAATGCTAGTTTTAGTCAAAAAATTGTAGTATATTATACATAATTTTATACTAGTTTCGATCAAAAAATCAAATTAAATTTAGGATTGTTTGAAATGCTACGATACTTTTCAGATCCTTTCTATATGTTATGAGGGAATGTTAAGAGGGAAGTCCATGCAAAAATATAGGTCTAAATTAGATTTTACGAAACTTTTTGAAATGCTAGTTTAAGTCAAAAATCCATAGTATATTATACACAATTTTTTACTAGTTTCGGTCGAAAAATCAAATTAAATCGAGGAGTGTTCAAAATGCTACGAAACCTTTCAGATCCTTTCTATATGTAACGAGAGAATGTTATGATGGAAGTCCATGCCAAAAATAATATCAAAATTAGATTCTGTGAAACTTTTTGAAATACTAGTTTCGTTAAAAAATTATAGTATATTATACACAATTTTTTACCAGTTTCGGTACAAAAAAAAAAATCGAGGATTAATCGAAATGCTACAAAACTTTTAAGATCCTTTCATATGTTTGAGGGAAGGTTATGATGGAAGTCCATGCATAAAATTATCTTAAAATTAGATTCCACGAAACCTTTTGAAATACTAGTTTAGGTCAAAAAATCGTAGTATATTATATACAACTTTATACTAGTCTCGGTCGAAAAATCAAATTAAATTGAGGATTGTTCGAAATGCTACGATAGTTTTCAGATCCTTTCTATAAGTTTTGAGGGAATGTTAAGAGGGAAGCCCATTCAAAAAAATATCTCAAAATTAGACTCTATGAAATTTTTTGAAATGCTAGTTTCAGTCAAAAAATCGTAGTATATTATACACAATTTTAAACTAGTTTCGGTCGAAAAATCAAATTAAATCGAGGAGTGTTCAAAATGCTACGAAAATTTCCAGATCCTTTCTATATGTAACGAGAGAAGGTTATGATGGAAGTCCATGCCAAAAATTATATCAAAATTAGATTCTGTGAAACTTTTTGAAATACTAGTTTTGTTAAATAATTATAGTATATTATACACAATTTTATACCAGTTTCGGTCAAAAAAAATAATTAAATCGAGGATTAATCGAAATGCTACAAAACTTTTAAGATCCTTTCTATATGTTTGAGGGAAGGTTATGATGGAAGTCCATGCATAAAATTATCTTAAAATTAGATTCCAAGAAACTTTTTGAAATACTAGTTTAGGTCAAAAAATCGTAGTATATTATATACAACTTTATACTAGTCTCGGTCGAAAAATAAAATTAAATTGAGGATTGTTCGAAATGCTACGATAGTTTTCAGATCCTTTCTATAAGTTTTGAGGGAATGTTAAGAGGGAAGCCCATTCAAAAAAATATCTCAAAATTAGACTCTATGAAATTTTTTGAAATGCTAGTTTCAGTCAAAAAATCGTAGTATATTATACACAATTTTATACTAGTTTCGATCAAAAAATCAAATTAAATTTAGGATTGTTCGAAATGCTACGATACTTTTCAGATCTTTTCTATATGTTATGAGGGAATGTTAAGAGGGAAGCCCATGCAAAAATATAGGTCAAAATTAGATTTTACGAAACTTTTTGAAATGCTAGTTTCAGTCAAAAAATCGTAGTATATTATACACAATTTTAAACTAGTTTCGGTCGAAAAATCAAATTAAATCGAGGAGTGTTCAAAATGCTACGAAACCTTTCAGATCCTTTCTATATGTAACGAGAGAAGGTTATGATGGAAGTCCATGCCAAAAATAATATCAAAATTAGATTCTGTGAAACTTTTTGAAATACTAGTTTCGTTAAATAGTTATAGTATATTATACACAATTTTATACCAGTTTCGGTAAAAAAAAAAAAATTTAATCGAGGATTAATTGAAATGCTACAAAACTTTTAAGATCCTTTCTATATGTTTGAGGGAAGGTTATGATGGAAGTCCATGCATAAAATTATCTTAAAATTAGATTCCACGAAACTTTTTGAAATACTAGTTTAGGTCAAAAAATCTTAGTATATTATATACAAATTTATACTAGTCTCGGTCGAAAAATCAAATTAAATTGAGGATTGTTCGAAATGCTACGATAGTTTTCAGATCCTTTCTATAAGTTTTGAGGGAATGTTAAGAGGGAAGCCCATTCAAAAAAATTTCTCAAAATTAGACTCTATGAAATTTTTTGAAATGCTAGTTTCAGTAAAAAAATCGTAGTATATTATACACAATTTTATACTAGTTTCGATCAAAAAATCAAATTAAATTTAGGATTGTTCGAAATGCTACGATACTTTTCAGATCCTTTCTATATGTTATGAGGGAATGTTAAGAGGGAAGTCCATGCAAAAATATAGGTCTAAATTAGATTTTACGAAACTTTTTGAAATGCTAGTTTAAGTCAAAAATCCATAGTATATTATACACAATTTTTTACTAGTTTCGGTCGAAAAATCAAATTAAATCGAGGAGTGTTCAAAATGCTACGAAACCTTTCAGATCCTTTCTATATGTAACGAGAGAAGGTTATGATGGAAGTGCATGCCAAAAATAATATCAAAATTAGATTCTGTGAAACTTTTTGAAATACTAGTTTCGTTAAAAAATTATAGTATATTATACACAATTTTTTACCAGTTTCCGTAAAAAAAAAAAATCGAGGATTAATCGAAATGCTACAAAACTTTTAAGATCCTTTCATATGTTTGAGGGAAGGTTATGATGGAAGTCCATGCATAAAATTATCTTAAAATTAGATTCCACGAAACCTTTTGAAATACTAGTTTAGGTCAAAAAATCGTAGTATATTATATACAAATTTATACTAGTCTCGGTCGAAAAATCAAATTAAATTGAGGATTGTTCGAAATGCTACGATAGTTTTCAGATCCTTTCTATAAGTTTTGAGGGAATGTTAAGAGGGAAGCCCATTCAAAAAAATATCTCAAAATTAGACTCTATGAAATTTTTTGAAATGCTAGTTTCAGTCAAAAAATTGTAGTATATTATACATAATTTTATACTAGTTTCGATCAAAAAATCAAATTAAATTTAGGATTGTTTGAAATGCTACGATACTTTTCAGATCCTTTCTATATGTTATGAGGGAATGTTAAGAGGGAAGTCCATGCAAAAATATAGGTCTAAATTAGATTTTACGAAACTTTTTGAAATGCTAGTTTCAGTCAAAAAATCGTAGTATATTATATACAATATTATACTAGTTTCGGTCGAAAAATCAAATTAAATCGAGGAGTGTTCAAAATGCTACGAAAACTTTCAGATCCTTTCTATATGTAACAAGAGAAGGTTATGATGGAAGTCCATGCCAAAAATAATATCAAAATTAGATTCTGTGAAACTTTTTAAAATACTAGTTTCGTTAAAAAATTATAGTATATTATACACAATTTTTTACCAGTTTCGGTAAAAAAAAAAAAATCGAGGATTAATCGAAATGCTACAAAACTTTTAAGATCCTTTCATATGTTTGAGGGAAGGTTATGATGGAAGTCCATGCATAAAATTATCTTAAAATTAGATTCCACGAAACCTTTTGAAATACTAGTTTAGGTCAAAAAATCGTAGTATATTATATACAACTTTATACTAGTCTCGGTCGAAAAATCAAATTAAATTGAGGATTGTTCGAAATGCTACGATAGTTTTCAGATCCTTTCTATAAGTTTTGAGGGAATGTTAAGAGGGAAGCCCATTCAAAAAAATATCTCAAAATTAGACTCTATGAAATTTTTTGAAATGCTAGTTTCAGTAAAAAAATCGTAGTATATTATACACAATTTTATACTAGTTTCGATCAAAAAATCAAATTAAATTTAGGATTGTTCGAAATGCTACGATACTTTTCAGATCCTTTCTATATGTTATGAGGGAATGTTAAGAGGGAAGTCCATGCAAAAATATAGGTCAAAATTAGATTTTACGAAACTTTTTGAAATGCTAGTTTCAGTCAAAAAATCGTAGTATATTATACATAATTTTATACTAGTTTCTGTCGAAAAATTAAATTAAATCGAGGAGTGTTCAAAATGCATCGAAACTTTCCAGATCCTTTCTATATGTAACGAGAGAAGGTTATGATGGAAGTCCATGCCAAAAATAATATCAAAATTAGATTCTGTGAAACTTTTTGAAATACTAGTTTCGTTAAATAATTATAGTATTTTACACACAATTTTAACCAGTTTCGGTCAAAAAAAATAATTAAATCGAGGATTAATCGAAATGCTACAAAACTTTTAAGATCCTTTCTATATGTTTGAGGGAAGGTTATGATGGAAGTCCATGCATAAAATTATCTTAAAATTAGATTCCACGAAACTTTTTGAAATACTTGTTTAGGTCAAAAAATCGTAGTATATTATATACAACTTTATACTAGTCTCGGTCGAAAAATCAAATTAAATTGAGGTTTGTTCAAAATGCTACGATACTTTTCAGATCCTTTCTATAAGTTTTGAGGGATGTTAAGAGGGAAGCCCATTCAAAAAAATATCTCAAAATTAGACTCTATGAAATTTTTTGAAATGCTAGTTTCAGTCAAAAAATCGTAGTATATTATACACAATTTTATACTAGTTTCGATCAAAAAATCAAATTAAATTTAGGATTCTTCGAAATGCTACGATACTTTTCAGATCCTTTCTATATGTTATGAGGGAATGTTAAGAGGGAAGTCCATGCAAAAATATAGGTCAAAAATAGATTTTACGAAACTTTTTGAAATGCTAGTTTCAGTCAAAAAATCGTAGTATATTATATACAATATTATACTAGTTTCGGTCGAAAAATCAAATTAAATCGAGGAGTGTTCAAAATGCTACGAAAACTTTCAGATCCTTTCTATATGTAACAAGAGAAGGTTATGATGGAAGTCCATGCCAAAAATAATATCAAAATTAGATTCTGTGAAACTTTTTGAAATACTAGTTTCGTTAAAAAATTATAGTATATTAGACACAATTTTATACCAGTTTCGGTAAAAAAATAAATTAAATCGAGGATTAATCGAAATGCTACAAAACTTTTAAGATCCTTTCTATATGTTTGAGGGAAGGTTATGATGGAAGTCCATGCATAAAATTATCTTAAAATTAGATTCCACGAAACTTTTTGAAATACTAGTTTAGGTCAAAAAATCGTAGTATATTATATACAACTTTATACTAGTCTCGGTCGAAAAATCAAATTAAATTGAGGATTGTTCGAAATGCTAAGATAGTTTTCAGATCCATTCTATAAGTTTTGAGGGAATGTTAAGAGGGAAGCCCATTCAAAAAAATATCTCAAAATTAGACTCTATGAAATTTTTTGAAATGCTAGTTTCAGTAAAAAAATCGTAGTATATTATACACAATTTTATACTAGTTTCGATCAAAAAATCAAATTAAATTTAGGATTGTTCGAAATGCTACGATACTTTTCAGATCCTTTCTATATGTTATGAGGGAATGTTAAGAGGGAAGTCCATGCAAAAATATAGGTCAAAATTAGATTTTACGAAACTTTTTGAAATGCTAGTTTCAGTCAAAAAATCGTAGTATATTATACACAATTTTATACTAGTTTCTGTCGAAAAATTAAATTAAATCGAGGAGTGTTCAAAATGCATCGAAACTTTCCAGATCCTTTCTATATGTAACGAGAGAAGGTTATGATGGAAGTCCATGCCAAAAATAATATCAAAATTAGATTCTGTGAAACATTTTGAAATACTAGTTTCGTTAAATAATTATAGTATTTTACACACAATTTTAACCAGTTTCGGTCCAAAAAAATAATTAAATCGAGGATTAATCGAAATGCTACAAAACTTTTAAGATCCTTTCTATATGTTTGAGGGAAGGTTATGATGGAAGTCCATGCATAAAATTATCTTAAAATTAGATTCCACGAAACTTTTTGAAATACTAGTTTAGGTCAAAAAATCGTAGTATATTATATACAACTTTATACTAGTCTCGGTCGAAAAATCAAATTAAATTGAGGTTTGTTCAAAATGCTACGATACTTTTCAGATCCTTTCTATAAGTTTTGAGGGATGTTAAGAGGGAAGCCCATTCAAAAAAATATCTCAAAATTAGACTCTATGAAATTTTTTGAAATGCTAGTTTCAGTCAAAAAATCCTAGTATATTATACACAATTTTATACTAGTTTCGATCAAAAAATTCAAATTAAATTTAGGATTGTTCGAAATGCTACGATACTTTTCAGATCCTTTCTATATGTTATGAGGGAATGTTAAGAGGGAAGTCCATGCAAAAATATAGGTCAAAAATAGATTTTACGAAACTTTTTGAAATGCTAGTTTCAGTCAAAAAATCGTAGTATATTATATACAATATTATACTAGTTTCGGTCGAAAAATCAAATTAAATCGAGGAGTGTTCAAAATGCTACGAAAACTTTCAGATCCTTTCTATATGTAACAAGAGAAGGTTATGATGGAAGTCCATGCCAAAAATAATACCAAAATTAGATTCTGTGAAACTTTTTGAAATACTAGTTTCGTTAAAAAATTATAGTATATTAGACACAATTTTATACCAGTTTCGGTAAAAAATAAATTAAATCGAGGATTAATCGAAATGCTACAAAACTTTTAAGATCCTTTCTATATGTTTGAGGGAAGGTTATGATGGAAGTCCATGCATAAAATTATCTTAAAATTAGATTCCACGAAACTTTTTGAAATACTAGTTTAGGTCAAAAAATCGTAGTATATTATATACAACTTTATACTAGTCTCGGTCGAAAAATCAAATTAAATTGAGGATTGTTCGAAATGCTACGATAGTTTTCAGATCCTTTCTATAAGTTTTGAGGGAATGTTAAGAGGGAAGCCCATTCAAAAAAATATCTCAAAATTAGACTCTATGAAATTTTTTGAAATGCTAGTTTCAGTAAAAAAATCGTAGTATATTATACACAATTTTATACTAGTTTCGATCAAAAAATCAAATTAAATTTAGGATTGTTCGAAATGCTACGATACTTTTCAGATCCTTTCTATATGTTATGAGGGAATGTTAAGAGGGAAGTCCATGCAAAAATATAGGTCAAAATTAGATTTTACGAAACTTTTTGAAATGCTAGTTTCAGTCAAAAAATCGTAGTATATTATACACAATTTTATACTAGTTTCTGTCGAAAAATTAAATTAAATCGAGGAGTGTTCAAAATGCATCGAAACTTTCCAGATCCTTTCTATATGTAACGAGAGAAGGTTATGATGGAAGTCCATGCCAAAAATAATATCAAAATTAGATTCTGTGAAACTTTTTGAAATACTAGTTTCGTTAAATAATTATAGTATTTTACACACAATTTTAACCAGTTTCGGTCAAAAAAAATAATTAAATCGAGGATTAATCGAAATGCTACAAAACTTTTAAGATCCTTTCTATATGTTTGAGGGAAGGTTATGATGGAAGTCCATGCATAAAATTATCTTAAAATTAGATTCCACGAAACTTTTTGAAATACTAGTTTAGGTCAAAAAATCGTAGTATATTATATACAACTTTATACTAGTCTCGGTCGAAAAATCAAATTAAATTGAGGATTGTTCGAAATGCTACGATACTTTTCAGATCCTTTCTATATGTTATGAGGGAATGTTAAGAGGGAAGTCCAGGCAAAAATATAGGTCAAAAATAGATTTTACGAAACTTTTTGAAATGCTAGTTTCAGTCAAAAAATCGTAGTATATTATATACAATATTATACTAGTTTCGGTCGAAAAATCAAATTAAATCGAGGAGTGTTCAAAATGCTACGAAAACTTTCAGATCCTTTCTATATGTAACAAGAGAAGGTTATGATGGAAGTCCATGCCAAAAATAATATCAAAATTAGATTCTGTGAAACTTTTTGAAATACTAGTTTCGTTAAAAAATTATAGTATATTAGACACAATTTTATACCAGTTTCAGTAAAAAAATAAATTAAATCGAGGATTAATCGAAATGCTACAAAACTTTTAAGATCCTTTCTATATGTTTGAGGGAAGGTTATGATGGAAGTCCATGCATAAAATTATCTTAAAATTAGATTCCACGAAACTTTTTGAAATACTAGTTTAGGTCAAAAAATCGTAGTATATTATATACAACTTTATACTAGTCTCGGTCGAAAAATCAAATTAAATTGAGGTTTGTTCAAAATTCTACGATACTTTTCAGATCCTTTCTATAAGTTTTGAGGGATGTTAAGAGGGAAGCCCATTCAAAAAAATATCTCAAAATTAGACTCTATGAAATTTTTTGAAATGCTAGTTTCAGTCAAAAAATCGTAGTATATTATACACAATTTTATACTAGTTTCGATCAAAAAATCAAATTAAATTTAGGATTGTTCGAAATGCTACGATACTTTTCAGATCCTTTCTATATGTTATGAGGGAATGTTAAGAGGGAAGTCCATGCAAAAATATAGGTCAAAACTAGATTCTACGAAACTTTTTGAAATGCTAGTTTCAGTCAAAAAATCGTAGTATATTATATACAATTTTATACTAGTTTCGGTCGAAAAATCAAATTAAATCGAGGAGTGTTCAAAATGCTACGAAACTTTCCAGATCCTTTCTATATGTAACGAGAGAAGGTTATGATGGAAGTCCATGCCAAAAATAATATCAAAATTAGATTCTGTGAAACTTTTTGAAATACTAGTTTCGTTAAAAAATTATAGTATATTAGACACAATTTTATACCAGTTTCGGTAAAAAAATAAATTAAATCGAGGATTAGTCGAAATGCTACAAAACATTTAAGATCCTTTCTATATGTTTGAGGGAAGGTTATGATGGAAGTCCATGCAAAAATTTATCTTAAAATTAGATTCCACGAAACTTTTTCAAATACTAGTTTAGGTCAAAACATCGTAGTATATTATATATAAATTTATAATAGTCTTGGTCAAAAAATCAAATTAAATTGAGGTTTGTTCAAAATGCTACGATACTTTTCAGATCCTTTCTATAAGTTTTGAGGGATGTTAAGAGGGAAGCCCATTCAAAAAATTATCTCAAAATTAGAATCAAAGAAACATTTTGAAATGCTAGTATCAGTCAAAAAATCGTAGTATATTATACACAATTTTATACTAGTTTCGATCAAAAAATCAAATTAAATTTAGGATTGTTCGAAATGCTACGATACTTTTCAGATCCTTTCTATATGTTATGAGGGAATGTTAAGAGGGAAGTCCATGCAAAAATATAGGTCAAAACTAGATTCTACGAAACTTTTTGAAATGCTAGTTTCAGTCAAAAAATCGTAGTATATTATATACAATTTTATACTAGTTTCGGTCGAAAAATCAAATTAAATCGAGGAGTGTTCAAAATGCTACGAAACTTTCCAGATCCTTTCTATATGTAACGAGAGAAGGTTATGATGGAAGTCCATGCCAAAAATTATATCAAAATTAGATTCTGTGAAACTTTTTGAAATACTAGTTTTGTTAAATAATTATAGTATATTATACACAATTTTATACCAGTTTCGGACAAAAAAAATAATTAAATCGAGGATTAATCGAAATTCTACAAAACTTTTAAGATCCTTTCTATATGTTTGAGGGAAGGTTATGATGGAAGTCCATGCATAAAATTATCTTAAAATTAGATTCCACGAAACTTTTTGAAATACTTGTTTAGGTCAAAAAATCGTAGTATATTATATACAACTTTATACTAGTCTCGGTCGAAAAATCAAATTAAATTGAGGTTTGTTCAAAATGCTACGATACTTTTCAGATCCTTTCTATAAGTTTTGAGGGATGTTAAGAGGGAAGCCCATTCAAAAAAATATCTCAAAATTAGACTCTATGAAATTTTTTGAAATGCTAGTTTCAGTCAAAAAATCGTAGTATATTATACACAATTTTATACTAGTTTCGATCAAAAAATCAAATTAAATTTAGGATTCTTCGAAATGCTACGATACTTTTCAGATCCTTTCTATATGTTATGAGGGAATGTTAAGAGGGAAGTCCATGCAAAAATATAGGTCAAAAATAGATTTTACGAAACTTTTTGAAATGCTAGTTTCAGTCAAAAAATCGTAGTATATTATATACAATATTATACTAGTTTCGGTCGAAAAATCAAATTAAATCGAGGAGTGTTCAAAATGCTACGAAAACTTTCAGATCCTTTCTATATGTAACAAGAGAAGGTTATGATGGAAGTCCATGCCAAAAATAATATCAAAATTAGATTCTGTGAAACTTTTTGAAATACTAGTTTCGTTAAAAAATTATAGTATATTAGACACAATTTTATACCAGTTTCGGTAAAAAAATAAATTAAATCGAGGATTAATCGAAATGCTACAAAACTTTTAAGATCCTTTCTATATGTTTGAGGGAAGGTTATGATGGAAGTCCATGCATAAAATTATCTTAAAATTAGATTCCACGAAACTTTTTGAAATACTAGTTTAGGTCAAAAAATCGTAGTATATTATATACAACTTTATACTAGTCTCGGTCGAAAAATCAAATTAAATTGAGGATTGTTTGAAATGCTAAGATAGTTTTCAGATCCTTTCTATAAGTTTTGAGGGAATGTTAAGAGGGAAGCCCATTCAAAAAAATATCTCAAAATTAGACTCTATGAAATTTTTTGAAATGCTAGTTTCAGTAAAAAAATCGTAGTATATTATACACAATTTTATACTAGTTTCGATCAAAAAATCAAATTAAATTTAGGATTGTTCGAAATGCTACGATACTTTTCAGATCCTTTCTATATGTTATGAGGGAATGTTAAGAGGGAAGTCCATGCAAAAATATAGGTCAAAATTATATTTTACGAAACTTTTTGAAATGCTAGTTTCAGTCAAAAAATCGTAGTATATTATACACAATTTTATACTAGTTTCTGTCGAAAAATTAAATTAAATCGAGGAGTGTTCAAAATGCATCGAAACTTTCCAGATCCTTTCTATATGTAACGAGAGAAGGTTATGATGGAAGTCCATGCCAAAAATAATATCAAAATTAGATTCTGTGAAACATTTTGAAATACTAGTTTCGTTAAATAATTATAGTATTTTACACACAATTTTAACCAGTTTCGGTCAAAAAAAATAATTAAATCGAGGATTAATCGAAATGCTACAAAACTTTTAAGATCCTTTCTATATGTTTGAGGGAAGGTTATGATGGAAGTCCATGCATAAAATTATCTTAAAATTAGATTCCACGAAACTTTTTGAAATACTAGTTTAGGTCAAAAAATCGTAGTATATTATATACAACTTTATACTAGTCTCGGTCGAAAAATCAAATTAAATTGAGGTTTGTTCAAAATGCTACGATACTTTTCAGATCCTTTCTATAAGTTTTGAGGGATGTTAAGAGGGAAGCCCATTCAAAAAAATATCTCAAAATTAGACTCTATGAAATTTTTTGAAATGCTAGTTTCAGTCAAAAAATCCTAGTATATTATACACAATTTTATACTAGTTTCTATCAAAAAATTCAAATTAAATTTAGGATTGTTCGAAATGCTACGATACTTTTCAGATCCTTTCTATATGTTATGAGGGAATGTTAAGAGGGAAGTCCATGCAAAAATATAGGTCAAAAATAGATTTTACGAAACTTTTTGAAATGCTAGTTTCAGTCAAAAAATCGTAGTATATTATATACAATATTATACTAGTTTCGGTCGAAAAATCAAATTAAATCGAGGAGTGTTCAAAATGCTACGAAAACTTTCAGATCCTTTCTATATGTAACAAGAGAAGGTTATGATGGAAGTCCATGCCAAAAATAATACCAAAATTAGATTCTGTGAAACTTTTTGAAATACTAGTTTCGTTAAAAAATTATAGTATATTAGACACAATTTTATACCAGTTTCGGTAAAAAATAAATTAAATCGAGGATTAATCGAAATGCTACAAAACTTTTAAGATCCTTTCTATATGTTTGAGGGAAGGTTATGATGGAAGTCCATGCATAAAATTATCTTAAAATTAGATTCCACGAAACTTTTTGAAATACTAGTTTAGGTCAAAAAATCGTAGTATATTATATACAACTTTATACTAGTCTCGGTCGAAAAATCAAATTAAATTGAGGATTGTTCGAAATGCTACGATAGTTTTCAGATCCTTTCTATAAGTTTTGAGGGAATGTTAAGAGGGAAGCCCATTCAAAAAAATATCTCAAAATTAGACTCTATGAAATTTTTTGAAATGCTAGTTTCAGTAAAAAAATCGTAGTATATTATACACAATTTTATACTAGTTTCGATCAAAAAATCAAATTAAATTTAGGATTGTTCGAAATGCTACGATACTTTTCAGATCCTTTCTATATGTTATGAGGGAATGTTAAGAGGGAAGTCCATGCAAAAATATAGGTCAAAATTAGATTTTACGAAACTTTTTGAAATGCTAGTTTCAGTCAAAAAATCGTAGTATATTATACACAATTTTATACTAGTTTCTGTCGAAAAATTAAATTAAATCGAGGAGTGTTCAAAATGCATCGAAACTTTCCAGATCCTTTCTATATGTAACGAGAGAAGGTTATGATGGAAGTCCATGCCAAAAATAATATCAAAATTAGATTCTGTGAAACTTTTTGAAATACTAGTTTCGTTAAATAATTATAGTATTTTACACACAATTTTAACCAGTTTCGGTCAAAAAAAATAATTAAATCGAGGATTAATCGAAATGCTACAAAACTTTTAAGATCCTTTCTATATGTTTGAGGGAAGGTTATGATGGAAGTCCATGCATAAAATTATCTTAAAATTAGATTCCACGAAACTTTTTGAAATACTAGTTTAGGTCAAAAAATCGTAGTATATTATATACAACTTTATACTAGTCTCGGTCGAAAAATCAAATTAAATTGAGGTTTGTTCAAAATGCTACGATACTTTTCAGATCCTTTCTATAAGTTTTGAGGGATGTTAAGAGGGAAGCCCATTCAAAAAAATATCTCAAAATTAGACTCTATGAAATTTTTTGAAATGCTAGTTTCAGTCAAAAAATCCTAGTATATTATACACAATTTTATACTAGTTTCTATCAAAAAATTCAAATTAAATTTAGGATTGTTCGAAATGCTACGATACTTTTCAGATCCTTTCTATATGTTATGAGGGAATGTTAAGAGGGAAGTCCATGCAAAAATATAGGTCAAAAATAGATTTTACGAAACTTTTTGAAATGCTAGTTTCAGTCAAAAAATCGTAGTATATTATATACAATATTATACTAGTTTCGGTCGAAAAATCAAATTAAATCGAGGAGTGTTCAAAATGCTACGAAAACTTTCAGATCCTTTCTATATGTAACAAGAGAAGGTTATGATGGAAGTCCATGCCAAAAATAATACCAAAATTAGATTCTGTGAAACTTTTTGAAATACTAGTTTCGTTAAAAAATTATAGTATATTAGACACAATTTTATACCAGTTTCGGTAAAAAATAAATTAAATCGAGGATTAATCGAAATGCTACAAAACTTTTAAGATCCTTTCTATATGTTTGAGGGAAGGTTATGATGGAAGTCCATGCATAAAATTATCTTAAAATTAGATTCCACGAAACTTTTTGAAATACTAGTTTAGGTCAAAAAATCGTAGTATATTATATACAACTTTATACTAGTCTCGGTCGAAAAATCAAATTAAATTGAGGATTGTTCGAAATGCTACGATAGTTTTCAGATCCTTTCTATAAGTTTTGAGGGAATGTTAAGAGGGAAGCCCATTCAAAAAAATATCTCAAAATTAGACTCTATGAAATTTTTTGAAATGCTAGTTTCAGTAAAAAAATCGTAGTATATTATACACAATTTTATACTAGTTTCGATCAAAAAATCAAATTAAATTTAGGATTGTTCGAAATGCTACGATACTTTTCAGATCCTTTCTATATGTTATGAGGGAATGTTAAGAGGGAAGTCCATGCAAAAATATAGGTCAAAATTAGATTTTACGAAACTTTTTGAAATGCTAGTTTCAGTCAAAAAATCGTAGTATATTATACACAATTTTATACTAGTTTCTGTCGAAAAATTAAATTAAATCGAGGAGTGTTCAAAATGCATCGAAACTTTCCAGATCCTTTCTATATGTAACGAGAGAAGGTTATGATGGAAGTCCATGCCAAAAATAATATCAAAATTAGATTCTGTGAAACTTTTTGAAATACTAGTTTCGTTAAATAATTATAGTATTTTACACACAATTTTAACCAGTTTCGGTCAAAAAAAATAATTAAATCGAGGATTAATCGAAATGCTACAAAACTTTTAAGATCCTTTCTATATGTTTGAGGGAAGGTTATGATGGAAGTCCATGCATAAAATTATCTTAAAATTAGATTCCACGAAACTTTTTGAAATACTAGTTTAGGTCAAAAAATCGTAGTATATTATATACAACTTTATACTAGTCTCGGTCGAAAAATCAAATTAAATTGAGGATTGTTCGAAATGCTACGATACTTTTCAGATCCTTTCTATATGTTATGAGGGAATGTTAAGAGGGAAGTCCAGGCAAAAATATAGGTCAAAAATAGATTTTACGAAACTTTTTGAAATGCTAGTTTCAGTCAAAAAATCGTAGTATATTATATACAATATTATACTAGTTTCGGTCGAAAAATCAAATTAAATCGAGGAGTGTTCAAAATGCTACGAAAACTTTCAGATCCTTTCTATATGTAACAAGAGAAGGTTATGATGGAAGTCCATGCCAAAAATAATATCAAAATTAGATTCTGTGAAACTTTTTGAAATACTAGTTTCGTTAAAAAATTATAGTATATTAGACACAATTTTATACCAGTTTCAGTAAAAAAATAAATTAAATCGAGGATTAATCGAAATGCTACAAAACTTTTAAGATCCTTTCTATATGTTTGAGGGAAGGTTATGATGGAAGTCCATGCATAAAATTATCTTAAAATTAGATTCCACGAAACTTTTTGAAATACTAGTTTAGGTCAAAAAATCGTAGTATATTATATACAACTTTATACTAGTCTCGGTCGAAAAATCAAATTAAATTGAGGTTTGTTCAAAATTCTACGATACTTTTCAGATCCTTTCTATAAGTTTTGAGGGATGTTAAGAGGGAAGCCCATTCAAAAAAATATCTCAAAATTAGACTCTATGAAATTTTTTGAAATGCTAGTTTCAGTCAAAAAATCGTAGTATATTATACACAATTTTATACTAGTTTCGATCAAAAAATCAAATTAAATTTAGGATTGTTCGAAATGCTACGATACTTTTCAGATCCTTTCTATATGTTATGAGGGAATGTTAAGAGGGAAGTCCATGCAAAAATATAGGTCAAAACTAGATTCTACGAAACTTTTTGAAATGCTAGTTTCAGTCAAAAAATCGTAGTATATTATATACAATTTTATACTAGTTTCGGTCGAAAAATCAAATTAAATCGAGGAGTGTTCAAAATGCTACGAAACGTTCCAGATCCTTTCAATATGTAACGAGAGAAGGTTATGATGGAAGTCCATGCCAAAAATAATATCAAAATTAGATTCTGTGAAACTTTTTGAAATACTAGTTTCGTTAAAAAATTATAGTATATTAGACACAATTTTATACCAGTTTCGGTAAAAAAATAAATTAAATCGAGGATTAGTCGAAATGCTACAAAACATTTAAGATCCTTTCTATATGTTTGAGGGAAGGTTATGATGGAAGTCCATGCAAAAATTTATCTTAAAATTAGATTCCACGAAACTTTTTCAAATACTAGTTTAGGTCAAAACATCGTAGTATATTATATATAAATTTATAATAGTCTTGGTCAAAAAATCAAATTAAATTGAGGTTTGTTCAAAATGCTACGATACTTTTCAGATCCTTTCTATAAGTTTTGAGGGATGTTAAGAGGGAAGCCCATTCAAAAAATTATCTCAAAATTAGAATCAAAGAAACATTTTGAAATGCTAGTATCAGTCAAAAAATCGTAGTATATTATACACAATTTTATACTAGTTTCGATCAAAAAATCAAATTAAATTTAGGATTGTTCGAAATGCTACGATACTTTTCAGATCCTTTCTATATGTTATGAGGGAATGTTAAGAGGGAAGTCCATGCAAAAATATAGGTCAAAACTAGATTCTACGAAACTTTTTGAAATGCTAGTTTCAGTCAAAAAATCGTAGTATATTATATACAATTTTATACTAGTTTCGGTCGAAAAATCAAATTAAATGGAGGAGTGTTCAAAATGCTACGAAACTTTCCAGATCCTTTCTATATGTAACGAGAGAAGGTTATGATGGAAGTCCATGCCAAAAATTATATCAAAATTAGATTCTGTGAAACTTTTTGAAATACTAGTTTTGTTAAATAATTATAGTATATTATACACAATTTTATACCAGTTTCGGACAAAAAAAATAATTAAATCGAGGATTAATCGAAATTCTACAAAACTTTTAAGATCCTTTCTATATGTTTGAGGGAAGGTTATGATGGAAGTCCATGCATAAAATTATCTTTAAAATTAGATTCCAAGAAACTTTTTGAAATACTAGTTTAGGTCAAAAAATCGTAGTATATTATATACAACTTTATACTAGTCTTGGTCGAAAAATAAAATTAAATTGAGGATTGTTCGAAATGCTACGATAGTTTTCAGATCCTTTCTATAAGTTTTGAGGGAATGTTAAGAGGGAAGCCCATTCAAAAAAATATCTCAAAATTAGACTCTATGAAATTTTTTGAAATGCTAGTTTCAGTCAAAAAATCGTAGTATATTATACACAATTTTATACTAGTTTCGATCAAAAAATCAAATTAAATTTAGGATTGTTCGAAATGCTACGATACTTTTCAGATCTTTTCTATATGTTATGAGGGAATGTTAAGAGGGAAGTCCATGCAAAAATATAGGTCAAAATTAGATTTTACGAAACTTTTTGAAATGCTAGTTTCAGTCAAAAAATCGTAGTATATTATACACAATTTTAAACTAGTTTCGGTCGAAAAATCAAATTAAATCAAGGAGTGTTCAAAATGCTACGAAACCTTTCAGATCCTTTCTATATGTAACGAGAGAAGGTTATGATGGAAGTCCATGCCAAAAATAATATCAAAATTAGATTCTGTGAAACTTTTTGAAATACTAGTTTCGTTTAAAAATTAGAGTATATTATACACAATTTTATACCAGTTTCGGTAAAAAAAAAAATTAAATCGAGGATTAATCGAAATGCTACAAAACTTTTAAGATCCTTTCTATATGTTTGAGGGAAGGTTATGATGGAAGTCCATGCAAAAAATTATCTTAAAATTAGATTCCACGAAACTTTTTGAAATACTAGTTTAGGTCAAAAAATCGTAGTATATTATATACAAATTTATAATAGTCTTGGTCAAAAAATCAAATTAAATTGAGGATTGTTCGAAATGCTACGATACTTTTCAGATCCTTTCTATAAGTTTTGAGGGATGTTAAGAGGGAAGCCCATTCAAAAAATTATCTCAAAATTAGACTCTAAGAAACTTTTTGAAATGCTAGTATCAGTCAAAAAATCGTAGTATATTTTACACAATTTTATACTAGTTTCGATCAAAAAATCAAATTAAATTTAGGATTGTTCAAAATGCTACGATACTTTTCAGATCCTTTCTATATGTTATGAGGGAATGTTAAGAGGGAAGTCCATGCGAAAATATAGGTCAAAATTAGATTTTACGAAACTTTTTGAAATGCTAGTTTCAGTCAAAAAATCGTAGTATATTATATACAATTTTATACTAGTTTCGGTCGAAAAATCAAATTAAATCGAGGAGTGTTCAAAATGCTACGAAACTTTCAGATCCTTTCTATATGTAACGAGAGAAGGTTATGATGGAAGCCCATGCCAAAAATAATATCAAAATTAGATTCTGTGAAACTTTTTGAAAAACTAGTTTCGTTTAAAAATTAGAGTATATTATATACAATTTTATACCAGTTTCGGTAAAAAAAAATAATTAAATCGAGGATTAATCGAAATGCTACAAAACATTTAAGATCCTTTCTATATGTTTGAGGGAAGGTTATCATGGAAGTCCATGCAAAAAATTATCTTAAAATTAGATTCCACGAAACTTTTTGAAATACTAGTTTAGGTCAAAAAATCGTAGTATATTATATACAAATTTATAATAGTCTTGGTCAAAAAATCAAATTAAATTGAGGATTGTTCGAAATGCTACGATACTTTTCAGATCCTTTCTATAAGTTTTGAGGGATGTTAAGAGGGAAGCCCATTCAAAAATTATCTCAAAATTAGAATCTAAGAAACTTTTTGAAATGCTAGTATCAGTCAAAAAATCGTAGTATATTATACACAATTTTATACTAGTTTCGATCAAAAAATCAAATTAAATTTAGGATTGTTCGAAATGCTACGATACTTTTCAGATCTTTTCTATATGTTATGAGGGAATGTTAAGAGGGAAGTCCATGCAAAAATATAGGTCAAAATTAGATTTTACGAAACTTTTTGAAATGCTAGTTTCAGTCAAAAAATCGTAGTATATTATACACAATTTTAAACTAGTTTCGGTCGAAAAATAAAACTAAATCGAGGAGTGTTCAAAATGCTACGAAACCTTTCAGATCCTTTCTATATGTAACGAGAGAAGGTTATGATGGAAGTCCATGCCAAAAATAATATCAAAATTAGATTCTGTGAAACTTTTTGAAATACTAGTTTCGTTTAAAAATTAGAGTATATTATACACAATTTTATACCAGTTTCGGTAAAAAAAAAATAATTAAATCGAGGATTAATCGAAATGCTACAAAACTTTTAAGATCCTTTCTATATGTTTGAGGGAAGGTTATGATGGAAGTCCATGCAAAAAATTATCTTAAAATTAGATTCCACGAAACTTTTTGAAATACTAGTTTAGGTCAAAAAATCGTAGTATATTATATACAAATTTATAATAGTCTTGGTCAAAAAATCAAATTAAATTGAGGATTGTTCGAAATGCTACGATACTTTTCAGATCCTTTCTATAAGTTTTGAGGGATGTTAAGAGGGAAGCCCATTCAAAAAATTATCTCAAAATTAGACTCTAAGAAACTTTTTGAAATGCTAGTATCAGTCAAAAAATCGTAGTATATTATACACAATTTTATACTAGTTTCGATCAAAAAATCAAATTAAATTTAGGATTGTTCAAAATGCTACGATACTTTTCAGATCCTTTCTATATGTTATGAGGGAATGTTAAGAGGGAAGTCCATGCGAAAATATAGGTCAAAATTAGATTTTACGAAACTTTTTGAAATGCTAGTTTGAGTCAAAAAATCGTAGTATATTATATACAATTTTATACTAGTTTCGGTCGAAAAATCAAATTAAATCGAGGATTGTTCAAAATGCTACGAAACTTTTAGATCCTTTCTATATGTAACGAGAGAAGGTTATCATGGAAGCCCATGCCAAAAATAATATCAAAATTAGATTCTGTGAAACTTTTTGAAATACTAGTTTCGTTTAAAAATTAGAGTATATTATATACAATTTTATACCACTTTCGGTAATAAAAAATAATTAAATCGAGGATTAATCGAAATGCTACAAAACTTTTAAGATCCTTTCTATATGTTTGAGGGAAGGTTATCATGGAAGTCCATGCAAAAAATTATTTTAAAATTAGATTCCACGAAACTTTTTGAAATACTAGTTTAGGTCAAAAAATCGTAGTATATTATATACAAATTTATAATAGTCTTGGTCAAAAAATCAAATTAAATTGAGGATTGTTCGAAATGCTACGATACTTTTCAGATCCTTTCTATAAGTTTTGAGGGATGTTAAGAGGGAAGCCCATTCAAAAAATTATCTCAAAATTAGACTCTAAGAAACTTTTTGAAATGCTAGTATCAGTCAAAAAATCGTAGTATATTATACACAATTTTATACTAGTTTCGATCAAAAAATCAAATTAAATTTAGGATTGTTCAAAATGCTACGATACTTTTCAGATCCTTTCTATATGTTATGAGGGAATGTTAAGAGGGAAGTCCATGCGAAAATATAGGTCAAAATTAGATTTTACGAAACTTTTTGAAATGCTAGTTTCAGTCAAAAAATCGTAGTTTATTATATACAATTTTATACTAGTTTCGGTCGAAAAATCAAATTAAATCGAGGAGTGTCCAAAATGCTACGAAACTTTCAGATCCTTTCTATATGTAACGAGAGAAGGTTATGATGGAAGTCCATGCCAAAAATAATATCAAAATTAGATTCTGTGAATCTTTTTGAAATACTAGTTTCGTTTAAAAATTAGAGTATATTATACACAATTTTATACCAGTTTCGGTAAAAAAAAATAATTAAATCGAGGATTAATCGAAATGCTACAAAACTTTTAAGATCCTTTCTATATGTTTGAGGGAAGGCTATCATGGAAGTCCATGCAAAAAATTATCTTAAAATTAGATTCCACGAAACTTTTTCAAATACTAGTTTAGGTCAAAAAATCATAGTATATTATATACAAATTTATAATAGTCTCGGTCAAAAAATCAAATTAAATTGAGGATTGTTCGAAATGCTACGATAGTTTTCAGATCCTTTCTATAAGTTATGAGGGAATGTTAAGAGGGAAGCCCATTCAAAAAAATATCTCAAAATTAGACTCTATGAAATTTTTTGAAATGCTAGTTTCAGTCAAAAAATCGTAGTATATTATACACAATTTTATACTAGTTTCGATCAAAAAATCAAATTAAATTTAGGATTGTTCGAAATGCTACGATACTTTTCAGATCCTTTCTATATGTTATGAGGGAATGTTAAGAGGGAAGTCCATGCAAAAATATAGGTCTAAATTAGATTCTACGAAACTTTTTGAAATGCTAGTTTCAGTCAATAAATCGTAGTATATTATACACAATTTTATACTAGTTTCGGTCGAAAAATCCAATTAAATCGAGGATTGTTCAAAATACTACGAAACCTTTCAGATCCTTTCTATATGTAACGAGAGAAGGTTATGATGGAAGTCCATGCCAAAAATTATATCAAAATTAGATTCTGTGAAACTTTTTGAAATACTAGTTTCGTTTAAAAATTAGAGTTTATTATACACAATTTTATACCAGTTTCGGTAAAAAAAAATAATTAAATCGAGGATTAATCGAAATGCTATAAAACTTTTAAGATCCTTTCTATATGTTTGAGGGAAGGTTATGATGGAAGTCCATGCAAAAAATTATCTTAAAATTAGATTCCACGAAACTTTTTCAAATACTAGTTTAGGTCAAAAAATCGTAGTATATTATATACAAATTTATAATAGTCTTGGTCAAAAAATCAAATTAAATTGAGGATTGTTTGAGATGCTACGATACTTTTCAGATCCTTTCTATAAGTTTTGAGTGATGTTAAGAGGGAAGCCCATTCAAAAAATTATCTCAAAATTAGACTCTAAGAAACTTTTTGAAATGCTAGTATCAGTCAAAAAATCGTAGTATATTTTACACAATTTTATACTAGTTTCGATCAAAAAATCAAATTAAATTTAGGATTGTTCAAAATGCTACGATACTTTTCAGATCCTTTCTATATGTTATGAGGGAATGTTAAGAGGGAAGTCCATGCGAAAATATAGGTCAAAATTAGATTTTACGAAACTTTTTGAAATGCTAGTTTCAGTAAAAAAATCGTAGTATATTATATACAATTTTATACTAGTTTCGGTCGAAAAATCAAATTAAATCGAGGAGTGTTCAAAATGCTACGAAACTTTCAGATCCTTTCTATATGTAACGAGAGAAGGTTATGATGGAAGCCCATGCCAAAAATAATATCAAAATTAGATTCTGTGAAACTTTTTGAAAAACTAGTTTCGTTTAAAAATTAGAGTATATTATATACAATTTTATACCAGTTTCGGTAAAAAAAAATAATTAAATCGAGGATTAATCGAAATGCTACAAAACTTTTAAGATCCTTTCTATATGTTTGAGGGAAGTTTATCATGGAAGTCCATGCAAAAAATTATCTTAAAATTAGATTCCACGAAACTTTTTGAAATACTAGTTTAGGTCAAAAAATCGTAGTATATTATATACAAATTTATAATAGTCTTGGTCAAAAAATCAAATTAAATTGAGGATTGTTCGAAATGCTACGATACTTTTCAGATCCTTTCTATAAGTTTTGAGGGATGTTAAGAGGGAAGCCCATTCAAAAATTATCTCAAAATTAGAATCTAAGAAACTTTTTGAAATGCTAGTATCAGTCAAAAAATCGTAGTATATTATACACAATTTTATACTAGTTTCGATCAAAAAATCAAATTAAATTTAGGATTGTTCGAAATGCTACGATACTTTTCAGATCCTTTCTATATGTTATGAGGGAATGTTAAGAGGGAAGTCCATGCAAAAATATAGGTCAAAACTAGATTCTACGAAACTTTTTGAAATGCTAGTTTCAGTCAAAAAATCGTAGTATATTATATACAATTTTATACTAGTTTCGGTCGAAAAATCAAATTAAATCGAGGAGTGTTCAAAATGCTACGAAACTTTCCAGATCCTTTCTATATGTAACGAGAGAAGGTTATGATGGAAGTCCAAGCCAAAAATTATATCAAAATTAGATTCTGTGAAACTTTTTGAAATACTAGTTTTGTTAAATAATTATAGTATATTATACACAATTTTATACCAGTTTCGGTCAAAAAAAATAATTAAATCGAGGATTAATCGAAATGCTACAAAACTTTTAAGATCCTTTCTATATGTTTGAGGGAAGGTTATGATGGAAGTCCATGCATAAAATTATCTTAAAATTAGATTCCAAGAAACTTTTTGAAATACTAGTTTAGGTCAAAAAATCGTAGTATATTATATACAACTTTATACTAGTCTCGGTCGAAAAATAAAATTAAATTGAGGATTGTTCGAAATGCTACGATAGTTTTCAGATCCTTTCTATAAGTTTTGAGGGAATGTTAAGAGGGAAGCCCATTCAAAAAAATATCTCAAAATTAGACTCTATGAAATTTTTTGAAATGCTAGTTTCAGTCAAAAAATCGTAGTATATTATACACAATTTTATACTAGTTTCGATCAAAAAATCAAATTAAATTTAGGATTGTTCGAAATGCTACGATACTTTTCAGATCTTTTCTATATGTTATGAGGGAATGTTAAGAGGGAAGTCCATGCAAAAATATAGGTCAAAATTAGATTTTACGAAACTTTTTGAAATGCTAGTTTCAGTCAAAAAATCGTAGTATATTATACACAATTTTAAACTAGTTTCGGTCGAAAAATAAAACTAAATCGAGGAGTGTTCAAAATGCTACGAAACCTTTCAGATCCTTTCTATATGTAACGAGAGAAGGTTATGATGGAAGTCCATGCCAAAAATAATATCAAAATTAGATTCTGTGAAACTTTTTGAAATACTAGTTTCGTTTAAAAATTAGAGTATATTATACACAATTTTATACCAGTTTCGGTAAAAAAAAAATAATTAAATCGAGGATTAATCGAAATGCTACAAAACTTTTAAGATCCTTTCTATATGTTTGAGGGAAGGTTATGATGGAAGTCCATGCAAAAAATTATCTTAAAATTAGATTCCACGAAACTTTTTGAAATACTAGTTTAGGTCAAAAAATCGTAGTATATTATATACAAATTTATAATAGTCTTGGTCAAAAAATCAAATTAAATTGAGGATTGTTCGAAATGCTACGATACTTTTCAGATCCTTTCTATAAGTTTTGAGGGATGTTAAGAGGGAAGCCCATTCAAAAAATTATCTCAAAATTAGACTCTAAGAAACTTTTTGAAATGCTAGTATCAGTCAAAAAATCGTAGTATATTATACACAATTTTATACTAGTTTCGATCAAAAAATCAAATTAAATTTAGGATTGTTCAAAATGCTACGATACTTTTCAGATCCTTTCTATATGTTATGAGGGAATGTTAAGAGGGAAGTCCATGCGAAAATATAGGTCAAAATTAGATTTTACGAAACTTTTTGAAATGCTAGTTTGAGTCAAAAAATCGTAGTATATTATATACAATTTTATACTAGTTTCGGTCGAAAAATCAAATTAAATCGAGGATTGTTCAAAATGCTACGAAACTTTTAGATCCTTTCTATATGTAACGAGAGAAGGTTATCATGGAAGCCCATGCCAAAAATAATATCAAAATTAGATTCTGTGAAACTTTTTGAAATACTAGTTTCGTTTAAAAATTAGAGTATATTATATACAATTTTATACCACTTTCGGTAATAAAAAATAATTAAATCGAGGATTAATCGAAATGCTACAAAACTTTTAAGATCCTTTCTATATGTTTGAGGGAAGGTTATCATGGAAGTCCATGCAAAAAATTATTTTAAAATTAGATTCCACGAAACTTTTTGAAATACTAGTTTAGGTCAAAAAATCGTAGTATATTATATACAAATTTATAATAGTCTTGGTCAAAAAATCAAATTAAATTGAGGATTGTTCGAAATGCTACGATACTTTTCAGATCCTTTCTATAAGTTTTGAGGGATGTTAAGAGGGAAGCCCATTCAAAAAATTATCTCAAAATTAGACTCTAAGAAACTTTTTGAAATGCTAGTATCAGTCAAAAAATCGTAGTATATTATACACAATTTTATACTAGTTTCGATCAAAAAATCAAATTAAATTTAGGATTGTTCAAAATGCTACGATACTTTTCAGATCCTTTCTATATGTTATGAGGGAATGTTAAGAGGGAAGTCCATGCGAAAATATAGGTCAAAATTAGATTTTACGAAACTTTTTGAAATGCTAGTTTCAGTCAAAAAATCGTAGTTTATTATATACAATTTTATACTAGTTTCGGTCGAAAAATCAAATTAAATCGAGGAGTGTCCAAAATGCTACGAAACTTTCAGATCCTTTCTATATGTAACGAGAGAAGGTTATGATGGAAGTCCATGCCAAAAATAATATCAAAATTAGATTCTGTGAATCTTTTTGAAATACTAGTTTCGTTTAAAAATTAGAGTATATTATACACAATTTTATACCAGTTTCGGTAAAAAAAAATAATTAAATCGAGGATTAATCGAAATGCTACAAAACTTTTAAGATCCTTTCTATATGTTTGAGGGAAGGCTATCATGGAAGTCCATGCAAAAAATTATCTTAAAATTAGATTCCACGAAACTTTTTCAAATACTAGTTTAGGTCAAAAAATCATAGTATATTATATACAAATTTATAATAGTCTCGGTCAAAAAATCAAATTAAATTGAGGATTGTTCGAAATGCTACGATAGTTTTCAGATCCTTTCTATAAGTTATGAGGGAATGTTAAGAGGGAAGCCCATTCAAAAAAATATCTCAAAATTAGACTCTATGAAATTTTTTGAAATGCTAGTTTCAGTCAAAAAATCGTAGTATATTATACACAATTTTATACTAGTTTCGATCAAAAAATCAAATTAAATTTAGGATTGTTCGAAATGCTACGATACTTTTCAGATCCTTTCTATATGTTATGAGGGAATGTTAAGAGGGAAGTCCATGCAAAAATATAGGTCTAAATTAGATTCTACGAAACTTTTTGAAATGCTAGTTTCAGTCAATAAATCGTAGTATATTATACACAATTTTATACTAGTTTCGGTCGAAAAATCCAATTAAATCGAGGATTGTTCAAAATACTACGAAACCTTTCAGATCCTTTCTATATGTAACGAGAGAAGGTTATGATGGAAGTCCATGCCAAAAATTATATCAAAATTAGATTCTGTGAAACTTTTTGAAATACTAGTTTCGTTTAAAAATTAGAGTTTATTATACACAATTTTATACCAGTTTCGGTAAAAAAAAATAATTAAATCGAGGATTAATCGAAATGCTATAAAACTTTTAAGATCCTTTCTATATGTTTGAGGGAAGGTTATGATGGAAGTCCATGCAAAAAATTATCTTAAAATTAGATTCCACGAAACTTTTTCAAATACTAGTTTAGGTCAAAAAATCGTAGTATATTATATACAAATTTATAATAGTCTTGGTCAAAAAATCAAATTAAATTGAGGATTGTTTGAGATGCTACGATACTTTTCAGATCCTTTCTATAAGTTTTGAGTGATGTTAAGAGGGAAGCCCATTCAAAAAATTATCTCAAAATTAGACTCTAAGAAACTTTTTGAAATGCTAGTATCAGTCAAAAAATCGTAGTATATTTTACACAATTTTATACTAGTTTCGATCAAAAAATCAAATTAAATTTAGGATTGTTCAAAATGCTACGATACTTTTCAGATCCTTTCTATATGTTATGAGGGAATGTTAAGAGGGAAGTCCATGCGAAAATATAGGTCAAAATTAGATTTTACGAAACTTTTTGAAATGCTAGTTTCAGTAAAAAAATCGTAGTATATTATATACAATTTTATACTAGTTTCGGTCGAAAAATCAAATTAAATCGAGGAGTGTTCAAAATGCTACGAAACTTTCAGATCCTTTCTATATGTAACGAGAGAAGGTTATGATGGAAGCCCATGCCAAAAATAATATCAAAATTAGATTCTGTGAAACTTTTTGAAAAACTAGTTTCGTTTAAAAATTAGAGTATATTATATACAATTTTATACCAGTTTCGGTAAAAAAAAATAATTAAATCGAGGATTAATCGAAATGCTACAAAACTTTTAAGATCCTTTCTATATGTTTGAGGGAAGTTTATCATGGAAGTCCATGCAAAAAATTATCTTAAAATTAGATTCCACGAAACTTTTTGAAATACTAGTTTAGGTCAAAAAATCGTAGTATATTATATACAAATTTATAATAGTCTTGGTCAAAAAATCAAATTAAATTGAGGATTGTTCGAAATGCTACGATACTTTTCAGATCCTTTCTATAAGTTTTGAGGGATGTTAAGAGGGAAGCCCATTCAAAAATTATCTCAAAATTAGAATCTAAGAAACTTTTTGAAATGCTAGTATCAGTCAAAAAATCGTAGTATATTATACACAATTTTATACTAGTTTCGATCAAAAAATCAAATTAAATTTAGGATTGTTCGAAATGCTACGATACTTTTCAGATCCTTTCTATATGTTATGAGGGAATGTTAAGAGGGAAGTCCATGCAAAAATATAGGTCAAAACTAGATTCTACGAAACTTTTTGAAATGCTAGTTTCAGTCAAAAAATCGTAGTATATTATATACAATTTTATACTAGTTTCGGTCGAAAAATCAAATTAAATCGAGGAGTGTTCAAAATGCTACGAAACTTTCCAGATCCTTTCTATATGTAACGAGAGAAGGTTATGATGGAAGTCCAAGCCAAAAATTATATCAAAATTAGATTCTGTGAAACTTTTTGAAATACTAGTTTTGTTAAATAATTATAGTATATTATACACAATTTTATACCAGTTTCGGTCAAAAAAAATAATTAAATCGAGGATTAATCGAAATGCTACAAAACTTTTAAGATCCTTTCTATATGTTTGAGGGAAGGTTATGATGGAAGTCCATGCATAAAATTATCTTAAAATTAGATTCCAAGAAACTTTTTGAAATACTAGTTTAGGTCAAAAAATCGTAGTATATTATATACAACTTTATACTAGTCTCGGTCGAAAAATAAAATTAAATTGAGGATTGTTCGAAATGCTACGATAGTTTTCAGATCCTTTCTATAAGTTTTGAGGGAATGTTAAGAGGGAAGCCCATTCAAAAAAATATCTCAAAATTAGACTCTATGAAATTTTTTGAAATGCTAGTTTCAGTCAAAAAATCGTAGTATATTATACACAATTTTATACTAGTTTCGATCAAAAAATCAAATTAAATTTAGGATTGTTCGAAATGCTACGATACTTTTCAGATCTTTTCTATATGTTATGAGGGAATGTTAAGAGGGAAGTCCATGCAAAAATATAGGTCAAAATTAGATTTTACGAAACTTTTTGAAATGCTAGTTTCAGTCAAAAAATCGTAGTATATTATACACAATTTTAAACTAGTTTCGGTCGAAAAATAAAATTAAATCGAGGAGTGTTCAAAATGCTACGAAACCTTTCAGATCCTTTCTATATGTAACGAGAGAAGGTTATGATGGAAGTCCATGCCAAAAATAATATCAAAATTAGATTCTGTGAAACTTTTTGAAATACTAGTTTCGTTTAAAAATTAGAGTATATTATACACAATTTTATACCAGTTTCGGTAAAAAAAAATAATTAAATCGAGGATTAATCGAAATGCTACAAAACATTTAAGATCCTTTCTATATGTTTGAGGGAAGGTTATGATGGAAGTCCATGCAAAAATTTATCTTAAAATTAGATTCCACGAAACTTTTTGAAATACTAGTTTAGGTCAAAAAATCGTAGTATATTATATACAAATTTATAATAGTCTTGGTCAAAAAATCAAATTAAATTGAGGATTGTTCGAAATGCTACGATACTTTTCAGATCCTTTCTATAAGTTTTGAGGGATGTTAAGAGGGAAGCCCATTCAAAAAATTATCTCAAAATTAGACTCTAAGAAACTTTTTGAAATGCTAGTATCAGTCAAAAAATCGTAGTATATTATACACAATTTTATACTAGTTTCGATCAAAAAATCAAATTAAATTTAGGATTGTTCAAATGCTACGATACTTTTCAGATCCTTTCTATATGTTATGAGGGAATGTTAAGAGGGAAGTCCATGCGAAAATATAGGTCAAAATTAGATTTTACGAAACTTTTTGAAATGCTAGTTTGAGTCAAAAAATCGTAGTATATTATATACAATTTTATACTAGTTTCGGTCGAAAAATCAAATTAAATCGAGGATTGTTCAAAATGCTACGAAACTTTTAGATCCTTTCTATATGTAACGAGAGAAGGTTATCATGGAAGCCCATGCCAAAAATAATATCAAAATTAGATTCTGTGAAACTTTTTGAAATACTAGTTTCGTTTAAAAATTAGAGTATATTATATACAATTTTATACCACTTTCGGTAATAAAAAATAATTAAATCGAGGATTAATCGAAATGCTACAAAACTTTTAAGATCCTTTCTATATGTTTGAGGGAAGGTTATCATGGAAGTCCATGCAAAAAATTATTTTAAAATTAGATTCCACGAAACTTTTTGAAATACTAGTTTAGGTCAAAAAATCGTAGTATATTATATACAAATTTATAATAGTCTTGGTCAAAAAATCAAATTAAATTGAGGATTGTTCGAAATGCTACGATACTTTTCAGATCCTTTCTATAAGTTTTGAGGGATGTTAAGAGGGAAGCCCATTCAAAAAATTATCTCAAAATTAGACTCTAAGAAACTTTTTGAAATGCTAGTATCAGTCAAAAAATCGTAGTATATTATACACAATTTTATACTAGTTTCGATCAAAAAATCAAATTAAATTTAGGATTGTTCAAAATGCTACGATACTTTTCAGATCCTTTCTATATGTTATGAGGGAATGTTAAGAGGGAAGTCCATGCGAAAATATAGGTCAAAATTAGATTTTACGAAACTTTTTGAAATGCTAGTTTCAGTCAAAAAATCGTAGTTTATTATATACAATTTTATACTAGTTTCGGTCGAAAAATCAAATTAAATCGAGGAGTGTCCAAAATGCTACGAAACTTTCAGATCCTTTCTATATGTAACGAGAGAAGGTTATGATGGAAGTCCATGCCAAAAATAATATCAAAATTAGATTCTGTGAATCTTTTTGAAATACTAGTTTCGTTTAAAAATTAGAGTATATTATACACAATTTTATACCAGTTTCGGTAAAAAAAAATAATTAAATCGAGGATTAATCGAAATGCTACAAAACTTTTAAGATCCTTTCTATATGTTTGAGGGAAGGCTATCATGGAAGTCCATGCAAAAAATTATCTTAAAATTAGATTCCACGAAACTTTTTCAAATACTAGTTTAGGTCAAAAAATCATAGTATATTATATACAAATTTATAATAGTCTCGGTCAAAAAATCAAATTAAATTGAGGATTGTTCGAAATGCTACGATAGTTTTCAGATCCTTTCTATAAGTTATGAGGGAATGTTAAGAGGGAAGCCCATTCAAAAAAATATCTCAAAATTAGACTCTATGAAATTTTTTGAAATGCTAGTTTCAGTCAAAAAATCGTAGTATATTATACACAATTTTATACTAGTTTCGATCAAAAAATCAAATTAAATTTAGGATTGTTCGAAATGCTACGATACTTTTCAGATCCTTTCTATATGTTATGAGGGAATGTTAAGAGGGAAGTCCATGCAAAAATATAGGTCTAAATTAGATTCTACGAAACTTTTTGAAATGCTAGTTTCAGTCAATAAATCGTAGTATATTATACACAATTTTATACTAGTTTCGGTCGAAAAATCCAATTAAATCGAGGATTGTTCAAAATACTACGAAACCTTTCAGATCCTTTCTATATGTAACGAGAGAAGGTTATGATGGAAGTCCATGCCAAAAATTATATCAAAATTAGATTCTGTGAAACTTTTTGAAATACTAGTTTCGTTTAAAAATTAGAGTTTATTATACACAATTTTATACCAGTTTCGGTAAAAAAAAATAATTAAATCGAGGATTAATCGAAATGCTATAAAACTTTTAAGATCCTTTCTATATGTTTGAGGGAAGGTTATGATGGAAGTCCATGCAAAAAATTATCTTAAAATTAGATTCCACGAAACTTTTTCAAATACTAGTTTAGGTCAAAAAATCGTAGTATATTATATACAAATTTATAATAGTCTTGGTCAAAAAATCAAATTAAATTGAGGATTGTTCGAAATGCTACGATACTTTTCAGATCCTTTCTATAAGTTTTGAGGGATGTTAAGAGGGAAGCCCATTCAAAAAATTATCTCAAAATTAGACTCTAAGAAACTTTTTGAAATGCTAGTATCAGTCAAAAAATCGTAGTATATTATACACAATTTTATACTAGTTTCGATCAAAAAATCAAATTAAATTTAGGATTGTTCAAAATGCTACGATACTTTTCAGATCCTTTCTATATGTTATGAGGGAATGTTAAGAGGGAAGTCCATGCGAAAATATAGGTCAAAATTAGATTTTACGAAACTTTTTGAAATGCTAGTTTGAGTCAAAAAATCGTAGTATATTATATACAATTTTATACTAGTTTCGGTCGAAAAATCAAATTAAATCGAGGATTGTTCAAAATGCTACGAAACTTTCAGATCCTTTCTATATGTAACGAGAGAAGGTTATCATGGAAGCCCATGCCAAAAATAATATCAAAATTAGATTCTGTGAAACTTTTTGAAATACTAGTTTCGTTTAAAAATTAGAGTATATTATATACAATTTTATACCAGTTTCGGTAAAAAAAAATAATTAAATCGAGGATTAATCGAAATGCTACAAAACTTTTAAGATCCTTTCTATATGTTTGAGGGAAGTTTATCATGGAAGTCCATGCAAAAAATTATCTTAAAATTAGATTCCACGAAACTTTTTGAAATACTAGTTTAGGTCAAAAAATCGTAGTATATTATATACAAATTTATAATAGTCTTGGTCAAAAAATCAAATTAAATTGAGGATTGTTCGAAATGCTACGATACTTTTCAGATCCTTTCTATAAGTTTTGAGGGATGTTAAGAGGGAAGCCCATTCAAAAATTATCTCAAAATTAGAATCTAAGAAACTTTTTGAAATGCTAGTATCAGTCAAAAAATCGTAGTATATTATACACAATTTTATACTAGTTTCGATCAAAAAATCAAATTAAATTTAGGATTGTTCGAAATGCTACGATACTTTTCAGATCCTTTCTATATGTTATGAGGGAATGTTAAGAGGGAAGTCCATGCAAAAATATAGGTCAAAACTAGATTCTACGAAACTTTTTGAAATGCTAGTTTCAGTCAAAAAATCGTAGTATATTATATACAATTTTATACTAGTTTCGGTCGAAAAATCAAATTAAATCGAGGAGTGTTCAAAATGCTACGAAACTTTCCAGATCCTTTCTATATGTAACGAGAGAAGGTTATGATGGAAGTCCAAGCCAAAAATTATATCAAAATTAGATTCTGTGAAACTTTTTGAAATACTAGTTTTGTTAAATAATTATAGTATATTATACACAATTTTATACCAGTTTCGGTCAAAAAAAATAATTAAATCGAGGATTAATCGAAATGCTACAAAACTTTTAAGATCCTTTCTATATGTTTGAGGGAAGGTTATGATGGAAGTCCATGCATAAAATTATCTTAAAATTAGATTCCAAGAAACTTTTTGAAATACTAGTTTAGGTCAAAAAATCGTAGTATATTATATACAACTTTATACTAGTCTCGGTCGAAAAATAAAATTAAATTGAGGATTGTTCGAAATGCTACGATAGTTTTCAGATCCTTTCTATAAGTTTTGAGGGAATGTTAAGAGGGAAGCCCATTCAAAAAAATATCTCAAAATTAGACTCTATGAAATTTTTTGAAATGCTAGTTTCAGTCAAAAAATCGTAGTATATTATACACAATTTTATACTAGTTTCGATCAAAAAATCAAATTAAATTTAGGATTGTTCGAAATGCTACGATACTTTTCAGATCTTTTCTATATGTTATGAGGGAATGTTAAGAGGGAAGTCCATGCAAAAATATAGGTCAAAATTAGATTTTACGAAACTTTTTGAAATGCTAGTTTCAGTCAAAAAATCGTAGTATATTATACACAATTTTAAACTAGTTTCGGTCGAAAAATAAAATTAAATCGAGGAGTGTTCAAAATGCTACGAAACCTTTCAGATCCTTTCTATATGTAACGAGAGAAGGTTATGATGGAAGTCCATGCCAAAAATAATATCAAAATTAGATTCTGTGAAACTTTTTGAAATACTAGTTTCGTTTAAAAATTAGAGTATATTATACACAATTTTATACCAGTTTCGGTAAAAAAAAATAATTAAATCGAGGATTAATCGAAATGCTACAAAACATTTAAGATCCTTTCTATATGTTTGAGGGAAGGTTATGATGGAAGTCCATGCAAAAATTTATCTTAAAATTAGATTCCACGAAACTTTTTGAAATACTAGTTTAGGTCAAAAAATCGTAGTATATTATATACAAATTTATAATAGTCTTGGTCAAAAAATCAAATTAAATTGAGGATTGTTCGAAATGCTACGATACTTTTCAGATCCTTTCTATAAGTTTTGAGGGATGTTAAGAGGGAAGCCCATTCAAAAAATTATCTCAAAATTAGACTCTAAGAAACTTTTTGAAATGCTAGTATCAGTCAAAAAATCGTAGTATATTATACACAATTTTATACTAGTTTCGATCAAAAAATCAAATTAAATTTAGGATTGTTCAAATGCTACGATACTTTTCAGATCCTTTCTATATGTTATGAGGGAATGTTAAGAGGGAAGTCCATGCGAAAATATAGGTCAAAATTAGATTTTACGAAACTTTTTGAAATGCTAGTTTGAGTCAAAAAATCGTAGTATATTATATACAATTTTATACTAGTTTCGGTCGAAAAATCAAATTAAATCGAGGATTGTTCAAAATGCTACGAAACTTTTAGATCCTTTCTATATGTAACGAGAGAAGGTTATGATGGAAGCCCATGCCAAAAATAATATCAAAATTAGATTCTGTGAAACTTTTTGAAATACTAGTTTCGTTTAAAAATTAGAGTATATTATATACAATTTTATACCAGTTTCGGTAAAAAAAAATAATTAAATCGAGGATTAATCGAAATGCTACAAAACTTTTAAGATCCTTTCTATATGTTTGAGGGAAGGTTATCATGGAAGTCCATGCAAAAAATTATCTTAAAATTAGATTCCACGAAACTTTTTGAAATACTAGTTTAGGTCAAAAAATCGTAGTATATTATATACAAATTTATAATAGTCTTGGTCAAAAAATCAAATTAAATTGAGGATTGTTCGAAATGCTACGATACTTTTCAGATCCTTTCTATAAGTTTTGAGGGATGTTAAGAGGGAAGCCCATTCAAAAAATTATCTCAAAATTAGACTCTAAGAAACTTTTTGAAATGCTAGTATCAGTCAAAAAATCGTAGTATATTATACACAATTTTATACTAGTTTCGATCAAAAAATCAAATTAAATTTAGGATTGTTCAAAATGCTACGATACTTTTCAGATCCTTTCTATATGTTATGAGGGAATGTTAAGAGGGAAGTCCATGCGAAAATATAGGTCAAAATTAGATTTTACGAAACTTTTTGAAATGCTAGTTTCAGTCAAAAAATCGTAGTATATTATATACAATTTTATACTAGTTTCGGTCGAAAAATCAAATTAAATCGAGGAGTGTTCAAAATGCTACGAAACTTTCAGATCCTTTCTATATGTAACGAGAGAAGGTTATGATGGAAGTCCATGCCAAAAATAATATCAAAATTAGATTCTGTGAATCTTTTTGAAATACTATTTTCGTTTAAAAATTAGAGTATATTATACACAATTTTATACCAGTTTCGGTAAAAAAAAATAATTAAATCGAGGATTAATCGAAATGCTACAAAACTTTTAAGATCCTTTCTATATGTTTGAGGGAAGGCTATCATGGAAGTCCATGCAAAAAATTATCTTAAAATTAGATTCCACGAAACTTTTTCAAATACTAGTTTAGGTCAAAAAATCATAGTATATTATATACAAATTTATAATAGTCTCGGTCAAAAAATCAAATTAAATTGAGGATTGTTCGAAATGCTACGATACTTTTCAGATCCTTTCTATAAGTTATGAGGGAATGTTAAGAGGGAAGCCCATTCAAAAAAATATCTCAAAATTAGACTCTATGAAATTTTTTGAAATGCTAGTTTCAGTCAAAAAATCGTAGTATATTATACACAATTTTATACTAGTTTCGATCAAAAAATCAAATTAAATTTAGGATTGTTCGAAATGCTACGATACTTTTCAGATCCTTTCTATATGTTATGAGGGAATGTTAAGAGAGAAGTCCATGCAAAAATATAGGTCTAAATTAGATTCTACGAAACTTTTTGAAATGCTAGTTTCAGTCAATAAATCGTAGTATATTATACACAATTTTATACTAGTTTCGGTCGAAAAATCAAATTAAATCGAGGATTGTTCAAAATACTACGAAACCTTTCAGATCCTTTCTATATGTAACGAGAGAAGGTTATGATGGAAGTCCATGCCAAAAATTATATCAAAATTAGATTCTGTGAAACTTTTTGAAATACTAGTTTCGTTTAAAAATTAGAGTTTATTATACACAATTTTATACCAGTTTCGGTAAAAAAAAATAATTAAATCGAGGATTAATCGAAATGCTACAAAACTTTTAAGATCCTTTCTATATGTTTGAGGGAAGGTTATGATGGAAGTCCATGCAAAAAATTATCTTAAAATTAGATTCCACGAAACTTTTTCAAATACTAGTTTAGGTCAAAAAATCGTAGTATATTATATACAAATTTATAATAGTCTCGGTCAAAAAATCAAATTAAATTGAGGATTGTTCGAAATGCTACGATAGTTTTCAGATCCTTTCTATAAGTTTTGAGGGAATGTTAAGAGGGAAGCCCATTCAAAAAAATATCTCAAAATTAGACTCTATGAAATTTTTTGAAATGCTAGTTTCAGTCAAAAAATCGTAGTATATTATACACAATTTTATACAAGTTTCGATCAAAAAATCAAATTAAATTTAGGATTGTTCGAAATGCTACGATACTTTTCAGATCCTTTCTATATGTTATGAGGGAATGTTAAGAGGGAAGTCCATGCAAAAATATAGGTCTAAATTAGATTTTACGAAACTTTTTGAAATGCTAGTTTCAGTCAAAAAATCGTAGTATATTATACACAATTTTATACTAGTTTCGGTCGAAATATCAAATTAAATCGAGGATTGTTCAAAATGCTACTAAACCTTTCAGATCCTTTCTATATGTAACGAGAGAAGGTTATGATGGAAGTCCATGCCAAAAATAATATCAAAATTAGATTCTGTGAAACTTTTTGAAATACTAGTTTCGTTAAATAGTTATAGTTTATTATACACAATTTTATACCAGTTTCGGTTAAAAAAAAATTAAATCGAGGATTAATCGAAATGCTACAAAACTTTTAAGATCCTTTCTATATGTTTGAGGGAAGGTTATGATGGAAGTCCATGCAAAAAATTATCTTAAAATTAGATTCCACGAAACTTTTTCAAATACTAGTTTAGGTCAAAAAATCGTAGTATATTATATACAAATTTATAATAGTCTCGGTCAAAAAATCAAATTAAATTGAGGATTGTTCGAAATGCTACGATAGTTTTCAGATCCTTTCTATAAGTTTTGAGGGAATGTTAAGAGGGAAGCCCATTCAAAAAAATATCTCAAAATTAGACTCTATGAAATTTTTTGAAATGCTAGTTTCAGTCAAAAAATCGTAGTATATTATACACAATTTTATACTAGTTTCGATCAAAAAATCAAATTAAATTTAGGATTGTTCGAAATGCTACGATACTTTTCAGATCCTTTCTATATGTTATGAGGGAATGTTAAGAGGGAAGTCCATGCAAAAATATAGGTCTAAATTAGATTTTACGAAACTTTTTGAAATGCTAGTTTCAGTCAAAAAATCGTAGTATATTATACACAATTTTATACTAGTTTCGGTCGAAATATCAAATTAAATCGAGGATTGTTCAAAATGCTACTAAACCTTTCAGATCCTTTCTATATGTAACGAGAGAAGGTTATGATGGAAGTCCATGCCAAAAATAATATCAAAATTAGATTCTGTGAAACTTTTTGAAATACTAGTTTCGTTAAATAGTTATAGTATATTATACACAATTTTATACCAGTTTCGGTTAAAAAAAAATTAAATCGAGGATTAATCGAAATGCTACAAAACTTTTAAGATCCTTTCTATATGTTTGAGGGAAGGTTATGATGGAAGTCCATGCATAAAATTATCTTAAAATTAGATTCCACGAAACTTTTTGAAATACTAGTTTAGGTCAAAAAAACGTAGTATATTATATACAACTTTATACTAGTCTCGGTCGAAAAATCAAATTAAATTGAGGATTGTTCGAAATGCTACGATAGTTTTCAGATCCTTTCTATAAGTTTTGAGGGAATGTTATGAGGGAAGCCCATTCAAAAAAATATCTCAAAATTAGACTCTATGAAATTTTTTGAAATGCTAGTTTCAGTCAAAAAATCGTAGTATATTATACAAAATTTTATACTAGTTTCGATCAAAAAATCAAATTAAATTTAGGATTGTTCGAAATGCTACGATACTTTTCAGATCTTTTCTATATGTTATGAGGGAATGTTAAGAGGGAAGTCCATGCAAAAATATAGGTCTAAATTAGATTTTACGAAACTTTTTGAAATGCTAGTTTCAGTCAAAATATCGTAGTATATTATACACAATTTTATACTAGTTTCGGTCGAAATATCAAATTAAATTGAGGATTGTTCAAAATGCTACTAAACCTTTCAGATCCTTTCTATATGTAACGAGAGAAGGTTATGATGGAAGTCCATGCCAAAAATAATATCAAAATTAGATTCTGTGAAACTTTTTGAAATACTAGTTTCGTTAAATAGTTATAGTATATTATACACAATTTTATACCAGTTTCGGTAAAAAAAAAAATTAAATCGAGGATTAATCGAAATGCTACAAAACTTTTAGGATCCTTTCTATATGTTTGAGGGAAGGTTATGATGGAAGTCCATGCATAAAATTATCTTAAAATTAGATTCCACGAAACTTTTTGAAATACTAGTTTAGGTCAAAAAATCGTAGTATATTATATACAACTTTATACTAGTCTCGGTCGAAAAATCAAATTAAATTGAGGATTGTTCGAAATGCTACGATAGTTTTCAGATCCTTTCTATAAGTTTTGAGGGAATGTTAAGAGGGAAGCCCATTCAAAAAAATATCTCAAAATTAGACTCTATGAAATTTTTTGAAATGCTAGTTTCAGTCAAAAAATTGTAGTATATTATACATAATTTTATACTAGTTTCGATCAAAAAATCAAATTAAATTTAGGATTGTTCGAAATGCTACGATACTTTTCAGATCTTTTCTATATGTTATGAGGGAATGTTAAGAGGGAAGTCCATGCAAAAATATAGGTCTAAATTAGATTTTACGAAACTTTTTGAAATGCTAGTTTCAGTCAATAAATCGTAGTATATTATACACAATTTTATACTAGTTTCGGTCGAAAAATCAAATTAAATCGAGGATTGTTCAAATACTACGAAACCTTTCAGATCATTTCTATATGTAACGAGAGAAGGTTATGATGGAAGTCCATGCCAAAAATAATATCAAAATTAGATTCTGTGAAACTTTTTGAAATACTAGTTTCGTTTAAAAATTAGAGTTTATTATACACAATTTTATACCAGTTTCGGTAAAAAAAAATAATTAAATCGAGGATTAATCGAAATGCTACAAAACTTTTAAGATCCTTTCTATATGTTTGAGGGAAGGTTATGATGGAAGTCCATGCAAAAAATTATCTTAAAATTAGATTCCACGAAACTTTTTCAAATACTAGTTTAGGTCAAAAAATCGTAGTATATTATATACAAATTTATAATAGTCTCGGTCAAAAAATCAAATTAAATTGAGGATTGTTCGAAATGCTACGATAGTTTTCAGATCCTTTCTATAAGTTTTGAGGGAATGTTAAGAGGGAAGCCCATTCAAAAAAATATCTCAAAATTAGACTCTATGAAATTTTTTGAAATGCTAGTTTCAGTCAAAAAATCGTAGTATATTATACACAATTTTATACTAGTTTCGATCAAAAAATCAAATTAAATTTAGGATTGTTCGAAATGCTACGATACTTTTCAGATCCTTTCTATATGTTATGAGGGAATGTTAAGAGGGAAGTCCATGCAAAAATATAGGTCTAAATTAGATTTTACGAAACTTTTTGAAATGCTAGTTTCAGTCAAAAAATCGTAGTATATTATACACAATTTTATACTAGTTTCGGTCGAAATATCAAATTAAATCGAGGATTGTTCAAAATGCTACTAAACCTTTCAGATCCTTTCTATATGTAACGAGAGAAGGTTATGATGGAAGTCCATGCCAAAAATAATATCAAAATTAGATTCTGTGAAACTTTTTGAAATACTAGTTTCGTTAAATAGTTATAGTATATTATACACAATTTTATACCAGTTTCGGTTAAAAAAAAATTAAATCGAGGATTAATCGAAATGCTACAAAACTTTTAAGATCCTTTCTATATGTTTGAGGGAAGGTTATGATGGAAGTCCATGCATAAAATTATCTTAAAATTAGATTCCACGAAACTTTTTGAAATACTAGTTTAGGTCAAAAAATCGTAGTATATTATATACAACTTTATACTAGTCTCGGTCGAAAAATCAAATTAAATTGAGGATTGTTCGAAATGCTACGATAGTTTTCAGATCCTTTCTATAAGTTTTGAGGGAATGTTATGAGGGAAGCCCATTCAAAAAAATATCTCAAAATTAGACTCTATGAAATTTTTTGAAATGCTAGTTTCAGTCAAAAAATCGTAGTATATTATACACAATTTTATACTAGTTTCGATCAAAAAATCAAATTAAATTTAGGATTGTTCGAAATGCTACGATACTTTTCAGATCTTTTCTATATGTTATGAGGGAATGTTAAGAGGGAAGTCCATGCAAAAATATAGGTCTAAATTAGATTTTACGAAACTTTTTGAAATGCTAGTTTCAGTCAAAATATCGTAGTATATTATACACAATTTTATACTAGTTTCGGTCGAAATATCAAATTAAATCGAGGATTGTTCAAAATGCTACTAAACCTTTCAGATCCTTTCTATATGTAACGAGAGAAGGTTATGATGGAAGTCCATGCCAAAAATAATATCAAAATTAGATTCTGTGAAACTTTTTGAAATACTAGTTTCGTTAAATAGTTATAGTATATTATACACAATTTTATACCAGTTTCGGTAAAAAAAAAAAATTAAATCGAGGATTAATCGAAATGCTACAAAACTTTTAGGATCCTTTCTATATGTTTGAGGGAAGGTTATGATGGAAGTCCATGCATAAAATTATCTTAAAATTAGATTCCACGAAACTTTTTGAAATACTAGTTTAGGTCAAAAAATCGTAGTATATTATATACAACTTTATACTAGTCTCGGTCGAAAAATCAAATTAAATTGAGGATTGTTCGAAATGCTACGATAGTTTTCAGATCCTTTCTATAAGTTTTGAGGGAATGTTAAGAGGGAAGCCCATTCAAAAAAATATCTCAAAATTAGACTCTATGAAATTTTTTGAAATGCTAGTTTCAGTCAAAAAATTGTAGTATATTATACATAATTTTATACTAGTTTCGATCAAAAAATCAAATTAAATTTAGGATTGTTCGAAATGCTACGATACTTTTCAGATCTTTTCTATATGTTATGAGGGAATGTTAAGAGGGAAGTCCATGCAAAAATATAGGTCTAAATTAGATTTTACGAAACTTTTTGAAATGCTAGTTTCAGTCAATAAATCGTAGTATATTATACACAATTTTATACTAGTTTCGGTCGAAAAATCAAATTAAATCGAGGATTGTTCAAATACTACGAAACCTTTCAGATCCTTTCTATATGTAACGAGAGAAGGTTATGATGGAAGTCCATGCCAAAAATAATATCAAAATTAGATTCTGTGAAACTTTTTGAAATACTAGTTTCGTTTAAAAATTAGAGTTTATTATACACAATTTTATACCAGTTTCGGTAAAAAAAAATAATTAAATCGAGGATTAATCGAAATGCTACAAAACTTTTAAGATCCTTTCTATATGTTTGAGGGAAGGTTATGATGGAAGTCCATGCAAAAAATTATCTTAAAATTAGATTCCACGAAACTTTTTCAAATACTAGTTTAGGTCAAAAAATCGTAGTATATTATATACATATTTATAATAGTCTCGGTCAAAAAATAAAATTAAATTGAGGATTGTTCGAAATGCTACGATAGTTTTCAGATCCTTTCTATAAGTTAAGAGGGAATGTTATGAGGGAAGCCCATTCAAAAAAATATCTCAAAATTAGACTCTATGAAATTTTTTGAAATGCTAGTTTCAGTCAAAAAATCGTAGTATATTATACACAATTTTATACTAGTTTCGATCAAAAAATCAAATTAAATTTAGGATTGTTCGAAATGCTACGATACTTTTCAGATCCTTTCTATTTGTTATGAGGGAATGTTAAAAGGGAAGTCCATGCAAAAATATAGGTCTAAATTAGATTTTACGAAACTTTTTGAAATGCTAGTTTCAGTCAAAATATCGTAGTATATTATACACAATTTTATACTAGTTTCGGTCGAAATATCAAATTAAATCGAGGATTGTTCAAAATGCTACTAAACCTTTCAGATCCTTTCTATATGTAACGAGAGAAGGTTATGATGGAAGTCCATGCCAAAAATAATATCAAAATTAGATTCTGTGAAACTTTTTGAAATACTAGTTTCGTTAAATAGTTATAGTATATTATACACAATTTTATACCAGTTTCGGTAAAAAAAAAAAATTAAATCGAGGATTAATCGAAATGCTACAAAACTTTTAGGATCCTTTCTATATGTTTGAGGGAAGGTTATGATGGAAGTCCATGCATAAAATTATCTTAAAATTAGATTCCACGAAACTTTTTGAAATACTAGTTTAGGTCAAAAAATCGTAGTATATTATATACAACTTTATACTAGTCTCGGTCGAAAAATCAAATTAAATTGAGGATTGTTCGAAATGCTACGATAGTTTTCAGATCCTTTCTATAAGTTTTGAGGGAATGTTAAGAGGGAAGCCCATTCAAAAAAATATCTCAAAATTAGACTCTATGAAATTTTTTGAAATGCTAGTTTCAGTCAAAAAATTGTAGTATATTATACATAATTTTATACTAGTTTCAATCAAAAAATCAAATTAAATTTAGGATTGTTCGAAATGCTACGATACTTTTCAGATCCTTTCTATATGTTATGAGGGAATGTTAAGAGGGAAGTCCATGCAAAAATATAGGTCTAAATTAGATTTTACGAAACTTTTTGAAATGCTAGTTTCAGTCAAAAAATCGTAGTATATTATACACAATTTTATACTAGTTTCGGTCGAAATATCAAATTAAATCGAGGATTGTTCAAAATGCTACTAAACCTTTCAGATCCTTTCTATATGTAACGAGAGAAGGTTATGATGGAAGTCCATGCCAAAAATAATATCAAAATTAGATTTTGTGAATTTTTTGAAATACTAGTTTCGTTAAATAGTTATAGTATATTATACACAATTTTATACCAGTTTCGGTAAAAAAAAAATTAAATCGAGGATTAATCGAAATGCTACAAAACTTTTAAGATCCTTTCTATATGTTTGAGGGAAGGTTATGATGGAAGTCCATGCATAAAATTATCTTAAAATTAGATTCCACGAAACTTTTTGAAATACTAGTTTAGGTCAAAAAATCGTAGTATATTATATACAACTTTATACTAGTCTCGGTCGAAAAATCAAATTAAATTGAGGATTGTTCGAAATGCTACGATAGTTTTCAGATCCTTTCTATAAGTTTTGAGGGAATGTTATGAGGGAAGCCCATTCAAAAAAATATCTCAAAATTAGACTCTATGAAATTTTTTGAAATGCTAGTTTCAGTCAAAAAATCGTAGTATATTATACACAATTTTATACTAGTTTCGATCAAAAAATCAAATTAAATTTAGGATTGTTCGAAATGCTACGATACTTTTCAGATCTTTTCTATATGTTATGAGGGAATGTTAAGAGGGAAGTCCATGCAAAAATATAGGTCTAAATTAGATTTTACGAAACTTTTTGAAATGCTAGTTTCAGTCAAAATATCGTAGTATATTATACACAATTTTATACTAGTTTCGGTCGAAATATCAAATTAAATCGAGGATTGTTCAAAATGCTACTAAACCTTTCAGATCCTTTCTATATGTAACGAGAGAAGGTTATGATGGAAGTCCATGCCAAAAATAATATCAAAATTAGATTCTGTGAAACTTTTTGAAATACTAGTTTCGTTAAATAGTTATAGTATATTATACACAATTTTATACCAGTTTCGGTAAAAAAAAAAAATTAAATCGAGGATTAATCGAAATGCTACAAAACTTTTAGGATCCTTTCTATATGTTTGAGGGAAGGTTATGATGGAAGTCCATGCATAAAATTATCTTAAAATTAGATTCCACGAAACTTTTTGAAATACTAGTTTAGGTCAAAAAATCGTAGTATATTATATACAACTTTATACTAGTCTCGGTCGAAAAATCAAATTAAATTGAGGATTGTTCGAAATGCTACGATAGTTTTCAGATCCTTTCTATAAGTTTTGAGGGAATGTTAAGAGGGAAGCCCATTCAAAAAAATATCTCAAAATTAGACTCTATGAAATTTTTTGAAATGCTAGTTTCAGTCAAAAAATTGTAGTATATTATACATAATTTTATACTAGTTTCGATCAAAAAATCAAATTAAATTTAGGATTGTTCGAAATGCTACGATACTTTTCAGATCTTTTCTATATGTTATGAGGGAATGTTAAGAGGGAAGTCCATGCAAAAATATAGGTCTAAATTAGATTTTACGAAACTTTTTTAAATGCTAGTTTCAGTCAATAAATCGTAGTATATTATACACAATTTTATACTAGTTTCGGTCGAAAAATCAAATTAAATCGAGGATTGTTCAAATACTACGAAACCTTTCAGATCCTTTCTATATGTAACGAGAGAAGGTTATGATGGAAGTCCATGCCAAAAATAATATCAAAATTAGATTCTGTGAAACTTTTTGAAATACTAGTTTCGTTAAATAGTTATAGTATATTATACACAATTTTATACCAGTTTCGGTAAAATAAAAAAATTAAATCGAGGATTAATCGAAATGCTACAAAACTTTTAGGATCCTTTCTATATGTTTGAGGGAAGGTTATGATGGAAGTCCATGCATAAAATTATCTTAAAATTAGATTCCACGAAACTTTTTGAAATACTAGTTTAGGTCAAAAAATCGTAGTATATTATATACAACTTTATACTAGTCTCGGTCGAAAAATCAAATTAAATTGAGGATTGTTCGAAATGCTACGATAGTTTTCAGATCCTTTCTATAAGTTTTGAGGGAATGTTATGAGGGAAGCCCATTCAAAAAAATATCTCAAAATTAGACTCTATGAAATTTTTTGAAATGCTAGTTTCAGTCAAAAAATCGTAGTATATTATACACAATTTTATACTAGTTTCGATCAAAAAATCAAATTAAATTTAGGATTGTTCGAAATGCTACGATACTTTTCAGATCTTTTCTATATGTTATGAGGGAATGTTAAGAGGGAAGTCCATGCAAAAATATAGGTCTAAATTAGATTTTACGAAACTTTTTGAAATGCTAGTTTCAGTCAAAATATCGTAGTATATTATACACAATTTTATACTAGTTTCGGTCGAAATATCAAATTAAATCGAGGATTGTTCAAAATGCTACTAAACCTTTCAGATCCTTTCTATATGTAACGAGAGAAGGTTATGATGGAAGTCCATGCCAAAAATAATATCAAAATTAGATTCTGTGAAACTTTTTGAAATACTAGTTTCGTTAAATAGTTATAGTATATTATACACAATTTTATACCAGTTTCGGTAAAAAAAAAAAATTAAATCGAGGATTAATCGAAATGCTACAAAACTTTTAGGATCCTTTCTATATGTTTGAGGGAAGGTTATGATGGAAGTCCATGCATAAAATTATCTTAAAATTAGATTCCACGAAACTTTTTGAAATACTAGTTTAGGTCAAAAAATCGTAGTATATTATATACAACTTTATACTAGTCTCGGTCGAAAAATCAAATTAAATTGAGGATTGTTCGAAATGCTACGATAGTTTTCAGATCCTTTCTATAAGTTTTGAGGGAATGTTAAGAGGGAAGCCCATTCAAAAAAATATCTCAAAATTAGACTCTATGAAATTTTTTGAAATGCTAGTTTCAGTCAAAAAATTGTAGTATATTATACATAATTTTATACTAGTTTCGATCAAAAAATCAAATTAAATTTAGGATTGTTCGAAATGCTACGATACTTTTCAGATCTTTTCTATATGTTATGAGGGAATGTTAAGAGGGAAGTCCATGCAAAAATATAGGTCTAAATTAGATTTTACGAAACTTTTTGAAATGCTAGTTTCAGTCAATAAATCGTAGTATATTATACACAATTTTATACTAGTTTCGGTCGAAAAATCAAATTAAATCGAGGATTGTTCAAATACTACGAAACCTTTCAGATCCTTTCTATATGTAACGAGAGAAGGTTATGATGGAAGTCCATGCCAAAAATAATATCAAAATTAGATTCTGTGAAACTTTTTGAAATACTAGTTTCGTTTAAAAATTAGAGTTTATTATACACAATTTTATACCAGTTTCGGTAAAAAAAAATAATTAAATCGAGGATTAATCGAAATGCTACAAAACTTTTAAGATCCTTTCTATATGTTTGAGGGAAGGTTATGATGGAAGTCCATGCAAAAAATTATCTTAAAATTAGATTCCACGAAACTTTTTCAAATACTAGTTTAGGTCAAAAAATCGTAGTATATTATATACATATTTATAATAGTCTCGGTCAAAAAATAAAATTAAATTGAGGATTGTTCGAAATGCTACGATAGTTTTCAGATCCTTTCTATAAGTTAAGAGGGAATGTTATGAGGGAAGCCCATTCAAAAAAATATCTCAAAATTAGACTCTATGAAATTTTTTGAAATGCTAGTTTCAGTCAAAAAATCGTAGTATATTATACACAATTTTATACTAGTTTCGATCAAAAAATCAAATTAAATTTAGGATTGTTCGAAATGCTACGATACTTTTCAGATCCTTTCTATTTGTTATGAGGGAATGTTAAAAGGGAAGTCCATGCAAAAATATAGGTCTAAATTAGATTTTACGAAACTTTTTGAAATGCTAGTTTCAGTCAAAATATCGTAGTATATTATACACAATTTTATACTAGTTTCGGTCGAAATATCAAATTAAATCGAGGATTGTTCAAAATGCTACTAAACCTTTCAGATCCTTTCTATATGTAACGAGAGAAGGTTATGATGGAAGTCCATGCCAAAAATAATATCAAAATTAGATTCTGTGAAACTTTTTGAAATACTAGTTTCGTTAAATAGTTATAGTATATTATACACAATTTTATACCAGTTTCGGTAAAAAAAAAAAATTAAATCGAGGATTAATCGAAATGCTACAAAACTTTTAGGATCCTTTCTATATGTTTGAGGGAAGGTTATGATGGAAGTCCATGCATAAAATTATCTTAAAATTAGATTCCACGAAACTTTTTGAAATACTAGTTTAGGTCAAAAAATCGTAGTATATTATATACAACTTTATACTAGTCTCGGTCGAAAAATCAAATTAAATTGAGGATTGTTCGAAATGCTACGATAGTTTTCAGATCCTTTCTATAAGTTTTGAGGGAATGTTAAGAGGGAAGCCCATTCAAAAAAATATCTCAAAATTAGACTCTATGAAATTTTTTGAAATGCTAGTTTCAGTCAAAAAATTGTAGTATATTATACATAATTTTATACTAGTTTCAATCAAAAAATCAAATTAAATTTAGGATTGTTCGAAATGCTACGATACTTTTCAGATCCTTTCTATATGTTATGAGGGAATGTTAAGAGGGAAGTCCATGCAAAAATATAGGTCTAAATTAGATTTTACGAAACTTTTTGAAATGCTAGTTTCAGTCAAAAAATCGTAGTATATTATACACAATTTTATACTAGTTTCGGTCGAAATATCAAATTAAATCGAGGATTGTTCAAAATGCTACTAAACCTTTCAGATCCTTTCTATATGTAACGAGAGAAGGTTATGATGGAAGTCCATGCCAAAAATAATATCAAAATTAGATTTTGTGAATTTTTTGAAATACTAGTTTCGTTAAATAGTTATAGTATATTATACACAATTTTATACCAGTTTCGGTAAAAAAAAAATTAAATCGAGGATTAATCGAAATGCTACAAAACTTTTAAGATCCTTTCTATATGTTTGAGGGAAGGTTATGATGGAAGTCCATGCATAAAATTATCTTAAAATTAGATTCCACGAAACTTTTTGAAATACTAGTTTAGGTCAAAAAATCGTAGTATATTATATACAACTTTATACTAGTCTCGGTCGAAAAATCAAATTAAATTGAGGATTGTTCGAAATGCTACGATAGTTTTCAGATCCTTTCTATAAGTTTTGAGGGAATGTTATGAGGGAAGCCCATTCAAAAAAATATCTCAAAATTAGACTCTATGAAATTTTTTGAAATGCTAGTTTCAGTCAAAAAATCGTAGTATATTATACACAATTTTATACTAGTTTCGATCAAAAAATCAAATTAAATTTAGGATTGTTCGAAATGCTACGATACTTTTCAGATCTTTTCTATATGTTATGAGGGAATGTTAAGAGGGAAGTCCATGCAAAAATATAGGTCTAAATTAGATTTTACGAAACTTTTTGAAATGCTAGTTTCAGTCAAAATATCGTAGTATATTATACACAATTTTATACTAGTTTCGGTCGAAATATCAAATTAAATCGAGGATTGTTCAAAATGCTACTAAACCTTTCAGATCCTTTCTATATGTAACGAGAGAAGGTTATGATGGAAGTCCATGCCAAAAATAATATCAAAATTAGATTCTGTGAAACTTTTTGAAATACTAGTTTCGTTAAATAGTTATAGTATATTATACACAATTTTATACCAGTTTCGGTAAAAAAAAAAAATTAAATCGAGGATTAATCGAAATGCTACAAAACTTTTAGGATCCTTTCTATATGTTTGAGGGAAGGTTATGATGGAAGTCCATGCATAAAATTATCTTAAAATTAGATTCCACGAAACTTTTTGAAATACTAGTTTAGGTCAAAAAATCGTAGTATATTATATACAACTTTATACTAGTCTCGGTCGAAAAATCAAATTAAATTGAGGATTGTTCGAAATGCTACGATAGTTTTCAGATCCTTTCTATAAGTTTTGAGGGAATGTTAAGAGGGAAGCCCATTCAAAAAAATATCTCAAAATTAGACTCTATGAAATTTTTTGAAATGCTAGTTTCAGTCAAAAAATTGTAGTATATTATACATAATTTTATACTAGTTTCGATCAAAAAATCAAATTAAATTTAGGATTGTTCGAAATGCTACGATACTTTTCAGATCTTTTCTATATGTTATGAGGGAATGTTAAGAGGGAAGTCCATGCAAAAATATAGGTCTAAATTAGATTTTACGAAACTTTTTGAAATGCTAGTTTCAGTCAATAAATCGTAGTATATTATACACAATTTTATACTAGTTTCGGTCGAAAAATCAAATTAAATCGAGGATTGTTCAAATACTACGAAACCTTTCAGATCCTTTCTATATGTAACGAGAGAAGGTTATGATGGAAGTCCATGCCAAAAATAATATCAAAATTAGATTCTGTGAAACTTTTTGAAATACTAGTTTCGTTAAATAGTTATAGTATATTATACACAATTTTATACCAGTTTCGGTAAAAAAAAAAAATTAAATCGAGGATTAATCGAAATGCTACAAAACTTTTAGGATCCTTTCTATATGTTTGAGGGAAGGTTATGATGGAAGTCCATGCATAAAATTATCTTAAAATTAGATTCCACGAAACTTTTTGAAATACTAGTTTAGGTCAAAAAATCGTAGTATATTATATACAACTTTATACTAGTCTCGGTCGAAAAATCAAATTAAATTGAGGATTGTTCGAAATGCTACGATAGTTTTCAGATCCTTTCTATAAGTTTTGAGGGAATGTTAAGAGGGAAGCCCATTCAAAAAAATATCTCAAAATTAGACTCTATGAAATTTTTTGAAATGCTAGTTTCAGTCAAAAAATTGTAGTATATTATACATAATTTTATACTAGTTTCGATCAAAAAATCAAATTAAATTTAGGATTGTTCGAAATGCTACGATACTTTTCAGATCTTTTCTATATGTTATGAGGGAATGTTAAGAGGGAAGTCCATGCAAAAATATAGGTCTAAATTAGATTTTACGAAACTTTTTGAAATGCTAGTTTCAGTCAATAAATCGTAGTATATTATACACAATTTTATACTAGTTTCGGTCGAAAAATCAAATTAAATCGAGGATTGTTCAAATACTACGAAACCTTTCAGATCCTTTCTATATGTAACGAGAGAAGGTTATGATGGAAGTCCATGCCAAAAATAATATCAAAATTAGATTCTGTGAAACTTTTTGAAATACTAGTTTCGTTTAAAAATTAGAGTTTATTATACACAATTTTATACCAGTTTCGGTAAAAAAAAATAATTAAATCGAGGATTAATCGAAATGCTACAAAACTTTTAAGATCCTTTCTATATGTTTGAGGGAAGGTTATGATGGAAGTCCATGCAAAAAATTATCTTAAAATTAGATTCCACGAAACTTTTTCAAATACTAGTTTAGGTCAAAAAATCGTAGTATATTATATACATATTTATAATAGTCTCGGTCAAAAAATAAAATTAAATTGAGGATTGTTCGAAATGCTACGATAGTTTTCAGATCCTTTCTATAAGTTAAGAGGGAATGTTATGAGGGAAGCCCATTCAAAAAAATATCTCAAAATTAGACTCTATGAAATTTTTTGAAATGCTAGTTTCAGTCAAAAAATCGTAGTATATTATACACAATTTTATACTAGTTTCGATCAAAAAATCAAATTAAATTTAGGATTGTTCGAAATGCTACGATACTTTTCAGATCCTTTCTATTTGTTATGAGGGAATGTTAAAAGGGAAGTCCATGCAAAAATATAGGTCTAAATTAGATTTTACGAAACTTTTTGAAATGCTAGTTTCAGTCAAAATATCGTAGTATATTATACACAATTTTATACTAGTTTCGGTCGAAATATCAAATTAAATCGAGGATTGTTCAAAATGCTACTAAACCTTTCAGATCCTTTCTATATGTAACGAGAGAAGGTTATGATGGAAGTCCATGCCAAAAATAATATCAAAATTAGATTCTGTGAAACTTTTTGAAATACTAGTTTCGTTAAATAGTTATAGTATATTATACACAATTTTATACCAGTTTCGGTAAAAAAAAAAAATTAAATCGAGGATTAATCGAAATGCTACAAAACTTTTAGGATCCTTTCTATATGTTTGAGGGAAGGTTATGATGGAAGTCCATGCATAAAATTATCTTAAAATTAGATTCCACGAAACTTTTTGAAATACTAGTTTAGGTCAAAAAATCGTAGTATATTATATACAACTTTATACTAGTCTCGGTCGAAAAATCAAATTAAATTGAGGATTGTTCGAAATGCTACGATAGTTTTCAGATCCTTTCTATAAGTTTTGAGGGAATGTTAAGAGGGAAGCCCATTCAAAAAAATATCTCAAAATTAGACTCTATGAAATTTTTTGAAATGCTAGTTTCAGTCAAAAAATTGTAGTATATTATACATAATTTTATACTAGTTTCAATCAAAAAATCAAATTAAATTTAGGATTGTTCGAAATGCTACGATACTTTTCAGATCCTTTCTATATGTTATGAGGGAATGTTAAGAGGGAAGTCCATGCAAAAATATAGGTCTAAATTAGATTTTACGAAACTTTTTGAAATGCTAGTTTCAGTCAAAAAATCGTAGTATATTATACACAATTTTATACTAGTTTCGGTCGAAATATCAAATTAAATCGAGGATTGTTCAAAATGCTACTAAACCTTTCAGATCCTTTCTATATGTAACGAGAGAAGGTTATGATGGAAGTCCATGCCAAAAATAATATCAAAATTAGATTTTGTGAATTTTTTGAAATACTAGTTTCGTTAAATAGTTATAGTATATTATACACAATTTTATACCAGTTTCGGTAAAAAAAAAATTAAATCGAGGATTAATCGAAATGCTACAAAACTTTTAAGATCCTTTCTATATGTTTGAGGGAAGGTTATGATGGAAGTCCATGCATAAAATTATCTTAAAATTAGATTCCACGAAACTTTTTGAAATACTAGTTTAGGTCAAAAAATCGTAGTATATTATATACAACTTTATACTAGTCTCGGTCGAAAAATCAAATTAAATTGAGGATTGTTCGAAATGCTACGATAGTTTTCAGATCCTTTCTATAAGTTTTGAGGGAATGTTAAGAGGGAAGCCCATTCAAAAAAATATCTCAAAATTAGACTCTATGAAATTTTTTGAAATGCTAGTTTCAGTCAAAAAATTGTAGTATATTATACACAATTTTATACTAGTTTCGATCAAAAAATCAAATTAAATTTAGGATTGTTCGAAATGCTACGATACTTTTCAGATCTTTTCTATATGTTATGAGGGAATGTTAAGAGGGAAGTCCATGCAAAAATATAGGTCTAAATTAGATTTTACGAAACTTTTTGAAATGCTAGTTTCAGTCAATAAATCGTAGTATATTATACACAATTTTATACTAGTTTCGGTCGAAAAATCAAATTAAATCGAGGATTGTTCAAATACTACGAAACCTTTCAGATCCTTTCTATATGTAACGAGAGAAGGTTATGATGGAAGTCCATGCCAAAAATAATATCAAAATTAGATTCTGTGAAACTTTTTGAAATACTAGTTTCGTTTAAAAATTAGAGTTTATTATACACAATTTTATACCAGTTTCGGTAAAAAAAAATAATTAAATCGAGGATTAATCGAAATGCTACAAAACTTTTAAGATCCTTTCTATATGTTTGAGGGAAGGTTATGATGGAAGTCCATGCAAAAAATTATCTTAAAATTAGATTCCACGAAACTTTTTCAAATACTAGTTTAGGTCAAAAAATCGTAGTATATTATATATAAATTTATAATAGTCTCGGTCAAAAAATTAAATTAAATTGAGGATTGTTCGAAATGCTACGATAGTTTTCAGATCCTTTCTATAAGTTAAGAGGGAATGTTATGAGGGAAGCCCATTCAAAAAAATATCTCAAAATTAGACTCTATGAAATTTTTTGAAATGCTAGTTTCAGTCAAAAAATCGTAGTATATTATACACAATTTTATACTAGTTTCGATCAAAAAATCAAATTAAATTTAGGATTGTTCGAAATGCTACGATACTTTTCAGATCCTTTCTATTTGTTATGAGGGAATGTTAAAAGGGAAGTCCATGCAAAAATATAGGTCTAAATTAGATTTTACGAAACTTTTTGAAATGCTAGTTTCAGTCAAAAAATCGTAGTATATTATACACAATTTTATACTAGTTTCGGTCGAAATATCAAATTAAATCGAGGATTGTTCAAAATGCTACTAAACCTTTCAGATCCTTTCTATATGTAACGAGAGAAGGTTATGATGGAAGTCCATGCCAAAAATAATATCAAAATTAGATTCTGTGAAACTTTTTGAAATACTAGTTTCGTTAAATAGTTATAGTATATTATACACAATTTTATACCAGTTTCGGTAAAAAAAAAAAATTAAATCGAGGATTAATCGAAATGCTACAAAACTTTTAGGATCCTTTCTATATGTTTGAGGGAAGGTTATGATGGAAGTCCATGCATAAAATTATCTTAAAATTAGATTCCACGAAACTTTTTGAAATACTAGTTTAGGTCAAAAAATCGTAGTATATTATATACAACTTTATACTAGTCTCGGTCGAAAAATCAAATTAAATTGAGGATTGTTCGAAATGCTACGATAGTTTTCAGATCCTTTCTATAAGTTTTGAGGGAATGTTAAGAGGGAAGCCCATTCAAAAAAATATCTCAAAATTAGACTCTATGAAATTTTTTGAAATGCTAGTTTCAGTCAAAAAATTGTAGTATATTATACATAATTTTATACTAGTTTCAATCAAAAAATCAAATTAAATTTAGGATTGTTCGAAATGCTACGATACTTTTCAGATCCTTTCTATATGTTATGAGGGAATGTTAAGAGGGAAGTCCATGCAAAAATATAGGTCTAAATTAGATTTTACGAAACTTTTTGAAATGCTAGTTTCAGTCAAAAAATCGTAGTATATTATACACAATTTTATACTAGTTTCGGTCGAAATATCAAATTAAATCGAGGATTGTTCAAAATGCTACTAAACCTTTCAGATCCTTTCTATATGTAACGAGAGAAGGTTATGATGGAAGTCCATGCCAAAAATAATATCAAAATTAGATTTTGTGAATTTTTTGAAATACTAGTTTCGTTAAATAGTTATAGTATATTATACACAATTTTATACCAGTTTCGGTAAAAAAAAAATTAAATCGAGGATTAATCGAAATGCTACAAAACTTTTAAGATCCTTTCTATATGTTTGAGGGAAGGTTATGATGGAAGTCCATGCATAAAATTATCTTAAAATTAGATTCCACGAAACTTTTTGAAATACTAGTTTAGGTCAAAAAATCGTAGTATATTATATACAACTTTATACTAGTCTCGGTCGAAAAATCAAATTAAATTGAGGATTGTTCGAAATGCTACGATAGTTTTCAGATCCTTTCTATAAGTTTTGAGGGAATGTTAAGAGGGAAGCCCATTCAAAAAAATATCTCAAAATTAGACTCTATGAAATTTTTTGAAATGCTAGTTTCAGTCAAAAAATTGTAGTATATTATACACAATTTTATACTAGTTTCGATCAAAAAATCAAATTAAATTTAGGATTGTTCGAAATGCTACGATACTTTTCAGATCCTTTCTATATGTTATGAGGGAATGTTAAGAGGGAAGTCCATGCAAAAATATAGGTCTAAATTAGATTTTACGAAACTTTTTGAAATGCTAGTTTCAGTCAAAAAATCGTAGTATATTATACACAATTTTATACTAGTTTCGGTCGAAAAGTTAAATTAAATCAAGGAGTGTTCAAAATGCATCGAAACTTTCCAGATCCTTTCTATATGTAACGAGAGAAGGTTATGATGGAAGTCCATGCCAAAAATAATATCAAAATTAGATTCTGTGAAACTTTTTGAAATACTAGTTTCGTTAAATAATTATAGTATTTTACACACAATTTTATACCAGTTTCGGTCAAAAAAAATAATTAAATCGAGGATTAATCGAAATGCTACAAAACTTTTAAGATCCTTTCTATATATTTGAGGGAAGGTTATGATGGAAGTCCATGCATAAAATTATCTTAAAATTAGATTCTACGAAACTTTTTGAAATACTAGTTTAGGTCAAAAAATCGTAGTATATTATATACAACTTTATACTAGTCTCGGTCGAAAAATCAAATTAAATTGAGGATTGTTCGAAATGCTACGATAGTTTTCAGATCCTTTCTATAGGTTTTGAGGGAATGTTAAGAGGGAAGCCCATTCAAAAAAATATCTCAAAATTAGACTCTATGAAATTTTTTGAAATGCTAGTTTCAGTCAAAAAATCGTAGTATATTATACACAATTTTATACTAGTTTCGATCAAAAAATCAAATTAAATTTAGGATTGTTCGAAATGCTACGATACTTTTCAGATCCTTTCTATTTGTTATGAGGGAATGTTAAAAGGGAAGTCCATGCAAAAATATAGGTCTAAATTAGATTTTACGAAACTTTTTGAAATGCTAGTTTCAGTCAAAAAATCGTAGTATATTATACACAATTTTATACTAGTTTCGGTCGAAATATCAAATTAAATCGAGGATTGTTCAAAATGCTACTAAACCTTTCAGATCCTTTCTATATGTAACGAGAGAAGGTTATGATGGAAGTCCATGCCAAAAATAATATCAAAATTAGATTCTGTGAAACTTTTTGAAATACTAGTTTCGTTAAATAGTTATAGTATATTATACACAATTTTATACCAGTTTCGGTAAAAAAAAAAAATTAAATCGAGGATTAATCGAAATGCTACAAAACTTATAAGATCCTTTCTATATGTTTGAGGGAAGGTTATGATGGAAGTCCATGCATAAAATTATCTTAAAATTAGATTCCACGAAACTTTTTGAAATACTAGTTTAGGTCAAAAAATCGTAGTATATTATATACATCTTTATACTAGTCTCGGTCGAAAAATCAAATTAAATTGAGGATTGTTCGAAATGCTACGATAGTTTTCAGATCCTTTCTATAAGTTTTGAGGGAATGTTAAGAGGGAAGCCCATTCAAAAAAATATCTCAAAATTAGACTCTATGAAATTTTTTGAAATGCTAGTTTCAGTAAAAAAATTGTAGTATATTATCCATAATTTTATACTAGTTTCGATCAAAAAATCAAATTAAATTTAGGATTGTTCGAAATGCTACGATACTTTTCTGATCCTTTCTATATGTTATGAGGGAATGTTAAGAGGGAAGTCCATGCAAAAATATAGGTCTAAATTAGATTTTACGAAACTTTTTGAAATGCTAGTTTCAGTCAAAAAATCGTAGTATATTATACACAATTTTATACTAGTTTCGGTCGAAAAGTTAAATTAAATCGAGGAGTGTTCAAAATGCATCGAAACTTTCTAGATCCTTTCTATATGTAACGAGAGAAGGTTATGATGGAAGTCCATGCCAAAAATAATATCAAAATTAGATTCTGTGAAACTTTTTGAAATACTAGTTTCGTTAAATAATTATAGTATTTTACACACAATTTTATACCAGTTTCGGTCAAAAAAAATAATTAAATCGAGGATTAATCGAAATGCTACAAAACTTTTAAGATCCTTTCTATATGTTTGAGGGAAGGTTATGATGGAAGTCCATGCATAAAATTATCTTAAAATTAGATTCCACGAAACTTTTTGAAATACTAGTTTAGGTCAAAAAATCGTAGTATATTATATACAACTTTATACTAGTCTCGGTCGAAAAATCAAATTAAATTGAGGATTGTTCAAAATGCTATGATACTTTTCAGATCCTTTCTATAAGTTTTGAGGGAATGTTAAGAGGGAAGCCCATTCAAAAAAATATCTCAAAATTAGAATCTATGAAATTTTTTGAAATGCTAGTTTCAGTCAAAAAATCGTAGTATATTATACACAATTTTATACTAGTTTCGATCAAAAAATCAAATTAAATTTAGGATTGTTCGAAATGCTACGATACTTTTCAGATCCTTTCTATATGTTATGAGGGAATGTTAAGAGGGAAGTCCATGCAAAAATATAGGTCAAAATTAGATTTTACGAAACTTTTTGAAATGCTAGTTTCAGTCAAAAAATCGAAGTATATTATATACAATATTATACTAGTTTCGGTCGAAAAATCAAATTAAATCGAGGAGTGTTCAAAATGCTACGAAACCTTTCAGATCCTTTCTATATGTAACAAGAGAAGGTTATGATGGAAGTCCATGCCAATAATAATATCAAAATTAGATTCTGTGAAACTTTTTGAAATACTAGTTTGGTTAAAAAATTATAGTATATTATACACAATTTTATACCAGTTTCGGTAAAAAAAAAAATTAAATCGAGGATTAATCGAAATGCTACAAAACTTTTAAGATCCTTTCTATATGTTTGAGGGAAGGTTATGATGGAAGTCCATGCAAAAAATTATCTTAAAATTAGATTCCACGAAACTTTTTCAAATACTAGTTTAGGTCAAAAAATCGTAGTATATTATATACTAATTTATAAGAGTCTTGGTCAAAAAATCAAATTAAATTGAGGTTTGTTCAAAATGCTACGATACTTTTCAGATCCTTTCTATAAGTTTTGAGGGATGTTAAGAGGGAAGCCCATTCAAAATATTATCTCAAAATTAGAATCTAAGAAACTTTTTGAAATGCTAGTATCAGTCAAAAAATCGTAGTATATTATACACAATTTTATACTAGTTTCGATCAAAAAATCAAATTAAATTTAGGATTGTTCGAAATGCTACGATACTTTTCAGAATCTTTCTATATGTTATGAGGGAATGTTAAGAGGGAAGTCCATGCAAAAATATAGGTCAAAACTAGATTCTACGAAACTTTTTGAAATGCTAGTTTCAGTCAAAAAATCGTAGTATATTATATACAATTTTATACTAGTTTCGGTCGAAAAATCAAATTAAATCGAGGATTGTTCAAAATGCTACGAAACTTTCCAGATCCTTTCTATATGTAACGAGAGAAGGTTATGATGGAAGTCCATGCCAAAAATTATATCAAAATTAGATTCTGTGAAACTTTTTGAAATACTAGTTTTGTTAAATAATTATAGTATATTATACACAATTTTATACCAGTTTCGGTCAAAAAAAATAATTAAATCGAGGATTAATCGAAATGCTACAAAACTTTTAAGATCCTTTCTATATGTTTGAGGGAAGGTTATGATGGAAGTCCATGCATAAAATTATCTTAAAATTAGATTCCAAGAAACTTTTTGAAATACTAGTTTAGGTCAAAAAATCGTAGTATATTATATACAACTTTATACTAGTCTCGGTCGAAAAATAAAATAAAATTGAGGATTGTTCGAAATGCTACGATAGTTTTCAGATCCTTTCTATAAGTTTTGAGGGAATGTTAAGAGGGAAGCCCATTCAAAAAAATATCTCAAAATTAGACTCTATGAAATTTTTTGAAATGCTAGTTTCAGTCAAAAAATCGTAGTATATTATACACAATTTTATACTAGTTTCGATCAAAAAATCAAATTAAATTTAGGATTGTTCGAAATGCTACGATACTTTTCAGATCCTTTCTACATGTTATGAGGGAATGTTAAGAGGGAATTCCATGCAAAAATATAGGTCAAAATTAGATTTTACGAAACTTTTTGAAATGCTAGTTTCAGTCAAAAAATCGTAGTATATTGTACACAATTTTATACTAGTTTCGGTCGAAAAATCCAATTAAATCGAAGAGTGTTCAAAATGCTACGAAACCTTCGAGATCCTTTCTATATGTAACGAGAGAAGGTTATGATGGAAGTCCATGCCAAAAATAATATCAAAATTAGATTTTGTGAAACTTTTTGAAATACTAGTTTCGTTAAATAATTATAGTATATTATACACAATTTTATACCAGTTTCGGTCAAAAATATAATTAAATCGAGGATTAATCGAAATGCTACAAAACTTTTAAGATCCTTTCTATATGTTTGAGGGAAGGTTATGATGGAAGTCCATGCATAAAATTATCTTAAAATTAGATTCCACGAAACTTTTTGAAATACTAGTTTAGGTCAAAAAATCGTAGTATATTACATACAACTTTATACTAGTCTCGGTCGAAAAATCAAATTAAATTGAGGATTGTTCAAAATGCTACGATACTTTTCAGATCCTTTCTATAAGTTTTGAGGGAATGTTAAGAGGGAAGCCCATTCAAAAAAATATCTCAAAATTAGATTCTAAGAAACTTTTTGAAATGCTAGTTTCAGTCAAAAAATCGTAGTATATTATACACAATTTTATACTAGTTTCGATCAAAAAATCAAATTTAATTTAGGATTGTTCCAAATGCTACGATACTTTTCAGATCCTTTCTATATGTTATGAGGGAATGTTAAGAGGGAAGTCCATGCAAAAATATAGGTCAAAATTAGATTTTACGAAACTTTTTGAAATGCTAGTTTCAGTCAAAAAATCGTAGTATATTATATACAATTTTATACTAGTTTCGGTCGAAAAATCAAATTAAATCGAGGAGTGTTCAAAATCCATCGAAACTTTCCAGATCCTTTCTATATGTAACGAGAGAAGGTTATGATGGAAGTCCATGCCAAAAATAATATCAAAATTAGATTCTGTGAAACTTTTTGAAATACTAGTTTCGTTAAATAATTATAGTATATTATTCACAATTTTATACCAATTTCGGTCCAAAAAAATAATTAAATCGAGGATTTATCGAAATGCTACAAAACTTTTAAGATCCTTTCTATATGTTTGAGGGAAGGTTATCATGGAAGTCCATGCATAAAATTATCTTAAAATTAGATTCCACGAAACTTTTTGAAATACTAGTTTAGGTCAAAAAATCGTAGTATATTATATACAACTTTATACTAGTCTCGGTCGAAAAATCAAATTAAATTGAGGATTGTTCGAAATACTACGATACTTTTCAGATCCTTTCTATAAGTTTTGAGGGAATGTTAAGAGGGAAGCCCATTCAAAAAAAATATCTCAAAATTAGAATCTATGAAATTTTTTGAAATGCTAGTTTTAGTCAAAAAATCGTAGTATATTATATACAATTTTATACTAGTTTCGATCAAAAAATCAAATTTAATTTAGGATTATTCCAAATGCTACGATACTTTTCAGATCCTTTCTATATGTTATGAGGGAATGTTAAGAGGGAAGTCCATGCAAAAATATAGGTCAAAATTAGATTTTATGAAAATTTTTGAAATGCTAGTTTCAGTCAAAAAATCGTAGTATATTATATACAATTTTATACTAGTTTCGGTCGAAAAATCAAATTAAATCGAGGAGTGTTCAAAATGCTACGAAACTTTCCAGATCCTTTCTATATGTAACGAGAGAAGGTTATGATGGAAGTCCATGCAAAAATAATATCAAAATTAGATTCTGTGAAACTTTTTGAAATACTAGTTTCGTTAAAAAATTATAGTATATTATACACAATTTTATACCAGTTTCGGTCAAAAAAAATAATTAAATCGAGGATTAATCGAAATGCTACAAAACTTTTAAGATCCTTTCTATATGTTTGAGGGAAGATTATCATGGAAGTCCATGCTTAAAATTATCTTAAAATTAGATTCCATGAAACTTTTTGAAATACTAGTTTAGGTCAAAAAATTGTAGTATATTACATACAACTTTATACTAGTCTCGGTCGAAAAATCAATTTAAATTGAGGATTGTTTGAAATGCTACGAGACTTTTTAAATCCTTTCTGTAAGTTTTGAGAGAATGTTAAGAGGGAAGCCCATTCAAAAAATTATCTCAAAATTAGACTCTATGAAACTTTTTGAAATGCTAGTATCAGTCAAAAAATCGTAGTATATTATACACAATTTTATACTAGTTTCGATCAAAAAATCAAATTAAATATAGGATTGTTCGAAATGCTACGATACGTTTCAGATCCTTTCTATATGTTATGAGGGAATGTTAAGAGGGAAGTCCATGCAAAAATATAGGTCAAAATTAGATTTTACGAAACTTTTTGAAATGCTAGTTTCAGTCAAAAAATCGTAGTATATTATACACAATTTTATACTAGTTTCGGTCGAAAAATCAAATTAAATCGAGGAGTGTTCAAAATGCTACGAAACATTCCAGATCCATTCTATATGTAACGAGAGAAGGTTATGATGGAAGTCCATGCCAAAAATAATATCAAAATTAGATTCTGTGAAACTTTTTGAAATACTAGTTTCGTTAAATAATTATAGTATATTATACACAATTTTATACCAGTTTCGGTCAAAAATATAATTAAATCGAGGATTAATCGAAATGCTACAAAACTTATAAGATCCTTTCTATATGTTTGAGGGAAGGTTATGATGGATGTCCATGCATAAAATTATCTTAAAATTAGATTCCACGAAACTTTTTGAAATACTAGTTTAGGTCAAAAAATCGTAGTATATTACATACAACTTTATACTAGTCTCGGTCGAAAAATCAAATTGAATTGAGGATTGTTCAAAATGCTACGATACTTTTCAGATCCTTTCTATAAGTTTTGAGGGAATGTTAAGAGTGAAGCCCATTCAAAAAAATATCTCAAAATTAGACTCTAAGAAACTTTTTGAAATGCTAGTTTCAGTCAAAAAATCGTAGTATATTATACACAATTTTATACTAGTTTCGATCAAAAAATCAAATTTAATTTAGGATTGTTCCAAATGCTACGATACTTTTCAGATCCTTTCTATATGTTATGAGGGAATGTTAAGAGGGAAGTCCATGCAAAAATATAGGTCAAAATTAGATTTTACGAAACTTTTTGAAATGCTAGTTTTAGTCAAAAAATCGTAGTATATTATATACAATTTAAACTAGTTTCGGTCGAAAAATCAAATTAAATCAAGGAGTGTTCAAAATGCATCGAAACTTTCCAGATCCTTTCTATATGTAACGAGAGAAGGTTATGATGGAAGTCCATGCCAAAAATAATATCAAAATTAGATTCTGTGAAACTTTTTGAAATACTAGTTTCGTTAAAAAATTATAGAATATTATACACAATTTTATACCAGTTTCGGTCAAAAAATATAATTAAATCGAAGATTAATTGAAATGCTACAAAACTTTTAAGATCCTTTCTATATGTTTGAGGGAAGGTTATCATGGATGTCCATGCTTAAAATTATCTTAAAATTAGATTCCACGAAACTTTTTGAAATACTATTTTAGGTCAAAAAATTGTAGTATATTACATACAACTTTATACTAGTCTCGGTCGAAAAATCAATTTAAATTGAGGATTGTTTGAAATGCTACGAGACTTTTTAAATCCTTTCTATAAATTTTGAGGGAATGTTAAGAGGGAAGCCCATTCAAAAAATTATCTCAAAATTAGACTCTATGAAACCTTTTGAAATGCTAGTATCAGTCAAAAAATCGTAGTATATTATACACAATTTTATACTAGTTTCGATCAAAAAATCAAATTAAATTTAGGATTGTTCGAAATGCTATGATACTTTTCAGATCCTTTCTATATGTTATGAGGGAATGTTAAGAGGGAAGTCCATGCAAAAATATAGGTCAAAATTAGATTTTACGAAACTTTTTGAAATGCTAGTTTCAGTCAAAAAATCGTAGTATATTATACACAATTTTATACTAGTTTCGGTCGAAAAATCAAATTAAATCGAGGAGTGTTCAAAATGCTACGAAACATTCCAGATCCTTTCTATATGTAACGAGAGAAGGTTATGACGGAAGTCCATGCCAAAAATAATATCAAAATTAGATTCTGTGAAACTTTTTGAAATACTAGTTTCGTTAAATAATTATAGTATATTATACACAATTTTATACCAGTTTCGGTCAAAAATATAATTAAATCGAGGATTAATCGAAATGCTACAAAACTTATAAGATCCTTTCTATATGTTTGAGGGAAGGTTATGATGGAAGTCCATGCATAAAATTATCTTAAAATTAGATTCCACGAAACTTTTTGAAATACTAGTTTAGGTCAAAAAATCGTAGTATATTACATACAACTTTATACTAGTCTCGGTCGAAAAATCAAATTGAATTGAGGATTGTTCAAAATGCTACGATACTTTTCAGATCCTTTCTATAAGTTTTGAGGGAATGTTAAGAGTGAAGCCCATTCAAAAAAATATCTCAAAATTAGACTCTAAGAAACTTTTTGAAATGCTAGTTTCAGTCAAAAAATCGTAGTATATTATACACAATTTTATACTAGTTTCGATCAAAAAATCAAATTTAATTTAGGATTGTTCCAAATGCTACGATACTTTTCAGATCCTTTCTATATGTTATGAGGGAATGTTAAGAGGGAAGTCCATGCAAAAATATAGGTCAAAATTAGATTTTACGAAACTTTTTGAAATGCTAGTTTTAGTCAAAAAATCGTAGTATATTATATACAATTTAAACTAGTTTCGGTCGAAAAATCAAATTAAATCAAGGAGTGTTCAAAATGCATCGAAACTTTCCAGATCCTTTCTATATGTAACGAGAGAAGGTTATGATGGAAGTCCATGCCAAAAATAATATCAAAATTAGATTCTGTGAAACTTTTTGAATTACTGGTTTCGTTAAAAAATTATAGAATATTATACACAATTTTATACCAGTTTCGGTCAAAAAATATAATTAAATCGAAGATTAATTGAAATGCTACAAAACTTTTAAGATCCTTTCTATATGTTTGAGGGAAGGTTATCATGGAAGTCCATGCTTAAAATTATCTTAAAATTAGATTCCACGAAACTTTTTGAAATACTATTTTAGGTCAAAAAATTGTAGTATATTACATACAACTTTATACTAGTCTCGGTCGAAAAATCAATTTAAATTGAGGATTGTTTGAAATGCTACGAGACTTTTTAAATCCTTTCTATAAATTTTGAGGGAATGTTAAGAGGGAAGCCCATTCAAAAAATTATCTCAAAATTAGACTCTATGAAACCTTTTGAAATGCTAGTATCAGTCAAAAAATCGTAGTATATTATACACAATTTTATACTAGTTTCGATCAAAAAATCAAATTAAATTTAGGATTGTTCGAAATGCTATGATACTTTTCAGATCCTTTCTATATGTTATGAGGGAATGTTAAGAGGGAAGTCCATGCAAAAATATAGGTCAAAATTAGATTTTACGAAACTTTTTGAAATGCTAGTTTCAGTCAAAAAATCGTAGTATATTATACACAATTTTATACTAGTTTAGGTCGAAAAATCAAATTAAATCGAGGAGTGTTCAAAATGCTACGAAACATTCCAGATCCTTTCTATATGTAACGAGAGAAGGTTATGATGGAAGTCCATGCCAAAAATAATATCAAAATTAGATTCTGTGAAACTTTTTGAAATACTAGTTTCGTTAAATAATTATAGTATATTATACACAATTTTATACCAGTTTCGGTCAAAAATATAATTAAATCGAGGATTAATCGAAATGCTACAAAACTTATAAGATCCTTTCTATATGTTTGAGGGAAGGTTATGATGGAAGTCCATGCATAAAATTATCTTAAAATTAGATTCCACGAAACTTTTTGAAATACTAGTTTAGGTCAAAAAATCGTAGTATATTACATACAACTTTATACTAGTCTCGGTCGAAAAATCAAATTGAATTGAGGATTGTTCAAAATGCTACGATACTTCTCAGATCCTTTCTATAAGTTTTGAGGGAATGTTAAGAGTGAAGCCCATTCAAAAAAATATCTCAAAATTAGACTCTAAGAAACTTTTTGAAATGCTAGTTTCAGTCAAAAAATCGTAGTATATTATACACAATTTTATACTAGTTTCGATCAAAAAATCAAATTTAATTTAGGATTGTTGCAAATGCTACGATACTTTTCAGATCCTTTCTATATGTTATGAGGGAATGTTAAGAGGGAAGTCCATGCAAAAATATAGGTCAAAATTAGATTTTACGAAACTTTTTGAAATGCTAGTTTTAGTCAAAAAATCGTAGTATATTATATACAATTTAAACTAGTTTCGGTCGAAAAATCAAATTAAATCAAGGAGTGTTCAAAATGCATCGAAACTTTCCAGATCCTTTCTATATGTAACGAGAGAAGGTTATGATGGAAGTCCATGCCAAAAATAATATCAAAATTAGATTCTGTGAAACTTTTTGAAATACTAGTTTCGTTAAAAAATTATAGAATATTATACACAATTTTATACCAGTTTCGGTCAAAAAATATAATTAAATCGAAGATTAATTGAAATGCTACAAAACTTTTAAGATCCTTTCTATATGTTTGAGGGAAGGTTATCATGGAAGTCCATGCTTAAAATTATCTTAAAATTAGATTCCACGAAACTTTTTGAAATACTATTTTAGGTCAAAAAATTGTAGTATATTACATACAACTTTATACTAGTCTCGGTCGAAAAATCAATTTAAATTGAGGATTGTTTGAAATGCTACGAGACTTTTTAAATCCTTTCTATAAATTTTGAGGGAATGTTAAGAGGGAAGCCCATTCAAAAAATTATCTCAAAATTAGACTCTATGAAACCTTTTGAAATGCTAGTATCAGTCAAAAAATCGTAGTATATTATACACAATTTTATACTAGTTTCGATCAAAAAATCAAATTAAATTTAGGATTGTTCGAAATGCTATGATACTTTTCAGATCCTTTCTATATGTTATGAGGGAATGTTAAGAGGGAAGTCCATGCAAAAATATAGGTCAAAATTAGATTTTACGAAACTTTTTGAAATGCTAGTTTCAGTCAAAAAATCGTAGTATATTATACACAATTTTATACTAGTTTCGGTCGAAAAATCAAATTAAATCGAGGAGTGTTCAAAATGCTACGAAACATTCCAGATCCTTTCTATATGTAACGAGAGAAGGTTATGATGGAAGTCCATGCCAAAAATAATATCAAAATTAGATTCTGTGAAACTTTTTGAAATACTAGTTTCGTTAAATAATTATAGTATATTATACACAATTTTATACCAGTTTCGGTCAAAAATATAATTAAATCGAGGATTAATCGAAATGCTACAAAACTTATAAGATCCTTTCTATATGTTTGAGGGAAGGTTATGATGGAAGTCCATGCATAAAATTATCTTAAAATTAGATTCCACGAAACTTTTTGAAATACTAGTTTAGGTCAAAAAATCGTAGTATATTACATACAACTTTATACTAGTCTCGGTCGAAAAATCAAATTGAATTGAGGATTGTTCAAAATGCTACGATACTTTTCAGATCCTTTCTATAAGTTTTGAAGGAATGTTAAGAGTGAAGCCCATTCAAAAAAATATCTCAAAATTAGACTCTAAGAAACTTTTTGAAATGCTAGTTTCAGTCAAAAAATCGTAGTATATTATACACAATTTTATACTAGTTTCGATCAAAAAATCAAATTTAATTTAGGATTGTTCCAAATGCTACGATACTTTTCAGATCCTTTCTATATGTTATGAGGGAATGTTAAGAGGGAAGTCCATGCAAAAATATAGGTCAAAATTAGATTTTACGAAACTTTTTGAAATGCTAGTTTTAGTCAAAAAATCGTAGTATATTATATACAATTTAAACTAGTTTCGGTCGAAAAATCAAATTAAATCAAGGAGTGTTCAAAATGCATCGAAACTTTCCAGATCCTTTCTATATGTAACGAGAGAAGGTTATGATGGAAGTCCATGCCAAAAATAATATCAAAATTAGATTCTGTGAAACTTTTTGAAATACTAGTTTCGTTAAAAAATTATAGAATATTATACACAATTTTATACCAGTTTCGGTCAAAAAATATAATTAAATCGAAGATTAATTGAAATGCTACAAAACTTTTAAGATCCTTTCTATATGTTTGAGGGAAGGTTATCATGGAAGTCCATGCTTAAAATTATCTTAAAATTAGATTCCACGAAACTTTTTGAAATACTATTTTAGGTCAAAAAATTGTAGTATATTACATACAACTTTATACTAGTCTCGGTCGAAAAATCAATTTAAATTGAGGATTGTTTGAAATGCTACGAGACTTTTTAAATCCTTTCTATAAATTTTGAGGGAATGTTAAGAGGGAAGCCCATTCAAAAAATTATCTCAAAATTAGACTCTATGAAACCTTTTGAAATGCTAGTATCAGTCAAAAAATCGTAGTATATTATACACAATTTTATACTAGTTTCGATCAAAAAATCAAATTAAATTTAGGATTGTTCGAAATGCTATGATACTTTTCAGATCCTTTCTATATGTTATGAGGGAATGTTAAGAGGGAAGTCCATGCAAAAATATAGGTCAAAATTAGATTTTACGAAACTTTTTGAAATGCTAGTTTCAGTCAAAAAATCGTAGTATATTATACACAATTTTATACTAGTTTCGGTCGAAAAATCAAATTAAATCGAGGAGTGTTCAAAATGCTACGAAACATTCCAGATCCTTTCTATATGTAACGAGAGAAGGTTATGATGGAAGTCCATGCCAAAAATAATATCAAAATTAGATTCTGTGAAACTTTTTGAAATACTAGTTTCGTTAAATAATTATAGTATATTATACACAATTTTATACCAGTTTCGGTCAAAAATATAATTAAATCGAGGATTAATCGAAATGCTACAAAACTTATAAGATCCTTTCTATATGTTTGAGGGAAGGTTATGATGGAAGTCCATGCATAAAATTATCTTAAAATTAGATTCCACGAAACTTTTTGAAATACTAGTTTAGGTCAAAAAATCGTAGTATATTACATACAACTTTATACTAGTCTCGGTCGAAAAATCAAATTGAATTGAGGATTGTTCAAAATGCTACGATACTTTTCAGATCCTTTCTATAAGTTTTGAAGGAATGTTAAGAGTGAAGCCCATTCAAAAAAATATCTCAAAATTAGACTCTAAGAAACTTTTTGAAATGCTAGTTTCAGTCAAAAAATCGTAGTATATTATACACAATTTTATACTAGTTTCGATCAAAAAATCAAATTTAATTTAGGATTGTTCCAAATGCTACGATACTTTTCAGATCCTTTCTATATGTTATGAGGGAATGTTAAGAGGGAAGTCCATGCAAAAATATAGGTCAAAATTAGATTTTACGAAACTTTTTGAAATGCTAGTTTTAGTCAAAAAATCGTAGTATATTATATACAATTTAAACTAGTTTCGGTCGAAAAATCAAATTAAATCAAGGAGTGTTCAAAATGCATCGAAACTTTCCAGATCCTTTCTATATGTAACGAGAGAAGGTTATGATGGAAGTCCATGCCAAAAATAATATCAAAATTAGATTCTGTGAAACTTTTTGAATTACTAGTTTCGTTAAAAAATTATAGAATATTATACACAATTTTATACCAGTTTCGGTCAAAAAATATAATTAAATCGAAGATTAATTGAAATGCTACAAAACTTTTAAGATCCTTTCTATATGTTTGAGGGAAGGTTATCATGGAAGTCCATGCTTAAAATTATCTTAAAATTAGATTCCACGAAACTTTTTGAAATACTATTTTAGGTCAAAAAATTGTAGTATATTACATACAACTTTATACTAGTCTCGGTCGAAAAATCAATTTAAATTGAGGATTGTTTGAAATGCTACGAGACTTTTTAAATCCTTTCTATAAATTTTGAGGAAATGTTAAGAGGGAAGCCCATTCAAAAAATTATCTCAAAATTAGACTCTATGAAACTTTTTGAAATGCTAGTATTAGTCAAAAAATCGTAGTATATTATACACAATTTTATACTAGTTTCGATCAAAAAATCAAATTAAATTTAGGATTGTTCGAAATGCTATGATACTTTTCAGATCCTTTCTATATGTTATGAGGGAATGTTAAGAGGGAAGTCCATGCAAAAATATAGGTCAAAATTAGATTTTACGAAACTTTTTGAAATGCTAGTTTCAGTCAAAAAATCGTAGTATATTATACACAATTTTATACTTGTTTCGGTCGAAAAATCAAATTAAATCGAGGAGTGTTCAAAATGCTACGAAACCTTTGAGATCCTTTCTATATGTAACGAGAGAAGGTTATGATGGAAGTCCATGCCAAAAATAATATCAAAATTAGATTCTGTGAAACTTTTTGAAATACTAGTTTCGTTAAATAATTATAGTATATTATACACAATTTTATACCAGTTTCGGTCAAAAATATAATTAAATCGAGGATTAATCGAAATGCTACAAAACTTTTAAGATCCTTTCTATATGTTTGAGGGAAGGTTATGATGGAAGTCCATGCATAAAATTATCTTAAAATTAGATTCCACGAAACTTTTTGAAATACTAGTTTAGGTCAAAAAATCGTAGTATATTACATACAACTTTATACTAGTCTCGGCCGAAAAATCAAATTGAATTGAGGATTGTTCAAAATGCTACGATACTTTTCAGATCCTTTCTATAAGTTTTGAAGGAATGTTAAGAGGGAAGCCCATTCAAAAAAATATCTCAAAATTACACTCTAAGAAACTTTTTGAAATGCTAGTTTCAGTCAAAAAATCGTAGTATATTATACACAATTTTATACTAGTTTCGATCAAAAAATCAAATTAAATTTAGGATTGTTCGAAATGCTACGATACTTTTCAGATCCTTTCTATATGTTATGAGGGAATGTTAAGAGGGAAGTCCATGCAAAAATATAGGTCAAAATTAGATTTTACGAAACTTTTTGAAATGCTAGTTTCAGTCAAAAAATCGTAGTATATTATACACAATTTTATACTAGTTTCGGTCGAAAAATCAAATTAAATCGAGGAGTGTTCAAAATGCTACGAAACCTTCCAAATCCTTTCTATATGTAACGAGAGAAGGTTATGATGGAAGTCCATGCCAAAAATAATATCAAAATTAGATTCTGTGAAACTTTTTGAAATACTAGTTTCGTTAAAAAATTATAGTATATTATACACAATTTTATACCAGTTTCGGTCAAAAAATATAATTAAATCGAGGATTAATCGAAATGCTATAAAACTTTTAAGATCCTTTCTATATGTTTGAGGGAAGGTTATCATGGAAGTCCATGCTTAAAATTATCTTAAAATTAGATTCCACGAAACTTTTTGAAATACTAGTTTAGGTCAAAAAATCGTAGTATATTACATACAACTTTATACTAGTCTCGGTCGAAAAATCAAATTGAATTGAGGATTGTTCAAAATGCTACGATACTTTTCAGATCCTTTCTATAAGTTTTGAGGGAATGTTAAGAGGGAAGCCCATTCAAAAAAATATCTCAAAATTAGACTCTAAGAAACTTTTTGAAATGCTAGTATCAGTCAAAAAATCGTAGTATATTATACACAATTTTATACTAGTTTCGATCAAAAAATCAAATTAAATTTAGGATTGTTCGAAATGCTACGATACTTTTCAGATCCTTTCTATATGTTATGAGGGAATGTTAAGAGGGAAGTCCATGCAAAAATATAGGTCAAAATTAGATTTTACGAAACTTTTTGAAATGCTAGTTTCAGTCAAAAAATCGTAGTATATTATACACAATTTTATACTAGTTTCGGTCGAAAAATCAAATTAAATCGAGGAGTGTTCAAAATGCTACGAAACCTTCCAGATCCTTTCTATATGTAACGAGAGAAGGTTATGATGGAAGTCCATGCCAAAAATAATATCAAAATTAGATTCTGTGAAACTTTTTGAAATACTAGTTTCGTTAAATAATTATAGTATATTATACACAATTTTATACCAGTTTCGGTCAAAAATATAATTAAATCGAGGATTAATCGAAATGCTACAAAACTTATAAGATCCTTTCTATATGTTTGAGGGATGGTTATGATGGAAGTCCATGCATAAAATTATCTTAAAATTAGATTCCACGAAACTTTTTGAAATACTAGTTTAGGTCAAAAAATCGTAGTATATTACATACAACTTTATACTAGTCTCGGTCGAAAAATCAAATTGAATTGAGGATTGTTCAAAATGCTACGATACTTCTCAGATCCTTTCTATAAGTTTTGAGGGAATGTTAAGAGTGAAGCCCATTCAAAAAAATATCTCAAAATTAGACTCTAAGAAACTTTTTGAAATGCTAGTTTCAGTCAAAAAATCGTAGTATATTACACACAATTTTATACTAGTTTCGATCAAAAAATCAAATTTAATTTAGGATTGTTCCAAATGCTACGATACTTTTCAGATCCTTTCTATATGTTATGAGGGAATGTTAAGAGGGAAGTCCATGCAAAAATATAGGTCAAAATTAGATTTTACGAAACTTTTTGAAATGCTAGTTTTAGTCAAAAAATCGTAGTATATTATATACAATTTAAACTAGTTTCGGTCGAAAAATCAAATTAAATCAAGGAGTGTTCAAAATGCATCGAAACTTTCCAGATCCTTTCTATATGTAACGAGAGAAGGTTATGATGGAAGTCCATGCCAAAAATAATATCAAAATTAGATTCTGTGAAACTTTTTGAAATACTAGTTTCGTTAAAAAATTATAGAATATTATACACAATTTTATACCAGTTTCGGTCAAAAAATATAATTAAATCGAAGATTAATTGAAATGCTACAAAACTTTTAAGATCCTTTCTATATGTTTGAGGGAAGGTTATCATGGAAGTCCATGCTTAAAATTATCTTAAAATTAGATTCCACGAAACTTTTTGAAATACTATTTTAGGTCAAAAAATTGTAGTATATTACATACAACTTTATACTAGTCTCGGTCGAAAAATCAATTTAAATTGAGGATTGTTTGAAATGCTACGAGACTTTTTAAATCCTTTCTATAAATTTTGAGGGAATGTTAAGAGGGAAGCCCATTCAAAAAATTATCTCAAAATTAGACTCTATGAAACTTTTTGAAATGCTAGTATCAGTCAAAAAATCGTAGTATATTATACACAATTTTATACTAGTTTCGATCAAAAAATCAAATTAAATTTAGGATTGTTCGAAATGCTATGATACTTTTCAGATCCTTTCTATATGTTATGAGGGAATGTTAAGAGGGAAGTCCATGCAAAAATATAGGTCAAAATTAGATTTTACGAAACTTTTTGAAATGCTAGTTTCAGTCAAAAAATCGTAGTATATTATACACAATTTTATACTTGTTTCGGTCGAAAAATCAAATTAAATCGAGGAGTGTTCAAAATGCTACGAAACCTTTGAGATCCTTTCTATATGTAACGAGAGAAGGTTATGATGGAAGTCCATGCCAAAAATAATATCAAAATTAGATTCTGTGAAACTTTTTGAAATACTAGTTTCGTTAAATAATTATAGTATATTATACACAATTTTATACCAGTTTCGGTCAAAAATATAATTAAATCGAGGATTAATCGAAATGCTACAAAACTTTTAAGATCCTTTCTATATGTTTGAGGGAAGGTTATGATGGAAGTCCATGCATAAAATTATCTTAAAATTAGATTCCACGAAACTTTTTGAAATACTAGTTTAGGTCAAAAAATCGTAGTATATTACATACAACTTTATACTAGTCTCGGCCGAAAAATCAAATTGAATTGAGGATTGTTCAAAATGCTACGATACTTTTCAGATCCTTTCTATAAGTTTTGAAGGAATGTTAAGAGGGAAGCCCATTCAAAAAAATATCTCAAAATTACACTCTAAGAAACTTTTTGAAATGCTAGTTTCAGTCAAAAAATCGTAGTATATTATACACAATTTTATACTAGTTTCGATCAAAAAATCAAATTAAATTTAGGATTGTTCGAAATGCTACGATACTTTTCAGATCCTTTCTATATGTTATGAGGGAATGTTAAGAGGGAAGTCCATGCAAAAATATAGGTCAAAATTAGATTTTACGAAACTTTTTGAAATGCTAGTTTCAGTCAAAAAATCGTAGTATATTATACACAATTTTATACTAGTTTCGGTCGAAAAATCAAATTAAATCGAGGAGTGTTCAAAATGCTACGAAACCTTCCAGATCCTTTCTATATGTAACGAGAGAAGGTTATGATGGAAGTCCATGCCAAAAATAATATCAAAATTAGATTCTGTGAAACTTTTTGAAATACTAGTTTCGTTAAAAAATTATAGTATATTATACACAATTTTATACCAGTTTCGGTCAAAAAATATAATTAAATCGAGGATTAATCGAAATGCTATAAAACTTTTAAGATCCTTTCTATATGTTTGAGGGAAGGTTATCATGGAAGTCCATGCTTAAAATTATCTTAAAATTAGATTCCACGAAACTTTTTGAAATACTAGTTTAGGTCAAAAAATCGTAGTATATTACATACAACTTTATACTAGTCTCGGTCGAAAAATCAAATTGAATTGAGGATTGTTCAAAATGCTACGATACTTTTCAGATCCTTTCTATAAGTTTTGAGGGAATGTTAAGAGGGAAGCCCATTCAAAAAAATATCTCAAAATTAGACTCTAAGAAACTTTTTGAAATGCTAGTTTCAGTCAAAAAATCGTAGTATATTATACACAATTTTATACTAGTTTCGATCAAAAAAACAAATTAAATTTAGGATTGTTCGAAATGCTACGATACTTTTCAGATCCTTTCTATATGTTATGAGGGAATGTTAAGAGGGAAGTCCATGCAAAAATATATGTCAAAATTAGATTTTACGAAACTTTTTGAAATGCTAGTTTCAGTCAAAATATTGTAGTATATTATACACAATTTTATACTAGTTTCGGTCGAAAAATCAAATTAAATCGAGGAGTGTTCAAAATGCTACGAAACCTTCCAGATCCTTTCTATATGTAACGAGAGAAGGATATGATGGAAGTCCATGCCAAAAATAATATCAAAATTAGATTCTGTGAAACTTTTTGAAATACTAGTTTCGTTAAATAATTATAGTATATTATACACAATTTTATACCAGTTTCGGTCAAAAATATAATTAAATCGAGGATTAATCGAAATGCTACAAAACTTATAAGATCCTTTCTATATGTTTTAGGGAAGGTTATGATGGAAGTCCATGCATAAAATTATCTTAAAATTAGATTCCACGAAACTTTTTGAAATACTAGTTTAGGTCAAAAAATCGTAGTATATTACATACAACTTTATACTAGTCTCGGCCGAAAAATCAAATTGAATTGAGGATTGTTCAAAATGCTACGATACTTTTCAGATCCTTTCTATAAGTTTTGAAGGAATGTTAAGAGGGAAGCCCATTCAAAAAAATATCTCAAAATTACACTCTAAGAAACTTTTTGAAATGCTAGTTTCAGTCAAAAAATCGTAGTATATTATACACAATTTTATACTAGTTTCGATCAAAAAATCAAATTAAATTTAGGATTGTTCGAAATGCTACGATACTTTTCAGATCCTTTCTATATGTTATGAGGGAATGTTAAGAGGGAAGTCCATGCAAAAATATAGGTCAAAATTAGATTTTACGAAACTTTTTGAAATGCTAGTTTCAGTCAAAAAATCGTAGTATATTATACACAATTTTATACTAGTTTCGGTCGAAAAATCAAATTAAATCGAGGAGTGTTCAAAATGCTACGAAACCTTCCAGATCCTTTCTATATGTAACGAGAGAAGGTTATGATGGAAGTCCATGCCAAAAATAATATCAAAATTAGATTCTGTGAAACTTTTTGAAATACTAGTTTCGTTAAAAAATTATAGTATATTATACACAATTTTATACCAGTTTCGGTCAAAAAATATAATTAAATCGAGGATTAATCGAAATGCTATAAAACTTTTAAGATCCTTTCTATATGTTTGAGGGAAGGTTATCATGGAAGTCCATGCTTAAAATTATCTTAAAATTAGATTCCACGAAACTTTTTGAAATACTAGTTTAGGTCAAAAAATCGTAGTATATTACATACAACTTTATACTAGTCTCGGTCGAAAAATCAAATTGAATTGAGGATTGTTCAAAATGCTACGATACTTTTCAGATCCTTTCTATAAGTTTTGAGGGAATGTTAAGAGGGAAGCCCATTCAAAAAAATATCTCAAAATTAGACTCTATGAAAATTTTGAAATGCTAGTTTCAGTCAAAAAATCGTAGTATATTATACACAATTTTATACTAGTTTCGATCAAAAAATCAAATTAAATTTAGGATTGTTCGAAATGCTACGATACTTTTCAGATCCTTTCTATATGTTATGAGGGAATGTTAAGAGGGAAGTCCATGCAAAAATATAGGTCAAAATTAGATTTTACGAAACTTTTTGAAATGCTAGTTTTAGTCAAAAAATCGTAGTATATTATATACAATTTAAACTAGTTTCGGTCGAAAAATCAAATTAAATCAAGGAGTGTTCAAAATGCATCGAAACTTTCCAGATCCTTTCTATATGTAACGAGAGAAGGTTATGATGGAAGTCCATGCCAAAAATAATATCAAAATTAGATTCTGTGAAACTTTTTGAAATACTAGTTTCGTTAAAAAATTATAGAATATTATACACAATTTTATACCAGTTTCGGTCAAAAAATATAATTAAATCGAAGATTAATTGAAATGCTACAAAACTTTTAAGATCCTTTCTATATGTTTGAGGGAAGGTTATCATGGAAGTCCATGCTTAAAATTATCTTAAAATTAGATTCCACGAAACTTTTTGAAATACTATTTTAGGTCAAAAAATTGTAGTATATTACATACAACTTTATACTAGTCTCGGTCGAAAAATCAATTTAAATTGAGGATTGTTTGAAATGCTACGAGACTTTTTAAATCCTTTCTATAAATTTTGAGGGAATGTTAAGAGGGAAGCCCATTCAAAAAATTATCTCAAAATTAGACTCTATGAAACTTTTTGAAATGCTAGTATCAGTCAAAAAATCGTAGTATATTATACACAATTTTATACTAGTTTCGATCAAAAAATCAAATTAAATTTAGGATTGTTCGAAATGCTATGATACTTTTCAGATCCTTTCTATATGTTATGAGGGAATGTTAAGAGGGAAGTCCATGCAAAAATATAGGTCAAAATTAGATTTTACGAAACTTTTTGAAATGCTAGTTTCAGTCAAAAAATCGTAGTATATTATACACAATTTTATACTTGTTTCGGTCGAAAAATCAAATTAAATCGAGGAGTGTTCAAAATGCTACGAAACCTTTGAGATCCTTTCTATATGTAACGAGAGAAGGTTATGATGGAAGTCCATGCCAAAAATAATATCAAAATTAGATTCTGTGAAACTTTTTGAAATACTAGTTTCGTTAAATAATTATAGTATATTATACACAATTTTATACCAGTTTCGGTCAAAAATATAATTAAATCGAGGATTAATCGAAATGCTACAAAACTTTTAAGATCCTTTCTATATGTTTGAGGGAAGGTTATGATGGAAGTCCATGCATAAAATTATCTTAAAATTAGATTCCACGAAACTTTTTGAAATACTAGTTTAGGTCAAAAAATCGTAGTATATTACATACAACTTTATACTAGTCTCGGCCGAAAAATCAAATTGAATTGAGGATTGTTCAAAATGCTACGATACTTTTCAGATCCTTTCTATAAGTTTTGAAGGAATGTTAAGAGGGAAGCCCATTCAAAAAAATATCTCAAAATTACACTCTAAGAAACTTTTTGAAATGCTAGTTTCAGTCAAAAAATCGTAGTATATTATACACAATTTTATACTAGTTTCGATCAAAAAATCAAATTAAATTTAGGATTGTTCGAAATGCTACGATACTTTTCAGATCCTTTCTATATGTTATGAGGGAATGTTAAGAGGGAAGTCCATGCAAAAATGTAGGTCAAAATTAGATTTTACGAAACTTTTTGAAATGCTAGTTTCAGTCAAAAAATCGTAGTATATTATACACAATTTTATACTAGTTTCGGTCGAAAAATCAAATTAAATCGAGGAGTGTTCAAAATGCTACGAAACCTTCCAGATCCTTTCTATATGTAACGAGAGAAGGTTATGATGGAAGTCCATGCCAAAAATAATATCAAAATTAGATTCTGTGAAACTTTTTGAAATACTAGTTTCGTTAAAAAATTATAGTATATTATACACAATTTTATACCAGTTTCGGTCAAAAAATATAATTAAATCGAGGATTAATCGAAATGCTATAAAACTTTTAAGATCCTTTCTATATGTTTGAGGGAAGGTTATCATGGAAGTCCATGCTTAAAATTATCTTAAAATTAGATTCCACGAAACTTTTTGAAATACTAGTTTAGGTCAAAAAATCGTAGTATATTACATACAACTTTATACTAGTCTCGGTCGAAAAATCAAATTGAATTGAGGATTGTTCAAAATGCTACGATACTTTTCAGATCCTTTCTATAAGTTTTGAGGGAATGTTAAGAGGGAAGCCCATTCAAAAAAATATCTCAAAATTAGACTCTATGAAAATTTTGAAATGCTAGTTTCAGTCAAAAAATCGTAGTATATTATACACAATTTTATACTAGTTTCGATCAAAAAATCAAATTTAATTTAGGATTGTTCCAAATGCTACGATACTTTTCAGATCCTTTCTATATGTTATGAGGGAATGTTAAGAGGGAAGTCCATGCAAAAATATAGGTCAAAATTAGATTTTACGAAACTTTTTGAAATGCTAGTTTTAGTCAAAAAAACGTAGTATATTATATACAATTTAAACTAGTTTCGGTCGAAAAATCAAATTAAATCAAGGAGTGTTCAAAATGCATCGAAACTTTCCAGATCCTTTCTATATGTAACGAGAGAAGGTTATGATGGAAGTCCATGCCAAAAATAATATCAAAATTAGATTCTGTGAAACTTTTTGAAATACTAGTTTCGTTAAAAAATTATAGAATATTATACACAATTTTATACCAGTTTCGGTCAAAAAATATAATTAAATCGAAGATTAATTGAAATGCTACAAAACTTTTAAGATCCTTTCTATATGTTTGAGGGAAGGTTATCATGGAAGTCCATGCTTAAAATTATCTTAAAATTAGATTCCACGAAACTTTTTGAAATACTATTTTAGGTCAAAAAATTGTAGTATATTACATACAACTTTATACTAGTCTCGGTCGAAAAATGAATTTAAATTGAGGATTGTTTGAAATGCTACGAGACTTTTTAAATCCTTTCTATAAATTTTGAGGGAATGTTAAGAGGGAAGCCCATTCAAAAAATTATCTCAAAATTAGACTCTATGAAACTTTTTGAAATGCTAGTATCAGTCAAAAAATCGTAGTATATTATACACAATTTTATACTAGTTTCGATCAAAAAATCAAATTAAATTTAGGATTGTTCGAAATGCTATGATACTTTTCAGATCCTTTCTATATGTTATGAGGGAATGTTAAGAGGGAAGTCCATGCAAAAATATAGGTCAAAATTAGATTTTACGAAACTTTTTGAAATGCTAGTTTCAGTCAAAAAATCGTAGTATATTATACACAATTTTATACTTGTTTCGGTCGAAAAATCAAATTAAATCGAGGAGTGTTCAAAATGCTACGAAACCTTTGAGATCCTTTCTATATGTAACGAGAGAAGGTTATGATGGAAGTCCATGCCAAAAATAATATCAAAATTAGATTCTGTGAAACTTTTTGAAATACTAGTTTCGTTAAATAATTATAGTATATTATACACAATTTTATACCAGTTTCGGTCAAAAATATAATTAAATCGAGGATTAATCGAAATGCTACAAAACTTTTAAGATCCTTTCTATATGTTTGAGGGAAGGTTATGATGGAAGTCCATGCATAAAATTATCTTAAAATTAGATTCCACGAAACTTTTTGAAATACTAGTTTAGGTCAAAAAATCGTAGTATATTACATACAACTTTATACTAGTCTCGGCCGAAAAATCAAATTGAATTGAGGATTGTTCAAAATGCTACGATACTTTTCAGATCCTTTCTATAAGTTTTGAAGGAATGTTAAGAGGGAAGCCCATTCAAAAAAATATCTCAAAATTACACTCTAAGAAACTTTTTGAAATGCTAGTTTCAGTCAAAAAATCGTAGTATATTATACACAATTTTATACTAGTTTCGATCAAAAAATCAAATTAAATTTAGGATTGTTCGAAATGCTACGATACTTTTCAGATCCTTTCTATATGTTATGAGGGAATGTTAAGAGGGAAGTCCATGCAAAAATATAGGTCAAAATTAGATTTTACGAAACTTTTTGAAATGCTAGTTTCAGTCAAAAAATCGTAGTATATTATACACAATTTTATACTAGTTTCGGTCGAAAAATCAAATTAAATCGAGGAGTGTTCAAAATGCTACGAAACCTTCCAGATCCTTTCTATATGTAACGAGAGAAGGTTATGATGGAAGTCCATGCCAAAAATAATATCAAAATTAGATTCTGTGAAACTTTTTGAAATACTAGTTTCGTTAAAAAATTATAGTATATTATACACAATTTTATACCAGTTTCGGTCAAAAAATATAATTAAATCGAGGATTAATCGAAATGCTATAAAACTTTTAAGATCCTTTCTATATGTTTGAGGGAAGGTTATCATGGAAGTCCATGCTTAAAATTATCTTAAAATTAGATTCCACGAAACTTTTTGAAATACTAGTTTAGGTCAAAAAATCGTAGTATATTACATACAACTTTATACTAGTCTCGGTCGAAAAATCAAATTGAATTGAGGATTGTTCAAAATGCTACGATACTTTTCAGATCCTTTCTATAAGTTTTGAGGGAATGTTAAGAGGGAAGCCCATTCAAAAAAATATCTCAAAATTAGACTCTATGAAAATTTTGAAATGCTAGTTTCAGTCAAAAAATCGTAGTATATTATACACAATTTTATACTAGTTTCGATCAAAAAATCAAATTTAATTTAGGATTGTTCCAAATGCTACGATACTTTTCAGATCCTTTCTATATGTTATGAGGGAATGTTAAGAGGGAAGTCCATGCAAAAATATAGGTCAAAATTAGATTTTACGAAACTTTTTGAAATGCTAGTTTTAGTAAAAAAATCGTAGTATATTATATACAATTTAAACTAGTTTCGGTCGAAAAATCAAATTAAATCAAGGAGTGTTCAAAATGCATCGAAACTTTCCAGATCCTTTCTATATGTAACGAGAGAAGGTTATGATGGAAGTCCATGCCAAAAATAATATCAAAATTAGATTCTGTGAAACTTTTTGAAATACTAGTTTCGTTAAAAAATTATAGAATATTATACACAATTTTATACCAGTTTCGGTCAAAAAATATAATTAAATCGAAGATTAATTGAAATGCTACAAAACTTTTAAGATCCTTTCTATATGTTTGAGGGAAGGTTATCATGGAAGTCCATGCTTAAAATTATCTTAAAATTAGATTCCACGAAACTTTTTGAAATACTATTTTAGGTCAAAAAATTGTAGTATATTACATACAACTTTATACTAGTCTCGGTCGAAAAATCAATTTAAATTGAGGATTGTTTGAAATGCTACGAGACTTTTTAAATCCTTTCTATAAATTTTGAGGGAATGTTAAGAGGGAAGCCCATTCAAAAAATTATCTCAAAATTAGACTCTATGAAACTTTTTGAAATGCTAGTATCAGTCAAAAAATCGTAGTATATTATACACAATTTTATACTAGTTTCGATCAAAAAATCAAATTAAATTTAGGATTGTTCGAAATGCTATGATACTTTTCAGATCCTTTCTATATGTTATGAGGGAATGTTAAGAGGGAAGTCCATGCAAAAATATAGGTCAAAATTAGATTTTACGAAACTTTTTGAAATGCTAGTTTCAGTCAAAAAATCGTAGTATATTATACACAATTTTATACTTGTTTCGGTCGAAAAATCAAATTAAATCGAGGAGTGTTCAAAATGCTACGAAACCTTTGAGATCCTTTCTATATGTAACGAGAGAAGGTTATGATGGAAGTCCATGCCAAAAATAATATCAAAATTAGATTCTGTGAAACTTTTTGAAATACTAGTTTCGTTAAATAATTATAGTATATTATACACAATTTTATACCAGTTTCGGTCAAAAATATAATTAAATCGAGGATTAATCGAAATGCTACAAAACTTTTAAGATCCTTTCTATATGTTTGAGGGAAGGTTATGATGGAAGTCCATGCATAAAATTATCTTAAAATTAGATTCCACGAAACTTTTTGAAATACTAGTTTAGGTCAAAAAATCGTAGTATATTACATACAACTTTATACTAGTCTCGGCCGAAAAATCAAATTGAATTGAGGATTGTTCAAAATGCTACGATACTTTTCAGATCCTTTCTATAAGTTTTGAAGGAATGTTAAGAGGGAAGCCCATTCAAAAAAATATCTCAAAATTACACTCTAAGAAACTTTTTGAAATGCTAGTTTCAGTCAAAAAATCGTAGTATATTATACACAATTTTATACTAGTTTCGATCAAAAAATCAAATTAAATTTAGGATTGTTCGAAATGCTACGATACTTTTCAGATCCTTTCTATATGTTATGAGGGAATGTTAAGAGGGAAGTCCATGCAAAAATATAGGTCAAAATTAGATTTTACGAAACTTTTTGAAATGCTAGTTTCAGTCAAAAAATCGTAGTATATTATACACAATTTTATACTAGTTTCGGTCGAAAAATCAAATTAAATCGAGGAGTGTTCAAAATGCTACGAAACCTTCCAGATCCTTTCTATATGTAACGAGAGAAGGTTATGATGGAAGTCCATGCCAAAAATAATATCAAAATTAGATTCTGTGAAACTTTTTGAAATACTAGTTTCGTTAAAAAATTATAGTATATTATACACAATTTTATACCAGTTTCGGTCAAAAAATATAATTAAATCGAGGATTAATCGAAATGCTATAAAACTTTTAAGATCCTTTCTATATGTTTGAGGGAAGGTTATCATGGAAGTCCATGCTTAAAATTATCTTAAAATTAGATTCCACGAAACTTTTTGAAATACTAGTTTAGGTCAAAAAATCGTAGTATATTACATACAACTTTATACTAGTCTCGGTCGAAAAATCAAATTGAATTGAGGATTGTTCAAAATGCTACGATACTTTTCAGATCCTTTCTATAAGTTTTGAGGGAATGTTAAGAGGGAAGCCCATTCAAAAAAATATCTCAAAATTAGACTCTAAGAAACTTTTTGAAATGCTAGTTTCAGTCAAAAAATCGTAGTATATTATACACAATTTTATACTAGTTTCGATCAAAAAAACAAATTAAATTTAGGATTGTTCGAAATGCTACGATACTTTTCAGATCCTTTCTATATGTTATGAGGGAATGTTAAGAGGGAAGTCCATGCAAAAATATATGTCAAAATTAGATTTTACGAAACTTTTTGAAATGCTAGTTTCAGTCAAAAAATTGTAGTATATTATACACAATTTTATACTAGTTTCGGTCGAAAAATCAAATTAAATCGAGGAGTGTTCAAAATGCTACGAAACCTTCCAGATCCTTTCTATATGTAACGAGAGAAGGATATGATGGAAGTCCATGCCAAAAATAATATCAAAATTAGATTCTGTGAAACTTTTTGAAATACTAGTTTCGTTAAATAATTATAGTATATTATACACAATTTTATACCAGTTTCGGTCAAAAATATAATTGAATCGAGGATTAATCGAAATGCTACAAAACTTATAAGATCCTTTCTATATGTTTTAGGGAAGGTTATGATGGAAGTCCATGCATAAAATTATCTTAAAATTAGATTCCACGAAACTTTTTGAAATACTAGTTTAGGTCAAAAAATCGTAGTATATTACATACAACTTTATACTAGTCTCGGCCGAAAAATCAAATTGAATTGAGGATTGTTCAAAATGCTACGATACTTTTCAGATCCTTTCTATAAGTTTTGAAGGAATGTTAAGAGGGAAGCCCATTCAAAAAAATATCTCAAAATTACACTCTAAGAAACTTTTTGAAATGCTAGTTTCAGTCAAAAAATCGTAGTATATTATACACAATTTTATACTAGTTTCGATCAAAAAATCAAATTAAATTTAGGATTGTTCGAAATGCTACGATACTTTTCAGATCCTTTCTATATGTTATGAGGGAATGTTAAGAGGGAAGTCCATGCAAAAATATAGGTCAAAATTAGATTTTACGAAACTTTTTGAAATGCTAGTTTCAGTCAAAAAATCGTAGTATATTATACACAATTTTATACTAGTTTCGGTCGAAAAATCAAATTAAATCGAGGAGTGTTCAAAATGCTACGAAACCTTCCAGATCCTTTCTATATGTAACGAGAGAAGGTTATGATGGAAGTCCATGCCAAAAATAATATCAAAATTAGATTCTGTGAAACTTTTTGAAATACTAGTTTCGTTAAAAAATTATAGTATATTATACACAATTTTATACCAGTTTCGGTCAAAAAATATAATTAAATCGAGGATTAATCGAAATGCTATAAAACTTTTAAGATCCTTTCTATATGTTTGAGGGAAGGTTATCATGGAAGTCCATGCTTAAAATTATCTTAAAATTAGATTCCACGAAACTTTTTGAAATACTAGTTTAGGTCAAAAAATCGTAGTATATTACATACAACTTTATACTAGTCTCGGTCGAAAAATCAAATCGAATTGAGGATTGTTCAAAATGCTACGATACTTTTCAGATCCTTTCTATAAGTTTTGAGGGAATGTTAAGAGGGAAGCCCATTCAAAAAAATATCTCAAAATTAGACTCTATGAAAATTTTGAAATGCTAGTTTCAGTCAAAAAATCGTAGTATATTATACACAATTTTATACTAGTTTCGATCAAAAAATCAAATTTAATTTAGGATTGTTCCAAATGCTACGATACTTTTCAGATCCTTTCTATATGTTATGAGGGAATGTTAAGAGGGAAGTCCATGCAAAAATATAGGTCAAAATTAGATTTTACGAAACTTTTTGAAATGCTAGTTTTAGTCAAAAAATCGTAGTATATTATATACAATTTAAACTAGTTTCGGTCGAAAAATCAAATTAAATCAAGGAGTGTTCAAAATGCATCGAAACTTTCCAGATCCTTTCTATATGTAACGAGAGAAGGTTATGATGGAAGTCCATGCCAAAAATAATATCAAAATTAGATTCTGTGAAACTTTTTGAATTACTAGTTTCGTTAAAAAATTATAGTATATTATACACAATTTTATACCAGTTTCGGTCAAAAAATATAATTAAATCGAGGATTAATCGAAATGCTATAAAACTTTTAAGATCCTTTCTATATGTTTGAGGGAAGGTTATCATGGAAGTCCATGCTTAAAATTATCTTAAAATTAGATTCCACGAAACTTTTTGAAATACTAGTTTAGGTCAAAAAATCGTAGTATATTACATACAACTTTATACTAGTCTCGGTCGAAAAATCAAATCGAATTGAGGATTGTTCAAAATGCTACGATACTTTTCAGATCCTTTCTATAAGTTTTGAGGGAATGTTAAGAGGGAAGCCCATTCAAAAAAATATCTCAAAATTAGACTCTATGAAAATTTTGAAATGCTAGTTTCAGTCAAAAAATCGTAGTATATTATACACAATTTTATACTAGTTTCGATCAAAAAATCAAATTTAATTTAGGATTGTTCCAAATGCTACGATACTTTTCAGATCCTTTCTATATGTTATGAGGGAATGTTAAGAGGGAAGTCCATGCAAAAATATAGGTCAAAATTAGATTTTACGAAACTTTTTGAAATGCTAGTTTTAGTCAAAAAATCGTAGTATATTATATACAATTTAAACTAGTTTCGGTCGAAAAATCAAATTAAATCAAGGAGTGTTCAAAATGCATCGAAACTTTCCAGATCCTTTCTATATGTAACGAGAGAAGGTTATGATGGAAGTCCATGCCAAAAATAATATCAAAATTAGATTCTGTGAAACTTTTTGAAATACTAGTTTCGTTAAAAAATTATAGAATATTATACACAATTTTATACCAGTTTCGGTCAAAAAATATAATTAAATCGAAGATTAATTGAAATGCTACAAAACTTTTAAGATCCTTTCTATATGTTTGAGGGAAGGTTATCATGGAAGTCCATGCTTAAAATTATCTTAAAATTAGATTCCACGAAACTTTTTGAAATACTATTTTAGGTCAAAAAATTGTAGTATATTACATACAACTTTATACTAGTCTCGGTCGAAAAATCAATTTAAATTGAGGATTGTTTAAAATGCTACGAGACTTTTTAAATCCTTTCTATAAATTTTGAGGGAATGTTAAGAGGGAAGCCCATTCAAAAAATTATCTCAAAATTAGACTCTATGAAACTTTTTGAAATGCTAGTATCAGTCAAAAAATCGTAGTATATTATACACAATTTTATACTAGTTTCGATCAAAAAATCAAATTAAATTTAGGATTGTTCGAAATGCTATGATACTTTTCAGATCCTTTCTATATGTTATGAGGGAATGTTAAGAGGGAAGTCCATGCAAAAATATAGGTCAAAATTAGATTTTACGAAACTTTTTGAAATGCTAGTTTCAGTCAAAAAATCGTAGTATATTATACACAATTTTATACTTGTTTCGGTCGAAAAATCAAATTAAATCGAGGAGTGTTCAAAATGCTACGAAACCTTTGAGATCCTTTCTATATGTAACGAGAGAAGGTTATGATGGAAGTCCATGCCAAAAATAATATCAAAATTAGATTCTGTGAAACTTTTTGAAATACTAGTTTCGTTAAATAATTATAGTATATTATACACAATTTTATACCAGTTTCGGTCAAAAATATAATTAAATCGAGGATTAATCGAAATGCTACAAAACTTTTAAGATCCTTTCTATATGTTTGAGGGAAGGTTATGATGGAAGTCCATGCATAAAATTATCTTAAAATTAGATTCCACGAAACTTTTTGAAATACTAGTTTAGGTCAAAAAATCGTAGTATATTACATACAACTTTATACTAGTCTCGGCCGAAAAATCAAATTGAATTGAGGATTGTTCAAAATGCTACGATACTTTTCAGATCCTTTCTATAAGTTTTGAAGGAATGTTAAGAGGGAAGCCCATTCAAAAAAATATCTCAAAATTACACTCTAAGAAACTTTTTGAAATGCTAGTTTCAGTCAAAAAATCGTAGTATATTATACACAATTTTATACTAGTTTCGATCAAAAAATCAAATTAAATTTAGGATTGTTCGAAATGCTACGATACTTTTCAGATCCTTTCTATATGTTATGAGGGAATGTTAAGAGGGAAGTCCATGCAAAAATATAGGTCAAAATTAGATTTTACGAAACTTTTTGAAATGCTAGTTTCAGTCAAAAAATCGTAGTATATTATACACAATTTTATACTAGTTTCGGTCGAAAAATCAAATTAAATCGAGGAGTGTTCAAAATGCTACGAAACCTTCCAGATCCTTTCTATATGTAACGAGAGAAGGTTATGATGGAAGTCCATGCCAAAAATAATATCAAAATTAGATTCTGTGAAACTTTTTGAAATACTAGTTTCGTTAAAAAATTATAGTATATTATACACAATTTTATACCAGTTTCGGTCAAAAAATATAATTAAATCGAGGATTAATCGAAATGCTATAAAACTTTTAAGATCCTTTCTATATGTTTGAGGGAAGGTTATCATGGAAGTCCATGCTTAAAATTATCTTAAAATTAGATTCCACGAAACTTTTTGAAATACTAGTTTAGGTCAAAAAATCGTAGTATATTACATACAACTTTATACTAGTCTCGGTCGAAAAATCAAATTGAATTGAGGATTGTTCAAAATGCTACGATACTTTTCAGATCCTTTCTATAAGTTTTGAGGGAATGTTAAGAGGGAAGCCCATTCAAAAAAATATCTCAAAATTAGACTCTAAGAAACTTTTTGAAATGCTAGTTTCAGTCAAAAAATCGTAGTATATTATACACAATTTTATACTAGTTTCGATCAAAAAAACAAATTAAATTTAGGATTGTTCGAAATGCTACGATACTTTTCAGATCCTTTCTATATGTTATGAGGGAATGTTAAGAGGGAAGTCCATGCAAAAATATATGTCAAAATTAGATTTTACGAAACTTTTTGAAATGCTAGTTTCAGTCAAAAAATTGTAGTATATTATACACAATTTTATACTAGTTTCGGTCGAAAAATCAAATTAAATCGAGGAGTGTTCAAAATGCTACGAAACCTTTCAGATCCTTTCTATATGTAACGAGAGAAGGTTATGATGGAAGTCCATGCCAAAAATAATATCAAAATTAGATTCTGTGAAACTTTTTGAAATACTAGTTTCGTTAAAAAATTATAGTATATTATACACAATTTTATACCAGTTTCGGTCAAAAAATATAATTAAATCGAGGATTAATCGAAATGCTATAAAACTTTTAAGATCCTTTCTATATGTTTGAGGGAAGGTTATCATGGAAGTCCATGCTTAAAATTATCTTAAAATTAGATTCCACGAAACTTTTTGAAATACTAGTTTAGGTCAAAAAATCGTAGTATATTACATACAACTTTATACTAGTCTCGGTCGAAAAATCAAATTGAATTGAGGATTGTTCAAAATGCTACGATACTTTTCAGATCCTTTCAATAAGTTTTGAGGGAATGTTAAGAGGGAAGCCCATTCAAAAAAATATCTCAAAATTAGACTCTAAGAAACTTTTTGAAATGCTAGTTTCAGTCAAAAAATCGTAGTATATTATACACAATTTTATACTAGTTTCGATCAAAAAAACAAATTAAATTTAGGATTGTTCGAAATGCTACGATACTTTTCAGATCCTTTCTATATGTTATGAGGGAATGTTAAGAGGGAAGTCCATGCAAAAATATATGTCAAAATTAGATTTTACGAAACTTTTTGAAATGCTAGTTTCAGTCAAAAAATTGTAGTATATTATACACAATTTTATACTAGTTTCGGTCGAAAAATCAAATTAAATCGAGGAGTGTTCAAAATGCTACGAAACCTTCCAGATCCTTTCTATATGTAACGAGAGAAGGATATGATGGAAGTCCATGCCAAAAATAATATCAAAATTAGATTCTGTGAAACTTTTTGAAATACTAGTTTCGTTAAATAATTATAGTATATTATACACAATTTTATACCAGTTTCGGTCAAAAATATAATTAAATCGAGGATTAATCGAAATGCTACAAAACTTATAAGATCCTTTCTATATGTTTTAGGGAAGGTTATGATGGAAGTCCATGCATAAAATTGTCTTAAAATTAGATTCCACGAAACTTTTTGAAATACTAGTTTAGGTCAAAAAATCGTAGTATATTACATACAACTTTATACTAGTCTCGGTCGAAAAATCAAATTGTATTGAGGATTGTTCAAAATGCTACGATACTTTTCAGATCCTTTCTCTAAGTTTTGAGGGAATGTTAAGAGGGAAGCCCATTCAAAAAAATATCTCAAAATTAGACTCTAAGAAACTTTTTTAAATACTAGTTTCAGTCAAAAAATCGTAGTATATTATACCCAATTTTATACTAGTTTCGATCAAAAAATCAAATTTAATTTAGGATTGTTCCAAATGCTAAGATACTTTTCAGATCCTTTCTATATGTTACGAGGGAATGTTAAGAGGGAAGTCCATGCAAAAATATAGGTCAAAATTAGATTTTACGAAACTTTTTGAAATGCTAGTTTCAGTAAAAAAATCGTAGTATATTATACACAATTTTATACTAGTTTCGGTCGAAAAATCAAATTAAATCGAGGAGTGTTCAAAATGCTACGAAACCTTCCAGATCCTTTCTATATGTAACGAGAGAAGGATATGATGGATGTCCATGCCAAAAATAATATCAAAATTAGATTCTGTGAAACTTTTTGAAATACTAGTTTCGTTAAATAATTATAGTATATTATACACAATTTTATACCAGTTTCGGTCAAAAATATAATTAAATCGAGGATTAATCGAAATGCTACAAAACTATTAAGATCCTTTCTATATGTTTGAGGGAAGGTTATCATGGAAGTCCATGCATAAAATTATCTTAAAATTAGATTCCACGAAACTTTTTGAAATACAAGTTTAGGTCAAAAAATCGTAGTATATTATATACAACTTTATACTAGTCTCGCTCGAAAAATCAAATTAAATTGAGAATTGTTCGAAATGCTACGATACTTTTCAGATCCTTTCTATAAGTTTTGAGGGAATGTTAAGAGGGAAGCCCATTCAAAAAAATATCTCAAAATTAGACTCTATGAAATTTTTTGAAATGCTAGTTTCAGTCAAAAAATCTTAGTATATTATATACAATTTTATACTAGTTTCGATCAAAAAATCAAATTTAATTTAGGATTGTTCCAAATGCTACGATACTTTTCAGATCCTTTCTATATGTTATGAGGGAATGTTAAGAGGGAAGTCCATGCAAAAATATAGGTCAAAATTAGATTTTACGAAACTTTTTGAAATGCTAGTTTCAGTCAAAAAATCGTAGTATATTATATACAATTTTATACTAGTTTCGGTCGAAAAATCAAATTAAATCGAGGAGTGTTAAAAATGCTACGAAACTTTCCAGATCCTCTCTATATGTAACGAGAGAAGGTTATGATGGAAGTCCATGCCAAAAATAATATCAAAATTAGATTCTGTGTAACTTTTTGAAATACTAGTTTCATTAAAAAATTATAGTATATTATACACAATTTTATACCAGTTTCGGTAAAAAAATATAATTAAATCAAGGATTAATCGAAATGCTACAAAACTTGTAAGATCCTTTCTATATGTTTGAGGGAAGGTTATCATGGAAGTCCATGCATAAAATTATCTTAAAATTAGATTCCACGAAACTTTTTGAAATACTAGTTTAGGTCAAAAAATCGTAGTATATTATATACAACTTTATACTAGTCTCAGTCGAAAAATCAAATTGAATTGAGGATTGTTCGAAATACTACGATACTTTTCAGATCCTTTCTATAAGTTTTGAGGGAATGTTAAGAGGGAAGCCCATTCAAAAAAATATCTCAAAATTAGACTCTATGAAATTTTTTGAAATGCTAGTTTCAGTCAAAAAATCGTAGTATATTATACACAATTTTATAGTAGTTTCGATCAAAAAATCAAATTTAATTTAGGATTGTTCCAAATGCTACGATACTTTTCAGATCCTTTCTATATGTTATGAGGGAATGTTAAGAGGGAAGTCCATGCAAAAATATAGGTCAAAATTAGATTTTACGAAACTTTTTGAAATGCTAGTTTAAGTCAAAAAATCGTAGTATATTATATACAATTTTATACTAGTTTCGGTCGAAAAATCAAATTAAATCGAGGAGTGTTCAAAATGCTACGAAATTTTCCAAATCCTCTCTATATGTAACGAGAGAAGGTTATGATGGAAGTCCATGCCAAAAATAATATCAAAATTAGATTCTGTGAAACTTTTTGAAATACTAGTTTCGTTAAAAAATTATAGTATATTATACACAATTTTATACCAGTTTCGGTCAAAAAATATAATTAAATCGAGGATTAATCGAAATGCTACAAAACTTGTAAGATCCTTTCTATATGTTTGAGGGAAGGTTATCATGGAAGTCCATGCATAAAATTATCTTAAAATTAGATTCCACGAAACTTTTTTGAAATACTAGTTTAGGTCAAAAAATCGTAGTATATTATATACAACTTTATACTAGTCTCAGTCGAAAAATCAAATTGAATTGAGGATTGTTCGAAATAATACGATACCTTTCAGATCCTTTCTATAAGTTTTGAGGGAATGTTAAGAGGGAAGCCCATTCAACAAAATATCTCAAAATTAGACTCTATGAAATTTTTTGAAATGCTAGTTTCAGTCAAAAAATCGTAGTATATTATATACAATTTTATACTAGTTTCGATCAAAAAATCAAATTTAATTTAGGATTGTTCGAAATGCTACGATACTTTTCAGATCCTTTCTATATGTTATGAGGGAATGTTAAGAGGGAAGTCCATGCAAAAATATATGTCAAAATTAGATTTTACGAAACTTTTTGACATGCTAGTTTCAGTCAAAAAATTGTAGTATATTATACACAATTTTATACTAGTTTCGGTCGAAAAATCAAATTAAATCGAGGAGTGTTCAAAATGCTACGAAACCTTTCAGATCCTTTCTATATGTAACGAGAGAAGGTTATGATGGAAGTCCATGCCAAAAATAATATCAAAATTAGATTCTGTGAAACTTTTTGAAATACTAGTTTCGTTAAAAAATTATAGTATATTATACACAATTTTATACCAGTTTCGGTCAAAAAATATAATTAAATCGAGGATTAATCGAAATGCTATAAAACTTTTAAGATCCTTTCTATATGTTTGAGGGAAGGTTATCATGGAAGTCCATGCTTAAAATTATCTTAAAATTAGATTCCACGAAACTTTTTGAAATACTAGTTTAGGTCAAAAAATCGTAGTATATTACATACAACTTTATACTAGTCTCGGTCGAAAAATCAAATTGAATTGAGGATTGTTCAAAATGCTACGATACTTTTCAGATCCTTTCTATAAGTTTTGAGGGAATGTTAAGAGGGAAGCCCATTCAAAAAAATATCTCAAAATTAGACTCTAAGAAACTTTTTGAAATGCTAGTTTCAGTCAAAAAATCGTAGTATATTATACACAATTTTATACTAGTTTCGATCAAAAAAACAAATTAAATTTAGGATTGTTCGAAATGCTACGATACTTTTCAGATCCTTTCTATATGTTATGAGGGAATGTTAAGAGGGAAGTCCATGCAAAAATATATGTCAAAATTAGATTTTACGAAACTTTTTGAAATGCTAGTTTCAGTCAAAAAATTGTAGTATATTATACACAATTTTATACTAGTTTCGGTCGAAAAATCAAATTAAATCGAGGAGTGTTCAAAATGCTACGAAACCTTCCAGATCCTTTCTATATGTAACGAGAGAAGGATATGATGGAAGTACATGCCAAAAATAATATCAAAATTAGATTCTGTGAAACTTTTTGAAATACTAGTTTCGTTAAATAATTATAGTATATTATACACAATTTTATACCAGTTTCGGTCAAAAATATAATTAAATCGAGGATTAATCGAAATGCTACAAAACTTATAAGATCCTTTCTATATGTTTTAGGGAAGGTTATGATGGAAGTCCATGCATAAAATTGTCTTAAAATTAGATTCCACGAAACTTTTTGAAATACTAGTTTAGGTCAAAAAATCGTAGTATATTACATACAACTTTATACTAGTCTCGGTCGAAAAATCAAATTGAATTGAGGATTGTTCAAAATGCTACGATACTTTTCAGATCCTTTCTCTAAGTTTTGAGGGAATGTTAAGAGGGAAGCCCATTCAAAAAAATATCTCAAAATTAGACTCTAAGAAACTTTTTTAAATACTAGTTTCAGTCAAAAAATCGTAGTATATTATACCCAATTTTATACTAGTTTCGATCAAAAAATCAAATTTAATTTAGGATTGTTCCAAATGCTAAGATACTTTTCAGATCCTTTCTATATGTTACGAGGGAATGTTAAGAGGGAAGTCCATGCAAAAATATAGGTCAAAATTAGATTTTACGAAACTTTTTGAAATGCTAGTTTCAGTAAAAAAATCGTAGTATATTATACACAATTTTATACTAGTTTCGGTCGAAAAATCAAATTAAATCGAGGAGTGTTCAAAATGCTACGAAACCTTCCAGATCCTTTCTATATGTAACGAGAGAAGGATATGATGGATGTCCATGCCAAAAATAATATCAAAATTAGATTTTGTGAAACTTTTTGAAATACTAGTTTCGTTAAATAATTATAGTATATTATACACAATTTTATACCAGTTTCGGTCAAAAATATAATTAAATCGAGGATTAATCGAAATGCTACAAAACTATTAAGATCCTTTCTATATGTTTGAGGGAAGGTTATCATGGAAGTCCATGCATAAAATTATCTTAAAATTAGATTCCACGAAACTTTTTGAAATACAAGTTTAGGTCAAAAAATCGTAGTATATTATATACAACTTTATACTAGTCTCGCTCGAAAAATCAAATTAAATTGAGAATTGTTCGAAATGCTACGATACTTTTCAGATCCTTTCTATAAGTTTTGAGGGAATGTTAAGAGGGAAGCCCATTCAAAAAAATATCTCAAAATTAGACTCTATGAAATTTTTTGAAATGCTAGTTTCAGTCAAAAAATCTTAGTATATTATATACAATTTTATACTAGTTTCGATCAAAAAATCAAATTTAATTTAGGATTGTTCCAAATGCTACGATACTTTTCAGATCCTTTCTATATGTTATGAGGGAATGTTAAGAGGGAAGTCCATGCAAAAATATAGGTCAAAATTAGATTTTACGAAACTTTTTGAAATGCTAGTTTCAGTCAAAAAATCGTAGTATATTATATACAATTTTATACTAGTTTCGGTCGAAAAATCAAATTAAATCGAGGAGTGTTAAAAATGCTATGAAACATTCCAGATCCTCTCTATATGTAACGAGAGAAGGTTATGATGGAAGTCCATGCCAAAAATAATATCAAAATTAGATTCTGTGTAACTTTTTGAACTACTAGTTTCATTAAAAAATTATAGTATATTATACACAATTTTATACCAGTTTCGGTAAAAAAATATAATTAAATCAAGGATTAATCGAAATGCTACAAAACTTGTAAGATCCTTTCTATATGTTTGAGGGAAGGTTATCATGGAAGTCCATGCATAAAATTATCTTAAAATTAGATTCCACGAAACTTTTTGAAATACTAGTTTAGGTCAAAAAATCGTAGTATATTATATACAACTTTATACTAGTCTCAGTCGAAAAATCAAATTGAATTGAGGATTGTTCGAAATACTACGATACTTTTCAGATCCTTTCTATAAGTTTTGAGGGAATGTTAAGAGGGAAGCCCATTCAAAAAAATATCTCAAAATTAGACTCTATGAAATTTTTTGAAATGCTAGTTTCAGTCAAAAAATCGTAGTATATTATACACAATTTTATAGTAGTTTCGATCAAAAAATCAAATTTAATTTAGGATTGTTCCAAATGCTACGATACTTTTCAGATCCTTTCTATATGTTATGAGGGAATGTTAAGAGGGAAGTCCATGCAAAAATATAGGTCAAAATTAGATTTTACGAAACTTTTTGAAATGCTAGTTTAAGTCAAAAAATCGTAGTATATTATATACAATTTTATACTAGTTTCGGTCGAAAAATCAAATTAAATCGAGGAGTGTTCAAAATGCTACGAAATTTTCCAAATCCTCTCTATATGTAACGAGAGAAGGTTATGATGGAAGTCCATGCCAAAAATAATATCAAAATTAGATTCTGTGAAACTTTTTGAAATACTAGTTTCGTTAAAAAATTATAGTATATTATACACAATTTTATACCAGTTTCGGTCAAAAAATATAATTAAATCGAGGATTAATCGAAATGCTACAAAACTTGTAAGATCCTTTCTATATGTTTGAGGGAAGGTTATCATGGAAGTCCATGCATAAAATTATCTTAAAATTAGATTCCACGAAACTTTTTTGAAATACTAGTTTAGGTCAAAAAATCGTAGTATATTATATACAACTTTATACTAGTCTCAGTCGAAAAATCAAATTGAATTGAGGATTGTTCGAAATACTACGATACCTTTCAGATCCTTTCTATAAGTTTTGAGGGAATGTTAAGAGGGAAGCCCATTCAACAAAATATCTCAAAATTAGACTCTATGAAATTTTTTGAAATGCTAGTTTCAGTCAAAAAATCGTAGTATATTATATACACTTTTATACTAGTTTCGATCAAAAAATCAAATTTAATTTAGGATTGTTCCAAATGCTACGATACTTTTCAGATCCTTTCTATATGTTATGAGGGAATGTTAAGAGGGAAGTCCATGCAAAAATATAGGTCAAAATTAGATTTTACGAAACTTTTTGAAATGCTAGTTTCAGTCAAAAAATCGTAGTATATTATATACAATTTTATACTAGTTTCGGTCGAAAAATCAAATTAAATCGAGGAGTGTTCAAAATGCTACGAAACTTTCCAGATCCTCTCTATATGTAACGAGAGAAGGTTATGATGGAAGTCCGTGCCAAAAATAATATCAAAATTAGATTCTGTGAAACTTTTTGAAATACTAGTTTCGTTAAAAAATTATAGTATATTATACACAATTTTATACCAGTTTCGGTCAAAAAATATAATTAAATCGAGGATTAATCGAAATGCTACAAAACTTGTAAGATCCTTTCTATATGTTTGAGGGAAGGTTATCATGGAAGTCCATGCATAAAATTATCTTAAAATTAGATTCCACGAAACTTTTTGAAATACTAGTTTAGGTCAAAAAATCGTAGTATATTATATACAACTTTATACTAGTCTCGCTCGAAAAATCAAATTAAATTGAGGATTGTTCGAAATGCTACGATACTTTTCAGATCCTTTCTATATGTTTTGAGGGAATGTTAAGAGGGAAGCCCATTCAAAAAAATATCTCAAAATTAGACTCTATGAAATTTTTTGAAATGCTAGTTTCAGTCAAAAAATCGTAGTATATTATACACAATTTTATACTAGTTTCGATCAAAAAATCAAATTTAATTTAGGATTGTTCCAAATGCTACGATACTTTTCAGATCCTTTCTATATGTTATGAGGGAATGTTAAGAGGGAAGTCCATGCAAAAATATAGGTCAAAATTAGATTTTACGAAACTTTTTGAAATGCTAGTTTCAGTCAAAAAATCGTAGTATATTATATACAATTTTATACTAGTTTCGGTCGAAAAATCAAATTAAATCGAGGAGTGTTCAAAATGCTACGAAACCTTCCAAATCCTCTCTATATGTAACGAGAGAAGGTTATGATGGAAGTCCATGCCAAAAATAATATCAAAATTAGATTCTGTGAAACTTTTTGAAATACTAGTTTCGTTAAATAATTATAGTATATTATACACAATTTTATACCAGTTTCGGTCAAAAAATATAATTAAATCGAGGATTAATCGAAATGCTACAAAACTTTTAAGATCCTTTCTATATGTTTGAGGGAAGGTTATCATGGAAGTCCATGCTTAAAATTATCTTAAAATTAGATTCCACGAAACTTTTTGAAATACTAGTTTAGGTCAAAAAATCGTAGTATATTATATACAACTTTATACTAGTCTCGGTCGAAAAATCAAATTGAATTGAGGATTGTTCAAAATGCTACGATACTTTTCAGATCCTTTCTATAAGTTTTGAGGGAATGTTAAGAGGGAAGCCCATTCAAAAAAATATCTCAAAATTAGACTCTATGAAATTTTTTGAAATGCTAGTTTCAGTCAAAAAATCGTAGTATATTATACACAATTTTATGCTAGTTTCGATCAAAAAATCAAATTTAATTTAGGATTGTTCCAAATGCTACGATACTTTTCAGATCCTTTCTATATGTTATGAGGGAATGTTAAGAGGGAAGTCCATGCAAAAATATAGGTCAAAATTAGATTTTACGAAACTTTTTGAAATGCTAGTTTCAGTCAAAAAATCGTAGTATATTATATACAATTTTATACTAGTTTCGGTCGAAAAATCAAATTAAATCGAGGAGTGTTCAAAATGCTACGAAACCTTCCAAATCCTCTCTATATGTAACGAGAGAAGGTTATGATGGAAGTCCATGCCAAAAATAATATCAAAATTAGATTCTGTGAAACTTTGTGAAATACTAGTTTCGTTAAATAATTATAGTATATTATACACAATTTTATACCAGTTTCGGTCAAAAATATAATTAAATCGAGGATTAATCGAAATGCTACAAAACTTTTAAGATCCTTTCTATATGTTTGAGGGAAGGTTATCATGGAAGTCCATGCATAAAATTATCTTAAAATTAGATTCCACGAAACTTTTTGAAATACTAGTTTAGGTCAAAAAATCGTAGTATATTACATACAACTTTATACTAGTCTCGCTCGAAAAATCAAATTGAATTGAGGATTGTTAGAAATGCTACGATACTTTTCAGATCCTTACTATAAGTTTTGAGGGAATGTTAAGAGGGAAGCCAATTCAAAAAAATATCTCAAAATTAGACTCTAAGAAACTTTTTGAAATGCTAGTTTCAGTCAAAAAATCGTAGTATATTATATACACTTTTATACTAGTTTCGATCAAAAAATCAAATTTAATTTAGGATTGTTCCAATTGCTACGATACTTTTCAGATCCTTTCTATATGTTATGAGGGAATGTTAAGAGGGAAGTCCATGCAAAAATATAGGTCAAAATTAGATTTTACGAAACTTTTTGAAATGCTAGTTTCAGTCAAAAAATCGTAGTATATTATAAACAATTTTATACTAGTTTCGGTCGAAAAATCAAATTAAATCGAGGAGTGTTCAAAATGCATCGAAACTTTCCAGATCCTCTCTATATGTAACGAGAGAAGGTTATGATGGAAGTCCATGCCAAAAATAATATCAAAATTAGATTCTGTGAAACTTTTTGAAATACTAGTTTCGTTAAAAAATTATAGTATATTATACACAATTTTATACCAGTTTCGGTCAAAAAATATAATTAAATCGAGGATTAATCGAAATGCTACAAAACTTTTAAGATCCTTTCTATATGTTTGAGGGAAGGTTATCATGGAAGTCCATGCATAAAATTATCTTAAAATTAGATTCCACAAAACTTTTTGAAATACTAGTTTAGGTCAAAAAATCGTAGTATATTACATACAACTTTATACTAGTCTCAGTCGAAAAATCAAATTGAATTGAGGATTGTTCAAAATGCTACGATACTTTTCAGATCCTTTCTATAAGTTTTGAGGGAATGTTAAGAGGGAAGCCCATTCAAAAAAATATCTCAAAATTAGACTCTAAGAAACTTTTTGAAATGCTAGTTTCAGTCAAAAAATCGTAGTATATTATACACAATTTTATACTAGTTTCGATCAAAAAATCAAATTTAATTTAGGATTGTTCCAAATGCTACGATACTTTTCAGATCCTTTCTATATGTTATGAGGGAATGTTAAGAGGGAAGTCCATGCAAAAATATAGGTCAAAATTAGATTTTACGAAACTTTTTGAAATGCTAGTTTCAGTCAAAAAATCGTAGTATATTATATACAATTTTATACTAGTTTCGGTCGAAAAATCAAATTAAATCGAGGAGTGTTCAAAATGCATCGAAACTTTCCAGATCCTCTCTATATGTAACGAGAGAAGGTTATGATGGAAGTCCATGCCAAAAATAATATCAAAATTAGATTCTGTGAAACTTTTTGAAATACTAGTTTCGTTAAATAATTATAGTATATTATACACAATTTTATACCAGTTTCGGTCAAAAAATATAATTAAATCGAGGATTAATCGAAATGCTACAAAACTTGTAAGATCCTTTCTATATGTTTGAGGGAAGGTTATCATGGAAGTCCATGCATAAAATTATCTTAAAATTAGATTCCACGAAACTTTTTGAAATACTAGTTTAGGTCAAAAAATCGTAGTATATTATATACAACTTTATACTAGTCTCGCTCGAAAAATCAATTTGAATTGAGGATTGTTCGAAATACTACGATACTTTTCAGATCCTTTCTATAAGTTTTGAGGGAATGTTAAGAGGGAAGCCCATTCAAAAAAATATCTCAAAATTAGACTCTATGAAATTTTTTGAAATGCTAGTTTCAGTCAAAAAATCGTAGTATATTATATACAATTTTATACTAGTTTCGATCAAAAAATTAAATTTAATTTAGGATTGTTCCAAATGCTACGATACTTTTCAGATCCTTTCTATATGTTATGAGGGAAGGTTAAGAGGGAAGTCCATGCAAAAATATAGGTCAAAATTAGATTTTACGAAACTTTTTGAAATGCTAGTTTCAGTCAAAAAATCGTAGTATATTATATACAATTTTATACTAGTTTCGGTCGAAAAATCAAATTAAATCGAGGAGTGTTCAAAATGCATCGAAACTTTCCAGATCCTCTCTATATGTAACGAGAGAAGGTTATGATGGAAGTCCATGCCAAAAATAATATCAAAATTAAATTCTGTGAAACTTTTTGAAATACTAGTTTCGTTAAATAATTATAGTATATTATACACAATTTTATACCAGTTTCGGTCAAAAAATATAATTAAATCGAGGATTAATCGAAATGCTACAAAACTTGTAAGATCCTTTCTATATGTTTGAGGGAAGGTTATCATGGAAGTCCATGCATAAAATTATCTTAAAATTAGATTCCACGAAACTTTTTGAAATACTAGTTTAGGTCAAAAAATCGTAGTATATTATATACAACTTTATACTAGTCTCGCTCGAAAAATCAATTTGAATTGAGGATTGTTCGAAATACTACGATACTTTTCAGATCCTTTCTATAAGTTTTGAGGGAATGTTAAGAGGGAAGCCCATTCAAAAAAATATCTCAAAATTAGACTCTATGAAATTTTTTGAAATGCTAGTTTCAGTCAAAAAATCGTAGTATATTATATACAATTTTATACTAGTTTCGATCAAAAAATCAAATTTAATTTAGGATTGTTCCAAATGCTACGATACTTTTCAGATCCTTTCTATATGTTATGAGGGAATGTTAAGAGGGAAGTCCATGCAAAAATATAGGTCAAAATTAGATTTTACGAAACCTTTTGAAATGCTAGTTTCAGTCAAAAAATCGTAGTATATTATATACAATTTTATACTAGTTTCGGTCGAAAAATCAAATTAAATCGAGGAGTGTTCAAAATGCTACGAAACTTTCCAAATCCTCTCTATATGTAACGAGAGAAGGTTATGATGGAAGTCCATGCCAAAAATAATATCAAAATTAGATTCTGTGAAACTTTTTGAAATACTAGTTTCGTTAAAAAATTATAGTATATTATACACAATTTTATACCAGTTTCGGTCAAAAATATAATTAAATCGAGAATTAATCGAAATGCTACAAAACTTTTAAGATCCTTTCTATATGTTTGAGGGAATGTTATCATGGAAGTCCATGCATAAAATTATCTTAAAATTAGATTCCACGAAACTTTTTGAAATACTAGTTTAGGTCAAAAAATCGTAGTATATTATATACAACTTTATACTAATCTCAGTCGAAAAATCAAATTGAATTGAGGATTGTTCGAAATACTACGATACTTTTCCGATCATTTCTATAAGTTTTGAGGGAATGTTAAGAGGGAAGCCCATTCAAAAAAATATCTCAAAATTAGAATCTATGAAATTTTTTGAAATGCTAGTTTTAGTCAAAAAATCGTAGTATATTATATACAATTTTATACTAGTTTCGATCAAAAAATCAAATTTAATTTAGGATTGTTCCAAATGCTACGATACTTTTCAGATCCTTTCTATATGTTATGAGGGAAGGTTAAGAGGGAAGTCCATGCAAAAATATAGGTCAAAATTAGATTTTACGAAACTTTTTGAAATGCTAGTTTCAGTCAAAAAATCGTAGTATATTATATACAATTTTATACTAGTTTCGGTCGAAAAATCAAATTAAATCGAGGAGTGTTCAAAATGCATCGAAACTTTCCAGATCCTCTTTATATGTAACGAGAGAAGGTTATGATGGAAGTCCATGCCAAAAATAATATCAAAATTAGATTCTGTGAAACTTTTTGAAATACTAGTTTCGTTAAATAATTATAGTATATTATACACAATTTTATACCAGTTTCGGTCAAAAAATATAATTAAATCGAGGATTAATCGAAATGCTACAAAACTTGTAAGATCCTTTCTATATGTTTGAGGGAAGGTTATCATGGAAGTCCATGCATAAAATTATCTTAAAATTAGATTCCACGAAACTTTTTGAAATACTAGTTTAGGTCAAAAAATCGTAGTATATTATATACAACTTTATACTAGTCTCGCTCGAAAAATCAATTTGAATTGAGGATTGTTCGAAATACTACGATACTTTTCAGATCCTTTCTATAAGTTTTGAGGGAATGTTAAGAGGGAAGCCCATTCAAAAAAATATCTCAAAATTAGACTCTATGAAATTTTTTGAAATGCTAGTTTCAGTCAAAAAATCGTAGTATATTATATACAATTTTATACTAGTTTCGATCAAAAAATCAAATTTAATTTAGGATTGTTCCAAATGCTACGATACTTTTCAGATCCTTTCTATATGTTATGAGGGAATGTTAAGAGGGAAGTCCATGCAAAAATATAGGTCAAAATTAGATTTTACGAAACTTTTTGAAATGCTAGTTTCAGTCAAAAAATCGTAGTATATTATATACAATTTTATACTAGTTTCGGTCGAAAAATCAAATTAAATCGAGGAGTGTTCAAAATGCTACGAAACTTTCCAAATCCTCTCTATATGTAACGAGAGAAGGTTATGATGGAAGTCCATGCCAAAAATAATATCAAAATTAGATTCTGTGAAACTTTTTGAAATACTAGTTTCGTTAAAAAATTATAGTATATTATACACAATTTTATACCAGTTTCGGTCAAAAAATATAATTAAATCGAGGATTAATCGAAATGCTACAAAACTTGTAAGATCCTTTCTATATGTTTGAGGGAAGGTTATCATGGAAGTCCATGCATAAAATTATCTTAAAATTAGATTCCACGAAACTTTTTGAAATACTAGTTTAGGTCAAAAAATCGTAGTATATTATATACAACTTTATACTAGTCTCGCTCGAAAAATCAATTTGAATGGAGGATTGTTCGAAATACTACGATACTTTTCAGATCCTTTCTATAAGTTTTGAGGGAATGTTAAGAGGGAAGCCCATTCAAAAAAATATCTCAAAATTAGAATCTATGAAATTTTTTGAAATGCTAGTTTCAGTCAAAAAATCGTAGTATATTATATACAATTTTATACTAGTTTCGATCAAAAAATCAAATTTAATTTAGGATTGTTCCAAATGCTACGATACTTTTCAGATCCTTTCTATATGTTATGAGGGAATGTTAAGAGGGAAGTCCATGAAAAAATATAGGTCAAAATTAGATTTTACGAAACTTTTTGAAATGCTAGTTTCAGTCAAAAAATCGTAGTATATTATATACAATTTTATACTAGTTTCGGTCGAAAAATCAAATTAAATCGAGGAGTGTTCAAAATGCTACGAAACTTTCCAAATCCTCTCTATATGTAACGAGAGAAGGTTATGATGGAAGTCCATGCCAAAAATAATATCAAAATTAGATTCTGTGAAACTTTTTGAAATACTAGTTTCGTTAAAAAATTATAGTATATTATACACAATTTTATACCAGTTTCGGTCAAAAATATAATTAAATCGAGGATTAATCGAAATGCTACAAAACTTGTAAGATCCTTTCTATATGTTTGAGGGAAGGTTATCATGGAAGTCCATGCATAAAATTATCTTAAAATTAGATTCCACGAAACTTTTTGAAATACTAGTTTAGGTCAAAAAATCGTAGTATATTATATACAACTTTATACTAATCTCAGTCGAAAAATCAAATTGAATTGAGGATTGTTCGAAATACTACGATACTTTTCCGATCCTTTCTATAAGTTTTGAGGGAATGTTAAGAGGGAAGCCCATTCAAAAAAATATCTCAAAATTAGAATCTATGAAATTTTTTGAAATGCTAGTTTTAGTCAAAAAATCGTAGTATATTATATACAATTTTATACTAGTTTCGATCAAAAAATCAAATTTAATTTAGGATTGTTCCAAATGCTACGATACTTTTCAGATCCTTTCTATATGTTATGAGGGAATGTTAAGAGGGAAGTCCATGCAAAAATATAGGTCAAAATTAGATTTTACGAAACTTTTTGAAATGCTAGTTTCAGTCAAAAAATCGTAGTATATTATATACAATTTTATACTAGTTTCTGTCGAAAAATCAAATTAAATCGAGGAGTGTTCAAAATGCTACGAAACCTTCCAAATCCTCTCTATATGTAACGAGAGAAGGTTATGATGGAAGTCCATGCCAAAAATAATATCAAAATTAGATACTGTGAAACTTTTTGAAATACTAGTTTCGTTAAATAATTATAGTATATTATACACAATTTTATACCAGTTTCGGTCAAAAATATAATTAAATCGAGGATTAATCGAAATGCTACAAAACTTTTAAGATCCTTTCTATATGTTTGAGGGAAGGTTATCATGGAAGTCCATGCATAAAATTATCTTAAAATTAGATTCCACGAAAATTTTTGAAATACTAGTTTCGGTCAAAAAATCGTAGTATATTATATACAACTTTATACTAGTCTCAGTCAAAAAATCAAATTTAATTGAGGATTGTTCGAAATACTACGATACTTTTCAGATCCTTTCTATAAGTTTTGAGGGAATGTTAAGAGGGAAGCCCATTCAAAAAAATATCTCAAAATTAGAATCTATGAAATTTTTTGAAATGCTAGTTTCAGTCAAAAAATCGTAGTATATTATATACAATTTTATACTAGTTTCGATCAAAAAATCAAATTTAATTTAGGATTGTTCCAAATGCTACGATACTTTTCAGATCCTTTCTATATGTTATGAGGGAATGTTAAGAGGGAAGTCCATGCAAAAATATAGGTCAAAATTAGATTTTACGAAACTTTTTGAAATGCTAGTTTCAGTCAAAAAATCGTAGTATATTATATACAATTTTATACTAGTTTCGGTCGAAAAATCAAATTAAATCGAGGAGTGTTCAAAATGCTACGAAACTTTCCAAATCCTCTCTATATGTAACGAGAGAAGGTTATGATGGAAGTCCATGCCAAAAATAATATCAAAATTAGATTCTGTGAAACTTTTTGAAATACAAGTTTCGTTAAAAAATTATAGTATATTATACACAATTTTATACCAGTTTCGGTCAAAAAATATAATTAAATCGAGGATTAATCGAAATGCTACAAAACTTTTAAGATCCTTTCTATATGTTTGAGGGAAGGTTATCATGGAAGTCCATGCATAAAATTATCTTAAAATTAGATTCCACGAAACTTTTTGAAATACTAGTTTAGGTCAAAAAATCGTAGTATATTATATACAACTTTATACTAGTCTCGCTCGAAAAATCAATTTGAATTGAGGATTGTTCGAAATACTACGATACTTTTCAGATACTTTCTATAAGTTTTGAGGGAATGTTAAGAGGGAAGCCCATTCAAAAAAATATCTCAAAATTAGACTCTATGAAATTTTTTGAAATGCTAGTTTCAGTCAAAAAATCGTAGTATATTATATACAATTTTATACTAGTTTCGATCAAAAAATCAAATTTAATTTAGGATTGTTCCAAATGCTACGATACTTTTCAGATCCTTTCTATATGTTATGAGGGAATGTTAAGAGGGAAGTCCATGCAAAAATATAGGTCAAAATTAGATTTTACGAAACTTTTTGAAATGCTAGTTTCAGTCAAAAAATCGTAGTATATTATATACAATTTTATACTAGTTTCGGTCGAAAAATCAAATTAAATCGAGGAGTGTTCAAAATGCTACGAAACTTTCCAAATCCTCTCTATATGTAACGAGAGAAGGTTATGATGGAAGTCCATGCCAAAAATAATATCAAAATTAGATTCTGTGAAACTTTTTGAAATACTAGTTTCGTTAAAAAATTATAGTATATTATACACAATTTTATACCAGTTTCGGTCAAAAAATATAATTAAATCGAGGATTAATCGAAATGCTACAAAACTTTTAAGATCCTTTCTATATGTTTGAGGGAAGGTTATCATGGAAGTCCATGCATAAAATTATCTTAAAATTAGATTCCACGAAACTTTTTGAAATACTAGTTTAGGTCAAAAAATCGTAGTATATTATATACAACTTTATACTAGTCTCGCTCGAAAAATCAATTTGAATTGAGGATTGTTCGAAATACTACGATACTTTTCAGATACTTTCTATAAGTTTTGAGGGAATGTTAAGAGGGAAGCCCATTCAAAAAAATATCTCAAAATTAGACTCTATGAAATTTTTTGAAATGCTAGTTTCAGTCAAAAAATCGTAGTATATTATATACAATTTTATACTAGTTTCGATCAAAAAATCAAATTTAATTTAGGATTGTTCCAAATGCTACGATACTTTTCAGATCCTTTCTATATGTTATGAGGGAATGTTAAGAGGGAAGTCCATGCAAAAATATAGGTCAAAATTAGATTTTACGAAACTTTTTGAAATGCTAGTTTCAGTCAAAAAATCGTAGTATATTATATACAATTTTATACTAGTTTCGGTCGAAAAATCAAATTAAATCGAGGAGTGTTCAAAATGCTACGAAACTTTCCAAATCCTCTCTATATGTAACGAGAGAAGGTTATGATGGAAGTCCATGCCAAAAATAATATCAAAATTAGATTCTGTGAAACTTTTTGAAATACTAGTTTCGTTAAAAAATTATAGTATATTATACACAATTTTATACCAGTTTCGGTCAAAAATATAATTAAATCGAGGATTAATCGAAATGCTACAAAACTTGTAAGATCCTTTCTATATGTTTGAGGGAAGGTTATCATGGAAGTCCATGCATAAAATTATCTTAAAATTAGATTCCACGAAACTTTTTGAAATACTAGTTTAGGTCAAAAAATCGTAGTATATTATATACAACTTTATACTAATCTCAGTCGAAAAATCAAATTGAATTGAGGATTGTTCGAAATACTACAATACTTTTCCGATCCTTTCTATAAGTTTTGAGGGAATGTTAAGAGGGAAGCCCATTCAAAAAAATATCTCAAAATTAGAATCTATGAAATTTTTTGAAATGCTAGTTTTAGTCAAAAAATCGTAGTATATTATATACAATTTTATACTAGTTTCGATCAAAAAATCAAATTTAATTTAGGATTGTTCCAAATGCTACGATACTTTTCAGATCCTTTCTATATGTTATGAGGGAATGTTAAGAGGGAAGTCCATGCAAAAATATAGGTCAAAATTAGATTTTACGAAACTTTTTGAAATGCTAGTTTCAGTCAAAAAATCGTAGTATATTATATACAATTTTATACTAGTTTCTGTCGAAAAATCAAATTAAATCGAGGAGTGTTCAAAATGCTACGAAACCTTCCAAATCCTCTCTATATGTAACGAGAGAAGGTTATGATGGAAGTCCATGCCAAAAATAATATCAAAATTAGATACTGTGAAACTTTTTGAAATACTAGTTTCGTTAAATAATTATAGTATATTATACACAATTTTATACCAGTTTCGGTCAAAAATATAATTAAATCGAGGATTAATCGAAATGCTACAAAACTTTTAAGATCCTTTCTATATGTTTGAGGGAAGGTTATCATGGAAGTCCATGCATAAAATTATCTTAAAATTAGATTCCACGAAAATTTTTGAAATACTAGTTTCGGTCAAAAAATCGTAGTATATTATATACAACTTTATACTAGTCTCAGTCAAAAAATCAAATTTAATTGAGGATTGTTCGAAATACTACGATACTTTTCAGATCCTTTCTATAAGTTTTGAGGGAATGTTAAGAGGGAAGCCCATTCAAAAAAATATCTCAAAATTAGAATCTATGAAATTTTTTGAAATGCTAGTTTCAGTCAAAAAATCGTAGTATATTATATACAATTTTATACTAGTTTCGATCAAAAAATCAAATTTAATTTAGGATTGTTCCAAATGCTACGATACTTTTCAGATCCTTTCTATATGTTATGAGGGAATGTTAAGAGGGAAGTCCATGCAAAAATATAGGTCAAAATTAGATTTTACGAAACTTTTTGAAATGCTAGTTTCAGTCAAAAAATCGTAGTATATTATATACAATTTTATACTAGTTTCGGTCGAAAAATCAAATTAAATCGAGGAGTGTTCAAAATGCTACGAAACTTTCCAAATCCTCTCTATATGTAACGAGAGAAGGTTATGATGGAAGTCCATGCCAAAAATAATATCAAAATTAGATTCTGTGAAACTTTTTGAAATACTAGTTTCGTTAAAAAATTATAGTATATTATACACAATTTTATACCAGTTTTGGTCAAAAAATATAATTAAATCGAGGATTAATCGAAATGCTACAAAACTTGTAAGATCCTTTCTATATGTTTGAGGGAAGGTTATCATGGAAGTCCATGCATAAAATTATCTTAAAATTAGATTCCACGAAACTTTTTTGAAATACTAGTTTAGGTCAAAAAATCGTAGTATATTATATACAACTTTATACTAGTCTCAGTCGAAAAATCAAATTGAATTGAGGATTGTTCGAAATACTACGATACCTTTCAGATCCTTTCTATAAGTTTTGAGGGAATGTTAAGAGGGAAGCCCATTCAACAAAATATCTCAAAATTAGACTCTATGAAATTTTTTGAAATGCTAGTTTCAGTCAAAAAATCGTAGTATATTATATACAATTTTATACTAGTTTCGATCAAAAAATCATATTTAATTTAGGATTGTTCCAAATGCTACGATACTTTTCAGATCCTTTCTATATGTTATGAGGGAATGTTAAGAGGGAAGTCCATGCAAAAATATAGGTCAAAATTAGATTTTACGAAACTTTTTGAAATGCTAGTTTCAGTCAAAAAATCGTAGTATATTATATACAATTTTATACTAGTTTCGGTCGAAAAATCAAATTAAATCGAGGAGTGTTCAAAATGCTACGAAACTTTCCAGATCCTCTCTATATGTAACGAGAGAAGGTTATGATGGAAGTCCGTGCCAAAAATAATATCAAAATTAAATTCTGTGAAACTTTTTGAAATACTAGTTTCGTTAAAAAATTATAGTATATTATACACAATTTTATACCAGTTTCGGTCAAAAAATATAATTAAATCGAGGATTAATCGAAATGCTACAAAACTTGTAAGATCCTTTCTATATGTTTGAGGGAAGGTTATCATGGAAGTCCATGCATAAAATTATCTTAAAATTAGATTCCACGAAACTTTTTGAAATACTAGTTTAGGTCAAAAAATCGTAGTATATTATATACAACTTTATACTAGTCTCAGTCGAAAAATCAAATTGAATTGAGGATTGTTCGAAATACTACGATACTTTTCAGATCCTTTCTATAAGTTTTGAGGGAATGTTAAGAGGGAAGCCCATTCAAAAAAATATCTCAAAATTAGACTCTATGAAATTTTTTGAAATGCTAGTTTCAGTCAAAAAATCGTAGTATATTATACACAATTTTATACTAGTTTCGATCAAAAAATCAAATTTAATTTAGGATTGTTCCAAATGCTACAATACTTTTCAGATCCTTTCTATATGTTATGAGGGAATGTTAAGAGGGAAGTCCATGCAAAAATATAGGTCAAAATTAGATTTTACGAAACTTTTTGAAATGCTAGTTTAAGTCAAAAAATCGTAGTATATTATATACAATTTTATACTAGTTTCGGTCGAAAAATCAAATTAAATCGAGGAGTGTTCAAAATGCTACGAAACCTTCCAAATCCTCTTTATATGTAACGAGAGAAGGTTATGATGGAAGTCCATGCCAAAAATAATATCAAAATTAGATTCTGTGAAACTTTTTGAAATACTAGTTTCGTTAAATAATTATAGGATATTATACACAATTTTATACCAGTTTCGGTCAAAAATATAATTAAATCGAGGATTAATCGAAATGCTACAAAACTTTTAAGATCCTTTCTATATGTTTGAGGGAAGGTTATCATGGAAGTCCATGCATAAAATTATCTTAAAATTAGATTCCACGAAACTTTTTGAAATACTAGTTTCGGTCAAAAAATCGTAGTATATTATATACAACTTTATACTAGTCTCGCTCGAAAAATCAAATTAAATTGAGGATTGTTCGAAATGCTACGATACTTTTCAGATCCTTTCTATATGTTTTGAGGGAATGTTAAGAGGGAAGCCCATTCAAAAAAATATCTCAAAATTAGACTCTATGAAATTTTTTGAAATGCTAGTTTCAGTCAAAAAATCGTAGTATATTATACACAATTTTATACTAGTTTCGATCAAAAAATCAAATTTAATTTAGGATTGTTCCAAATGCTACAATACTTTTCAGATCCTTTCTATATGTTATGAGGGAATGTTAAGAGGGAAGTCCATGCAAAAATATAGGTCAAAATTAGATTTTACGAAACTTTTTGAAATGCTAGTTTAAGTCAAAAAATCGTAGTATATTATATACAATTTTATACTAGTTTCGGTCGAAAAATCAAATTAAATCGAGGAGTGTTCAAAATGCTACGAAACCTTCCAAATCCTCTCTATATGTAACGAGAGAAGGTTATGATGGAAGTCCATGCCAAAAATAATATCAAAATTAGATTCTGTGAAACTTTTTGAAATACTAGTTTCGTTAAATAATTATAGTATATTATACACAATTTTATACCAGTTTCGGTCAAAAAATATAATTAAATCGAGGATTAATCGAAATGCTACAAAACTTTTAAGATCCTTTCTATATGTTTGAGGGAAGGTTATCATGGAAGTCCATGCTTAAAATTATCTTAAAATTAGATTCCACGAAACTTTTTGAAATACTAGTTTAGGTCAAAAAATCTTAGTATATTATATACAACTTTATACTAGTCTCGGTCGAAAAATCAAATTGAATTGAGGATTGTTCAAAATGCTACGATACTTTTCAGATCCTTTCTATAAGTTTTGAGGGAATGTTAAGAGGGAAGCCCATTCAAAAAAATATCTCAAAATTAGACTCTAAGAAACTTTTTGAAATTCTAGTTTTAGTCAAAAAATCGTAGTATATTATACACAATTTTATACTAGTTTCGATCAAAAAATCAAATTTAATTTAGGATTGTTCCAAATGCTACGATACTTTTCAGATCCTTTCTATATGTTATGAGGGAATGTTAAGAGGGAAGTCCATGCAAAAATATAGGTCAAAATTAGATTTTACGAAACTTTTTGAAATGCTAGTTTCAGTCAAAAAATCGTAGTATATTATATACAATTTTATACTAGTTTCGGTCGAAAATCAAATTAAATCGAGGAGTGTTCAAAATGCTACGAAACCTTCCAAATCCTCTTTATATGTAACGAGAGAAGGTTATGATGGAAGTCCATGCCAAAAATAATATCAAAATTAGATTCTGTGAAACTTTTTGAAATACTAGTTTCGTTAAATAATTATAGGATATTATACACAATTTTATACCAGTTTCGGTCAAAAATATAATTAAATCGAGGATTAATCGAAATGCTACAAAACTTTTAAGATCCTTTCTATATGTTTGAGGGAAGGTTATCATGGAAGTCCATGCATAAAATTATCTTAAAATTAGATTCCACGAAACTTTTTGAAATACTAGTTTAGGTCAAAAAATCGTAGTATATTATATACAACTTTATACTAGTCTCGCTCGAAAAATCAAATTAAATTGAGGATTGTTCGAAATGCTACGATACTTTTCAGATCCTTTCTATAAGTTTTGAGGGAATGTTAAGAGGGAAGCCCATTCAAAAAAATATCTCAAAATTAGACTCTATGAAATTTTTTGAAATGCTAGTTTCAGTCAAAAAATCGTAGTATATTATACACAATTTTATACTAGTTTCGATCAAAAAATCAAATTTAATTTAGGATTGTTCCAAATGCTACGATACTTTTCAGATCCTTTCTATATGTTATGAGGGAATGTTAAGAGGGAAGTCCATGCAAAAATATAGGTCAAAATTAGATTTTATGAAACTTTTTGAAATGCTAGTTTCAGTCAAAAAATCGTAGTATATTATATACAATTTTATACTAGTTTCGATCGAAAAATCAAATTAAATCGAGGAGTGTTCAAAATGCTACGAAACCTTCCAAATCCTCTCTATATGTAACGAGAGAAGGTTATGATGGAAGTCCATGCCAAAAATAATATCAAAATTAGATTCTGTGAAACTTTTTGAAATACTAGTTTCGTTAAATAATTATAGTATATTATACACAATTTTATACCAGTTTCTGTCAAAAAATATAATTAAATCGAGGATTAATCGAAATGCTACAAAACTTTTAAGATCCTTTCTATATGTTTGAGGGAAGGTTATCATGGAAGTCCATGCTTAAAATTATCTTAAAATTAGATTCCACGAAACTTTTTGAAATACTAGTTTAGGTCAAAAAATCGTAGTATATTATATACAACTTTATACTAGTCTCGGTCGAAAAATCAAATTGAATTGAGGATTGTTCAAAATGCTACGATACTTTTCAGATCCTTTCTATAAGTTTTGAGGGAATGTTAAGAGGGAAGCCCATTCAAAAAAATATCTCAAAATTAGAATCTATGAAATTTTTTGAAATGCTAGTTTTAGTCAAAAAATCGTAGTATATTATATACAATTTTATACTAGTTTCGATCAAAAAATCAAATTTAATTTAGGATTGTTCCAAATGCTACGATACTTTTCAGATCCTTTCTATATGTTATGAGGGAATGTTAAGAGGGAAGTCCATGCAAAAATATAGGTCAAAATTAGATTTTACGAAACTTTTTGAAATGCTAGTTTCAGTCAAAAAATCGTAGTATATTATATACAATTTTATACTAGTTTCTGTCGAAAAATCAAATTAAATCGAGGAGTGTTCAAAATGCTACGAAACCTTCCAAATCCTCTCTATATGTAACGAGAGAAGGTTATGATGGAAGTCCATGCCAAAAATAATATCAAAATTAGATACTGTGAAACTTTTTGAAATACTAGTTTCGTTAAATAATTATAGTATATTATACACAATTTTATACCAGTTTCGGTCAAAAATATAATTAAATCGAGGATTAATCGAAATGCTACAAAACTTTTAAGATCCTTTCTATATGTTTGAGGGAAGGTTATCATGGAAGTCCATGCATAAAATTATCTTAAAATTAGATTCCACGAAAATTTTTGAAATACTAGTTTCGGTCAAAAAATCGTAGTATATTATATACAACTTTATACTAGTCTCAGTCAAAAAATCAAATTTAATTGAGGATTGTTCGAAATACTACGATACTTTTCAGATCCTTTCTATAAGTTTTGAGGGAATGTTAAGAGGGAAGCCCATTCAAAAAAATATCTCAAAATTAGAATCTATGAAATTTTTTGAAATGCTAGTTTCAGTCAAAAAATCGTAGTATATTATATACAATTTTATACTAGTTTCGATCAAAAAATCAAATTTAATTTAGGATTGTTCCAAATGCTACGATACTTTTCAGATCCTTTCTATATGTTATGAGGGAATGTTAAGAGGGAAGTCCATGCAAAAATATAGGTCAAAATTAGATTTTACGAAACTTTTTGAAATGCTAGTTTCAGTCAAAAAATCGTAGTATATTATATACAATTTTATACTAGTTTCGGTCGAAAAATCAAATTAAATCGAGGAGTGTTCAAAATGCTACGAAACTTTCCAAATCCTCTCTATATGTAACGAGAGAAGGTTATGATGGAAGTCCATGCCAAAAATAATATCAAAATTAGATTCTGTGAAACTTTTTGAAATACTAGTTTCGTTAAAAAATTATAGTATATTATACACAATTTTATACCAGTTTCGGTCAAAAAATATAATTAAATCGAGGATTAATCGAAATGCTACAAAACTTGTAAGATCCTTTCTATATGTTTGAGGGAAGGTTATCATGGAAGTCCATGCATAAAATTATCTTAAAATTAGATTCCACGAAACTTTTTGAAATACTAGTTTAGGTCAAAAAATCGTAGTATATTATATACAACTTTATACTAGTCTCGCTCGAAAAATCAATTTGAATTGAGGATTGTTCGAAATACTACGATACTTTTCAGATCCTTTCTATAAGTTTTGAGGGAATGTTAAGAGGGAAGCCCATTCAAAAAAATATCTCAAAATTAGACTCTATGAAATTTTTTGAAATGCTAGTTTCAGTCAAAAAATCGTAGTATATTATATACAATTTTATACTAGTTTCGATCAAAAAATCATATTTAATTTAGGATTGTTCCAAATGCTACGATACTTTTCAGATCCTTTCTATATGTTATGAGGGAATGTTAAGAGGGAAGTCCATGCAAAAATATAGGTCAAAATTAGATTTTACGAAACTTTTTGAAATGCTAGTTTCAGTCAAAAAATCGTAGTATATTATATACAATTTTATACTAGTTTCGGTCGAAAAATCAAATTAAATCGAGGAGTGTTCAAAATGCTACGAAACTTTCCAAATCCTCTCTATATGTAACGAGAGAAGGTTATGATGGAAGTCCATGCCAAAAATAATATCAAAATTAGATTCTGTGAAACTTTTTGAAATACTAGTTTCGTTAAAAAATTATAGTATATTATACACAATTTTATACCAGTTTCGGTCAAAAATATAATTAAATCGAGGATTAATCGAAATGCTACAAAACTTGTAAGATCCTTTCTATATGTTTGAGGGAAGGTTATCATGGAAGTCCATGCATAAAATTATCTTAAAATTAGATTCCACGAAACTTTTTGAAATACTAGTTTAGGTCAAAAAATCGTAGTATATTATATACAACTTTATACTAATCTCAGTCGAAAAATCAAATTGAATTGAGGATTGTTCGAAATACTACAATACTTTTCCGATCCTTTCTATAAGTTTTGAGGGAATGTTAAGAGGGAAGCCCATTCAAAAAAATATCTCAAAATTAGAATCTATGAAATTTTTTGAAATGCTAGTTTTAGTCAAAAAATCGTAGTATATTATATACAATTTTATACTAGTTTCGATCAAAAAATCAAATTTAATTTAGGATTGTTCCAAATGCTACGATACTTTTCAGATCCTTTCTATATGTTATGAGGGAATGTTAAGAGGGAAGTCCATGCAAAAATATAGGTCAAAATTAGATTTTACGAAACTTTTTGAAATGCTAGTTTCAGTCAAAAAATCGTAGTATATTATATACAATTTTATACTAGTTTCTGTCGAAAAATCAAATTAAATCGAGGAGTGTTCAAAATGCTACGAAACCTTCCAAATCCTCTCTATATGTAACGAGAGAAGGTTATGATGGAAGTCCATGCCAAAAATAATATCAAAATTAGATACTGTGAAACTTTTTGAAATACTAGTTTCGTTAAATAATTATAGTATATTATACACAATTTTATACCAGTTTCGGTCAAAAATATAATTAAATCGAGGATTAATCGAAATGCTACAAAACTTTTAAGATCCTTTCTATATGTTTGAGGGAAGGTTATCATGGAAGTCCATGCATAAAATTATCTTAAAATTAGATTCCACGAAAATTTTTGAAATACTAGTTTCGGTCAAAAAATCGTAGTATATTATATACAACTTTATACTAGTCTCAGTCAAAAAATGAAATTTAATTGAGGATTGTTCGAAATACTACGATACTTTTCAGATCCTTTCTATAAGTTTTGAGGGAATGTTAAGAGGGAAGCCCATTCAAAAAAATATCTCAAAATTAGAATCTATGAAATTTTTTGAAATGCTAGTTTCAGTCAAAAAATCGTAGTATATTATATACAATTTTATACTAGTTTCGATCAAAAAATCAAATTTAATTTAGGATTGTTCCAAATGCTACGATACTTTTCAGATCCTTTCTATATGTTATGAGGGAATGTTAAGAGGGAAGTCCATGCAAAAATATAGGTCAAAATTAGATTTTACGAAACTTTTTGAAATGCTAGTTTCAGTCAAAAAATCGTAGTATATTATATACAATTTTATACTAGTTTCGGTCGAAAAATCAAATTAAATCGAGGAGTGTTCAAAATGCTACGAAACATTCCAAATCCTCTCTATATGTAACGAGAGAAGGTTATGATGGAAGTCCATGCCAAAAATAATATCAAAATTAGATTCTGTGAAACTTTTTGAAATACTAGTTTCGTTAAAAAATTATAGTATATTATACACAATTTTATACCAGTTTTGGTCAAAAAATATAATTAAATCGAGGATTAATCGAAATGCTACAAAACTTGTAAGATCCTTTCTATATGTTTGAGGGAAGGTTATCATGGAAGTCCATGCATAAAATTATCTTAAAATTAGATTCCACGAAACTTTTTTGAAATACTAGTTTAGGTCAAAAAATCGTAGTATATTATATACAACTTTATACTAGTCTCAGTCGAAAAATCAAATTGAATTGAGGATTGTTCGAAATACTACGATACCTTTCAGATCCTTTCTATAAGTTTTGAGGGAATGTTAAGAGGGAAGCCCGTTCAACAAAATATCTCAAAATTAGACTCTATGAAATTTTTTGAAATGCTAGTTTCAGTCAAAAAATCGTAGTATATTATATACAATTTTATACTAGTTTCGATCAAAAAATCATATTTAATTTAGGATTGTTCCAAATGCTACGATACTTTTCAGATCCTTTCTATATGTTATGAGGGAATGTTAAGAGGGAAGTCCATGCAAAAATATAGGTCAAAATTAGATTTTACGAAACTTTTTGAAATGCTAGTTTCAGTCAAAAAATCGTAGTATATTATATACAATTTTATACTAGTTTCGGTCGAAAAATCAAATTAAATCGAGGAGTGTTCAAAATGCTACGAAACTTTCCAGATCCTCTCTATATGTAACGAGAGAAGGTTATGATGGAAGTCCGTGCCAAAAATAATATCAAAATTAGATTCTGTGAAACTTTTTGAAATACTAGTTTCGTTAAAAAATTATAGTATATTATACACAATTTTATACCAGTTTCGGTCAAAAAATATAATTAAATCGAGGATTAATCGAAATGCTACAAAACTTGTAAGATCCTTTCTATATGTTTGAGGGAAGGTTATCATGGAAGTCCATTTATAAAATTATCTTAAAATTAGATTCCACGAAACTTTTTGAAATACTAGTTTAGGTCAAAAAATCGTAGTATATTATATACAACTTTATACTAGTCTCAGTCGAAAAATCAAATTGAATTGAGGATTGTTCGAAATACTACGATACTTTTCAGATCCTTTCTATAAGTTTTGAGGGAATGTTAAGAGGGAAGCCCATTCAAAAAAATATCTCAAAATTAGACTCTATGAAATTTTTTGAAATGCTAGTTTCAGTCAAAAAATCGTAGTATATTATACACAATTTTATACTAGTTTCGATCAAAAAATCAAATTTAATTTAGGATTGTTCCAAATGCTACAATACTTTTCAGATCCTTTCTATATGTTATGAGGGAATGTTAAGAGGGAAGTCCATGCAAAAATATAGGTCAAAATTAGATTTTACGAAACTTTTTGAAATGCTAGTTTAAGTCAAAAAATCGTAGTATATTATATACAATTTTATACTAGTTTCGGTCGAAAAATCAAATTAAATCGAGGAGTGTTCAAAATGCTACGAAACCTTCCAAATCCTCTTTATATGTAACGAGAGAAGGTTATGATGGAAGTCCATGCCAAAAATAATATCAAAATTAGATTCTGTGAAACTTTTTGAAATACTAGTTTCGTTAAATAATTATAGGATATTATACACAATTTTATACCAGTTTCGGTCAAAAATATAATTAAATCGAGGATTAATCGAAATGCTACAAAACTTTTAAGATCCTTTCTATATGTTTGAGGGAAGGTTATCATGGAAGTCCATGCATAAAATTATCTTAAAATTAGATTCCACGAAACTTTTTGAAATACTAGTTTCGGTCAAAAAATCGTAGTATATTATATACAACTTTATACTAGTCTCGCTCGAAAAATCAAATTAAATTGAGGATTGTTCGAAATGCTACGATACTTTTCAGATCCTTTCTATATGTTTTGAGGGAATGTTAAGAGGGAAGCCCATTCAAAAAAATATCTCAAAATTAGACTCTATGAAATTTTTTGAAATGCTAGTTTCAGTCAAAAAATCGTAGTATATTATACACAATTTTATACTAGTTTCGATCAAAAAATCAAATTTAATTTAGGATTGTTCCAAATGCTACAATACTTTTCAGATCCTTTCTATATGTTATGAGGGAATGTTAAGAGGGAAGTCCATGCAAAAATATAGGTCAAAATTAGATTTTACGAAACTTTTTGAAATGCTAGTTTAAGTCAAAAAATCGTAGTATATTATATACAATTTTATACTAGTTTCGGTCGAAAAATCAAATTAAATCGAGGAGTGTTCAAAATGCTACGAAACCTTCCAAATCCTCTCTATATGTAACGAGAGAAGGTTATGATGGAAGTCCATGCCAAAAATAATATCAAAATTAGATTCTGTGAAACTTTTTGAAATACTAGTTTCGTTAAATAATTATAGTATATTATACACAATTTTATACCAGTTTCGGTCAAAAAATATAATTAAATCGAGGATTAATCGAAATGCTACAAAACTTTTAAGATCCTTTCTATATGTTTGAGGGAAGGTTATCATGGAAGTCCATGCTTAAAATTATCTTAAAATTAGATTCCACGAAACTTTTTGAAATACTAGTTTAGGTCAAAAAATCTTAGTATATTATATACAACTTTATACTAGTCTCGGTCGAAAAATCAAATTGAATTGAGGATTGTTCAAAATGCTACGATACTTTTCAGATCCTTTCTATAAGTTTTGAGGGAATGTTAAGAGGGAAGCCCATTCAAAAAAATATCTCAAAATTAGACTCTAAGAAACTTTTTGAAATTCTAGTTTTAGTCAAAAAATCGTAGTATATTATACACAATTTTATACTAGTTTCGATCAAAAAATCAAATTTAATTTAGGATTGTTCCAAATGCTACGATACTTTTCAGATCCTTTCTATATGTTATGAGGGAATGTTAAGAGGGAAGTCCATGCAAAAATATAGGTCAAAATTAGATTTTACGAAACTTTTTGAAATGCTAGTTTCAGTCAAAAAATCGTAGTATATTATATACAATTTTATACTAGTTTCGGTCGAAAAATCAAATTAAATCGAGGAGTGTTCAAAATGCTACGAAACCTTCCAAATCCTCTTTATATGTAACGAGAGAAGGTTATGATGGAAGTCCATGCCAAAAATAATATCAAAATTAGATTCTGTGAAACTTTTTGAAATACTAGTTTCGTTAAATAATTATAGGATATTATACACAATTTTATACCAGTTTCGGTCAAAAATATAATTAAATCGAGGATTAATCGAAATGCTACAAAACTTTTAAGATCCTTTCTATATGTTTGAGGGAAGGTTATCATGGAAGTCCATGCATAAAATTATCTTAAAATTAGATTCCACGAAACTTTTTGAAATACTAGTTTAGGTCAAAAAATCGTAGTATATTATATACAACTTTATACTAGTCTCGCTCGAAAAATCAAATTAAATTGAGGATTGTTCGAAATGCTACGATACTTTTCAGATCCTTTCTATAAGTTTTGAGGGAATGTTAAGAGGGAAGCCCATTCAAAAAAATATCTCAAAATTAGACTCTATGAAATTTTTTGAAATGCTAGTTTCAGTCAAAAAATCGTAGTATATTATACACAATTTTATACTAGTTTCGATCAAAAAATCAAATTTAATTTAGGATTGTTCCAAATGCTACGATACTTTTCAGATCCTTTCTATATGTTATGAGGGAATGTTAAGAGGGAAGTCCATGCAAAAATATAGGTCAAAATTAGATTTTATGAAACTTTTTGAAATGCTAGTTTCAGTCAAAAAATCGTAGTATATTATATACAATTTTATACTAGTTTCGATCGAAAAATCAAATTAAATCGAGGAGTGTTCAAAATGCTACGAAACCTTCCAAATCCTCTCTATATGTAACGAGAGAAGGTTATGATGGAAGTCCATGCCAAAAATAATATCAAAATTAGATTCTGTGAAACTTTTTGAAATACTAGTTTCGTTAAATAATTATAGTATATTATACACAATTTTATACCAGTTTCTGTCAAAAAATATAATTAAATCGAGGATTAATCGAAATGCTACAAAACTTTTAAGATCCTTTCTATATGTTTGAGGGAAGGTTATCATGGAAGTCCATGCTTAAAATTATCTTAAAATTAGATTCCACGAAACTTTTTGAAATACTAGTTTAGGTCAAAAAATCGTAGTATATTATATACAACTTTATACTAGTCTCGGTCAAAAAATCAAATTGAATTGAGGATTGTTCAAAATGCTACGATACTTTTCAGATCCTTTCTATAAGTTTTGAGGGAATGTTAAGAGGGAAGCCCATTCAAAAAAATATCTCAAAATTAGACTCTAAGAAACTTTTTGAAATTCTAGTTTCAGTCAAAAAATCGTAGTATATTATACACAATTTTATACTAGTTTCGATCAAAAAATCAAATTTAATTTAGGATTGTTCCAAATGCTACGATACTTTTCAGATCCTTTCTATATGTTATGAGGGAATGTTAAGAGGGAAGTCCATGCAAAAATATAGGTCAAAATTAGATTTTACGAAACTTTTTGAAATGCTAGTTTCAGTCAAAAAATCGTAGTATATTATATACAATTTTATACTAGTTTCGGTCGAAAAATCAAATTAAATCGAGGAGTGTTCAAAATGCTACGAAACCTTCCAAATCCTCTCTATATGTAACGAGAGAAGGTTATGATGGAAGTCCATGCCAAAAATAATATCAAAATTAGATTCTGTGAAACTTTTTGAAATACTAGTTTCGTTAAATAATTATAGTATATTATACACAATTTTATACCAGTTTCGGTCAAAAATATAATTAAATCGAGGATTAATCGAAATGCTACAAAACTTTTAAGATCCTTTCTATATGTTTGAGGGAACGTTATCATGGAAGTCCATGCATAAAATTATCTTAAAATTAGATTCCACGAAACTTTTTGAAATACTAGTTTATGTCAAAAAATCGTAGTATATTACATACAACTTTATACTAGTCTCGCTCGAAAAATCAAATTGAATTGAGGATTGTTCGAAATGCTACGATACTTTTCAGATCCTTACTATAAGTTTTGAGGGAATGTTAAGAGGGAAGCCCATTCAAAAAAATATCTCAAAATTAGACTCTAAGAAACTTTTTGAAATGCTAGTTTCAGTCAAAAAATCGTAGTATATTATATACACTTTTATACTAGTTTCGATCAAAAAATCAAATTTAATTTAGGATTGTTCCAAATGCTACGATACTTTTCAGATCCTTTCTATATGTTATGAGGGAATGTTAAGAGGGAAGTCCATGCAAAAATATAGGTCAAAATTAGATTTTACGAAACTTTTTGAAATGCTAGTTTCAGTCAAAAAATCGTAGTATATTATATACAATTTTATACTAGTTTCGGTCGAAAAATCAAATTAAATTGAGGAGTGTTCAAAATGCATCGAAACTTTCCAGATCCTCTCTATATGTAACGAGAGAAGGTTATGATGGAAGTCCATGCCAAAAATAATATCAAAATTAGATTCTGTGAAACTTTTTGAAATACTAGTTTCGTTAAAAAATTATAGTATATTATACACAATTTTATACCAGTTTCGGTCAAAAAATATAATTAAATCGAGGATTAATCGAAATGCTACAAAACTTTTAAGATCCTTTCTATATGTTTGAGGGAAGGTTATCATGGAAGTCCATGCATAAAATTATCTTAAAATTAGATTCCACGAAACTTTTTGAAATACTAGTTTAGGTCAAAAAATCGTAGTATATTACATACAACTTTATACTAGTTTCAGTCGAAAAATCAAATTGAATTGAGGATTGTTCAAAATGCTACGATACTTTTCAGATCCTTTCTATAAGTTTTGAGGGAATGTTAAGAGGGAAGCCCATTCAAAAAAATATCTCAAAATTAGACTCTAAGAAACTTTTTGAAATGCTAGTTTCAGTCAAAAAATCGTAGTATATTATACACAATTTTATACTAGTTTCGATCAAAAAATCAAATTTAATTTAGGATTGTTCCAAATGCTACGATACTTTTTAGATCCTTTCTATATGATATGAGGGAATGATAAGAGGGAAGTCCATGCAAAAATATAGGTCAAAATTAGATTTTATGAAACTTTTTGAAATGCTAGTTTCAGTCAAAAAATCGTAGTATATTATATACAATTTTATACTAGTTTCGGTCGAAAAATCAAATTAAATCGAGGAGTGTTCAAAATGCATCGAAACTTTCCAGATCCTCTCTATATGTAACGAGAGAAGGTTATGATGGAAGTCCATGCCAAAAATAATATCAAAATTAGATTATGTGAAACTTTTTGAAATACTAGTTTCGTTAAATAATTATAGTATATTATACACAATTTTATACCAGTTTCGGTCAAAAAATATAATTAAATCGAGGATTAATCGAAATGCTACAAAACTTGTAAGATCCTTTCTATATGTTTGAGGGAAGGTTATCATGGAAGTCCATGCATAAAATTATCTTAAAATTAGATTCCACGAAACTTTTTGAAATACTAGTTTAGGTCAAAAAATCGTAGTATATTATATACAACTTTATACTAGTCTCGCTCGAAAAATCAATTTGAATTGAGGATTGTTCGAAATACTACGATACTTTTCAGATCCTTTCTATAAGTTTTGAGGGAATGTTAAGAGGGAAGCCCATTCAAAAAAATATCTCAAAATTAGACTCTATGAAATTTTTTGAAATGCTAGTTTCAGTCAAAAAATCATAGTATATTATATACAATTTTATACTAGTTTCGATCAAAAAATCAAATTTAATTTAGGATTGTTCCAAATGCTACGATACTTTTCAGATCCTTTCTATATGTTATGAGGGAATGTTAAGAGGGAAGTCCATGCAAAAATATAGGTCAAAATTAGATTTTACGAAACTTTTTGAAATGCTAGTTTCAGTCAAAAAATCGTAGTATATTATATACAATTTTATACTAGTTTCGGTCGAAAAATCAAATTAAATCGAGGAGTGTTCAAAATGCTACGAAACTTTCCAAATCCTCTCTATATGTAACGAGAGAAGGTTATGATGGAAGTCCATGCCAAAAATAATATCAAAATTAGATTCTGTGAAACTTTTTGAAATACTAGTTTCGTTAAAAAATTATAGTATATTATACACAATTTTATACCAGTTTCGGTCAAAAATATAATTAAATCGAGGATTAATCGAAATGCTACAAAACTTGTAAGATCCTTTCTATATGTTTGAGGGAAGGTTATCATGGAAGTCCATGCATAAAATTATCTTAAAATTAGATTCCACGAAACTTTTTGAAATACTAGTTTAGGTCAAAAAATCGTAGTATATTATATACAACTTTATACTAATCTCAGTCGAAAAATCAAATTGAATTGAGGATTGTTCGAAATACTACGATACTTTTCCGATCCTTTCTATAAGTTTTGAGGGAATGTTAAGAGGGAAGCCCATTCAAAAAAATATCTCAAAATTAGAATCTATGAAATTTTTTGAAATGCTAGTTTTAGTCAAAAAATCGTAGTATATTATATACAATTTTATACTAGTTTCGATCAAAAAATCAAATTTAATTTAGGATTGTTCCAAATGCTACGATACTTTTCAGATCCTTTCTATATGTTATGAGGGAATGTTAAGAGGGAAGTCCATGCAAAAATATAGGTCAAAATTAGATTTTACGAAACTTTTTGAAATGCTAGTTTCAGTCAAAAAATCGTAGTATATTATATACAATTTTATACTAGTTTCTGTCGAAAAATCAAATTAAATCGAGGAGTGTTCAAAATGCTACGAAACCTTCCAAATCCTCTCTATATGTAACGAGAGAAGGTTATGATGGAAGTCCATGCCAAAAATAATATCAAAATTAGATACTGTGAAACTTTTTGAAATACTAGTTTCGTTAAATAATTATAGTATATTATACACAATTTTATACCAGTTTCGGTCAAAAATATAATTAAATCGAGGATTAATCGAAATGCTACAAAACTTTTAAGATCCTTTCTATATGTTTGAGGGAAGGTTATCATGGAAGTCCATGCATAAAATTATCTTAAAATTAGATTCCACGAAACTTTTTGAAATACTAGTTTAGGTCAAAAAATCGTAGTATATTATATACAACTTTATACTAGTCTCAGTCAAAAAATCAAATTGAATTGAGGATTGTTCGAAATACTACGATACTTTTCAGATCCTTTCTATAAGTTTTGAGGGAATGTTAAGAGGGAAGCCCATTCAAAAAAATATCTCAAAATTAGAATCTATGAAATTTTTTGAAATGCTAGTTTCAGTCAAAAAATCGTAGTATATTATATACAATTTTATACTAGTTTCGATCAAAAAATCAAATTTAATTTAGGATTGTTCCAAATGCTACGATACTTTTCAGATCCTTTCTATATGTTATGAGGGAATGTTAAGAGGGAAGTCCATGCAAAAATATAGGTCAAAATTAGATTTTACGAAACTTTTTGAAATGCTAGTTTCAGTCAAAAAATCGTAGTATATTATATACAATTTTATACTAGTTTCGGTCGAAAAATCAAATTAAATCGAGGAGTGTTCAAAATGCTACGAAACCTTCCAAATCCTCTCTATATGTAACGAGAGAAGGTTATTATGGAAGTCCATGCCAAAAATAATATCAAAATTAGGTTCTGTGAATCTTTTTGAAATACTAGTTTCGTTAAATAATTATAGTATATTATACACAATTTTATACCAGTTTCGGTCAAAAATATAATTAAATCGAGGATTAATCAAAATGCTACAAAACTTGTAAGATCCTTTCTATATGTTTGAGGGAAGGTTATCATGGAAGTCCATGCATAAAATTATCTTAAAATTAGATTCCACAAAACTTTTTGAAATACTAGTTTAGGTCAAAAAATCGTAGTATATTATATACAACTTTATACTAGTCTCAGTCGAAAAATCAAATTGAATTGAGGATTGTTCGAAATACTACGATACTTTTCAGATCCTTTCTATAAGTTTTGAGGGAATGTTAAGAGGGAAGCCCATTCAAAAAAATATCTCAAAATTAGAATCTATGAAATTTTTTGAAATGCTAGTTTCAGTCAAAAAATCGTAGTATATTATATACAATTTTATACTAGTTTCGATCAAAAAATCAAATTTAATTTAGGATTGTTCCAAATGCTACGATACTTTTCAGATCCTTTCTATATGTTATGAGGGAATGTTAAGAGGGAAGTCCATGCAAAAATATAGGTCAAAATTAGATTTTACGAAACTTTTTGAAATGCTAGTTTCAGTCAAAAAATCGTAGTATATTATATACAATTTTATACTAGTTTCGGTCGAAAAATCAAATTAAATCGAGGAGTGTTCAAAATGCTACGAAACCTTCCAGATCCTCTCTATATGTAACGAGAGAAGGTTATGATGGAAGTCCATGCCAAAAATAATATCAAAATTAGGTTCTGTGAATCTTTTTGAAATACTAGTTTCGTTAAATAATTATAGTATATTATACACAATTTTATACCAGTTTCGGTCAAAAATATAATTAAATCGAGGATTAATCGAAATGCTACAAAACTTGTAAGATCCTTTCTATATGTTTGAGGGAAGGTTATCATGGAAGTCCATGCATAAAATTATCTTAAAATTAGATTCCACAAAACTTTTTGAAATACTAGTTTAGGTCAAAAAATCGTAGTATATTATATACAACTTTATACTAGTCTCAGTCGAAAAATCAAATTGAATTGAGGATTGTTCGAAATACTACGATACTTTTCAGATCCTTTCTATAAGTTTTGAGGGAATGTTAAGAGGGAAGCCCATTCAAAAAAATATCTCAAAATTAGAATCTATGAAATTTTTTGAAATGCTAGTTTCAGTCAAAAAATCGTAGTATATTATATACAATTTTATACTAGTTTCGATCAAAAAATCAAATTTAATTTAGGATTGTTCCAAATGCTACGATACTTTTCAGATCCTTTCTATATGTTATGAGGGAATGTTAAGAGGGAAGTCCAAGCAAAAATATAGGTCAAAATTAGATTTTACGAAACTTTTTGAAATGCTAGTTTCAGTCAAAAAATCGTAGTATATTATATACAATTTTATACTAGTTTCGGTCGAAAAATCAAATTAAATCGAGGAGTGTTCAAAATGCTACGAAAACTTCCAGATCCTCTCTATATGTAACGAGAGAAGGTTATGATGGAAGTCCATGCCAAAAATAATATCAAAATTAGATTCTGTGAAACTTTTTGAAATACTAGTTTCGTTAAATAATTATAGTATATTATACACAATTTTATACCAGTTTCGGTCAAAAATATAATTAAATCGAGGATTAATCGAAATGCTACAAAACTTGTAAGATCCTTTCTATATGTTTGAGGGAAGGTTATCATGGAAGTCCATGCATAAAATTATCTTAAAATTAGATTCCACGAAACTTTTTGAAATACTAGTTTAGGTCAAAAAATCGTAGTATATTATATACAACTTTATACTAGTCTCACTCGAAAAATCAAATTAAATTGAGGATTGTTCGAAATGCTACGATACTTTTCAGATCCTTTCTATAAGTTTTGAGGGAATGTTAAGAGGGAAGCCCATTCAAAAAAATATCTCAAAATTAGACTCTATGAAATTTTTTGAAATGCTAGTTTCAGTCAAAAAATCGTAGTATATTATACACAATTTTATACTAGTTTCGATCAAAAAATCAAATTTAATTTAGGATTGTTCCAAATGCTACGATACTTTTCAGATCCTTTCTATATGTTATGAGGGAATGTTAAGAGGGAAGTCCATGCAAAAATATAGGTCAAAATTAGATTTTACGAAACTTTTTGAAATGCTAGTTTCAGTCAAAAAATCGTAGTATATTATATACAATTTTATACTAGTTTCGGTCGAAAAATCAAATTAAATCGAGGAGTGTTCAAAATGCTACGAAACCTTCCAGATCCTCTCTATATGTAACGAGAGAAGGTTATGATGGAAGTCCATGCCAAAAATAATATCAAAATTAGATTCTGTGAATCTTTTTGAAATACTAGTTTCGTTAAATAATTATAGTATATTATACACAATTTTATACCAGTTTCGGTCAAAAATATAATTAAATCGAGGATTAATCGAAATGCTACAAAACTTGTAAGATCCTTTCTATATGTTTGAGGGAAGGTTATCATGGAAGTCCATGCATAAAATTAACTTAAAATTAGATTCCACGAAACTTTTTGAAATACTAGTTTAGGTCAAAAAATCATAGTATATTATATACAACTTTATACTAATCTCAGTCGAAAAATCAAATTGAATTGAGGATTGTTCGAAATACTACGATACTTTTCCGATCCTTTCTATAAGTTTTGAGGGAATGTTAAGAGGGAAGCCCATTCAAAAAAATATCTCAAAATTAGAATCTATGAAATTTTTTGAAATGCTAGTTTTAGTCAAAAAATCGTAGTATATTATATACAATTTTATACTAGTTTCGATCAAAAAATCAAATTTAATTTAGGATTGTTCCAAATGCTACGATACTTTTCAGATCCTTTCTATATGTTATTAGGGAATGTTAAGAGGGAAGTCCATGCAAAAATATAGGTCAAAATTAGATTTTACGAAACTTTTTGAAATGCTAGTTTCAGTCAAAATATCGTAGCATATTATATACAATTTTATACTAGTTTCTGTCGAAAAATCAAATTAAATCGAGGAGTGTTCAAAATGCTACGAAACCTTCCAAATCCTCTCTATATGTAACGAGAGAAGGTTATGATGGAAGTCCATGCCAAAAATAATATCAAAATTAGATTCTGTGAAACTTTTTGAAATACTAGTTTCGTTAAATAATTATAGTATATTATACACAATTTTATACCAGTTTCGGTCAAAAATATAATTAAATCGAGGATTAATCGAAATGCTACAAAACTTTTTAGATCCTTTCTATATGTTTGAGGGAAGGTTATCATGGAAGTCCATGCATAAAATTATCTTAAAATTAGATTCCACGAAACTTTTTGAAATACTAGTTTAGGTCAAAAAATCGTAGTATATTATATACAACTTTATACTAGTCTCAGTCAAAAAATCAAATTGAATTGAGGATTGTTCGAAATACTACGATACTTTTCAGATCCTTTCTATAAGTTTTGAGGGAATGTTAAGAGGGAAGCCCATTCAAAAAAATATCTCAAAATTAGAATCTATGAAATTTTTTGAAATGCTAGTTTCAGTCAAAAAATCGTAGTATATTATATAAAATTTTATACTAGTTTCGATCAAAAAATCAAATTTAATTTAGGATTGTTCCAAATGCTACGATACTTTTCAGATCCTTTCTATTAGTTATGAGGGAATGTTAAGAGGGAAGTTTATGCAAAAATATAGGTCAAAATTAGATTTTACGAAACTTTTTGAAATGCTAGTTTCAGTCAAAAAATCGTAGTATATTATATACAATTTTATACTAGTTTCGGTCGAAAAATCAAATTAAATCGAGGAGTGTTCAAAATGCTACGAAACCTTCCAAATCCTCTCTATATGTAACGAGAGAAGGTTATGATGGAAGTCCATGCCAAAAATAATATCAAAATTAGGTTCTGTGAATCTTTTTGAAATACTAGTTTCGTTAAATAATTATAGTATATTATACACAATTTTATACCAGTTTCGGTCAAAAATATAATTAAATCGAGGATTAATTAAAATGCTACAAAACTTGTAAGATCCTTTCTATATGTTTGAGGGAAGGTTATCATGGAAGTCCATGCATAAAATTATCTTAAAATTAGATTCCACAAAACTTTTTGAAATACTAGTTTAGGTCAAAAAATCGTAGTATATTATATACAACTTTATACTAGTCTCAGTCGAAAAATCAAATTGAATTGAGGATTGTTCGAAATACTACGATACTTTTCAGATCCTTTCTATAAGTTTTGAGGGAATGTTAAGAGGGAAGCCCATTCAAAAAAATATCTCAAAATTAGACTCTATGAAATTTTTTGAAATGCTAGTTTCAGTCAAAAAATCGTAGTATATTATACACAATTTTATACTAGTTTCGATCAAAAAATCAAATTTAATTTAGGATTGTTCCAAATGCTACGATACTTTTCAGATCCTTTCTATATGTTATGAGGGAATGTTAAGAGGGAAGTCCATGCAAAAATATAGGTCAAAATTAGATTTTACGAAACTTTTTGAAATGCTAGTTTCAGTCAAAAAATCGTAGTATATTATATACAATTTTATACTAGTTTCGGTCGAAAAATCAAATTAAATCGAGGAGTGTTCAAAATGCTACGAAACCTTCCAGATCCTCTCTATATGTAACGAGAGAAGGTTATGATGGAAGTCCATGCCAAAAATAATATCAAAATTAGATTCTGTGAATCTTTTTGAAATACTAGTTTCGTTAAATAATTATAGTATATTATACACAATTTTATACCAGTTTCGGTCAAAAATATAATTAAATCGAGGATTAATCGAAATGCTACAAAACTTGTAAGATCCTTTCTATATGTTTGAGGGAAGGTTATCATGGAAGTCCATGCATTAAATTAACTTAAAATTAGATTCCACGAAACTTTTTGAAATACTAGTTTAGGTCAAAAAATCGTAGTATATTATATACAACTTTATACTAATCTCAGTCGAAAAATCAAATTGAATTGAGGATTGTTCGAAATACTACGATACTTTTCCGATCCTTTCTATAAGTTTTGAGGGAATGTTAAGAGGGAAGCCCATTCAAAAAAATATCTCAAAATTAGAATCTATGAAATTTTTTGAAATGCTAGTTTTAGTCAAAAAATCGTAGTATATTATATACAATTTTATACTAGTTTCGATCAAAAAATCAAATTTAATTTAGGATTGTTCCAAATGCTACGATACTTTTCAGATCCTTTCTATATGTTATGAGGGAATGTTAAGAGGGAAGTCCATGAAAAAATATAGGTCAAAATTAGATTTTACGAAACTTTTTGAAATGCTAGTTTCAGTCAAAAAATCGTAGTATATTATATACAATTTTATACTAGTTTCTGTCGAAAAATCAAATTAAATCGAGGAGTGTTCAAAATGCTACGAAACCTTCCAAATCCTCTCTATATGTAACGAGAGAAGGTTATGATGGAAGTCCATGCCAAAAATAATATCAAAATTAGATTCTGTGAATCTTTTTGAAATACTAGTTTCGTTAAATAATTATAGTATATTATACACAATTTTATACCAGTTTCGGTCAAAAATATAATTAAATCGAGGATTAATCGAAATGCTACAAAACTTGTAAGATCCTTTCTATATGTTTGAGGGAAGGTTATCATGGAAGTCCATGCATAAAATTAACTTAAAATTAGATTCCACGAAACTTTTTGAAATACTAGTTTAGGTCAAAAAATCGTAGTATATTATATACAACTTTATACTAGTCTCAGTCAAAAAATCAAATTGAATTGAGGATTGTTCGAAATACTACGATACTTTTCAGATCCTTTCTATAAGTTTTGAGGGAATGTTAAGAGGGAAGCCCATTCAAAAAAATATCTCAAAATTAGAATCTATGAAATTTTTTGAAATGCTAGTTTCAGTCAAAAAATCGTAGTATATTATATACAATTTTATACTAGTTTCGATCAAAAAATCAAATTTAATTTAGGATTGTTCCAAATGCTACGATACTTTTCAGATCCTTTCTATATGTTATGAGGGAATGTTAAGAGGGAAGTCCATGCAAAAATATAGGTCAAAATTAGATTTTACGAAACTTTTTGAAATGCTAGTTTCAGTCAAAATATCGTAGCATATTATATACAATTTTATACTAGTTTCGGTCGAAAAATCAAATTAAATCGAGGAGTGTTCAAAATGCTACGAAACCTTCCAAATCCTCTCTATATGTAACGAGAGAAGGTTATGATGGAAGTCCATGCCAAAAATAATATCAAAATTAGATTCTGTGAAACTTTTTGAAATACTAGTTTCGTTAAATAATTATAGTATATTATACACAATTTTATACCAGTTTCGGTCAAAAATATAATTAAATCGAGGATTAATCGAAATGCTACAAAACTTTTTAGATCCTTTCTATATGTTTGAGGGAAGGTTATCATGGAAGTCCATGCATAAAATTATCTTAAAATTAGATTCCACGAAACTTTTTGAAATACTAGTTTAGGTCAAAAAATCGTAGTATATTATATACAACTTTATACTAGTCTCAGTCAAAAAATCAAATTGAATTGAGGATTGTTCGAAATACTACGATACTTTTCAGATCCTTTCTATAAGTTTTGAGGGAATGTTAAGAGGGAAGCCCATTCAAAAAAATATCTCAAAATTAGAATCTATGAAATTTTTTGAAATGCTAGTTTCAGTCAAAAAATCGTAGTATATTATATACAATTTTATACTAGTTTCGATCAAAAAATCAAATTTAATTTAGGATTGTTCCAAATGCTACGATACTTTTCAGATCCTTTCTATTAGTTATGAGGGAATGTTAAGAGGGAAGTTTATGCAAAAATATAGGTCAAAATTAGATTTTACGAAACTTTTTGAAATGCTAGTTTCAGTCAAAAAATCGTAGTATATTATATACAATTTTATACTAGTTTCGGTCGAAAAATCAAATTAAATCGAGGAGTGTTCAAAATGCTACGAAACCTTCCAAATCCTCTCTATATGTAACGAGAGAAGGTTATGATGGAAGTCCATGCCAAAAATAATATCAAAATTAGGTTCTGTGAATCTTTTTGAAATACTAGTTTCGTTAAATAATTATAGTATATTATACACAATTTTATACCAGTTTCGGTCAAAAATATAATTAAATCGAGGATTAATTAAAATGCTACAAAACTTGTAAGATCCTTTCTATATGTTTGAGGGAAGGTTATCATGGAAGTCCATGCATAAAATTATCTTAAAATTAGATTCCACAAAACTTTTTGAAATACTAGTTTAGGTCAAAAAATCGTAGTATATTATATACAACTTTATACTAGTCTCAGTCGAAAAATCAAATTGAATTGAGGATTGTTCGAAATACTACGATACTTTTCAGATCCTTTCTATAAGTTTTGAGGAAATGTTAAGAGGGAAGCCCATTCAAAAAAATATCTCAAAATTAGACTCTATGAAATTTTTTGAAATGCTAGTTTCAGTCAAAAAATCGTAGTATATTATACACAATTTTATACTAGTTTCGATCAAAAAATCAAATTTAATTTAGGATTGTTCCAAATGCTACGATACTTTTCAGATCCTTTCTATATGTTATGAGGGAATGTTAAGAGGGAAGTCCATGCAAAAATATAGGTCAAAATTAGATTTTACGAAACTTTTTGAAATGCTAGTTTCAGTCAAAAAATCGTAGTATATTATATACAATTTTATACTAGTTTCGGTCGAAAAATCAAATTAAATCGAGGAGTGTTCAAAATGCTACGAAACCTTCCAGATCCTCTCTATATGTAACGAGAGAAGGTTATGATGGAAGTCCATGCCAAAAATAATATCAAAATTAGATTCTGTGAATCTTTTTGAAATACTAGTTTCGTTAAATAATTATAGTATATTATACACAATTTTATACCAGTTTCGGTCAAAAATATAATTAAATCGAGGATTAATCGAAATGCTACAAAACTTGTAAGATCCTTTCTATATGTTTGAGGGAAGGTTATCATGGAAGTCCATGCATTAAATTAACTTAAAATTAGATTCCACGAAACTTTTTGAAATACTAGTTTAGGTCAAAAAATCGTAGTATATTATATACAACTTTATACTAATCTCAGTCGAAAAATCAAATTGAATTGAGGATTGTTCGAAATACTACGATACTTTTCCGATCCTTTCTATAAGTTTTGAGGGAATGTTAAGAGGGAAGCCCATTCAAAAAAATATCTCAAAATTAGAATCTATGAAATTTTTTGAAATGCTAGTTTTAGTCAAAAAATCGTAGTATATTATATACAATTTTATACTAGTTTCGATCAAAAAATCAAATTTAATTTAGGATTGTTCCAAATGCTACGATACTTTTCAGATCCTTTCTATATGTTATGAGGGAATGTTAAGAGGGAAGTCCATGAAAAAATATAGGTCAAAATTAGATTTTACGAAACTTTTTGAAATGCTAGTTTCAGTCAAAAAATCGTAGTATATTATATACAATTTTATACTAGTTTCTGTCGAAAAATCAAATTAAATCGAGGAGTGTTCAAAATGCTACGAAACCTTCCAAATCCTCTCTATATGTAACGAGAGAAGGTTATGATGGAAGTCCATGCCAAAAATAATATCAAAATTAGATTCTGTGAAACTTTTTGAAATACTGGTTTCGTTAAATAATTATAGTATATTATACACAATTTTATACCAGTTTCGGTCAAAAATATAATTAAATCGAGGATTAATCGAAATGCTACAAAACTTTTAAGATCCTTTCTATATGTTTGAGGGAAGGTTATCATGGAAGTCCATGCATAAAATTATCTTAAAATTAGATTCCACGAAACTTTTTGAAATACTAGTTTAGGTCAAAAAATCGTAGTATATTATATACAACTTTATACTAGTCTCAGTCAAAAAATCAAATTGAATTGAGGATTGTTCGAAATACTACGATACTTTTCAGATCCTTTCTATAAGTTTTGAGGGAATGTTAAGAGGGAAGCCCATTCAAAAAAATATCTCAAAATTAGAATCTATGAAATTTTTTGAAATGCTAGTTTCAGTCAAAAAATCGTAGTATATTATATACAATTTTATACTAGTTTCGATCAAAAAATCAAATTTAATTTAGGATTGTTCCAAATGCTACGATACTTTTCAGATCCTTTCTATATGTTATGAGGGAATGTTAAGAGGGAAGTCCATGCAAAAATATAGGTCAAAATTAGATTTTACGAAACTTTTTGAAATGCTAGTTTCAGTCATAAAATCGTAGTATATTATATATAATTTTATACTAGTTTCGGTCAAAAAATCAAATTAAATCGAGGAGTGTTCAAAATGCTACGAAACCTTCCAGATCCTCTCTATATGTAACGAGAGAAGGTTATGATGGAATTCCATGCCAAAAATAATATCAAAATTAGATTCTGTGAAACTTTTTGAAATACTAGTTTCGTTAAATAATTATAGTATATTATACACAATTTTATACCAGTTTCGGTCAAAAATATAATTAAATCGAGGATTAATCGAAATGCTACAAAACTTGTAAGATCCTTTCTATATGTTTGAGGGAAGGTTATCATGGAAGTCCATGCATAAAATTATCTTAAAATTAGATTCCACGAAACTTTTTGAAATACTAGTTTAGGTCAAAAAATCGTAGTATATTATATACAACTTTATACTAGTCTCGCTCGAAAAATCAAATTAAATTGAGGATTGTTCGAAATGCTACGATACTTTTCAGATCCTTTCTATAAGTTTTGAGGGAATGTTAAGAGGGAAGCCCATTCAAAAAAATATCTCAAAATTAGACTCTATGAAATTTTTTGAAATGCTAGTTTCAGTCAAAAAATCATAGTATATTATACACAATTTTATACTAGTTTCGATCAAAAAATCAAATTTAATTTAGGATTGTTCCAAATGCTACGATACTTTTCATATCCTTTCTATATGTTATGAGGGAATGTTAAGAGGGAAGTCCATGCAAAAATATAGGTCAAAATTAGATTTTACGAAACTTTTTGAAATGCTAGTTTCAGTAAAAAAATCGTAGTATATTATATACAATTTTATACTAGTTTCGGTCGAAAAATCAAATTAAATCGAGGAGTGTTCAAAATGCTACGAAACCTTCCAGATCCTCTCTATATGTAACGAGAGAAGGTTATGATGGAAGTCCATGCCAAAAATAATATCAAAATTAGATTCTGTGAATCTTTTTGAAATACTAGTTTCGTTAAATAATTATAGTATATTATACACAATTTTATACCAGTTTCGGTCAAAAATATAATTAAATCGAGGATTAATCGAAATGCTACAAAACTTGTAAGATCCTTTCTATATGTTTGAGGGAAGGTTATCATGGAAGTCCATGCATAAAATTAACTTAAAATTAGATTCCACGAAACTTTTTGAAATACTAGTTTAGGTCAAAAAATCGTAGTATATTATATACAACTTTATACTAATCTCAGTCGAAAAATCAAATTGAATTGAGGATTGTTCGAAATACTACGATACTTTTCCGATCCTTTCTATAAGTTTTGAGGGAATGTTAAGAGGGAAGCCCATTCAAAAAAATATCTCAAAATTAGAATCTATGAAATTTTTTGAAATGCTAGTTTTAGTCAAAAAATCGTAGTATATTATATACAATTTTATACTAGTTTCGATCAAAAAATCAAATTTAATTTAGGATTGTTCCAAATGCTACGATACTTTTCAGATCCTTTCTATATGTTATGAGGGAATGTTAAGAGGGAAGTTCATGCAAAAATATAGGTCAAAATTAGATTTTACGAAACTTTTTGAAATGCTAGTTTCAGTCAAAAAATCGTAGTATATTATATACAATTTTATACTAGTTTCTGTCGAAAAATCAAATTAAATCGAGGAGTGTTCAAAATGCTACGAAACCTTCCAAATCCTCTCTATATGTAACGAGAGAAGGTTATGATGGAAGTCCATGCCAAAAATAATATCAAAATTAGATTCTGTGAAACTTTTTGAAATACTGGTTTCGTTAAATAATTATAGTATATTATACACAATTTTATACCAGTTTCGGTCAAAAATATAATTAAATCGAGGATTAATCGAAATGCTACAAAACTTTTAAGATCCTTTCTATATGTTTGAGGGAAGGTTATCATGGAAGTCCATGCATAAAATTATCTTAAAATTAGATTCCACGAAACTTTTTGAAATACTAGTTTAGGTCAAAAAATCGTAGTATATTATATACAACTTTATACTAGTCTCAGTCAAAAAATCAAATTGAATTGAGGATTGTTCGAAATACTACGATACTTTTCAGATCCTTTCTATAAGTTTTGAGGGAATGTTAAGAGGGAAGCCCATTCAAAAAAATATCTCAAAATTAGAATCTATGAAATTTTTTGAAATGCTAGTTTCAGTCAAAAAATCGTAGTATATTATATACAATTTTATACTAGTTTCGATCAAAAAATCAAATTTAATTTAGGATTGTTCCAAATGCTACGATACTTTTCAGATCCTTTCTATATGTTATGAGGGAATGTTAAGAGGGAAGTCCATGAAAAAATATAGGTCAAAATTAGATTTTACGAAACTTTTTGAAATGCTAGTTTCAGTCATAAAATCGTAGTATATTATATATAATTTTATACTAGTTTCGGTCAAAAAATCAAATTAAATCGAGGAGTGTTCAAAATGCTACGAAACCTTCCAGATCCTCTCTATATGTAACGAGAGAAGGTTATGATGGAATTCCATGCCAAAAATAATATCAAAATTAGATTCTGTGAAACTTTTTGAAATACTAGTTTCGTTAAATAATTATAGTATATTATACACAATTTTATACCAGTTTCGGTCAAAAATATAATTAAATCGAGGATTAATCGAAATGCTACAAAACTTGTAAGATCCTTTCTATATGTTTGAGGGAAGGTTATCATGGAAGTCCATGCATAAAATTATCTTAAAATTAGATTCCACGAAACTTTTTGAAATACTAGTTTAGGTCAAAAAATCGTAGTATATTATATACAACTTTATACTAGTCTCGCTCGAAAAATCAAATTAAATTGAGGATTGTTCGAAATGCTACGATACTTTTCAGATCCTTTCTATAAGTTTTGAGGGAATGTTAAGAGGGAAGCCCATTCAAAAAAATATCTCAAAATTAGACTCTATGAAATTTTTTGAAATGCTAGTTTCAGTCAAAAAATCATAGTATATTATACACAATTTTATACTAGTTTCGATCAAAAAATCAAATTTAATTTAGGATTGTTCCAAATGCTACGATACTTTTCATATCCTTTCTATATGTTATGAGGGAATGTTAAGAGGGAAGTCCATGCAAAAATATAGGTCAAAATTAGATTTTACGAAACTTTTTGAAATGCTAGTTTCAGTAAAAAAATCGTAGTATATTATATACAATTTTATACTAGTTTCGGTCGAAAAATCAAATTAAATCGAGGAGTGTTCAAAATGCTACGAAACCTTCCAGATCCTCTCTATATGTAACGAGAGAAGGTTATGATGGAAGTCCATGCCAAAAATAATATCAAAATTAGATTCTGTGAATCTTTTTGAAATACTAGTTTCGTTAAATAATTATAGTATATTATACACAATTTTATACCAGTTTCGGTCAAAAATATAATTAAATCGAGGATTAATCGAAATGCTACAAAACTTGTAAGATCCTTTCTATATGTTTGAGGGAAGGTTATCATGGAAGTCCATGCATAAAATTAACTTAAAATTAGATTCCACGAAACTTTTTGAAATACTAGTTTAGGTCAAAAAATCGTAGTATATTATATACAACTTTATACTAATCTCAGTCGAAAAATCAAATTGAATTGAGGATTGTTCGAAATACTACGATACTTTTCCGATCCTTTCTATAAGTTTTGAGGGAATGTTAAGAGGGAAGCCCATTCAAAAAAATATCTCAAAATTAGAATCTATGAAATTTTTTGAAATGCTAGTTTTAGTCAAAAAATCGTAGTATATTATATACAATTTTATACTAGTTTCGATCAAAAAATCAAATTTAATTTAGGATTGTTCCAAATGCTACGATACTTTTCAGATCCTTTCTATATGTTATGAGGGAATGTTAAGAGGGAAGTCCATGCAAAAATATAGGTCAAAATTAGATTTTACGAAACTTTTTGAAATGCTAGTTTCAGTCAAAAAATCGTAGTATATTATATACAATTTTATACTAGTTTCTGTCGAAAAATCAAATTAAATCGAGGAGTGTTCAAAATGCTACGAAACCTTCCAAATCCTCTCTATATGTAACGAGAGAAGGTTATGATGGAAGTCCATGCCAAAAATAATATCAAAATTAGATTCTGTGAAACTTTTTGAAATACTAGTTTCGTTAAATAATTATAGTATATTATACACAATTTTATACCAGTTTCGGTCAAAAATATAATTAAATCGAGGATTAATCGAAATGCTACAAAACTTTTAAGATCCTTTCTATATGTTTGAGGGAAGGTTATCATGGAAGTCCATGCATAAAATTATCTTAAAATTATATTCCACGGAACTTTTTGAAATACTAGTTTAGGTCAAAAAATCGTAGTATATTATATACAACTTTATACTAGTCTCAGTCAAAAAATCAAATTGAATTGAGGATTGTTCGAAATACTACGATACTTTTCAGATCCTTTCTATAAGTTTTGAGGGAATGTTAAGAGGGAAGCCCATTCAAAAAAATATCTCAAAATTAGAATCTATGAAATTTTTAGAAATGCTAGTTTTAGTCAAAAAATCGTAGTATATTATATACAATTTTATACTAGTTTCGATCAAAAAATCAAATTTAATTTAGGATTGTTCCAAATGCTACGATACTTTTCAGATCCTTTCTATATGTTATGAGGGAATGTTAAGAGGGAAGTCCATGCAAAAATATAGGTCAAAATTAGATTTTACGAAACTTTTTGAAATGCTAGTTTCAGTCAAAAAATCGTTGTATATTATATACAATTTTATACTAGTTTCGGTCGAAAAATCAAATTAAATCGAGGAGTGTTCAAAATGCTACGAAACCTTCCAAATCCTCTCTATATGTAACGAGAGAAGGTTATGATGGAAGTCCATGCCAAAAATAATATCAAAATTAGGTTCTGTGAATCTTTTTGAAATACTAGTTTCGTTAAATAATTATAGTATATTATACACAATTTTATACCAGTTTCGGTCAAAAATATAATTAAATCGAGGATTAATCAAAATGCTACAAAACTTGTAAGATCCTTTCTATATGTTTGAGGGAAGGTTATCATGGAAGTCCATGCATAAAATTATCTTAAAATTAGATTCCACAAAACTTTTTGAAATACTAGTTTAGGTCAAAAAATCGTAGTATATTATATACAACTTTATACTAGTCTCAGTCGAAAAATCAAATTGAATTGAGGATTGTTCGAAATACTACGATACTTTTCAGATCCTTTCTATAAGTTTTGAGGGAATGTTTAGAGGGAAGCCCAATCAAAAAAATATCTCAAAATTAGAATCTATGAAATTTTTTGAAATGCTAGTTTCAGTCAAAAAATCGTAGTATATTATATACAATTTTATACTAGTTTCGATCAAAAAATAAAATTTAATTTAGGATTGTTCCAAATGCTACGATACTTTTCAGATCCTTTCTATATGTTATGAGGGAATGTTAAGAGGGAAGTCCATGCAAAAATATAGGTCAAAATTAGATTTTACGAAACTTTTTGAAATGCTAGTTTCAGTCAAAAAATCGTAGTATATTATATACAATTTTATACTAGTTTCGGTCAAAAAATCAAATTAAATCGAGGAGTGTTCAAAATGCTACGAAACCTTCCAGATCCTCTCTATATGTAACGAGAGAAGGTTATGATGGAATTCCATGCCAAAAATAATATCAAAATTAGATTCTGTGAATCTTTTTGAAATACTAGTTTCGTTAAATAATTATAGTATATTATACACAATTTTATACCACTTTCGGTCAAAAATATAATTAAATCGAGGATTAATCGAAATGCTACAAAACTTGTAAGATCCTTTCTATATGTTTGAGGGAAGGTTATCATGGAAGTCCATGCATAAAATTATCTTAAAATTAGATTCCACAAAACTTTTTGAAATACTAGTTTAGGTCAAAAAATCGTAGTATATTATATACAACTTTATACTAGTCTCAGTCGAAAAATCAAATTGAATTGAGGATTGTTCGAAATACTACGATACTTTTCAGATCCTTTCTATAAGTTTTGAGGGAATGTTATGAGGGAAGCCCATTCAAAAAAATATCTCAAAATTAGAATCTATGAAATTTTTTGAAATGCTAGTTTCAGTCAAAAAATCGTAGTATATTATATACAATTTTATACTAGTTTCGATCAAAAAATCAAATTTAATTTAGGATTGTTCCAAATGCTACGATACTTTTCAGATCCTTTCTATATGTTATGAGGGAATGTTAAGAGGGAAGTCCATGCAAAAATATAGGTCAAAATTAGATTTTACGAAACTTTTTGAAATGCTAGTTTCAGTCAAAAAATCGTAGTATATTATATACAATTTTATACTAGTTTCGGTCGAAAAATCAAATTAAATCGAGGAGTGTTCAAAATGCTACGAAACCTTCCAAATCCTCTCTATATGTAACGAGAGAAGGTTATGATGGAAGTCCATGCCAAAAATAATATCAAAATTAGGTTCTGTGAATCTTTTTGAAATACTAGTTTCGTTAAATAATTATAGTATATTATACACAATTTTATACCAGTTTCGGTCAAAAATATAATTAAATCGAGGATTAATCAAAATGCTACAAAACTTGTAAGATCCTTTCTATATGTTTGAGGGAAGGTTATCATGGAAGTCCATGCATAAAATTATCTTAAAATTAGATTCCACAAAACTTTTTGAAATACTAGTTTAGGTCAAAAAATCGTAGTATATTATATACAACTTTATACTAGTCTCAGTCGAAAAATCAAATTGAATTGAGGATTGTTCGAAATACTACGATACTTTTCAGATCCTTTCTATAAGTTTTGAGGGAATGTTTAGAGGGAAGCCCAATCAAAAAAATATCTCAAAATTAGAATCTATGAAATTTTTTGAAATGCTAGTTTCAGTCAAAAAATCGTAGTATATTATATACAATTTTATACTAGTTTCGATCAAAAAATAAAATTTAATTTAGGATTGTTCCAAATGCTACGATACTTTTCAGATCCTTTCTATATGTTATGAGGGAATGTTAAGAGGGAAGTCCATGCAAAAATATAGGTCAAAATTAGATTTTACGAAACTTTTTGAAATGCTAGTTTCAGTCAAAAAATCGTAGTATATTATATACAATTTTATACTAGTTTCGGTCAAAAAATCAAATTAAATCGAGGAGTGTTCAAAATGCTACGAAACCTTCCAGATCCTCTCTATATGTAACGAGAGAAGGTTATGATGGAATTCCATGCCAAAAATAATATCAAAATTAGATTCTGTGAATCTTTTTGAAATACTAGTTTCGTTAAATAATTATAGTATATTATACACAATTTTATACCACTTTCGGTCAAAAATATAATTAAATCGAGGATTAATCGAAATGCTACAAAACTTGTAAGATCCTTTCTATATGTTTGAGGGAAGGTTATCATGGAAGTCCATGCATAAAATTATCTTAAAATTAGATTCCACAAAACTTTTTGAAATACTAGTTTAGGTCAAAAAATCGTAGTATATTATATACAACTTTATACTAGTCTCAGTCGAAAAATCAAATTGAATTGAGGATTGTTCGAAATACTACGATACTTTTCAGATCCTTTCTATAAGTTTTGAGGGAATGTTATGAGGGAAGCCCATTCAAAAAAATATCTCAAAATTAGAATCTATGAAATTTTTTGAAATGCTAGTTTCAGTCAAAAAATCGTAGTATATTATATACAATTTTATACTAGTTTCGATCAAAAAATCAAATTTAATTTAGGATTGTTCCAAATGCTACGATACTTTTCAGATCCTTTCTATATGTTATGAGGGAATGTTAAGAGGGAAGTCCATGCAAAAATATAGGTCAAAATTAGATTTTACGAAACTTTTTGAAATGCTAGTTTCAGTCAAAAAATCGTAGTATATTATATACAATTTTATACTAGTTTCGGTCGAAAAATCAAATTAAATCGAGGAGTGTTCAAAATGCTACGAAACCTTCCAGATCCTCTCTATATGTAACGAGAGAAGGTTATGATGGAAGTCCATGCCAAAAATAATATCAAAATTAGGTTCTGTGAATCTTTTTGAAATACTAGTTTCGTTAAATAATTATAGTATATTATACACAATTTTATACCACTTTCGGTCAAAAATATAATTAAATCGAGGATTAATCAAAATGCTACAAAACTTGTAAGATCCTTTCTATATGTTTGAGGGAAGGTTATCATGGAAGTCCATGCATAAAATTATCTTAAAATTAGATTCCACAAAACTTTTTGAAATACTAGTTTAGGTCAAAAAATCGTAGTATATTATATACAACTTTATACTAGTCTCAGTCGAAAAATCAAATTGAATTGAGGATTGTTCGAAATACTACGATACTTTTCAGATCCTTTCTATAAGTTTTGAGGGAATGTTATGAGGGAAGCCCATTCAAAAAAATATCTCAAAATTAGAATCTATGAAATTTTTTGAAATGCTAGTTTCAGTCAAAAAATCGTAGTATATTATATACAATTTTATACTAGTTTCGATCAAAAAATCAAATTTAATTTAGGATTGTTCCAAATGCTACGATACTTTTCAGATCCTTTCTATATGTTATGAGGGAATGTTAAGAGGGAAGTCCATGCAAAAATATAGGTCAAAATTAGATTTTACGAAACTTTTTGAAATGCTAGTTTCAGTCATAAAATCGTAGTATATTATATACAATTTTATACTAGTTTCGGTCGAAAAATCAAATTAAATCGAGGAGTGTTCAAAATGCTACGAAACCTTCCAGATCCTCTCTATATGTAACGAGAGAAGGTTATGATGGAATTCCATGCCAAAAATAATATCAAAATTAGATTCTGTGAATCTTTTTGAAATACTAGTTTCGTTAAATAATTATAGTATATTATACACAATTTTATACCACTTTCGGTCAAAAATATAATTAAATCGAGGATTAATCGAAATGCTACAAAACTTGTAAGATCCTTTCTATATGTTTGAGGGAAGGTTATCATGGAAGTCCATGCATAAAATTATCTTAAAATTAGATTCCACAAAACTTTTTGAAATACTAGTTTAGGTCAAAAAATCGTAGTATATTATATACAACTTTATACTAGTCTCAGTCGAAAAATCAAATTGAATTGAGGATTGTTCGAAATACTACGATACTTTTCAGATCCTTTCTATAAGTTTTGAGGGAATGTTATGAGGGAAGCCCATTCAAAAAAATATCTCAAAATTAGAATCTATGAAATTTTTTGAAATGCTAGTTTCAGTCAAAAAATCGTAGTATATTATATACAATTTTATACTAGTTTCGATCAAAAAATCAAATTTAATTTAGGATTGTTCCAAATGCTACGATACTTTTCAGATCCTTTCTATATGTTATGAGGGAATGTTAAGAGGGAAGTCCATGCAAAAATATAGGTCAAAATTAGATTTTACGAAACTTTTTGAAATGCTAGTTTCAGTCAAAAAATCGTAGTATATTATATACAATTTTATACTAGTTTCGGTCGAAAAATCAAATTAAATCGAGGAGTGTTCAAAATGCTACGAAACCTTCCAGATCCTCTCTATATGTAACGAGAGAAGGTTATGATGGAAGTCCATGCCAAAAATAATATCAAAATTAGGTTCTGTGAATCTTTTTGAAATACTAGTTTCGTTAAATAATTATAGTATATTATACACAATTTTATACCACTTTCGGTCAAAAATATAATTAAATCGAGGATTAATCAAAATGCTACAAAACTTGTAAGATCCTTTCTATATGTTTGAGGGAAGGTTATCATGGAAGTCCATGCATAAAATTATCTTAAAATTAGATTCCACAAAACTTTTTGAAATACTAGTTTAGGTCAAAAAATCGTAGTATATTATATACAACTTTATACTAGTCTCAGTCGAAAAATCAAATTGAATTGAGGATTGTTCGAAATACTACGATACTTTTCAGATCCTTTCTATAAGTTTTGAGGGAATGTTATGAGGGAAGCCCATTCAAAAAAATATCTCAAAATTAGAATCTATGAAATTTTTTGAAATGCTAGTTTCAGTCAAAAAATCGTAGTATATTATATACAATTTTATACTAGTTTCGATCAAAAAATCAAATTTAATTTAGGATTGTTCCAAATGCTACGATACTTTTCAGATCCTTTCTATATGTTATGAGGGAATGTTAAGAGGGAAGTCCATGCAAAAATATAGGTCAAAATTAGATTTTACGAAACTTTTTGAAATGCTAGTTTCAGTCATAAAATCGTAGTATATTATATACAATTTTATACTAGTTTCGGTCGAAAAATCAAATTAAATCGAGGAGTGTTCAAAATGCTACGAAACCTTCCAGATCCTCTCTATATGTAACGAGAGAAGGTTATGATGGAAGTCCATGCCAAAAATAATATCAAAATTAGATTCTGTGAAACTTTTTGAAATACTAGTTTCGTTAAATAATTATAGTATATTATACACAATTTTATACCAGTTTCGGTCAAAAATATAATTAAATCGAGGATTAATCGAAATGCTACAAAACTTGTAAGATCCTTTCTATATGTTTGAGGGAAGGTTATCATGGAAGTCCATGCATAAAATTATCTTAAAATTAGATTCCACGAAACTTTTTGAAATACTAGTTTAGGTCAAAAAATCGTAGTATATTATATACAACTTTATACTAGTCTCGCTCGAAAAATCAAATTAAATTGAGGATTGTTCGAAATGCTACGATACTTTTCAGATCCTTTCTATAAGTTTTGAGGGAATGTTAAGAGGGAAGCCCATTCAAAAAAATATCTCAAAATTAGAATCTATGAAATTTTTTGAAATGCTAGTTTCAGTCAAAAAATCGTAGTATATTATACACAATTTTATACTAGTTTCGATCAAAAAATCAAATTTAATTTAGGATTGTTCCAAATGCTACGATACTTTTCAGATCCTTTCTATATGTTATGAGGGAATGTTAAGAGGGAAGTCCATGCAAAAATATAGGTCAAAATTAGATTTTACGAAACTTTTTGAAATGCTAGTTTCAGTCAAAAAATCGTAGTATATTATATACAATTTTATACTAGTTTCGGTCGAAAAATCAAATTAAATCGAGGAGTGTTCAAAATGCTACGAAACCTTCCAGATCCTCTCTATATGTAACGAGAGAAGGTTATGATGGAAGTCCATGCCAAAAATAATATCAAAATTAGATTCTGTGAATCTTTTTGAAATACTAGTTTCGTTAAATAATTATAGTATATTATACACAATTTTATACCAGTTTCGGTCAAAAATATAATTAAATCGAGGATTAATCAAAATGCTACAAAACTTGTAAGATCCTTTCTATATGTTTGAGGGAAGGTTATCATGGAAGTCCATGCATAAAATTATCTTAAAATTAGATTCCACGAAACTTTTTGAAATAATAGTTTAGGTCAAAAAATCGTAGTATATTATATACAACTTTATACTAGTCTCAGTCGAAAAATCAAATTGAATTGAGGATTGTTCGAAATACTACGATACTTTTCAGATCCTTTCTATAAGTTTTGAGGGAATGTTAAGAGGGAAGTCCATTCAAAAAAATATCTCAAAATTAGATTTTACGAAACTTTTTGAAATGCTAGTTTCAGTCAAAAAATCGTAGTATATTATATACAATTTTATACTAGTTTCGATCAAAAAATCAAATTTAATTTAGGATTGTTCCAAATGCTACGATACTTTTCATATCCTTTCTATATGTTATGAGGGAATGTTAAGAGGGAAGTCCATGCAAAAATATAGGTCAAAATTAGATTTTACGAAACTTTTTGAAATGCTAGTTTCAGTCAAAAAATCGTAGTATATTATATACAATTTTATACTAGTTTCGGTCGAAAAATCAAATTAAATCGAGGAGTGTTCAAAATGCTACGAAACCTTCCAGATCCTCTCTATATGTAACGAGAGAAGGTTATGATGGAAGTCCATGCCAAAAATAATATCAAAATTAGATTCTGTGAATCTTTTTGAAATACTAGTTTCGTTAAATAATTATAGTATATTATACACAATTTTATACCAGTTTCGGTCAAAAATATAATTAAATCGAGGATTAATCAAAATGCTACAAAACTTGTAAGATCCTTTCTATATGTTTGAGGGAAGGTTATCATGGAAGTCCATGCATAAAATTATCTTAAAATTAGATTCCACGAAACTTTTTGAAATAATAGTTTAGGTCAAAAAATCGTAGTATATTATATACAACTTTATACTAGTCTCAGTCGAAAAATCAAATTGAATTGAGGATTGTTCGAAATACTACGATACTTTTCAGATCCTTTCTATAAGTTTTGAGGGAATGTTAAGAGGGAAGTCCATTCAAAAAAATATCTCAAAATTAGATTTTACGAAACTTTTTGAAATGCTAGTTTCAGTCAAAAAATCGTAGTATATTATATACAATTTTATACTAGTTTCGATCAAAAAATCAAATTTAATTTAGGATTGTTCCATATGCTACGATACTTTTCATATCCTTTCTATATGTTATGAGGGAATGTTAAGAGGGAAGTCCATGCAAAAATATAGGTCAAAATTAGATTTTACGAAACTTTTTGAAATGCTAGTTTCAGTCAAAAAATCGTAGTATATTATATACAATTTTATACTAGTTTCGGTCGAAAAATCAAATTAAATCGAGGAGTGTTCAAAATGCTACGAAACCTTCCAGATCCTCTCTATATGTAACGAGAGAAGGTTATGATGGAAGTCCATGCCAAAAATAATATCAAAATTAGATTCTGTGAATCTTTTTGAAATACTAGTTTCGTTAAATAATTATAGTATATTATACACAATTTTATACCAGTTTCGGTCAAAAATATAATTAAATCGAGGATTAATCAAAATGCTACAAAACTTGTAAGATCCTTTCTATATGTTTGAGGGAAGGTTATCATGGAAGTCCATGCATAAAATTATCTTAAAATTAGATTCCACGAAACTTTTTGAAATAATAGTTTAGGTCAAAAAATCGTAGTATATTATATACAACTTTATACTAGTCTCAGTCGAAAAATCAAATTGAATTGAGGATTGTTCGAAATACTACGATACTTTTCAGATCCTTTCTATAAGTTTTGAGGGAATGTTAAGAGGGAAGTCCATTCAAAAAAATATCTCAAAATTAGATTTTACGAAACTTTTTGAAATGCTAGTTTCAGTCAAAAAATCGTAGTATATTATATACAATTTTATACTAGTTTCGATCAAAAAATCAAATTTAATTTAGGATTGTTCCAAATGCTACGATACTTTTCATATCCTTTCTATATGTTATGAGGGAATGTTAAGAGGGAAGTCCATGCAAAAATATAGGTCAAAATTAGATTTTACGAAACTTTTTGAAATGCTAGTTTCAGTCAAAAAATCGTAGTATATTATATACAATTTTATACTAGTTTCGGTCGAAAAATCAAATTAAATCGAGGAGTGTTCAAAATGCTACGAAACCTTCCAGATCCTCTCTATATGTAACGAGAGAAGGTTATGATGGAAGTCCATGCCAAAAATAATATCAAAATTAGATTCTGTGAAACTTTTTGAAATACTAGTTTCGTTAAATAATTATAGTATATTATACACAATTTTATACCAGTTTCGGTCAAAAATATAATTAAATCGAGGATTAATCGAAATGCTACAAAACTTTTAAGATCCTTTCTATATGTTTGAGGGAAGGTTATCATGGAAGTCCATGCATAAAATTATCTTAAAATTAGATTCCACGAAACTTTTTGAAATACTAGTTTAGGTCAAAAAATCGTAGTATATTATATACAACTTTATACTAGTCTCAGTCGAAAAATCAAATTGAATTGAGGATTGTTCGAAATACTACGATACTTTTCAGATCCTTTCTATAAGTTTTTAGGGAATGTTAAGAGGGAAGCCCATTCAAAAAAATATCTCAAAATTAGAATCTATGAAATTTTTTGAAATGCTAGTTTCAGTCAAAAAATCGTAGTATATTATATACAATTTTATACTAGTTTCGATCAAAAAATCAAATTTAATTTAGGATTGTTCCAAATGCTACGATACTTTTCAGATCCTTTCTATATGTTATGAGGGAATGTTAAGAGGGAAGTCCATGAAAAAATATAGGTCAAAATTAGATTTTACGAAACTTTTTGAAATGCTAGTTTCAGTCAAAAAATCGTAGTATATTATATACAATTTTATACTAGTTTCGGTCGAAAAATCAAATTAAATCGAGGAGTGTTCAAAATGCTACGAAACCTTCCAGATCCTCTCTATATGTAACGAGAGAAGGTTATGATGGAAGTCCATGCCAAAAATAATATCAAAATTAGATTCTGTGAATCTTTTTGAAATACTAGTTTCGTTAAATAATTATAGTATATTATACACAATTTTATACCAGTTTCGGTCAAAAATATAATTAAATCGAGGATTAATCAAAATGCTACAAAACTTGTAAGATCCTTTCTATATGTTTGAGGGAAGGTTATCATGGAAGTCCATGCATAAAATTATCTTAAAATTAGATTCCACGAAACTTTTTGAAATACTAGTTTAGGTCAAAAAATCGTAGTATATTATATACAACTTTATACTAGTCTCAGTCGAAAAATCAAATTGAATTGAGGATTGTTCGAAATACTACGATACTTTTCAGATCCTTTCTATAAGTTTTGAGGGAATGTTAAGAGGAAAGTCCATTCAAAAAAATATCTCAAAATTAGATTTTACGAAACTTTTTGAAATGCTAGTTTCAGTCAAAAAATCGTAGTATATTATATACAATTTTATACTAGTTTCGATCAAAAAATCAAATTTAATTTAGGATTGTTCCAAATGCTACGATACTTTTCAGATCCTTTCTATATGTTATGAGGGAATGTTAAGAGGGAAGTCCATGCAAAAATATAGGTCAAAATTAGATTTTACGAAACTTTTTGAAATGCTAGTTTCAGTCAAAAAATCGTAGTATATTATATACAATTTTATACTAGTTTCGGTCGAAAAATCAAATTAAATCGAGGAGTGTTCAAAATGCTACGAAACCTTCCAAATCCTCTCTATATGTAACAAGAGAAGGTTATGATGGAAGTCCATGCCAAAAATAATATCAAAATTAGATTCTGTGAAACTTTTTGAAATACTAGTTTCGTTAAATAATTATAGTATATTATACACAATTTTATACCAGTTTCGGTCAAAAATATAATTAAATCGAGGATTAATCGAAATGCTACAAAACTTTTAAGATCCTTTCTATATGTTTGAGGGAAGGTTATCATGGAAGTCCATGCATAAAATTATCTTAAAATTAGATTCCACGAAACTTTTTGAAATACTAGTTTAGGTCAAAAAATCGTAGTATATTATATACAACTTTATACTAGTCTCAGTCAAAAAATCAAATTGAATTGAGGATTGTTCGAAATACTACGATACTTTTCAGATCCTTTCTATAAGTTTTTAGGGAATGTTAAGAGGGAAGCCCATTCAAAAAAATATCTCAAAATTAGAATCTATGAAATTTTTTGAAATGCTAGTTTCAGTCAAAAAATCGTAGTATATTATATACAATTTTATACTAGTTTCGATCAAAAAATCAAATTTAATTTAGGATTGTTCCAAATGCTACGATACTTTTCAGATCCTTTCTATATGTTATGAGGGAATGTTAAGAGGGAAGTCCATGAAAAAATATAGGTCAAAATTAGATTTTACGAAACTTTTTGAAATGCTAGTTTCAGTCAAAAAATCGTAGTATATTATATACAATTTTATACTAGTTTCGGTCGAAAAATCAAATTAAATCGAGGAGTGTTCAAAATGCTACGAAACCTTCCAGATCCTCTCTATGTAACGAGAGAAGGTTATGATGGAAGTCCATGCCAAAAATAATATCAAAATTAGGTTCTGTGAATCTTTTTGAAATACTAGTTTCGTTAAATAATTATAGTATATTATACACAATTTTATACCAGTTTCGGTCAAAAATATAATTAAATCGAGGATTAATCGAAATGCTACAAAACTTTTAAGATCCTTTCTATATGTTTGAGGGAAGGTTATCATGGAAGTCCATGCATAAAATTATCTTAAAATTAGATTCCACGAAACTTTTTGAAATACTAGTTTAGGTCAAAAAATCGTAGTATATTATATACAACTTTATACTAGTCTCAGTCAAAAAATCAAATTGAATTGAGGATTGTTCGAAATACTACGATACTTTTCAGATCCTTTCTATAAGTTTTTAGGGAATGTTAAGAGGGAAGCCCATTCAAAAAAATATCTCAAAATTAGAATCTATGAAATTTTTTGAAATGCTAGTTTCAGTCAAAAAATCGTAGTATATTATATACAATTTTATACTAGTTTCGATCAAAAAATCAAATTTAATTTAGGATTGTTCCAAATGCTACGATACTTTTCAGATCCTTTCTATATGTTATGAGGGAATGTTAAGAGGGAAGTCCATGCAAAAATATAGGTCAAAATTAGATTTTACGAAACTTTTTGAAATGCTAGTTTCAGTCAAAAAATCGTAGTATATTATATACAATTTTATACTAGTTTCGGTCGAAAAATCAAATTAAATCGAGGAGTGTTCAAAATGCTACGAAACCTTCCAAATCCTCTCTATATGTAACGAGAGAAGGTTATGATGGAAGTCCATGCCAAAAATAATATCAAAATTAGATTCTGTGAAACTTTTTGAAATACTAGTTTCGTTAAATAATTATAGTATATTATACACAATTTTATACCAGTTTCGGTCAAAAATATAATTAAATCGAGGATTAATCGAAATGCTACAAAACTTGTAAGATCCTTTCTATATGTTTGAGGGAAGGTTATCATGGAAGTCCATGCATAAAATTATCTTAAAATTAGATTCCACGAAACTTTTTGAAATACTAGTTTAGGTCAAAAAATCGTAGTATATTATATACAACTTTATACTAGTCTCGCTCGAAAAATCAAATTAAATTGAGGATTGTTCGAAATGCTACGATACTTTTCAGATCCTTTCTATAAGTTTTGAGGGAATGTTAAGAGGGAAGCCCATTCAAAAAAATATCTCAAAATTAGACTCTATGAAATTTTTTGAAATGCTAGTTTCAGTCAAAAAATCGTAGTATATTATACACAATTTTATACTAGTTTCGATCAAAAAATCAAATTTAATTTAGGATTGTTCCAAATGCTACGATACTTTTCAGATCCTTTCTATATGTTATGAGGGAATGTTAAGAGGGAAGTCCATGCAAAAATATAGGTCAAAATTAGATTTTACGAAACTTTTTGAAATGCTAGTTTCAGTCAAAAAATCGTAGTATATTATATACAATTTTATACTAGTTTCGGTCGAAAAATCAAATTAAATCGAGGAGTGTTCAAAATGCTACGAAACCTTCCAGATCCTCTCTATATGTAACGAGAGAAGGTTATGATGGAAGTCCATGCCAAAAATAATATCAAAATTAGATTCTGTGAATCTTTTTGAAATACTAGTTTCGTTAAATAATTATAGTATATTATACACAATTTTATACCAGTTTCGGTCAAAAATATAATTAAATCGAGGATTAATCAAAATGCTACAAAACTTGTAAGATCCTTTCTATATGTTTGAGGGAAGGTTATCATGGAAGTCCATGCATAAAATTATCTTAAAATTAGATTCCACGAAACTTTTTGAAATAATAGTTTAGGTCAAAAAATCGTAGTATATTATATACAACTTTATACTAGTCTCAGTCGAAAAATCAAATTGAATTGAGGATTGTTCGAAATACTACGATACTTTTCAGATCCTTTCTATAAGTTTTGAGGGAATGTTAAGAGGGAAGTCCATTCAAAAAAATATCTCAAAATTAGATTTTACGAAACTTTTTGAAATGCTAGTTTCAGTCAAAAAATCGTAGTATATTATATACAATTTTATACTAGTTTCGATCAAAAAATCAAATTTAATTTAGGATTGTTCCAAATGCTACGATACTTTTCATATCCTTTCTATATGTTATGAGGGAATGTTAAGAGGGAAGTCCATGCAAAAATATAGGTCAAAATTAGATTTTACGAAACTTTTTGAAATGCTAGTTTCAGTCAAAAAATCGTAGTATATTATATACAATTTTATACTAGTTTCGGTCGAAAAATCAAATTAAATCGAGGAGTGTTCAAAATGCTACGAAACCTTCCAGATCCTCTCTATATGTAACGAGAGAAGGTTATGATGGAAGTCCATGCCAAAAATAATATCAAAATTAGATTCTGTGAATCTTTTTGAAATACTAGTTTCGTTAAATAATTATAGTATATTATACACAATTTTATACCAGTTTCGGTCAAAAATATAATTAAATCGAGGATTAATCAAAATGCTACAAAACTTGTAAGATCCTTTCTATATGTTTGAGGGAAGGTTATCATGGAAGTCCATGCATAAAATTATCTTAAAATTAGATTCCACGAAACTTTTTGAAATAATAGTTTAGGTCAAAAAATCGTAGTATATTATATACAACTTTATACTAGTCTCAGTCGAAAAATCAAATTGAATTGAGGATTGTTCGAAATACTACGATACTTTTCAGATCCTTTCTATAAGTTTTGAGGGAATGTTAAGAGGGAAGTCCATTCAAAAAAATATCTCAAAATTAGATTTTACGAAACTTTTTGAAATGCTAGTTTCAGTCAAAAAATCGTAGTATATTATATACAATTTTATACTAGTTTCGATCAAAAAATCAAATTTAATTTAGGATTGTTCCAAATGCTACGATACTTTTCATATCCTTTCTATATGTTATGAGGGAATGTTAAGAGGGAAGTCCATGCAAAAATATAGGTCAAAATTAGATTTTACGAAACTTTTTGAAATGCTAGTTTCAGTCAAAAAATCGTAGTATATTATATACAATTTTATACTAGTTTCGGTCGAAAAATCAAATTAAATCGAGGAGTGTTCAAAATGCTACGAAACCTTCCAGATCCTCTCTATATGTAACGAGAGAAGGTTATGATGGAAGTCCATGCCAAAAATAATATCAAAATTAGATTCTGTGAATCTTTTTGAAATACTAGTTTCGTTAAATAATTATAGTATATTATACACAATTTTATACCAGTTTCGGTCAAAAATATAATTAAATCGAGGATTAATCAAAATGCTACAAAACTTGTAAGATCCTTTCTATATGTTTGAGGGAAGGTTATCATGGAAGTCCATGCATAAAATTATCTTAAAATTAGATTCCACGAAACTTTTTGAAATACTAGTTTAGGTCAAAAAATCGTAGTATATTATATACAACTTTATACTAGTCTCAGTCGAAAAATCAAATTGAATTGAGGATTGTTCGAAATACTACGATACTTTTCAGATCCTTTCTATAAGTTTTGAGGGAATGTTAAGAGGAAAGTCCATTCAAAAAAATATCTCAAAATTAGATTTTACGAAACTTTTTGAAATGCTAGTTTCAGTCAAAAAATCGTAGTATATTATATACAATTTTATACTAGTTTCGATCAAAAAATCAAATTTAATTTAGGATTGTTCCAAATGCTACGATACTTTTCAGATCCTTTCTATATGTTATGAGGGAATGTTAAGAGGGAAGTCCATGCAAAAATATAGGTCAAAATTAGATTTTACGAAACTTTTTGAAATGCTAGTTTCAGTCAAAAAATCGTAGTATATTATATACAATTTTATACTAGTTTCGGTCGAAAAATCAAATTAAATCGAGGAGTGTTCAAAATGCTACGAAACCTTCCAAATCCTCTCTATATGTAACAAGAGAAGGTTATGATGGAAGTCCATGCCAAAAATAATATCAAAATTAGATTCTGTGAAACTTTTTGAAATACTAGTTTCGTTAAATAATTATAGTATATTATACACAATTTTATACCAGTTTCGGTCAAAAATATAATTAAATCGAGGATTAATCGAAATGCTACAAAACTTTTAAGATCCTTTCTATATGTTTGAGGGAAGGTTATCATGGAAGTCCATGCATAAAATTATCTTAAAATTAGATTCCACGAAACTTTTTGAAATAATAGTTTAGGTCAAAAAATCGTAGTATATTATATACAACTTTATACTAGTCTCAGTCGAAAAATCAAATTGAATTGAGGATTGTTCGAAATACTACGATACTTTTCAGATCCTTTCTATAAGTTTTGAGGGAATGTTAAGAGGGAAGTCCATTCAAAAAAATATCTCAAAATTAGATTTTACGAAACTTTTTGAAATGCTAGTTTCAGTCAAAAAATCGTAGTATATTATATACAATTTTATACTAGTTTCGATCAAAAAATCAAATTTAATTTAGGATTGTTCCAAATGCTACGATACTTTTCATATCCTTTCTATATGTTATGAGGGAATGTTAAGAGGGAAGTCCATGCAAAAATATAGGTCAAAATTAGATTTTACGAAACTTTTTGAAATGCTAGTTTCAGTCAAAAAATCGTAGTATATTATATACAATTTTATACTAGTTTCGGTCGAAAAATCAAATTAAATCGAGGAGTGTTCAAAATGCTACGAAACCTTCCAGATCCTCTCTATATGTAACGAGAGAAGGTTATGATGGAAGTCCATGCCAAAAATAATATCAAAATTAGATTCTGTGAATCTTTTTGAAATACTAGTTTCGTTAAATAATTATAGTATATTATACACAATTTTATACCAGTTTCGGTCAAAAATATAATTAAATCGAGGATTAATCAAAATGCTACAAAACTTGTAAGATCCTTTCTATATGTTTGAGGGAAGGTTATCATGGAAGTCCATGCATAAAATTATCTTAAAATTAGATTCCACGAAACTTTTTGAAATACTAGTTTAGGTCAAAAAATCGTAGTATATTATATACAACTTTATACTAGTCTCAGTCGAAAAATCAAATTGAATTGAGGATTGTTCGAAATACTACGATACTTTTCAGATCCTTTCTATAAGTTTTGAGGGAATGTTAAGAGGAAAGTCCATTCAAAAAAATATCTCAAAATTAGATTTTACGAAACTTTTTGAAATGCTAGTTTCAGTCAAAAAATCGTAGTATATTATATACAATTTTATACTAGTTTCGATCAAAAAATCAAATTTAATTTAGGATTGTTCCAAATGCTACGATACTTTTCAGATCCTTTCTATATGTTATGAGGGAATGTTAAGAGGGAAGTCCATGCAAAAATATAGGTCAAAATTAGATTTTACGAAACTTTTTGAAATGCTAGTTTCAGTCAAAAAATCGTAGTATATTATATACAATTTTATACTAGTTTCGGTCGAAAAATCAAATTAAATCGAGGAGTGTTCAAAATGCTACGAAACCTTCCAAATCCTCTCTATATGTAACAAGAGAAGGTTATGATGGAAGTCCATGCCAAAAATAATATCAAAATTAGATTCTGTGAAACTTTTTGAAATACTAGTTTCGTTAAATAATTATAGTATATTATACACAATTTTATACCAGTTTCGGTCAAAAATATAATTAAATCGAGGATTAATCGAAATGCTACAAAACTTTTAAGATCCTTTCTATATGTTTGAGGGAAGGTTATCATGGAAGTCCATGCATAAAATTATCTTAAAATTAGATTCCACGAAACTTTTTGAAATACTAGTTTAGGTCAAAAAATCGTAGTATATTATATACAACTTTATACTAGTCTCAGTCAAAAAATCAAATTGAATTGAGGATTGTTCGAAATACTACGATACTTTTCAGATCCTTTCTATAAGTTTTTAGGGAATGTTAAGAGGGAAGCCCATTCAAAAAAATATCTCAAAATTAGAATCTATGAAATTTTTTGAAATGCTAGTTTCAGTCAAAAAATCGTAGTATATTATATACAATTTTATACTAGTTTCGATCAAAAAATCAAATTTAATTTAGGATTGTTCCAAATGCTACGATACTTTTCAGATCCTTTCTATATGTTATGAGGGAATGTTAAGAGGGAAGTCCATGAAAAAATATAGGTCAAAATTAGATTTTACGAAACTTTTTGAAATGCTAGTTTCAGTCAAAAAATCGTAGTATATTATATACAATTTTATACTAGTTTCGGTCGAAAAATCAAATTAAATCGAGGAGTGTTCAAAATGCTACGAAACCTTCCAGATCCTCTCTATGTAACGAGAGAAGGTTATGATGGAAGTCCATGCCAAAAATAATATCAAAATTAGGTTCTGTGAATCTTTTTGAAATACTAGTTTCGTTAAATAATTATAGTATATTATACACAATTTTATACCAGTTTCGGTCAAAAATATAATTAAATCGAGGATTAATCGAAATGCTACAAAACTTTTAAGATCCTTTCTATATGTTTGAGGGAAGGTTATCATGGAAGTCCATGCATAAAATTATCTTAAAATTAGATTCCACGAAACTTTTTGAAATACTAGTTTAGGTCAAAAAATCGTAGTATATTATATACAACTTTATACTAGTCTCAGTCAAAAAATCAAATTGAATTGAGGATTGTTCGAAATACTACGATACTTTTCAGATCCTTTCTATAAGTTTTTAGGGAATGTTAAGAGGGAAGCCCATTCAAAAAAATATCTCAAAATTAGAATCTATGAAATTTTTTGAAATGCTAGTTTCAGTCAAAAAATCGTAGTATATTATATACAATTTTATACTAGTTTCGATCAAAAAATCAAATTTAATTTAGGATTGTTCCAAATGCTACGATACTTTTCAGATCCTTTCTATATGTTATGAGGGAATGTTAAGAGGGAAGTCCATGCAAAAATATAGGTCAAAATTAGATTTTACGAAACTTTTTGAAATGCTAGTTTCAGTCAAAAAATCGTAGTATATTATATACAATTTTATACTAGTTTCGGTCGAAAAATCAAATTAAATCGAGGAGTGTTCAAAATGCTACGAAACCTTCCAAATCCTCTCTATATGTAACGAGAGAAGGTTATGATGGAAGTCCATGCCAAAAATAATATCAAAATTAGATTCTGTGAAACTTTTTGAAATACTAGTTTCGTTAAATAATTATAGTATATTATACACAATTTTATACCAGTTTCGGTCAAAAATATAATTAAATCGAGGATTAATCGAAATGCTACAAAACTTTTAAGATCCTTTCTATATGTTTGAGGGAAGGTTATCATGGAAGTCCATGCATAAAATTATCTTAAAATTAGATTCCACGAAACTTTTTGAAATACTAGTTTAGGTCAAAAAATCGTAGTATATTATATACAACTTTATACTAGTCTCAGTCGAAAAATCAAATTGAATTGAGGATTGTTCGAAATACTACGATACTTTTCAGATCCTTTCTATAAGTTTTGAGGGAATGTTAAGAGGGAAGCCCATTCAAAAAAATATCGCAAAATTAGAATCTATGAAATTTTTTGAAATGCTAGTTTCAGTCAAAAAATCGTAGTATATTATATACAATTTTATACTAGTTTCGATCAAAAAATCAAATTTAATTTAGGATTGTTCCAAATGCTACGATACTTTTCAGATCCTTTCTATATGTTATGAGGGAATGTTAAGAGGGAAGTCCATGCAAAAATATAGGTCAAAATTAGATTTTACGAAACTTTTTGAAATGCTAGTTTCAGTCAAAAAATCGTAGTATCTTATATACAATTTTATACTAGTTTCGGTCGAAAAATCAAATTTAATTTAGGATTGTTCCAAATGCTACGATACTTTTCAGATCCTTTTTATATGTTATGAGGGAATGTTAAGAGGGAAGTCCATGCAAAAATATAGGTCAAAATTAGATTTTACGAAACTTTTTGAAATGCTAGTTTCAGTCAAAAAATCGTAGTATATTATATACAATTTTATACTAGTTTCGGTCGAAAAATCAAATTAAATCGAGGAGTGTTCAAAATGCTACGAAACCTTCCAAATCCTCTCTATATGTAACGAGAGAAGGTTATGATGGAAGTCCATGCCAAAAATAATATCAAAATTAGATTCTATGAAACTTTTTGAAATACTAGTTTCGTTAAATAATTATAGTATATTATACACAATTTTATACCAGTTTCGGTCAAAAATATAATTAAATCGAGGATTAATCAAAATGCTACAAAACTTGTAAGATCCTTTCTATATGTTTGAGGGAAGGTTATCATGGAAGTCCATGCATAAAATTATCTTAAAATTAGATTCCACGAAACTTTTTGAAATACTAGTTTAGGTCAAAAAATCGTAGTATATTATATACAACTTTATACTAGTCTCAGTCGAAAAATCAAATTGAATTGAGGATTGTTCGAAATACTACGATACTTTTCAGATCCTTTCTATAAGTTTTGAGGGAATGTTAAGAGGAAAGTCCATTCAAAAAAATATCTCAAAATTAGATTTTACGAAACTTTTTGAAATGCTAGTTTCAGTCAAAAAATCGTAGTATATTATATACAATTTTATACTAGTTTCGATCAAAAAATCAAATTTAATTTAGGATTGTTCCAAATGCTACGATACTTTTCAGATCCTTTCTATATGTTATGAGGGAATGTTAAGAGGGAAGTCCATGCAAAAATATAGGTCAAAATTAGATTTTACGAAACTTTTTGAAATGCTAGTTTCAGTCAAAAAATCGTAGTATATTATATACAATTTTATACTAGTTTCGGTCGAAAAATCAAATTAAATCGAGGAGTGTTCAAAATGCTACGAAACCTTCCAGATCCTCTCTATATGTAACGAGAGAAGGTTATGATGGAAGTCCATGCCAAAAATAATATCAAAATTAGATTCTGTGAAACTTTTTGAAATACTAGTTTCGTTAAATAATTATAGTATATTATACACAATTTTATACCAGTTTCGGTCAAAAATATAATTAAATCAAGGATTAATCAAAATGCTACAAAACTTGTAAGATCCTTTCTATATGTTTGAGGGAAGGTTATCATGGAAGTCCATGCATAAAATTATCTTAAAATTAGATTCCACGAAACTTTTTGAAATACTAGTTTAGGTCAAAAAATCGTAGTATATTATATACAACTTTATACTAGTCTCAGTCGAAAAATCAAATTGAATTGAGGATTGTTCGAAATACTACGATACTTTTCAGATCCTTTCTATAAGTTTTGAGGGAATGTTAAGAGGAAAGTCCATTCAAAAAAATATCTCAAAATTAGATTTTACGAAACTTTTTGAAATGCTAGTTTCAGTCAAAAAATCGTAGTATATTATATACAATTTTATACTAGTTTCGATCAAAAAATCAAATTTAATTTAGGATTGTTCCAAATGCTACGATACTTTTCAGATCCTTTCTATATGTTATGAGGGAATGTTAAGAGGGAAGTCCATGCAAAAATATAGGTCAAAATTAGATTTTACGAAACTTTTTGAAATGCTAGTTTCAGTCAAAAAATCGTAGTATATTATATACAATTTTATACTAGTTTCGGTCGAAAAATCAAATTAAATCGAGGAGTGTTCAAAATGCTACGAAACCTTCCAAATCCTCTCTATATGTAACAAGAGAAGGTTATGATGGAAGTCCATGCCAAAAATAATATCAAAATTAGATTCTGTGAAACTTTTTGAAATACTAGTTTCGTTAAATAATTATAGTATATTATACACAATTTTATACCAGTTTCGGTCAAAAATATAATTAAATCGAGGATTAATCGAAATGCTACAAAACTTTTAAGATCCTTTCTATATGTTTGAGGGAAGGTTATCATGGAAGTCCATGCATAAAATTATCTTAAAATTAGATTCCACGAAACTTTTTGAAATACTAGTTTAGGTCAAAAAATCGTAGTATATTATATACAACTTTATACTAGTCTCAGTCAAAAAATCAAATTGAATTGAGGATTGTTCGAAATACTACGATACTTTTCAGATCCTTTCTATAAGTTTTTAGGGAATGTTAAGAGGGAAGCCCATTCAAAAAAATATCTCAAAATTAGAATCTATGAAATTTTTTGAAATGCTAGTTTCAGTCAAAAAATCGTAGTATATTATATACAATTTTATACTAGTTTCGATCAAAAAATCAAATTTAATTTAGGATTGTTCCAAATGCTACGATACTTTTCAGATCCTTTCTATATGTTATGAGGGAATGTTAAGAGGGAAGTCCATGCAAAAATATAGGTCAAAATTAGATTTTACGAAACTTTTTGAAATGCTAGTTTCAGTCAAAAAATCGTAGTATATTATATACAATTTTATACTAGTTTCGGTCGAAAAATCAAATTAAATCGAGGAGTGTTCAAAATGCTACGAAACCTTCCAAATCCTCTCTATATGTAACGAGAGAAGGTTATGATGGAAGTCCATGCCAAAAATAATATCAAAATTAGATTCTGTGAAACTTTTTGAAATACTAGTTTCGTTAAATAATTATAGTATATTATACACAATTTTATACCAGTTTCGGTCAAAAATATAATTAAATCGAGGATTAATCGAAATGCTACAAAACTTTTAAGATCCTTTCTATATGTTTGAGGGAAGGTTATCATGGAAGTCCATGCATAAAATTATCTTAAAATTAGATTCCACGAAACTTTTTGAAATACTAGTTTAGGTCAAAAAATCGTAGTATATTATATACAACTTTATACTAGTCTCAGTCGAAAAATCAAATTGAATTGAGGATTGTTCGAAATACTACGATACTTTTCAGATCCTTTCTATAAGTTTTGAGGGAATGTTAAGAGGGAAGCCCATTCAAAAAAATATCGCAAAATTAGAATCTATGAAATTTTTTGAAATGCTAGTTTCAGTCAAAAAATCGTAGTATATTATATACAATTTTATACTAGTTTCGATCAAAAAATCAAATTTAATTTAGGATTGTTCCAAATGCTACGATACTTTTCAGATCCTTTCTATATGTTATGAGGGAATGTTAAGAGGGAAGTCCATGCAAAAATATAGGTCAAAATTAGATTTTACGAAACTTTTTGAAATGCTAGTTTCAGTCAAAAAATCGTAGTATCTTATATACAATTTTATACTAGTTTCGGTCGAAAAATCAAATTTAATTTAGGATTGTTCCAAATGCTACGATACTTTTCAGATCCTTTTTATATGTTATGAGGGAATGTTAAGAGGGAAGTCCATGCAAAAATATAGGTCAAAATTAGATTTTACGAAACTTTTTGAAATGCTAGTTTCAGTCAAAAAATCGTAGTATATTATATACAATTTTATACTAATTTCGGTCGAAAAATCAAATTAAATCGAGGAGTGTTCAAAATGCTACGAAACCTTCCAAATCCTCTCTATATGTAACGAGAGAAGGTTATGATGGAAGTCCATGCCAAAAATAATATCAAAATTAGATTCTGTGAAACTTTTTGAAATACTAGTTTCGTTAAATAATTATAGTATATTATACACAATTTTATACCAGTTTCGGTCAAAAATATAATTAAATCGAGGATTAATCAAAATGCTACAAAACTTGTAAGATCCTTTCTATATGTTTGAGGGAAGGTTATCATGGAAGTCCATGCATAAAATTATCTTAAAATTAGATTCCACAAAACTTTTTGAAATACTAGTTTAGGTCAAAAAATCGTAGTATATTATATACAACTTTATACTAGTCTCAGTCGAAAAATCAAATTGAATTGAGGATTGTTCGAAATACTACGATACTTTTCAGATCCTTTCTATAAGTTTTGAGGGAATGTTAAGAGGGAAGCCCATTCAAAAAAATATCTCAAAATTGAATCTATGAAATTTTTTGAAATGCTAGTTTCAGTCAAAAAATCGTAGTATATTATATACAATTTTATACTAGTTTCGATCAAAAAATCAAATTTAATTTAGGATTGTTCCAAATGCTACGATACTTTTCAGATCCTTTCTATATGTTATGAGGGAATGTTAAGAGGGAAGTCCATGCAAAAATATAGGTCAAAATTAGATTTTACGAAACTTTTTGAAATGCTAGTTTCAGTCAAAAAATCGTAGTATATTATATACAATTTTATACTAGTTTCGGTCGAAAAATCAAATTAAATCGAGGAGTGTTCAAAATGCTACGAAACCTTCCAAATCCTCTCTATATGTAACGAGAGAAGGTTATGATGGAATTCCATGCCAAAAATAATATCAAAATTAGATTCTGTGAAACTTTTTGAAATACTAGTTTCGTTAAATAGTTATAGTATATTATACACAATTTTATACCAGTTTCGGTCAAAAATATAATTAAATCAAGGATTAATCGAAATGCTACAAAACTTTTAAGATCCTTTCTATATGTTTGAGGGAAGGTTATCATGGAAGTCCATGCATAAAATTATCTTAAAATTAGATTCCACGAAACTTTTTGAAATACTAGTTTAGGTCAAAAAATCGTAGTATATTATATACAACTTTATACTAGTCTCAGTCGAAAAATCAAATTGAATTGAGGATTGTTCGAAATACTATGATACTTTTCAGATCCTTTCTATAAGTTTTGAGGGAATGTTAAGAGGGAAGCCCATTCAAAAAAATATCTCAAAATTAGAATCTATGAAATTTTTTGAAATGCTAGTTTCAGTCAAAAAATCGTAGTATATTATATACAATTTTATACTAGTTTCGATCAAAAAATCAAATTTAATTTAGGATTGTTCCAAATGCTACGATACTTTTCAGATCCTTTCTATATGTTATGAGGGAATGATAAGAGGGAAGTCCATGCAAAAATATAGGTCAAAATTAGATTTTACGAAACTTTTTGAAATGCTAGTTTCAGTCAAAAAATCGTAGTATATTATATACAATTTTATACTAGTTTTGGTCGAAAAATCAAATTAAATCGAGGAGTGTTCAAAATGCTACGAAACCTTCCAAATCCTCTCTATATGTAACGAGAGAAGGTTATGATGGAAGTCCATGCCAAAAATAATATCAAAATTAGATTCTATGAAACTTTTTGAAATACTAGTTTCGTTAAATAATTATAGTATATTATACACAATTTTATACCAGTTTCGGTCAAAAATATAATTAAATCAAGGATTAATCGAAATGCTACAAAACTTTTAAGATCCTTTCTATATGTTTGAGGGAAGGTTATCATGGAAGTCCATGCATAAAATTATCTTAAAATTAGATTCCACGAAACTTTTTGAAATACTAGTTTAGGTCAAAAAATCGTAGTATATTATATACAACTTTATACTAGTCTCAGTCGAAAAATCAAATTGAATTGAGGATTGTTCGAAATACTACGATACTTTTCAGATCCTTGCTATAAGTTTTGAGGGAATGTTAAGAGGGAAGCCCATTCAAAAAAATATCTCAAAATTAGAATCTATGAAATTTTTTGAAATGCTAGTTTCAGTCAAAAAATCGTAGTATATTATATACAATTTTATACTAGTTTCGATCAAAAAATCAAATTTAATTTAGGATTGTTCCAAATGCTACGATACTTTTCAGATCCTTTCTATATGTTATGAGGGAATGTTAAGAGGGAAGTCCATGCAAAAATATAGGTCAAAATTAGATTTTACGAAACTTTTTGAAATGCTAGTTTCAGTCAAAAAATCGTAGTATATTATATACAATTTTATACTAGTTTCGGTCGAAAAATCAAATTAAATCGAGGAGTGTTCAAAATGCTACGAAACCTTCCAAATCCTCTCTATATGTAACGAGAGAAGGTTATGATGGAAGTCCATGCCAAAAATAATATCAAAATTAGATTCTGTGAAACTTTTTGAAATACTAGTTTCGTTAAATAATTATAGTATATTATACACAATTTTATACCAGTTTCGGTCAAAAATATAATTAAATCAAGGATTAATCGAAATGCTACAAAACTTTTAAGATCCTTTCTATATGTTTGAGGGAAGGTTATCATGGAAGTCCATGCATAAAATTATCTTAAAATTAGATTCCACGAAACTTTTTGAAATACTAGTTTAGGTCAAAAAATCGTAGTATATTATATACAACTTTATACTAGTCTCAGTCGAAAAATCAAATTGAATTGAGGATTGTTCGAAATACTATGATACTTTTCAGATCCTTTCTATAAGTTTTGAGGGAATGTTAAGAGGGAAGCCCATTCAAAAAAATATCTCAAAATTAGAATCTATGAAATTTTTTGAAATGCTAGTTTCAGTCAAAAAATCGTAGTATATTATATACAATTTTATACTAGTTTCGATCAAAAAATCAAATTTAATTTAGGATTGTTCCAAATGCTACGATACTTTTCAGATCCTTTCTATATGTTATGAGGGAATGTTAAGAGGGAAGTCCATGCAAAAATATAGGTCAAAATTAGATTTTACGAAACTTTTTGAAATGCTAGTTTCAGTCAAAAAATCGTAGTATAATATATACAATTTTATACTAGTTTTGGTCGAAAAATCAAATTAAATCGAGGAGTGTTCAAAATGCTACGAAACCTTCCAAATCCTCTCTATATGTAACGAGAGAAGGTTATGATGGAAGTCCATGCCAAAAATAATATCAAAATTAGATTCTGTGAAACTTTTTGAAATACTAGTTTCGTTAAATAATTATAGTATATTATACACAATTTTATACCAGTTTCGGTCAAAAATATAATTAAATCAAGGATTAATCGAAATGCTACAAAACTTTTAAGATCCTTTCTATATGTTTGAGGGAAGGTTATCATGGAAGTCCATGCATAAAATTATCTTAAAATTAGATTCCACGAAACTTTTTGAAATACTAGTTTAGGTCAAAAAATCGTAGTATATTATATACAACTTTATACTAGTCTCAGTCGAAAAATCAAATTGAATTGAGGATTGTTCGAAATACTACGATACTTTTCAGATCCTTGCTATAAGTTTTGAGGGAATGTTAAGAGGGAAGCCCATTCAAAAAAATATCTCAAAATTAGAATCTATGAAATTTTTTGAAATGCTAGTTTCAGTCAAAAAATCGTAGTATATTATATACAATTTTATACTAGTTTCGATCAAAAAATCAAATTTAATTTAGGATTGTTCCAAATGCTACGATACTTTTCAGATCCTTTCTATATGTTATGAGGGAATGTTAAGAGGGAAGTCCATGCAAAAATATAGGTCAAAATTAGATTTTACGAAACTTTTTGAAATGCTAGTTTCAGTCAAAAAATCGTAGTATATTATATACAATTTTATACTAGTTTCGGTCGAAAAATCAAATTAAATCGAGGAGTGTTCAAAATGCTACGAAACCTTCCAAATCCTCTCTATATGTAACGAGAGAAGGTTATGATGGAAGTCCATGCCAAAAATAATATCAAAATTAGATTCTGTGAAACTTTTTGAAATACTAGTTTCGTTAAATAATTATAGTATATTATACACAATTTTATACCAGTTTCGGTCAAAAATATAATTAAATCAAGGATTAATCGAAATGCTACAAAACTTTTAAGATCCTTTCTATATGTTTGAGGGAAGGTTATCATGGAAGTCCATGCATAAAATTATCTTAAAATTAGATTCCACGAAACTTTTTGAAATACTAGTTTAGGTCAAAAAATCGTAGTATATTATATACAACTTTATACTAGTCTCAGTCGAAAAATCAAATTGAATTGAGGATTGTTCGAAATACTACGATACTTTTCAGATCCTTTCTATAAGTTTTGAGGGAATGTTAAGAGGGAAGCCCATTCAAAAAAATATCTCAAAATTAGAATCTATGAAATTTTTTGAAATGCTAGTTTCAGTCAAAAAATCGTAGTATATTATATACAATTTTATACTAGTTTCGATCAAAAAATCAAATTTAATTTAGGATTGTTCCAAATGCTACGATACTTTTCAGATCCTTTCTATATGTTATGAGGGAATGTTAAGAGGGAAGTCCATGCAAAAATATAGGTCAAAATTAGATTTTACGAAACTTTTTGAAATGCTAGTTTCAGTCAAAAAATCGTAGTATATTATATACAATTTTATACTAGTTTCGGTCGAAAAATCAAATTAAATCGAGGAGTGTTCAAAATGCTACGAAACCTTCCAAATCCTCTCTATATGTAACGAGAGAAGGTTATGATGGAAGTCCATGCCAAAAATAATATCAAAATTAGATTCTGTGAAACTTTTTGAAATACTAGTTTCGTTAAATAATTATAGTATATTATACACAATTTTATACCAGTTTCAGTCAAAAATATAATTAAATCAAGGATTAATCGAAATGCTACAAAACTTTTAAGATCCTTTCTATATGTTTGAGGGAAGGTTATCATGGAAGTCCATGCATAAAATTATCTTAAAATTAGATTCCACGAAACTTTTTGAAATACTAGTTTAGGTCAAAAAATCGTAGTATATTATATACAACTTTATACTAGTCTCAGTCGAAAAATCAAATTGAATTGAGGATTGTTCGAAATACTATGATACTTTTCAGATCCTTTCTATAAGTTTTGAGGGAATGTTAAGAGGGAAGCCCATTCAAAAAAATATCTCAAAATTAGAATCTATGAAATTTTTTGAAATGCTAGTTTCAGTCAAAAAATCGTAGTATATTATATACAATTTTATACTAGTTTCGATCAAAAAATCAAATTTAATTTAGGATTGTTCCAAATGCTACGATACTTTTCAGATCCTTTCTATATGTTATGAGGGAATGTTAAGAGGGAAGTCCATGCAAAAATATAGGTCAAAATTAGATTTTACGAAACTTTTTGAAATGCTAGTTTCAGTCAAAAAATCGTAGTATATTATATACAATTTTATACTAGTTTTGGTCGAAAAATCAAATTAAATCGAGGAGTGTTCAAAATGCTACGAAACCTTCCAAATCCTCTCTATATGTAACGAGAGAAGGTTATGATGGAAGTCCATGCCAAAAATAATATCAAAATTAGATTCTGTGAAACTTTTTGAAATACTAGTTTCGTTAAATAATTATAGTATATTATACACAATTTTATACCAGTTTCGGTCAAAAATATAATTAAATCAAGGATTAATCGAAATGCTACAAAACTTTTAAGATCCTTTCTATATGTTTGAGGGAAGGTTATCATGGAAGTCCATGCATAAAATTATCTTAAAATTAGATTCCACGAAAATTTTTGAAATACTAGTTTAGGTCAAAAAATCGTAGTATATTATATACAACTTTATACTAGTCTCAGTCGAAAAATCAAATTGAATTGAGGATTGTTCGAAATACTACGATACTTTTCAGATCCTTTCTATAAGTTTTGAGGGAATGTTAAGAGGGAAGCCCATTCAAAAAAATATCTCAAAATTAGAATCTATGAAATTTTTTGAAATGCTAGTTTCAGTCAAAAAATCGTAGTATATTATATACAATTTTATACTAGTTTCGATCAAAAAATCAAATTTAATTTAGGATTGTTCCAAATGCTACGATACTTTTCAGATCCTTTCTATATGTTATGAGGGAATGTTAAGAGGGAAGTCCATGCAAAAATATAGGTCAAAATTAGATTTTACGAAACTTTTTGAAATGCTAGTTTCAGTCAAAAAATCGTAGTATATTATATACAATTTTATACTAGTTTCGGTCGAAAAATCAAATTAAATCGAGGAGTGTTCAAAATGCTACGAAACCTTCCAAATCCTCTCTATATGTAACGAGAGAAGGTTATGATGGAAGTCCATGCCAAAAATAATATCAAAATTAGATTCTGTGAAACTTTTTGAAATACTAGTTTCGTTAAATAATTATAGTATATTATACACAATTTTATACCAGTTTCGGTCAAAAATATAATTAAATCGAGGATTAATCGAAATGCTACAAAACTTTTAAGATCCTTTCTATATGTTTGAGGGAAGGTTATCATGGAAGTCCATGCATAAAATTATCTTAAAATTAGATTCCACGAAACTTTTTGAAATACTAGTTTAGGTCAAAAAATCGTAGTATATTATATACAACTTTATACTAGTCTCAGTCGAAAAATCAAATTGAATTGAGGATTGTTCGAAATACTACGATACTTTTCAGATCCTTTCTATAAGTTTTGAGGGAATGTTAAGAGGGAAGCCCATTCAAAAAAATATCTCAAAATTAGAATCTATGAAATTTTTTGAAATGCTAGTTTCAGTCAAAAAATCGTAGTATATTATACACAATTTTATACTAGTTTCGATCAAAAAATCAAATTTAATTTAGGATTGTTCCAAATGCTACGATACTTTTCAGATCCTTTCTATATGTTATGAGGGAATGTTAAGAGGGAAGTCCATGCAAAAATATAGGTCAAAATTAGATTTTACGAAACTTTTTGAAATGCTAGTTTCAGTCAAAAAATCGTAGTATATTATATACAATTTTATACTAGTTTCGATCAAAAAATCAGATTTAATTTAGGATTGTTCCGAATGCTACGATACTTTTCAGATCCTTTTTATATGTTATGAGGGAATGTTAAGAGGGAAGTCCATTCAAAAATATAGGTCAAAATTAGATTTTACGAAACTTTTTGAAATGCTAGTTTCAGTCAAAAAATCGTAGTATATTATATACAATTTTATACTAGTTTCGATCAAAAAATCAAATTTAATTTAGGATTGTTCCAAATGCTACGATACTTTTCAGATCCTTTCTATATGTTATGAGGGAATGTTAAGAGGGAAGTCCATGCAAAATTATAGGTCAAAATTAGATTTTACGAAACTTTTTGAAATGCTAGTTTCAGTCAAAAAATCGTAGTATATTATATACAATTTTATACTAGTTTCGGTCGAAAAATCAAATTAAATCGAGGAGTGTTCAAAATGCTACGAAACCTTCCAAATCCTCTCTATATGTAACGAGAGAAGGTTATGATGGAAGTCCATGCCAAAAATAATATCAAAATTAGATTCTGTGAAACTTTTTGAAATACTAGTTTCGTTAAATAATTATAGTATATTATACACAATTTTATACCAGTTTCGGTCAAAAATATAATTAAATCAAGGATTAATCGAAATGCTACAAAACTTTTAAGATCCTTTCTACATGTTTGAGGGAAGGTTATCATGGAAGTCCATGCATAAAATTATCTTAAAATTAGATTCCACGAAACTTTTTGAAATACTAGTTTAGGTCAAAAAATCGTAGTATATTATATACAACTTTATACTAGTCTCAGTCGAAAAATCAAATTGAATTGAGGATTGTTCGAAATGCTACGATACTTTTCAGATCCTTTCTATAACTTTTGAGGGAATGTTAAGAGGGAAGCCCATTCAAAAAAATATCTCAAAATTAGAATCTATGAAATTTTTTGAAATGCTAGTTTCAGTCAAAAAATCGTAGTATATTATATACAATTTTATACTAGTTTCGATCAAAAAATCAAATTTAATTTAGGATTGTTCCAAATGCTACGATACTTTTCAGATCCTTTCTATATGTTATGAGGGAATGTTAAGAGGGAAGTCCATGCAAAAATATAGGTCAAAATTAGATTTTACGAAACTTTTTGAAATGCTAGTTTCAGTCAAAAAATCGTAGTATATTATATACAATTTTATACTAGTTTCGGTCGAAAAATCAAATTAAATCGAGGAGTGTTCAAAATGCTACGAAACCTTCCAAATCCTCTCTATATGTAACGAGAGAAGGTTATGATGGAAGTCCATGCCAAAAATAATATCAAAATTAGATTCTGTGAAACTTTTTGAAATACTAGTTTCGTTAAATAATTATAGTATATTATACACAATTTTATACCAGTTTCGGTCAAAAATATAATTAAATCGAGGATTAATCGAAATGCTACAAAACTTTTAAGATCCTTTCTATATGTTTGAGGGAAGGTTATCATGGAAGTCCATGCATAAAATTATCTTAAAATTAGATTCCACGAAACTTTTTGAAATACTAGTTTAGGTCAAAAAATCGTAGTATATTATATACAACTTTATACTAGTCTCAGTCGAAAAATCAAATTGAATTGAGGATTGTTCGAAATACTACGATACTTTTCAGATCCTTTCTATAAGTTTTGAGGGAATGTTAAGAGGGAAGCCCATTCAAAAAAATATCTCAAAATTAGAATCTATGAAATTTTTTGAAATGCTAGTTTCAGTCAAAAAATCGTAGTATATTATACACAATTTTATACTAGTTTCGATCAAAAAATCAAATTAAATTTAGGATTGTTCGAAATGCTACGATACTTTTCAGATCCTTTCTATATGTTATGAGGGAATGTTAAGAGGGAAGTCCATGCAAAAATATAGGTCAAAATTAGATTTTACGAAACTTTTTGAAATGCTAGTTTCAGTCAAAAAATCGTAGTATATTATATACAATTTTATACTAGTTTCGATCAAAAAATCAAATTTAATTTAGGATTGTTCCAAATGCTACGATACTTTTCAGATCCTTTTTATATGTTATGAGGGAATGTTAAGAGGGAAGTCCATGCAAAAATATAGGTTAAAATTAGATTTTACGAAACTTTTTGAAATGCTAGTTTCAGTCAAAAAATCGTAGTATATTATATACAATTTTATACTAGTTTGGGTCGAAAAATCAAATTAAATCGAGGAGTGTTCAAAATGCTACGAAACCTTCCAAATCCTCTCTATATGTAACGAGAGAAGGTTATGATGGAAGTCCATGCCAAAAATAATATCAAAATTAGATTCTGTGAAACTTTTTGAAATACTAGTTTCGTTAAATAATTATAGTATATTATACACAATTTTATACCAGTTTCGGTCAAAAATATAATTAAATCGAGGATTAATCGAAATGCTACAAAACTTTTAAGATCCTTTCTATATGTTTGAGGGAAGGTTATCATGGAAGTCCATGCATAAAATTATCTTAAAATTAGATTCCACGAAACTTTTTGAAATACTAGTTTAGGTCAAAAAATCGTAGTATATTATATACAACTTTATACTAGTCTCAGTCGAAAAATCAAATTGAATTGAGGATTGTTCGAAATACTACGATACTTTTCAGATCCTTTCTATAAGTTTTGAGGGAATGTTAAGAGGGAAGCCCATTCAAAAAAATATCTCAAAATTAGAATCTATGAAATTTTTTGAAATGCTAGTTTCAGTCAAAAAATCGTAGTATATTATACACAATTTTATACTAGTTTCGATCAAAAAATCAAATTAAATTTAGGATTGTTCGAAATGCTACGATACTTTTCAGATCCTTTCTATATGTTATGAGGGAATGTTAAGAGGGAAGTCCATGCAAAAATATATGTCAAAATTAGATTTTACGAAACTTTTTGAAATGCTAGTTTCAGTCAAAAAATCGTAGTATATTATATACAATTTTATACTAGTTTCGATCAAAAAATCAAATTTAATTTAGGATTGTTCCAAATGCTACGATACTTTTCAGATCCTTTCTATATGTTATGAGGGAATGTTAAGAGGGAAGTCCATGCAAAAATATAGGTCAAAATTAGATTTTACGAAACTTTTTGAAATGCTAGTTTCAGTCAAAAAATCGTAGTATATTATATACAATTTTATACTAGTTTCGATCAAAAAATCAAATTTAATTTAGGATTGTTCCAAATGCTACGATACTTTTCAGATCCTTTTTATATGTTATGAGGGAATGTTAAGAGGGAAGTCCATGCAAAAATATAGGTTAAAATTAGATTTTACGAAACTTTTTGAAATGCTAGTTTCAGTCAAAAAATCGTAGTATATTATATACAATTTTATACTAGTTTCGGTCGAAAAATCAAATTAAATCGAGGAGTGTTCAAAATGCTACGAAACCTTCCAAATCCTCTCTATATGTAACGAGAGAAGGTTATGATGGAAGTCCATGCCAAAAATAATATCAAAATTAGATTCTGTGAAACTTTTTGAAATACTAGTTTCGTTAAATAATTATAGTATATTATACACAATTTTATACCAGTTTCGGTCAAAAATATAATTAAATCGAGGATTAATCGAAATGCTACAAAACTTTTAAGATCCTTTCTATATGTTTGAGGGAAGGTTATCATGGAAGTCCATGCATAAAATTATCTTAAAATTAGATTCCACGAAACTTTTTGAAATACTAGTTTAGGTCAAAAAATCGTAGTATATTATATACAACTTTATACTAGTCTCAGTCGAAAAATCAAATTGAATTGAGGATTGTTCGAAATACTACGATACTTTTCAGATCCTTTCTATAACTTTTGAGGGAATGTTAAGAGGGAAGCCCATTCAAAAAAATATCTCAAAATTAGAATCTATGAAATTTTTTGAAATGCTAGTTTCAGTCAAAAAATCGTAGTATATTATACACAATTTTATACTAGTTTCGATCAAAAAATCAAATTAAATTTAGGATTGTTCGAAATGCTACGATACTTTTCAGATCCTTTCTATATGTTATGAGGGAATGTTAAGAGGGAAGTCCATGCAAAAATATATGTCAAAATTAGATTTTACGAAACTTTTTGAAATGCTAGTTTCAGTCAAAAAATCGTAGTATATTATATACAATTTTATACTAGTTTCGATCAAAAAATCAAATTTAATTTAGGATTGTTCCAAATGCTACGATACTTTTCAGATCCTTTCTATATGTTATGAGGGAATGTTAAGAGGGAAGTCCATGCAAAAATATAGGTCAAAATTAGATTTTACGAAACTTTTTGAAATGCTAGTTTCAGTCAAAAAATCGTAGTATATTATATACAATTTTATACTAGTTTCGATCAAAAAATCAAATTTAATTTAGGATTGTTCCAAATGCTACGATACTTTTCAGATCCTTTTTATATGTTATGAGGGAATGTTAAGAGGGAAGTCCATGCAAAAATATAGGTTAAAATTAGATTTTACGAAACTTTTTGAAATGCTAGTTTCAGTCAAAAAATCGTAGTATATTATATACAATTTTATACTAGTTTCGGTCGAAAAATCAAATTAAATCGAGGAGTGTTCAAAATGCTACGAAACCTTCCAAATCCTCTCTATATGTAACGAGAGAAGGTTATGATGGAAGTCCATGCCAAAAATAATATCAAAATTAGATTCTGTGAAACTTTTTGAAATACTAGTTTCGTTAAATAATTATAGTATATTATACACAATTTTATACCAGTTTCGGTCAAAAATATAATTAAATCGAGGATTAATCGAAATGCTACAAAACTTTTAAGATCCTTTCTATATGTTTGAGGGAAGGTTATCATGGAAGTCCATGCATAAAATTATCTTAAAATTAGATTCCACGAAACTTTTTGAAATACTAGTTTAGGTCAAAAAATCGTAGTATATTATATACAACTTTATACTAGTCTCAGTCGAAAAATCAAATTGAATTGAGGATTGTTCGAAATACTACGATACTTTTCAGATCCTTTCTATAAGTTTTGAGGGAATGTTAAGAGGGAAGCCCATTCAAAAAAATATCTCAAAATTAGAATCTATGAAATTTTTTGAAATGCTAGTTTCAGTCAAAAAATCGTAGTATATTATACACAATTTTATACTAGTTTCGATCAAAAAATCAAATTAAATTTAGGATTGTTCGAAATGCTACGATACTTTTCAGATCCTTTCTATATGTTATGAGGGAATGTTAAGAGGGAAGTCCATGCAAAAATATATGTCAAAATTAGATTTTACGAAACTTTTTGAAATGCTAGTTTCAGTCAAAAAATCGTAGTATATTATATACAATTTTATACTAGTTTCGATCAAAAAATCAAATTTAATTTAGGATTGTTCCAAATGCTACGATACTTTTCAGATCCTTTTTATATGTTATGAGGGAATGTTAAGAGGGAAGTCCATGCAAAAATATAGGTCAAAATTAGATTTTACGAAACTTTTTGAAATGCTAGTTTCAGTCAAAAAATCGTAGTATATTATATACAATTTTATACTAGTTTCGGTCGAAAAATCAAATTAAATCGAGGAGTGTTCAAAATGCTACGAAACCTTCCAAATCCTCTCTATATGTAACGAGAGAAGGTTATGATGGAAGTCCATGCCAAAAATAATATCAAAATTAGATTCTGTGAAACTTTTTGAAATACTAGTTTCGTTAAATAATTATAGTATATTATACACAATTTTATACCAGTTTCGGTCAAAAATATAATTAAATCGAGGATTAATCGAAATGCTACAAAACTTTTAAGATCCTTTCTATATGTTTGAGGGAAGGTTATCATGGAAGTCCATGCATAAAATTATCTTAAAATTAGATTCCACGAAACTTTTTGAAATACTAGTTTAGGTCAAAAAATCGTAGTATATTATATACAACTTTATACTAGTCTCAGTCGAAAAATCAAATTGAATTGAGGATTGTTCGAAATACTACGTTACTTTTCAGATCCTTTCTATAAGTTTTGCGGGAATGTTAAGAGGGAAGCCCATTCAAAAAAATATCTCAAAATTAGAATCTATGAAATTTTTTGAAATGCTAGTTTCAGTCAAAAAATCGTAGTATATTATATACAATTTTATACTAGTTTCGATCAAAAAATCAAATTTAATTTAGGATTGTTCCAAATGCTACGATACTTTTCAGATCCTTTCTATATGTTATGAGGGAATGTTAAGAGGGAAGTCCATGCAAAAATATAGGTCAAAATAAGATTTTACGAAACTTTTTGAAATGCTAGTTTCAGTCAAAAAATCGTAGTATATTATATACAATTTTATACTAGTTTCGGTCGAAAAATCAAATTAAATCGAGGAGTGTTCAAAATGCTACGAAACCTTCCAAATCCTCTCTATATGTAACGAGAGAAGGTTATGATGGAAGTCCATGCCAAAAATAATATCAAAATTAGATTCTGTGAAACTTTTTGAAATACTAGTTTCGTTAAATAATTATAGTATATTATACACAATTTTATACCAGTTTCGGTCAAAAATATAATTAAATCGAGGATTAATCGAAATGCTACAAAACTTTTAAGATCCTTTCTATATGTTTGAGGGAAGGTTATCATGGAAGTCCATGCATAAAATTATCTTAAAATTAGATTCCACGAAACTTTTTGAAATACTAGTTTAGGTCAAAAAATCGTAGTATATTATATACAACTTTATACTAGTCTCAGTCGAAAAATCAAATTGAATTGAGGATTGTTCGAAATACTACGATACTTTTCAGATCCTTTCTATAAGTTTTGAGGGAATGTTAAGAGGGAAGCCCATTCAAACAAATATCTCAAAATTAGAATCCATGAAATTTTTTGAAATGCTAGTTTCAGTCAAAAAATCGTAGTATATTATATACAATTTTATACTAGTTTCGATCAAAAAATCAAATTTAATTTAGGATTGTTCCAAATGCTACGATACTTTTCAGATCCTTTCTATATGTTATGAGGGAATGTTAAGAGGGAAGTCCATGCAAAAATATAGGTCAAAATTAGATTTTACGAAACTTTTTGAAATGCTAGTTTCAGTCAAAAAATCGTAGTATATTATATACAATTTTATACTAGTTTCGGTCGAACAATCAAATTAAATCGAGGAGTGTTCAAAATGCTACGAAACCTTCCAAATCCTCTCTATATGTAACGAGAGAAGGTTATGATGGAAGTCCATGCCAAAAATAATATCAAAATTAGATTCTGTGAAACTTTTTGAAATACTAGTTTCTTTAAATAATTATAGTATATTATACACAATTTTATACCAGTTTCGGTCAAAAATATAATTAAATCGAGGATTAATCGAAATGCTACAAAACTTTTAAGATCCTTTCTATATGTTTGAGGGAAGGTTATCATGGAAATCCATGCATAAAATTATCTTAAAATTAGATTCCACAAAACTTTTTGAAATACTAGTTTAGGTCAAAAAATCGTAGTATATTATATACAACTTTATACTAGTCTCAGTCGAAAAATCAAATTGAATTGAGGATTGTTCGAAATACTACGATACTTTTCAGATCCTTTCTATAAGTTTTGAGGGAATGTTAAGAGGGAAGCCCATTCAAAAAAATATCTCAAAATTAGAATCTATGAAATTTTTTTAAATGCTAGTTTCAGTCAAAAAATCGTAGTATATTATATACAATTTTATACTAGTTTCGATCAAAAAATCAAATTTAATTTAGGATTGTTCCAAATGCTACGATACTTTTCAGATCCTTTCTATATGTTATGAGGGAATGTTAAGAGGGAAGTCCATGCAAAAATATAGGTCAAAATTAGATTTTACGAAACTTTTTGAAATGCTAGTTTCAGTCAAAAAATCGTAGTATATTATATACAATTTTATACTAGTTTCGATCAAAAAATCAAATTTAATTTAGGATTGTTCCAAATGCTACGATACTTTTCAGATCCTTTTTATATGTTATGAGGGAATGTTAAGAGGGAAGTCCATGCAAAAATATAGGTCAAAATTAGATTTTACGAAACTTTTTGAAATGCTAGTTTCAGTCAAAAAATCGTAGTATATTATATACAATTTTATACTAGTTTCGGTCGAAAAATCAAATTAAATCGAGGAGTGTTCAAAATGCTACGAAACCTTCCAAATCCTCTCTATATGTAACGAGAGAAGGTTATGATGGAAGTCCATGCCAAAAATAATATCAAAATTAGATTCTGTGAAACTTTTTGAAATACTAGTTTCGTTAAATAATTATAGTATATTATACACAATTTTATACCAGTTTCGGTCAAAAATATAATTAAATCGAGGATTAATCGAAATGCTACAAAACTTTTAAGATCCTTTCTATATGTTTGAGGGAAGGTTATCATGGAAGTCCATGCATAAAATTATCTTAAAATTAGATTCCACGAAACTTTTTGAAATACTAGTTTAGGTCAAAAAATCGTAGTATATTATATACAACTTTATACTAGTCTCAGTCGAAAAATCAAATTGAATTGAGGATTGTTCGAAATACTACGATACTTTTCAGATCCTTTCTATAAGTTTTGCGGGAATGTTAAGAGGGAAGCCCATTCAAAAAAATATCTCAAAATTAGAATCTATGAAATTTTTTGAAATGCTAGTTTCAGTCAAAAAATCGTAGTATATTATATACAATTTTATACTAGTTTCGATCAAAAAATCAAATTTAATTTAGGATTGTTCCAAATGCTACGATACTTTTCAGATCCTTTCTATATGTTATGAGGGAATGTTAAGAGGGAAGTCCATGCAAAAATATAGGTCAAAATAAGATTTTACGAAACTTTTTGAAATGCTAGTTTCAGTCAAAAAATCGTAGTATATTATATACAATTTTATACTAGTTTCGGTCGAAAAATCAAATTAAATCGAGGAGTGTTCAAAATGCTACGAAACCTTCCAAATCCTCTCTATATGTAACGAGAGAAGGTTATGATGGAAGTCCATGCCAAAAATAATATCAAAATTAGATTCTGTGAAACTTTTTGAAATACTAGTTTCGTTAAATAATTATAGTATATTATACACAATTTTATACCAGTTTCGGTCAAAAATATAATTAAATCGAGGATTAATCGAAATGCTACAAAACTTTTAAGATCCTTTCTATATGTTTGAGGGAAGGTTATCATGGAAGTCCATGCATAAAATTATCTTAAAATTAGATTCCACGAAACTTTTTGAAATACTAGTTTAGGTCAAAAAATCGTAGTATATTATATACAACTTTATACTAGTCTCAGTCGAAAAATCAAATTGAATTGAGGATTGTTCGAAATACTACGATACTTTTCAGATCCTTTCTATAAGTTTTGAGGGAATGTTAAGAGGGAAGCCCATTCAAACAAATATCTCAAAATTAGAATCCATGAAATTTTTTGAAATGCTAGTTTCAGTCAAAAAATCGTAGTATATTATATACAATTTTATACTAGTTTCGATCAAAAAATCAAATTTAATTTAGGATTGTTCCAAATGCTACGATACTTTTCAGATCCTTTCTATATGTTATGAGGGAATGTTAAGAGGGAAGTCCATGCAAAAATATAGGTCAAAATTAGATTTTACGAAACTTTTTGAAATGCTAGTTTCAGTCAAAAAATCGTAGTATATTATATACAATTTTATACTAGTTTCGGTCGAACAATCAAATTAAATCGAGGAGTGTTCAAAATGCTACGAAACCTTCCAAATCCTCTCTATATGTAACGAGAGAAGGTTATGATGGAAGTCCATGCCAAAAATAATATCAAAATTAGATTCTGTGAAACTTTTTGAAATACTAGTTTCTTTAAATAATTATAGTATATTATACACAATTTTATACCAGTTTCGGTCAAAAATATAATTAAATCGAGGATTAATCGAAATGCTACAAAACTTTTAAGATCCTTTCTATATGTTTGAGGGAAGGTTATCATGGAAATCCATGCATAAAATTATCTTAAAATTAGATTCCACAAAACTTTTTGAAATACTAGTTTAGGTCAAAAAATCGTAGTATATTATATACAACTTTATACTAGTCTCAGTCGAAAAATCAAATTGAATTGAGGATTGTTCGAAATACTACGATACTTTTCAGATCCTTTCTATAAGTTTTGAGGGAATGTTAAGAGGGAAGCCCATTCAAAAAAATATCTCAAAATTAGAATCTATGAAATTTTTTTAAATGCTAGTTTCAGTCAAAAAATCGTAGTATATTATATACAATTTTATACTAGTTTCGATCAAAAAATCAAATTTAATTTAGGATTGTTCCAAATGCTACGATACTTTTCAGATCCTTTCTATATGTTATGAGGGAATGTTAAGAGGGAAGTCCATGCAAAAATATAGGTCAAAATTAGATTTTACGAAACTTTTTGAAATGCTAGTTTCAGTCAAAAAATCGTAGTATATTATATACAATTTTATACTAGTTTCGATCAAAAAATCAAATTTAATTTAGGATTGTTCCAAATGCTACGATACTTTTCAGATCCTTTTTATATGTTATGAGGGAATGTTAAGAGGGAAGTCCATGCAAAAATATAGGTCAAAATTAGATTTTACGAAACTTTTTGAAATGCTAGTTTCAGTCAAAAAATCGTAGTATATTATATACAATTTTATACTAGTTTCGGTCGAAAAATCAAATTAAATCGAGGAGTGTTCAAAATGCTACGAAACCTTCCAAATCCTCTCTATATGTAACGAGAGAAGGTTATGATGGAAGTCCATGCCAAAAATAATATCAAAATTAGATTCTGTGAAACTTTTTGAAATACTAGTTTCGTTAAATAATTATAGTATATTATACACAATTTTATACCAGTTTCGGTCAAAAATATAATTAAATCGAGGATTAATCGAAATGCTACAAAACTTTTAAGATCCTTTCTATATGTTTGAGGGAAGGTTATCATGGAAGTCCATGCATAAAATTATCTTAAAATTAGATTCCACGAAACTTTTTGAAATACTAGTTTAGGTCAAAAAATCGTAGTATATTATATACAACTTTATACTAGTCTCAGTCGAAAAATCAAATTGAATTGAGGATTGTTCGAAATACTACGATACTTTTCAGATCCTTTCTATAAGTTTTGCGGGAATGTTAAGAGGGAAGCCCATTCAAAAAAATATCTCAAAATTAGAATCTATGAAATTTTTTGAAATGCTAGTTTCAGTCAAAAAATCGTAGTATATTATATACAATTTTATACTAGTTTCGATCAAAAAATCAAATTTAATTTAGGATTGTTCCAAATGCTACGATACTTTTCAGATCCTTTCTATATGTTATGAGGGAATGTTAAGAGGGAAGTCCATGCAAAAATATAGGTCAAAATTAGATTTTACGAAACTTTTTGAAATGCTAGTTTCAGTCAAAAAATCGTAGTATATTATATACAATTTTATACTAGTTTCGGTCGAAAAATCAAATTAAATCGAGGAGTGTTCAAAATGCTACGAAACCTTCCAAATCCTCTCTATATGTAACGAGAGAAGGTTATGATGGAAGTCCATGCCAAAAATAATATCAAAATTAGATTCTGTGAAACTTTTTGAAATACTAGTTTCGTTAAATAATTATAGTATATTATACACAATTTTATACCAGTTTCGGTCAAAAATATAATTAAATCGAGGATTAATCGAAATGCTACAAAACTTTTAAGATCCTTTCTATATGTTTGAGGGAAGGTTATCATGGAAGTCCATGCATAAAATTATCTTAAAATTAGATTCCACGAAACTTTTTGAAATACTAGTTTAGGTCAAAAAATCGTAGTATATTATATACAACTTTATACTAGTCTCAGTCGAAAAATCAAATTGAATTGAGGATTGTTCGAAATACTACGATACTTTTCAGATCCTTTCTATAAGTTTTGAGGGAATGTTAAGAGGGAAGCCCATTCAAAAAAATATCTCAAAATTAGAATCTATGAAATTTTTTGAAATGCTAGTTTCAGTCAAAAAACCGTAGTATATTATATACAATTTTATACTAGTTTCGATCAAAAAATCAAATTTAATTTAGGATTGTTCCAAATGCTACGATACTTTTCAGATCCTTTCTATATGTTATGAGGGAATGTTAAGAGGGAAGTCCATGCAAAAATATAGGTCAAAATTAGATTTTACGAAACTTTTTGAAATGCTAGTTTCAGTCAAAAAATCGTAGTATATTATATACAATTTTATACTAGTTTCGGTCGAAAAATCAAATTAAATCGAGGAGTGTTCAAAATGCTACGAAACCTTCCAGATCCTCTCTATATGTAACGAGAGAAGGTTATGATGGAAGTCCATGCCAAAAATAATATCAAAATTAGGTTCTGTGAATCTTTTTGAAATACTAGTTTCGTTAAATAATTATAGTATATTATACACAATTTTATACCAGTTTCGGTCAAAAATATAATTAAATCGAGGATTAATCGAAATGCTACAAAACTTGTAAGATCCTTTCTATATGTTTGAGGGAAGGTTATCATGGAAGTCCATGCATAAAATTATCTTAAAATTAGATTCCACAAAACTTTTTGAAATACTAGTTTAGGTCAAAAAATCGTAGTATATTATATACAACTTTATACTAGTCTCGCTCGAAAAATCAAATTGAATTGAGGATTGTTCGAAATACTACGATACTTTTCAGATCCTTTCTATAAGTTTTGAGGGAATGTTAAGAGGGAAGCCCATTCAAAAAAATATCTCAAAATTAGAATCTATGAAATTTTTTGAAATGCTAGTTTCAGTCAAAAAATCGTAGTATATTATATACAATTTTATACTAGTTTCGATCAAAAAATAAAATTTAATTTAGGATTGTTACAAATGCTACGATACTTTTCAGATCCTTTCTATATGTTATGAGGGAATGTTAAGAGGGAAGTCCATGCAAAAATATAGGTCAAAATTAGATTTTACGAAACTTTTTGAAATGCTAGTTTCAGTCAAAAAATCGTAGTATATTATATACAATTTTATACTAGTTTCGGTCGAAAAATCAAATTAAATCGAGGAGTGTTCAAAATGCTACGAAACCTTCCAAATCCTCTCTATATGTAACGAGAGAAGGTTATGATGGAAGTCCATGCCAAAAATAATATCAAAATTAGATTCTGTGAAACTTTTTGAAATACTAGTTTCGTTAAATAATTATAGTATATTATACACAATTTTATACCAGTTTCGGTCAAAAATATAATTAAATCGAGGATTAATCGAAATGCTACAAAACTTTTAAGATCCTTTCTATATGTTTGAGGGAAGGTTATCATGGAAGTCCATGCATAAAATTATCTTAAAATTAGATTCCACAAAACTTTTTGAAATACTAGTTTAGGTCAAAAAATCGTAGTATATTATATACAACTTTATACTAGTCTCAGTCGAAAAATCAAATTGAATTGAGGATTGTTCGAAATACTACGATACTTTTCAGATCCTTTCTATAAGTTTTGAGGGAATGTTAAGAGGGAAGCCCATTCAAAAAAATATCTCAAAATTAGAATCTATGAAATTTTTTGAAATGCTAGTTTCAGTCAAAAAATCGTAGTATATTATATACAATTTTATACTAGTTTCGATCAAAAAATCAAATTTAATTTAGGATTGTTCCAAATGCTACGATACTTTTCAGATCCTTTCTATATGTTATGAGGGAATGTTAAGAGGGAAGTCCATGCAAAAATATAGGTCAAAATTAGATTTTACGAAACTTTTTGAAATGTTAGTTTCAGTCAAAAAATCGTAGTATATTATATACAATTTTATACTAGTTTCGGTCGAAAAATCAAATTAAATCGAGGAGTGTTCAAAATGCTACGAAACCTTCCAGATCCTCTCTATATGTAACGAGAGAAGGTTATGATGGAAGTCCATGCCAAAAATAATATCAAAATTAGGTTCTGTGAATCTTTTTGAAATACTAGTTTCGTTAAAAAATTATAGTATATTATACACAATTTTATACCAGTTTCGGTCAAAAATATAATTAAATCGAGGATTAATCAAAATGCTACAAAACTTGTAAGATCCTTTCTATATGTTTGAGGGAAGGTTATCATGGAAGTCCATGCATAAAATTATCTTAAAATTAGATTCCACAAAACTTTTTGAAATACTAGTTTAGGTCAAAAAATCGTAGTATATTATATACAACTTTATACTAGTCTCGCTCGAAAAATCAAATTAAATTGAGGATTGTTCGAAATGCTACGATACTTTTCAGATCCTTTCTATAAGTTTTGAGGGAATGTTAAGAGGGAAGCCCATTCAAAAAAATATCTCAAAATTAGACTCTATGAAATTTTTTGAAATGCTAGTTTCAGTCAAAAATTCGTAGTATATTATACACAATTTTATACTAGTTTCGATCAAAAAATCAAATTTAATTTAGGATTGTTCCAAATGCTACGATACTTTTCAGATCCTTTCTATATGTTATGAGGGAATGTTAAGAGGGAAGTCCATGCAAAAATATAGGTCAAAAATTTTACGAAACTTTTTGAAATGCTAGTTTCAGTCAAAAAATCGTAGTATATTATATACAATTTTATACTAGTTTCGGTTGAAAAATCAAATTAAATCGAGGAGTGTTCAAAATGCTACGAAACCTTCCAAATCCTCTCTATATGTAACGAGAGAAGGTTATGATGGAAGTCCATGCCAAAAATAATATCAAAATTAGATTCTGTGAAACTTTTTGAAAAACTAGTTTCGTTAAATAATTATAGTATATTATACACAATTTTATACCAGTTTCGGTCAAAAATATAATTTAATCGAGGATTAATCGAAATGCTACAAAACTTTTAAGATCCTTTCTATATGTTTGAGGGAAGGTTATCATGGAAGTCCATGCATAAAATTATCTTAAAATTAGATTCCACGAAACTTTTTGAAATACTAGTTTAGGTCAAAAAATCGTAGTATATTATATACAACTTTATACTAGTCTCAGTCGAAAAATCAAATTGAATTGAGGATTGTTCGAAATACTACGATACTTTTCAGATCCTTTCTATAAGTTTTGAGGGAATGTTAAGAGGGAAGCCCATTCAAAAAAATATCTCAAAATTAGAATCTATGAAATTTTTTGAAATGCTAGTTTCAGTCAAAAAATCGTAGTATATTATATACAATTTTATACTAGTTTCGATCAAAAAATCAAATTTAATTTATGATTGTTCCAAATGCTACGATACTTTTCAGATCCTTTCTATATGTTATGAGGGAATGTTAAGAGGGAAGTCCATGCAAAAATATAGGTCAAAATTAGATTTTACGAAACTTTTTGAAATGCTAGTTTCAGTCAAAAAATCGTAGTATATTATATACAATTTTATACTAGTTTCGGTCGAAAAATCAAATTAAATCGAGGAGTGTTCAAAATGCTACGAAACCTTCCAAATCCTCTCTATATGTAACGAGAGAAGGTTATGATGGAAGTCCATGCCAAAAATAATATCAAAATTAGATTCTGTGAAACTTTTTGAAATACTAGTTTCGTTAAATAATTATAGTATATTATACACAATTTTATACCAGTTTCGGTCAAAAATATAATTAAATTGAGGATTAATCGAAATGCTACAAAACTTTTAAGATCCTTTCTATATGTTTGAGGGAAGGTTATCATGGAAGTCCATGCATAAAATTATCTTAAAATTAGATTCCACAAAACTTTTTGAAATACTAGTTTAGGTCAAAAAATCGTAGTATATTATATACAACTTTATACTAGTCTCAGTCGAAAAATCAAATTGAATTGAGGATTGTTCGAAATACTACGATACTTTTCAGATCCTTTCTATAAGTTTTGAGGGAATGTTAAGAGGGAAGCCCATTCAAAAAAATATCTCAAAATTAGAATCTATGAAATTTTTTGAAATGCTAGTTTCAGTCAAAAAATCGTAGTATATTATACACAATTTTATACTAGTTTCGATCAAAAAATCAAATTTAATTTAGGATTGTTCCAAATGCTACGATACTTTTCAGATCCTTTCTATATGTTATGAGGGAATGTTAAGAGGGAAGTCCATGCAAAAATATAGGTCAAAATTAGATTTTACGAAACTTTTTGAAATGCTAGTTTCAGTCAAAAAATCGTAGTATATTATATACAATTTTATACTAGTTTCGGTCGAAAAATCAAATTAAATCGAGGAGTGTTCAAAATGCTACGAAACCTTCCAAATCCTCTCTATATGTAACGAGAGAAGGTTATGATGGAAGTCCATGCCAAAAATAATATCAAAATTAGATTCTGTGAAACTTTTTGAAATACTAGTTTCGTTAAATAATTATAGTATATTATACACAATTTTATACCAGTTTCGGTCAAAAATATAATTAAATCGAGGATTAATCGAAATGCTACAAAACTTTTAAGATCCTTTCTATATGTTTGAGGGAAGGTTATCATGGAAGTCCATGCATAAAATTATCTTAAAATTAGATTCCACGAAACTTTTTGAAATACTAGTTTAGGTCAAAAAATCGTAGTATATTATATACAACTTTATACTAGTCTCAGTCGAAAAATCAAATTGAATTGAGGATTGTTCGAAATACTACGATACTTTTCAGATCCTTTCTATAAGTTTTGAGGGAATGTTAAGAGGGAAGCCCATTCAAAAAAATATCTCAAAATTAGAATCTATGAAATTTTTTGAAATGCTAGTTTCAGTCAAAAAATCGTAGTATATTATATACAATTTTATACTAGTTTCGATCAAAAAATCAAATTTAATTTAGGATTGTTCCAAATGCTACGATACTTTTCAGATCCTTTCTATATGTTATGAGGGAATGTTAAGAGGGAAGTCCATGCAAAAATATAGGTCAAAATTAGATTTTACGAAACTTTTTGAAATGCTAGTTTCAGTCAAAAAATCGTAGTATATTATATACAATTTTATACTAGTTTCGGTCGAAAAATCAAATTAAATCGAGGAGTGTTCAAAATGCTACGAAACCTTCCAGATCCTCTCTATATGTAACGAGAGAAGGTTATGATGGAAGTCCATGCCAAAAATAATATCAAAATTAGGTTCTGTGAATCTTTTTGAAATACTAGTTTCGTTAAAAAATTATAGTATATTATACACAATTTTATACCAGTTTCGGTCAAAAATATAATTAAATCGAGGATTAATCAAAATGCTACAAAACTTGTAAGATCCTTTCTATATGTTTGAGGGAAGGTTATCATGGAAGTCCATGCATAAAATTATCTTAAAATTAGATTCCACAAAACTTTTTGAAATACTAGTTTAGGTCAAAAAATCGTAGTATATTATATACAACTTTATACTAGTCTCGCTCGAAAAATCAAATTAAATTGAGGATTGTTCGAAATGCTACGATACTTTTCAGATCCTTTCTATAAGTTTTGAGGGAATGTTAAGAGGGAAGCCCATTCAAAAAAATATCTCAAAATTAGACTCTATGAAATTTTTTGAAATGCTAGTTTCAGTCAAAAATTCGTAGTATATTATACACAATTTTATACTAGTTTCGATCAAAAAATCAAATTTAATTTAGGATTGTTCCAAATGCTACGATACTTTTCAGATCCTTTCTATATGTTATGAGGGAATGTTAAGAGGGAAGTCCATGCAAAAATATAGGTCAAATATTTTAAGAAACTTTTTGAAATGCTAGTTTCAGTCAAAAAATCGTAGTATATTATATACAATTTTATACTAGTTTCGGTTGAAAAATCAAATTAAATGGAGGAGTGTTCAAAATGCTACGAAACCTTCCAAATCCTCTCTATATGTAACGAGAGAAGGTTATGATGGAAGTCCATGCCAAAAATAATATCAAAATTAGATTCTGTGAAACTTTTTGAAATACTAGTTTCGTTAAATAATTATAGTATATTATACACAATTTTATACCAGTTTCGGTCAAAAATATAATTAAATCGAGGATTAATCGAAATGCTACAAAACTTTTAAGATCCTTTCTATATGTTTGAGGGAAGGTTATCATGGAAGTCCATGCATAAAATTATCTTAAAATTAGATTCCACGAAACTTTTTGAAATACTAGTTTAGGTCAAAAAATCGTAGTATATTATATACAACTTTATACTAGTCTCAGTCGAAAAATCAAATTGAATTGAGGATTGTTCGAAATACTACGATACTTTTCAGATCCTTTCTATAAGTTTTGAGGGAATGTTAAGAGGGAAGCCCATTCAAAAAAATATCTCAAAATTAGAATCTATTAAATTTTTTGAAATGCTAGTTTCAGTCGAAAAATCGTAGTATATTATATACAATTTTATACTAGTTTCGATCAAAAAATCAAATTTAATTTAGGATTGTTCCAAATGCTACGATACTTTTCAGATCCTTTCTATATGTTATGAGGGAATGTTAAGAGGGAAGTCCATGCAAAAATATAGGTCAAAATTAGATTTTACGAAACTTTTTGAAATGCTAGTTTCAGTCAAAAAATCGTAGTATATTATATACAATTTTATACTAGTTTCGGTCGAAAAATCAAATTAAATCGAGGAGTGTTCAAAATGCTACGAAACCTTCCAAATCCTCTCTATATGTAACGAGAGAAGGTTATGATGGAAGTCCATGCCAAAAATAATATCAAAATTAGATTCTGTGAAACTTTTTGAAATACTAGTTTCGTTAAATAATTATAGTATATTATACACAATTTTATACCAGTTTCAGTCAAAAATATAATTAAATCAAGGATTAATCGAAATGCTACAAAACTTTTAAGATCCTTTCTATATGTTTGAGGGAAGGTTATCATGGAAGTCCATGCATAAAATTATCTTAAAATTAGATTCCACGAAACTTTTTGAAATACTAGTTTAGGTCAAAAAATCGTAGTATATTATATACAACTTTATATTAGTCTCAGTCGAAAAATCAAATTGAATTGAGGATTGTTCGAAATACTACGATACTTTTCAGATCCTTTCTATAAGTTTTGAGGGAATGTTAAGAGGGAAGCCCATTCAAAAAAATATCTCAAAATTAGAATCTATGAAATTTTTTGAAATGCTAGTTTCAGTCAAAAAATCGTAGTATATTATATACAATTTTATACTAGTTTCGATCAAAAAATCAAATTTAATTTAGGATTGTTCCAAATGCTACGATACTTTTCAGATCCTTTCTATATGTTATGAGGGAATGTTAAGAGGGAAGTCCATGCAAAAATATAGGTCAAAATTAGATTTTACGAAACTTTTTGAAATGCTAGTTTCAGTCAAAAAATCGTAGTATATTATATACAATTTTATACTAGTTTCGGTCGAAAAATCAAATTAAATCGAGGAGTGTTCAAAATGCTACGAAACCTTCCAGATCCTCTCTATATGTAACGAGAGAAGGTTATGATGGAAGTCCATGCCAAAAATAATATCAAAATTAGGTTCTGTGAATCTTTTTGAAATACTAGTTTCGTTAAAAAATTATAGTATATTATACACAATTTTATACCAGTTTCGGTCAAAAATATAATTAAATCGAGGATTAATCAAAATGCTACAAAACTTGTAAGATCCTTTCTATATGTTTGAGGGAAGGTTATCATGGAAGTCCATGCATAAAATTATCTTAAAATTAGATTCCACAAAACTTTTTGAAATACTAGTTTAGGTCAAAAAATCGTAGTATATTATATACAACTTTATACTAGTCTCGCTCGAAAAATCAAATTAAATTGAGGATTGTTCGAAATGCTACGATACTTTTCAGATCCTTTCTATAAGTTTTGAGGGAATGTTAAGAGGGAAGCCCATTCAAAAAAATATCTCAAAATTAGACTCTATGAAATTTTTTGAAATGCTAGTTTCAGTCAAAAATTCGTAGTATATTATACACAATTTTATACTAGTTTCGATCAAAAAATCAAATTTAATTTAGGATTGTTCCAAATGCTACGATACTTTTCAGATCCTTTCTATATGTTATGAGGGAATGTTAAGAGGGAAGTCCATGCAAAAATATAGGTCAAATATTTTAAGAAACTTTTTGAAATGCTAGTTTCAGTCAAAAAATCGTAGTATATTATATACAATTTTATACTAGTTTCGGTTGAAAAATCAAATTAAATGGAGGAGTGTTCAAAATGCTACGAAACCTTCCAAATCCTCTCTATATGTAACGAGAGAAGGTTATGATGGAAGTCCATGCCAAAAATAATATCAAAATTAGATTCTGTGAAACTTTTTGAAATACTAGTTTCGTTAAATAATTATAGTATATTATACACAATTTTATACCAGTTTCGGTCAAAAATATAATTAAATCGAGGATTAATCGAAATGCTACAAAACTTTTAAGATCCTTTCTATATGTTTGAGGGAAGGTTATCATGGAAGTCCATGCATAAAATTATCTTAAAATTAGATTCCACGAAACTTTTTGAAATACTAGTTTAGGTCAAAAAATCGTAGTATATTATATACAACTTTATACTAGTCTCAGTCGAAAAATCAAATTGAATTGAGGATTGTTCGAAATACTACGATACTTTTCAGATCCTTTCTATAAGTTTTGAGGGAATGTTAAGAGGGAAGCCCATTCAAAAAAATATCTCAAAATTAGAATCTATTAAATTTTTTGAAATGCTAGTTTCAGTCGAAAAATCGTAGTATATTATATACAATTTTATACTAGTTTCGATCAAAAAATCAAATTTAATTTAGGATTGTTCCAAATGCTACGATACTTTTCAGATCCTTTCTATATGTTATGAGGGAATGTTAAGAGGGAAGTCCATGCAAAAATATAGGTCAAAATTAGATTTTACGAAACTTTTTGAAATGCTAGTTTCAGTCAAAAAATCGTAGTATATTATATACAATTTTATACTAGTTTCGGTTGAAAAATCAAATTAAATGGAGGAGTGTTCAAAATGCTACGAAACCTTCCAGATCCTCTCTATATGTAACGAGAGAAGGTTATGATGGAAGTCCATGCCAAAAATAATATCAAAATTAGGTTCTGTGAATCTTTTTGAAATACTAGTTTCGTTAAATAATTATAGTATATTATACTAAATTTTATACCAGTTTCGGTCAAAAATATAATTAAATCGAGGATTAATCGAAATGCTACAAAACTTTTAAGATCCTTTCTATATGTTTGAGGGAAGGTTATCATGGAAGTCCATGCATAAAATTATCTTAAAATTAGATTCCACGAAACTTTTTGAAATACTAGTTTAGGTCAAAAAATCGTAGTATATTATATACAACTTTATACTAGTCTCAGTCGAAAAATCAAATTGAATTGAGGATTGTTCGAAATACTACGATACTTTTCAGATCCTTTCTATAAGTTTTGAGGGAATGTTAAGAGGGAAGCCCATTCAAAAAAATATCTCAAAATTAGAATCTATGAAATTTTTTGAAATGCTAGTTTCAGTCAAAAAATCGTAGTATATTATATACAATTTTATACTAGTTTCGATCAAAAAATCAAATTTAATTTAGGATTGTTCCAAATGCTACGATACTTTTCAGATCCTTTCTATATGTTATGAGGGAATGTTAAGAGGGAAGTCCATGCAAAAATATAGGTCAAAATTAGATTTTACGAAACTTTTTGAAATGCTAGTTTCAGTCAAAAAATCGTAGTATATTATATACAATTTTATACTAATTTCGGTCGAAAAATCAAATTAAATCGAGGAGTGTTCAAAATGCTACGAAACCTTCCAAATCCTCTCTATATGTAACGAGAGAAGGTTATGATGGAAGTCCATGCCAAAAATAATATCAAAATTAGATTCTGTGAAACTTTTTGAAATACTAGTTTCGTTAAATAATTATAGTATATTATACACAATTTTATACCAGTTTCGGTCAAAAATATAATTAAATCGAGGATTAATCGAAATGCTACAAAACTTTTAAGATCCTTTCTATATGTTTGAGGGAAGGTTATCATGGAAGTCCATGCATAAAATTATCTTAAAATTAGATTCCACGAAACTTTCTGAAAAACTAGTTTAGGTCAAAAAATCGTAGTATATTATATACAACTTTATACTAGTCTCGGTCGAAAAATCAAATTAAATTGAGGATTGTTCGAAATGCTACGATACTTTTCAGATCCTTTCTATAAGTTTTGAGGGAATGTTAAGAGGGAAGCCCATTCAAAAAAATATCTCAAAATTAGACTCTATGAAATTTTTTGAAATGCTAGTTTCAGTCAAAAAATCGTAGTATATTATACACAATTTTATACTAGTTTCGATCAAAAAATCAAATTTAATTTAGGATTGTTCCAAATGCTACGATACTTTTCAGATCCTTTCTATATGTTATGAGGGAATGTTAAGAGGGAAGTCCATGCAAAAATATAGGTCAAAATTAGATTTTACGAAACTTTTTGAAATGCTAGTTTCAGTCAAAAAATCGTAGTATATTATATACAATTTTATACTAGTTTCGGTCGAAAAATCAAATTAAATCGAGGAGTGTTCAAAATGCTACGAAACCTTCCAAATCCTCTCTATATGTAACGAGAGAAGGTTATGATGGAAGTCCATTCCAAAAATAATATCAAAATTAGATTCTGTGAAACTTTTTGAAATACTAGTTTCGTTAAATAATTATAGTATATTATACACAATTTTATACCAGTTTCGGTCAAAAATATAATTAAATCGAGGATTAATCGAAATGCTACAAAACTTTTAAGATCCTTTCTATATGTTTGAGGGAAGGTTATCATGGAAGTCCATGCATAAAATTATCTTAAAATTAGATTCCACGAAACTTTTTGAAATACTAGTTTAGGTCAAAAAATCGTAGTATATTATATACAACTTTATACTAGTCTCAGTCGAAAAATCAAATTGAATTGAGGATTGTTCGAAATACTACGATACTTTTCAGATCCTTTCTATAAGTTTTGAGGGAATGTTAAGAGGGAAGCCCATTCAAAAAAATATCTCAAAATTAGAATCTATGAAATTTTTTGAAATGCTAGTTTCAGTCAAAAAATCGTAGTATATTATATACAATTTTATACTAGTTTCGATCAAAAAATCAAATTTAATTTAGGATTGTTCCAAATGCTACGATACTTTTCAGATCCTTTCTATATGTTATGAGGGAATGTTAAGAGGGAAGTCCATGCAAAAATATAGGTCAAAATTAGATTTTACGAAACTTTTTGAAATGCTAGTTTCAGTCAAAAAATCGTAGTATATTATATACAATTTTATACTAATTTCGGTCGAAAAATCAAATTAAATCGAGGAGTGTTCAAAATGCTACGAAACCTTCCAAATCCTCTCTATATGTAACGAGAGAAGGTTATGATGGAAGTCCATGCCAAAAATAATATCAAAATTAGATTCTGTGAAACTTTTTGAAATACTAGTTTCGTTAAATAATTATAGTATATTATACACAATTTTATACCAGTTTCGGTCAAAAATATAATTAAATCGAGGATTAATCGAAATGCTACAAAACTTTTAAGATCCTTTCTATATGTTTGAGGGAAGGTTATCATGGAAGTCCATGCATAAAATTATCTTAAAATTAGATTCCACGAAACTTTCTGAAAAACTAGTTTAGGTCAAAAAATCGTAGTATATTATATACAACTTTATACTAGTCTCGGTCGAAAAATCAAATTAAATTGAGGATTGTTCGAAATGCTACGATACTTTTCAGATCCTTTCTATAAGTTTTGAGGGAATGTTAAGAGGGAAGCCCATTCAAAAAAATATCTCAAAATTAGACTCTATGAAATTTTTTGAAATGCTAGTTTCAGTCAAAAAATCGTAGTATATTATACACAATTTTATACTAGTTTCGATCAAAAAATCAAATTTAATTTAGGATTGTTCCAAATGCTACGATACTTTTCAGATCCTTTCTATATGTTATGAGGGAATGTTAAGAGGGAAGTCCATGCAAAAATATAGGTCAAAATTAGATTTTACGAAACTTTTTGAAATGCTAGTTTCAGTCAAAAAATCGTAGTATATTATATACAATTTTATACTAGTTTCGGTCGAAAAATCAAATTAAATCGAGGAGTGTTCAAAATGCTACGAAACCTTCCAAATCCTCTCTATATGTAACGAGAGAAGGTTATGATGGAAGTCCATTCCAAAAATAATATCAAAATTAGATTCTGTGAAACTTTTTGAAATACTAGTTTCGTTAAATAATTATAGTATATTATACACAATTTTATACCAGTTTCGGTCAAAAATATAATTAAATCGAGGATTAATCGAAATGCTACAAAACTTTTAAGATCCTTTCTATATGTTTGAGGGAAGGTTATCATGGAAGTCCATGCATAAAATTATCTTAAAATTAGATTCCACGAAACTTTTTGAAATACTAGTTTAGGTCAAAAAATCGTAGTATATTATATACAACTTTATACTAGTCTCAGTCGAAAAATCAAATTGAATTGAGGATTGTTCGAAATACTACGATACTTTTCAGATCCTTTCTATAAGTTTTGAGGGAATGTTAAGAGGGAAGCCCATTCAAAAAAATATCTCAAAATTAGAATCTATTAAATTTTTTGAAATGCTAGTTTCAGTCAAAAAATCGTAGTATATTATATACAATTTTATACTAGTTTCGATCAAAAAATCAAATTTAATTTAGGATTGTTCCAAATGCTACGATACTTTTCAGATCCTTTCTATATGTTATGAGGGAATGTTAAGAGGGAAGTCCATGCAAAAATATAGGTCAAAATTAGATTTTACGAAACTTTTTGAAATGCTAGTTTCAGTCAAAAAATCGTAGTATATTATATACAATTTTATACTAGTTTCGGTCGAAAAATCAAATTAAATCGAGGAGTGTTCAAAATGCTACGAAACCTTCCAGATCCTCTCTATATGTAACGAGAGAAGGTTATGATGGAAGTCCATGCCAAAAATAATATCAAAATTAGGTTCTGTGAATCTTTTTGAAATACTAGTTTCGTTAAATAATTATAGTATATTATACACAATTTTATACCAGTTTCAGTCAAAAATATAATTAAATCGAGGATTAATCAAAATGCTACAAAACTTGTAAGATCCTTTCTATATGTTTGAGGGAAGGTTATCATGGAAGTCCATGCATAAAATTATCTTAAAATTAGATTCCACAAAACTTTTTGAAATACTAGTTTAGGTCAAAAAATCGTAGTATATTATATACAACTTTATACTAGTCTCGCTCGAAAAATCAAATTAAATTGAGGATTGTTCGAAATGCTACGATACTTTTCAGATCCTTTCTATAAGTTTTGAGGGAATGTTAAGAGGGAAGCCCATTCAAAAAAATATCTCAAAATTAGACTCTATGAAATTTTTTGAAATGCTAGTTTCAGTCAAAAAATCGTAGTATATTATACACAATTTTATACTAGTTTCGATCAAAAAATCAAATTTAATTTAGGATTGTTCCAAATGCTACGATACTTTTCAGATCCTTTCTATATGTTATGAGGGAATGTTAAGAGGGAAGTCCATGCAAAAATATAGGTCAAAATTAGATTTTACGAAACTTTTTGAAATGCTAGTTTCAGTCAAAAAATCGTAGTATATTATATACAATTTTATACTAAATTCGGTCGAAAAATCAAATTAAATCGAGGAGTGTTCAAAATGCTACGAAACCTTCCAAATCCTCTCTATATGTAACGAGAGAAGGTTATGATGGAAGTCCATGCCAAAAATAATATCAAAATTAGATTCTGTGAAACTTTTTGAAATACTAGTTTCGTTAAATAATTATAGTATATTATACACAATTTTATACCAGTTTCGGTCAAAAATATAATTAAATCGAGGATTAATCGAAATGCTACAAAACTTTTAAGATCCTTTCTATATGTTTGAGGGAAGGTTATCATGGAAGTCCATGCATAAAATTATCTTAAAATTAGATTCCACGAAACTTTCTGAAAAACTAGTTTAGGTCAAAAAATCGTAGTATATTATATACAACTTTATACTAGTCTCGGTCGAAAAATCAAATTAAATTGAGGATTGTTCGAAATGCTACGATACTTTTCAGATCCTTTCTATAAGTTTTGAGGGAATGTTAAGAGGGAAGCCCATTCAAAAAAATATCTCAAAATTAGACTCTATGAAATTTTTTGAAATGCTAGTTTCAGTCAAAAAATCGTAGTATATTATACACAATTTTATACTAGTTTCGATCAAAAAATCAAATTTAATTTAGGATTGTTCCAAATGCTACGATACTTTTCAGATCCTTTCTATATGTTATGAGGGAATGTTAAGAGGGAAGTCCATGCAAAAATATAGGTCAAAATTAGATTTTACGAAACTTTTTGAAATGCTAGTTTCAGTCAAAAAATCGTAGTATATTATATACAATTTTATACTAGTTTCGGTCGAAAAATCAAATTAAATCGAGGAGTGTTCAAAATGCTACGAAACCTTCCAAATCCTCTCTATATGTAACGAGAGAAGGTTATGATGGAAGTCCATTCCAAAAATAATATCAAAATTAGATTCTGTGAAACTTTTTGAAATACTAGTTTCGTTAAATAATTATAGTATATTATACACAATTTTATACCAGTTTCGGTCAAAAATATAATTAAATCGAGGATTAATCGAAATGCTACAAAACTTTTAAGATCCTTTCTATATGTTTGAGGGAAGGTTATCATGGAAGTCCATGCATAAAATTATCTTAAAATTAGATTCCACGAAACTTTTTGAAATACTAGTTTAGGTCAAAAAATCGTAGTATATTATATACAACTTTATACTAGTCTCAGTCGAAAAATCAAATTGAATTGAGGATTGTTCGAAATACTACGATACTTTTCAGATCCTTTCTATAAGTTTTGAGGGAATGTTAAGAGGGAAGCCCATTCAAAAAAATATCTCAAAATTAGAATCTATGAAATTTTTTGAAATGCTAGTTTCAGTCAAAAAATCGTAGTATATTATATACAATTTTATACTAGTTTCGATCAAAAAATCAAATTTAATTTAGGATTGTTCCAAATGCTACGATACTTTTCAGATCCTTTCTATATGTTATGAGGGAATGTTAAGAGGGAAGTCCATGCAAAAATATAGGTCAAAATTAGATTTTACGAAACTTTTTGAAATGCTAGTTTCAGTCAAAAAATCGTAGTATATTATATACAATTTTATACTAGTTTCGGTCGAAAAATCAAATTAAATCGAGGAGTGTTCAAAATGCTACGAAACCTTCCAAATCCTCTCTATATGTAACGAGAGAAGGTTATGATGGAAGTCCATTCCAAAAATAATATCAAAATTAGATTCTGTGAAACTTTTTGAAATACTAGTTTCGTTAAATAATTATAGTATATTATACACAATTTTATACCAGTTTCGGTCAAAAATATAATTAAATCGAGGATTAATCGAAATGCTACAAAACTTTTAAGATCCTTTCTATATGTTTGAGGGAAGGTTATCATGGAAGTCCATGCATAAAATTATCTTAAAATTAGATTCCACGAAACTTTTTGAAATACTAGTTTAGGTCAAAAAATCGTAGTATATTATATACAACTTTATACTAGTCTCAGTCGAAAAATCAAATTGAATTGAGGATTGTTCGAAATACTACGATACTTTTCAGATCCTTTCTATAAGTTTTGAGGGAATGTTAAGAGGGAAGCCCATTCAAAAAAATATCTCAAAATTAGAATCTATGAAATTTTTTGAAATGCTAGTTTCAGTCAAAAAATCGTAGTATATTATATACAATTTTATACTAGTTTCGATCAAAAAATCAAATTTAATTTAGGATTGTTCCAAATGCTACGATACTTTTCAGATCCTTTCTATATGTTATGAGGGAATGTTAAGAGGGAAGTCCATGCAAAAATATAGGTCAAAATTAGATTTTACGAAACTTTTTGAAATGCTAGTTTCAGTCAAAAAATCGTAGTATATTATATACAATTTTATACTAGTTTCGGTCGAAAAATCAAATTAAATCGAGGAGTGTTCAAAATGCTACGAAACCTTCCAGATCCTCTCTATATGTAACGAGAGAAGGTTATGATGGAAGTCCATGCCAAAAATAATATCAAAATTAGGTTCTGTGAATCTTTTTGAAATACTAGTTTCGTTAAATAATTATAGTATATTATACACAATTTTATACCAGTTTCGGTCAAAAATATAATTAAATCGAGGATTAATCAAAATGCTACAAAACTTTTAAGATCCTTTCTATATGTTTGAGGGAAGGTTATCATGGAAGTCCATGCATAAAATTATCTTAAAATTAGATTCCACGAAACTTTTTGAAATACTAGTTTAGGTCAAAAAATCGTAGTATATTATATACAACTTTATACTAGTCTCAGTCGAAAAATCAAATTGAATTGAGGATTGTTCGAAATACTACGATACTTTTCAGATCCTTTCTATAAGTTTTGAGGGAATGTTAAAAGGGAAGCCCATTCAAAAAAATATCTCAAAATTAGAATCTATGAAATTTTTTGAAATGCTAGTTTCAGTCAAAAAATCGTAGTATATTATATACAATTTTATACTAGTTTCGATCAAAAAATCAAATTTAATTTAGGATTGTTCCAAATGCTACGATACTTTTCAGATCCTTTCTATATGTTATGAGGGAATGTTAAGAGGGAAGTCCATGCAAAAATATAGGTCAAAATTAGATTTTACGAAACTTTTTGAAATGCTAGTTTCAGTCAAAAAATCGTAGTATATTATATACAATTTTATACTAGTTTCGGTCGAAAAATCAAATTAAATCGAGGAGTGTTCAAAATGCTACGAAACCTTCCAGATCCTCTCTATATGTAACGAGAGAAGGTTATGATGGAAGTCCATGCCAAAAATAATATCAAAATTAGGTTCTGTGAATCTTTTTGAAATACTAGTTTCGTTAAAAAATTATAGTATATTATACACAATTTTATACCAGTTTCGGTCAAAAATATAATTAAATCGAGGATTAATCAAAATGCTACAAAACTTGTAAGATCCTTTCTATATGTTTGAGGGAAGGTTATCATGGAAGTCCATGCATAAAATTATCTTAAAATTAGATTCCACAAAACTTTTTGAAATACTAGTTTAGGTCAAAAAATCGTAATATATTATATACAAATTTATACTAGTCTCGCTCGAAAAATCAAATTAAATTGAGGATTGTTCGAAATGCTACGATACTTTTCAGATCCTTTCTATAAGTTTTGAGGGAATGTTAAGAGGGAAGCCCATTCAAAAAAATATCTCAAAATTAGACTCTATGAAATTTTTTGAAATGCTAGTTTCAGTCAAAAATTCGTAGTATATTATACACAATTTTATACTAGTTTCGATCAAAAAATCAAATTTAATTTAGGATTGTTCCAAATGCTACGATACTTTTCAGATCCTTTCTATATGTTATGAGGGAATGTTAAGAGGGAAGTCCATGCAAAAATATAGGTCAAAAATTTTACGAAACTTTTTGAAATGCTAGTTTCAGTCAAAAAATCGTAGTATATTATATACAATTTTATACTAGTTTCGGTTGAAAAATCAAATTAAATCGAGGAGTGTTCAAAATGCTACGAAACCTTCCAAATCCTCTCTATATGTAACGAGAGAAGGTTATGATGGAAGTCCATGCCAAAAATAATATCAAAATTAGATTCTGTGAAACTTTTTGAAATACTAGTTTCGTTAAATAATTATAGTATATTATACACAATTTTATACCAGTTTCGGTCAAAAATATAATTAAATCGAGGATTAATCGAAATGCTACAAAACTTTTAAGATCCTTTCTATATGTTTGAGGGAAGGTTATCATGGAAGTCCATGCATAAAATTATCTTAAAATTAGATTCCACGAAACTTTCTGAAAAACTAGTTTAGGTCAAAAAATCGTAGTATATTATATACAACTTTATACTAGTCTCGGTCGAAAAATCAAATTAAATTGAGGATTGTTCGAAATGCTACGATACTTTTCAGATCCTTTCTATAAGTTTTGAGGGAATGTTAAGAGGGAAGCCCATTCAAAAAAATATCTCAAAATTAGACTCTATGAAATTTTTTGAAATGCTAGTTTCAGTCAAAAAATCGTAGTATATTATACACAATTTTATACTAGTTTCGATCAAAAAATCAAATTTAATTTAGGATTGTTCCAAATGCTACGATACTTTTCAGATCCTTTCTATATGTTATGAGGGAATGTTAAGAGGGAAGTCCATGCAAAAATATAGGTCAAAATTAGATTTTACGAAACTTTTTGAAATGCTAGTTTCAGTCAAAAAATCGTAGTATATTATATACAATTTTATACTAAATTCGGTCGAAAAATCAAATTAAATCGAGGAGTGTTCAAAATGCTACGAAACCTTCCAAATCCTCTCTATATGTAACGAGAGAAGGTTATGATGGAAGTCCATGCCAAAAATAATATCAAAATTAGATTCTGTGAAACTTTTTGAAATACTAGTTTCGTTAAATAATTATAGTATATTATACACAATTTTATACCAGTTTCGGTCAAAAATATAATTAAATCGAGGATTAATCGAAATGCTACAAAACTTTTAAGATCCTTTCTATATGTTTGAGGGAAGGTTATCATGGAAGTCCATGCATAAAATTATCTTAAAATTAGATTCCACGAAACTTTCTGAAAAACTAGTTTAGGTCAAAAAATCGTAGTATATTATATACAACTTTATACTAGTCTCGGTCGAAAAATCAAATTAAATTGAGGATTGTTCGAAATGCTACGATACTTTTCAGATCCTTTCTATAAGTTTTGAGGGAATGTTAAGAGGGAAGCCCATTCAAAAAAATATCTCAAAATTAGACTCTATGAAATTTTTTGAAATGCTAGTTTCAGTCAAAAAATCGTAGTATATTATACACAATTTTATACTAGTTTCGATCAAAAAATCAAATTTAATTTAGGATTGTTCCAAATGCTACGATACTTTTCAGATCCTTTCTATATGTTATGAGGGAATGTTAAGAGGGAAGTCCATGCAAAAATATAGGTCAAAATTAGATTTTACGAAACTTTTTGAAATGCTAGTTTCAGTCAAAAAATCGTAGTATATTATATACAATTTTATACTAGTTTCGGTCGAAAAATCAAATTAAATCGAGGAGTGTTCAAAATGCTACGAAACCTTCCAAATCCTCTCTATATGTAACGAGAGAAGGTTATGATGGAAGTCCATTCCAAAAATAATATCAAAATTAGATTCTGTGAAACTTTTTGAAATACTAGTTTCGTTAAATAATTATAGTATATTATACACAATTTTATACCAGTTTCGGTCAAAAATATAATTAAATCGAGGATTAATCGAAATGCTACAAAACTTTTAAGATCCTTTCTATATGTTTGAGGGAAGGTTATCATGGAAGTCCATGCATAAAATTATCTTAAAATTAGATTCCACGAAACTTTTTGAAATACTAGTTTAGGTCAAAAAATCGTAGTATATTATATACAACTTTATACTAGTCTCAGTCGAAAAATCAAATTGAATTGAGGATTGTTCGAAATACTACGATACTTTTCAGATCCTTTCTATAAGTTTTGAGGGAATGTTAAGAGGGAAGCCCATTCAAAAAAATATCTCAAAATTAGAATCTATGAAATTTTTTGAAATGCTAGTTTCAGTCAAAAAATCGTAGTATATTATATACAATTTTATACTAGTTTCGATCAAAAAATCAAATTTAATTTAGGATTGTTCCAAATGCTACGATACTTTTCAGATCCTTTCTATATGTTATGAGGGAATGTTAAGAGGGAAGTCCATGCAAAAATATAGGTCAAAATTAGATTTTACGAAACTTTTTGAAATGCTAGTTTCAGTCAAAAAATCGTAGTATATTATATACAATTTTATACTAGTTTCGGTCGAAAAATCAAATTAAATCGAGGAGTGTTCAAAATGCTACGAAACCTTCCAGATCCTCTCTATATGTAACGAGAGAAGGTTATGATGGAAGTCCATGCCAAAAATAATATCAAAATTAGGTTCTGTGAATCTTTTTGAAATACTAGTTTCGTTAAATAATTATAGTATATTATACACAATTTTATACCAGTTTCGGTCAAAAATATAATTAAATCGAGGATTAATCAAAATGCTACAAAACTTTTAAGATCCTTTCTATATGTTTGAGGGAAGGTTATCATGGAAGTCCATGCATAAAATTATCTTAAAATTAGATTCCACGAAACTTTTTGAAATACTAGTTTAGGTCAAAAAATCGTAGTATATTATATACAACTTTATACTAGTCTCAGTCGAAAAATCAAATTGAATTGAGGATTGTTCGAAATACTACGATACTTTTCAGATCCTTTCTATAAGTTTTGAGGGAATGTTAAAAGGGAAGCCCATTCAAAAAAATATCTCAAAATTAGAATCTATGAAATTTTTTGAAATGCTAGTTTCAGTCAAAAAATCGTAGTATATTATATACAATTTTATACTAGTTTCGATCAAAAAATCAAATTTAATTTAGGATTGTTCCAAATGCTACGATACTTTTCAGATCCTTTCTATATGTTATGAGGGAATGTTAAGAGGGAAGTCCATGCAAAAATATAGGTCAAAATTAGATTTTACGAAACTTTTTGAAATGCTAGTTTCAGTCAAAAAATCGTAGTATATTATATACAATTTTATACTAGTTTCGGTCGAAAAATCAAATTAAATCGAGGAGTGTTCAAAATGCTACGAAACCTTCCAGATCCTCTCTATATGTAACGAGAGAAGGTTATGATGGAAGTCCATGCCAAAAATAATATCAAAATTAGGTTCTGTGAATCTTTTTGAAATACTAGTTTCGTTAAAAAATTATAGTATATTATACACAATTTTATACCAGTTTCGGTCAAAAATATAATTAAATCGAGGATTAATCAAAATGCTACAAAACTTGTAAGATCCTTTCTATATGTTTGAGGGAAGGTTATCATGGAAGTCCATGCATAAAATTATCTTAAAATTAGATTCCACAAAACTTTTTGAAATACTAGTTTAGGTCAAAAAATCGTAATATATTATATACAAATTTATACTAGTCTCGCTCGAAAAATCAAATTAAATTGAGGATTGTTCGAAATGCTACGATACTTTTCAGATCCTTTCTATAAGTTTTGAGGGAATGTTAAGAGGGAAGCCCATTCAAAAAAATATCTCAAAATTAGACTCTATGAAATTTTTTGAAATGCTAGTTTCAGTCAAAAATTCGTAGTATATTATACACAATTTTATACTAGTTTCGATCAAAAAATCAAATTTAATTTAGGATTGTTCCAAATGCTACGATACTTTTCAGATCCTTTCTATATGTTATGAGGGAATGTTAAGAGGGAAGTCCATGCAAAAATATAGGTCAAAAATTTTACGAAACTTTTTGAAATGCTAGTTTCAGTCAAAAAATCGTAGTATATTATATACAATTTTATACTAGTTTCGGTTGAAAAATCAAATTAAATCGAGGAGTGTTCAAAATGCTACGAAACCTTCCAAATCCTCTCTATATGTAACGAGAGAAGGTTATGATGGAAGTCCATGCCAAAAATAATATCAAAATTAGATTCTGTGAAACTTTTTGAAATACTAGTTTCGTTAAATAATTATAGTATATTATACACAATTTTATACCAGTTTCGGTCAAAAATATAATTAAATCGAGGATTAATCGAAATGCTACAAAACTTTTAAGATCCTTTCTATATGTTTGAGGGAAGGTTATCATGGAAGTCCATGCATAAAATTATCTTAAAATTAGATTCCACGAAACTTTTTGAAATACTAGTTTAGGTCAAAAAATCGTAGTATATTATATACAACTTTATACTAGTCTCAGTCGAAAAATCAAATTGAATTGAGGATTGTTCGAAATACTACGATACTTTTCAGATCCTTTCTATAAGTTTTGAGGGAATGTTAAGAGGGAAGCCCATTCAAAAAAATATCTCAAAATTAGAATCTATGAAATTTTTTGAAATGCTAGTTTCAGTCAAAAAATCGTAGTATATTATATACAATTTTATACTAGTTTCGATCAAAAAATCAAATTTAATTTAGGATTGTTCCAAATGCTACGATACTTTTCAGATCCTTTCTATATGTTATGAGGGAATGTTAAGAGGGAAGTCCATGCAAAAATATAGGTCAAAATTAGATTTTACGAAACTTTTTGAAATGCTAGTTTCAGTCAAAAAATCGTAGTATATTATATACAATTTTATACTAGTTTCGGTCGAAAAATCAAATTAAATCGAGGAGTGTTCAAAATGCTACGAAACCTTCCAGATCCTCTCTATATGTAACGAGAGAAGGTTATGATGGAAGTCCATGCCAAAAATAATATCAAAATTAGGTTCTGTGAATCTTTTTGAAATACTAGTTTCGTTAAAAAATTATAGTATATTATACACAATTTTATACCAGTTTCGGTCAAAAATATAATTAAATCGAGGATTAATCAAAATGCTACAAAACTTGTAAGATCCTTTCTATATGTTTGAGGGAAGGTTATCATGGAAGTCCATGCATAAAATTATCTTAAAATTAGATTCCACAAAACTTTTTGAAATACTAGTTTAGGTCAAAAAATCGTAATATATTATATACAACTTTATACTAGTCTCGCTCGAAAAATCAAATTAAATTGAGGATTGTTCGAAATGCTACGATACTTTTCAGATCCTTTCTATAAGTTTTGAGGGAATGTTAAGAGGGAAGCCCATTCAAAAAAATATCTCAAAATTAGACTCTATGAAATTTTTTGAAATGCTAGTTTCAGTCAAAAATTCGTAGTATATTATACACAATTTTATACTAGTTTCGATCAAAAAATCAAATTTAATTTAGGATTGTTCCAAATGCTACGATACTTTTCAGATCCTTTCTATATGTTATGAGGGAATGTTAAGAGGGAAGTCCATGCAAAAATATAGGTCAAAAATTTTACGAAACTTTTTGAAATGCTAGTTTCAGTCAAAAAATCGTAGTATATTATATACAATTTTATACTAGTTTCGGTTGAAAAATCAAATTAAATCGAGGAGTGTTCAAAATGCTACGAAACCTTCCAAATCCTCTCTATATGTAACGAGAGAAGGTTATGATGGAAGTCCATGCCAAAAATAATATCAAAATTAGATTCTGTGAAACTTTTTGAAATACTAGTTTCGTTAAATAATTATAGTATATTATACACAATTTTATACCAGTTTCGGTCAAAAATATAATTAAATCGACGATTAATCGAAATGCTACAAAACTTTTAAGATCCTTTCTATATGTTTGAGGGAAGGTTATCATGGAAGTCCATGCATAAAATTATCTTAAAATTAGATTCCACGAAACTTTTTGAAATACTAGTTTAGGTCAAAAAATCGTAGTATATTATATACAACTTTATACTAGTCTCAGTCGAAAAATCAAATTGAATTGAGGATTGTTCGAAATACTACGATACTTTTCAGATCCTTTCTATAAGTTTTGAGGGAATGTTAAGAGGGAAGCCCATTCAAAAAAATATCTCAAAATTAGAATCTATGAAATTTTTTGAAATGCTAGTTTCAGTCAAAAAATCGTAGTATATTATATACAATTTTATACTAGTTTCGATCAAAAAATCAAATTTAATTTAGGATTGTTCCAAATGCTACGATACTTTTCAGATCCTTTCTATATGTTATGAGGGAATGTTAAGAGGGAAGTCCATGCAAAAATATAGGTCAAAATTAGATTTTACGAAACTTTTTGAAATGCTAGTTTCAGTCAAAAAATCGTAGTATATTATATACAATTTTATACTAGTTTCGGTCGAAAAATCAAATTAAATCGAGGAGTGTTCAAAATGCTACGAAACCTTCCAGATCCTCTCTATATGTAACGAGAGAAGGTTATGATGGAAGTCCATGCCAAAAATAATATCAAAATTAGGTTCTGTGAATCTTTTTGAAATACTAGTTTCGTTAAATAATTATAGTATATTATACACAATTTTATACCAGTTTCGGTCAAAAATATAATTAAATCGAGGATTAATCAAAATGCTACAAAACTTGTAAGATCCTTTCTATATGTTTGAGGGAAGGTTATCATGGAAGTCCATGCATAAAATTATCTTAAAATTAGATTCCACAAAACTTTTTGAAATACTAGTTTAGGTCAAAAAATCGTAGTATATTATATACAATTTTATACTAGTCTCGCTCGAAAAATCAAATTAAATTGAGGATTGTTCGAAATGCTATGATACTTTTCAGATCCTTTCTATAAGTTTTGAGGGAATGTTAAGAGGGAAGCCCATTCAAAAAAATATCTCAAAATTAGACTCTATGAAATTTTTTGAAATGCTAGTTTCAGTCAAAAAATCGTAGTATATTATACACAATTTTATACTAGTTTCGATCAAAAAATCAAATTTAATTTAGGATTGTTCCAAATGCTACGATACTTTTCAGATCCTTTCTATATGTTATGAGGGAATGTTAAGAGGGAAGTCCATGCAAAAATATAGGTCAAAATTAGATTTTACGAAACTTTTTGAAATGCTAGTTTCAGTAAAAAAATCGTAGTATATTATATACAATTTTATACTAGTTTCGGTCGAAAAATCAAATTAAATCGAGGAGTGTTCAAAATGCTACGAAACCTTCCAAATCCTCTCTATATGTAACGAGAGAAGGTTATGATGGAAGTCCATGCAAAAAATAATATCAAAATTAGATTCTGTGAAACTTTTTGAAATACTAGTTTCGTTAAATAATTATAGTATATTATACACAATTTTATACCAGTTTCGGTCAAAAATATAATTAAATCGAGGATTAATCGAAATGCTACAAAACTTTTAAGATCCTTTCTATATGTTTGAGGGAAGGTTATCATGGAAGTCCATGCATAAAATTATCTTAAAATTAGATTCCACAAAACTTTTTGAAATACTAGTTTAGATCAAAAAATCGTAGTATATTATATACAACTTTATACTAGTCTCGCTCGAAAAATCAAATTAAATTGAGGATTGTTCGAAATGCTACGATACTTTTCAGATCCTTTCTATAAGTTTTGAGGGAATGTTAAGAGGGAAGCCCATTCAAAAAAATATCTCAAAATTAGACTCTATGAAATTTTTTGAAATGCTAGTTTCAGTCAAAAAATCGTAGTATATTATACACAATTTTATACTAGTTTCGATCAAAAAATCAAATTTAATTTAGGATTGTTCCAAATGCTACGATACTTTTCAGATCCTTTCTATATGTTATGAGGGAATGTTAAGAGGGAAGTCCATGCAAAAATATAGGTCAAAATTAGATTTTACGAAACTTTTTGAAATGCTAGTTTCAGTCAAAAAATCGTAGTATATTATATACAATTTTATACTAGTTTCGGTCGAAAAATCAAATTAAATCGAGGAGTGTTCAAAATGCTACGAAACCTTCCAAATCCTCTCTATATGTAACGAGAGAAGGTTATGATGGAAGTCCATGCCAAAAATAATATCAAAATTAGATTCTGTGAAACTTTTTGAAATACTAGTTTCGTTAAATAATTATAGTATATTATACACAATTTTATACCAGTTTCGGTCAAAAATATAATTAAATCGAGGATTAATCGAAATGCTACAAAACTTTTAAGATCCTTTCTATATGTTTGAGGGAAGGTTATCATGGAAGTCCATGCATAAAATTATCTTAAAATTAGATTCCACGAAACTTTTTGAAATACTAGTTTAGGTCAAAAAATCGTAGTATATTATATACAACTTTATACTAGTCTCGGTCGAAAAATCAAATTAAATTGAGGATTGTTCGAAATGCTACGATACTTTTCAGATCCTTTCTATAAGTTTTGAGGGAATGTTAAGAGGGAAGCCCATTCAAAAAAATATCTCAAAATTAGACTCTATGAAATTTTTTGAAATGCTAGTTTCAGTCAAAAAATCGTAGTATATTATACACAATTTTATACTAGTTTCGATCAAAAAATCAAATTTAATTTAGGATTGTTCCAAATGCTACGATACTTTTCAGATCCTTTCTATATGTTATGAGGGAATGTTAAGAGGGAAGTCCATGCAAAAATATAGGTCAAAATTAGATTTTACGAAACTTTTTGAAATGCTAGTTTCAGTCAAAAAATCGTAGTATATAATATACAATTTTATACTAGTTTCGGTCGAAAAATCAAATTAAATGGAGGAGTGTTCAAAATGCTATGAAACCTTCCAGATCCTCTCTATATGTAACGAGAGAAGGTTATGATGGAAGTCCATTCCAAAAATAATATCAAAATTAGGTTCTGTGAATCTTTTTGAAATACTAGTTTCGTTAAATAATTATAGTATATTATACACAATTTTATACCAGTTTCGGTCAAAAATATAATTAAATCGAGGATTAATCAAAATGCTACAAAACTTGTAAGATCCTTTCTATATGTTTGAGGGAAGGTTATCATGGAAGTCCATGCATAAAATTATCTTAAAATTAGATTCCACAAAACTTTTTGAAATACTAGTTTAGGTCAAAAAATCGTAGTATATTACATACAACTTTATACTAGTCTCGCTCGAAAAATCAAATTAAATTGAGGATTGTTCGAAATGCTACGATACTTTTCAGATCCTTTCTATAAGTTTTGAGGGAATGTTAAGAGGGAAGCCCATTCAAAAAAATATCTCAAAATTAGACTCTATGAAATTTTTTGAAATGCTAGTTTCAGTCAAAAATTCGTAGTATATTATACACAATTTTATACTAGTTTCGATCAAAAAATCAAATTTTATTTAGGATTGTTCCAAATGCTACGATACTTTTCAGATCCTTTCTATATGTTATGAGGGAATGTTAAGAGGGAAGTCCATGCAAAAATATAGGTCAAAATTAGATTTTACGAAACTTTTTGAAATGCTAGTTTCAGTCAAAAAATCGTAGTATATTATATACAATTTTATACTAGTTTCGGTCGAAAAATCAAATTAAATCGAGGAGTGTTCAAAATGCTACGAAACTTTCCAAATCCTCTCTATATGTAACGAGAGAAGGTTATGATGGAAGTCCATGCCAAAAATAATATCAAAATTAGATTCTGTGAAACTTTTTGAAATACTAGTTTCGTTAAAAAATTATATTATATTATACACAATTTTATACCAGTTTCGGTCAAAAAATATAATTAAATCGAGGCTTAATCGAAATGCTACAAAACTTTTAAGATCCTTTCTATATGTTTGAGGGAAGGTTATCATGGAAGTACATGCTTAAAATTATCTTAAAATTAGATTCCACGAAACATTTTGAAATACTAGTTTAGGTCAAAAAATCGTAGTATATTACATACAACTTTATACTAGTCTCGGTCGAAAAATCAAATTGAATTGAGGATTGTTCAAAATGCTACGATACTTTTCAGATCCTTTCTATAAGTTTTGAGGGAATGTTAAGAGGGAAGCCCATTCAAAAAAATATCTCAAAATTAGACTCTAAGAAACTTTTTGAAATGCTAGTTTCAGTCAAAAAATCGTAGTATATTATACACAATTTTATACTAGTTTCGATCAAAAAATCAAATTTAATTTAGGATTGTTCCAAATGCTACGATACTTTTCAGATCCTTTCTATATGTTATGAGGGAATGTTAAGAGGGAAGTCCATGCAAAAATATAGGTCAAAATTAGATTTTACGAAACTTTTTGAAATGCTAGTTTCAGTCAAAAAATCGTAGTATATTATATACAATTTTATACTAGTTTCGGTCGAAAAATCAAATTAAATCGAGGAGTGTTCAAAATGCTATGAAACCTTCCAGATCCTCTCTATATGTAACGAGAGAAGGTTATGATGGAAGTCCATGCCAAAAATAATATCAAAATTAGGTTCTGTGAATCTTTTTGAAATACTAGTTTCGTTAAATAATTATAGTATATTATACACAATTTTATACCAGTTTCGGTCAAAAATATAATTAAATCGAGGATTAATCAAAATGCTACAAAACTTGTAAGATCCTTTCTATATGTTTGAGGGAAGGTTATCATGGAAGTCCATGCATAAAATTATCTTAAAATTAGATTCCACAAAACTTTTTGAAATACTAGTTTAGGTCAAAAAATCGTAGTATATTACATACAACTTTATACTAGTCTCGCTCGAAAAATCAAATTAAATTGAGGATTGTTCGAAATGCTACGATACTTTTCAGATCCTTTCTATAAGTTTTGAGGGAATGTTAAGAGGGAAGCCCATTCAAAAAAATATCTCAAAATTAGACTCTATGAAATTTTTTGAAATGCTAGTTTCAGTCAAAAATTCGTAGTATATTATACACAATTTTATACTAGTTTCGATCAAAAAATCAAATTTTATTTAGGATTGTTCCAAATGCTACGATACTTTTCAGATCCTTTCTATATGTTATGAGGGAATGTTAAGAGGGAAGTCCATGCAAAAATATAGGTCAAAATTAGATTTTACGAAACTTTTTGAAATGCTAGTTTCAGTCAAAAAATCGTAGTATATTATATACAATTTTATACTAGTTTCGGTCGAAAAATCAAATTAAATCGAGGAGTGTTCAAAATGCTACGAAACTTTCCAAATCCTCTCTATATGTAACGAGAGAAGGTTATGATGGAAGTCCATGCCAAAAATAATATCAAAATTAGATTCTGTGAAACTTTTTGAAATACTAGTTTCGTTAAAAAATTATATTATATTATACACAATTTTATACCAGTTTCGGTCAAAAAATATAATTAAATCGAGGATTAATCGAAATGCTACAAAACTTTTAAGACCCTTTCTATATGTTTGAGGGAAGGTTATCATGGAAGTACATGCTTAAAATTATCTTAAAATTAGATTCCACGAAACATTTTGAAATACTAGTTTAGGTCAAAAAATCGTAGTATATTACATACAACTTTATACTAGTCTCGGTCGAAAAATCAAATTGAATTGAGGATTGTTCAAAATGCTACGATACTTTTCAGATCCTTTCTATAAGTTTTGAGGGAATGTTAAGAGGGAAGCCCATTCAAAAAAATATCTCAAAATTAGACTCTAAGAAACTTTTTGAAATGCTAGTTTCAGTCAAAAAATCGTAGTATATTATACACAATTTTATACTAGTTTCGATCAAAAAATCAAATTTAATTTAGGATTGTTCCAAATGCTACGATACTTTTCAGATCCTTTCTATATGTTATGAGGGAATGTTAAGAGGGAAGTCCATGCAAAAATATAGGTCAAAATTAGATTTTACGAAACTTTTTGAAATGCTAGTTTCAGTCAAAAAATCGTAGTATATTATATACAATTTTATACTAGTTTCGGTCGAAAAATCAAATTAAATCGAGCAGTGTTCAAAATGCTATGAAACCTTCCAGATCCTCTCTATATGTAACGAGAGAAGGTTATGATGGAAGTCCATGCCAAAAATAATATCAAAATTAGGTTCTGTGAATCTTTTTGAAATACTAGTTTCGTTAAATAATTATAGTATATTATACACAATTTTATACCAGTTTCGGTCAAAAATATAATTAAATCGAGGATTAATCAAAATGCTACAAAACTTGTAAGATCCTTTCTATATGTTTGAGGGAAGGTTATCATGGAAGTCCATGCATAAAATTATCTTAAAATTAGATTCCACAAAACTTTTTGAAATACTAGTTTAGGTCAAAAAATCGTAGTATATTACATACAACTTTATACTAGTCTCGCTCGAAAAATCAAATTAAATTGAGGATTGTTCGAAATGCTACGATACTTTTCAGATCCTTTCTATAAGTTTTGAGGGAATGTTAAGAGGGAAGCCCATTCAAAAAAATATCTCAAAATTAGACTCTATGAAATTTTTTGAAATGCTAGTTTCAGTCAAAAATTCGTAGTATATTATACACAATTTTATACTAGTTTCGATCAAAAAATCAAATTTTATTTAGGATTGTTCCAAATGCTACGATACTTTTCAGATCCTTTCTATATGTTATGAGGGAATGTTAAGAGGGAAGTCCATGCAAAAATATAGGTCAAAATTAGATTTTACGAAACTTTTTGAAATGCTAGTTTCAGTCAAAAAATCGTAGTATATTATATACAATTTTATACTAGTTTCGGTCGAAAAATCAAATTAAATCGAGGAGTGTTCAAAATGCTACGAAACTTTCCAAATCCTCTCTATATGTAACGAGAGAAGGTTATGATGGAAGTCCATGCCAAAAATAATATCAAAATTAGATTCTGTGAAACTTTTTGAAATACTAGTTTCGTTAAAAAATTATATTATATTATACACAATTTTATACCAGTTTCGGTCAAAAAATATAATTAAATCGAGGATTAATCGAAATGCTACAAAACTTTTAAGATCCTTTCTATATGTTTGAGGGAAGGTTATCATGGAAGTACATGCTTAAAATTATCTTAAAATTAGATTCCACGAAACATTTTGAAATACTAGTTTAGGTCAAAAAATCGTAGTATATTACATACAACTTTATACTAGTCTCGGTCGAAAAATCAAATTGAATTGAGGATTGTTCAAAATGCTACGATACTTTTCAGATCCTTTCTATAAGTTTTGAGGGAATGTTAAGAGGGAAGCCCATTCAAAAAAATATCTCAAAATTAGACTCTAAGAAACTTTTTGAAATGCTAGTTTCAGTCAAAAAATCGTAGTATATTATACACAATTTTATACTAGTTTCGATCAAAAAATCAAATTTAATTTAGGATTGTTCCAAATGCTACGATACTTTTCAGATCCTTTCTATATGTTATGAGGGAATGTTAAGAGGGAAGTCCATGCAAAAATATAGGTCAAAATTAGATTTTACGAAACTTTTTGAAATGCTAGTTTCAGTCAAAAAATCGTAGTATATTATATACAATTTTATACTAGTTTCGGTCGAAAAATCAAATTAAATCGAGGAGTGTTCAAAATGCTACGAAACTTTCCAAATCCTCTCTATATGTAACGAGAGAAGGTTATGATGGAAGTCCATGCCAAAAATAATATCAAAATTAGATTCTGTGAAACTTTTTGAAATACTAGTTTCGTTAAATAATTATAGTATATTATACACAATTTTATACCAGTTTCGGTCAAAAATATAATTAAATTGAGGATTAATCGAAATTCTACAAAACTTTTAAGATCCTTTCTATATGTTGGAGGGAAGGTTATCATGGAAGTCCATGCTTAAAATTATCTTAAAATTAGATTCCACGAAACTTTTTGAAATACTAGTTTAGGTCAAAAAATCGTAGTATATTATATACAACTTTATACTAGTCTCGGTCGAAAAATCAAATTGAATTGAGGATTGTTCGAAATACTACGATACTTTTCAGATCCTTTCTATAAGTTTTGAGGGAATGTTAAGAGGGAAGCCCATTCAAAAAAATATCTCAAAATTAGAATCTAAGAAATTTTTTGAAATGCTAGTTTCAGTCAAAAAATCGTAGTATATTATATACAATTTTATACTAGTTTCGATCAAAAAATCAAATTTAATTTAGGATTGTTCCAAATGCTACGATACTTTTCAGATCCTTTCTATATGTTATGAGGGAATATTAAGAGGGAAGTCCATGCAAAAATATAGGTCAAAATTAGATTTTACGAAACTTTTTGAAATGCTAGTTTCAGTCAAAAAATCGTAGTATATTATATACAATTTTATACTAGTTTCGGTCGAAAAATCAAATTAAATCGAGGAGTGCTCAAAATGCTACGAAACCTTCCAGATCCTCTCTATATGTAACGAGAGAAGGTTATGATGGAAGTCCATGCCAAAAATAATATCAAAATTAGGTTCTGTGAATCTTTTTGAAATACTAGTTTCGTTAAATAATTATAGTATATTATACACAATTTTATACCAGTTTCGGTCAAAAATATAATTAAATCGAGGATTAATCAAAATGCTACAAAACTTGTAAGATCCTTTCTATATGTTTGAGGGAAGGTTATCATGGAAGTCCATGCATAAAATTATCTTAAAATTAGATTCCACAAAACTTTTTGAAATACTAGTTTAGGTCAAAAAATCGTAGTATATTACATACAACTTTATCCTAGTCTCGCTCGAAAAATCAAATTAAATTGAGGATTGTTCGAAATGCTACGATACTTTTCAGATCCTTTCTATAAGTTTTGAGGGAATGTTAAGAGGGAAGCCCATTCAAAAAAATATCTCAAAATTAGACTCTATGAAATTTTTTGAAATGCTAGTTTCAGTCAAAAATTCGTAGTATATTATACACAATTTTATACTAGTTTCGATCAAAAAATCAAATTTTATTTAGGATTGTTCCAAATGCTACGATACTTTTCAGATCCTTTCTATATGTTATGAGGGAATGTTAAGAGGGAAGTCCATGCAAAAATATAGGTCAAAATTAGATTTTACGAAACTTTTTGAAATGCTAGTTTCAGTCAAAAAATCGTAGTATATTATATACAATTTTATACTAGTTTCGGTCGAAAAATCAAATTAAATCGAGGAGTGTTCAAAATGCTACGAAACTTTCCAAATCCTCACTATATGTAACGAGAGAAGGTTATGATGGAAGTCCATGCCAAAAATAATATCAAAATTAGATTATGTGAAACTTTTTGAAATACTAGTTTCGTTAAAAAATTATAGTATATTATACACAATTTTATACCAGTTTCGGTCAAAAAATATAATTAAATCGAGGATTAATCGAAATGCTACAAAACTTTTAAGATCCTTTCTATATGTTTGAGGGAAGGTTATCATGGAAGTACATGCTTAAAATTATCTTAAAATTAGATTCCACGAAACATTTTGAAATACTAGTTTAGGTCAAAAAATCGTAGTATATTACATACAACTTTATACTAGTCTCGGTCGAAAAATCAAATTGAATTGAGGATTGTTCAAAATGCTACGATACTTTTCAGATCCTTTCTATAAGTTTTGAGGGAATGTTAAGAGGGAAGCCCATTCAAAAAAATATCTCAAAATTAGACTCTAAGAAACTTTTTGAAATGCTAGTTTCAGTCAAAAAATCGTAGTATATTATACACAATTTTATACTAGTTTCGATCAAAAAATCAAATTTAATTTAGGATTGTTCCAAATGCTACGATACTTTTCAGATCCTTTCTATATGTTATGAGGGAATGTTAAGAGGGAAGTCCATGCAAAAATATAGGTCAAAATTAGATTTTACGAAACTTTTTGAAATGCTAGTTTCAGTCAAAAAATCGTAGTATATTATATACAATTTTATACTAGTTTCGGTCGAAAAATCAAATTAAATCGAGGAGTGTTCAAAATGCTACGAAACTTTCCAAATCCTCTCTATATGTAACGAGAGAAGGTTATGATGGAAGTCCATGCCAAAAATAATATCAAAATTAGATTCTGTGAAACTTTTTGAAATACTAGTTTCGTTAAAAAATTATAGTATATTATACACAATTTTATACCAGTTTCGGTCAAAAAATATAATTAAATCGAGGATTAATAGAAATGCTACAAAACTTTTAAGATCCTTTCTATATGTTTGAGGGAAGGTTATCATGGAAGTCCATGCTTAAAATTATCTTAAAATTAGATTCCACGAAACTTTTTGAAATACTAGTTTAGGTCAAAAAATTGTAGAATATTACATACAACTTTATACTAGTCTCGGTCGAAAAATCAAATTGAATTGAGGATTGTTCAAAATGCTACGATACTTTTCAGATCCTTTCTATAAGTTTTGAGGGAATGTTAAGAGGGAAGCCCATTCAAAAAAATATCTCAAAATTAGACTCTAAGAAACTTTTTGAAATGCTAGTTTCAGTCAAAAAATCGTAGTATATTATACACAATTTTATACTAGTTTCGATCAAAAAATCAAATTTAATTTAGGATTGTTCCAAATGCTACGATACTTTTCAGATCCTTTCTATATGTTATGAGGGAATGTTAAGAGGGAAGTCCATGCAAAAATATAGGTCAAAATTAGATTTTACGAAACTTTTTAAAATGCTAGTTTCAGTCAAAAAATCGTAGTATATTATATACAATTTTATACTAGTTTCGGTCGAAAAATCAAATTAAATCGAGGAGTGTTCAAAATGCTACGAAACTTTCCAAATCCTCTCTATATGTAACGAGAGAAGGTTATGATGGAAGTCCATGCCAAAAATAATATCAAAATTAGATTCTGTGAAACTTTTTGAAATACTAGTTTCGTTAAAAAATTATAGTATATTATACACAATTTTATACCAGTTTGGGTCAAAAAATATAATTAAATCGAGGATTAATAGAAATGCTACAAAACTTTTAAGATCCTTTCTATATGTTTGAGGGAAGGTTATCATGGAAGTCCATGCTTAAAATTATCTTAAAATTAGATTCCACGAAACTTTTTGAAATACTAGTTTAGGTCAAAAAATTGTAGAATATTACATACAACTTTATACTAGTCTCGGTCGAAAAATCAAATTGAATTGAGGATTGTTCAAAATGCTACGATACTTTTCAGATCCTTTCTATAAGTTTTGAGGGAATGTTAAGAGGGAAGCCCATTCAAAAAAATATCTCAAAATTAGACTCTAAGAAACTTTTTGAAATGCTAGTTTCAGTCAAAAAATCGTAGTATATTATACACAATTTTATACTAGTTTCGATCAAAAAATCAAATTTAATTTAGGATTGTTCCAAATGCTACGATACTTTTCAGATCCTTTCTATATGTTATGAGGGAATGTTAAGAGGGAAGTCCATGCAAAAATATAGGTCAAAATTAGATTTTACGAAACTTTTTGAAATGCTAGTTTCAGTCAAAAAATCGTAGTATATTATATACAATTTTATACTAGTTTCGGTCGAAAAATCAAATTAAATCGAGGAGTGTTCAAAATGCTACGAAACTTTCCAAATCCTCTCTATATGTAACGAGAGAAGGTTATGATGGAAGTCCATGCCAAAAATAATATCAAAATTAGATTCTGTGAAACTTTTTGAAATACTAGTTTCGTTAAAAAATTATAGTATATTATACACAATTTTATACCAGTTTCGGTCAAAAAATATAATTAAATCGAGGATTAATAGAAATGCTACAAAACTTTTAAGATCCTTTCTATATGTTTGAGGGAAGGTTATCATGGAAGTCCATGCTTAAAATTATCTTAAAATTAGATTCCACGAAACTTTTTGAAATACTAGTTTAGGTCAAAAAATTGTAGAATATTACATACAACTTTATACTAGTCTCGGTCGAAAAATCAAATTGAATTGAGGATTGTTCAAAATGCTACGATACTTTTCAGATCCTTTCTATAAGTTTTGAGGGAATGTTAAGAGGGAAGCCCATTCAAAAAAATATCTCAAAATTAGACTCTAAGAAACTTTTTGAAATGCTAGTTTCAGTCAAAAAATCGTAGTATATTATACACAATTTTATACTAGTTTCGATCAAAAAATCAAATTTAATTTAGGATTGTTCCAAATGCTACGATACTTTTCAGATCCTTTCTATATGTTATGAGGGAATGTTAAGAGGGAAGTCCATGCAAAAATATAGGTCAAAATTAGATTTTACGAAACTTTTTGAAATGCTAGTTTCAGTCAAAAAATCGTAGTATATTATATACAATTTTATACTAGTTTCGGTCGAAAAATCAAATTAAATCGAGGAGTGTTCAAAATGCTACGAAACTTTCCAAATCCTCTCTATATGTAACGAGAGAAGGTTATGATGGAAGTCCATGCCAAAAATAATATCAAAATTAGATTCTGTGAAACTTTTTGAAATACTAGTTTCGTTAAAAAATTATAGTATATTATACACAATTTTATACCAGTTTCGGTCAAAAAATATAATTAAATCGAGGATTAATAGAAATGCTACAAAACTTTTAAGATCCTTTCTATATGTTTGAGGGAAGGTTATCATGGAAGTCCATGCTTAAAATTATCTTAAAATTAGATTCCACGAAACTTTTTGAAATACTAGTTTAGGTCAAAAAATTGTAGAATATTACATACAACTTTATACTAGTCTCGGTCGAAAAATCAAATTGAATTGAGGATTGTTCAAAATGCTACGATACTTTTCAGATCCTTTCTATAAGTTTTGAGGGAATGTTAAGAGGGAAGCCCATTCAAAAAAATATCTCAAAATTAGACTCTAAGAAACTTTTTGAAATGCTAGTTTCAGTCAAAAAATCGTAGTATATTATACACAATTTTATACTAGTTTCGATCAAAAAATCAAATTTAATTTAGGATTGTTCCAAATGCTACGATACTTTTCAGATCCTTTCTATATGTTATGAGGGAATGTTAAGAGGGAAGTCCATGCAAAAATATAGGTCAAAATTAGATTTTACGAAACTTTTTGAAATGCTAGTTTCAGTCAAAAAATCGTAGTATATTATATACAATTTTATACTAGTTTCGGTCGAAAAATCAAATTAAATCGAGGAGTGTTCAAAATGCTACGAAACTTTCCAAATCCTCTCTATATGTAACGAGAGAAGGTTATAATGGAAGTCCATGCCAAAAATAATATCAAAATTAGATTCTGTGAAACTTTTTGAAATACTAGTTTCGTTAAAAAATTATAGTATATTATACACAATTTTATACCAGTTTCGGTCAAAAAATATAATTAAATCGAGGATTAATAGAAATGCTACAAAACTTTTAAGATCCTTTCTATATGTTTGAGGGAAGGTTATCATGGAAGTCCATGCTTAAAATTATCTTAAAATTAGATTCCACGAAACTTTTTGAAATACTAGTTTAGGTCAAAAAATTGTAGAATATTACATACAACTTTATACTAGTCTCGGTCGAAAAATCAAATTGAATTGAGGATTGTTCAAAATGCTACGATACTTTTCAGATCCTTTCTATAAGTTTTGAGGGAATGTTAAGAGGTAAGCCCATTCAAAAAAATATCTCAAAATTAGACTCTAAGAAACTTTTTGAAATGCTAGTTTCAGTCAAAAAATCGTAGTATATTATACACAATTTTATACTAGTTTCGATCAAAAAATCAAATTTAATTTAGGATTGTTCCAAATGCTACGATACTTTTCAGATCCTTTCTATATGTTATGAGGGAATGTTAAGAGGGAAGTCCATGCAAAAATATAGGTCAAAATTAGATTTTACGAAACTTTTTGAAATGCTAGTTTCAGTCAAAAAATCGTAGTATATTATATACAATTTTATACTAGTTTCGGTCGAAAAATCAAATTAAATCGAGGAGTGTTCAAAATGCTACGAAACTTTCCAAATCCTCTCTATATGTAACGAGAGAAGGTTATGATGGAAGTCCATGCCAAAAATAATATCAAAATTAGATTCTGTGAAACTTTTTGAAATACTAGTTTCGTTAAAAAATTATAGTATATTATACACAATTTTATACCAGTTTCGGTCAAAAAATATAATTAAATCGAGGATTAATAGAAATGCTACAAAACTTTTAAGATCCTTTCTATATGTTTGAGGGAAGGTTATCATGGAAGTCCATGCTTAAAATTATCTTAAAATTAGATTCCACGAAACTTTTTGAAATACTAGTTTAGGTCAAAAAATTGTAGAATATTACATACAACTTTATACTAGTCTCGGTCGAAAAATCAAATTGAATTGAGGATTGTTCAAAATGCTACGATACTTTTCAGATCCTTTCTATAAGTTTTGAGGGAATGTTAAGAGGGAAGCCCATTCAAAAAAATATCTCAAAATTAGACTCTAAGAAACTTTTTGAAATGCTAGTTTCAGTCAAAAAATCGTAGTATATTATACACAATTTTATACTAGTTTCGATCAAAAAATCAAATTTAATTTAGGATTGTTCCAAATGCTACGATACTTTTCAGATCCTTTCTATATGTTATGAGGGAATGTTAAGAGGGAAGTCCATGCAAAAATATAGGTCAAAATTAGATTTTACGAAACTTTTTGAAATGCTAGTTTCAGTCAAAAAATCGTAGTAAATTATATACAATTTTATACTAGTTTCGGTCGAAAAATCAAATTAAATCGAGGAGTGTTCAAAATGCTACGAAACTTTCCAAATCCTCTCTATATTTAACGAGAGAAGGTTATGATGGAAGTCCATGCCAAAAATAATATCAAAATTAGATTATGTGAAACTTTTTGAAATACTAGTTTCGTTAAAAAATTATAGTATATTATACACAATTTTATACCAGTTTCGGTCAAAAAATATAATTAAATCGAGGATTAATAGAAATGCTACAAAACTTTTAAGATCCTTTCTATATGTTTGAGGGAAGGTTATCATGGAAGTCCATGCTTAAAATTATCTTAAAATTAGATTCCACGAAACTTTTTGAAATACTAGTTTAGGTCAAAAAATTGTAGAATATTACATACAACTTTATACTAGTCTCGGTCGAAAAATCAAATTGAATGGAGGATTGTTCAAAATGCTACGATACTTTTCAGATCCTTTCTATAAGTTTTGAGGGAATGTTAAGAGGGAAGCCCATTCAAAAAAATATCTCAAAATTAGACTCTAAGAAACTTTTTGAAATGCTAGTTTCAGTCAAAAAATCGTAGTATATTATACACAATTTTATACTAGTTTCGATCAAAAAATCAAATTTAATTTAGGATTGTTCCAAATGCTACGATACTTTTCAGATCCTTTCTATATGTTATGAGGGAATGTTAAGAGGGAAGTCCATGCAAAAATATAGGTCAAAATTAGATTTTACGAAACTTTTTGAAATGCTAGTTTCAGTCAAAAAATCGTAGTATATTATATACAATTTTATACTAGTTTCGGTCGAAAAATCAAATTAAATCGAGGAGTGTTCAAAATGCTACGAAACATTCCAAATCCTCTCTATATTTAACGAGAGAAGGTTATGATGGAAGTCCATGCCAAAAATAATATCAAAATTAGATTATGTGAAACTTTTTGAAATACTAGTTTCGTTAAAAAATTATAGTATATTATACACAATTTTATACCAGTTTCGGTCAAAAAATATAATTAAATCGAGGATTAATAGAAATGCTACAAAACTTTTAAGATCCTTTCTATATGTTTGAGGGAAGGTTATCATGGAAGTCCATGCTTAAAATTATCTTAAAATTAGATTCCACGAAACTTTTTGAAATACTAGTTTAGGTCAAAAAATTGTAGAATATTACATACAACTTTATACTAGTCTCGGTCGAAAAATCAAATTGAATGGAGGATTGTTCAAAATGCTACGATACTTTTCAGATCCTTTCTATAATTTTTGAGGGAATGTTAAGAGGGAAGCCCATTCAAAAAAATATCTCAAAATTAGACTCTAAGAAACTTTTTGAAATGCTAGTTTCAGTCAAAAAATCGTAGTATATTATACACAATTTTATAATAGTTTCGATCAAAAAATCAAATTTAATTTAGGATTGTTCCAAATGCTACGATACTTTTCAGATCCTTTATATATGTTATGAGGGAATGTTAAGAGGGAAGTCCATGCAAAAATATAGGTCAAAATTAGATTTTACGAAACTTTTTGAAATGCTAGTTTCAGTCAAAAAATCGTAGTATATTATATACAATTTTATACTAGTTTCGGTCGAAAAATCAAATTAAATCGAGGAGTGTTCAAAATGCTACGAAACTTTCCAAATCCTCTCTATATGTAACGAGAGAAGGTTATGATGGAAGTCCATGCCAAAAATAATATCAAAATTAGATTCTGTGAATCTTTTTGAAATACTAGTTTCGTTAAAAAATTATAGTATATTATACACAATTTTATACCAGTTTCGGTCAAAAAATATAATTAAATCGAGGATTAATAGAAATGCTACAAAACTTTTAAGATCCTTTCTATATGTTTGAGGGAAGGTTATCATGGAAGTCCATGCTTAAAATTATCTTAAAATTAGATTCCACGAAACTTTTTGAAATACTAGTTTAGGTCAAAAAATTGTAGAATATTACATACAACTTTATACTAGTCTCGGTCGAAAAATCAAATTGAATTGAGGATTGTTCAAAATGCTACGATACTTTTCAGATCCTTTCTATAAGTTTTGAGGGAATGTTAAGAGGGAAGCCCATTCAAAAAAATATCTCAAAATTAGACTCTAAGAAACTTTTTGAAATGCTAGTTTCAGTCAAAAAATCGTAGTATATTATACACAATTTTATACTAGTTTCGATCAAAAAATCAAATTTAATTTAGGATTGTTCCAAATGCTACGATACTTTTCAGATCCTTTCTATATGTTATGAGGGAATGTTAAGAGGGAAGTCCATGCAAAAATATAGGTCAAAATTAGATTTTACGAAACTTTTTGAAATGCTAGTTTCAGTCAAAAAATCGTAGTATATTATATACAATTTTATACTAGTTTCGGTCGAAAAATCAAATTAAATCGAGGAGTGTTCAAAATGCTACGAAACTTTCCAAATCCTCTCTATATGTAACGAGAGAAGGTTATGATGGAAGTCCATGCCAAAAATAATATCAAAATTAGATTCTGTGAAACTTTTTGAAATACTAGTTTCGTTAAAAAATTATAGTATATTATACACAATTTTATACCAGTTTCGGTCAAAAAATATAATTAAATCGAGGATTAATAGAAATGCTACAAAACTTTTAAGATCCTTTCTATATGTTTGAGGGAAGGTTATCATGGAAGTCCATGCTTAAAATTATCTTAAAATTAGATTCCACGAAACTTTTTGAAATACTAGTTTAGGTCAAAAAATTGTAGAATATTACATACAACTTTATACTAGTCTCGGTCGAAAAATCAAATTGAATTGAGGATTGTTCAAAATGCTACGATACTTTTCAGATCCTTTCTATAAGTTTTGAGGGAATGTTAAGAGGGAAGCCCATTCAAAAAAATATCTCAAAATTAGACTCTAAGAAACTTTTTGAAATGCATGTTTCGGTCAAAAAATCGTAGTATATTATACACAATTTTATACTAGTTTCGATCAAAAAATCAAATTTAATTTAGGATTGTTCCAAATGCTACGATACTTTTCAGATCCTTTCTATATGTTATGAGGGAATGTTAAGAGGGAAGTCCATGCAAAAATATAGGTCAAAATTAGATTTTACGAAACTTTTTGAAATGCTAGTTTCAGTCAAAAAATCGTAGTATATTATATACAATTTTATACTAGTTTCGGTCGAAAAATCAAATTAAATCGAGGAGTGTTCAAAATGCTACGAAACATTCCAAATCCTCTCTATATTTAACGAGAGAAGGTTATGATGGAAGTCCATGCCAAAAATAATATCAAAATTAGATTCTGTGAAACTTTTTGAAATACTAGTTTCGTTAAAAAATTATAGTATATTATTCACAATTTTATACCAGTTTCGGTCAAAAAATATAATTAAATCGAGGATTAATAGAAATGCTACAAAACTTTTAAGATCCTTTCTATATGTTTGAGGGAAGGTTATCATGGAAGTCCATGCTTAAAATTATCTTAAAATTAGATTCCACGAAACTTTTTGAAATACTAGTTTAGGTCAAAAAATTGTAGAATATTACATACAACTTTATACTAAGTCTCGGTCGAAAAATCAAATTGAATTGAGGATTGTTCAAAATGCTACGATACTTTTCAGATCCTTTCTATAAGTTTTGAGGGAATGTTAAGAGGGAAGCCCATTCAAAAAAATATCTCAAAATTAGACTCTAAGAAACTTTTTGAAATGCTAGTTTCAGTCAAAAAATCGTAGTATATTATACACAATTTTATACTAGTTTCGATCAAAAAATCAAATTTAATTTAGGATTGTTCCAAATGCTACGATACTTTTCAGATCCTTTCTATATGTTATGAGGGAATGTTAAGAGGGAAGTCCATGCAAAAATATAGGTCAAAATTAGATTTTACGAAACTTTTTGAAATGCTAGTTTCAGTCAAAAAATCGTAGTATATTATATACAATTTTATACTAGTTTCGGTCGAAAAATCAAATTAAATCGAGGAGTGTTCAAAATGCTACGAAACTTTCCAAATCCTCTCTATATGTAACGAGAGAAGGTTATGATGGAAGTCCATGCCAAAAATAATATCAAAATTAGATTCTGTGAAACTTTTTGAAATACTAGTTTCGTTAAAAAATTATAGTATATTATACACAATTTTATACCAGTTTCGGTCAAAAAATATAATTAAATCGAGGATTAATAGAAATGCTACAAAACTTTTAAGATCCTTTCTATATGTTTGAGGGAAGGTTATCATGGAAGTCCATGCTTAAAATTATCTTAAAATTAGATTCCACGAAACTTTTTGAAATACTAGTTTAGGTCAAAAAATTGTAGAATATTACATACAACTTTATACTAGTCTCGGTCGAAAAATCAAATTGAATTGAGGATTGTTCAAAATGCTACGATACTTTTCAGATCCTTTCTATAAGTTTTGAGGGAATGTTAAGAGGGAAGCCCATTCAAAAAAATATCTCAAAATTAGACTCTAAGAAACTTTTTGAAATGCTAGTTTCAGTCAAAAAATCGTAGTATATTATACACAATTTTATACTAGTTTCGATCAAAAAATCAAATTTAATTTAGGATTGTTCCAAATGCTACGATACTTTTCAGATCCTTTCTATATGTTATGAGGGAATGTTAAGAGGGAAGTCCATGCAAAAATATAGGTCAAAATTAGATTTTACGAAACTTTTTGAAATGCTAGTTTCAGTCAAAAAATCGTAGTATATTATATACAATTTTATACTAGTTTCGGTCGAAAAATCAAATTAAATCGAGGAGTGTTCAAAATGCTACGAAACTTTCCAAATCCTCTCTATATGTAACGAGAGAAGGTTATGATGGAAGTCCATGCCAAAAATAATATCAAAATTAGATTCTGTGAAACTTTTTGAAATACTAGTTTCGTTAAAAAATTATAGTATATTATACACAATTTTATACCAGTTTCGGTCAAAAAATATAATTAAATCGAGGATTAATAGAAATGCTACAAAACTTTTAAGATCCTTTCTATATGTTTGAGGGAAGGTTATCATGGAAGTCCATGCTTAAAATTATCTTAAAATTAGATTCCACGAAACTTTTTGAAATACTAGTTTAGGTCAAAAAATTGTAGAATATTACATACAACTTTATACTAGTCTCGGTCGAAAAATCAAATTGAATTGAGGATTGTTCAAAATGCTACGATACTTTTCAGATCCTTTCTATAAGTTTTGAGGGAATGTTAAGAGGGAAGCCCATTCAAAAAAATATCTCAAAATTAGACTCTAAGAAACTTTTTGAAATGCATGTTTCGGTCAAAAAATCGTAGTATATTATACACAATTTTATACTAGTTTCGATCAAAAAATCAAATTTAATTTAGGATTGTTCCAAATGCTACGATACTTTTCAGATCCTTTCTATATGTTATGAGGGAATGTTAAGAGGGAAGTCCATGCAAAAATATAGGTCAAAATTAGATTTTACGAAACTTTTTGAAATGCTAGTTTCAGTCAAAAAATCGTAGTATATTATATACAATTTTATACTAGTTTCGGTCGAAAAATCAAATTAAATCGAGGAGTGTTCAAAATGCATCGAAACTTTCTAGATCCTTTCAATATGTAACGAGAGAAGGTTACGATGGAAGTCCATGCCCAAAATAATATCAAAATTAGATTCTGTGAAACGTTTTGAAATACTAGTTTCGTTAAAAAATTATAGTATATTATACACAATTTTATACCAGTTTCGGTCAAAAAATTTAATTAAATCGAGGATTAATTGAAATGCTACAAAACTTTTAAGATCCTTTCTATATGTTTGAGGGAAGGTTATCATGGAAGTCCATGCTTAAAATTATCTTAAAATTAGATTCCACGAAACTTTTTGAAATACTATTTTAGGTCAAAAAATTGTAGTATATTACATACAACTTTATACTAGTCTCGGTCAAAAAATTAATTTAAATTGAGGATTGTTTGAAATGCTACGAGACTTTTTAAATCCTTTCTATAAATTTTGAGGGAATGTTAAGAGGGAAGCCCATTCAAAAAATTATCTCAAAATTAGACTCTATGAAACTTTTTGAAATGCTAGTATCAGTCAAAAAATCGTAGTATATTATACACAATTTTATACTAGTTTCGATCAAAAAATCAAATTAAATTTAGGATTGTTCGAAATGCTATGATACTTTTCAGATCCTTTCTATATGTTATGAGGGAATGTTAAGAGGGAAGTCCATGCAAAAATATAGGTCAAAATTAGATTTTACGAAAATTTTTGAAATGCTAGTTTCAGTCAAAAAATCATAGTATATTATACACAATTTTATACTTGTTTCGGTCGAAAAATCAAATTAAATCGAGGAGTGTTCAAAATGCTACGAAACCTTCGAGATCCTTTCTATATGTAACGAGAGAAGGTTATGATGGAAGTCCATGCCAAAAATAATATCAAAATTAGATTCTGTGAAACTTTTTGAAATACTAGTTTCGTTAAATAATTATAGTATATTATACACAATTTTATACCAGTTTCGGTCAAAAATATAATTAAATCGAGGATTAATCGAAATGCTACAAAACTTTTAAGATCCTTTCTATATGTTTGAGGGAAGGTTATCATGGAAGTCCATGCATAAAATTATCTTAAAATTAGATTCCAGAAACTTTTTGAAATACTAGTTTAGGTCAAAAAATCGTAGTATATTACATACAACTTTATACTAGTCTCGGTCGAAAAATCAAATTGAATTGAGGATTGTTCAAAATGCTACGATACTTTTCAGATCCTTTCTATAAGTTTTGAGGGAATGTTAAGAGGGAAGCCCATTCAAAAAAATATCTCAAAATTAGACTCTAAGAAACTTTTTGAAATGCTAGTTTCAGTCAAAAAATCGTAGTATATTATACACAATTTTATACTAGTTTCGATCAAAAAATCAAATTTAATTTAGGATTGTTCCAAATGCTACGATACTTTTCAGATCCTTTCTATATGTTATGAGGGAATGTTAAGAGGGAAGTCCATGCAAAAATATAGGTCAAAATTAGATTTTACGAAACTTTTTGAAATGCTAGTTTCAGTCAAAAAATCGTAGTATATTATATACAATTTTAAACTAGTTTCGGTCGAAAAATCAAATTAAATCGAGGAGTGTTCAAAATGCATCGAAACTTTCCAGATCCTTTCTATATGTAACGAGATAAGGTTATGATGGAAGTCCATGCCAAAAATAATATCAAAATTAGATTCTGTGAAACTTTTTGAAATACTAGTTTCGTTAAATAATTATAGTATATTATACACAATTTTATACCAGTTTCGGTCAAAAATATAATTAAATCGAGGATTAATCGAAATGCTACAAAACTTTTAAGATCCTTTCTATATGTTTGAGGGAAGGTTATCATGGAAGTCCATGCATAAAATTATCTTAAAATTAGATTCCACGAAACTTTTTGAAATACTAGTTTAGGTCAAAAAATCGTAGTATATTATATACAACTTTATACTTGTCTCGGTCGAAAAATACAATTAAATTGAGGATTGTTCGAAATGCTACGATACTTCTCAGATCCTTTCTATAAGTTTTGAGGGAATGTTAAGAGGGAAGCCCATTCAAAAAAATATCTCAAAATTAGACTCTAAGAAACTTTTTGAAATGCTAGTTTCAGTCAAAAAATCGTAGTATATTATACACAATTTTATACTAGTTTCGATCAAAAAATCAAATTTAATTTAGGATTGTTCCAAATGCTACGATACTTTTCAGATCCTTTCTATATGTTATGAGGGAATGTTAAGAGGGAAGTCCATGCAAAAATATAGGTCAAAATTAGATTTTACGAAACTTTTTGAAATGCTAGTTTCAGTCAAAAAATCGTAGTATATTATATACAATTTTATACTAGTTTCGGTCGAAAAATCAAATTAAATCGAGGAGTGTTCAAAATGCTACGAAACCTTCCAGATCCTTTCTATATGTAACGAGAGAAGGATATGATGGAAGTCCATGCCAAAAATAATATCAAAATTAGATTCTGTGAAACTTTTTGAAATACTAGTTTCGTTAAATAATTATAGTATATTATACACAATTTTATACCAGTTTCGGTCAAAAATATAATTAAATCGAGGATTAATCGAAATGCTACAAAACTTTTAAGATCCTATCTATATATTTGAGGGAAGGTTATGATGGAAGTCCATGCATAAAATTATCTAAAATTAGATTCCACGAAACTTTTTGAAATACTAGTTTACGTCAAAAAATCGTAGTATGTATTACATACAAATTTATACTTGTCTCGGTCGAAAAATCAAATTAAATTGAGGATTGTTCGAAATGCTACGATACTTTTCAGATCCTTTCTATAAGTTTTGAGGGAATGTTAAGAGGGAAGCCCATTCAAAAAAATATCTCAAAATTAGACTCTAAGAAACTTTTTGAAATGCTAGTTTCAGTCAAAAAATCGTAGTATATTATACACAATTTTATACTAGTTTCGATCAAAAAATCAAATTTAATTTAGGATTGTTCCAAATGCTACGATACTTTTCAGATCCTTTCTATATGTTATGAGGGAATGTTAAGAGGGAAGTCAATGCAAAAATATAGGTCAAAATTAGATTTTACGAAACTTTTTGAAATGCTAGTTTCAGTCAAAAAATCGTAGTATATTATATACAATTTTATACTAGTTTCGGTCGAAAAATCAAATTAAATCGAGGAGTGTTCAAAATGCTACGAAACCTTCCAGATCCTTTCTATATGTAACGAGAGAAGGATATGATGGAAGTCCATGCCAAAAATAATATCAAAATTAGATTCTGTGACACTTTTTGAAATACTAGTTTCGTTAAATAATTATAGTATATTATACACAATTTTATACCAGTTTCGGTCAAAAATATAATTAAATCGAGGATTAATCGAAATGCTACAAAACTTTTAAGATCCTTTCTATATATTTGAGGGAAGGTTATGATGGAAGTCCATGCATAAAATTGTCTTAAAATTAGATTCCACGAAACTTTTTGAAATACTAGTTTACGTCAAAAAATCGTAGTATGTATTACATACAACTTTATACTTGTCTCGGTCGAAAAATACAATTAAATTGAGGATTGTTCGAAATGCTACGATACTTTTCAGATCCTTTCTATAAGTTTTGAGGGAATGTTAAGAGGGAAGCCCATTCAAAAAAATATCTCAAAATTAGACTCTAAGAAACTTTTTGAAATGCTAGTTTCAGTCAAAAAATCGTAGTATATTATACACAATTTTATACTAGTTTCGATCAAAAAATCAAATTTAATTTAGGATTGTTCCAAATGCTACGATACTTTTCAGATCCTTTCTATATGTTATGAGGGAATGTTAAGAGGGAAGTCCATGCAAAAATATAGGTCAAAATTAGATTTTACGAAACTTTTTGAAATGCTAGTTTCAGTCAAAAAATCGTAGTATATTATATACAATTTTATACTAGTTTCGGTCGAAAAATCAAATTAAATCGAGGAGTGTTCAAAATGCTACGAAACTTTCCAGATCCTTTCTATATGTAACGAGAGAAGGTTATGATGGAAGTCCATGCCAAAAATAAAATCAAAATTAGATTCTGTGAAACTTTTTGAAATACTAGTTTCGTTAAATAATTATAGTATATTATACACAATTTTATACCAGTTTCGGTCAAAAAAAATAATTAAATCGAGGATTAATCGAAATGCTACAAAACCTTTAAGATCCTTTCTATATGTTTGAGGGAAGGTTATCATGGAAGTCCATGCATAAAATTATCTTAAAATTAGATTCCACGAAACTTTTTGAAATACTAGTTTAGGTCAAAAAATCGTAGTATATTATATACAACTTTATACTAGTCTCGGTCGAAAAATCAAATTAAATTGAGGATTGTTCGAAATGCTACGATACTTTTCAGATCCTTTCTATAAGTTTTGAGGGAATGTTAAGAGGGAAGCCCATTCAAAAAATTATCACAAAATTAGACTCTATGAAATTTTTTGAAATGCTAGTTTCAGTCAAAAAATCGTAGTATATTATACACAATTTTATACTAGTTTCGATCAAAAAATCAAATTTAATTTAGGATTGTTCCAAATGCTACGATACTTTTCAGATCCTTTCTATATGTTATGAGGGAATGTTAAGAGGGAAGTCAATGCAAAAATATAGGTCAAAATTAGATTTTACGAAACTTTTTGAAATGCTAGTTTCAGTCAAAAAATCGTAGTATATTATATACAATTTTATACTAGTTTCGGTCGAAAAATCAAATTAAATCGAGGAGTGTTCAAAATGCTACGAAACCTTCCAGAGCCTTTCTATATGTAACGAGAGAAGGATATGATGGAAGTCCATGCCAAAAATAATATCAAAATTAGATTCTGTGAAACTTTTTGAAATACTAGTTTCGTTAAATAATTATAGTATATTATACACAATTTTATACCAGTTTCGGTCAAAAATATAATTAAATCGAGGATTAATCGAAATGCTACAAAACTTTTAAGATCCTTTCTATATATTTGAGGGAAGGTTATGATGGAAGTCCATGCATAAAATTGTCTTAAAATTAGATTCCACGAAACTTTTTGAAATACTAGTTTAGGTCAAAAAATCGTAGTATATATTACATACAACTTTATACTAGTCTCGGTCGAAAAATCAAATTAAATTGAGGATTGTTCGAAATGCTACGATACTTTTCAGATCCTTTCTATAAGTTTTGAGGGAATGTTAAGAGGGAAGCCCATTCAAAAAAATATCTCAAAATTAGACTCTAAGAAACTTTTTGAAATGCTAGTTTCAGTCAAAAAATCGTAGTATATTATACACAATTTTATACTAGTTTCGATCAAAAAATCAAATTTAATTTAGGATTGTTCCAAATGCTACGATACTTTTCAGATCCTTTCTATATGTTATGAGGGAATGTTAAGAGGGAAGTCCATGCAAAAATATTGGTCAAAATTAGATTTTACGAAACTTTTTGAAATGCTAGTTTCAGTCAAAAAATCGTAGTATATTATATACAATTTTATACTAGTTTCGGTCGAAAAATCAAATTAAATCGAGGAGTGTTCAAAATGCTACGAAACCTTCCAGATCCTTTCTATATGTAACGAGAGAAGGATATGATGGAAGTCCATGCCAAAAATAATATCAAAATTAGATTCTGTGAAACTTTTTGAAATACTAGTTTCGTTAAATAATTATAGTATATTATACACAATTTTATACCAGTTTCGGTCAAAAAAAATAATTAAATCGAGGATTAATCGAAATGCTACAAAACCTTTAAGATCCTTTCTATATGTTCGAGGGAAGGTTATCATGGAAGTCCATGCATAAAATTATCTTAAAATTAGATTCCACGAAACTTTTTGAAATACTAGTTTAGGTCAAAAAATCGTAGTATATTATATACAACTTTATACTAGTCTCGGTCGAAAAATCAAATTAAATTAAGGATTGTTCGAAATGCTACGATACTTTTCAGATCCTTTCTATAAGTTTTGAGGGAATGTTAAGAGGGAAGCCCATTCAAAAAATTATCACAAAATTAGACTCTATGAAATTTTTTGAAATGCTAGTTTCAGTCAAAAAATCGTAGTATATTATACACAATTTTATACTAGTTTCGATCAAAAAATCAAATTTAATTTAGGATTGTTCCAAATGCTACGATACTTTTCAGATCCTTTCTATATGTTATGAGGGAATGTTAAGAGGGAAGTCAATGCAAAAATATAGGTCAAAATTAGATTTTACGAAACTTTTTGAAATGCTAGTTTCAGTCAAAAAATCGTAGTATATTATATACAATTTTATACTAGTTTCGGTCGAAAAATCAAATTAAATCGAGGAGTGTTCAAAATGCTACGAAACCTTCCAGATCCTTTCTATATGTAACGAGAGAAGGATATGATGGAAGTCCATGCCAAAAATAATATCAAAATTAGATTCTGTGAAACTTTTTGAAATACTAGTTTCGTTAAATAATTATAGTATATTATACACAATTTTATACCAGTTTCGGTCAAAAATATAATTAAATCGAGGATTAATCGAAATGCTACAAAACCTTTAAGATCCTTTCTATATGTTCGAGGGAAGGTTATGATGGAAGTCCATGCATAAGATTGTCTTAAAATTAGATTCCACGAAACTTTTTGAAATACTAGTTTAGGTCAAAAAATCGTAGTATATATTACATACAACTTTATACTAGTCTCGGTCGAAAAATCAAATTAAATTGAGGATTGTTCGAAATGCTACGATACTTTTCAGATCCTTTCTATAAGTTTTGAGGGAATGTTAAGAGGGAAGCCCATTCAAAAAAATATCTCAAAATTAGACTCTAAGAAACTTTTTGAAATGCTAGTTTCAGTCAAAAAATCGTAGTATATTATACACAATTTTATACTAGTTTCGATCAAAAAATCAAATTTAATTTAGGATTGTTCCAAATGCTACGATACTTTTCAGATCCTTTCTATATGTTATGAGGGAATGTTAAGAGGGAAGTCCATGCAAAAATATAGGTCAAAATTAGATTTTACGAAACTTTTTGAAATGCTAGTTTCAGTCAAAAAATCGTAGTATATTATATACAATTTTATACTAGTTTCGGTCGAAAAATCAAATTAAATCGAGGAGTGTTCAAAATGCTACGAAACCTTCCAGATCCTTTCTATATGTAACGAGAGAAGGATATGATGGAAGTCCATTCCAAAAATAATATCAAAATTAGATTCTGTGAAACTTTTTGAAATACTAGTTTCGTTAAATAATTATAGTATATTATACACAATTTTATACCAGTTTCGGTCAAAAAAAATAATTAAATTGAGGATTAATCGAAATGCTACAAAACCTTTAAGATCCTTTCTATATGTTCGAGGGAAGGTTATCATGGAAGTCCATGCATAAAATTATCTTAAAATTAGATTCCACGAAACTTTTTGAAATACTAGTTTAGGTCAAAAAATCGTAGTATATTATATACAACTTTATACTAGTCTCGGTCGAAAAATCAAATTAAATTGAGGATTGTTCGAAATGCTACGATACTTTTCAGATCCTTTCTATTAGTTTTGAGGGAATGTTAAGAGGGAAGCCCATTCAAAAAATTATCACAAAATTAGACTCTATGAAATTTTTTGAAATGCTAGTTTCAGTCAAAAAATCGTAGTATATTATACACAATTTTATACTAGTTTCGATCAAAAAATCAAATTTAATTTTGGATTGTTCCAAATGCTACGATACTTTTCAGATCCTTTCTATATGTTATGAGGGAATGTTAAGAGGGAAGTCCATGCAAAAATATAGGTCAAAATTAGATTTTACGAAACTTTTTGAAATGCTAGTTTCAGTCAAAAAATCGTAGTATATTATATACAATTTTATACTAGTTTCGGTCGAAAAATCAAATTAAATCGAGGAGTGTTCAAAATGCTACGAAACCTTCCAGATCCTTTCTATATGTAACGAGAGAAGGATATGATGGAAGTCCATGCCAAAAATAATATCAAAATTAGATTCTGTGAAACTTTTTGAAATACTAGTTTCGTTAAATAATTATAGTATATTATACACAATTTTATACCAGTTTCGGTCAAAAATATAATTAAATCGAGGATTAATCGAAATGCTACAAAACTTTTAAGATCCTTTCTATATATTTGAGGGAAGGTTATGATGGAAGTCCATGCATAAAATTGTCTTAAAATTAGATTCCACGAAACTTTTTGAAATACTAGTTTAGGTCAAAAAATCGTAGTATATATTACATACAACTTTATACTAGTCTCGGTCGAAAAATCAAATTAAATTGAGGATTGTTCGAAATGCTACGATACTTTTCAGATCCTTTCTATAAGTTTTGAGGGAATGTTAAGAGGGAAGCCCATTCAAAAAAATATCTCAAAATTAGACTCTAAGAAACTTTTTGAAATGCTAGTTTCAGTAAAAAAATCGTAGTATATTATACACAATTTTATACTAGTTTCGATCAAAAAATCAAATTTAATTTAGGATTGTTCCAAATGCTACGATACTTTTCAGATCCTTTCTATATGTTATGAGGGAATGTTAAGAGGGAAGTCCATGCAAAAATATAGGTCAAAATTAGATTTTACGAAACTTTTTGAAATGCTAGTTTCAGTCAAAAAATCGTAGTATATTATATACAATTTTATACTAGTTTCGGTCGAAAAATCAAATTAAATCGAGGAGTGTTCAAAATGCTACGAAACCTTCCAGATCCTTTCTATATGTAACGAGAGAAGGATATGATGGAAGTCCATGCCAAAAATAATATCAAAATTAGATTCTGTGAAACTTTTTGAAATACTAGTTTCGTTAAATAATTATAGTATATTATACACAATTTTATACCAGTTTCGGTCAAAAATATAATTAAATCGAGGATTAATCGAAATGCTACAAAACTTTTAAGATCCTTTCTATATATTTGAGGGAAGGTTATGATGGAAGTCCATGCATAAAATTGTCTTAAAATTAGATTCCACGAAACTTTTTGAAATACTAGTTTAGGTCAAAAAATCGTAGTATATATTACATACAACTTTATACTAGTCTCGGTCGAAAAATCAAATTAAATTGAGGATTGTTCGAAATGCTACGATACTTTTCAGATCCCTTCTATAAGTTTTGAGGGAATGTTAAGAGGGAAGCCCATTCAAAAAAATATCTCAAAATTAGACTCTAAGAAACTTTTTGAAATGCTAGTTTCAGTCAAAAAATCGTAGTATATTATACACAATTTTATACTAGTTTCGATCAAAAAATCAAATTTAATTTAGGATTGTTCCAAATGCTACGATACTTTTCAGATCCTTTCTATATGTTATGAGGGAATGTTAAGAGGGAAGTCCATGCAAAAATATAGGTCAAAATTAGATTTTACGAAACTTTTTGAAATGCTAGTTTCAGTCAAAAAATCGTAGTATATTATATACAATTTTATACTAGTTTCGGTCGAAAAATCAAATTAAATCGAGGAGTGTTCAAAATGCTACGAAACCTTCCAGATCCTTTCTATATGTAACGAGAGAAGGATATGATGGAAGTCCATGCCAAAAATAATATCAAAATTAGATTCTGTGAAACTTTTTGAAATACTAGTTTCGTTAAATAATTATAGTATATTATACACAATTTTATACCAGTTTCGGTCAAAAAAAATAATTAAATCGAGGATTAATCGAAATGCTACAAAACCTTTAAGATCCTTTCTATATGTTTGAGGGAAGGTTATCATGGAAGTCCATGCATAAAATTATCTTAAAATTAGATTCCACGAAACTTTTTGAAATACTAGTTTAGGTCAAAAAATCGTAGTATATTATATACAACTTTATACTAGTCTCGGTCGAAAAATCAAATTAAATTGAGGATTGTTCGAAATGCTACGATACTTTTCAGATCCTTTCTATAAGTTTTGAGGGAATGTTAAGAGGTAAGCCCATTCAAAAAAATATCTCAAAATTAGACTCTATGAAATTTTTTGAAATGCTAGTTTCAGTCAAAAAATCGTAGTATATTATACACAATTTTATACTACTTTCGATCAAAAAATCAAATTTAATTTAGGATTGTTCCAAATGCTACGATACTTTTCAGATCCTTTCTATATGTTATGAGGGAATGTTAAGAGGGAAGTCCATGCAAAAATATAGGTCAAAATTAGATTTTACGAAACTTTTTGAAATGCTAGTTTCAATCAAAAAATTGTAGTATATTATACACAATTTTATACTAGTTTCGGTCGAAAAATCAAATTAAATCGAGGAGTGTTCAAAATGCTACGAAACTTTCCAGATCCTCTCTATATGTAACGAGAGAAGTTTATGATGGAAGTCCATGCCAAAAATAATATAAAAATTAGATTCTGTGAAACTTTTTGAAATACTAGTTTCGTTAAAAAATTATAGTATATTATACACAATTTTATACCAGTTTCGGTCAAAAAATATAATTAAATCGAGGATTAATCGAAATGCTACAAAACTTGTAAGATCCTTTCTATATGTTTGAGGGAAGGTTATCATGGAAGTCCATGCTTAAAATTATCTTAAAATTTGATTCCATGAAACTTTTTGAAATACTAGTTTAGGTCAAAAATTGTAGTATATTACATACAACTTTATACTAGTCTCGCTCGAAAAATCAATTTAAATTGAGGATTGTTTGAAAGGCTACGATACTTTTTAAATCCTTTCTATAAGTTTTGAGGGAATGTTAAGAGGGAAGCCCATTCAAAAAATTATCTCAAAATTAGATTCTATGAAACTTTTTGAAATGCTAGTATCAGTCAAAAAATCGTAGTATATTATACACAATTTTATACTAGTTTCGATCAAAAAATCAAATTTAATTTAGGATTGTTCCAAATGCTACGATACTTTTCAGATCCTTTCTATATGTTATGAGGGAATGTTAAGAGGGAAGTCCATGCAAAAATATAGGTCAAAATTAGATTTTACGAAACTTTTTGAAATGCTAGTTTCAGTCAAAAAATCGTAGTATATTATATACAATTTTATACTAGTTTCGGTCGAAAAATCAAATTAAATCGAGGAGTGTTCAAAATGCTACGAAACTTTCCAGGTCCTTTCTATATGTAACGAGAGAAGGTTATGATGGAAGTCCATGCCAAAAATAATATCAAAATTAGATTCTGTGAAACTTTTTGAAATACTAGTTTCGTTAAAAAATTATAGTATATTATACACAATTTTATACCAGTTTCGGTAAAAAAATATAATTAAATCGAGGATTAATCGAAATGCTACAAAACTTGTAAGATCCTTTCTATATGCTTGAGGGAAGGTTATCATGGAAGTCCATGCTTAAAATTATCTTAAAATTAGATTCCACGAAACTTTTTGAAATACTAGTTTAGGTCAAAAAATCGTAGTATATTATATACAACTTTATACTAGTCTCGGTCGAAAAATCAAATTAAATTGAGGATTGTTCGAAATGCTACGATACTTTTCAGATCCTTTCTATAAGTTTTGAGGGATTGTTAAGAGGTAAGCCCATTCAAAAAAATATCTCAAAATTAGACTCTATGAAATTTTTTGAAATGCTAGTTTCAGTCAAAAAATCGTAGTATATTATACACAATTTTATACTAGTTTCGATCAAAAAATCAAATTTAATTTAGGATTGTTCCAAATGCTACGATACTTTTCAGATCCTTTCTATATGTTATGAGGGAATGTTAAGAGGGAAGTCCATGCAAAAATATAGGTCAAAATTAGATTTTACGAAACATTTTGAAATGCTAGTTTCAGTCAAAAAATCGTAGTATATTATATACAATTTTATACTAGTTTCGGTCGAAAAATCAAATTAAATCGAGGAGTGTTCAAAATGCTACGAAACCTTCCAGATCCTTTCTATATGTAACGAGAGAAGGATATGATGGAAGTCCATGCCAAAAATAATATCAAAATTAGATTCTGTGAAACTTTTTGAAATACTAGTTTCGTTAAATAATTATAGTATATTATACACAATTTTATACCAGTTTCGGTCAAAAATATAATTAAATCGAGGATTAATCGAAATGCTACAAAACTTTTAAGATCCTTTCTATATGTTTGAGGGAAGGTTATGATGGAAGTCCATGCATAAAATTGTCTTAAAATTAGATTCCACGAAACTTTTTGAAATACTAGTTTAGGTCAAAAAATCGTAGTATATATTACATACAACTTTATACTAGTCTCGGTCGAAAAATCAAATTAAATTGAGGATTGTTCAAAATGCTACGATACTTTTCAGATCCGTTCTATAAGTTTTGAGGGAATGTTAAGAGGGAAGCCCATTCAAAAAACTATCTCAAAATTAGACTCTAAGAAACTTTTTGAAATGCTAGTTTCAGTCAAAAAATCGTAGTATATTATACACAATTTTATACTAGTTTCGATCAAAAAATCAAATTTAATTTAGGATTGTTCCAAATGCTACGATACTTTTCAAATCCTTTCTATATGTTATGAGGGAATGTTAAGAGGGAAGTCCATGCAAAAATATAGGTCAAAATTAGATTTTACGAAACTTTTCTAGTTTCGGTCTAAAAATCAAATTAAATCGAGGAGTGTTCAAAATGCTACGAAACTTTCCAGATCCTTTCTATATGTAACGAGAGAAGGTTATGATGGAAGTCCATGCCAAAAATAAAATAATAATTAGATTCTGTGAAACTTTTTGAAATACTAGTTTCGTTAAATAATTATAGTATATTATACACAATTTTATACCAGTTTCGGTCAAAAAAAATAATTTAATCGAGGATTAATCGAAATGCTACAAAACCTTTAAGATCCTTTCTATATGTTTGAGGGAAGGTTATCATGGAAGTCCATGCATAAAATTATCTTAAAATTAGATTCCCCGAAACTTTTTGAAATACTAGTTTAGGTCAAAAAATCGTAGTATATTATATACAACTTTATACTAGTCTCGGTCGAAAAATCAAATTAAATTGAGGATTGTTCGAAATGCTACGATACTTTTCAGATCCTATCTATAAGTTTTGAGGGAATGTTAAGAGGGAAGCCCAATTAAAAAATTATCTCAAAATTAGACTCTATGAAATTTTTTGAAATGCTAGTTTCAGTCAAAAAATCGTAGTATATTATACACAATTTTATACTAGTTTCGATCAAAAAATCAAATTTAATTTAGGATTGTTCCAAATGCTACGATACTTTTCAGATCCTTTCTATATGTTATGAGGGAATGTTAAGAGGGAAGTCCATGCAAAAATATAGGTCAAAATTAGATTTTACGAAACTTTTTGAAATGCTAGTTTCAGTCAAAAAATCGTAGTATATTATATACAATTTTATACTAGTTTCGGTCGAAAAATCAAATTAAATCGAGGAGTGTTCAAAATGCTACGAAACTTTCCAGGTCCTTTCTATATGTAACGAGAGAAGGTTATGATGGAAGTCCAAGCCAAAAATAATATCAAAATTAGATTCTGTGAAACTTTTTGAAATACTAGTTTCGTTAAAAAATTATAGTATATTATACACAATTTTATACCAGTTTCGGTAAAAAAATATAATTAAATCGAGGATTAATCGAAATGCTACAAAACTTGTAAGATCCTTTCTATATGTTTGAGGGAAGGTTATCATGGAAGTCCATGCTTAAAATTATCTTAAAATTAGATTCCACGAAACTTTTTGAAATACTAGTTTAGGTCAAAAAATCGTAGTATATTATATACAACTTTATACTAGTCTCGGTCGAAAAATCAAATTAAATTGAGGATTGTTCGAAATGCTACGATACTTTTCAGATCCTTTCTATAAGTTTTGAGGGAATGTTAAGAGGTAAGCCCATTCAAAAAAATATCTCAAAATTAGACTCTATGAAATTTTTTGAAATGTTAGTTTCAGTCAAAAAATCGTAGTATATTATACACAATTTTATACTAGTTTCGATCAAAAAATCAAATTTAATTTAGGATTGTTCCAAATGCTACGATACTTTTCAGATCCTTTCTATATGTTATGAGGGAATGTTAAGAGGGAAGTCCATGCAAAAATATAGGTCAAAATTAGATTTTACGAAACTTTTTGAAATGCTAGTTTCAGTCAAAAAATCGTAGTATATTATATACAATTTTATACTAGTTTCGGTCGAAAAATCAAATTAAATCGAGGAGTGTTCAAAATGCTACGAAACCTTCCAGATCCTTTCTATATGTAACGAGAGAAGGATATGATGGAAGTCCATGCCAAAAATAATATCAAAATTAGATTCTGTGAAACTTTTTGAAATACTAGTTTCGTTAAATAATTATAGTATATTATACACAATTTTATACCAGTTTCGGTCAAAAATATAATTAAATCGAGGATTAATCGAAATGCTACAAAAATTTTAAGATCCTTTCTATATGTTTGAGGGAAGGTTATGATGGAAGTCCATGCATAAAATTGTCTTAAAATTAGATTCCACGAAACTTTTTGAAATACTAGTTTAGGTCAAAAAATCGTAGTATATATTACATACAACTTTATACTAGTCTCGGTCGAAAAATCAAATTAAATTGAGGATTGTTCAAAATGCTACGATACTTTTCAGATCCGTTCTATAAGTTTTGAGGGAATGTTAAGAGGGAAGCCCATTCAAAAAACTATCTCAAAATTAGACTCTAAGAAACTTTTTGAAATGCTAGTTTCAGTCAAAAAATCGTAGTATATTATACACAATTTTATACTAGTTTCGATCAAAAAATCAAATTTAATTTAGGATTGTTCCAAATGCTACGATACTTTTCAGATCCTTTCTATATGTTATGAGGGAATGTTAAGAGGGAAGTCCATGCAAAAATATAGGTCAAAATTAGATTTTACGAAACTTTTCTAGTTTCGGTCGAAAAATCAAATTAAATCGAGGAGTGTTCAAAATGCTACGAAACTTTCCAGATCCTTTCTATATGTAACGAGAGAAGGTTATGATGGAAGTCCATGCCAAAAATAAAATCATAATTAGATTCTGTGAAACTTTTTGAAATACTAGTTTCGTTAAATAATTATAGTATATTATACACAATTTTATACCAGTTTCGGTCAAAAAAAATAATTAAATCGAGGATTAATCGAAATGCTACAAAACCTTTAAGATCCTTTCTATATGTTTGAGGGAAGGTTATCATGGAAGTCCATGCATAAAATTATCTTAAAATTAGATTCCCCGAAACTTTTTGAAATACTAGTTTAGGTCAAAAAATCGTAGTATATTATATACAACTTTATACTAGTCTCGGTCGAAAAATCAAATTAAATTGAGGATTGTTCGAAATGCTACGATACTTTTCAGATCCTTTCTATAAGTTTTGAGGGAATGTTAAGAGGGAAGCCCATTCAAAAAATTATCTCAAAATTAGACTCTATGAAATTTTTTGAAATGCTAGTTTCAGTCAAAAAATCGTAGTATATTATACACAATTTTATACTAGTTTCGATCAAAAAATCAAATTTAATTTAGGATTGTTCCAAATGCTACGATACTTTTCAGATCCTTTCTATATGTTATGAGGGAATGTTAAGAGGGAAGTCCATGCAAAAATATAGGTCAAAATTAGATTTTACGAAACTTTTTGAAATGCTAGTTTCAGTCAAAAAATCGTAGTATATTATATACAATTTTATACTAGTTTCGGTCGAAAAATCAAATTAAATCGAGGAGTGTTCAAAATGCTACAAAACCTTCCAGATCCTTTCTATATGTAACGAGAGAAGGATATGATGGAAGTCCATGCCAAAAATAATATCAAAATTAGATTCTGTGAAACTTTTTGAAATACTAGTTTCGTTAAATAATTATAGTATATTATACACAATTTTATACCAGTTTCGGTCAAAAATATAATTAAATCGAGGATTAATCGAAATGCTACAAAACTTTTAAGATCCTTTCTATATGTTTGAGGGAAGGTTATGATGGAAGTCCATGCATAAAATTGTCTTAAAATTAGATTCCACGAAACTTTTTGAAATACTAGTTTAGGTCAAAAAATCGTAGTATATATTACATACAACTTTATACTTGTCTCGGTCGAAAAATCAAATTAAATTGAGGATTGTTCGAAATGCTACGATACTTTTCAGATCCTTTCTATAAGTTTTGAGGGAATGTTAAGAGGGAAGCCCATTCAAAAAAATATCTCAAAATTAGACTCTAAGAAACTTTTTGAAATGCTAGTTTCAGTCAAAAAATCGTAGTATATTATACACAATTTTATACTAGTTTCGATCAAAAAATCAAATTTAATTTAGGATTGTTCCAAATGCTACGATACTTTTCAGATCCTTTCTATATGTTATGAGGGAATGTTAAGAGGGAAGTCCATGCAAAAATATAGGTCAAAATTAGATTCCACGAAACTTTTTGAAATACTAGTTTAGGTCAAAAAATCGTAGTATATATTACATACAACTTTATACTAGTGTCGGTCGAAAAATCAAATTAAATTGAGGATTGTTCAAAATGCTACGATACTTTTCAGATCCGTTCTATAAGTTTTGAGGGAATGTTAAGAGGGAAGCCCATTCAAAAAACTATCTCAAAATTAGACTCTAAGAAACTTTTTGAAATGCTAGTTTCAGTCAAAAAATCGTAGTATATTATACACAATTTTATACTAGTTTCGATCAAAAAATCAAATTTAATTTAGGATTGTTCCAAATGCTACGATACTTTTCAGATCCTTTCTATATGTTATGAGGGAATGTTAAGAGGGAAGTCCATGCAAAAATATAGGTCAAAATTAGAATTTACGAAACTTTTCTAGTTTCGGTCGAAAAATCAAATTAAATCGAGGAGTGTTCAAAATGCTACGAAACTTTCCAGATCCTTTCTATATGTAACGAGAGAAGGTTATGATGGAAGTTCATGCCAAAAATAAAATCAAAATTAGATTCTGTGAAACTTTTTGAAATACTAGTTTCGTTAAATAATTATAGTATATTATACACAATTTTATACCAGTTTCGGTCAAAAAAAATAATTAAATCGAGGATTAATCGAAATTCTACAAAACCTTTAAGATCCTTTCTATATGTTTGAGGGAAGGTTATCATGGAAGTCCATGCATAAAATTATCTTAATATTAGATTCCACGAAACTTTTTGAAATACTAGTTTAGGTCAAAAAATCGTAGTATATTATATACAACTTTATACTAGTCTCGGTCGAAAAATCAAATTAAATTGAGGATTGTTCGAAATGCTACGATACTTTTCAGATCCTTTCTATAAGTTTTGAGGGAATGTTAAGAGGGAAGCCCATTCAAAAAATTATCTCAAAATTAGACTCTATGAAATTTTTTGAAATGCTAGTTTCAGTCAAAAAATCGTAGTATATTATACACAATTTTATACTAGTTTCGATCAAAAAATCAAATTTAATTTAGGATTGTTCCAAATGCTACGATACTTTTCAGATCCTTTCTATATGTTATGAGGGAATGTTAAGAGGGAAGTCCATGCAAAAATATAGGTCAAAATTAGATTTTACGAAACTTTTTGAAATGCTAGTTTCAGTCAAAAAATCGTAGTATATTATATACAATTTTATACTAGTTTCGGTCGAAAAATCAAATTAAATCGAGGAGTGTTCAAAATGCTACGAAACCTTCCAGATCCTTTCTATATGTAACGAGAGAAGGATATGATGGAAGTCCATGCCAAAAATAATATCAAAATTAGATTCTGTGAAACTTTTTGAAATACTAGTTTCGTTAAATAATTATAGTATATTATACACAATTTTATACCAGTTTCGGTCAAAAATATAATTAAATCGAGGATTAATCGAAATGCTACAAAACTTTTAAGATCCTTTCTATATGTTTGAGGGAAGGTTATGATGGAAGTCCATGCATAAAATTGTCTTAAAATTAGATTCCACGAAACTTTTTGAAATACTAGTTTAGGTCAAAAAATCGTAGTATATATTACATACAACTTTATACTTGTCTCGGTCGAAAAATCAAATTAAATTGAGGATTGTTCGAAATGCTACGATACTTTTCAGATCCTTTCTATAAGTTTTGAGGGAATGTTAAGAGGGAAGCCCATTCAAAAAAATATCTCAAAATTAGACTCTAAGAAACTTTTTGAAATGCTAGTTTCAGTCAAAAAATCGTAGTATATTATACACAATTTTATACTAGTTTCGATCAAAAAATCAAATTTAATTTAGGATTGTTCCAAATGCTACGATACTTTTCAGATCCTTTCTATATGTTATGAGGGAATGTTAAGAGGGAAGTCCATGCAAAAATATAGGTCAAAATTAGATTCCACGAAACGTTTTGAAATACTAGTTTAGGTCAAAAAATCGTAGTATATTATATACAATTTTATACTAGTTTCGGTCGAAAAATCAAATTAAATCGAGGAGTGTTCAAAATGCTACGAAACTTTCCAGATCCTTTCTATATGTAACGAGAGAAGGTTATGATGGAAGTCCATGCCAAAAATAAAATCAAAATTAGATTCTGTGAAACTTTTTGAAATACTAGTTTCGTTAAATAATTATAGTATATTATACACAATTTTATACCAGTTTCGGTCAAAAAAAATAATTAAATCGAGGATTAATCGAAATGCTACAAAACATTTAAGATCCTTTCTATATGTTTGAGGGAAGGTTATCATGGAAGTCCATGCATAAAATTATCTTAAAATTAGATTCCACGAAACTTTTTGAAATACTAGTTTAGGTCAAAAAATCGTAGTATATTATATACAACTTTATACTAGTCTCGGTCGAAAAATCAAATTAAATTGAGGATTGTTCGAAATGCTACGATACTTTTCAGATCCTTTCTATAAGTTTTGAGGGAATGTTAAGAGGGAAGCCCATTCAAAAAATTATCACAAAATTAGACTCTATGAAATTTTTTGAAATGCTAGTTTCAGTCAAAAAATCGTAGTATATTATACACAATTTTATACTAGTTTCGATCAAAAAATCAAATTTAATTTAGGATTGTTCCAAATGCTACGATACTTTTCAGATCCTTTCTATATGTTATGAGGGAATGTTAAGAGGGAAGTCCATGCAAAAATATAGGTCAAAATTAGATTTTACGAAACTTTTTGAAATGCTAGTTTCAGTCAAAAAATCGTAGTATATTATATACAATTTTATACTAGTTTCGGTCGAAAAATCAAATTAAATCGAGGAGTGTTCAAAATGCTACGAAACCTTCCAGATCCTTTCTATATGTAACGAGATAAGGATATGATGGAAGTCCATGCCAAAAATAATATCAAAATTAGATTCTGTGAAACTTTTTGAAATACTAGTTTCGTTAAATAATTATAGTATATTATACACAATTTTATACCAGTTTCGGTCAAAAATATAATTAAATCGAGGATTAATCGAAATGCTACAAAACTTTTAAGATCCTTTCTATATGTTTGAGGGAAGGTTATGATGGAAGTCCATGCATAAAATTGTCTTAAAATTAGATTCCACGAAACTTTTTGAAATACTAGTTTAGGTCAAAAAATCGTAGTATATATTACATACAACTTTATACTAGTCTCGGTCGAAAAATCAAATTAAATTGAGGATTGTTCGAAATGCTACGATACTTTTCAGATCCTTTCTATAAGTTTTGAGGGAATGTTAAGAGGGAAGCCCATTCAAAAAAATATCTCAAAATTAGACTCTAAGAAACTTTTTGAAATACTAGTTTCAGTCAAAAAATCGTAGTATATTATACACAATTTTATACTAGTTTCGATCAAAAAATCAAATTTAATTTAGGATTGTTCCAAATGCTACGATACTTTTCAGATCCTTTCTATATGTTATGAGGGAATGTTAAGAGGGAAGTCCATGCAAAAATATAGGTCAAAATTAGATTTTACGAAACTTTTTGAAATGCTAGTTTCAGTCAAAAAATCGTAGTATATTATATACAATTTTATACTAGTTTCGGTCGAAAAATCAAATTAAATCGAGGAGTGTTCAAAATGCTACGAAACCTTCCAGATCCTTTCTATATGTAACGAGATAAGGATATGATGGAAGTCCATGCCAAAAATAATATCAAAATTAGATTCTGTGAAACTTTTTGAAATACTAGTTTCGTTAAATAATTATAGTATATTATACACAATTTTATACCAGTTTCGGTAAAAAAAAATAATTAAATCGAGGATTAATCGAAATGCTACAAAACCTTTAAGATCCTTTCTATATGTTTGAGGGAAGGTTATCATGGAAGTCCATGCATAAAATTATCTTAAAATTAGATTCCACGAAACTTTTTGAAATACTAGTTTAGGTCAAAAAATCGTAGTATATTATATACAACTTTATACTAGTCTCGGTCGAAAAATCAAATTAAATTGAGGATTGTTCGAAATGCTACGATACTTTTCAGATCCTTTCTATAAGTTTTGAGGGAATGTTAAGAGGGAAGCCCATTCAAAAAATTATCACAAAATTAGACTCTATGAAATTTTTTGAAATGCTAGTTTCAGTCAAAAAATCGTAGTATATTATACACAATTTTATACTAGTTTCGATCAAAAAATCAAATTTAATTTAGGATTGTTCCAAATGCTACTATACTTTTCAGATCCTTTCTATATGTTATGAGGGAATGTTAAGAGGGAAGTCCATGCAAAAATATAGGTCAAAATTAGATTTTACGAAACTTTTTGAAATGCTAGTTTCAGTCAAAAAATCTTAGTATATTATATACAATTTTATACTAGTTTCGGTCGAAAAATCAAATTAAATCGAGGAGTGTTCAAAATGCTACGAAACCTTCCAGATCCTTTCTATATGTAACGAGATAAGGATATGATGGAAGTCCATGCCAAAAATAATATCAAAATTAGATTCTGTGAAACTTTTTGAAATACTAGTTTCGTTAAATAATTATAGTATATTATACACAATTTTATACCAGTTTCGGTCAAAAATATAATTAAATCGAGGATTAATCGAAATGCTACAAAACTTTTAAGATCCTTTCTATATGTTTGAGGGAAGGTTATCATGGAAGTCCATGCATAAAATTATCTTAAAATTAGATTCCACGAAACTTTTTGAAATACTAGTTTAGGTCAAAAAATCGTAGTATATTATATACAACTTTATACTAGTCTCGGTCGAAAAATCAAATTAAATTGAGGATTGTTCGAAATGCTACGATACTTTTCAGATCCTTTCTATAAGTTTTGAGGGAATGTTAAGAGGGAAGCCCATTCAAAAAATTATCACAAAATTAGACTCTATGAAATTTTTTGAAATGCTAGTTTCAGTCAAAAAATCGTAGTATATTATACACAATTTTATACTAGTTTCGATCAAAAAATCAAATTTAATTTAGGATTGTTCCAAATGCTACGATACTTTTCAGATCCTTTCTATATGTTATGAGGGAATGTTAAGAGGGAAGTCCATGCAAAAATATAGGTCAAAATTAGATTTTACGAAACTTTTTGAAATGCTAGTTTCAGTCAAAAAATCGTAGTATATTATATACAATTTTATACTAGTTTCGGTCGAAAAATCAAATTAAATCGAGGAGTGTTCAAAATGCTACGAAACCTTCCAGATCCTTTCTATATGTAATGAGATAAGGATATGATGGAAGTCCATGCCAAAAATAATATCAAAATTAGATTCTGTGAAACTTTTTGAAATACTAGTTTCGTTTAATAATTATAGTATATTATACACAATTTTATACCAGTTTCGGTCAAAAATATAATTAAATCGAGGATTAATCGAAATGCTACAAAACTTTTAAGATCCTTTCTATATGTTTGAGGGAAGGTTATCATGGAAGTCCATGCATAAAATTATCTTAAAATTAGATTCCACGAAACTTTTTGAAATACTAGTTTAGGTCAAAAAATCGTAGTATATTATATACAACTTTATACTAGTCTCGGTCGAAAAATCAAATTAAATTGAGGATTGATCGAAATGCTACGATACTTTTCAGATCCTTTCTATAAGTTTTGAGGGAATGTTAAGAGGGAAGCCCATTCAAAAAATTATCACAAAATTAGACTCTATGAAATTTTTTGAAATGCTAGTTTCAGTCAAAAAATCGTAGTATATTATACACAATTTTATACTAGTTTCGATCAAAAAATCAAATTTAATTTAGGATTGTTCCAAATGCTACGATACTTTTCAGATCCTTTCTATATGTTATGAGGGAATGTTAAGAGGGAAGTCCATGCAAAAATATAGGTCAAAATTAGATTTTACGAAACTTTTTGAAATGCTAGTTTCAGTCAAAAAATCGTAGTATATTATATACAATTTTATACTAGTTTCGGTCGAAAAATCAAATTAAATCGAGGAGTGTTCAAAATGCTACGAAACCTTCCAGATCCTTTCTATATGTAATGAGATAAGGATATGATGGAAGTCCATGCCAAAAATAATATCAAAATTAGATTCTGTGAAACTTTTTGAAATACTAGTTTCGTTTAATAATTATAGTATATTATACACAATTTTATACCAGTTTCGGTCAAAAATATAATTAAATCGAGGATTAATCGAAATGCTACAAAACTTTTAAGATCCTTTCTATATGTTTGAGGGAAGGTTATCATGGAAGTCCATGCATAAAATTATCTTAAAATTAGATTCCACGAAACTTTTTGAAATACTAGTTTAGGTCAAAAAATCGTAGTATATTATATACAACTTTATACTAGTCTCGGTCGAAAAATCAAATTAAATTGAGGATTGATCGAAATGCTACGATACTTTTCAGATCCTTTCTATAAGTTTTGAGGGAATGTTAAGAGGGAAGCCCATTCAAAAAATTATCACAAAATTAGACTTTATGAAATTTTTTGAAATGCTAGTTTCAGTCAAAAAATCGTAGTATATTATACACAATTTTATACTAGTTTCGATCAAAAAATCAAATTTAATTTAGGATTGTTCCAAATGCTACGATACTTTTCAGATCCTTTCTATATGTTATGAGGGAATGTTAAGAGGGAAGTCCATGCAAAAATATAGGTCAAAATTAGATTTTACGAAACTTTTTGAAATGCTAGTTTCAGTCAAAAAATCGTAGTATATTATATACAATTTTATACTAGTTTCGGTCGAAAAATCAAATTAAATCGAGGAGTGTTCAAAATTCTACGAAACCTTCCAGATCCTTTCTATATGTAATGAGATAAGGATATGATGGAAGTCCATGCCAAAAATAATATCAAAATTAGATTCTGTGAAACTTTTTGAAATACTAGTTTCGTTAAATAATTATAGTATATTATACACAATTTTATACCAGTTTCGGTCAAAAATATAATTAAATCGAGGATTAATCGAAATGCTACAAAACTTTTAAGATCCTTTCTATATGTTTGAGGGAAGGTTATGATGGAAGTCCATGCATAAAATTGTCTTAAAATTAGATTCCACGAAACTTTTTGAAATACTAGTTTAGGTCAAAAAATCGTAGTATATATTACATACAACTTTATACTAGTCTCGGTCGAAAAATCAAATTAAATTGAGGATTGTTCGAAATGCTACGATACTTTTCAGATCCTTTCTATAAGTTTTGAGGGAATGTTAAGAGGGAAGCCCATTCAAAAAAATATCTCAAAATTAGACTCTAAGAAACTTTTTGAAATGCTAGTTTCAGTCAAAAAATCGTAGTATATTATACACAATTTTATACTAGTTTCGATCAAAAAATCAAATTTAATTTAGGATTGTTCCAAATGCTACGATACTTTTCAGATCCTTTCTATATGTTATGAGGGAATGTTAAGAGGGAAGTCCATGCAAAAATATAGGTCAAAATTAGATTTTACGAAACTTTTTGAAATGCTAGTTTCAGTCAAAAAATCGTAGTATATTATATACAATTTTATACTAGTTTCGGTCGAAAAATCAAATTAAATCGAGGAGTGTTCAAAATGCTACGAAACTTTCCAGATCCTTTCTATATGTAACGAGAGAAGGTTATGATGGAAGTCCATGCCAAAAATAAAATCAAAATTAGATTCTGTGAAACTTTTTGAAATACTAGTTTCGTTAAATAATTATAGTATATTATACACAATTTTATACCAGTTTCGGTCAAAAAAAATAATTAAATCGAGGATTAATCGAAATGCTACAAAACCTTTAAGATCCTTTCTATATGTTTGAGGGAAGGTTATCATGGAAGTCCATGCATAAAATTATCTTAAAATTAGATTCCACGAAACTTTTTGAAATACTAGTTTAGGTCAAAAAATCGTAGTATATTATATACAACTTTATACTAGTCTCGGTCGAAAAATCAAATTAAATTGAGGATTGTTCGAAATGCTACGATACTTTTCAGATCCTTTCTATAAGTATTGAGGGAATGTTAAGAGGGAAGCCCATTCAAAAAATTATCACAAAATTAGACTCTATGAAATTTTTTGAAATGCTAGTTTCAGTCAAAAAATCGTAGTATATTATACACAATTTTATACTAGTTTCGATCAAAAAATCAAATTTAATTTAGGATTGTTCCAAATGCTACTATACTTTTCAGATCCTTTCTATATGTTATGAGGGAATGTTAAGAGGGAAGTCCATGCAAAAATATAGGTCAAAATTAGATTTTACGAAACTTTTTGAAATGCTAGTTTCAGTCAAAAAATCTTAGTATATTATATACAATTTTATACTAGTTTCGGTCGAAAAATCAAATTAAATCGAGGAGTGTTCAAAATGCTACGAAACCTTCCAGATCCTTTCTATATGTAACGAGATAAGGATATGATGGAAGTCCATGCCAAAAATAATATCAAAATTAGATTCTGTGAAACTTTTTGAAATACTAGTTTCGTTAAATAATTATAGTATATTATACACAATTTTATACCAGTTTCGGTCAAAAATATAATTAAATCGAGGATTAATCGAAATGCTACAAAACTTTTAAGATCCTTTCTATATGTTTGAGGGAAGGTTATCATGGAAGTCCATGCATAAAATTATCTTAAAATTAGATTCCACGAAACTTTTTGAAATACTAGTTTAGGTCAAAAAATCGTAGTATATTATATACAACTTTATACTAGTCTCGGTCGAAAAATCAAATTAAATTGAGGATTGTTCGAAATGCTACGATACTTTTCAGATCCTTTCTATAAGTTTTGAGGGAATGTTAAGAGGGAAGCCCATTCAAAAAATTATCACAAAATTAGACTCTATGAAATTTTTTGAAATGCTAGTTTCAGTCAAAAAATCGTAGTATATTATACACAATTTTATACTAGTTTCGATCAAAAAATCAAATTTAATTTAGGATTGTTCCAAATGCTACGATACTTTTCAGATCCTTTCTATATGTTATGAGGGAATGTTAAGAGGGAAGTCCATGCAAAAATATAGGTCAAAATTAGATTTTACGAAACTTTTTGAAATGCTAGTTTCAGTCAAAAAATCGTAGTATATTATATACAATTTTATACTAGTTTCGGTCGAAAAATCAAATTAAATCGAGGAGTGTTCAAAATGCTACGAAACCTTCCAGATCCTTTCTATATGTATTGAGATAAGGATATGATGGAAGTCCATGCCAAAAATAATATCAAAATTAGATTCTGTGAAACTTTTTGAAATACTAGTTTCGTTTAATAATTATAGTATATTATACACAATTTTATACCAGTTTCGGTCAAAAATATAATTAAATCGAGGATTAATCGAAATGCTACAAAACTTTTAAGATCCTTTCTATATGTTTGAGGGAAGGTTATCATGGAAGTCCATGCATAAAATTATCTTAAAATTAGATTCCACGAAACTTTTTGAAATACTAGTTTAGGTCAAAAAATCGTAGTATATTATATACAACTTTATACTAGTCTCGGTCGAAAAATCAAATTAAATTGAGGATTGATCGAAATGCTACGATACTTTTCAGATCCTTTCTATAAGTTTTGAGGGAATGTTAAGAGGGAAGCCCATTCAAAAAATTATCACAAAATTAGACTCTATGAAATTTTTTGAAATGCTAGTTTCAGTCAAAAAATCGTAGTATATTATACACAATTTTATACTAGTTTCGATCAAAAAATCAAATTTAATTTAGGATTGTTCCAAATGCTACGATACTTTTCAGATCCTTTCTATATGTTATGAGGGAATGTTAAGAGGGAAGTCCATGCAAAAATATAGGTCAAAATTAGATTTTACGAAACTTTTTGAAATGCTAGTTTCAGTCAAAAAATCGTAGTATATTATATACAATTTTATACTAGTTTCGGTCGAAAAATCAAATTAAATCGAGGAGTGTTCAAAATGCTACGAAACCTTCCAGATCCTTTCTATATGTAATGAGATAAGGATATGATGGAAGTCCATGCCAAAAATAATATCAAAATTAGATTCTGTGAAACTTTTTGAAATACTAGTTTCGTTAAATAATTATAGTATATTATACACAATTTTATACCAGTTTCGGTCAAAAATATAATTAAATCGAGGATTAATCGAAATGCTACAAAACTTTTAAGATCCTTTCTATATGTTTGAGGGAAGGTTATCATGGAAGTCCATGCATAAAATTATCTTAAAATTAGATTCCACGAAACTTTTTGAAATACTAGTTTAGGTCAAAAAATCGTAGTATATTATATACAACTTTATACTAGTCTCGGTCGAAAAATCAAATTAAATTGAGGATTGTTCGAAATGCTACGATACTTTTCAGATCCTTTCTATAAGTTTTGAGGGAATGTTAAGAGGGAAGCCCATTCAAAAAATTATCACAAAATTAGACTCTATGAAATTTTTTGAAATGCTAGTTTCAGTCAAAAAATCGTAGTATATTATACACAATTTTATACTAGTTTCGATCAAAAAATCAAATTTAATTTAGGATTGTTCCAAATGCTACGATACTTTTCAGATCCTTTCTATATGTTATGAGGGAATGTTAAGAGGGAAGTCCATGCAAAAATATAGGTCAAAATTAGATTTTACGAAACTTTTTGAAATGCTAGTTTCAGTCAAAAAATCGTAGTATATTATATACAATTTTATACTAGTTTCGGTCGAAAAATCAAATTAAATCGAGGAGTGTTCAAAATGCTACGAAACCTTCCAGATCCTTTCTATATGTAACGAGATAAGGATATGATGGAAGTCCATGCCAAAAATAATATCAAAATTAGATTCTGTGAAACTTTTTGAAATACTAGTTTCGTTAAATAATTATAGTATATTATACACAATTTTATACCAGTTTCGGTCAAAAATATAATTAAATCGAGGATTAATCGAAATGCTACAAAACCTTTAAGATCCTTTCTATATGTTTGAGGGATGGTTATGATGGAAGTCCATGCATAAAATTGTCTTAAAATTAGATTCCACGAAACTTTTTGAAATACTAGTTTAGGTCAAAAAATCGTAGTATATATTACATACAACTTTATACTAGTCTCGGTCGAAAAATCAAATTAAATTGAGGATTGTTCGAAATGCTACGATACTTATCAGATCCTTTCTATAAGTTTTGAGGGAATGTTAAGAGGGAAGCCCATTCAAAAAAATATCTCAAAATTAGACTCTAAGAAACTTTTTGAAATGCTAGTTTCAGTCAAAAAATCGTAGTATATTATACACAATTTTATACTAGTTTCGATCAAAAAATCAAATTTAATTTTGGATTGTTCCAAATGCTACGATACTTTTCAGATCCTTTCTATATGTTATGAGGGAATGTTAAGAGGGAAGTCCATGCAAAAATATAGGTCAAAATTAGATTTTACGAAACTTTTTGAAATGCTAGTTTCAGTCAAAAAATCGTAGTATATTATATACAATTTTATACTAGTTTCGGTCGAAAAATCAAATTAAATCGAGGAGTGTTCAAAATGCTACGAAACTTTCCAGATCCTTTCTATATGTAACGAGAGAAGGTTATGATGGAAGTCCATGCCAAAAATAAAATCAAAATTAGATTCTGTGAAACTTTTTGAAATACTAGTTTCGTTTAATAATTATAGTATATTATACACAATTTTATACCAGTTTCGGTCAAAAATATAATTAAATCGAGGATTAATCGAAATGCTACAAAACTTTTAAGATCCTTTCTATATGTTTGAGGGAAGGTTATCATGGAAGTCCATGCATAAAATTATCTTAAAATTAGATTCCACGAAACTTTTTGAAATACTAGTTTAGGTCAAAAAATCGTAGTATATTATATACAACTTTATACTAGTCTCGGTCGAAAAATCAAATTAAATTGAGGATTGATCGAAATGCTACGATACTTTTCAGATCCTTTCTATAAGTTTTGAGGGAATGTTAAGAGGGAAGCCCATTCAAAAAATTATCACAAAATTAGACTCTATGAAATTTTTTGAAATGCTAGTTTCAGTCAAAAAATCGTAGTATATTATACACAATTTTATACTAGTTTCGATCAAAAAATCAAATTTAATTTAGGATTGTTCCAAATGCTACGATAATTTTCAGATCCTTTCTATATGTTATGAGGGAATGTTAAGAGGGAAGTCCATGCAAAAATATAGGTCAAAATTAGATTTTACGAAACTTTTTGAAATGCTAGTTTCAGTCAAAAAATCGTAGTATATTATATACAATTTTATACTAGTTTCGGTCGAAAAATCAAATTAAATCGAGGAGTGTTCAAAATGCTACGAAACCTTCCAGATCCTTTCTATATGTAATGAGATAAGGATATGATGGAAGTCCATGCCAAAAATAATATCAAAATTAGATTCTGTGAAACTTTTTGAAATACTAGTTTCGTTAAATAATTATAGTATATTATACACAATTTTATACCAGTTTCGGTCAAAAATATAATTAAATCGAGGATTAATCGAAATGCTACAAAACTTTTAAGATCCTTTCTATATGTTTGAGGGAAGGTTATCATGGAAGTCCATGCATAAAATTATCTTAAAATTAGATTCCACGAAACTTTTTGAAATACTAGTTTAGGTCAAAAAATCGTAGTATATTATATACAACTTTATACTAGTCTCGGTCGAAAAATCAAATTAAATTGAGGATTGTTCGAAATGCTACGATACTTTTCAGATCCTTTCTATAAGTTTTGAGGGAATGTTAAGAGGGAAGCCCATTCAAAAAATTATCAAAAAATTAGACTCTATGAAATTTTTTTAAATGCTAGTTTCAGTCAAAAAATCGTAGTATATTATACACAATTTTATACTAGTTTCGATCAAAAAATCAAATTTAATTTAGGATTGTTCCAAATGCTACGATACTTTTCAGATCCTTTCTATATGTTATGAGGGAATGTTAAGAGGGAAGTCCATGCAAAAATATAGGTCAAAATTAGATTTTACGAAACTTTTTGAAATGCTAGTTTCAGTCAAAAAATCGTAGTATATTATATACAATTTTATACTAGTTTCGGTCGAAAAATCAAATTAAATCGAGGAGTGTTCAAAATGCTACGAAACCTTCCAGATCCTTTCTATATGTAACGAGATAAGGATATGATGGAAGTCCATGCCAAAAATAATATCAAAATTAGATTCTGTGAAACTTTTTGAAATACTAGTTTCGTTAAATAATTATAGTATATTATACACAATTTTATACCAGTTTCGGTCAAAAATATAATTAAATCGAGGATTAATCGAAATGCTACAAAACCTTTAAGATCCTTTCTATATGTTTGAGGGAAGGTTATGATGGAAGTCCATGCATAAAATTGTCTTAAAATTAGATTCCACGAATCTTTTTGAAATACTAGTTTAGGTCAAAAAATCGTAGTATATATTACATACAACTTTATACTAGTCTCGGTCGAAAAATCAAATTAAATTGAGGATTGTTCGAAATGCTACGATACTTATCAGATCCTTTCTATAAGTTTTGAGGGAATGTTAAGAGGGAAGCCCATCCAAAAAAATATCTCAAAATTAGACTCTAAGAAACTTTTTGAAATGCTAGTTTCAGTCAAAAAATCGTAGTATATTATACACAATTTTATACTAGTTTCGATCAAAAAATCAAATTTAATTTAGGATTGTTCCAAATGCTACGATACTTTTCAGATCCTTTCTATATGTTATGAGGGAATGTTAAGAGGGAAGTCCATGCAAAAATATAGGTCAAAATTAGATTTTACGAAACTTTTTGAAATGCTAGTTTCAGTCAAAAAATCGTAGTATATTATATACAATTTTATACTAGTTTCGGTCGAAAAATCAAATTAAATCGAGGAGTGTTCAAAATGCTACGAAACCTTCCAGATCCTTTCTATATGTAACGAGAGAAGGTTATGATGGAAGTCCATGCCAAAAATAAAATCAAAATTAGATTCTGTGAAACTTTTTGAAATACTAGTTTCGTTAAATAATTATAGTATATTATACACAATTTTATACCAGTTTCGGTCAAAAATATAATTAAATCGAGGATTAATCGAAATGCTACAAAACCTTTAAGATCCTTTCTATATGTTTGAGGGAAGGTTATGATGGAAGTCCATGCATAAAATTGTCTTAAAATTAGATTCCACGAATCTTTTTGAAATACTAGTTTAGGTCAAAAAATCGTAGTATATATTACATACAACTTTATACTAGTCTCGGTCGAAAAATCAATTTAAATTGAGGATTGTTCGAAATGCTACGATACTTATCAGATCCTTTCTATAAGTTTTGAGGGAATGTTAAGAGGGAAGCCCATCCAAAAAAATATCTCAAAATTAGACTCTAAGAAACTTTTTGAAATGCTAGTTTCAGTCAAAAAATCGTAGTATATTATACACAATTTTATACTAGTTTCGATCAAAAAATCAAATTTAATTTAGGATTGTTCCAAATGCTACGATACTTTTCAGATCCTTTCTATATGTTATGAGGGAATGTTAAGAGGGAAGTCCATGCAAAAATATAGGTCAAAATTAGATTTTACGAAACTTTTTGAAATGCTAGTTTCAGTCAAAAAATCGTAGTATATTATATACAATTTTATACTAGTTTCGGTCGAAAAATCAAATTAAATCGAGGAGTGTTCAAAATGCTACGAAACTTTCCAGATCCTTTCTATATGTAACGAGAGAAGGTTATGATGGAAGTCCATGCCAAAAATAAAATCAAAATTAGATTCTGTGAAACTTTTTGAAATACTAGTTTCGTTAAATAATTATAGTATATTATACACAATTTTATACCAGTTTCGGTCAAAAAAAATAATTAAATCGAGGATTAATCGAAATGCTACAAAACCTTTAAGATCCTTTCTATATGTTTGAGGGAAGGTTATCATGGAAGTCCATGCATAAAATTATCTTAAAATTAGATTCCACAAAACTTTTTGAAATACTAGTTTAGGTCAAAAAATCGTAGTATATTATATACAACTTTATACTAGTCTCGGTCGAAAAATCAATTTAAATTGAGGATTGTTTGAAAGGCTACGATACTTTTTAAATCCTTTCTATAAGTTTTGAGGGAATGTTAAGAGGGAAAGCCATTCAAAAAATTATCTCAAAATTAGACTCTATGAAACTTTTTGAAATGCTAGTATCAGTCAAAAAATCGTAGTATATTATACACAATTTTATACTAGTTTCGATCAAAAAATCAAATTTAATTTAGGATTGTTCCAAATGCTACGATACTTTTCAGATCCTTTCTATATGTTATGAGGGAATGTTAAGAGGGAAGTCCATGCAAAAATATAGGTCAAAATTAGATTTTACGAAACTTTTTGAAATGCTAGTTTCAGTCAAAAAATCGTAGTATATTATATACAATTTTATACTAGTTTCGGTCGAAAAATCAAATTAAATCGAGGAGTGTTCAAAATGCTACGAAACTTTCCAGGTCCTTTCTATATGTAACGAGAGAAGGTTATGATGGAAGTCCATGCCAAAAATAATATCAAAATTAGATTCTGTGAAACTTTTTGAAATACTAGTTTCGTTAAAAAATTATAGTATATTATACACAATTTTATACCAGTTTCGGTAAAAAAATATAATTAAATCGAGGATTAATCGAAATGCTACAAAACTTGTAAGATCCTTTCTATATGTTTGAGGGAAGGTAATCATGGAAGTCCATGCTTAAAATTATCTTAAAATTAGATTCCACGAAACTTTTTGAAATACTAGTTTAGGTCAAAAAATCGTAGTATATTATATACAACTTTATACTAGCCTCGGTCGAAAAATCAAATTAAATTGAGGATTGTTCGAAATGCTACGATACTTTTCAGATCCTTTCTATAAGTTTTGAGGGAATGTTAAGAGGTAAGCCCATTCAAAAAAATATCTCAAAATTAGACTCTATGAAATTTTTTGAAATGCTAGTTTCAATCAAAAAATCGTAGTATATTATACACAATTTTATACTACTTTCGATCAAAAAATCAAATTTAATTTAGGATTGTTCCAAATGCTACGATACTTTTCAGATCCTTTCTATATGTTATGAGGGAATGTTAAGAGGGAAGTCCATGCAAAAATATAGGTCAAAATTAGATTTTACGAAACTTTTTGAAATGCTAGTTTCAGTCAAAAAATCGTAGTATATTATACACAATTTTATACTAGTTTCGGTCGAAAAATCAAATTAAATCGAGGAGTGTTCAAAATGCTACGAAACTTTCCAGATCCTCTCTATATGTAACGAGAGAAGTTTATGATGGAAGTCCATGCCAAAAATAATATAAAAATTAGATTCTGTGAAACTTTTTGAAATACTAGTTTCGTTAAAAAATTATAGTATATTATACACAATTTTATACCAGTTTCGGTCAAAAAATATAATTAAATCGAGGATTAATCGAAATGCTACAAAACTTGTAAGATCCTTTCTATATGTTTGAGGGAAGGTTATCATGGAAGTCCATGCTTAAAATTATCTTAAAATTAGATTCCACGAAACTTTTTGAAATACTAGTTTAGGTCAAAAAATCGTAGTATATTATATACAACTTTATACTAGTCTCGGTCGAAAAATCAAATTAAATTGAGGATTGTTCAAAATGCTACGATACTTTTCAGATCCTTTCTATAAGTTTTGAGGGAATGTTAAGAGGTAAGCCCATTCAAAAAAATATCTCAAAATTAGACTCTATGAAATTTTTTGAAATGCTAGTTTCAGTCAAAAAATCGTAGTATATTATACACAATTTTATACTACTTTCGATCAAAAAATCAAATTTAATTTAGGATTGTTCCAAATTCTACGATACTTTTCAGATCCTTTCTATATGTTATGAGGGAATGTTAAGAGGGAAGTCCATGCAAAAATATAGGTCAAAACTAGATTTTACGAAACTTTTTGAAATGCTAGTTTCAGTCAAAAAATTGTAGTATATTATACACAATTTTATACTAGTTTCGGTCGAAAAATCAAATTAAATCGAGGAGTGTTCAAAATGCTACGAAACTTTCCAGATCCTCTCTATATGTAACGAGAGAAGTTTATGATGGAAGTCCATGCCAAAAATAATATAAAAATTAGATTCTGTGAAACTTTTTGAAATACTAGTTTCGTTAAAAAATTATAGTATATTATACACAATTTTATTCCAGTTTCGGTCAAAAAATATAATTAAATCGAGGATTAATCGAAATGCTACAAAACTTGTAAGATCCTTTCTATATGTTTGAGGGAAGGATATCCTGGAAGTCCATGCTTAAAATTATCTTAAAATTTGATTCCATGAAACTTTTTGAAATACTAGTTTAGGTCAAAAATTGTAGTATATTACATACAACTTTATACTAGTCTCGCTCGAAAAATCAATTTAAATTGAGGATTGTTTGAAAGGCTACGATACTTTTTAAATCCTTTCTATAAGTTTTGAGGGAATGTTAAGAGGGAAACCCATTCAAAAAATTATCTCAAAATTAGACTCTATGAAACTTTTTGAAATGCTAGTATCAGTCAAAAAATCGTAGTATATTATACACAATTTTATACTAGTTTCGATCAAAAAATCAAATTTAATTTAGGATTGTTCCAAATGCTACGATACTTTTCAGATCCTTTCTATATGTTATGAGGGAATGTTAAGAGGGAAGTCCATGCAAAAATATAGGTCAAAATTAGATTTTACGAAACTTTTTGAAATGCTAGTTTCAGTCAAAAAATCGTAGTATATTATATACAATTTTATACTAGTTTCGGTCGAAAAATCAAATTAAATCGAGGAGTGTTCAAAATGCTACGAAACTTTCCAGGTCCTGTCTATATGTAACGAGAGAAGGTTATGATGGAAGTCCATGCCAAAAATAATATCAAAATTAGATTCTGTGAAACTTTTTGAAATACTAGTTTCGTTAAAAAATTATAGTATATTATACACAATTTTATACCAGTTTCGGTCAAAAAATATAATTAAATCGAGGATTAATCGAAATGCTACAAAACTTGTAAGATCCTTTCTATATGTTTGAGGGAAGGTTATCATGGAAGTCCATGCTTAAAATTATCTTAAAATTAGATTCCACGAAACTTTTCGAAATACTAGTTTAGGTCAAAAAATCGTAGTATATTATATACAACTTTATACTAGTCTCGTTCGAAAAATCAAATTAAATTGAGGATTGTTCGAAATGCTACGATACTTTTCAGATCCTTTCTATAAGTTTTGAGGGAATGTTAAGAGGGAAGCCCATTCAAAAAAATATCTCAAAATTAGACTCTAAGAAACTTTTTGAAATGCTAGTTTCAGTCAAAAAATCGTAGTATATTATACACAATTTTATACTACTTTCGATCAAAAAATCAAATTTAATTTAGGATTGTTCCAAATGCTACGATACTTTTCAGATCCTTTCTATATGTTATGAGGGAATGTTAAGAGGGAAGTCCATGCAAAAATATAGGTCAAAACTAGATTTTACGAAACTTTTTGAAATGCTAGTTTCAGTCAAAAAATTGTAGTATATTATACACAATTTTATACTAGTTTCGGTCGAAAAATCAAATTAAATCGAGGAGTGTTCAAAATGCTACGAAACTTTCCAGATCCTCTCTATATGTAACGAGAGAAGTTTATGATGGAAGTCCATGCCAAAAATAATATAAAAATTAGATTCTGTGAAACTTTTTGAAATACTAGTTTCGTTAAAAAATTATAGTATATTATACACAATTTTATTCCAGTTTCGGTCAAAAAATATAATTAAATCGAGGATTAATCGAAATGCTACAAAACTTGTAAGATCCTTTCTATATGTTTGAGGGAAGGATATCCTGGAAGTCCATGCTTAAAATTATCTTAAAATTTGATTCCATGAAACTTTTTGAAATACTAGTTTAGGTCAAAAATTGTAGTATATTACATACAACTTTATACTAGTCTCGCTCGAAAAATCAATTTAAATTGAGGATTGTTTGAAAGGCTACGATACTTTTTAAATCCTTTCTATAAGTTTTGAGGGAATGTTAAGAGGGAAACCCATTCAAAAAATTATCTCAAAATTAGACTCTATGAAACTTTTTGAAATGCTAGTATCAGTCAAAAAATCGTAGTATATTATACACAATTTTATACTAGTTTCGATCAAAAAATCAAATTTAATTTAGGATTGTTCCAAATGCTACGATACTTTTCAGATCCTTTCTATATGTTATGAGGGAATGTTAAGAGGGAAGTCCATGCAAAAATATAGGTCAAAATTAGATTTTACGAAACTTTTTGAAATGCTAGTTTCAGTCAAAAAATCGTAGTATATTATATACAATTTTATACTAGTTTCGGTCGAAAAATCAAATTAAATCGAGGAGTGTTCAAAATGCTACGAAACTTTCCAGGTCCTTTCTATATGTAACGAGAGAAGGTTATGATGGAAGTCCATGCCAAAAATAATATCAAAATTAGATTCTGTGAAACTTTTTGAAATACTAGTTTCGTTAAAAAATTATAGTATATTATACACAATTTTATACCAGTTTCGGTCAAAAAATATAATTAAATCGAGGATTAATCGAAATGCTACAAAACTTGTAAGATCCTTTCTATATGTTTGAGGGAAGGTTATCATGGAAGTCCATGCTTAAAATTATCTTAAAATTAGATTCCACGAAACTTTTCGAAATACTAGTTTAGGTCAAAAAATCGTAGTATATTATATACAACTTTATACTAGTCTCGTTCGAAAAATCAAATTAAATTGAGGATTGTTCGAAATGCTACGATACTTTTCAGATCCTTTCTATAAGTTTTGAGGGAATGTTAAGAGGGAAGCCCATTCAAAAAAATATCTCAAAATTAGACTCTAAGAAACTTTTTGAAATGCTAGTTTCAGTCAAAAAATCGTAGTATATTATACACAATTTTATACTACTTTCGATCAAAAAATCAAATTTAATTTAGGATTGTTCCAAATGCTACGATACTTTTCAGATCCTTTCTATATGTTATGAGGGAATGTTAAGAGGGAAGTCCATGCAAAAATATAGGTCAAAACTAGATTTTACGAAACTTTTTGAAATGCTAGTTTCAGTCAAAAAATTGTAGTATATTATACACAATTTTATACTAGTTTCGGTCGAAAAATCAAATTAAATCGAGGAGTGTTCAAAATGCTACGAAACTTTCCAGATCCTCTCTATATGTAACGAGAGAAGTTTATGATGGAAGTCCATGCCAAAAATAATATAAAAATTAGATTCTGTGAAACTTTTTGAAATACTAGTTTCGTTAAAAAATTATAGTATATTATACACAATTTTATACCAGTTTCGGTCAAAAAATATAATTAAATCGAGGATTAATCGAAATGCTACAAAACTTGTAAGATCCTTTCTATATGTTTGAGGGAAGGTTATCATGGAAGTCCATGCTTAAAATTATCTTAAAATTTGATTCCATGAAACTTTTTGAAATACTAGTTTAGGTCAAAAATTGTAGTATATTACATACAACTTTATACTAGTCTCGCTCGAAAAATCAATTTAAATTGAGGATTGTTTGAAAGGCTACGATACTTTTTAAATCCTTTCTATAAGTTTTGAGGGAATGTTAAGAGGGAAACCCATTCAAAAAATTATCTCAAAATTAGACTCTATGAAACTTTTTGAAATGCTAGTATCAGTCAAAAAATCGTAGTATATTATTATACACAATTTTATACTAGTTTCGATCAAAAAATCAAATTTAATTTAGGATTGTTCCAAATGCTACGATACTTTTCAGATCCTTTCTATATGTTATGAGGGAATGTTAAGAGGGAAGTCCATGCAAAAATATAGGTCAAAATTAGATTTTACGAAACTTTTTGAAATGCTAGTTTCAGTCAAAAAATCGTAGTATATTATATACAATTTTATACTAGTTTCGGTCGAAAAATCAAATTAAATCGAGGAGTGTTCAAAATGCTACAAAACCTTCCAGGTCCTTTCTATATGTAACGAGAGAAGGTTATGATGGAAGTCCATGCCAAAAATAATATCAAAATTAGATTCTGTGAAACTTTTTGAAATACTAGTTTCGTTAAAAAATTATAGTATATTATACACAATTTTATACCAGTTTCGGTAAAAAAATATAATTAAATCGAGGATTAATCGAAATGCTACAAAACTTGTAAGATCCTTTCTATATGTTTGAGGGAAGGTTATCATGGAAGTCCATGCTTAAAATTATCTTAAAATTAGATTCCACGAAACTTTTTGAAATACTAGTTTAGGTCAAAAAATCGTAGTATATTATATACAACTTTATACTAGTCTCGGTCGAAAAATCAAATTAAATTGAGGATTGTTCGAAATGCTACGATACTTTTCAGATCCTTTCTATAAGTTTTGAGGGAATGTTAAGAGGTAAGCCCATTCAAAAAAATATCTCAAAATTAGACTCTAAGAAACTTTTTGAAATGCTAGTTTCAGTCAAAAAATTGTAGTATATTATACACAATTTTATACTAGTTTCGGTCGAAAAATCAAATTAAATCGAGGAGTGTTCAAAATGCTACGAAACTTTCCAGATCCTCTCTATATGTAACGAGAGAAGTTTATGATGGAAGTCCATGCCAAAACTAATATAAAAATTAGATTCTGTGAAACTTTTTGAAATACTAGTTTCGTTAAAAAATTATAGTATATTATACACAATTTTATACCAGTTTCGGTCAAAAAATATAATTAAATCGAGGATTAATCGAAATGCTACAAAACATGTAAGATCCTTTCTATATGTTTGAGGGAAGGTTATCATGGAAGTCCATGCTTAAAATTATCTTAAAATTTGATTCCATGAAACTTTTTGAAATACTAGTTTAGGTCAAAAATTGTAGTATATTACATACAACTTTATACTAGTCTCGCTCGAAAAATCAATTTAAATTGAGGATTCTTCGAAAAGCTACGATACTTTTTAAATCCTTTCTATAAGTTTTGAGGGAATGTTAAGAGGGAAGCCCATTCAAAAAATTATCTCAAAATTAGACTCTATGAAACTTTTTGAAATGCTAGTATCAGTCAAAAAATCGTAGTATATTATACACAATTTTATACTAGTTTCGATCAAAAAATCAAATTAAATTTAGGATTGTTCCAAATGCTACGATACTTTTCAGATCCTTTCTATATGTTATGAGGGAATGTTAAGAGGGAAGTCCATGCAAAAATATAGGTCAAAATTAGATTTTACGAAACTTTTTGAAATGCTAGTTTCAGTCAAAAAATCGTAGTATATTATACACAATTTTATACTAGTTTCGGTCGAAAAATCAAATTAAATCGAGGAGTGTTCAAAATGCTACGAAACCTTCCAGATCCTTTCTATATGTAACGAGAGAAGGTTATGATGGAAGTCCATGCCAAAAATAATATCAAAATTAGATTCTGTGAAACTTTTTGAAATACTAGTTTCGTTAAATAATTATAGTATATTATACACAATTTTATACCAATTTCGGTCAAAAATATAATTAAATCGAGGATTAATCGAAATGCTACAAAACTTTTAAGATCCTTTCTATATGTTTGAGGGAAGGTTATCATGGAAGTCCATGCATAAAATTATCTTAAAATTAGATTCCACGAAACTTTATCAAAAACTAGTTTAGGTCAAAAAATCGTAGTATATTATATACAACTTTATACTAGTCTCGCTCGAAAAATCAAATTAAATTGAGGATTGTTCGAAATGCTACGATACTTTTTAGATCCTTTCTATAAGTTTTGAGGGAATGTTAAGAGGGAAGCCCATTCAAAAAAATATCTCAAAATTAGACTCTATGAAATTTTTTGAAATGCTAGTTTCAGTCAAAAAATCGTAGTATATTATACACAATTTTATACTAGTTTCGATCAAAAAATCAAATTTAATTTAGGATTGTTCCAAATGCTACGATACTTTTCAGATCCTTTCTATATGTTATGAGGGAATGTTAAGAGGGAAGTCCATGCAAAAATATAGGTCAAAATTAGATTTTACGAAACTTTTTAAAATGCTAGTTTCAGTCAAAAAATCGTAGTATATTATATACAATATTATACTAGTTTCGGTCGAAAAATCAAATTAAATCGAGGAGTGTTCAAAATGTTACGAAACCTTTCAGATCCTTTCTATATGTAACGAGAGAAGGTTATGATGGAAGTCCATGCCAAAAATAATATCAAAATTAGATTCTGTGAAACTTTTTGAAATACTAGTTTCGTTAAAAAATTATAGTATATTATACACAATTTTATACCAGTTTCGGTCAAAAAATATAATTAAATCGAAGATTATTCGAAATGCTACAAAACTTTTAAGATCCTTTCTATATGTTTGAGGGAAGGTTATCATGGAAGTCCATGCTTAAAATTATCTTAAAATTAGATTCCACGAAACTTTTTGAAATACTAGTTTAGGTGAAAAAATCGTAGTATATTATATACAACTTTATACTAGTCTCGGTCGAAAAATCAATTTAAATTGAGGATTGTTTGAAATGCTACGAGACTTTTTAAAACCATTCTATAAGTTTTGAGGGAATGTTAAGAGGGAAGCCCATTCAAAAATTTATCTCAAAATTAGACTCTATGAAACTTTTTGAAATGCTAGTATCAGTCAAAAAATCGTAGTATATTATACACAATTTTATACTAGTTTCGATCAAAAAATCAAATTAAATTTAGGATTGTTCGAAATGCTATGATACTTTTCAGATCCTTTCTATATGTTATGAGGGAATGTTAAGAGGGAAGTCCATGCAAAAATATAGGTCAAAATTAGATTTTACGAAACTTTTTGAAATGCTAGTTTCAGTCAAAAAATCGTAGTATATTATACACAATTTTACACTAGTTTCGGTCGAAAAATTAAATTAAATCGAGGAGTGTTCAAAATGCTACGAAACCTTCCAGATCCTTTCTATATGTAACGAGAGAAGGTTATGATGGAAGTCCATGCCAAAAATAATATCAAAATTAGATTCTGTGAAACTTTTTGAAATACTAGTTTCGTTAAATAATTATAATATGTTATACACAATTTTATACCAGTTTCGGTCAAAAATATAATTAAATCGAGGATTAATCGAAATGCTACAAAACTTTTAAGATCCTTTCTATATGCTTGAGGGAAGGTTATGATGGAAGTCCATGCATAAAATTATCTTAAAATTAGATTCCACGAAACGTTTCGAAATACTAGTTTAGGTCAAAAAATCGTAGTATATTACTTACAACTTTATACTAGTCTCGTTCGAAAAATCAAATTAAATTGAGGATTGTTCGAAATGCTACGATACTTTTCAGATCCTTTTGATAAGTTTTGAGGGAATGTTAAGAGGGAAGCCCATTCAAAAAAATATCTCAAAATTAGACTCTAAGAAACTTTTTGAAATGCTAGTTTCAGTCAAAAAATCGTAGTATATTATACACAATTTTATACTAGTTTCGATCAAAAAATCAAATTTAATTTAGGATTGTTCCAAATGCTACGATACTTTTCAGATCCTTTCTATATGTTATGAGGGAATGTTAAGAGGGAAGTCCATGCAAAAATATAGGTCAAAATTAGATTTTACGAAACTTTTTGAAATGCTAGTTTCAGTCAAAAAATTGTAGTATATTATACACAATTTTATACTAGTTTCGGTCGAAAAATCAAATTAAATCGAGGAGTGTTCAAAATGCTACGAAACTTTCCAGATCCTCTCTATATGTAACGAGAGAAGTTTATGATGGAAGTCCATGCCAAAAATAATATAAAAATTAGATTCTGTGAAACTTTTTGAAATACTAGTTTCGTTAAAAAATTATAGTATATTATACACAATTTTATACCAGTTTCGGTCAAAAAATATAATTAAATCGAGGATTAATCGAAATGCTACAAAACTTGTAAGATCCTTTCTATATGTTTGAGGGAAGGTTATCATGGAAGTCCATGCTAAAAATTATCTTAAAATTTGATTCCATGAAACTTTTTGAAATACTAGTTTAGGTCAAAAATTGTAGTATATTACATACAACTTTATACTAGTCTCTCTCGAAAAATCAATTTAAATTGAGGATTGTTTGAAAGGCTACGATACTTTTTAAATCCTTTCTATAAGTTTTGAGGGAATGTTAAGAGGGAAACCCATTCAAAAAATTATCTCAAAATTAGACTCTATGAAACTTTTTGAAATGCTAGTATCAGTCAAAAAATCGTAGTATATTATACACAATTTTATACTAGTTTCGATCAAAAAATCAAATTTAATTTAGGATTGTTCCAAATGCTACGATACTTTTCAGATCCTTTCTATATGTTATGAGGGAATGTTAAGAGGGAAGTCCATGCAAAAATATAGGTCAAAATTAGATTTTACGAAACTTTTTGAAATGCTAGTTTCAGTCAAAAAATCGTAGTATATTATATACAATTTTATACTAGTTTCGGTCGAAAAATCAAATTAAATCGAGGAGTGTTCAAAATGCTACAAAACCTTCCAGGTCCTTTCTATATGTAACGAGAGAAGGTTATGATGGAAGTCCATGCCAAAAATAATATCAAAATTAGATTCTGTGAAACTTTTTGAAATACTAGTTTCGTTAAAAAATTATAGTATATTATACACAATTTTATACCAGTTTCGGTAAAAAAATATAATTAAATCGAGGATTAATCGAAATGCTACAAAACTTGTAAGATCCTTTCTATATGTTTGAGGGAAGGTTATCATGGAAGTCCATGCTTAAAATTATCTTAAAATTAGATTCCACGAAACTTTTTGAAATACTAGTTTAGGTCAAAAAATCGTAGTATATTATATACAACTTTATACTAGTCTCGGTCGAAAAATCAAATTAAATTGAGGATTGTTCGAAATGCTACGATACTTTTCAGATCCTTTCTATAAGTTTTGAGGGAATGTTAAGAGGTAAGCCCATTCAAAAAAATATCTCAAAATTAGACTCTATGAAATTTTTTGAAATGCTAGTTTCAATCAAAAAATCGTAGTATATTATACACAATTTTATACTACTTTCGATCAAAAAATCAAATTTAATTTAGGATTGTTCCAAATGCTACGATACTTTTCAGATCCTTTCTATATGTTATGAGGGAATGTTAAGAGGGAAGTCCATGCAAAAATATAGGTCAAAATTAGATTTTACGAAACTTTTTGAAATGCTAGTTTCAGTCAAAAAATTGTAGTATATTATACACAATTTTATACTAGTTTCGGTCGAAAAATCAAATTAAATCGAGGAGTGTTCAAAATGCTACGAAACTTTCCAGATCCTCTCTATATGTAACGAGAGAATTTTATGATGGAAGTCCATGCCAAAAATAATATAAAAATTAGATTCTGTGAAACTTTTTGAAATACTAGTTTCGTTAAAAAATTATAGTATATTATACACAATTTTATACCAGTTTCGGTCAAAAAATATAATTAAATCGAGGATTAATCGAAATGCTACAAAACTTGTAAGATCCTTTCTATATGTTTGAGGGAAGGTTATCATGGAAGTCCATGCTTAAAATTATCTTAAAATTTGATTCCATGAAACTTTTTGAAATACTAGTTTAGGTCAAAAATTGTAGTATATTACATACAACTTTATACTAGTCTCGCTCGAAAAATCAATTTAAATTGAGGATTGTTGGAAAGGCTACGATACTTTTTAAATCCTTTCTATAAGTTTTGAGGGAATGTTAAGAGAGAAACCCATTCAAAAAATTATCTCAAAATTAGACTCTATGAAACTTTTTGAAATGCTAGTATCAGTCAAAAAATCGTAGTATATTATACACAATTTTATACTAGTTTCGATCAAAAAATCAAATTTAATTTAGGATTGTTCCAAATGCTACGATACTTTTCAGATCCTTTCTATATGTTATGAGGGAATGTTAAGAGGGAAGTCCATGCAAAAATATAGGTCAAAATTAGATTTTACGAAACTTTTTGAAATGCTAGTTTCAGTCAAAAAATCGTAGTATATTATATACAATTTTATACTAGTTTCGGTCGAAAAATCAAATTAAATCGAGGAGTGTTCAAAATGCTACGAAACTTTCCAGGTCCTTTCTATATGTAACGAGAGAAGGTTATAATGGAAGTCCATGCCAAAAATAATATCAAAATTAGATTCTGTGAAACTTTTTAAAATACTAGTTTCGTTAAAAAATTATAGTATATTATACACAATTTTATACCAGTTTCGGTCAAAAAATATAATTAAATCGAGGATTAATCGAAATGCTACAAAACTTGTAAGATCCTTTCTATATGTTTGAGGGAAGGTTATCATGGAAGTCCATGCTTAAAATTATCTTAAAATTAGATTCCACGAAACTTTTTGAAATACTAGTTTAGGTCAAAAAATCGTAGTATATTATATACAACTTTATACTAGTCTCGGTCGAAAAATCAAATTAAATTGAGGATTGTTCGAAATGCTACGATACTTTTCAGATCCTTTCTATAAGTTTTGAGGGAATGTTAAGAGGTAAGCCCATTCAAAAAAATATCTCAAAATTAGACTCTAAGAAACTTTTTGAAATGCTAGTTTCAGTCAAAAAATTGTAGTATATTATACACAATTTTATACTAGTTTCGGTCGAAAAATCAAATTAAATCGAGGAGTGTTCAAAATGCTACGAAACTTTCCAGATCCTCTCTATATGTAACGAGAGAAGTTTATGATGGAAGTCCATGCCAAAACTAATATAAAAATTAGATTCTGTGAAACTTTTTGAAATACTAGTTTCGTTAAAAAATTATAGTATATTATACACAATTTTATACCAGTTTCGGTCAAAAAATATAATTAAATCGAGGATTAATCGAAAGGCTACAAAACTTGTAAGATCCTTTCTATATGTTTGAGGGAAGGTTATCATGGAAGTCCATGCTTAAAATTATCTTAAAATTTGATTCCATGAAACTTTTTGAAATACTAGTTTAGGTCAAAAATTGTAGTATATTACATACAACTTTATACTAGTCTCGCTCGAAAAATCAATTTAAATTGAGGATTCTTTGAAAAGCTACGATACTTTTTAAATCCTTTCTATAAGTTTTGAGGGAATGTTAAGAGGGAAGCCCATTCAAAAAATTATCTCAAAATTAGACTCTATGAAACTTTTTGAAATGCTAGTATCAGTCAAAAAATCGTAGTATATTATACACAATTTTATACTAGTTTCGATCAAAAAATCAAATTAAATTTAGGATTGTTCCAAATGCTACGATACTTTTCAGATCCTTTCTATATGTTATGAGGGAATGTTAAGAGGGAAGTCCATGCAAAAATATAGGTCAAAATTAGATTTTACGAAACTTTTTGAAATGCTAGTTTCAGTCAAAAAATCGTAGTATATTATACACAATTTTATACTAGTTTCGGTCGAAAAATCAAATTAAATCGAGGAGTGTTCAAAATGCTACGAAACCTTCCAGATCCTTTCTATATGTAACGAGAGAAGGTTATGATGGAAGTCCATGCCAAAAATAATATCAAAATTAGATTCTGTGAAACTTTTTGAAATACTAGTTTCGTTAAATAATTATAGTATATTATACACAATTTTATACCAATTTCGGTCAAAAATATAATTAAATCGAGGATTAATCGAAATGCTACAAAACTTTTAAGATCCTTTCTATATGTTTGAGGGAAGGTTATCATGGAAGTCCATGCATAAAATTATCTTAAAATTAGATTCCACGAAAGTTTATCAAATACTAGTTTAGGTCAAAAAATCGTAGTATATTATATACAACTTTATACTAGTCTCGCTCGAAAAATCAAATTAAATTGAGGATTGTTCGAAATGCTACGATACTTTTTAGATCCTTTCTATAAGTTTTGAGGGAATGTTAAGAGGGAAGCCCATTCAAAAAAATATCTCAAAATTAGACTCTATGAAATTTTTTGAAATGCTAGTTTCAGTCAAAAAATCGTAGTATATTATACACAATTTTATACTAGTTTCGATCAAAAAATCAAATTTAATTTAGGATTGTTCCAAATGCTACGATACTTTTCAGATCCTTTCTATATGTTATGAGGGAATGTTAAGAGGGAAGTCCATGCAAAAATATAGGTCAAAATTAGATTTTACGAAACTTTTTAAAATGCTAGTTTCAGTCAAAAAATCGTAGTATATTATATACAATATTATACTAGTTTCGGTCGAAAAATCAAATTAAATCGAGGAGTGTTCAAAATGTTACGAAACCTTTCAGATCCTTTCTATATGTAACGAGAGAAGGTTATGATGGAAGTCCATGCCAAAAATAATATCAAAATTAGATTCTGTGAAACTTTTTGAAATACTAGTTTCGTTAAAAAATTATAGTATATTATACACAATTTTATACCAGTTTCGGTCAAAAAATATAATTAAATCGAAGATTATTCGAAATGCTACAAAACTTTTAAGATCCTTTCTATATGTTTGAGGGAAGGTTATCATGGAAGTCCATGCTTAAAATTATCTTAAAATTAGATTCCACGAAACTTTTTGAAATACTAGTTTAGGTGAAAAAATTGAAGTATATTATATACAACTTTATACTAGTCTCGGTCGAAAAATCAATTTAAATTGAGGATTGTTTGAAATGCTACGAGACTTTTTAAAACCATTCTATAAGTATTGAGGGAATGTTAAGAGGGAAGCCCATTCAAAAATTTATCTCAAAATTAGACTCTATGAAACTTTTTGAAATGCTAGTATCAGTCAAAAAATCGTAGTATATTATACACAATTTTATACTAGTTTCGATCAAAAAATCAAATTAAATTTAGGATTGTTCAAAATGCTATGATACTTTTCAGATCCTTTCTATATGTTATGAGGGAATGTTAAGAGGGAAGTCCATGCAAAAATATAGGTCAAAATTAGATTTTACGAAACTTTTTGAAATGCTAGTTTCAGTCAAAAAATCGTAGTATATTATACACAATTTTACACTAGTTTCGGTCGAAAAATTAAATTAAATCGAGGAGTGTTCAAAATGCTACGAAACCTTCCAGATCCTTTCTATATGTAACGAGAGAAGGTTATGATGGAAGTCCATGCCAAAAATAATATCAAAATTAGATTCTGTGAAACTTTTTGAAATACTAGTTTCGTTAAATAATTATAATATGTTATACACAATTTTATACCAGTTTCGGTCAAAAATATAATTAAATCGAGGATTAATCGAAATGCTACAAAACTTTTAAGATCCTTTCTATATGCTTGAGGGAAGGTTATGATGGAAGTCCATGCATAAAATTATCTTAAAATTAGATTCCACGAAACGTTTTGAAATACTAGTTTAGGTCAAAAAATCGTAGTATATTACTTACAACTTTATACTAGTCTCGGTCGAAAAATCAAATTAAATTGAGGATTGTTCGAAATGCTACGATACTTTTCAGATCCTTTCTATAAGTTTTGAGGGAATGTTAAGAGGGAAGCCCATTCAAAAAAATATCTCAAAATTAGACTCTAAGAAACTTTTTGAAATGCTAGTTTCAGTCAAAAAATCGTAGTATATTATACACAATTTTATACTAGTTTCGATCAAAAAATCAAATTAAATTTAGGATTGTTCCAAATGCTACGATACTTTTTCAGATCCTTTCTATATGTTATGAGGGAATGTTAAAAGGGAAGTCCATGCAAAAATATAGGTCAAAATTAGATTTTACGAAACTTTTTGAAATGCTAGTTTCAGTCAAAAAATCGTAGTATATTATATACAATTTTATACTAGTTTCGGTCGAAAAATCAAATTAAATCGAGGAGTGTTCAAAATGCATCGAAACTTTCCAGATCCTTTCTATATGTAACGAGAGAAGGTTATGATGGAAGTCCATGCCAAAAATAATATCAAAATTAGATTCTGTGAAACTTTTTGAAATACTAGTTTCGTTAAAAAATTATAGTATATTATACACAATTTTATACCAGTTTCGGTCAAAAAATATAATTAAATCGAGGATTATTCGAAATGCTACAAAACTTTTAAGATCCTTTCTATATGTTTAAGGGAAGGTTATCATGGAAGTCCATGCTTAAAATTATCTTAAAATTAGATTCCACGAAACTTTTTGAAATACTAGTTTAGGTCAAAAAATTGTAGTATATTACATACAACTTTATACTAGTCTCGGTCGAAAAATCAATTTAAATTGAGGATTGTTTGAAATGCTACGAGACTTTTTAAAACCATTCTATAAGTTTTGAGGGAATGTTAAGAGGGAAGCCCATTCAAAAATTTATCTCAAAATTAGACTCTATGAAACTTTTTGAAATGCTAGTATCAGTCAAAAAATCGTAGTATATTATACACAATTTTATATTATTTTCGATCAAAAAATCAAATTAAATTTAGGATTGTTCGAAATGCTATGATACTTTTCAGATCCTATCTATATGTTATGAGGGAATGTTTAGAGGGAAGTCCATGCAAAAATATAGGTCAAAATTTGATTTTACGAAACTTTTTGAAATGCTAGTTTCAGTCAAAAAATCGTAGTATATTATACACAATTTTACACTAGTTTCGGTCGAAAAATTAAATTAAATCGAGGAATGTTCAAAATGCTACGAAACCTTCCAGATCCTTTCTATATGTAACGAGAGAAGGTTATGATGGAAGTCCATGCCAAAAATAATATCAAAATTAGATTCTGTGAAACTTTTTGAAATACTAGTTTCGTTAAATAATTATAGTATGTTATACACAATTTTATACCAGTTTCGGTCAAAAATATAATTAAATCGAGGATTAATCGAAATGCTACAAAACTTTTAAGATCCTTTCTATATGCTTGAGGGAAGGTTATGATGGAAGTCCATGCATAAAATTATCTTAAAATTAGATTCCACGAAACGTTTTGAAATACTAGTTTAGGTCAAAAAATCGTAGTATATTACTTACAACTTTATACTAGTCTCGGTCGAAAAATCAAATTAAATTGAGGATTGTTCGAAATGCTACGATACTTTTCAGATTCTTTCTATAAGTTTTGAGGGAATGTTAAGAGGGAAGCCCATTCAAAAAAATATCTCAAAATTAGACTCTAAGAAACTTTTTGAAATGCTAGTTTCAGTCAAAAAATCGTAGTATATTATACACAATTTTATACTAGTTTCGATCAAAAAATCAAATTTAATTTAGGATTGTTCCAAATGCTACGATACTTTTTCAGATCCTTTCTATATGTTATGAGGGAATGTTAAGAGGGAAGTCCATGCAAAAATATAGGTCAAAATTAGATTTTACGAAACTTTTTGAAATGCTAGTTTCAGTCAAAAAATCGTAGTATATTATATACAATTTTATACTAATTTCGGTCGAAAAATCAAATTAAATCGAGGAGTGTTCAAAATGCATCGAAACTTTCCAGATCCTTTCTATATGTAACGAGAGAAGGTTATGATGGAAGTCCATGCCAAAAATAATATCAAAATTAGATTCTGTGAAACTTTTTGAAATACTAGTTTCGTTAAAAAATTATAGTATATTATACACAATTTTATACCAGTTTCGGTCAAAAAATATAATTAAATCGAGGATTATTCGAAATGCTACAAAACTTTTAAGATCCTTTCTATATGTTTGAGGGAAGGTTATCATGGAAGTCCATGCTTAAAATTATCTTAAAATTAGATTCCACGAAACTTTTTGAAATACTAGTTTAGGTCAAAAAATTGTAGTATATTACATACAACTTTATACTAGTCTCGGTCGAAAAATCAATTTAAATTGAGGATTGTTTGAAATGCTACGAGACTTTTTAAATCCTTTCTATAAGTTTTGAGGGAAAGTTAAGAGGGAAGCCCATTCAAAAATTTATCTCAAAATTAGACTCTATGAAACTTTTTGAAATGCTAGTATCAGTCAAAAAATCGTAGTATATTATACACAATTTTATACTAGTTTCGATCAAAAAATCAAATTAAATTTAGGATTGTTCGAAATGCTATGATACTTTTCAGATCCTTTCTATATGTTATGAGGGAATGTTAAGAGGGAAGTCCATGAAAAAATATAGGTCAAAATTAGATTTTACGAAACTTTTTGAAATGCTAGTTTCAGTCAAAAAATCGTAGTATATTATACACAATTTTACACTAGTTTCGGTCGAAAAATTAAATTAAATCGAGGAGTGTTCAAAATGCTACGAAACCTTCCAGATCCTTTCTATATGTAACGAGAGAAGGTTATGATGGAAGTCCATGCCAAAAATAATATCAAAATTAGATTATGTGAAACTTTTTGAAATACTAGTTTCGTTAAATAATTATAATATGTTATACACAATTTTATACCAGTTTCGGTCAAAAATATAATTAAATCGAGGATTAATCGAAATGCTACAAAACTTTTAAGATCCTTTCTATATGCTTGAGGGAAGGTTATGATGGAAGTCCATGCATAAAATTATCTTAAAATTAGATTCCACGAAACGTTTTGAAATACTAGTTTAGGTCAAAAAATCGTAGTATACTACTTACAACTTTATACTAGTCTCGGTCAAAAAATCAAATTAAATTGAGGAGTGTTCGAAATGCTACGATACTTTTCAGATACTTTCTATAAGTGTTGAGGGAATGTTAAGAGGGAAGCCCATTCAAAAAAATATCTCAAAATTAGACTCTAAGAAACTTTTTGAAATGCTAGTTTCATTCAAAAAATCGTAGTATATTATACACAATTTTATACTAGTTTCGATCAAAAAATCAAATTTAATTTAGGATTGTTCCAAATGCTACGATACTTTTTCAGATCCTTTCTATATGTTATGAGGGAATGTTAAGAGGGAAGTCCATGCAAAAATATAGGTCAAAATTAGATTTTACGAAACTTTTTGAAATGCTAGTTTCAGTCAAAAAATCGTAGTATATTATATACAATTTTATACTAGTTTCGGTCGAAAAATCAAATTAAATCGAGGAGTGTTCAAAATGCATCGAAACTTTCCAGATCCTTTCTATATGTAACGAGAGAAGGTTATGATGGAAGTCCATGCCAAAAATATTATCAAAATTAGATTCTGTGAAACTTTTTGAAATACTAGTTTCGTTAAATAATTATAGTATATTATACACAATTTTATACCAGTTTCGGTAAAAAAAAATAATTAAATCGAGGATTAATCGAAATGCTACAAAACTTTTAAGATCCTTTCTATATGTTTGAGGGAAGGTTATCATGGAAGTCCATGCATAAAATTATCTTAAAATTAGATTCCACAAAACTTTTTGAAATACTAGTTTAGGTCAAAAAATCGTAGTATATTATATACAACTTTATACTAGTCTCGGTCGAAAAATCAAATTAAATTGAGGATTGTTCGAAATGCTACGATACTTTTCAGTTCCTTTCTATAAGTTTTGAGGGAATGTTAAGAGGGAAGCCCATTCAAAAAAAAAATCTCAAAATTAGACTCTATGAAATTTTTTGAAATGCTAGTTTCAGTCAAAAAATCGTAGTATATTATACACAATTTTATACTAGTTTCGATCAAAAAATCAAATTTAATTTAGGATTGTTCGAAATGCTACGATACTTTTCAGATCCTTTCTATATGTTATGAGGGAATGTTTAGAGGGAATTCCATGCAAAAATATAGGTCAAAATTAGATTTTACGAAACTTTTTGAAATGCTAATTTCAGTCAAAAAATCGTAGTATATTATATATAATATTATACTAGTTTCGGTCGAAAAATCAAATTAAATCGAGCAGTGTTCAAAATGCTACGAAACATTCCAGATCCTTTCTATATGTAACGAGAGAAGGTTATGAAGGAAGTCCATGCCAAAAATAATATTAAAATTAGATTCTGTGAAACTTTTTGAAATACTAGTTTCGTTAAAAAATTATAGTATATTATACACAATTTTATACCAGTTTCGGTCAAAAAATATAATTAAATCGAGGATTAATCGAAATGCTACAAAACTTTTAAGATCCTTTCTATATGTTTGAGGGAAGGTTATCATGGAAGTCCATGCTTAAAATTATCTTAAAATTAGATATCACAAAACTTTTTGAAATACTAGTTTAGCTCAAAAAATTGTAGTATATTACATACAACTTTATACTAGTCTCGGTCGAAAAATCAATTTAAATTGAGGATTGTTTGAAATGCTACGAGACTTTTTAAATCCTTTCTATAAGTTTTGAGGGAATGTTAAGAGGGAAGCCCATTCAAAAATTTATCTCAAAATTAGACTCTATGAAACTTTTTGAAATGCTAGTATCAGTCAAAAAATCGTAGTATATTATACACAATTTTATACTAGTTTCGATCAAAAAATCAAATTAAATTTAGGATTGTTCGAAATGCTACGATACTTTTCAGATCCTTTCTATATGTTATGAGGGAATGTTAAGAGGGAAGTCCATGCAAAAATATAGGTCAAAATTAGATTTTACAAAACTTTTTGAAATGCTAGTTTCAGTCAAAAAATCGTAGTATATTATACACAATTTTATACTAGTTTCGGTCGAAAAATTAAATTAAATCGAGGAGTGTTCAAAATGCTACGAAACCTTCCAGATCCTTTCTATATGTAACGAGAGAAGGTTATGATGGAAGTCCATGCCAAAAATAATATCAAAATTAGATTCTGTGAAACTTTTTGAAATACTAGTTTCGTTAAATAATTATAATATGTTATACACAATTTTATACCAGTTTCGGTCAAAAATATAATTAAATCGAGGATTAATCGAAATGCTACAAAACTTTTAAGATCCTTTCTATATGCTTGAGGGAAGGTTATGATGGAAGTCCATGCATAAAATTATCTTAAAATTAGATTCCACGAAACGTTTTGAAATACTAGTTTAGGTCAAAAAATCGTAGTATATTACTTACAACTTTATACTAGTCTCGGTCGAAAAATCAAATTAAATTGAGGATTGTTCGAAATGCTACGATACTTTTCAGATCCTTTCTATAAGTTTTGAGGGAATGTTAAGAGGGAAGCCCATTCAAAAAAATATCTCAAAATTAGACTCTAAGAAACTTTTTGAAATGCTAGTTTCAGTCAAAAAATCGTAGTATATTATACACAATTTTATACTAGTTTCGATCAAAAAATCAAATTTAATTTAGGATTGTTCCAAATGCTACGATACTTTTTCAGATCCTTTCTATATGTTATGAGGGAATGTTAAGAGGGAAGTCCATGCAAAAATATAGGTCAAAATTAGATTTTACGAAACTTTTTGAAATGCTAGTTTCAGTAAAAAAATCGTAGTATATTATATACAATTTTATACTAGTTTCGGTCGAAAAATCAAATTAAATCGAGGAGTGTTCAAAATGCATCGAAACTTTCCAGATCCTTTCTATATGTAACGAGAGAAGGTTATGATGGAAGTCCATGCCAAAAATATTATCAAAATTAGATTCTGTGAAACTTTTTGAAATACTAGTTTCGTTAAATAATTATAGTATATTATACACAATTTATTACCAGTTTCGGTCAAAAAAAATAATTAAATCGAGGATTAATCGAAATGCTACAAAACTTTTAAGATCCTTTCTATATGTTTGAGGGAAGGTTATCATGGAAGTCCATGCATAAAATTATCTTAAAATTAGATTCCACGAAACTTTTTGAATTACTAGTTTAGGTCAAAAAATCGTAGTATATTATATACAACTTTATACTAGTCTCGGTCGAAAAATCAAATTAAATTGAGGATTGTTCGAAATGCTACGATAATTTTCAGTTCCTTTCTATAAGTTTTGAGGGAATGTTAAGAGGGAAGCCCATTCAAAAAAAAAATCTCAAAATTAGACTCTATGAAATTTTTTGAAATGCTAGTTTCAGTCAAAAAATCGTAGTATATTATACACAATTTTATACTAGTTTCGATCAAAAAATCAAATTTAATTTAGGATTGTTCGAAATGCTACGATACTTTTCAGATCCTTTCTATATGTTATGAGGGAATGTTAAGAGGGAATTCCATGCAAAAATATAGGTCAAAATTAGATTTTACGAAACTTTTTGAAATGCTAGTTTCAGTCAAAAAATCGTAGTATATTATATACAATATTATACTAGTTTCGGTCGAAAAATCAAATTAAATCGAGCAGTGTTCAAAATGCTACGAAACATTCCAGATCCTTTCTATATGTAACGAGAGAAGGTTATGAAGGAAGTCCATGCCAAAAATAATATTAAAATTAGATTCTGTGAAACTTTTTGAAATACTAGTTTCGTTAAAAAATTATAGTATATTATACACAATTTTATACCAGTTTCGGTCAAAAAATATAATTAAATCGAGGATTAATCGAAATGCTACAAAACTTTTAAGATCCTTTCTATATGTTTGAGGGAAGGTTATCATGGAAGTCCATGCTTAAAATTATCTTAAAATTAGATTCCACGAAACTTTTTGAAATACTAGTTTAGCTCAAAAAATTGTAGTATATTACATACAACTTTATACTAGTCTCGGTCGAAAAATCAATTTAAATTGAGGATTGTTTGAAATGCTACGAGACTTTTTAAATCCTTTCTATAAGTTTTGAGGGAATGTTAAGAGGGAAGCCCATTCAAAAATTTATCTCAAAATTAGACTCTATGAAACTTTTTGAAATGCTAGTATCAGTAAAAAAATCGTAGTATATTATACACAATTTTATACTAGTTTCGATCAAAAAATCAAATTAAATTTAGGATTGTTCGAAATGCTACGATACTTTTCAGATCCTTTCTATATGTTATGAGGGAATGTTAAGAGGGAAGTCCATGCAAAAATATAGGTCAAAATTAGATTTTACAAAACTTTTTGAAATGCTAGTTTCAGTCAAAAAATCGTAGTATATTATACACAATTTTATACTAGTTTCGGTCGAAAAATTAAATTAAATCGAGGAGTGTTCAAAATGCTACGAAACCTTCCAGATCCTTTCTATATGTAACGAGAGAAGGTTATGATGGAAGTCCATGCCAAAAATAATATCAAAATTAGATTCTGTGAAACTTTTTGAAATACTAGTTTCGTTAAATAATTATAATATGTTATACACAATTTTATACTAGTTTCGGTCAAAAATATAATTAAATCGAGGATTAATCGAAATGTTACAAAACTTTTAAGATCCTTTCTATATGCTTGAGGGAAGGTTATGATGGAAGTCCATGCATAAAATTATCTTAAAATTAGATTCCACGAAACGTTTTGAAATACTAGTTTAGGTCAAAAAATCGTAGTATATTACTTACAACTTTATACTAGTCTCGGTCGAAAAATCAAATTAAATTGAGGATTGTTCGAAATGCTACGATACTTTTCAGATCCTTTCTATAAGTTTTGAGGGAATGTTAAGAGGGAAGCCCATTCAAAAAAATATCTCAAAATTAGACTCTAAGAAACTTTTTGAAATGCTAGTTTCAGTCAAAAAATCGTAGTATATTATACACAATTTTATACTAGTTTCGATCAAAAAATCAAATTTAATTTAGGATTGTTCCAAATGCTACGATACTTTTTCAGATCCTTTCTATATGTTATGAGGGAATGTTAAGAGGGAAGTCCATGCAAAAATATAGGTCAAAATTAGATTTTACGAAACTTTTTGAAATGCTAGTTTCAGTCAAAAAATCGCAGTATATTATATACAATTTTATACTAGTTTCGGTCGAAAAATCAAATTAAATCGAGGAGTGTTCAAAATGCATCGAAACTTTCCAGATCCTTTCTATATGTAACGAGAGAAGGTTATGATGGAAGTCCATGCCAAAAATATTATCAAAATTAGATTCTGTGAAACTTTTTGAAATACTAGTTTCGTTAAATAATTATAGTATATTATACACAATTTTATACCAGTATCGGTCAAAAAAAATAATTAAATCGAGGATTAATCGAAATGCTACAAAACTTTTAAGATCCTTTCTATATGTTTGAGGGAAGGTTATCATGGAAGTCCATGCATAAAATTATCTTAAAATTAGATTCCACGAAACTTTTTGAATTACTAGTTTAGGTCAAAAAATCGTAGTATATTATATACAACTTTATACTAGTCTCGGTCGAAAAATCAAATTAAATTGAGGATTGTTCGAAATGCTACGATAATTTTCAGTTCCTTTCTATAAGTTTTGAGGGAATGTTAAGAGGGAAGCCCATTCAAAAAAAAATCTCAAAATTAGACTCTATGAAATTTTTTGAAATGCTAGTTTCAGTCAAAAAATCGTAGTATATTATACACAATTTTATACTAGTTTCGATCAAAAAATCAAATTTAATTTAGGATTGTTCGAAATGCTACGATACTTTTCAGATCCTTTCTATATGTTATGAGGGAATGTTAAGAGGGAATTCCATGCAAAAATATAGGTCAAAATTAGATTTTACGAAACTTTTTGAAATGCTAGTTTCAGTCAAAAAATCGTAGTATATTATATACAATATTATACTAGTTTCGGTCGAAAAATCAAATTAAATCGAGCAGTGTTCAAAATGCTACGAAACATTCCAGATCCTTTCTATATGTAACGAGAGAAGGTTATGAAGGAAGTCCATGCCAAAAATAATATTAAAATTAGATTCTGTGAAACTTTTTGAAATACTAGTTTCGTTAAAAAATTATAGTATATTATACACAATTTTATACCAGTTTCGGTCAAAAAATATAATTAAATCGAGGATTAATCGAAATGCTACAAAACTTTTAAGATCCTTTCTATATGTTTGAGGGAAGGTTATCATGGAAGTCCATGCTTAAAATTATCTTAAAATTAGATTCCACGAAACTTTTTGAAATACTAGTTTAGGTCAAAAAATTGTAGTATATTACATACAACTTTATACTAGTCTCGGTCGAAAAATCAATTTAAATTGAGGATTGTTTGAAATGCTACGAGACTTTTTAAATCCTTTCTATAAGTTTTGAGGGAATGTTAAGAGGGAAGCCCATTCAAAAATTTATCTCAAAATTAGACTCTATGAAACTTTTTGAAATGCTAGTATCAGTCAAAAAATCGTAGTATATTATACACAATTTTATACTAGTTTCGATCAAAAAATCAAATTAAATTTAGGATTGTTCGAAATGCTACGATACTTTTCAGATCCTTTCTATATGTTATGAGGGAATGTTAAGAGGGAAGTCCATGCAAAAATATAGGTCAAAATTAGATTTTACAAAACTTTTTGAAATGCTAGTTTCAGTCAAAAAATCGTAGTATATTATACACAATTTTATACTAGTTTCGGTCGAAAAATTAAATTAAATCGAGGAGTGTTCAAAATGCTACGAAACCTTCCAGATCCTTTCTATATGTAACGAGAGAAGGTTATGATGGAAGTCCATGCCAAAAATAATATCAAAATTAGATTCTGTGAAACTTTTTGAAATACTAGTTTCGTTAAATAATTATAATATGTTATACACAATTTTATACCAGTTTCGGTCAAAAATATAATTAAATCGAGGATTAATCGAAATGCTACAAAACTTTTTAGATCCTTTCTATATGCTTGAGGGAAGGTTATGATGGAAGTCCATGCATAAAATTATCTTAAAATTAGATTCCACGAAACGTTTTGAAATACTAGTTTAGGTAAAAAAATCGTAGTATATTACTTACAACTTTATACTAGTCTCGGTCGAAAAATCAAATTAAATTGAGGATTGTTCGAAATGCTACGATACTTTTCAGATCCTTTCTATATGTTTTGAGGGAATGTTAAGAGGGAAGCCCATTCAAAAAAATATCTCAAAATTAGACTCTAAGAAACTTTTTGAAATGCTAGTTTCAGTCAAAAAATCGTAGTATATTATACACAATTTTATACTAGTTTCGATCAAAAAATCAAATTTAATTTAGGATTGTTCTAAATGCTACGATACTTTTTCAGATCCTTTCTATTTGTTATGAGGGAATGTTAAGAGGGAAGTCCATGCAAAAATATAGGTCAAAATTAGATTTTACGAAACTTTTTGAAATGCTAGTTTCAGTCAAAAAATCGTAGTATATTATATACAATTTTATACTAGTTTCGGTCGAAAAATCAAATTAAATCGAGGAATTTTCAAAATGCATCGAAACTTTCCAGATCCTTTCTATATGTAACGAGAGAAGGTTATGATGGAAGTCCATGCCAAAAATATTATCAAAATTAGATTCTGTGAAACTTTTTGAAATACTAGTTTCGTTAAATAATTATAGTATATTATACACAATTTTATACCAGTTTCGGTCAAAAAAAATAATTAAATTGAGGATTAATCGAAATGCTACAAAACTTTTAAGATCCTTTCTATATGTTTGAGGGAAGGTTATCATGGAAGTCCATGCATAAAATTATCTTAAAATTAGATTCCACGAAACTTTTTGAATTACTAGTTTAGGTCAAAAAATCGTAGTATATTATATACAACTTTATACTAGTCTCGGTCGAAAAATCAAATTAAATTGAGGATTGTTCGAAATGCTACGATAATTTTCAGTTCCTTTCTATAAGTTTTGAGGGAATGTTAAGAGGGAAGCCCATTCAAAAAAAAAATCTCAAAATTAGACTCTATGAAATTTTTTGAAATGCTAGTTTCAATCAAAAAATCGTAGTATATTATACACAATTTTATACTAGTTTCGATCAAAAAATCAAATTTAATTTAGGATTGTTCGAAATGCTACGATACTTTTCAGATCCTTTCTATATGTTATGAGGGAATGTTAAGAGGGAATTCCATGCAAAAATATAGGTCAAAATTAGATTTTACGAAACTTTTTGAAATGCTAGTTTCAGTCAAAAAATCGTAGTATATTATATACAATATTATACTAGTTTCGGTCGAAAAATCAAATTAAATCGAGCAGTGTTCAAAATGCTACGAAACTTTCCAGATCCTTTTTATATGTAACGAGAGAAGGTTATGAAGGAAGTCCATGCCAAAAATAATATTAAAATTAGATTCTGTGAAACATTTTGAAATACTAGTTTCGTTAAAAAATTATAGTATATTATACACAATTTTATACCAGTTTCGGTCAAAAAATATAATTAAATCGAGGATTAATAGAAATGCTACAAAACTTTTAAGATCCTTTCTATATGTTTGAGGGAAGGTTATCATGGAAGTCCATGCTTAAAATTATCTTAAAATTAGATTCCACGAAACTTTTTGAAATACTAGTTTAGGTCAAAAAATTGTAGTATATTACATACAACTTTATACTAGTCTCGGTCGAAAAATCAATTTAAATTGAGGATTGTTTGAAATGCTACGAGACTTTTTAAATCCTTTCTATAAGTTTTGAGGGAATGTTAAGAGGGAAGCCCATTCAAAAATTTATCTCAAAATTAGACTCTATGAAACTTTTTGAAATGCTAGTATCAGTCAAAAAATCGTAGTATATTATACACAATTTTATACTAGTTTCGATCAAAAAATCAAATTAAATTTAGGATTGTTCGAAATGCTACGATACTTTTCAGATCCTTTCTATATGTTATGAGGGAATGTTAAGAGGGAAGTCCATGCAAAAATATAGGTCAAAATTAGATTTTACAAAACTTTTTGAAATGCTAGTTTCAGTCAAAAAATCGTAGTATATTATACACAATTTTATACTAGTTTCGGTCGAAAAATTAAATTAAATCGAGGAGTGTTCAAAATGCTACGAAACCTTCCAGATCCTTTCTATATGTAACGAGAGAAGGTTATGATGGAAGTCCATGCCAAAAATAATATCAAAATTAGATTCTGTGAAACTTTTTGAAATACTAGTTTCGTTAAATAATTATAATATGTTATACACAATTTTATACCAGTTTCGGTCAAAAATATAATTAAATCGAGGATTAATCGAAATGCTACAAAACTTTTAAGATCCTTTCTATATGCTTGAGGGAAGGTTATGATGGAAGTCCATGCATAAAATTATCTTAAAATTAGATTCCACGAAACATTTTGAAATACTAGTTTAGGTCAAAAAATCGTAGTATATTACTTACAACTTTATACTAGTCTCGGTCGAAAAATCAAATTAAATTGAGGATTGTTCGAAATGCTACGATACTTTTCAGATCCTTTCTATAAGTTTTGAGGGAATGTTAAGATGGAAGCCCATTCAAAAAAATATCTCAAAATTAGACTCTAAGAAACTTTTTGAAATGCTAGTTTCAGTCAAAAAATCGTAGTATATTATACACAATTTTATACTAGTTTCGATCAAAAAATCAAATTTAATTTAGGATTGTTCGAAATGCTACGATACTTTTCAGATCCTTTCTATATGTTATGAGGGAATGTTAAGAGGGAATTCCATGCAAAAATATAGGTCAAAATTAGATTTTACGAAACTTTTTGAAATGCTAGTTTCAGTCAAAAAATCGTAGTATATTATATACAATATTATACTAGTTTCGGTCGAAAAATCAAATTAAATCGAGCAGTGTTCAAAATGCTACGAAACTTTCCAGATCCTTTTTATATGTAACGAGAGAAGGTTATGAAGGAAGTCCATGCCAAAAATAATATTAAAATTAGATTCTGTGAAACATTTTGAAATACTAGTTTCGTTAAAAAATTATAGTATATTATACACAATTTTATACCAGTTTCGGTCAAAAAATATAATTAAATCGAGGATTAATAGAAATGCTACAAAACTTTTAAGATCCTTTCTATATGTTTGAGGGAAGGTTATCATGGAAGTCCATGCTTAAAATTATCTTAAAATTAGATTCCACGAAACTTTTTGAAATACTAGTTTAGGTCAAAAAATTGTAGTATATTACATACAACTTTATACTAGTCTCGGTCGAAAAATCAATTTAAATTGAGGATTGTTTGAAATGCTACGAGACTTTTTAAATCCTTTCTATAAGTTTTGAGGGAATGTTAAGAGGGAAGCCCATTCAAAAATTTATCTCAAAATTAGACTCTATGAAACTTTTTGAAATGCTAGTATCAGTCAAAAAATCGTAGTATATTATACACAATTTTATACTAGTTTCGATCAAAAAATCAAATTAAATTTAGGATTGTTCGAAATGCTACGATACTTTTCAGATCCTTTCTATATGTTATGAGGGAATGTTAAGAGGGAAGTCCATGCAAAAATATAGGTCAAAATTAGATTTTACAAAACTTTTTGAAATGCTAGTTTCAGTCAAAAAATCGTAGTATATTATACACAATTTTATACTAGTTTCGGTCGAAAAATTAAATTAAATCGAGGAGTGTTCAAAATGCTACGAAACCTTCCAGATCCTTTCTATATGTAACGAGAGAAGGTTATGATGGAAGTCCATGCCAAAAATAATATCAAAATTAGATTCTGTGAAACTTTTTGAAATACTAGTTTCGTTAAATAATTATAATATGTTATACACAATTTTATACCAGTTTCGGTCAAAAATATAATTAAATCGAGGATTAATCGAAATGCTACAAAACTTTTAAGATCCTTTCTATATGCTTGAGGGAAGGTTATGATGGAAGTCCATGCATAAAATTATCTTAAAATTAGATTCCACGAAACATTTTGAAATACTAGTTTAGGTCAAAAAATCGTAGTATATTACTTACAACTTTATACTAGTCTCGGTCGAAAAATCAAATTAAATTGAGGATTGTTCGAAATGCTACGATACTTTTCAGATCCTTTCTATAAGTTTTGAGGGAATGTTAAGAGGGAAGCCCATTCAAAAAAATATCTCAAAATTAGACTCTAAGAAACTTTTTGAAATGCTAGTTTCAGTCAAAAAATCGTAGTATATTATACACAATTTTATACTAGTTTCGATCAAAAAATCAAATTTAATTTAGGATTGTTCCAAATGCTACGATACTTTTTCAGATCCTTTCTATATGTTATGAGGGAATGTTAAGAGGGAAGTCCATGCAAAAATATAGGTCAAAATTAGATTTTACGAAACTTTTGGAAATGCTAGTTTCAGTCAAAAAATCGTAGTATATTATATACAATTTTATACTAGTTTCGGTCGAAAAATCAAATTAAATCGAGGAGTGTTCAAAATGCATCGAAACTTTCCAGATCCTTTCTATATGTAACGAGAGAAGGTTATGATGGAAGTCCATGCCAAAAATATTATAAAAATTAGATTATGTGAAACTTTTTGAAATACTAGTTTCGTTAAATAATTATAGTATATTATACACAATTTTATACCAGTTTCGGTCAAAAAATATAATTAAATCGAGGATTAATAGAAATGCTACAAAACTTTTAAGATCCTTTCTATATGTTTGAGGGAAGGTTATCATGGAAGTCCATGCATAAAATTATCTTAAAATTAGATTCCACGAAACTTTTTGAAATACTAGTTTAGGTCAAAAAATCGTAGTATATTATATACAACTTTATACTAGTCTCGGTCGAAAAATCAAATTAAATTGAGGATTGTTCGAAATGCTACGATAATTTTCAGTTCCTTTCTATAAGTTTTGAGGGAATGTTAAGAGGGAAGCCCATTCAAAAAAAATATCTCAAAATTAGACTCTATGAAATTTTTTGAAATGCTAGTTTCAGTCAAAAAATCGTAGTATATTATACACAATTTTATACTAGTTTCGATCAAAAAATCAAATTTAATTTAGGATTGTTCCAAATGCTACGATACTTTTCAGATCCTTTCTATATGTTATGAGGGAATGTTAAGAGGGAAGTCCATGCAAAAATATAGGTCAAAATTAGATTTTACGAAACTTTTTGAAATGCTAGTTTCAGTCAAAAAATCGTAGTATATTATATACAATATTATACTAGTTTCAGTCGAAAAATCAAATTAAATCGAGCAGTGTTCAAAATGCTACGAAACTTTCCAGATCCTTTTTATATGTAACGAGAGAAGGTTATGAAGGAAGTCCATGCCAAAAATAATATTAAAATTAGATTCTGTGAAACTTTTTGAAATACTAGTTTCGTTAAAAAATTATAGTATATTATACACAATTTTATACCAGTTTCGGTCAAAAAATATAATTAAATCGAGGATTAATCAAAATGCTACAAAACTTTTAAGATCCTTTCTATATGTTTGAGGGAAGGTTATCATGGAAGTCCATGCTTAAAATTATCTTAAAATTAGATTCCACGAAACGTTTTGAAATACTAGTTTAGGTCAAAAAATTGTAGTATATTACATACAACTTTATACTAGTCTCGGTGGAAAAATCAATTTAAATTGAGGATTATTTGAAATGCTACGAGACTTTTTAAATCCTTTCTATAAGTTTTGAGGGAATGTTAAGAGGGAAGCCCATTCAAAAATTTATCTCAAAATTAGACTCTATGAAGCTTTTTGAAATGCTAGTATCAGTCAAAAAATCGTAGTATATTATACACAATTTTATACTAGTTTCGATCAAAAAATCAAATTAAATTTAGGATTGTTCGAAATGCTACGATACTTTTCAGATCCTTTCTATATGTTATGAGGGAAGTCCATGCAAAAATATAGGTCAAAATTAGATTTTACGAAACTTTTTGAAATGCTAGTTTCAGTCAAAAAATTGTAGTATATTATACACAATTTAATACTAGTTTCGGTCGAAAAATCAAATTAAATCGAGGAGTGTTCAAAATGCTACGAAACTTTCCAGATCCTCTCTATATGTAACGAGAGAAGTTTATGATGGAAGTCCATGCCAAAAATAATATAAAAATTAGATTCTGTGAAACTTTTTGAAATACTAGTTTCGTTAAAAAATTATAGTATATTATACACAATTTTATACCAGTTTCGGTCAAAAAATATAATTAAATCGAGGATTAATCGAAATGCTACAAAACTTTTAAGATCCTTTCTATATGTTTGAGGGAAGGTTATCATGGAAGTCCATGCTTAAAATTATCTTAAAATTTGATTCCATGAAACTTTTTGAAATACTAGTTTAGGTCAAAAATTGTAGTATATTACATACAACTTTATACTAGTCTCGCTCGAAAAATCAATTTAAATTGAGGATTGTTTGAAAAGCTACGATACTTTTTAAATCCTTTCTATAAGTTTTGAGGGAATGTTAAGAGGGAAGCCCATTCAAAAAATTATCTCAAAATTAGACTCTATGAAACTTTTTGAAATGCTAGTATCAGTCAAAAAATCGTAGTATATTATACACAATTTTATACTAGTTTCGATCAAAAAATCAAATTAAATTTAGGATTGTTCGAAATGCTACGATACTTTTCAGATCCTTTCTATATGTTATGAGGGAATGTTAAGAGGGAAGTCCATGCAAAAATATAGGTCAAAATTAGATTTTACAAAACTTTTTGAAATGCTAGTTTCAGTCAAAAAATCGTAGTATATTATACACAATTTTATACTAGTTTCGGTCGAAAAATTAAATTAAATCGAGGAGTGTTCAAAATGCTACGAAACCTTCCAGATCCTTTCTATATGTAACGAGAGAAGGTTATGATGGAAGTCCATGCCAAAAATAATATCAAAATTAGATTCTGTGAAACTTTTTGAAATACTAGATTCGTTAAATAATTATAATATGTTATACACAATTTTATACCAGTTTCGGTCAAAAATATAATTAAATCGAGGATTAATCGAAATGTTACAAAACTTTTAAGATCCTTTCTATATGCTTGAGGGAAGGTTATGATGGAAGTCCATGCATAAAATTATCTTAAAATTAGATTCCACGAAACGTTTTGAAATACTAGTTTAGGTCAAAAAATCGTAGTATATTACATACAACTTTATACTAGTCTCGGTCGAAAAATCAAATTAAATTGAGGATTGTTCGAAATGCTACGATACTTTTCAGATCCTTTCTATAAGTTTTGAGGGAATGTTAAGAGGGAAGCCCATTCAAAAAAATATCTCAAAATTAGACTCTAAGAAACTTTTTGAAATGCTAGTTTCAGTCAAAAAATCGTAGTATATTATACACAATTTTATACTAGTTTCGATCAAAAAATCAAATTTAATTTAGGATTGTTCCAAATGCTACGATACTTTTTCAGATCCTTTCTATATGTTATGAGGGAATGTTAAGAGGGAAGTCCATGCAAAAATATAGGTCAAAATTAGATTTTACGAAACTTTTTGAAATGCTAGTTTCGGTCAAAAAATCGTAGTATATTATATACAATTTTATACTAGTTTCGGTCGAAAAATCAAATTAAATCGAGGAGTGTTCAAAATGCTACGAAACATTCCAGGTCCTTTCTATATGTAACGAGAGAAGGTTATGATGGAAGTCCATGCCAAAAATATTATCAAAATTAGATTCTGTGAAACTTTTTGAAATACTAGTTTCGTTAAAAAATTATAGTATATTATACACAATTTTATACCAGTTTCGGTCAAAAATATAATTAAATCGAGGATTAATCGAAATGCTACAAAACTTTTAAGATCCTTTCTATATGTTTGAGGGAAGGTTATGATGGAAGTCCATGCATAAAATTATCTTAAAATTAGATTCCACGAAACTTTTTGAAATACTAGTTTAGGTCAAAAAATCGTAGTATATTACATACAAATTTATACTAGTCTCGGTCGAAAAATCAAATTAAATTGAGGATTGTTCGAAATGCTACGATACTTTTCAGTTCCTTTCTATAAGTTTTGAGGGAATGTTAAGAGGGAAGCTCATTCAAAAAATATCTCAAAATTAGACTCTATGAAATTTTTTGAAATGCTAGTTTCAGTCAAAAAATCGTAGTATATTATACACAATTTTATACTAGTTTCGATCAAAAAATGAAATTTAATTTAGGATTGTTCCAAATGCTACGATACTTTTCAGATCCTTTCTATATGTTATGAGGGAATGTTAAGAGGGAAGTCCATGCAAAAATATAGGTCAAAATTAGATTTTACGAAACTTTTTGAAATGCTAGTTTCAGTCAAAAAATTGTAGTATATTATACACAATTTAATACTAGTTTCGGTCGAAAAATCAAATTAAATCGAGGAGTGTTCAAAATGCTACGAAACTTTCCAGATCCTCTCTATATGTAACGAGAGAAGTTTATGATGGAAGTCCATGCCAAAAATAATATAAAAATTAGATTCTGTGAAACTTTTTGAAATACTAGTTTCGTTAAAAAATTATAGTATATTATACACAATTTTATACCAGTTTCGGTCAAAAAATATAATTAAATCGAGGATTAATCGAAATGCTACAAAACTTGTAAGATCCTTTCTATATGTTTGAGGGAAGGTTATCATGGAAGTCCATGCTTAAAATTATCTTAAAATTTGATTCCATGAAACTTTTTGAAATACTAGTTTAGGTCAAAAATTGTAGTATATTACATACAACTTTATACTAGTCCCGCTCGAAAAATCAATTTAAATTGAGGATTGTTTGAAAAGCTACGATACTTTTTAAATCCTTTCTATAAGTTTTGAGGGAATGTTAAGAGGGAAGCCCATTCAAAAAATTATCTCAAAATTAGACTCTATGAAACTTTTTGAAATGCTAGTATCAGTCAAAAAATCGTAGTATATTATACACAATTTTATACTAGTTTCGATCAAAAAATCAAATTAAATTTAGGATTGTTCCAAATGCTACGATACTTTTCAGATCCTTTCTATATGTTATGAGGGAATGTTAAGAGGGAAGTCCATGCAAAAATATAGGTCAAAATTAGATTTCACGGAACTTTTTGAAATGCTAGTTTCAGTCAAAAAAATCGTAGTATATTATATACAATTTTATACTAGTTTCGGTCGAAAAATCAAATTAAATCGAGGAGTGTTCAAAATGCTACGAAACTTTCCAGGTCCTTTCTATATGTAACGAGAGAAGGTTATGATGGAAGTCCATGCCAAAAATATTATCAAAATTAGATTCTGTGAAACTTTTTGAAATACTAGTTTCGTTAAAAAATTATAGTATATTATACACAATTTTATACCAGTTTCGGTCAAAAATATAATTAAATCGAGGATTAATCGAAATGCTACAAAACTTTTAAGATCCTTTCTATATGTTTGAGGGAAGGTTATGATGGAAGTCCATGCATAAAATTATCTTAAAATTAGATTCCACGAAACTTTTTGAAATACTAGTTTAGGTCAAAAAATCGTAGTATATTACATACAAATTTATACTAGTCTCGGTCGAAAAATCAAATTAAATTGAGGATTGTTCGAAATGCTACGATACTTTTCAGTTCCTTTCTATAAGTTTTGAGGGAATGTTAAGAGGGAAGCTCATTCAAAAAATATCTCAAAATTAGACTCTATGAAATTTTTTGAAATGCTAGTTTCAGTCAAAAAATCGTAGTATATTATACACAATTTTATACTAGTTTCGATCAAAAAATGAAATTTAATTTAGGATTGTTCCAAATGCTACGATACTTTTCAGATCCTTTCTATATGTTATGAGGGAATGTTAAGAGGGAAGTCCATGCAAAAATATAGGTCAAAATTAGATTTTACGAAACTTTTTGAAATGCTAGTTTCAGTCAAAAAATTGTAGTATATTATACACAATTTAATACTAGTTTCGGTCGAAAAATCAAATTAAATCGAGGAGTGTTCAAAATGCTACGAAACTTTCCAGATCCTCTCTATATGTAACGAGAGAAGTTTATGATGGAAGTCCATGCCAAAAATAATATAAAAATTAGATTCTGTGAAACTTTTTGAAATACTAGTTTCGTTAAAAAATTATAGTATATTATACACAATTTTATACCAGTTTCGGTCAAAAAATATAATTAAATCGAGGATTAATCGAAATGCTACAAAACTTGTAAGATCCTTTCTATATGTTTGAGGGAAGGTTATCATGGAAGTCCATGCTTAAAATTATCTTAAAATTTGATTCCATGAAACTTTTTGAAATACTAGTTTAGGTCAAAAATTGTAGTATATTACATACAACTTTATACTAGTCCCGCTCGAAAAATCAATTTAAATTGAGGATTGTTTGAAAAGCTACGATACTTTTTAAATCCTTTCTATAAGTTTTGAGGGAATGTTAAGAGGGAAGCCCATTCAAAAAATTATCTCAAAATTAGACTCTATGAAACTTTTTGAAATGCTAGTATCAGTCAAAAAATCGTAGTATATTATACACAATTTTATACTAGTTTCGATCAAAAAATCAAATTAAATTTAGGATTGTTCCAAATGCTACGATACTTTTCAGATCCTTTCTATATGTTATGAGGGAATGTTAAGAGGGAAGTCCATGCAAAAATATAGGTCAAAATTAGATTTCACGGAACTTTTTGAAATGCTAGTTTCAGTCAAAAAAATCGTAGTATATTATATACAATTTTATACTAGTTTCGGTCGAAAAATCAAATTAAATCGAGGAGTGTTCAAAATGCTACGAAACTTTCCAGGTCCTTTCTATATGTAACGAGAGAAGGTTATGATGGAAGTCCATGCCAAAAATAATATCAAAATTAGATTCTGTGAAACTTTTTGAAATACTAGTTTCGTTAAAAAATTATAGTATATTATACACAATTTTATACCAGTTTCGGTAAAAAAATATAATTAAATCGAGGATTAATCGAAATGCTACAAAACTTTTAAGATCCTTTCTATATGTTTGAGGGAAGGTTATCATGGAAGTCCATGCATAAAATTATCTTAAAATTAGATTCCACGAAACTTTTTGAAATACTAGTTTAGGTCAAAAAATCGTAGTATATTATATACAACTTTATACTAGTCTCGCTCGAAAAATCAAATTAAATTGAGGATTGTTCGAAATGCTACGATACTTTTCAGATCCTTTCTATAAGTTTTGAGGGAATGTTAAGAGGGAAGCCCATTCAAAAAAATATCTCAAAATTAGACTCTATGAAATTTTTTGAAATGCTAGTTTCAGTCAAAAAATCGTAGTATATTATACACAATTTTATACTAGTTTCGATCAAAAAATCAAATTTAATTTAGGATTGTTCCAAATGCTACGATACTTTTCAGATACTTTCTATATGTTATGAGGGAATGTTAAGAGGGAAGTCCATGCAAAAATATAGGTCAAAATTAGATTTTACGAAACTTTTTGAAATGCGAGTTTCAGTCAAAAAAATCGTAGTATATTATACACAATTTTATACTAGTTTCGGTCGAAAAATCAAATTAAATCGAGGAGTGTTCAAAATGCTACGAAACCTTCCAGTTCCTTTCTATATGTAACGAGAGAAGGTTATGATGGAAGTCCATGCCAAAAATAATATCAAAATTAGATTTTGTGAAACTTTTTGAAATACTAGTTTCGTTAAATAATTATAGTATATTATACACAATTTTATACCAGTTTCGGTCAAAAATATAATTAAATCGAGGATTAATCGAAATGCTACAAAACTTTTAAGATCCTTTCTATATGTTTGAGGGAAGGTTATGATGGAAGTCCATGCATAAAATTATCTTAAAATTAGATTCCACGAAACTTTTTGAAATACTAGTTTAGGTCAAAAAATCGTAGTATATTACATACAAATTTATACTAGTCTCGGTCGAAAAATCAAATTAAATTGAGGATTGTTCGAAATGCTACGATACTTTTCAGTTCCTTTCTATAAGTTTTGAGGGAATGTTAAGAGGGAAGCTCATTCAAAAAATATCTCAAAATTAGACTCTATGAAATTTTTTGAAATGCTAGTTTCAGTCAAAAAATCGTAGTATATTATACACAATTTTATACTAGTTTCGATCAAAAAATGAAATTTAATTTAGGATTGTTCCAAATGCTACGATACTTTTCAGATCCTTTCTATATGTTATGAGGGAATGTTAAGAGGGAAGTCCATGCAAAAATATAGGTCAAAATTAGATTTTACGAAACTTTTTGATATGCTAGTTTCAGTCAAAAAATTGTAGTATATTATACACAATTTAATACTAGTTTCGGTCGAAAAATCAAATTAAATCGAGGAGTGTTCAAAATGCTACGAAACTTTCCAGATCCTCTCTATATGTAACGAGAGAAGTTTATGATGGAAGTGCATGCCAAAAATAATATAAAAATTAGATTCTGTGAAACTTTTTGAAATACTAGTTTCGTTAAAAAATTATAGTATATTATACACAATTTTATACCAGTTTCGGTCAAAAAATATAATTAAATCGAGGATTAATCGAAATGCTACAAAACTTGTAAGATCCTTTCTATATGTTTGAGGGAAGGTTATCATGGAAGTCCATGCTTAAAATTATCTTAAAATTTGATTCCATGAAACTTTTTGAAATACTAGTTTAGGTCAAAAATTGTAGTATATTACATACAACTTTATACTAGTCTCGCTCGAAAAATCAATTTAAATTGAGGATTGTTTGAAAAGCTACGATACTTTTTAAATCCTTTCTATAAGTTTTGAGGGAATGTTAAGAGGGAAGCCCATTCAAAAAATTATCTCAAAATTAGACTCTATGAAACTTTTTGAAATGCTAGTATCAGTCAAAAAATCGTAGTATATTATACACAATTTTATACTAGTTTCGATCAAAAAATCAAATTAAATTTAGGATTGTTCCAAATGCTACGATACTTTTCAGATCCTTTCTATATGTTATGAGGGAATGTTAAGAGGGAAGTCCATGCAAAAATATAGGTCAAAATTAGATTTCACGAAACTTTTTGAAATGCTAGTTTCAGTCAAAAAAATCGTAGTATATTATATACAATTTTATACTAGTTTCGGTCGAAAAATCAAATTAAATCGAGGAGTGTTCAAAATGCTACGAAACTTTCCAGGTCCTTTCTATATGTAACGAGAGAAGGTTATGATGGAAGTCCATGCCAAAAATAATATCAAAATTAGATTCTGTGAAACTTTTTGAAATACTAGTTTCGTTAAAAAATTATAGTATATTATACACAATTTTATACCAGTTTCGGTAAAAAAATATAATTAAATCGAGGATTAATCGAAATGCTACAAAACTTTTAAGATCCTTTCTATATGTTTGAGGGAAGGTTATCATGGAAGTCCATGCATAAAATTATCTTAAAATTAGATTCCACGAAACTTTTTGAAATACTAGTTTAGGTCAAAAAATCGTAGTATATTATATACAACTTTATACTAGTCTCGCTCGAAAAATCAAATTAAATTGAGGATTGTTCGAAATGCTACGATACTTTTCAGATCCTTTCTATAAGTTTTGAGGGAATGTTAAGAGGGAAGCCCATTCAAAAAAATATCTCAAAATTAGACTCTATGAAATTTTTTGAAATGCTAGTTTCAGTCAAAAAATCGTAGTATATTATACACAATTTTATACTAGTTTCGATCAAAAAATCAAATTTAATTTAGGATTGTTCCAAATGCTACGATACTTTTCAGATACTTTCTATATGTTATGAGGGAATGTTAAGAGGGAAGTCCATGCAAAAATATAGGTCAAAATTAGATTTTACGAAACTTTTTGAAATGCGAGTTTCAGTCAAAAAAATCGTAGTATATTATACACAATTTTATACTAGTTTCGGTCGAAAAATCAAATTAAATCGAGGAGTGTTCAAAATGCTACGAAACCTTCCAGTTCCTTTCTATATGTAACGAGAGAAGGTTATGATGGAAGTCCATGCCAAAAATAATATCAAAATTAGATTTTGTGAAACTTTTTGAAATACTAGTTTCGTTAAATAATTATAGTATATTATACACAATTTTATACCAGTTTCGGTCAAAAATAATATTAAATCGAGGATTAATCGAAATGCTACAAAACTTTTAAGATCCTTTCTATATGTTTGAGGGAAGGTTATGATGGAAGCCCATGCATAAAATTATCTTAAAATTAGATTCCACGAAACTTTTTGAAATACTAGTTTAGGTCAAAAAATCGTAGTATATTACATACAAATTTATACTAGTCTCGGTCGAAAAATCAAATTAAATTGAGGATTGTTCGAAATGCTACGATACTTTTCAGTTCCTTTCTATAAGTTTTGAGGGAATGTTAAGAGGGAAGCTCATTCAAAAAATATCTCAAAATTAGACTCTATGAAATTTTTTGAAATGCTAGTTTCAGTCAAAAAATCGTAGTATATTATACACAATTTTATACTAGTTTCGATCAAAAAATGAAATTTAATTTAGGATTGTTCCAAATGCTACGATACTTTTCAGATCCTTTCTATATGTTATGAGGGAATGTTAAGAGGGAAGTCCATGCAAAAATATAGGTCAAAATTAGATTTTACGAAACTTTTTGAAATGCTAGTTTCAGTCAAAAAATCGTAGTATATTATATACAATATTATACTAGTTTCGGTCGAAAAATCAAATTAAATCGATGAGTGTTCAAAATGCTACGAAACTTTCCAGATCCTTTCTATATGTAACGAGAGAAGGTTATGAAGGAAGTCCATGCCAAAAATAATATCAAAATTAGATTCTGTGAAACTTTTTGAAATACTAGTTTCGTTAAAAATTATAGTATATTATACACAATTTTATACCAGTTTCGGTCAAAAAATATAATTAAATCAAGGATTAATCGAAATGCTACAAAACTTTTAAGATCCTTTCTATATGTTTGAGGGAAGGTTATCATGGAAGTCCATGCTTAAAATTATCTTAAAATTAGATTCCACGAAACTTTTTGAAATACTAGTTTAGGTCAAAAAATTGTAGTATATTACATACAACTTTATACTAGTCTCGGTCGAAAAATCAATTTAAATTGAGGATTGTTTGAAATGCTACAAGACTTTTTAAATCCTTTCTATAAGTTTTGAGGGAATGTTAAGAGGGAAGCCCTTTCAAAAAATTATCTCAAAATTAGACTCTATGAAACTTTTTGAAATGCTAGTATCAGTCAAAAAATCGTAGTATATTATACACAATTTTATACTAGTTTCGATCAAAAAATCAAATTAAATTTAGGATTGTTCGAAATGCTACAATACTTTTCATATCCTTTCTATATGTTATGAGGGAAAGTTAAGAGGGAAGTCCATGCAAAAATATAGGTCAAAATTAGATTTTACGAAACTTTTTAAAATGCTAGTTTCAGTCAAAAAATCGTAGTATATTATACACAATTTTATACTAGTTTCGGTCGAAAAATTAAATTAAATCGAGGAGTGTTCAAAATGCTACGAAACCTTCCAGATCCTTTCTATATGTAACGAGAGAAGGTTATGATGGAAGTCCATGCCAAAAATAATATCAAAATTAGATTCTGTGAAACTTTTTGAAATACTAGTTTCGTTAAATAATTATAGTATATTATACACAATTTTATACCAGTTTCGGTCAAAAAAAATAATTAAATCGAGGATTAATTGAAATGCTACAAAACTTTTAAGATCCTTTCTATATGTTTGAGGGAAGGTTATTGTAACGCTATGTTTATTAATTAATTATTTAATTAATTATATTCGCGTTATTGGCGTTGATTTATGTTGAATTATCAGAGTTGTTTGTGATAAATTGCTAGGTTCGTTTGAATTAAGTTGAATGAGTCGATTTAAGTTGTGGGAATTGATGTGGAATATTCTCCCGTTTATGGTTGGATAAGTTGTTTAGATGCTTGGACCATTTGGTCAAATGTTGGAAGATAATCTAATTAAGTCGGGAGAAAATAATTAGTCGTGAATTATTAATTGATTTTCAACGTTATGGTAAATTAAGTTGTTAAATCGGAAAATCGAAGAAATAATATTATCATTGGTAGTATTGATTATTGGAGCATGTTGGTTATTGGGCTTGGATTTCGTCGGAATTAGCAATTAAAGGGGTGCAGTGTTTAGGCCCATTAATTGTTTTATTGGATTATTATTATTTTAATAAAAAGGAATAATAGAATGAGTCAAAAGGGAATAGTGGAAATTAGGGAAAACGAGGAAAAAGTCTTAGAGAAAAATAAGGGTTTTAGAGGAGAGAAAACAACTTGGGAGAAAAGAAGGAGAAAGAAGGATTCATGTTCATATCTTAATTTTCGCACATACGGTACAGCCTCTACTAAACAGGTGATAACTTTTTACTCGTAATTCTGATTAAAACGATTCTTGGATTTTTGGAAAGCTTACGAAATTCCCTTCGAATTGATATATAATTTCGTGTCAATAAGTTTAGTATTGAATGAGAAAAATGCATTTGAAGTTTGGAAGTTCATGCTGGAAATTGGTCAAATAGTGGTTACGGGATTGATGGTGATGAAGGCTAAATTTTGGTCAAGATATGAACTCAATGGCAGCATGTTCGTATTTCTAATCTCTATGGATGAAAGAGGAGAGGAAAAAGGGCCACATAGGCAAAGGATTGGAAATTCGATCGGAGATTCGAAGCGGCCATCGATTAAGGTAAGGGGGAGAAAAGGGTTTATAATTGGTGATAGGACATAGAAGGGTAATTGGGAGTTCCTTCCTCCCTTAGGTATATTAAGAGATTATGATAATAATGATTGAATTATATGAATATGTAGATTGTTATGATTGTGAATAACATGAGATATGTGTATGCTTTGTGTGTGAATAAGATGCACTGATGGTTGGTTGATGAGATCATGATGATCGTAAAGCATGATGTGTTCATGTGTATTGTGATATGGTATGCGTTGTTGTGTCTGCATGCGCATACATTTGATGGAATAATCATGTCGTGGATGTGATTATTCGGGATTCGTTGAGAATCGTGGTTGCAGGGATGATCGTGTCTTGTTGGAGACGTTAACGATGCATTCGGGGTTCTATTGATGAACCGTTATTATGAGTCGGTACCGCATTTGCATTGTGCATTAGAGGCACATTGCATTATGATTGATTGAATATTATGATTGATTGAATATTATGATTGATTGAATAATATGATTGATAGTTTGGTGTGATTAGGGGTGAATTACTTCTTCATATATGTCGTATGTGCCATTATATTATGAATCTATTTCTCACCCCTATTGTTTATTTTGTTGTGTCTGTGCTTCTTCGGAAGTACAGATAATTCAGGTGCGTGAGGAACGCTTTTGGTGTTGGTGTCCGTGTCCTAGGAGCTCTGATATGTAACGGGAACGGGGATTTTTATTATAATATTTCATTTGATTTTTATAAACTTTTATATAACTAAGTATTGAGTTAAGGAACAGTGTTATGAATGAATTGTATTGCTTTTGAGCAATTTGATATTAAAGCTTTATTTCCGCTGCTTACTTTTGAATAAAAGAATGATGGTTGATTGATGATGTAGCGACTCACTTTAGTTGATTAACTCTGATTTAATGAAAAATTTATATAATTTTGAAAATGGGAAAAGTGGGTGTTACAATTGGTATCAGAGCAGGTCGGTCCGTCCGGCCAAAGTTGTCTAGCGTTGTTAATTCCTTAGTATGCGACATGTGTGTGAAACACTGTCGGTACTTGTTGTTAGTTTCTAGTCGTTGTCTGCAGGTGTTTATTGGAATTAAGTGGGGGAGAAGCTTGACTCCCAGACTGTTGTTGGAATGTCGAAGTTGGTTCAAAGTTGATGTTTACTGTAAGAGTGCAAGGTTGTTGAAGAGATGTTGTTGCAGACCGGCAAGAGCATGGACTCATGAGTTCATATCGGTCGAATTTGAGAAGTGCGTATATTTTATATGAGAATTGTTTAAGGAGGAAGATTTATTTTGATGGAAATGATAAGTTGAAGGACCAAGTCGGTATATTGTTTCGCTTTGAGTGTAGTTGGATTAAGTCGGGTAATTTTCTAAGTTGGAAGAAGAGTAAGATTCTTGGTAGAGCTTGGAAGTAAGAGCAAGAGAGATAGAACTTATGTTCGCCAATCTCAAAAATCTGGTTTTTGCAATGTTGGAGCAGCTGTCACGAGAAGTGGCATAAATTTTTAACCGTGAATCGGATTGAAGCGGTTCTGGATTTTTTTGAAAGCTTACAAAATTCCCTACAATTTGCATATAAGATTTTCATTCAGGAGATTTATAATTAGGGAGATAAATGTATTTTAATAATTGGGTCTGCTACTGATTTTTTTTTTTTTTTGAAATTCTGCATACGGTAATTCTAAATCAGTCTCATTGTAAGGAGGATAACTTCTTACTCGTAAGTTGGATCCAAGCGGTTTTTGAAGTTCTGGAATCTTCACGAAATTCTCTTCATATTAGAATATAATTTTGTGAGTTAGAGGTTTTTATTGGAAGATATAATTGTGTTCGAAGTTGAACGTCTATTGCTGAAAATTTGGAAAGATGAAAATGTTATTAAAGAATAAAATGTTGGTATCGGAGAATGCATAAAGATACAATTTATATCAAATGAGGAAAATTAAAGTGCCTATTCTAGATGATGGTGATGTTGATAGGAAGACCGAAGTTGAGTAGTGTTGTTAAATATTTTAACTTGGATGAGAGTTATAATTGGAGCGAACCGAATTAGATTATGTTGATGTTGTGGCGGCTCTGGTGTTAGAAGGATATTTAAAGTTGTGTTGCGCTTGGAGCATGTATAAGAGATTATGTATCGAATTTTGGATGCGTTGGTATAATTGACGAAGTCGAAAATTTTAGAGACTAAGGAGAAGTAGATAAGCCGTAGAAAGCTGGCAGAGCATTATACTTACGGACTTTGGGCACAAGTTGAAGTATGCTATTATGTTGAGTAATGATTATTTATGCCACCGTTATGGTTGACGGATGTCTATTGACAAATTGAGGAACTGATCACCCTTAATCTATTGTTGATAGAAGACGAAATTATAATGGATGGATAGATGTGTCATACCGACTAGTATGGTATATGAGTTAAATCAGTTGAAGTCGAGTTGGGCAATTGAGTATTGTTTGAATTATTCATGAAGAATCATGTATAAGAATGTTAGTCAGATTTAAGAATGATGGTATGAAGTTGCGTTGGGATTAAATAGTATTATGGAAATTCGTAGTTGAATGCTAGATAATGAGAATGTTGTTTGTGATGATTTAAATGGTACGAGGCCTGAAGTTTTCTTGGGGATAATTCAAAAGTAAAGTATATGGTAAAGTAAAACCAAGATTGTCAAGAATGTAGGATAAAGTTGAATTGCAAGAGCCAGACGAAGTGGAATTATGAGTGGGTTTATTAAAGTGTGATTTTGATTAGAACATGGATAGTTGTTTTGGTTGCGTTGGTTCGGATAAGAATTTATGAAAGGTTGTGTTAGTATGAGTAAGAATCGAGGATTCGATACGTTGGATTAGTTAGAAGCAGAGAAATATGAGTTATCTTATGGAAATTGTTATATCGATGGACCTTATATTGTCCTAATGATGTAGTGTGTTAAGATGATTTTCGAAGAATGTGTTATTTTAAGATGATAAAGTTGTAGTTGTGTTGAGAATAATTGAGAATTCATGAAGCATATAGTTATTGTCTAAAATTTGGAAGTTGTCGTAGTTGTATCTATGTTGAATGTTCAGAGGTGTTGCCTTATGAATCTAAGTTGCAAGTATTAGAAGAAATGAAATTATAAGTTGGTGTATTAGAGTGGGGTTTTGGTTGTAACAAGAAGAGCCATTTTGAGGTGTTGACTTGGAAAAGAATCTATGAAGCATATTGTCCATATAAGTAGGAATCGATGATTTGGTTGTTAGATTCGTTAGGAGCGAAGAAAATGATTGATCTGGTTGGAGTTAAGTGAACTCAGATGTTATATGTTGTTGTAATGATGTTAAGTATTTTAGAGGGCATGTTAATGAAAGATAGTAAAGTTGTAGTCTATGTTGATGATAATTGGGAATTCATAGAAGTATATGAATATTTTATCCAAGATTTGGAAGTAGTCGCAGTTGTTATTGGTTGAATGTTTAGAGGCGTTATCTTAAGGATCTAATTTGTAACTATTCGGTAACTACAAGAGTTAGAATACCTGTTGGAACGGAATTCCAAAGGATTAAGTCGGAGGCTTTGTTTATATGTCGATTTTGGTGAGTGTAAGTTGGAGTTAAACTCAGTAAATTTGGTAGTGTGCAATTAATCAGAGTGCGCAGCGAAGGCGCGATGTCATGTAATTGTTATTATCTGAATTACAACGATGTTGGTAGCTTTGTTGTATTATATGTTGTGTTTAAGTTATGTATTATTGTTTATGGTATATGTGGGTTGCCTTTGGAATGAGAGTTGATTAGTCTGATGGAATAAGTAGTTGGAGTAGTTTAATCGGATAAATTTTCGAGGACGAAAATATCCTAAGTGGGGGAGAGTTGTAACGCTCTGTTTATTAATTAATTATTTAATTAATTATATTCGCGTTATTGGCGTTGATTTATGTTGAATTATCAGAGTTGTTTGTGATAAATTGCTAGGTTCGTTTGAATTAAGTTGAATGAGTCGATTTAAGTTGTGGGAATTGATGTGGAATATTCTCCCGTTTATGGTTGGATAAGTTGTTTAGATGCTTGGACCATTTGGTCAAATGTTGGAAGATAATCTAATTAAGTCGGGAGAAAATAATTAGTCGTGAATTATTAATTGATTTTCAACGTTATGGTAAATTAAGTTGTTAAATCGGAAAATCGAAGAAATAATATTATCATTGGTAGTATTGATTATTGGAGCATGTTGGTTATTGGGCTTGGATTTCGTCGGAATTAGCAATTAAAGGGGTGCAGTGTTTAGGCCCATTAATTGTTTTATTGGATTATTATTATTTTAATAAAAAGGAATAATAGAATGAGTCAAAAGGGAATAGTGGAAATTAGGGAAAACGAGGAAAAAGTCTTAGAGAAAAATAAGGGTTTTAGAGGAGAGAAAACAACATGGGAGAAAAGAAGGAGAAAGAAGGATTCATGTTCATATCTTAATTTTCGCACATACGGTACAGCCTCTACTAAACAGGTGATAACTTTTTACTCGTAATTCTGATTAAAACGATTCTTGGATTTTTGGAAAGCTTACGAAATTCCCTTCGAATTGATATATAATTTCGTGTCAATAAGTTTAGTATTGAATGAGAAAAATGCATTTGAAGTTTGGAAGTTCATGCTGGAAATTGGTCAAATAGTGGTTACGGGATTGATGGTGATGAAGGCTAAATTTTGGTCAAGATATGAACTCAATGGCAGCATGTTCGTATTTCTAATCTCTATGGATGAAAGAGGAGAGGAAAAAGGGCCACATAGGCAAAGGATTGGAAATTCGATCGGAGATTCGAAGCGGCCATCGATTAAGGTAAGGGGGAGAAAAGGGTTTATAATTGGTGATAGGACATAGAAGGGTAATTGGGAGTTCCTTCCTCCCTTAGGTATATTAAGAGATTATGATAATAATGATTGAATTATATGAATATGTAGATTGTTATGATTGTGAATAACATGAGATATGTGTATGCTTTGTGTGTGAATAAGATGCACTGATGGTTGGTTGATGAGATCATGATGATCGTAAAGCATGATGTGTTCATGTGTATTGTGATATGGTATGCATTGTTGTGTCTGCATGCGCATACATTTGATGGAATAATCATGTCGTGGATGTGATTATTCGGGATTCGTTGAGAATCGTGGTTGCAGGGATGATCGTGTCTTGTTGGAGACGTTAACGATGCATTCGGGGTTCTATTGATGAACCGTTATTATGAGTCGGTACCGCATTTGCATTGTGCATTAGAGTCACATTGCATTATGATTGATTGAATATTATGATTGATTGTATATTATGATTGATTGAATAATATGATTGATAGTTTGGTGTGATTAGGGGTGAATTACTTCTTCATATATGTCGTATGTGCCATTATATTATGAATCTATTTCTCACCCCTATTGTTTATTTTGTTGTGTCTGTGCTTCTTCGGAAGTACAGATAATTCAGGTGCGTGAGGAACGCTTTTGGTGTTGGTGTCCGTGTCCTAGGAGCTCTGATATGTAACGGGAACGGGGATTTTTATTATAATATTTCATTTGATTTTTATAAACTTTTATATAACTAAGTATTGAGTTAAGGAAAAGTGTTATGAATGAATTGTATTGCTTTTGAGCAATTTGATATTAAAGCTTTATTTCCGCTGCTTACTTTTGAATAAAAGAATGATGGTTGATTGATGATGTAGCGACTCACTTTAGTTGATTAACTCTGATTTAATGAAAAATTTATATAATTTTGAAAATGGGAAAAGTGGGTGTTACAGTTATCATGGAAGTCCATGCATAAAATTATCTTAAAATTAGATTCCACGAAACTTTTTGAAATACTAGTTTAGGTCAAAAATTCGTAGTATATTATATACAACTTTATACTAGTCTCGGTCGAAAAATCAAATTAAATTGAGGATTGTTCGAAATGCTACGATACTTTTCAGTTCCTTTCTATAAGTTTTGAGGGAATGTTAAAGGGAAGCCCATTCAAAAAAATATCTCAAAATTAGACTCTATGAAATTTTTTGAAATGCTAGTTTCAGTCAAAAAATCGTAGTATATTATACACAATTTTATACTAGTTTCGATCAAAAAATCAAATTTAATTTAGGATTGTTCCAAATGCTACGATACTTTTCAGATCCTTTCTATATGTTATGAGGGAATGTTAAGAGGGAAGTCCATGCAAAAACATAGGTCAAAATTAGATTTTACGAAACTTTTTGAAATGCTAGTTTCAGTCAAAAAATCGTAGTATATTATATACAATATTATACTAGTTTCGGTCAAAAAATCAAATTAAATCGAGGAGTGTTCAAAATGCATCAAAACTTTCCAGATCCTTTCTATATGTAACGAGAGAAGGTTATGGTTGAAGTCCATGCCAAAAATAATATCAAAATTAGATTCTGTGAAACTTTTTGAAATACTAGTTTCGTTAAAAAATTATAGTATATTATACACAATTTTATACCAGTTTCGGTCAAAAAATATAATTAAATCGAAGATTATTCGAAATGCTACAAAACTTTTAAGATCCTTTCTATATGTTTGAGGGAAGGTTATCATGGAAGTCCATGCTTAAAATTATCTTAAAATTAGATTCCACGAAACTTTTTGAAATACTAGTTTAGGTGAAAAAATTGAAGTATATTATATACAACTTTATACTAGTCTCGGTCGAAAAATCAATTTAAATTGAGGATTGTTTGAAATGCTACGAGACTTTTTAAATCCTTTCTATAAGTTTTGAGGGAATGTTAAGAGGGAAGCCCATTCAAAAATTTATCTCAAAATTAGACTCTATGAAACTTTTTGAAATGCTAGTATCAGTCAAAAAATCGTAGTATATTATACACAATTTTATACTAGTTTCGATCAAAAAATCAAATTAAATTTAGGATTGTTCGAAATGCTATGATACTTTTCAGATCCTTTCTATATGTTATGAGGGAATGTTAAGAGGGAAGTCCATGCAAAAATATAGGTCAAAATTAGATTTTACGAAACTTTTTGAAATGCTAGTTTCAGTCAAAAAATTGTAGTATATTATACACAATTTTACACTAGTTTCGGTCGAAAAATTAAATTAAATCGAGGAGTGTTCAAAATGCTACGAAACCTTCCAGATCCTTTCTATATGTAACGAGAGAAGGTTATGATGGAAGTCCATGCCAAAAATAATATCAAAATTAGATTCTGTGAAACTTTTTGAAATACTAGTTTCGTTAAATAATTATAATATGTTATACACAATTTTATACCAGTTTCGGTCAAAAATATAATTAAATCGAGGATTAATCGAAATGCTACAAAACTTTTAAGATCCTTTCTATATGCTTGAGGGAAGGTTATGATGGAAGTCCATGCATAAAATTATCTTAAAATTAGATTCCACGAAACGTTTTGAAATACTAGTTTAGGTCAAAAAATCGTAGTATATTACTTACAACTTTATACTAGTCTCGGTCGAAAAATCAAATTAAATTGAGGATTGTTCGAAATGCTACGATACTTTTCAGATCCTTTCTATAAGTTTTGAGGGAATGTTAAGAGGGAAGCCCATTCAAAAAAATATCTCAAAATTAGACTCTAAGAAACTTTTTGAAATGCTAGTTTCAGTCAAAAAATCGTAGTATATTATACACAATTTTATACTAGTTTCGATCAAAAAATCAAATTTAATTTAGGATTGTTCCAAATGCTACGATACTTTTTCAGATCCTTTCTATATGTTATGATGGAATGTTAAGAGGGAAGTCCATGCAAAAATATAGGTCAAAATTAGATTTTACGAAACTTTTTGAAATGCTAGTTTCAGTCAAAAAATCGTAGTATATTATATACAATTTTATACTAATTTCGGTCGAAAAATCAAATTAAATCGAGGAGTGTTCAAAATGCATCGAAACTTTCCAGATCCTTTCTATATGTAACGAGAGAAGGTTATGATGGAAGTCCATGCCAAAAATAATATCAAAATTAGATTCTGTGAAACTTTTTGAAATACTAGTTTCGTTAAAAAATTATAGTATATTATACACAATTTTATACCAGTTTCGGTCAAAAAATATAATTAAATCGAGGATTATTCGAAATGCTACAAAACTTTTAAGATCCTTTCTATATGTTTGAGGGAAGGTTATCATGGAAGTCCATGCTTAAAATTATCTTAAAATTAGATTCCACGAAACTTTTTGAAATACTAGTTTAGGTCAAAAAATTGTAGTATATTACATACAACTTTATACTAGTCTCGGTCGAAAAATCAATTTAAATTGAGGATTGTTTGAAATGCTACGAGACTTTTTAAATCCTTTCTATAAGTTTTGAGGGAATGTTAAGAGGGAAGCCCATTCAAAAATTTATCTCAAAATTAGACTCTATGAAACTTTTTGAAATGCTAGTATCAGTCAAAAAATCGTAGTATATTATACACAATTTTATACTAGTTTCGATCAAAAAATCAAATTAAATTTAGGATTGTTCGAAATGCTACGATACTTTTCAGATCCTTTCTATATGTTATGAGGGAATGTTAAGAGGGAAGTCCATGCAAAAATATAGGTCAAAATTAGATTTTACAAAACTTTTTGAAATGCTAGTTTCAGTCAAAAAATCGTAGTATATTATACACAATTTTATACTAGTTTCGGTCGAAAAATTAAATTAAATCGAGGATTGTTCAAAATGCTACAAAACCTTCCAGATCCTTTCTATATGTAACGAGAGAAGGTTATGATGGAAGTCCATGCCAAAAATAATATCAAAATTAGATTCTGTGAAACTTTTTGAAATACTAGTTTCGTTAAATAATTATAATATGTTATACACAATTTTATACCAGTTTCGGTCAAAAATATAATTAAATCGAGGATTAATCGAAATGCTACAAAACTTTTAAGATCCTTTCTATATGCTTGAGGGAAGGTTATGATGGAAGTCCATGCATAAAATTATCTTAAAATTAGATTCCACGAAACGTTTTGAAATACTAGTTTAGGTCAAAAAATCGTAGTATATTACTTACAACTTTATACTAGTCTCGGTCGAAAAATCAAATTAAATTGAGGATTGTTCGAAATGCTACGATACTTTTCAGATCCTTTCTATAAGTTTTGAGGGAATGTTAAGAGGGAAGCCCATTCAAAAAAATATCTCAAAATTAGACTCTAAGAAACTTTTTGAAATGCTAGTTTCAGTCAAAAAATCGTAGTATATTATACACAATTTTATACTAGTTTCGATCAAAAAATCAAATTTAATTTAGGATTGTTCCAAATGCTACGATACTTTTTCAGATCCTTTCTATATGTTATGATGGAATGTTAAGAGGGAACTCCATGCAAAAATATAGGTCAAAATTAGATTTTACGAAACTTTTTGAAATGCTAGTTTCAGTCAAAAAATCGTAGTATATAATATACAATTTTATACTAGTTTCGGTCGAAAAATCAAATTAAATCGAGGAGTGTTCAAAATGCATCGAAACTTTCCAGATCGTTTCTATATGTAACGAGAGAAGGTTATGATGGAAGTCCATGCCAAAAATAATATCAAAATTAGATTCTGTGAAACTTTTTGAAATACTAGTTTCGTTAAAAAATTATAGTATATTATACACAATTTTATACCAGTTTCGGTCAAAAAATATAATTAAATCGAGGATTATTCGAAATGCTACAAAACTTTTAAGATCCTTTCTATATGTTTGAGGGAAGGTTATCATGGAAGTCCATGCTTAAAATTATCTTAAAATTAGATTTCACGAAACTTTTTGAAATACTAGTTTAGGTCAAAAAATTGTAGTATATTACATACAACTTTATACTAGTCTCGGTCGAAAAATAAATTTAAATTGAGGATTGTTTGAAATGCTACGAGACTTTTTAAAACCATTCTATAAGTTTTGAGGGAATGTTAAGAGGGAAGCCCATTCAAAAATTTATCTCAAAATTAGACTCTATGAAACTTTTTGAAATGCTAGTATCAGTCAAAAAATCGTAGTATATTATACACAATTTTATACTATTTTCGATCAAAAAATCAAATTAAATTTAGGATTGTTCGAAATACTATGATACTTTTCAGATCCTTTCTATATGTTATGAGGGAATGTTAAGAGGGAAGTCCATGCAAAAATATAGGTCAAAATTTGATTTTACGAAACTTTTTGAAATGCTAGTTTCAGTCAAAAAATCGTAGTATATTATACACAATTTTACACTAGTTTCGGTCGAAAAATTAAATTAAATCGAGGAGTGTTCAAAATGCTACGAAACCTTCCAGATCCTTTCTATATGTAACGAGAGAAGGTTATGATGGAAGTCCATGCCAAAAATAATATCAAAATTAGATTCTGTGAAACTTTTTGAAATACTAGTTTCGTTAAATAATTATAATATGTTATACACAATTTTATACCAGTTTCGGTCAAAAATATAATTAAATCGAGGATTAATCGAAATGCTACAAAACTTTTAAGATCCTTTCTATATGCTTGAGGGAAGGTTATGATGGAAGTCCATGCATAAAATTATCTTAAAATTAGATTCCACGAAACGTTTTGAAATACTAGTTTAGGTCAAAAAATCGTAGTATATTACTTACAACTTTATACTAGTCTCGGTCGAAAAATCAAATTAAATTGAGGATTGTTCGAAATGCTACGATACTTTTCAGATCCTTTCTATAAGTTTTGAGGGAATGTTAAGAGGGAAGCCCATTCAAAAAAATATCTCAAAATTAGACTCTAAGAAACTTTTTGAAATGCTAGTTTCAGTAAAAAAATCGTAGTATATTATACACAATTTTATACTAGTTTCGATCAAAAAATCAAATTTAATTTAGGATTGTTCCAAATGCTACGATACTTTTTCAGATCCTTTCTATATGTTATGAGGGAATGTTAAGAGGGAAGTCCATGCAAAAATATAGGTCAAAATTAGATTTTACGAAACTTTTTGAAATGCTAGTTTCAGTCAAAAAATCGTAGTATATTATATAAAATTTTATACTAATTTCGGTCGAAAAATCAAATTAAATCGAGGAGTGTTCAAAATGCATCGAAACTTTCCAGATCCTTTCTATATGTAACGAGAGAAGGTTATGATGGAATTCCATGCCAAAAATAATATCAAAATTAGATTCTGTGAAACTTTTTGAAATACTAGTTTCGTTAAATAATTATAGTATATTATACACAATTTTATACCAGTTTCGGTCAAAAAATATAATTAAATCGAGGATTATTCGAAATGCTACAAAACTTTTAAGATCCTTTCTATATGTTTGAGGGAAGGTTATCATGGAAGTCCATGCTTAAAATTATCTTAAAATAAGATTCCACGAATCTTTTTGAAATACTAGTTTAGGTCAAAAAATTGTAGTATATTACATACAACTTTATACTAGTCTCGGTCGAAAAATCAATTTAAATTGAGGATTGTTTGAAATGCTACGAGACTTTTTAAATCCTTTCTATAAGTTTTGAGGGAAAGTTAAGAGGGAAGCCCATTCAAAAATTTATCTCAAAATTAGACTCTATGAAACTTTTTGAAATGCTAGTATCAGTCAAAAAATCGTAGTATATTATACACAATTTTATACTAGTTTCGATCAAAAAATCAAATTAAATTTAGGATTGTTCGAAATGCTATGATACTTTTCAGATCCTTTCTATATGTTATGAGGGAATGTTAAGAGGGAAGTCCATGCAAAAATATAGGTCAAAATTAGATTTTACGAAACTTTTTGAAATGCTAGTTTCAGTCAAAAAATTGTAGTATATTATACACAATTTTGCACTAGTTTCGGTCGAAAAATTAAATTAAATCGAGGAGTGTTCAAAATGCTACGAAACCTTCCAGATCCTTTCTATATGTAACGAGAGAAGGTTATGATGGAAGTCCATGCCAAAAATAATATCAAAATTAGATTCTGTGAAACTTTTTGAAATACTAGTTTCGTTAAATAATTATAATATGTTATACACAATTTTATACCAGTTTCGGTCAAAAATATAATTAAATCGAGGATTAATCAAAATGCTACAAAACTTTTAAGATCCTTTCTATATGCTTGAGGGAAGGTTATGATGGAAGTCCATGCATAAAGTTATCTTAAAATTAGATTCCACGAAACGTTTTGAAATACTAGTTTAGGTCAAAAAATCGTAGTATATTACTTACAACTTTATACTAGTCTCGGTCGAAAAATCAAATTAAATTGAGGATTGTTCGAAATGCTACGATACTTTTCAGATCCTTTCTATAAGTTTTGAGGGAATGTTAAGAGGGAAGCCCATTCAAAAAAATATCTCAAAATTAGACTCTAAGAAACTTTTTGAAATGCTAGTTTCAGTCAAAAAATCGTAGTATATTATACACAATTTTATACTAGTTTCGATCAAAAAATCAAATTTAATTTAGGATTGTTCCAAATGCTACGATACTTTTTCAGATCCTTTCTATATGTTATGAGGGAATGTTAAGAGGGAAGTCCATGCAAAAATATAGGTCAAAATTAGATTTTACGAAACTTTTTGAAATGCTAGTTTCAGTCAAAAAATCGTAGTATATTATATACAATTTTATACTAATTTCCGTCGAAAAATCAAATTAAATCGAGGAGTGTTCAAAATGCATCGAAACTTTCCAGATCCTTTCTATATGTAACGAGAGAAGGTTATGATGGAAGTCCATGCCAAAAATAATATCAAAATTAGATTCTGTGAAACTTTTTGAAATACTAGTTTCGTTAAAAAATTATAGTATATTATACACAATTTTATACCAGTTTCGGTCAAAAAATATAATTAAATCGAGGATTATTCGAAATGCTACAAAACTTTTAAGATCCTTTCTATATGTTTGAGGGAAGGTTATCATGGAAGTCCATGCTTAAAATTATCTTAAAATAAGATTCCACGAAACTTTTTGAAATACTAGTTTAGGTCAAAAAATTGTAGTATATTACATACAACTTTATACTAGTCTCGGTCGAAAAATCAATTTAAATTGAGGATTGTTTGAAATGCTACGAGACTTTTTAAATCCTTTCTATAAGTTTTGAGGGAAAGTTAAGAGGGAAGCCCATTCAAAAATTTATCTCAAAATTAGACTCTATGAAACTTTTTGAAATGCTAGTATCAGTCAAAAAATCGTAGTATATTATACACAATTTTATACTAGTTTCGATCAAAAAATCAAATTAAATTTAGGATTGTTCGAAATGCTATGATACTTTTCAGATCCTTTCTATATGTTATGAGGGAATGTTAAGAGGGAAGTCCATGCAAAAATATAGGTCAAAATTAGATTTTACGAAACTTTTTGAAATGCTAGTTTCAGTCAAAAAATTGTAGTATATTATACACAATTTTACACTAGTTTCGGTCGAAAAATTAAATTAAATCGAGGAGTGTTCAAAATGATACGAAACCTTCCAGATCCTTTCTATATGTAACGAGAGAAGGTTATGATGGAAGTCCATGCCAAAAATAATATCAAAATTAGATTCTGTGAAACTTTTTGAAATACTAGTTTCGTTAAATAATTATAATATGTTATACACAATTTTATACCAGTTTCGGTCAAAAATATAATTAAATCGAGGATTAATCGAAATGCTACAAAACTTTTAAGATCCTTTCTATATGCTTGAGGGAAGGTTATGATGGAAGTCCATGCATAAAATTATCTTAAAATTAGATTCCACGAAACGTTTTGAAATACTAGTTTAGGTCAAAAAATCGTAGTATATTACTTACAACTTTATACTAGTCTCGGTCGAAAAATCAAATTAAATTGAGGATTGTTCGAAATGCTACGATACTTTTCAGATCCTTTCTATAAGTTTTGAGGGAATGTTAAGAGGGAAGCCCATTCAAAAAAATATCTCAAAATTAGACTCTAAGAAACTTTTTGAAATGCTAGTTTCAGTCAAAAAATCGTAGTATATTATACACAATTTTATACTAGTTTCGATCAAAAAATCAAATTTAATTTAGGATTGTTCCAAATGCTACGATACTTTTTCTGATCCTTTCTATATGTTATGAGGGAATGTTAAGAGGGAAGTCCATGCAAAAATATAGGTCAAAATTAGATTTTACGAAACTTTTTGAAATGCTAGTTTCAGTCAAAAAATCGTAGTATATTATATACAATTTTATACTAATTTCGGTCGAAAAATCAAATTAAATCGAGGAGTGTTCAAAATGCATCGAAACTTTCCAGATCCTTTCTATATGTAACGAGAGAAGGTTATGATGGAAGTCCATGCCAAAAATAATATCAAAATTAGATTCTGTGAAACTTTTTGAAATACTAGTTTCGTTAAAAAATTATAGTATATTATACACAATTTTATACCAGTTTCGGTCAAAAAATATAATTAAATCGAGGATTATTCGAAATGCTACAAAACTTTTAAGATCCTTTCTATATGTTTGAGGGAAGGTTATCATGGAAGTCCATGCTTAAAATTATCTTAAAATTAGATTCCACGAAACTTTTTGAAATACTAGTTTAGGTCAAAAAATTGTAGTATATTACATACAACTTTATACTAGTCTCGGTCGAAAAATCAATTTAAATTGAGGATTGTTTGAAATGCTACGAGACTTTTTAAATCCTTTCTATAAGTTTTGAGGGAATGTTAAGAGGGAAGCCCATTCAAAAATTTATCTCAAAATTAGACTCTATGAAACTTTTTGAAATGCTAGTATCAGTCAAAAAATCGTAGTATATTATACACAATTTTATACTAGTTTCGATCAAAAAATCAAATTAAATTTAGGATTGTTCGAAATGCTACGATACTTTTCAGATCCTTTCTATATGTTATGAGGGAATGTTAAGAGGGAAGTCCATGCAAAAATATAGGTCAAAATTAGATTTTACAAAACTTTTTGAAATGCTAGTTTCAGTCAAAAAATCGTAGTATATTATACACAATTTTATACTAGTTTCGGTCGAAAAATTAAATTAAATCGAGGATTGTTCAAAATGCTACAAAACCTTCCAGATCCTTTCTATATGTAACGAGAGAAGGTTATGATGGAAGTCCATGCCAAAAATAATATCAAAATTAGATTCTGTGAAACTTTTTGAAATACTAGTTTCGTTAAATAATTATAATATGTTATACACAATTTTATACCAGTTTCGGTCAAAAATATAATTAAATCGAGGATTAATCGAAATGCTACAAAACTTTTAAGATCCTTTCTATATGCTTGAGGGAAGGTTATGATGGAAGTCCATGCATAAAATTATCTTAAAATTAGATTCCACGAAACGTTTTGAAATACTAGTTTAGGTCAAAAAATCGTAGTATATTACTTACAACTTTATACTAGTCTCGGTCGAAAAATCAAATTAAATTGAGGATTGTTCGAAATGCTACGATACTTTTCAGATCCTTTCTATAAGTTTTGAGGGAATGTTAAGAGGGAAGCCCATTCAAAAAAATATCTCAAAATTAGACTCTAAGAAACTTTTTGAAATGCTAGTTTCAGTCAAAAAATCGTAGTATATTATACACAATTTTATACTAGTTTCGATCAAAAAATCAAATTTAATTTAGGATTGTTCCAAATGCTACGATACTTTTTCAGATCCTTTCTATATGTTATGATGGAATGTTAAGAGGGAAGTCCATGCAAAAATATAGGTCAAAATTAGATTTTACGAAACTTTTTGAAATGCTAGTTTCAGTCAAAAAATCGTAGTATATTATATACAATTTTATACTAGTTTCGGTCGAAAAATCAAATTAAATCGAGGAGTGTTCAAAATGCATCGAAACTTTCCAGATCGTTTCTATATGTAACGAGAGAAGGTTATGATGGAAGTCCATGCCAAAAATAATATCAAAATTAGATTCTGTGAAACTTTTTGAAATACTAGTTTCGTTAAAAAATTATAGTATATTATACACAATTTTATACCAGTTTCGGTCAAAAAATATAATTAAATCGAGGATTATTCGAAATGCTACAAAACTTTTAAGATCCTTTCTATATGTTTGAGGGAAGGTTATCATGGAAGTCCATGCTTAAAATTATCTTAAAATTAGATTCCACGAAACTTTTTGAAATACTAGTTTAGGTCAAAAAATTGTAGTATATTACATACAACTTTATACTAGTCTCGGTCGAAAAATAAATTTAAATTGAGGATTGTTTGAAATGCTACGAGACTTTTTAAAACCATTCTATAAGTTTTGAGGGAATGTTAAGAGGGAAGCCCATTCAAAAATTTATCTCAAAATTAGACTCTATGAAACTTTTTGAAATGCTAGTATCAGTCAAAAAATCGTAGTATATTATACACAATTTTATACTATTTTCGATCAAAAAATCAAATTAAATTTAGGATTGTTCGAAATGCTATGATACTTTTCAGATCCTTTCTATATGTTATGAGGGAATGTTAAGAGGGAAGTCCATGCAAAAATATAGGTCAAAATTTGATTTTACGAAACTTTTTGAAATGCTAGTTTCAGTATAAAAATCGTAGTATATTATACAAAATTTTACACTAGTTTCGGTCGAAAAATTAAATTAAATCGAGGAGTGTTCAAAATGCTACGAAACCTTCCAGATCCTTTCTATATGTAACGAGAGAAGGTTATGATGGAAGTCCATGCCAAAAATAATATCAAAATTAGATTCTGTGAAACTTTTTGAAATACTAGTTTCGTTAAATAATTATAATATGTTATACACAATTTTATACCAGTTTCGGTCAAAAATATAATTAAATCGAGGATTAATCGAAATGCTACAAAACTTTTAAGATCCTTTCTATATGCTTGAGGGAAGGTTATGATGGAAGTCCATGCATAAAATTATCTTAAAATTAGATTCCACGAAACGTTTTGAAATACTAGTTTAGGTCAAAAAATCGTAGTATATTACTTACAACTTTATACTAGTCTCGGTCGAAAAATCAAATTAAATTGAGGATTGTTCGAAATGCTACGATACTTTTCAGATCCTTTCTATAAGTTTTGAGGGAATGTTAAGAGGGAAGCCCATTCAAAAAAATATCTCAAAATTAGACTCTAAGAAACTTTTTGAAATGCTAGTTTCAGTCAAAAAATCGTAGTATATTATACACAATTTTATACTAGTTTCGATCAAAAAATCAAATTTAATTTAGGATTGTTCCAAATGCTATGATACTTTTTCAGATCCTTTCTATATGTTATGAGGGAATGTTAAGAGGGAAGTCCATGCAAAAATATAGGTCAAAATTAGATTTTACGAAACTTTTTGAAATGCTAGTTTCAGTCAAAAAATCGTAGTATATTATATACAATTTTATACTAATTTCGGTCGAAAAATCAAATTAAATCGAGGAGTGTTCAAAATGCATCGAAACTTTCCAGATCCTTTCTATATGTAACGAGAGAAGGTTATGATGGAAGTCCATGCCAAAAATAATATCAAAATTAGATTCTGTGAAACTTTTTGAAATACTAGTTTCGTTAAAAAATTATAGTATATTATACATAATTTTATACCAGTTTCGGTCAAAAAATATAATTAAATCGAGGATTATTCGAAATGCTACAAAACTTTTAAGATCCTTTCTATATGTTTGAGGGAAGGTTATCATGGAAGTCCATGCTTAAAATTATCTTAAAATAAGATTCCACGAAACTTTTTGAAATACTAGTTTAGGTCAAAAAATTGTAGTATATTACATACAACTTTATACTAGTCTCGGTCGAAAAATCAATTTAAATTGAGGATTGTTTGAAATGCTACGAGACTTTTTAAATCCTTTCTATAAGTTTTGAGGGAAAGTTAAGAGGGAAGCCCATTCAAAAATTTATCTCAAAATTAGACTCTATGAAACTTTTTGAAATGCTAGTATCAGTCAAAAAATCGTAGTATATTATACACAATTTTATACTAGTTTCGATCAAAAAATCAAATTAAATTTAGGATTGTTCGAAATGCTATGATACTTTTCAGATCCTTTCTATATGTTATGAGGGAATGTTAAGAGGGAAGTCCATGCAAAAATATAGGTCAAAATTAGATTTTACGAAACTTTTTGAAATGCTAGTTTCAGTCAAAAAATTGTAGTATATTATACACAATTTTACACTAGTTTCGGTCGAAAAATTAAATTAAATCGAGGAGTGTTCAAAATGATACGAAACCTTCCAGATCCTTTCTATATGTAACGAGAGAAGGTTATGATGGAAGTCCATGCCAAAAATAATATCAAAATTAGATTCTGTGAAACTTTTTGAAATACTAGTTTCGTTAAATAATTATAATATGTTATACACAATTTTATACCAGTTTCGGTCAAAAATATAATTAAATCGAGGATTAATCGAAATGCTACAAAACTTTTAAGATCCTTTCTATATGCTTGAGGGAAGGTTATGATGGAAGTCCATGCATAAAATTATCTTAAAATTAGATTCCACGAAACGTTTTGAAATACTAGTTTAGGTCAAAAAATCGTAGTATATTACTTACAACTTTATACTAGTCTCGGTCGAAAAATCAAATTAAATTGAGGATTGTTCGAAATGCTACGATACTTTTCAGATCCTTTCTATAAGTTTTGAGGGAATGTTAAGAGGGAAGCCCATTCAAAAAAATATCTCAAAATTAGACTCTAAGAAACTTTTTGAAATGCTAGTTTCAGTCAAAAAATCGTAGTATATTATACACAATTTTATACTAGTTTCGATCAAAAAATCAAATTTAATTTAGGATTGTTCCAAATGCTACGATACTTTTTCTGATCCTTTCTATATGTTATGAGGGAATGTTAAGAGGGAAGTCCATGCAAAAATATAGGTCAAAATTAGATTTTACGAAACTTTTTGAAATGCTAGTTTCAGTCAAAAAATCGTAGTATATTATATACAATTTTATACTAATTTCGGTCGAAAAATCAAATTAAATCGAGGAGTGTTCAAAATGCATCGAAACTTTCCAGATCCTTTCTATATGTAACGAGAGAAGGTTATGATGGAAGTCCATGCCAAAAATAATATCAAAATTAGATTCTGTGAAACTTTTTGAAATACTAGTTTCGTTAAAAAATTATAGTATATTATACACAATTTTATACCAGTTTCGGTCAAAAAATATAATTAAATCGAGGATTATTCGAAATGCTACAAAACTTTTAAGATCCTTTCTATATGTTTGAGGGAAGGTTATCATGGAAGTCCATGCTTAAAATTATCTTAAAATTAGATTCCACGAAACTTTTTGAAATACTAGTTTAGGTCAAAAAATTGTAGTATATTACATACAACTTTATACTAGTCTCGGTCGAAAAATCAATTTAAATTGAGGATTGTTTGAAATGCTACGAGACTTTTTAAATCCTTTCTATAAGTTTTGAGGGAATGTTAAGAGGGAAGCCCATTCAAAAATTTATCTCAAAATTAGACTCTATGAAACTTTTTGAAATGCTAGTATCAGTCAAAAAATCGTAGTATATTATACACAATTTTATACTAGTTTCGATCAAAAAATCAAATTAAATTTAGGATTGTTCGAAATGCTACGATACTTTTCAGATCCTTTCTATATGTTATGAGGGAATGTTAAGAGGGAAGTCCATGCAAAAATATAGGTCAAAATTAGATTTTACAAAACTTTTTGAAATGCTAGTTTCAGTCAAAAAATCGTAGTATATTATACACAATTTTATACTAGTTTCGGTCGAAAAATTAAATTAAATCGAGGATTGTTCAAAATGCTACAAAACCTTCCAGATCCTTTCTATATGTAACGAGAGAAGGTTATGATGGAAGTCCATGCCCAAAAATAATATCAAAATTAGATTCTGTGAAACTTTTTGAAATACTAGTTTCGTTAAATAATTATAATATGTTATACACAATTTTATACCAGTTTCGGTCAAAAATATAATTAAATCGAGGATTAATCGAAATGCTACAAAACTTTTAAGATCCTTTCTATATGCTTGAGGGAAGGTTATGATGGAAGTCCATGCATAAAATTATCTTAAAATTAGATTCCACGAAACGTTTTGAAATACTAGTTTAGGTCAAAAAATCGTAGTATATTACTTACAACTTTATACTAGTCTCGGTCGAAAAATCAAATTAAATTGAGGATTGTTCGAAATGCTACGATACTTTTCAGATCCTTTCTATAAGTTTTGAGGGAATGTTAAGAGGGAAGCCCATTCAAAAAAATATCTCAAAATTAGACTCTAAGAAACTTTTTGAAATGCTAGTTTCAGTCAAAAAATCGTAGTATATTATACACAATTTTATACTAGTTTCGATCAAAAAATCAAATTTAATTTAGGATTGTTCCAAATGCTACGATACTTTTTCAGATCCTTTCTATATGTTATGATGGAATGTTAAGAGGGAAGTCCATGCAAAAATATAGGTCAAAATTAGATTTTACGAAACTTTTTGAAATGCTAGTTTCAGTCAAAAAATCGTAGTATATTATATACAATTTTATACTAGTTTCGGTCGAAAAATCAAATTAAATCGAGGAGTGTTCAAAATGCATCGAAACTTTCCAGATCGTTTCTATATGTAACGAGAGAAGGTTATGATGGAAGTCCATGCCAAAAATAATATCAAAATTAGATTCTGTGAAACTTTTTGAAATACTAGTTTCGTTAAAAAATTATAGTATATTATACACAATTTTATACCAGTTTCGGTCAAAAAATATAATTAAATCGAGGATTATTCGAAATGCTACAAAACTTTTAAGATCCTTTCTATATGTTTGAGGGAAGGTTATCATGGAAGTCCATGCTTAAAATTATCTTAAAATTAGATTCCACGAAACTTTTTGAAATACTAGTTTAGGTCAAAAAATTGTAGTATATTACATACAACTTTATACTAGTCTCGGTCGAAAAATAAATTTAAATTGAGGATTGTTTGAAATGCTACGAGACTTTTTAAAACCATTCTATAAGTTTTGAGGGAATGTTAAGAGGGAAGCCCATTCAAAAATTTATCTCAAAATTAGACTCTATGAAACTTTTTGAAATGCTAGTATCAGTCAAAAAATCGTAGTATATTATACACAATTTTATACTATTTTCGATCAAAAAATCAAATTAAATTTAGGATTGTTCGAAATGCTATGATACTTTTCAGATCCTTTCTATATGTTATGAGGGAATGTTAAGAGGGAAGTCCATGCAAAAATATAGGTCAAAATTTGATTTTACGAAACTTTTTGAAATGCTAGTTTCAGTCAAAAAATCGTAGTATATTATACAAAATTTTACACTAGTTTCGGTCGAAAAATTAAATTAAATCGAGGAGTGTTCAAAATGCTACGAAACCTTCCAGATCCTTTCTATATGTAACGAGAGAAGGTTATGATGGAAGTCCATGCCAAAAATAATATCAAAATTAGATTCTGTGAAACTTTTTGAAATACTAGTTTCGTTAAATAATTATAATATGTTATACACAATTTTATACCAGTTTCGGTCAAAAATATAATTAAATCGAGGATTAATCGAAATGCTACAAAACTTTTAAGATCCTTTCTATATGCTTGAGGGAAGGTTATGATGGAAGTCCATGCATAAAATTATCTTAAAATTAGATTCCACGAAACGTTTTGAAATACTAGTTTAGGTCAAAAAATCGTAGTATATTACTTACAACTTTATACTAGTCTCGGTCGAAAAATCAAATTAAATTGAGGATTGTTCGAAATGCTACGATACTTTTCAGATCCTTTCTATAAGTTTTGAGGGAATGTTAAGAGGGAAGCCCATTCAAAAAAATATCTCAAAATTAGACTCTAAGAAACTTTTTGAAATGCTAGTTTCAGTCAAAAAATCGTAGTATATTATACACAATTTTATACTAGTTTCGATCAAAAAATCAAATTTAATTTAGGATTGTTCCAAATGCTATGATACTTTTTCAGATCCTTTCTATATGTTATGAGGGAATGTTAAGAGGGAAGTCCATGCAAAAATATAGGTCAAAATTAGATTTTACGAAACTTTTTGAAATGCTAGTTTCAGTCAAAAAATCGTAGTATATTATATACAATTTTATACTAATTTCGGTCGAAAAATCAAATTAAATCGAGGAGTGTTCAAAATGCATCGAAACTTTCCAGATCCTTTCTATATGTAACGAGAGAAGGTTATGATGGAAGTCCATGCCAAAAATAATATCAAAATTAGATTCTGTGAAACTTTTTGAAATACTAGTTTCGTTAAAAAATTATAGTATATTATACACAATTTTATACCAGTTTCGGTCAAAAAATATAATTAAATCGAGGATTATTCGAAATGCTACAAAACTTTTAAGATCCTTTCTATATGTTTGAGGGAAGGTTATCATGGAAGTCCATGCTTAAAATTATCTTAAAATAAGATTCCACGAAACTTTTTGAAATACTAGTTTAGGTCAAAAAATTGTAGTATATTACATACAACTTTATACTAGTCTCGGTCGAAAAATCAATTTAAATTGAGGATTGTTTGAAATGCTACGAGACTTTTTAAATCCTTTCTATAAGTTTTGAGGGAAAGTTAAGAGGGAAGCCCATTCAAAAATTTATCTCAAAATTAGACTCTATGAAACTTTTTGAAATGCTAGTATCAGTCAAAAAATCGTAGTATATTATACACAATTTTATACTAGTTTCGATCAAAAAATCAAATTAAATTTAGGATTGTTGGAAATGCTATGATACTTTCCAGATCCTTTCTATATGTTATGAGGGAATGTTAAGAGGGAAGTCCATGAAAAAATATAGGTCAAAATTAGATTTTACGAAACTTTTTGAAATGCTAGTTTCAGTCAAAAAATCGTAGTATATTATACACAATTTTACACTAGTTTCGGTCGAAAAATTAAATTAAATCAAGGAGTGTTCAAAATGCTACGAAACCTTCCAGATCCTTTCTATATGTAACGAGAGAAGGTTATGATGGAAGTCCATGCCAAAAATAATATCAAAATTAGATTATGTGAAACTTTTTGAAATACTAGTTTCGTTAAATAATTATAATATGTTATACACAATTTTATACCAGTTTCGGTCAAAAATATAATTAAATCGAGGATTAATCGAAATGCTACAAAACTTTTAAGATCCTTTCTATATGCTTGAGGGAAGGTTATGATGGAAGTCCATGCATAAAATTATCTTAAAATTAGATTCCACGAAACGTTTTGAAATACTAGTTTAGGTCAAAAAATCGTAGTATATTACTTACAACTTTATACTAGTCTCGGTCAAAAAATCAAATTAAATTGAGGAGTGTTCGAAATGCTACGATACTTTTCAGATACTTTCTATAAGTTTTGAGGGAATGTTAAGAGGGAAGCCCATTCAAAAAAATATCTCAAAATTAGACTCTAAGAAACTTTTTGAAATGCTAGTTTCATTCAAAAAATCGTAGTATATTATACACAATTTTATACTAGTTTCGATCAAAAAATCAAATTTAATTTAGGATTGTTCCAAATGCTACGATACTTTTTCAGATCCTTTCTATATGTTATGAGGGAATGTTAGGAGGGAAGTCCATGCAAAAATATAGGTCAAAATTAGATTTTACGAAACTTTTTGAAATGCTAGTTTCAGTCAAAAAATCGTAGTATATTATATACAATTTTATACTAGTTTCGGTCGAAAAATCAAATTAAATCGAGGAGTGTTCAAAATGCATCGAAACTTTCCAGATCCTTTCTATATGTAACGAGAGAAGGTTATGATGGAAGTCCATGCCAAAAATATTATCAAAATTAGATTCTGTGAAACTTTTTGAAATACTAGTTTCGTTAAATAATTATAGTATATTATACACAATTTTATACCAGTTTCGGTCAAAAAAAATAATTAAATCGAGGATTAATCGAAATGCTACAAAACTTTTAAGATCCTTTCTATATGTTTGAGGGAAGGTTATCATGGAAGTCCATGCATAAAATTATCTTAAAATTAGATTCCACGAAACTTTTTGAAATACTAGTTTAGGTCAAAAAATCGTAGTATATTATATACAACTTTATACTAGTCTCGGTCGAAAAATCAAATTAAATTGAGGATTGTTCGAAATGCTACGATACTTTTCAGTTCCTTTCTATAAGTTTTGAGGGAATGTTAAGAGGGAAGCCCATTCAAAAAAAAAATCTCAAAATTAGACTCTATGAAATTTTTTGAAATGCTAGTTTCAGTCAAAAAATCGTAGTATATTATACACAATTTTATACTAGTTTCGATCAAAAAATCAAATTTAATTTAGGATTGTTCGAAATGCTACGATACTTTTCAGATCCTTTCTATATGTTATGAGGGAATGTTAAGAGGGAATTCCATGCAAAAATATAGGTCAAAATTAGATTTTACGAAACTTTTTGAAATGCTAGTTTCAGTCAAAAAATCGTAGTATATTATATACAATATTATACTAGTTTCGGTCGAAAAATCAAATTAAATCGAGCAGTGTTCAAAATGCTACGAAACTTTCCAGATCTTTTCTATATGTAACGAGAGAAGGTTATGAAGGAAGTCCATGCCAAAAATAATATTAAAATTAGATTCTGTGAAACTTTTTGAAATACTAGTTTCGTTAAAAAATTATAGTATATTATACACAATTTTATACCAATTTCGGTCAAAAAATATAATTAAATCGAGGATTAATCGAAATGCTACAAAACTTTTAAGATCCTTTCTATATGTTTGAGGGAAGGTTATCATGGAAGTCCATGCTTAAAATTATCTTAAAATTAGATTCCACGAAACTTTTTGAAATACTAGTTTAGGTCAAAAAATTGTAGTATATTACATACAACTTTATACTAGTCTCGGTCGAAAAATCAATTTAAATTGAGGATTGTTTGAAATGCTACGAGACTTTTTAAATCCTTTCTATAAGTTTTGAGGGAATGTTAAGAGGGAAGCCCATTCAAAAATTTATCTCAAAATTAGACTCTATGAAACTTTTTGAAATGCTAGTATCAGTCAAAAAATCGTAGTATATTATACACAATTTTATACTAGTTTCGATCAAAAAATCAAATTAAATTTAGGATTGTTCGAAATGCTACGATACTTTTCAGATCCTTTCTATATGTTATGAGGGAATGTTAAGAGGGAAGTCCATGCAAAAATATAGGTCAAAATTAGATTTTACAAAACTTTTTGAAATGCTAGTTTCAGTCAAAAAATCGTAGTATATTATACACAATTTTATACTAGTTTCGGTCGAAAAATTAAATTAAATCGAGGAGTGTTCAAAATGCCACGAAACCTTCCAGATCCTTTCTATATGTAACGAGAGAAGGTTATGATGGAAGTCCATGCCAAAAATAATATCAAAATTAGATTCTGTGAAACTTTTTGAAATACTAGTTTCGTTAAATAATTATAATATGTTATACACAATTTTATACCAGTTTCGGTCAAAAATATAATTAAATCGAGGATTAATCGAAATGCTACAAAACTTTTAAGATCATTTCTATATGCTTGAGGGAAGGTTATGATGGAAGTCCATACATAAAATTATCTTAAAATTAGATTCCACGAAACGTTTTGAAATACTAGTTTAGGTCAAAAAATCGTAGTATATTACTTACAACTTTATACTAGTCTCGGTCGAAAAATCAAATTAAATTGAGGATTGTTCGAAATGCTACGATACTTTTCAGATCCTTTCTATAAGTTTTGAGGGAATGTTAAGAGGGAAGCCCATTCAAAAAAATATCTCAAAATTAGAATCTAAGAAACTTTTTGAAATGCTAGTTTCAGTCAAAAAATCGTAGTATATTATACACAATTTTATAGTAGTTTCGATCAAAAAATCAAATTTAATTTTGGATTGTTCCAAATGCTACGATACTTTTTCAGATCCTTTCTATATGTTATGAGGGAATCTTAAGAGGGATGTCCATGCAAAAATATAGGTCAAAATTAGATTTTACGAAACTTTTTGAAATGCTAGTTTCAGTCAAAAAATCGTAGTATATTATATACAATTTTATACTAGTTTCGGTCGAAAAATCAAATTAAATCGAGGAGTGTTCAAAATGCATCGAAACTTTCCAGATCCTTTCTATATGTAACGAGAGAAGGTTATGATGGAAGTCCATGCCAAAAATATTATCAAAATTAGATTCTGTGAAACTTTTTGAAATACTAGTTTCGTTAAATAATTATAGTATATTATACACAATTTTATACCAGTTTCGGTCAAAAAAAATAATTAAATCGAGGATTAATCGAAATGCTACAAAACTTTTAAGATCCTTTCTATATGTTTGAGGGAAGGTTATCAAGGAAGTCCATGCATAAAATTATCTTAAAATTAGATTCCACGAAACTTTTTGAAATACTAGTTTAGGTCAAAAAATCGTAGTATATTATATACAACTTTATACTAGTCTCGGTCGAAAAATCAAATTAAATTGAGGATTGTTCGAAATGCTACGATAATTTTCAGTTCCTTTCTATAAGTTTTGAGGGAATGTTAAGAGGGAAGCCCATTCAAAAAAAATATCTCAAAATTAGACTCTATGAAATTTTTTGAAATGCTAGTTTCAGTCAAAAAATCGTAGTATATTATACACAATTTTATACTAGTTTCGACCAAAAAATCAAATTTAATTTAGGATTGTTCCAAATGCTACGATACTTTTCAGATCCTTTCTATATGTTATGAGGGAATGTTAAGAGGGAATTCCATGCAAAAAAATAGGTCAAAATTAGATTTTACGAAACTTTTTGAAATGCTAGTTTCAGTCAAAAAATCGTAGTATATTATATACAATATTATACTAGTTTCGGTCGAAAAATCAAATTAAATCGAGCAGTGTTCAAAATGCTACGAAACTTTCCAGATCCTTTTTATATGTAACGAGAGAAGGTTATGAAGGAAGTCCATGCCAAAAATAATATTAAAATTAGATTCTGTGAAACTTTTTGAAATACTAGTTTCGTTAAAAAATTATAGTATATTATACACAATTTTATACCAGTTTCGGTCAAAAAATATAATTAAATCGAGGATTAATCGAAATGCTACAAAACTTTTAAGATCCTTTCTATATGTTTGAGGGAAGGTTATCATGGAAGTCCATGCTTAAAATTATCTTAAAATTAGATTCCACGAAACGTTTTGAAATACTAGTTTAGGTCAAAAAATTGTAGTATATTACATACAACTTTATACTAGTCTCGGTGGAAAAATCAATTTAAATTGAGGATTGTTTGAAATGCTACGAGACTTTTTAAATCCTTTCTATAAGTTTTGAGGGAATGTTAAGAGGGAAGCCCATTCAAAAATTTATCTCAAAATTAGACTCTATGAAACTTTTTGAAATGCTAGTATCAGTCAAAAAATCGTAGTATAGTATACACAATTTTATACTAGTTTCGATCAAAAAATCAAATTAAATTTAGGATTGTTCGAAATGCTACGATACTTTTCAGATCCTTTCTATATGTTATGAGGGAATGTTAAGAGGGAAGTCCATGCAAAAATATAGGTCAAAATTAGATTTTACAAAACTTTTTGAAATGCTAGTTTCAGTCAAAAAATCGTAGTATATTATACACAATTTTATACTAGTTTCGGTCGAAAAATTAAATTAAATCGAGGAGTGTTCAAAATGCTACGAAACCTTCCAGATCCTTTCTATATGTAACGAGAGAAGGTTATGATGGAAGTCCATGCCAAAAATAATATCAAAATTAGATTCTGTGAAACTTTTTGAAATACTAGTTTCGTTAAATAATTATAATATGTTATACACAATTTTATACCAGTTTCGGTCAAAAATATAATTAAATCGAGGATTAATCGAAATGTTACAAAACTTTTAAGATCCTTTCTATATGTTTGAGGGAAGGTTATCATGGAAGTCCATGCTTAAAATTATCTTAAAATTAGATTCCACGAAACGTTTTGAAATACTAGTTTAGGTCAAAAAATTGTAGTATATTACATACAACTTTATACTAGTCTCGGTGGAAAAATCAATTTAAATTGAGGATTGTTTGAAATGCTACGAGACTTTTTAAATCCTTTCTATAAGTTTTGAGGGAATGTTAAGAGGGAAGCCCATTCAAAAATTTATCTCAAAATTAGACTCTATGAAACTTTTTGAAATGCTAGTATCAGTCAAAAAATCGTAGTATATTATACACAATTTTATACTAGTTTCGATCAAAAAATCAAATTAAATTTAGGATTGTTCGAAATGCTACGATACTTTTCAGATCCTTTCTATATGTTATGAGGGAATGTTAAGAGGGAAGTCCATGCAAAAATATAGGTCAAAATTAGATTTTACAAAACTTTTTGAAATGCTAGTTTCAGTCAAAAAATCGTAGTATATTATACACAATTTTATACTAGTTTCGGTCGAAAAATTAAATTAAATCGAGGAGTGTTCAAAATGCTACGAAACCTTCCAGATCCTTTCTATATGTAACGAGAGAAGGTTATGATGGAAGTCCATGCCAAAAATAATATCAAAATTAGATTCTGTGAAACTTTTTGAAATACTAGTTTCGTTAAATAATTATAATATGTTATACACAATTTTATACCAGTTTCGGTCAAAAATATAATTAAATCGAGGATTAATCGAAATGTTACAAAACTTTTAAGATCCTTTCTATATGCTTGAGGGAAGGTTATGATGGAAGTCCATGCATAAAATTATCTTAAAATTAGATTCCACGAAACGTTTTGAAATACTAGTTTAGGTCAAAAAATCGTAGTATATTACTTACAACTTTATACTAGTCTCGGTCGAAAAATCAAATTAAATTGAGGATTTTTCGAAATGCTACGATACTTTTCAGATCCTTTCTATATGTTTTGAGGGAATGTTAAGAGGGAAGCCCATTCAAAAAAATATCTCAAAATTAGACTCTAAGAAACTTTTTGAAATGCTAGTTTCAGTCAAAAAATCGTAGTATATTATACACAATTTTATACTAGTTTCGATCAAAAAATCAAATTTAATTTAGGATTGTTCCAAATGCTACGATACTTTTTCAGATCCTTTCTATATGTTATGAGGGAATGTTAAGAGGGAAGTCCATGCAAAAATATAGGTCAAAATTAGATTTTACGAAACTTTTTGAAATGCTAGTTTCAGTCAAAAAATCGTAGTATATTATATACAATTTTATACTAGTTTCGGTCGAAAAATCAAATTAAATCGAGGAGTGTTCAAAATGCATCGAAACTTTCCAGATCCTTTCTATATGTAACGAGAGAAGGTTATGATGGAAGTCCCTGCCAAAAATAATATCAAAATTAGATTCTGTGAAACTTTTTGAAATACTAGTTTCGTTAAATAATTATAGTATATTATACACAATTTTATACCAGTTTCGGTAAAAAAAAATAATTAAATCGAGGATTAATCGAAATGCTACAAAACTTTTAAGATCCTTTCTATATGTTTGAGGGAAGGTTATCATGGAAGTCCATGCATAAAATTATCTTAAAATTAGATTCCACGAATCTTTTTGAAATACTAGTTTAGGTCAAAAAATCGTAGTATATTATATACAACTTTATACTAGTCTCGGTCGAAAAATCAAATTAAATTGAGGATTGTTCGAAATGCTACGATAATTTTCAGTTCCTTTCTATAAGTTTTGAGGGAATGTTAAGAGGGAAGCCCATTCAAAAAAAATATCTCATAATTAGACTCTATGAAATTTTTTTAAATGCTAGTTTCAGTCAAAAAATCGTAGTATATTATACACAATTTTATACTAGTTTCGATCAAAAAATCAAATTTAATTTAGGATTGTTCCAAATGCTACGATACTTTTCAGATCCTTTCTATATGTTATGAGGGAATGTTAAGAGGGAATTCCATGCAAAAATATAGGTCAAAATTAGATTTTACGAAACTTTTTGAAATGCTAGTTTCAGTCAAAAAATTGTAGTATATTATATACAATATTATACTAGTTTCGGTCGAAAAATCAAATTAAATCGAGCAGTGTTCAAAATGCTACGAAACTTTCCAGATCCTTTTTATATGTAACGAGAGAAGGTTATGAAGGAAGTCCATGCCAAAAATAATATTAAAATTAGATTCTGTGAAACTTTTTGAAATACTAGTTTCGTTAAATAATTATAGTATATTATACACAATTTTATACCAGTTTCGGTCAAAAAATATAATTAAATCGAGGATTAATCGAAATGCTACAAAACTTTTAAGATCCTTTCTATATGTTTGAGGGAAGGTTATCATGGAAGTCCATGCTTAAAATTATCTTAAAATTAGATTCCACGAAACTTTTTGAAATACTAGTTTAGGTCAAAAAATTGTAGTATATTACATACAACTTTATACTAGTCTCGGTCGAAAAATCAATTTAAATTGAGGATTGTTTGAAATGCTACGAGACTTTTTAAATCCTTTCTATAAGTTTTGAGGGAATGTTAAGAGGGAAGCCCATTCAAAAATTTATCTCAAAATTAGACTCTATGAAACTTTTTGAAATGCTAGTATCAGTCAAAAAATCGTAGTATATTATACACAATTTTATACTAGTTTCGATCAAAAAATCAAATTAAATTTAGGATTGTTCGAAATGCTACGATACTTTTCAGATCCTTTCTATATGTTATGAGGGAATGTTAAGAGGGAAGTCCATGCAAAAATATAGGTCAAAATTAGATTTTACAAAACTTTTTGAAATGCTAGTTTCAGTCAAAAAATCGTAGTATATTATACACAATTTTATACTTGTTTCGGTCAAAAATTAAATTAAATCGAGGAGTGTACAAAATGCTACGAAACCTTCCAGATCCTTTCTATATGTAACGAGAGAAGGTTATGATGGAAGTCCATGCCAAAAATAATATCAAAATTAGATTCTGTGAAACTTTTTGAAAAACTAGTTTCGTTAAATAATTATAATATGTTATACACAATTTTATACCAGTTTCGGTCAATAATATAATTAAATCGAGGATTAATCGAAATGCTACAAAACTTTTAAGATCCTTTCTATATGTTTGAGGGAAGGTTATGATGGAAGTCCATGCATAAAATTATCTTAAAATTAGATTCCACGAAACTTTTTGAAATACTAGTTTAGGTCAAAAAATCGTAGTATATTATATACAATTTTATACTAGTCTCGGTCGAAAAATAAAATTAAATTGCGGATTGTTCGAAATGCTACGATACTTTTCAGATCCTTTCTATAAGTTTTGAGGGAATGTTAATAGGGAATCCCATTCAAAAAAATATCTCAAAATTAGTCTCTATGAAATTTTTTGAAATGCTAGTTTCAGTCAAAAAATCGTAGTATATTATACACAATTTTATACTAGTTTCGATCAAAAAATCAAATTTAATTTAGGATTGTTCCAAATGCTACGATACTTTTCAGATCCTTTCTATATGTTATGAGGGAATGTTAAGAGGGAAGTCCATGCAAAAATATAGGTCAAAATTAGATTTTACGAAACTTTTTGAAATGCTAGTTTTAGTCAAAAAATTGTAGTATATTATACACAATTTTATTCTAGTTTCGGTCGAAAAATCAAATTAAATCGAGGAGTGTTCAAAATGTTACGAAACCTTTCAGATCCTTTCTATATGTAACGAGAGAAGGTTATGATGGAAGTCCCTGCCAAAAATAATATCAAAATTAGATTCTGTGAAACTTTTTGAAATACTAGTTTCGTTAAATAATTATAGTATATTATACACAATTTTATACCTGTTTCGGTCAAAAATATAATTAAACCGAGGATTAATCGAAATGCTACGAAACTTTTAAGATCCTTTCTATATGTTTGAGGGAAGGTTATGATGGAAGTCCATGCAAAAAATTATCTTAAAATTAGATTCCACGAAACTTTTTGAAATACTAGTTTAGGTCAAAAAATCGTAGTATATTATATACAACTTTATACTAGTCTCGGTCGAAAAATCAAATTAAATTGAGGATTGTTCGAAATGCTACGATAGTTTTCAGATCCTTTCTATAAGTTTTGAGGGAATGTTAAGAGGGAAGCCCATTCAAAAAAATATCTCAAAATTAGACTCTATGAAATTTTTTGAAATGCTAGTTTCAGTCAAAAAATCGTAGTATATTATACACAATTTTATACTAGTTTCGATCAAAAAATCAAATTTAATTTAGGATTGTTCCAAATGCTACGATACTTTTCAGATCCTTTCTATATGTTAGGAGGGAATGTTAAGAGGGAAGTCCATGCAAAAATATAGGTCAAAATTAGATTTTACGAAACTTTTTGAAATGCTAGTTTCAGTCAAAAAATCGTAGTATATTATACACAATTTTATTCTAGTTTCGGTCGAAAAATCAAATTAAATCGAGGAGTGTTCAAAATGTTACGAAACCTTTCAGATCCTTTCTATATGTAACGAGAGAAGGTTATGATGGAAGTCCATGCCAAAAATAATATCAAAATTAGATTCTGTGAAACTTTTTGAAATACTAGTTTCGTTAAATAATTATAGTATATTATACACAATTTTATACCTGTTTCGGTCAAAAATATAATTAAATCGAGGATTAATCGAAATGCTACAAAACTTTTAAGATCCTTTCTATATGTTTGAGGGAAGGTTATGATGGAAGTCCATGCATAAAATTATCTTAAAATTAGATTCTACGAAACTTTTTGAAATACCAGTTTAGGTCAAAAAATCGTAGTATATTATATACAACTTTATACTAGTCTCGGTCGAAAAATCAAATTAAATTGCGGATTGTTCGAAATGCTACGATACTTTTCAGATCCTTTCTATAAGTTTTGAGGGAATGTTAATAGGGAATCCCATTCAAAAAAATATCTCAAAATTAGTCTCTATGAAATTTTTTGAAATGCTAGTTTCAGTCAAAAAATCGTAGTATATTATACATAATTTTATACTAGTTTCGATCAAAAAATCAAATTTAATTTAGGATTGTTCCAAATGCTACGATACTTTTCAGATCCTTTCTATATGTTATGAGGGAATGTTAAGAGGGAAGTCCATGCAAAAATATAGGTCAAAATTAGATTTTACGAAACTTTTTGAAATGCTAGTTTCAGTTAAAAAATCGTAGTATATTATACACAATTTTATTCTAGTTTCGGTCGAAAAATCAAATTAAATCGAGGAGTGTTCAAAATGTTACGAAACCTTTCAGATCCTTTCTATATGTAACGAGAGAAGGTTATGATGGAAGTCCATGCCAAAAATAATATCAAAATTAGATTCTGTGAAACTTTTTGAAATACTAGTTTCGTTAAATAATTATAGTATATTATACACAATTTTATACCTGTTTCGGTCAAAAATATAATTAAATCGAGGATTAATCGAAATGCTACGAAACTTTTAAGATCCTTTCTATATGTTTGAGGGAAGGTTATGATGGAATTCCATGCAAAAAATTATCTTAAAATTAGATTCCACGAAACTTTTTGAAATACTAGTTTAGGTCAAAAAATCGTAGTATATTATATACAACTTTATACTAGTCTCGGTCGAAAAATCAAATTAAATTGAGGATTGTTCGAAATGCTACGATAGTTTTCAGATCCTTTCTATAAGTTTTGAGGGAATGTTAAGAGGGAAGCCCATTCAAAAAAATATCTCAAAATTAGACTCTATGAAATTTTTTGAAATGCTAGTTTCAGTCAAAAAATCGTAGTATATTATACACAATTTTATACTAGTTTCGATCAAAAAATCAAATTTAATTTAGGATTGTTCCAAATGCTACGATACTTTTCAGATCCTTTCTATATGTTAGGAGGGAATGTTAAGAGGGAAGTCCATGCAAAAATATAGGTCAAAATTAGATTTTACGAAACTTTTTGAAATGCTAGTTTCAGTCAAAAAATCGTAGTATATTATACACAATTTTATTCTAGTTTCGGTCGAAAAATCAAATTAAATCGAGGAGTGTTCAAAATATAACGAAACCTTTCAGATCCTTTCTATATGTAACGAGAGAAGGTTATGATGGAAGTCCATGCCAAAAATAATATCAAAATTAGATTCTGTGAAACTTTTTGAAATACTAGTTTCGTTAAATAATTATAGTATATTATACACAATTTTATACCTGTTTCGGTCAAAAATATAATTAAATCGAGGATTAATCGAAATGCTACAAAACTTTTAAGATCCTTTCTATATGTTTGAGGGAAGGTTATGATGGAAGTCCATGCATAAAATTATCTTAAAATTAGATTCTACGAAACTTTTTGAAATACCAGTTTAGGTCAAAAAATCGTAGTATATTATATACAACTTTATACTAGTCTCGGTCGAAAAATCAAATTAAATTGCGGATTGTTCGAAATGCTACGATACTTTTCAGATCCTTTCTATAAGTTTTGAGGGAATGTTAATAGGGAATCCCATTCAAAAAAATATCTCAAAATTAGTCTCTATGAAATTTTTTGAAATGCTAGTTTCAGTCAAAAAATCGTAGTATATTATACATAATTTTATACTAGTTTCGATCAAAAAATCAAATTTAATTTAGGATTGTTCCAAATGCTACGATACTTTTCAGATCCTTTCTATATGTTATGAGGGAATGTTAAGAGGGAAGTCCATGCAAAAATATAGGTCAAAATTAGATTTTACGAAACTTTTTGAAATGCTAGTTTCAGTCAAAAAATCGTAGTATATTATACACAATTTTATTCTAGTTTCGGTCGAAAAATCAAATTAAATCGAGGAGTGTTCAAAATATAACGAAACCTTTCAGATCCTTTCTATATGTAACGAAAGAAGGTTATGATGGAAGTCCATGCCAAAAATAATATCAAAATTAGATTCTGTGAAACTTTTTGAAATACTAGTTTCGTTAAATAATTATAGTATATTATACACAATTTTATACCTGTTTCGGTCAAAAATATAATTAAATCGAGGATTAATCGAAATGCTACAAAACTTTTAAGATCCTTTCTATATGTTTGAGGGAAGGTTATGATGGAAGTCCATGCATAAAATTATCTTAAAATTAGATTCTACGAAACTTTTTGAAATACCAGTTTAGGTCAAAAAAACGTAGTATATTATATACAACTTTATACTAGTCTCGGTCGAAAAATCAAATTAAATTGCGGATTGTTCGAAATGCTACGATACTTTTCAGATCCTTTCTATAAGTTTTGAGGGAATGTTAATAGGGAATCCCATTCAAAAAAATATCTCAAAATTAGTCTCTATGAAATTTTTTGAAATGCTAGTTTCAGTCAAAAAATCGTAGTATATTATACATAATTTTATACTAGTTTCGATCAAAAAATCAAATTTAATTTAGGATTGTTCCAAATGCTACGATACTTTTCAGATCCTTTCTATATGTTATGAGGGAATGTTAAGAGGGAAGTCCATGCAAAAATATAGGTCAAAATTAGATTTTACGAAACTTTTTGAAATGCTAGTTTCAGTTAAAAAATCGTAGTATATTATACACAATTTTATTCTAGTTTCGGTCGAAAAATCAAATTAAATCGAGGAGTGTTCAAAATGTTACGAAACCTTTAAGATCCTTTCTATATGTAACGAGAGAAGGTTATGATGGAAGTCCATACCAAAAATAATATCAAAATTAGATTCTGTGAAACTTTTTGAAATACTAGTTTCGTTAAATAATTATAGTATATTATACACAATTTTATACCTGTTTCGGTCAAAAATATAATTAAATCGAGGATTAATCGAAATGCTACGAAACTTTTAAGATCCTTTCTATATGTTTGAGGGAAGGTTATGATGGAAGTCCATGCAAAAAATTATCTTAAAATTAGATTCCACGAAACTTTTTGAAATACTAGTTTAGGTCAAAAAATCGTAGTATATTATATACAACTTTATACTAGTCTCGGTCGAAAAATCAAATTAAATTGAGGATTGTTCGAAATGCTACGATAGTTTTCAGATCCTTTCTATAAGTTTTGAGGGAATGTTAAGAGGGAAGCCCATTCAAAAAAATATCTCAAAATTAGACTCTATGAAATTTTTTGAAATGCTAGTTTCAGTCAAAAAATCGTAGTATATTATACACAATTTTATACTAGTTTCGATCAAAAAATCAAATTTAATTTAGGATTGTTCCAAATGCTACGATACTTTTCAGATCCTTTCTATATGTTAGGAGGGAATGTTAAGAGGGAAGTCCATGCAAAAATATAGGTCAAAATTAGATTTTACGAAACTTTTTGAAATGCTAGTTTCAGTCAAAAAATCGTAGTATATTATACACAATTTTATTCTAGTTTCGGTCGAAAAATCAAATTAAATCGAGGAGTGTTCAAAATGTTACGAAACCTTTCAGATCCTTTCTATATGTAACGAGAGAAGGTTATGATGGAAGTCCATGCCAAAAATAATATCAAAATTAGATTCTGTGAAACTTTTTGAAATACTAGTTTCGTTAAATAATTATAGTATATTATACACAATTTTATACCTGTTTCGGTCAAAAATATAATTAAATCGAGGATTAATCGAAATGCTACAAAACTTTTAAGATCCTTTCTATATGTTTGAGGGAAGGTTATGATGGAAGTCCATGCATAAAATTATCTTAAAATTAGATTCTACGAAACTTTTTGAAATACCAGTTTAGGTCAAAAAATCGTAGTATATTATATACAACTTTATACTAGTCTCGGTCGAAAAATCAAATTAAATTGCGGATTGTTCGAAATGCTACGATACTTTTCAGATCCTTTCTATAAGTTTTGAGGGAATGTTAATAGGGAATCCCATTCAAAAAAATATCTCAAAATTAGTCTCTATAAAATTTTTTGAAATGCTAGTTTCAGTCAAAAAATCGTAGTATATTATACATAATTTTATACTAGTTTCGATCAAAAAATCAAATTTAATTTAGGATTGTTCCAAATGCTACGATACTTTTCAGATCCTTTCTATATGTTATGAGGGAATGTTAAGAGGGAAGTCCATGCAAAAATATAGGTCAAAATTAGATTTTACGAAACTTTTTGAAATGCTAGTTTCAGTTAAAATATCGTAGTATATTATACACAATTTTATTCTAGTTTCGGTCGAAAAATCAAATTAAATCGAGGAGTGTTCAAAATGTTACGAAACCTTTCAGATCCTTTCTATATGTAACGAGAGAAGGTTATGATGGAAGTCCATGCCAAAAATAATATCAAAATTAGATTCTGTGAAACTTTTTGAAATACTAGTTTCGTTAAATAATTATAGTATATTATACACAATTTTATACCTGTTTCGGTCAAAAATATAATTAAATCGAGGATTAATCGAAATGCTACGAAACTTTTAAGATCCTTTCTATATGTTTGAGGGAAGGTTATGATGGAAGTCCATGCAAAAAATTATCTTAAAATTAGATTCCACGAAACTTTTTGAAATACTAGTTTAGGTCAAAAAATTGTAGTATATTATATACAACTTTATACTAGTCTCGGTCGAAAAATCAAATTAAATTGAGGATTGTTCGAAATGCTACGATAGTTTTCAGATCCTTTCTATAAGTTTTGAGGGAATGTTAAGAGGGAAGCCCATTCAAAAAAATATCTCAAAATTAGACTCTATGAAATTTTTTGAAATGCTAGTTTCAGTCAAAAAATCGTAGTATATTATACACAATTTTATACTAGTTTCGATCAAAAAATCAAATTTAATTTAGGATTGTTCCAAATGCTACGATACTTTTCAGATCCTTTCTATATGTTAGGAGGGAATGTTAAGAGGGAAGTCCATGCAAAAATATAGGTCAAAATTAGATTTTACGAAACTTTTTGAAATGCTAGTTTCAGTCAAAAAATCGTAGTATATTATACACAATTTTATTCTAGTTTCGGTCGAAAAATCAAATTAAATCGAGGAGTGTTCAAAATGTTACGAAACCTTTCAGATCCGTTCTATATGTAACGAGAGAAGGTTATGATGGAAGTCCATGCCAAAAATAATATCAAAATTAGATTCTGTGAAACTTTTTGAAATACTAGTTTCGTTAAATAATTATAGTATATTATACACAATTTTATACCTGTTTCGGTCAAAAATATAATTAAATCGAGGATTAATCGAAATGCTACAAAACTTTTAAGATCCTTTCTATATGTTTGAGGGAAGGTTATGATGGAAGTCCATGCATAAAATTATCTTAAAATTAGATTCTACGAAACTTTTTGAAATACCAGTTTAGGTCAAAAAATCGTAGTATATTATATACAACTTTATACTAGTCTCGGTCGAAAAATCAAATTAAATTGAGGATTGTTCGAAATACTACGATAGTTTTCAGATCCTTTCTATAAGTTTTGAGGGAATGTTAAGAGGGAAGCCTATTCAAAAAAATATCTCAAAATTAGACTCTATGAAATTTTTTGAAATGCTAGATTCAGTCAAAAAATCGTAGTATATTATACACAATTTTATACTAGTTTCGATCAAAAAATCAAATTTAATTTAGGATTGTTCCAAATGCTACGATACTTTTCAGATCCTTTCTATATGTTATGAGGGAATGTTAAGAGGGAAGTCCATGCAAAAATATAGGTCAAAATTAGATTTTACGAAACTTTTTGAAATGCTAGTTTCAGTTAAAAAATTGTAGTATATTATAAACAATTTTATTCTAGTTTCGGTCGAAAAATCAAATTAAATCGAGGAGTGTTCAAAATGTTACGAAACCTTTCAGATCCTTTCTATATGTAACGAGAGAAGGTTATGATGGAAGTCCATGCCAAAAATAATATCAAAATTAGATTCTGTGAAACTTTTTGAAATACTAGTTTCGTTAAATAATTATAGTATATTATACACAATTTTATACCAGTTTCGGTCAAAAATATAATTAAATCGAGGATTAATCGAAATGCTACAAAACTTTTAAGATCCTTTCTATATGTTTGAGGGAAGGTTATGATGGAAGTCCATGCATAAAATTATCTTAAAATTAGATTCCACGAAACTTTTTGAAATACTAGTTTAGGTCAAAAAATCGTAGTATATTATATACAATTTTATACTAGTCTCGGTCGAAAAATCAAATTAAATTGCGGATTGTTCGAAATGCAACGATACTTTTCAGATCCTTTCTATAAGTTTTGAGGGAATGTTAATAGGGAATCCCATTCAAAAAAATATCTCAAAATTAGTCTCTATGAAATTTTTTGAAATGCTAGTTTCAGTCAAAAAATCGTAGTATATTATACATAATTTTATACTAGTTTCGATCAAAAAATCAAATTTAATTTAGGATTGTTCCAAATGCTACGATACTTTTCATATCCTTTCTATATGTTATGAGGGAATGTTAAGAGGGAAGTCCATGCAAAAATATAGGTCAAAATTAGATTTTACGAAACTTTTTGAAATGCTAGTTTCAGTTAAAAAATCGTAGTATATTATACACAATTTTATTCTAGTTTCGGTCGAAAAATCAAATTAAATCGAGGAGTGTTCAAAATGTTACGAAACCTTTCAGATCCTTTCTATATGTAACGAGAGAAGGTTATGATGGAAGTCCATGCCAAAAATAATATCAAAATTAGATTCTGTGAAACTTTTTGAAATACTAGTTTCGTTAAATAATTATAGTATATTATACACAATTTTATACCAGTTTCGGTCAAAAATATAATTAAATCGAGGATTAATCGAAATGCTACGAAACTTTTAAGATCCTTTCTATATGTTTGAGGGAAGGTTATGATGGAAGTCCATGCATAAAATTATCTTAAAATTAGATTCTACGAAACTTTTTGAAATACTAGTTTAGGTCAAAAAATCGTAGTATATTATATACAACTTTATACTAGTCTCGGTCGAAAAATCAAATTAAATTTAGGATTGTTCGAAATGCTACGATAGTTTTCAGATCCTTTCTATAAGTTTTGAGGGAATGTTAAGAGGGAAGCCCATTCATAAAAATATCTCAAAATTAGACTCTATGAAATTTTTTTAAATGCTAGATTCAGTCAAAAAATCGTAGTATATTATACACAATTTTATACTAGTTTCGATCAAAAAATCAAATTAAATTTAGGATTGTTCGAAATGCTACGATACTTTTCAGATCCTTTCTATATGTTATGAGGGAATGTTAAGAGGGAAGTCCATGCAAAAATATAGGTCAAAATTAGATTTTACGAAACTTTTTGAAATGCTAGTTTCAGTTAAAAAATCGTAGTATATTATACACAATTTTATTCTAGTTTCGGTCGAAAAATTAATTAAATCGAGGAGTGTTCAAAATGTTACGAAACCTTTCAGATCCTTTCTATATGTAACGAGAGATGGTTATGATGGAAGTCCATGCCAAAAATAATATCAAAATTAGATTCTGTGAAACTTTTTGAAATACTAGTTTCGTTAAATAATTATAGTATATTATACACAATTTTATACTAGTTTCGGTCAAAAATATAATTAAATCGAGGATTAATCGAAATGCTACGAAACTTTTAAGATCCTTTCTATATGTTTGAGGGAAGGTTATGATGGAAGTCCATGCATAAAATAATCTTAAAATTAGATTCCACGAAACTTTTTGAAATACTAGTTTAGGTCAAAAAATCGTAGTATATTATATACAACTTTATACTAGTCTCGGTCGAAAAATCAAATTAAATTTAGGATTGGTCGAAATGCTACGATAGTTTTCAGATCCTTTCTATAAGTTTTGAGGGAATGTTAAGAGGGAAGCCCATTCATAAAAATATCTCAAAATTAGACTCTATGAAATTTTTTGAAATGCTAGATTCAGTCAAAAAATCGTAGTATATTATACACAATTTTATACTAGTTTCGATCAAAAAATCAAATTAAATTTAGGATAGTTCGAAAGGCTACGATACTTTTCAGATCCTTTCTATATGTTATGAGGGAATGTTAAGAGGGAAGTCCATGCAAAAATATAGGTCAAAATTAGATTTTACGAAACTTTTTGAAATGCTAGTTTCAGTTAAAAAATCGTAGTATATTATACACAATTTTATTCTAGTTTCGGTCGAAAAATCAAATTAAATCGAGGAGTGTTCAAAATGTTACGAAACCTTTCAGATCCTTTCTATATGTAACGAGAGATGGTTATGATGGAAGTCCATGCCAAAAATAATATCAAAATTAGATTCTGTGAAACTTTTTGAAATACTAGTTTCGTTAAATAATTATAGTATATTATACACAATTTTATACTAGTTTCGGTCAAAAATATAATTAAATCGAGGATTAATCGAAATGCTACGAAACTTTTAAGATCCTTTCTATATGTTTGAGGGAAGGTTATGATGGAAGTCCATGCATAAAATAATCTTAAAATTAGATTCCACGAAACTTTTTGAAATACTAGTTTAGGTCAAAAAATCGTAGTATATTATATACAACTTTATACTAGTCTCGGTCGAAAAATCAAATTAAATTGAGGATTGTTCGAAATGCTACGATAGTTTTCAGATCCTTTCTATAAGTTTTGAGGGAATGTTAAGAGGGAAGGCCATTCAAAAAAATATCTCAAAATTAGACTCTATGAAATTTTTTTAAATGCTAGTTTCAGTCAAAAAATCGTAGTATATTATACACAATTTTATACTAGTTTCGATCAAAAAATCAAATTTAATTTAGGATTGTTCCAAATGCTACGATACTTTTCAGATCCTTTCTATATGTTATGAGGGAATGTTAAGAGGGAAGTCCATGCAAAAATATAGGTCAAAATTAGATTTTACGAAACTTTTTGAAATGCTAGTTTCAGTTAAAAAATCGTAGTATATTATACACAATTTTATTCTAGTTTCGGTCGAAAAATCAAATTAAATCGAGGAGTGTTCAAAATGTTACGAAACCTTTCAGATCCTTTCTATATGTAACGAGAGAAGGTTATGATGGAAGTCCATGCCAAAAATAATATCAAAATTAGATTCTGTGAAACTTTTTGAAATACTAGTTTCGTTAAATAATTATAGTATATTATACACAATTTTATACCAGTTTCGGTCAAAAATATAATTAAATCGAGGATTAATCGAAATGCTACGAAACTTTTAAGATCCTTTCTATATGTTTGAGGGAAGGTTATGATGGAAGTCCATGCATAAAATTATCTTAAAATTAGATTCCACGAAACTTTTTGAAATACTAGTTTAGGTCAAAAAATCGTAGTATATTATATACAACTTTATACTAGTCTCGGTCGAAAAATCAAATTAAATTGCGGATTGTTCGAAATGCTACGATACTTTTCAGATCCTTTCTATAAGTTTTGAGGGAATGTTAATAGGGAATCCCATTCAAAAAAATATCTCAAAATTAGTCTCTATGAAATTTTTTGAAATGCTAGTTTCAGTCAAAAAATCGTAGTATATTATACACAATTTTATACTAGTTTCGATCAAAAAATCAAATTTAATTTAGGATTGTTCCAAATGCTACGATACTTTTCAGATCCTTTCTATATGTTATGAGGGAATGTTAAGAGGGAAGTCCATGCAAAAATATAGGTCAAAATTAGATTTTACGAAACTTTTTGAAATGCTAGTTTCAGTTAAAAAATCGTAGTATATTATACACAATTTTATTCTAGTTTCGGTCGAAAAATCAAATTAAATCGAGGAGTGTTCAAAATGTTACGAAACCTTTCAGATCCTTTCTATATGTAACGAGAGAAGGTTATGATGGAAGTCCCTGCCAAAAATAATATCAAAATTAGATTCTGTGAAACTTTTTGAAATACTAGTTTCGTTAAATAATTATAGTGTATTATACACAATTTTATACCAGTTTCGGTCAAAAATATAATTAAATCGAGGATTAATCGAAATGCTACGAAACTTTTAAGATCCTTTCTATATGTTTGAGGGAAGGTTATGATGGAAGTCCATGCATAAAATTATCTTAAAATTAGATTCTACGAAACTTTTTGAAATACTAGTTTAGGTCAAAAAATCGTAGTATATTATATACAACTTTATACTAGTCTCGGTCGAAAAATCAAATTAAATTGAGGATTGTTCGAAATGCTACGATAGTTTTCAGATCCTTTCTATAAGTTTTGAGGGAATGTTAAGAGGGAAGCCCATTCATAAAAATATCTCAAAATTAGACTCTATGAAATTTTTTGAAATGCTAGATTCAGTCAAAAAATCGTAGTATATTATACACAATTTTATACTAGTTTCGATCAAAAAATCTAATTAAATTTAGGATTGTTCGAAATGCTACGATACTTTTCAGATCCTTTCTATATGTTATGAGGGAATGTTAAGAGGGAAGTCCATGCAAAAATATAGGTCAAAATTAGATTTTACGAAACTTTTTGAAATGCTAGTTTCAGTTAAAAAATCGTAGTATATTATACACAATTTTATTCTAGTTTCGGTCGAAAAATCAAATTAAATCGAGGAGTGTTCAAAATGTTACGAAACCTTTCAGATCCTTTCTATATGTAACGAGAGAAGGTTATGATGGAAGTCCATGCCAAAAATAATATCAAAATTAGATTCTGTGAAACTTTTTGAAATACTAGTTTCGTTAAATAATTATAGTATATTATACACAATTTTATACCAGTTTCGGTCAAAAATATAATTAAATCGAGGATTAATCGAAATGCTACGAAACTTTTAAGATCCTTTCTATATGTTTGAGGGAAGGTTATGATGGAAGTCCATGCATAAAATTATCTTAAAATTAGATTCTACGAAACTTTTTGAAATACTAGTTTAGGTCAAAAAATCGTAGTATATTATATACAACTTTATACTAGTCTCGGTCGAAAAATCAAATTAAATTGAGGATTGTTCGAAATGCTACGATAGTTTTCAGATCCTTTCTATAAGTTTTGAGGGAATGTTAAGAGGGAAGCCCATTCATAAAAATCTCTCAAAATTAGACTCTATGAAATTTTTTGAAATGCTAGATTCAGTCAAAAAATCGTAGTATATTATACACAATTTTATACTAGTTTCGATCAAAAAATCAAATTAAATTTAGGATTGTTCGAAATGCTACGATACTTTTCAGATCCTTTCTATATGTTATGAGGGAATGTTAAGAGGGAAGTCCATGCAAAAATATAGGTCAAAATTAGATTTTACGAAACTTTTTGAAATGCTAGTTTCAGTTAAAAAATCGTAGTATATTATACACAATTTTATTCTAGTTTCGGTCGAAAAATCAAATTAAATCGAGGAGTGTTCAAAATGTTACGAAACCTTTCAGATCCTTTCTATATGTAACGAGAGATGGTTATGATGGAAGTCCATGCCAAAAATAATATCAAAATTAGATTCTGTGAAACTTTTTGAAATACTAGTTTCGTTAAATAATTATAGTATATTATACACAATTTTATACTAGTTTCGGTCAAAAATATAATTAAATCGAGGATTAATCGAAATGCTACGAAACTTTTAAGATCCTTTCTATATGTTTGAGGGAAGGTTATGATGGAAGTCCATGCATAAAATAATCTTAAAATTAGATTCCACGAAACTTTTTGAAATACTAGTTTAGGTCAAAAAATCGTAGTATATTATATACAACTTTATACTAGTCTCGGTCGAAAAATCAAATTAAATTGAGGATTGTTCGAAATGCTACGATAGTTTTTAGATCCTTTCTATAAGTTTTGAGGGAATGTTAAGAGGGAACGCCATTCAAAAAAATATCTCAAAATTAGACTCTATGAAATTTTTTTAAATGCTAGTTTCAGTCAAAAAATCGTAGTATATTATACACAATTTTATACTAGTTTCGATCAAAAAATCAAATTTAATTTAGGATTGTTCCAAATGCTACGATACTTTTCAGATCCTTTCTATATGTTATGAGGGAATGTTAAGAGGGAAGTCCATGCAAAAATATAGGTCAAAATTAGATTTTACGAAACTTTTTGAAATGCTAGTTTCAGTTAAAAAATCGTAGTATATTATACACAATTTTATTCTAGTTTCGGTCGAAAAATCAAATTAAATCGAGGAGTGTTCAAAATGTTACGAAACCTTTCAGATCCTTTCTATATGTAACGAGAGAAGGTTATGATGGAAGTCCATGCCAAAAATAATATCAAAATTAGATTCTGTGAAACTTTTTGAAATACTAGTTTCGTTAAATAATTATAGTATATTATATACAATTTTATACCTGTTTCGGTCAAAAATATAATTAAATCGAGGATTAATCGAAATGCTACAAAACTTTTAAGATCCTTTCTATATGTTTGAGGGAAGGTTATGATGGAAGTCCATGCATAAAATTATCTTAAAATTAGATTCCACGAAACTTTTTGAAATACTAGTTTAGGTCAAAAAATCGTAGTATATTATATACAATTTTATACTAGTCTCGGTCGAAAAATCAAATTAAATTGCGGATTGTTCGAAATGCTACGATACTTTTCAGATCCTTTCTATAAGTTTTGAGGGAACGTTAATAGGGAATCCCATTCAAAAAAATATCTCAAAATTAGTCTCTATGAAATTTTTTGAAATGCTAGTTTCAGTCAAAAAATCGTAGTATATTATACACAATTTTATACTAGTTTCGATCAAAAAATCAAATTTAATTTAGGATTGTTCCAAATGCTACGATACTTTTCAGATCCTTTCTATATGTTATGAGGGAATGTTAAGAGGGAAGTCCATGCAAAAATATAGGTCAAAATTAGATTTTACGAAACTTTTTGAAATGCTAGTTTCAGTTAAAAAATCGTAGTATATTATACACAATTTTATTCTAGTTTCGGTCGAAAAATCAAATTAAATCGAGGAGTGTTCAAAATGTTACGAAACCTTTCAGATCCTTTCTATATGTAACGAGAGAAGGTTATGATGGAAGTCCCTGCCAAAAATAATATCAAAATTAGATTCTGTGAAACTTTTTGAAATACTAGTTTCGTTAAATAATTATAGTATATTATACACAATTTTATACCAGTTTCGGTCAAAAATATAATTAAATCGAGGATTAATCGAAATGCTACGAAACTTTTAAGATCCTTTCTATATGTTTGAGGGAAGGTTATGATGGAAGTCCATGCATAAAATTATCTTAAAATTAGATTCCACGAAACTTTTTGAAATACTAGTTTAGGTCAAAAAATCGTAGTATATTATATACAACTTTATACTAGTCTCGGTCGAAAAATCAAATTAAATTGAGGATTGTTCGAAATGCTACGATAGTTTTCAGATCCTTTCTATAAGTTTTGAGGGAATGTTAAGAGGGAAGCCCATTCAAAAAAATATCTCAAAATTAGACTCTATGAAATTTTTTGAAATGCTAGTTTCAGTCAAAAAATCGTAGTATATTATACACAATTTTATACTAGTTTCGATCAAAAAATCAAATTAAATTTAGGATTGTTCGAAATGCTACGATACTTTTCAGATCCTTTCTATATGTTATGAGGGAATGTTAAGAGGGAAGTCCATGCAAAAATATAGGTCAAAATTAGATTTTACGAAACTTTTTGAAATGCTAGTTTCAGTTAAAAAATCGTAGTATATTATACACAATTTTATTCTAGTTTCGGTCGAAAAATCAAATTAAATCGAGGAGTGTTCAAAATGTTACGAAACCTTTCAGATCCTTTCTATATGTAACGAGAGAAGGTTATGATGGAAGTCCCTGCCAAAAATAATATCAAAATTAGATTCTGTGAAACTTTTTGAAATACTAGTTTCGTTAAATAATTATAGTATATTATACACAATTTTATACCAGTTTCGGTCAAAAATATAATTAAATCGAGGATTAATCGAAATGCTACGAAACTTTTAAGATCCTTTCTATATGTTTGAGGGAAGGTTATGATGGAAGTCCATGCATAAAATTATCTTAAAATTAGATTCCACGAAACTTTTTGAAATACTAGTTTAGGTCAAAAAATCGTAGTATATTATATACAACTTTATACTAGTCTCGGTCGAAAAATCAAATTAAATTGAGGATTGTTCGAAATGCTACGATAGTTTTCAGATCCTTTCTATAAGTTTTGAGGGAATGTTAAGAGGGAAGCCCATTCAAAAAAATATCTCAAAATTAGACTCTATGAAATTTTTTGAAATGCTAGTTTCAGTCAAAAAATCGTAGTATATTATACACAATTTTATACTAGTTTCGATCAAAAAATCAAATTAAATTTAGGATTGTTCGAAATGCTACGATACTTTTCAGATCCTTTCTATATGTTATGAGGGAATGTTAAGAGGGAAGTCCATGCAAAAATATAGGTCAAAATTAGATTTTACGAAACTTTTTGAAATGCTAGTTTCAGTTAAAAAATCGTAGTATATTATACACAATTTTATTCTAGTTTCGGTCGAAAAATCAAATTAAATCGAGGAGTGTTCAAAATGTTACGAAACCTTTCAGATCCTTTCTATATGTAACGAGAGAAGGTTATGATGGAAGTCCCTGCCAAAAATAATATCAAAATTAGATTCTGTGAAACTTTTTGAAATACTAGTTTCGTTAAATAATTATAGTATATTATACACAATTTTATACCAGTTTCGGTCAAAAATATAATTAAATCGAGGATTAATCGAAATGCTACGAAACTTTTAAGATCCTTTCTATATGTTTGAGGGAAGGTTATGATGGAAGTCCATGCATAAAATTATCTTAAAATTAGATTCCACGAAACTTTTTGAAATACTAGTTTAGGTCAAAAAATCGTAGTATATTATATACAACTTTATACTAGTCTCGGTCGAAAAATCAAATTAAATTGAGGATTGTTCGAAATGCTACGATAGTTTTCAGATCCTTTCTATAAGTTTTGAGGGAATGTTAAGAGGGAAGCCCATTCAAAAAAATATCTCAAAATTAGACTCTATGAAATTTTTTGAAATGCTAGTTTCAGTCAAAAAATCGTAGTATATTATACACAATTTTATACTAGTTTCGATCAAAAAATCAAATTTAATTTAGGATTGTTCCAAATGCTACGATACTTTTCAGATCCTTTCTATATGTTATGAGGGAATGTTAAGAGGGAAGTCCATGCAAAAATATAGGTCAAAATTAGATTTTACGAAACTTTTTGAAATGCTAGTTTCAGTTAAAAAATCGTAGTATATTATACACAATTTTATTCTAGTTTCGGTCGAAAAATCAAATTAAATCGAGGAGTGTTCAAAATGTTACGAAACCTTTCAGATCCTTTCTATATGTAACGAGAATAGGTTATGATGGAAGTCCCTGCCAAAAATAATATCAAAATTAGATTCTGTGAAACTTTTTGAAATACTAGTTTCGTTAAATAATTATAGTATATTATACACAATTTTATACCAGTTTCGGTCAAAAATATAATTAAATCGAGGATTAATCGAAATGCTACGAAACTTTTAAGATCCTTTCTATATGTTTGAGGGAAGGTTATGATGGAAGTCCATGCATAAAATTATCTTAAAATTAGATTCCACGAAACTTTTTGAAATACTAGTTTAGGTCAAAAAATCGTAGTATATTATATACAACTTTATACTAGTCTCGGTCGAAAAATCAAATTAAATTGAGGATTGTTCGAAATGCTACGATAGTTTTCAGATCCTTTCTATAAGTTTTGAGGGAATGTTAAGAGGGAAGCACATTCAAAAAAATATCTCAAAATTAGACTCTATGAAATTTTTTGAAATGCTAGTTTCAGTCAAAAAATCGTAGTATATTATACACAATTTTATACTAGTTTCGATCAAAAAATCAAATTTAATTTAGGATTGTTCCAAATGCTACGATACTTTTCAGATCCTTTCTATATGTTATGAGGGAATGTTAAGAGGGAAGTCCATGCAAAAATATAGGTCAAAATTAGATTTTACGAAACTTTTTGAAATGCTAGTTTCAGTTAAAAAATCGTAGTATATTATACACAATTTTATTCTAGTTTCGGTCGAAAAATCAAATTAAATCGAGGAGTGTTCAAAATGTTACGAAACCTTTCAGATCCTTTCTATATGTAACGAGAGAAGGTTATGATGGAAGTCCCTGCCAAAAATAATATCAAAATTAGATTCTGTGAAACTTTTTGAAATACTAGTTTCGTTAAATAATTATAGTATATTATACACAATTTTATACCAGTTTCGGTAAAAAATATAATTAAATCGAGGATTAATCGAAATGCTACGAAACTTTTAAGATCCTTTCTATATGTTTGAGGGAAGGTTATGATGGAAGTCCATGCATAAAATTATCTTAAAATTAGATTCCACGAAACTTTTTGAAATACTAGTTTAGGTCAAAAAATCGTAGTATATTATATACAACTTTATACTAGTCTCGGTCGAAAAATCAAATTAAATTGAGGATTGTTCGAAATGCTACGATAGTTTTCAGATCCTTTCTATAAGTTTTGAGGGAATGTTAAGAGGGAAGCCCATTCAAAAAAATATCTCAAAATTAGACTCTATGAAATTTTTTGAAATGCTAGTTTCAGTCAAAAAATCGTAGTATATTATACACAATTTTATACTAGTTTCGATCAAAAAATCAAATTTAATTTAGGATTGTTCCAAATGCTACGATACTTTTCAGATCCTTTCTATATGTTAGGAGGGAATGTTAAGAGGGAAGTCCATGCAAAAATATAGGTCAAAATTAGATTTTACGAAACTTTTTGAAATGCTAGTTTCAATTAAAAAATCGTAGTATATTATACACAATTTTATTCTAGTTTCGGTCGAAAAATCAAATTAAATCGAGGAGTGTTCAAAATGTTACGAAACCTTTCAGATCCTTTCTATATGTAACGAGAGAAGGTTATGATGGAAGTCCCTGCCAAAAATAATATCAAAATTAGATTCTGTGAAACTTTTTGAAATACTAGTTTCGTTAAATAATTATAGTATATTATACACAATTTTATACCAGTTTCGGTCAAAAATATAATTAAATCGAGGATTAATCGAAATGCTACGAAACTTTTAAGATCCTTTCTATATGTTTGAGGGAAGGTTATGATGGAAGTCCATGCATAAAATTATCTTAAAATTAGATTCCACGAAACTTTTTGAAATACTAGTTTAGGTCAAAAAATCGTAGTATATTATATACAACTTTATACTAGTCTCGGTCGAAAAATCAAATTAAATTGAGGATTGTTCGAAATGCTACGATAGTTTTCAGATCCTTTCTATAAGTTTTGAGGGAATGTTAAGAGGGAAGCCCATTCAAAAAAATATCTCAAAATTAGACTCTATGAAATTTTTTGAAATGCTAGTTTCAGTCAAAAAATCGTAGTATATTATACACAATTTTATACTAGTTTCGATCAAAAAATCAAATTAAATTTAGGATTGTTCGAAATGCTACGATACTTTTTAGATCCTTTCTATATGTTATGAGGGAATGTTAAGAGGGAAGTCCATGCATAAATATAGGTCAAAATTAGATTTTACGAAACTTTTTGAAATGCTAGTTTCAGATAAAAAATCGTAGTATATTATACACAATTTTATTCTAGTTTCGGTCGAAAAATCAAATTAAATCGAGGAGTGTTCAAAATGTTACGAAACCTTTCAGATCCTTTCTATATGTAACGAGAGAAGGTTATGATGGAAGTCCCTGCCAAAAATAATATCAAAATTAGATTCTGTGAAACTTTTTGAAATACTAGTTTCGTTAAATAATTATAGTATATTATACACAATTTTATACCAGTTTCGGTCAAAAATATAATTAAATCGAGGATTAATCGAAATGCTACGAAACTTTTAAGATCCTTTCTATATGTTTGAGGGAAGGTTATGATGGAAGTCCATGCATAAAATTATCTTAAAATTAGATTCCACGAAACTTTTTGAAATACTAGTTTAGGTCAAAAAATCGTAGTATATTATATACAACTTTATACTAGTCTCGGTCGACAAAATCAAATTAAATTGAGGATTGTTCGAAATGCTACGATAGTTTTCAGATCCTTTCTATAAGTTTTGAGGGAATGTTAAGAGGGAATCCCATTCAAAAAAATATCTCAAAATTAGTCTCTATGAAATTTTTTGAAATGCTAGTTTCAGTCAAAAAATCGTAGTATATTATACACAATTTTATACTAGTTTCGATCAAAAAATCAAATTAAATTTAGGATTGTTGGAAATGCTACGATACTTTTTAGATCCTTTCTATATGTTATGAGGGAATGTTAAGAGGGAAGTCCATGCAAAAATATAGGTCAAAATTAGATTTTTCGAAACTTTTTGAAATGCTAGTTTCAGATAAAAAATCGTAGTATATTATACACAATTTTATTCTAGTTTCGGTCGAAAAATCAAATTAAATCGAGGAGTGTTCAAAATGTTACGAAACCTTTCAGATCCTTTCTATATGTAACGAGAGAAGGTTATGATGGAATTCCCTGCCAAAAATAATATCAAAATTAGATTCTGTGAAACTTTTTGAAATACTAGTTTCTTTAAATAATTATAGTATATTATACACAATTTTATACCAGTTTCGGTCAAAAATATAATTAAATCGAGGATTAATCGAAATGCTACGAAACTTTTAAGATCCTTTCTATATGTTTGAGGGAAGGTTATGATGGAAGTCCATGCATAAAATTATCTTAAAATTAGATTCCACGAAACTTTTTGAAATACTAGTTTAGGTCAAAAAATCGTAGTATATTATATACAACTTTATACTAGTCTCGGTCGAAAAATCAAATTAAATTGAGGATTGTTCGAAATGCTACGATAGTTTTCAGATCCTTTCTATAAGTTTTGAGGGAATGTTAAGAGGGAAGCACATTCAAAAAAATATCTCAAAATTAGACTCTATGAAATTTTTTGAAATGCTAGTTTCAGTCAAAAAATCGTAGTATATTATACACAATTTTATACTAGTTTCGATCAAAAAATCAAATTTAATTTAGGATTGTTCCAAATGCTACGATACTTTTCAGATCCTTTCTATATGTTATGAGGGAATGTTAAGAGGGAAGTCCATGCAAAAATATAGGTCAAAATTAGATTTTACGAAACTTTTTGAAATGCTAGTTTCAGTTAAAAAATCGTAGTATATTATACACAATTTTATTCTAGTTTCGGTCGAAAAATCAAATTAAATCGAGGAGTGTTCAAAATGTTACGAAACCTTTCAGATCCTTTCTATATGTAACGAGAGAAGGTTATGATGGAAGTCCCTGCCAAAAATAATATCAAAATTAGATTCTGTGAAACTTTTTGAAATACTAGTTTCGTTAAATAATTATAGTATATTATACACAATTTTATACCAGTTTCGGTAAAAAATATAATTAAATCGAGGATTAATCGAAATGCTACGAAACTTTTAAGATCCTTTCTATATGTTTGAGGGAAGGTTATGATGGAAGTCCATGCATAAAATTATCTTAAAATTAGATTCCACGAAACTTTTTGAAATACTAGTTTAGGTCAAAAAATCGTAGTATATTATATACAACTTTATACTAGTCTCGGTCGAAAAATCAAATTAAATTGAGGATTGTTCGAAATGCTACGATAGTTTTCAGATCCTTTCTATAAGTTTTGAGGGAATGTTAAGAGGGAAGCCCATTCAAAAAAATATCTCAAAATTAGACTCTATGAAATTTTTTGAAATGCTAGTTTCAGTCAAAAAATCGTAGTATATTATACACAATTTTATACTAGTTTCGATCAAAAAATCAAATTTAATTTAGGATTGTTCCAAATGCTACGATACTTTTCAGATCCTTTCTATATGTTAGGAGGGAATGTTAAGAGGGAAGTCCATGCAAAAATATAGGTCAAAATTAGATTTTACGAAACTTTTTGAAATGCTAGTTTCAATTAAAAAATCGTAGTATATTATACACAATTTTATTCTAGTTTCGGTCGAAAAATCAAATTAAATCGAGGAGTGTTCAAAATGTTACGAAACCTTTCAGATCCTTTCTATATGTAACGAGAGAAGGTTATGATGGAAGTCCCTGCCAAAAATAATATCAAAATTAGATTCTGTGAAACTTTTTGAAATACTAGTTTCGTTAAATAATTATAGTATATTATACACAATTTTATACCAGTTTCGGTCAAAAATATAATTAAATCGAGGATTAATCGAAATGCTACGAAACTTTTAAGATCCTTTCTATATGTTTGAGGGAAGGTTATGATGGAAGTCCATGCATAAAATTATCTTAAAATTAGATTCCACGAAACTTTTTGAAATACTAGTTTAGGTCAAAAAATCGTAGTATATTATATACAACTTTATACTAGTCTCGGTCGAAAAATCAAATTAAATTGAGGATTGTTCGAAATGCTACGATAGTTTTCAGATCCTTTCTATAAGTTTTGAGGGAATGTTAAGAGGGAAGCCCATTCAAAAAAATATCTCAAAATTAGACTCTATGAAATTTTTTGAAATGCTAGTTTCAGTCAAAAAATCGTAGTATATTATACACAATTTTATACTAGTTTCGATCAAAAAATCAAATTAAATTTAGGATTGTTCGAAATGCTACGATACTTTTTAGATCCTTTCTATATGTTATGAGGGAATGTTAAGAGGGAAGTCCATGCATAAATATAGGTCAAAATTAGATTTTACGAAACTTTTTGAAATGCTAGTTTCAGATAAAAAATCGTAGTATATTATACACAATTTTATTCTAGTTTCGGTCGAAAAATCAAATTAAATCGAGGAGTGTTCAAAATGTTACGAAACCTTTCAGATCCTTTCTATATGTAACGAGAGAAGGTTATGATGGAAGTCCCTGCCAAAAATAATATCAAAATTAGATTCTGTGAAACTTTTTGAAATACTAGTTTCGTTAAATAATTATAGTATATTATACACAATTTTATACCAGTTTCGGTCAAAAATATAATTAAATCGAGGATTAATCGAAATGCTACGAAACTTTTAAGATCCTTTCTATATGTTTGAGGGAAGGTTATGATGGAAGTCCATGCATAAAATTATCTTAAAATTAGATTCCACGAAACTTTTTGAAATACTAGTTTAGGTCAAAAAATCGTAGTATATTATATACAACTTTATACTAGTCTCGGTCGACAAAATCAAATTAAATTGAGGATTGTTCGAAATGCTACGATAGTTTTCAGATCCTTTCTATAAGTTTTGAGGGAATGTTAAGAGGGAATCCCATTCAAAAAAATATCTCAAAATTAGTCTCTATGAAATTTTTTGAAATGCTAGTTTCAGTCAAAAAATCGTAGTATATTATACACAATTTTATACTAGTTTCGATCAAAAAATCAAATTAAATTTAGGATTGTTGGAAATGCTACGATACTTTTTAGATCCTTTCTATATGTTATGAGGGAATGTTAAGAGGGAAGTCCATGCAAAAATATAGGTCAAAATTAGATTTTTCGAAACTTTTTGAAATGCTAGTTTCAGATAAAAAATCGTAGTATATTATACACAATTTTATTCTAGTTTCGGTCGAAAAATCAAATTAAATCGAGGAGTGTTCAAAATGTTACGAAACCTTTCAGATCCTTTCTATATGTAACGAGAGAAGGTTATGATGGAATTCCCTGCCAAAAATAATATCAAAATTAGATTCTGTGAAACTTTTTGAAATACTAGTTTCTTTAAATAATTATAGTATATTATACACAATTTTATACCAGTTTCGGTCAAAAATATAATTAAATCGAGGATTAATCGAAATTCAACGAAACTTTTAAGATCCTTTCTATATGTTTGAGGGAAGGTTATGATGGAAGTACATGCATAAAATTATCTTAAAATTAGATTCCACGAAACTTTTTGAAATACTAGTTTAGGTCAAAAAATCGTAGTATATTATATACAACTTTATACTAGTCTCGGTCGAAAAATCAAATTAAATTGAGGATTGTTCGAAATGCTACGATAGTTTTCAGATCCTTTCTATAAGTTTTGAGGGAATGTTAAGAGGGAAGCCCATTCAAAAAAATATCTCAAAATTAGACTCTATGAAATTTTTTGAAATGCTAGTTTCAGTCAAAAAATCGTAGTATATTATACACAATTTTATACTAGTTTCGATCAAAAAATCAAATTAAATTTAGGATTGTTCGAAATGCTACGATACTTTTCAGATCCTTTCTATATGTTATGAGGGAATGTTAAGAGGGAAGTCCATGCAAAAATATAGGTCAAAATTAGATTTCACGAAACTTTTTGAAATGCTAGTTTCAGTTAAAAAATCGCAGTATATTATACACAATTTTATTCTAGTTTCGGTCGAAAAATCAAATTAAATCGAGGAGTGTTCAAAATGTTACGAAACCTTTCAGATCCTTTCTATATGTAACGAGAGAAGGTTATGATGGAAGTCCATGCCAAAAATAATATCAAAATTAGATTCTGTTAAAATTTTTGAAATACTAGTTTCGTTAAATAATTATAGTATATTATACACAATTTTATACCTGTTTCGGTCAAAAATATAATTAAATCGAGGATTAATCGAAATGCTACGAAACTTTTAAGATCCTTTCTATATGTTTGAGGGAAGGTTATGATGGAAGTCCATGCATAAAATTATCTTAAAATTAGATTCCACGAAACTTTTTGAAATACTAGTTTAGGTCAAAAAATCGTAGTATATTATATACAACTTTATACTAGTCTCAGTCGAAAAATCAAATTAAATTGAGGATTGTTCGAAATGCTACGATAGTTTTCAGATCCTTTCTATAAGTTTTGAGGGAATGTTAAGAGGGAAGCCCATTCAAAAAAATATCTCAAAATTAGACTCTATGAATTTTTTTGAAATGCTAGTTTCAGTCAAAAAATCGTAGTATATTATACACAATTTTATACTAGTTTCGATCAAAAAATCAAATTAAATTTAGGATTGTTCGAAATGCTACGATACTTTTCAGATCCTTTCTATATGTTATGAGGGAATGTTAAGAGGGAAGTCCATGCAAAAATATAGGTCAAAATTAGATTTTACGAAACTTTTTGAAATGCTAGTTTCAGTTAAAAAATCGTAGTATATTATACACAATTTTATTCTAGTTTCGGTCGAAAAATCAAATTAAATCGAGGAGTGTTCAAAATGTTACGAAACCTTTCAGATCCTTTCTATATGTAACGAGAGAAGGTTATGATGGAAGTCCATGCCAAAAATAATATCAAAATTAGATTCTGTGAAACTTTTTGAAATACTAGTTTCGTTAAATAATTATAGTATATTATACACAATTTTATACCTGTTTCGGTCAAAAATATAATTAAATCGAGGATTAATCAAAATGCTACGAAACTTTTAAGATCCTTTCTATATGTTTGAGGGAAGGTTATGATGGAAGTCCATGCAAAAAGTTATCTTAAAATTAGATTCCACAAAACTTTTTGAAATACTAGTTTAGGTCAAAATATCGTAGTATATTATATACAACTTTATACTAGTCTCGGTCGAAAAATCAAATTAAATTGAGGATTGTTCGAAATGCTACGATAGTTTTCAGATCCTTTCTATAAGTTTTGTGGGAATGTTAAGAGGGAAGCCCATTCAAAAAAATATCTCAAAATTAGACTCTATGAAATTTTTTGAAATGCTAGTTTCAGTCAAAAAATCGTAGTATATTATACACAATTTTATACTAGTTTCGATCAAAAAATCAAATTAAATTTAGGATTGTTCGAAATGCTACGATACTTTTCAGATCCTTTCTATATGTTATGAGGGAATGTTAAGAGGGAAGTCCATGCAAAAATATAGGTCAAAATTAGATTTTACGAAACTTTTTGTAATGCTAGTTTCAGTTAAAAAATCGTAGTATATTATACACAATTTTATTCTAGTTTCGGTCGAAAAATCAAATTAAATCGAGGAGTGTTCAAAATGTTACGAAACCTTTCAGATCCTTTCTATATGTAACGAGAGAAGGTTATGATGGAAGTCCATGCCAAAAATAATATCAAAATTAGATTCTGTGAAACTTTTTGAAATACTAGTTTCGTTAAATAATTATAGTATATTATACACAATTTTATACCTGTTTCGGTCAAAAATATAATTAAATCGAGGATTAATCGAAATGCTACGAAACTTTTAAGATCCTTTCTATATGTTTGAGGGAAGGTTATGATGGAAGTCCATGCATAAAATTATCTTAAAATTAGATTCCACAAAACTTTTTGAAATACTAGTTTAGATCAAAATATCGTAGTATATTATATACAACTTTATACTAGTCTCGGTCGAAAAATCAAATTAAATTGAGGATTGTTCGAAATGCTACGATAGTTTTCAGATCCTTTCTATAAGTTTTGAGGGAATGTTAAGAGGGAAGCCCATTCAAAAAAATATCTCAAAATTAGACTCTATGAAATTTTTTGAAATGCTAGTTTCAGTCAAAAAATCGTAGTATATTATACACAATTTTATACTAGTTTCGATCAAAAAATCAAATTAAATTTAGGATTGTTCGAAATGCTACGATACTTTTCAGATCCATTCTATATGTTATGAGGGAATGTTAAGAGGGAAGTCCATGCAAAAATATAGGTCAAAATTAGATTTTACGAAACTTTTTGAAATGCTAGTTTCAGTTAAAAAATCGTAGTATATTATACACAATTTTATTCTAGTTTCGGTCGAAAAATCAAATTAAATCGAGGAGTGTTCAAAATGTTACGAAACCTTTCAGATCCTTTCTATATGTAACGAGAGAAGGTTATGATGGAAGTCCATGCCAAAAATAATATCAAAATTAGATTCTGTGAAACTTTTTGAAATACTAGTTTCGTTAAATAATTATAGTATATTATACACAATTTTATACCTGTTTCGGTCAAAAATATAATTAAATCGAGGATTAATCGAAATGCTACGAAACTTTTAAGATCCTTTCTATATGTTTGAGGGAAGGTTATGATGGAAGTCCATGCATAAAATTATCTTAAAATTAGATTCCACGAAACTTTTTGAAATACTAGTTTAGATCAAAAAATCGTAGTATATTATATACAACTTTATACTAGTCTCGGTCGAAAAATCAAATTAAATTGAGGATTGTTCGAAATGCTACGATAGTTTTCAGATCCTTTCTATATGTTTTGAGGGAATGTTAAGAGGGAAGCCCATTCAAAAAAATATCTCAAAATTAGACTCTATGAAATTTTTTGAAATGCTAGTTTCAGTCAAAAAATCGTAGTATATTATACACAATTTTATACTAGTTTCGATCAAAAAATCAAATTAAATTTAGGATTGTTCGAAATGCTACGATACTTTTCAGATCCATTCTATATGTTATGAGGGAATGTTAAGAGGGAAGTCCAAGCAAAAATATAGGTCAAAATTAGATTTTACGAAACTTTTTGAAATGCTAGTTTCAGTTAAAAAATCGTAGTATATTATACACGATTTTATTCTAGTTTCGGTCGAAAAATCAAATTAAATCGAGGAGTGTTCAAAATGTTACGAAACCTTTCAGATCCTTTCTATATGTAACGAGAGAAGGTTATGATGGAAGTCCATGCCAAAAATAATATCAAAATTAGATTCTGTGAAACTTTTTGAAATACTAGTTTCGTTAAATAATTATAGTATATTATACACAATTTTATACCTGTTTCGGTCAAAAATATAATTAAATCGAGGATTTATCGAAATGCTACGAAACTTTTAAGATCCATTCTATATGTTTGAGGGAAGGTTATGATGGAAGTCCATGCAAAAAATTATCTTAAAATTAGATTCCACGAAACTTTTTGAAATACTAGTTTAGGTCAAAAAATCGTAGTATATTATATACAACTTTATACTAGTCTCGGTCGAAAAATCAAATTAAATTGAGGATTGTTCGAAATGCTACGATAGTTTTCAGATCCTTTCTATAAGTTTTGAGGGAATGTTAAGAGGGAAGCCCATTCAAAAAAATATCTCAAAATTAGACTCTATGAATTTTTTTGAAATGCTAGTTTCAGTCAAAAAATCGTAGTATATTATACACAATTTTATACTAGTTTCGATCAAAAAATCAAATTAAATTTAGGATTGTTCGAAATGCTACGATACTTTTCAGATCCTTTCTATATGTTATGAGGGAATGTTAAGAGGGAAGTCCATGCAAAAATATAGGTCAAAATTAGATTTTACGAAACTTTTTGAAATGCTAGTTTCAGTTAAAAAATCGTAGTATATTATACACAATTTTATTCTAGTTTCGGTCGAAAAATCAAATTAAATCGAGGAGTGTTCAAAATGTTACGAAACCTTTCAGATCCTTTCTATATGTAACGAGAGAAGGTTATGATGGAAGTCCATGCCAAAAATAATATCAAAATTAGATTCTGTGAAACTTTTTGAAATACTAGTTTCGTTAAATAATTATAGTATATTATACACAATTTTATACCTGTTTCGGTCAAAAATATAATTAAATCGAGGATTAATCAAAATGCTACGAAACTTTTAAGATCCTTTCTATATGTTTGAGGGAAGGTTATGATGGAAGTCCATGCAAAAAATTATCTTAAAATTAGATTCCACAAAACTTTTTGAAATACTAGTTTAGGTCAAAATATCGTAGTATATTATATACAACTTTATACTAGTCTCGGTCGAAAAATCAAATTAAATTGAGGATTGTTCGAAATGCTACGATAGTTTTCAGATCCTTTCTATAAGTTTTGAGGGAATGTTAAGAGGGAAGCCCATTCAAAAAAATATCTCAAAATTAGACTCTATGAAATTTTTTGAAATGCTAGTTTCAGTCAAAAAATCGTAGTATATTATACACAATTTTATACTAGTTTCGATCAAAAAATCAAATTAAATTTAGGATTGTTCGAAATGCTACGATACTTTTCAGATCCATTCTATATGTTATGAGGGAATGTTAAGAGGGAAGTCCAAGCAAAAATATAGGTCAAAATTAGATTTTACGAAACTTTTTGAAATGCTAGTTTCAGTTAAAAAATCGTAGTATATTATACACGATTTTATTCTAGTTTCGGTCGAAAAATCAAATTAAATCGAGGAGTGTTCAAAATGTTACGAAACCTTTCAGATCCTTTCTATATGTAACGAGAGAAGGTTATGATGGAAGTCCATGCCAAAAATAATATCAAAATTAGATTCTGTGAAACTTTTTGAAATACTAGTTTCGTTAAATAATTATAGTATATTATACACAATTTTATACCTGTTTCGGTCAAAAATATAATTAAATCGAGGATTTATCGAAATGCTACGAAACTTTTAAGATCCATTCTATATGTTTGAGGGAAGGTTATGATGGAAGTCCATGCAAAAAATTATCTTAAAATTAGATTCCACGAAACTTTTTGAAATACTAGTTTAGGTCAAAAAATCGTAGTATATTATATACAACTTTATACTAGTCTCGGTCGAAAAATCAAATTAAATTGAGGATTGTTCGAAATGCTACGATAGTTTTCAGATCCTTTCTATAAGTTTTGAGGGAATGTTAAGAGGGAAGCCCATTCAAAAAAATATCTCAAAATTAGACTCTATGAATTTTTTTGAAATGCTAGTTTCAGTCAAAAAATCGTAGTATATTATACACAATTTTATACTAGTTTCGATCAAAAAATCAAATTAAATTTAGGATTGTTCGAAATGCTACGATACTTTTCAGATCCTTTCTATATGTTATGAGGGAATGTTAAGAGGGAAGTCCATGCAAAAATATAGGTCAAAATTAGATTTTACAAAACTTTTTGAAATGCTAGTTTCAGTTAAAAAATCGTAGTATATTATACACAATTTTATTCTAGTTTCGGTCGAAAAATCAAATTAAATCGAGGAGTGTTCAAAATGTTACGAAACCTTTCAGATCCTTTCTATATGTAACGAGAGAAGGTTATGATGGAAGTCCATGCCAAAAATAATATCAAAATTAGATTCTGTGAAACTTTTTGAAATACTAGTTTCGTTAAATAATTATAGTATATTATACACAATTTTATACCTGTTTCGGTCAAAAATATAATTAAATCGAGGATTAATCAAAATGCTACGAAACTTTTAAGATCCTTTCTATATGTTTGAGGGAAGGTTATGATGGAAGTCCATGCAAAAAATTATCTTAAAATTAGATTCCACAAAACTTTTTGAAATACTAGTTTAGGTCAAAATATCGTAGTATATTATATACAACTTTATACTAGTCTCGGTCGAAAAATCAAATTAAATTGAGGATTGTTCGAAATGCTACGATAGTTTTCAGATCCTTTCTATAAGTTTTGAGGGAATGTTAAGAGGGAAGCCCATTCAAAAAAATATCTCAAAATTAGACTCTATGAAATTTTTTGAAATGCTAGTTTCAGTCAAAAAATCGTAGTATATTATACACAATTTTATACTAGTTTCGATCAAAAAATCAAATTAAATTTAGGATTGTTCGAAATGCTACGATACTTTTCAGATCCATTCTATATGTTATGAGGGAATGTTAAGAGGGAAGTCCAAGCAAAAATATAGGTCAAAATTAGATTTTACGAAACTTTTTGAAATGCTAGTTTCAGTTAAAAAATCGTAGTATATTATACACGATTTTATTCTAGTTTCGGTCGAAAAATCAAATTAAATCGAGGAGTGTTCAAAATGTTACGAAACCTTTCAGATCCTTTCTATATGTAACGAGAGAAGGTTATGATGGAAGTCCATGCCAAAAATAATATCAAAATTAGATTCTGTGAAACTTTTTGAAATACTAGTTTCGTTAAATAATTATAGTATATTATACACAATTTTATACCTGTTTCGGTCAAAAATATAATTAAATCGAGGATTTATCGAAATGCTACGAAACTTTTAAGATCCATTCTATATGTTTGAGGGAAGGTTATGATGGAAGTCCATGCAAAAAATTATCTTAAAATTAGATTCCACGAAACTTTTTGAAATACTAGTTTAGGTCAAAAAATCGTAGTATATTATATACAACTTTATACTAGTCTCGGTCGAAAAATCAAATTAAATTGAGGATTGTTCGAAATGCTACGATAGTTTTCAGATCCTTTCTATAAGTTTTGAGGGAATGTTAAGAGGGAAGCCCATTCAAACAAATATCTCAAAATTAGACTCTATGAATTTTTTTGAAATGCTAGTTTCAGTCAAAAAATCGTAGTATATTATACACAATTTTATACTAGTTTCGATCAAAAAATCAAATTAAATTTAGGATTGTTCGAAATGCTACGATACTTTTCAGATCCTTTCTATATGTTATGAGGGAATGTTAAGAGGGAAGTCCATGCAAAAATATAGGTCAAAATTAGATTTTACGAAACTTTTTGAAATGCTAGTTTCAGTTAAAAAATCGTAGTATATTATACACAATTTTATTCTTGTTTCGGTCGAAAAATCAAATTAAATCGAGGAGTGTTCAAAATGTTACGAAACCTTTCAGATCCTTTCTATATGTAACGAGAGAAGGTTATGATGGAAGTCCATGCCAAAAATAATATCAAAATTAGATTCTGTGAAACTTTTTGAAATACTAGTTTCGTTAAATAATTATAGTATATTATACACAATTTTATACCTGTTTCGGTCAAAAATATAATTAAATCGAGGATTAATCAAAATGCTACGAAACTTTTAAGATCCTTTCTATATGTTTGAGGGAAGGTTATGATGGAAGTCCATGCAAAAAATTATCTTAAAATTAGATTCCACAAAACTTTTTGAAATACTAGTTTAGGTCAAAATATCGTAGTATATTATATACAACTTTATACTAGTCTCGGTCGAAAAATCAAATTAAATTGAGGATTGTTCGAAATGCTACGATAGTTTTCAGATCCTTTCTATAAGTTTTGAGGGAATGTTAAGAGGGAAGCCCATTCAAAAAAATATCTCAAAATTAGACTCTATGAAATTTTTTGAAATGCTAGTTTCAGTCAAAAAATCGTAGTATATTATACACAATTTTATACTAGTTTCGATCAAAAAATCAAATTAAATTTAGGATTGTTCGAAATGCTACTATACTTTTCAGATCCTTTCTATATGTTATGAGGGAATGTTAAGAGGGAAGTCCATGCAAAAATATAGGTCAAAATTAGATTTTACGAAACTTTTTGTAATGCTAGTTTCAGTTAAAAAATCGTAGTATATTATACACAATTTTATTCTAGTTTCGGTCGAAAAATCAAATTAAATCGAGGAGTGTTCAAAATGTTACGAAACCTTTCAGATCCTTTCTATATGTAACGAGAGAAGGTTATGATGGAAGTCCATGCCAAAAATAATATCAAAATTAGATTCTGTGAAACTTTTTGAAATACTAGTTTCGTTAAATAATTATAGTATATTATACACAATTTTATACCTGTTTCGGTCAAAAATATAATTAAATCGAGGATTAATCGAAATGCTACGAAACTTTTAAGATCCTTTCTATATGTTTGAGGGAAGGTTATGATGGAAGTCCATGCATAAAATTATCTTAAAATTAGATTCCACGAAACTTTTTGAAATACTAGTTTAGATCAAAAAATCGTAGTATATTATATACAACTTTATACTAGTCTCGGTCGAAAAATCAAATTAAATTGAGGATTGTTCGAAATGCTACGATAGTTTTCAGATCCTTTCTATAAGTTTTGAGGGAATGTTAAGAGGGAAGCCCATTCAAAAAAATATCTCAAAATTAGACTCTATGAAATTTTTTGAAATGCTAGTTTCAGTCAAAAAATCGTAGTATATTATACACAATTTTATACTAGTTTCGATCAAAAAATCAAATTAAATTTAGGATTGTTCGAAATGCTACGATACTTTTCAGATCCATTCTATATGTTATGAGGGAATGTTAAGAGGGAAGTCCATGCAAAAATATAGGTCAAAATTAGATTTTACGAAACTTTTTGAAATGCTAGTTTCAGTTAAAAAATCGTAGTATATTATACACAATTTTATTCTAGTTTCGGTCGAAAAATCAAATTAAATCGAGGAGTGTTCAAAATGTTACGAAACCTTTCAGATCCTTTCTATATGTAACGAGAGAAGGTTATGATGGAAGTCCATGCCAAAAATAATATCAAAATTAGATTCTGTGAAACTTTTTGAAATACTAGTTTCGTTAAATAATTATAGTATATTATACACAATTTTATACCTGTTTCGGTCAAAAATATAATTAAATCGAGGATTAATCGAAATGCTACGAAACTTTTAAGATCCTTTCTATATGTTTGAGGGAAGGTTATGATGGAAGTCCATGCATAAAATTATCTTAAAATTAGATTCCACGAAACTTTTTGAAATACTAGTTTAGATCAAAAAATCGTAGTATATTATATACAACTTTATACTAGTCTCGGTCGAAAAATCAAATTAAATTGAGGATTGTTCGAAATGCTACGATAGTTTTCAGATCCTTTCTATAAGTTTTGAGGGAATGTTAAGAGGGAAGCCCATTCAAAAAAATATCTCAAAATTAGACTCTATGAAATTTTTTGAAATGCTAGTTTCAGTCAAAAAATCGTAGTATATTATACACAATTTTATACTAGTTTCGATCAAAAAATCAAATTAAATTTAGGATTGTTCGAAATGCTACGATACTTTTCAGATCCATTCTATATGTTATGAGGGAATGTTAAGAGGGAAGTCCAAGCAAAAATATAGGTCAAAATTAGATTTTACGAAACTTTTTGAAATGCTAGTTTCAGTTAAAAAATCGTAGTATATTATACACGATTTTATTCTAGTTTCGGTCGAAAAATCAAATTAAATCGAGGAGTGTTCAAAATGTTACGAAACCTTTCAGATCCTTTCTATATGTAACGAGAGAAGGTTATGATGGAAGTCCATGCCAAAAATAATATCAAAATTAGATTCTGTGAAACTTTTTGAAATACTAGTTTCGTTAAATAATTATAGTATATTATACACAATTTTATACCTGTTTCGGTCAAAAATATAATTAAATCGAGGATTTATCGAAATGCTACGAAACTTTTAAGATCCATTCTATATGTTTGAGGGAAGGTTATGATGGAAGTCCATGCAAAAAATTATCTTAAAATTAGATTCCACGAAACTTTTTGAAATACTAGTTTAGGTCAAAAAATCGTAGTATATTATATACAACTTTATACTAGTCTCGGTCGAAAAATCAAATTAAATTGAGGATTGTTCGAAATGCTACGATAGTTTTCAGATCCTTTCTATAAGTTTTGAGGGAATGTTAAGAGGGAAGCCCATTCAAAAAAATATCTCAAAATTAGACTCTATGAATTTTTTTGAAATGCTAGTTTCAGTCAAAAAATCGTAGTATATTATACACAATTTTATACTAGTTTCGATCAAAAAATCAAATTAAATTTAGGATTGTTCGAAATGCTACGATACTTTTCAGATCCTTTCAATATGTTATGAGGGAATGTTAAGAGGGAAGTCCATGCAAAAATATAGGTCAAAATTAGATTTTACGAAACTTTTTGAAATGCTAGTTTCAGTTAAAAAATCGTAGTATATTATACACAATTTTATTCTAGTTTCGGCAGAAAAATCAAATTAAATCGAGGAGTGTTCAAAATGTTACGAAACCTTTCAGATCCTTTCTATATGTAACGAGAGAAGGTTATGATGGAAGTCCATGCCAAAAATAATATCAAAACTAGATTCTGTGAAACTTTTTGAAATACTAGTTTCGTTAAATAATTATAGTATATTATACACAATTTTATACCTGTTTCGGTCAAAAATATAATTAAATCGAGGATTAATCAAAATGCTACGAAACTTTTAAGATCCTTTCTATATATTTGAGGGAAGGTTATGATGGAAGTCCATGCAAAAAATTATCTTAAAATTAGATTCCACAAAACTTTTTGAAATACTAGTTTAGGTCAAAATATCGTAGTATATTATATACAACTTTATACTAGTCTCGGTCGAAAAATCAAATTAAATTGAGGATTGTTCGAAATGCTACGATAGTTTTCAGATCCTTTCTATAAGTTTTGAGGGAATGTTAAGAGGGAAGCCCATTCAAAAAAATATCTCAAAATTAGACTCTATGAAATTTTTTGAAATGTTAGTTTCAGTCAAAAAATCGTAGTATATTATACACAATTTTATACTAGTTTCGATCAAAAAATCAAATTAAATTTAGGATTGTTCGAAATGCTACGATACTTTTCAGATCCTTTCTATATGTTATGAGGGAATGTTAAGAGGGAAGTCCATGCAAAAATATAGGTCAAAATTAGATTTTACGAAACTTTTTGAAATGCTAGTTTCAGTTAAAAAATCGTAGTATATTATACACAATTTTATTCTAGTTTCGGTCGAAAAATCAAATTAAATCGAGGAGTGTTCAAAATGTTACGAAACCTTTCAGATCCTTTCTATATGTAACGAGAGAAGGTTATGATGGAAGTCCATGCCAAAAATAATATCAAAATTAGATTCTGTGAAACTTTTTGAAATACTAGTTTCGTTAAATAATTATAGTATATTATACACAATTTTATACCTGTTTCGGTCAAAAATATAATTAAATCGAGGATTAATCGAAATGCTACGAAACTTTTAAGATCCTTTCTATATGTTTGAGGGAAGGTTATGATGGAAGTCCATGCATAAAATTATCTTAAAATTAGATTCCACGAAACTTTTTGAAATACTAGTTTAGATCAAAAAATCGTAGTATATTATATACAACTTTATACTAGTCTCGGTCGAAAAATCAAATTAAATTGAGGATTGTTCGAAATGCTACGATAGTTTTCAGATCCTTTCTATAAGTTTTGAGGGAATGTTAAGAGGGAAGCCCATTCAAAAAAATATCTCAAAATTAGACTCTATGAAATTTTTTGAAATGCTAGTTTCAGTCAAAAAATCGTAGTATATTATACACAATTTTATACTAGTTTCGATCAAAAAATCAAATTAAATTTAGGATTGTTCGAAATGCTACGATACTTTTCAGATCCATTCTATATGTTATGAGGGAATGTTAAGAGGGAAGTCCAAGCAAAAATATAGGTCAAAATTAGATTTTACGAAACTTTTTGAAATGCTAGTTTCAGTTAAAAAATCGTAGTATATTATACACGATTTTATTCTAGTTTCGGTCGAAAAATCAAATTAAATCGAGGAGTGTTCAAAATGTTACGAAACCTTTCAGATCCTTTCTATATGTAACGAGAGAAGGTTATGATGGAAGTCCATGCCAAAAATAATATCAAAATTAGATTCTGTGAAACTTTTTGAAATACTAGTTTCGTTAAATAATTATAGTATATTATACACAATTTTATACCTGTTTCGGTCAAAAATATAATTAAATCGAGGATTTATCGAAATGCTACGAAACTTTTAAGATCCATTCTATATGTTTGAGGGAAGGTTATGATGGAAGTCCATGCAAAAAATTATCTTAAAATTAGATTCCACGAAACTTTTTGAAATACTAGTTTAGGTCAAAAAATCGTAGTATATTATATACAACTTTATACTAGTCTCGGTCGAAAAATCAAATTAAATTGAGGATTGTTCGAAATGCTACGATAGTTTTCAGATCCTTTCTATAAGTTTTGAGGGAATGTTAAGAGGGAAGCCCATTCAAAAAAATATCTCAAAATTAGACTCTATGAATTTTTTTGAAATGCTAGTTTCAGTCAAAAAATCGTAGTATATTATACACAATTTTATACTAGTTTCGATCAAAAAATCAAATTAAATTTAGGATTGTTCGAAATGCTACGATACTTTTCAGATCCTTTCAATATGTTATGAGGGAATGTTAAGAGGGAAGTCCATGCAAAAATATAGGTCAAAATTAGATTTTACGAAACTTTTTGAAATGCTAGTTTCAGTTAAAAAATCGTAGTATATTATATACAATTTTATTCTAGTTTCGGCAGAAAAATCAAATTAAATCGAGGAGTGTTCAAAATGTTACGAAACCTTTCAGATCCTTTCTATATGTAACGAGAGAAGGTTATGATGGAAGTCCATGCCAAAAATAATATCAAAATTAGATTCTGTGAAAATTTTTGAAATACTAGTTTCGTTAAATAATTATAGTATATTATACACAATTTTATACCTGTTTCGGTCAAAAATATAATTAAATCGAGGATTAATCGAAATGCTACGAAACATTTAAGATCCTTTCTATATGTTTGAGGGAAGGTTATGATGGAAGTCCATGCATAAAATTATCTTAAAATTAGATTCCACGAAACTTTTTGAAATACTAGTTTAGGTCAAAAAATCGTAGTATATTATATACAACTTTATACTAGTCTCGGTCGAAAAATCAAATTAAATTGAGGATTGTTCGAAATGCTACGATAGTTTTCAGATCCTTTCTATAAGTTTTGAGGGAATGTTAAGAGGGAAGCCCATTCAAAAAAATATCTCAAAATTAGACTCTATTAATTTTTTTGAAATGCTAGTTTCAGTCAAAAAATCGTAGTATATTATACACAATTTTATACTAGTTTCGATCAAAAAATCAAATTAAATTTAGGATTGTTCGAAATGCTACGATACTTTTCAGATCCTTTCTATATGTTATGAGGGAATGTTAAGAGGGAAGTCCATGCAAAAATATAGGTCAAAATTAGATTTTACGAAACTTTTTGAAATGCTAGTTTCAGTTAAAAAATCGTAGTATATTATACACAATTTTATTCTAGTTTCGGTCGAAAAATCAAATTAAATCGAGGAGTGTTCAAAATGTTACGAAACCTTTCAGATCCTTTCTATATGTAACGAGAGAAGGTTATGATGGAAGTCCATGCCAAAAATAATATCAAAATTAGATTCTGTGAAACTTTTTGAAATACTAGTTTCGTTAAATAATTATAGTATATTATACACAATTTTATACCTGTTTCGGTCAAAAATATAATTAAATCGAGGATTAATCGAAATGCTACGAAACTTTTAAGATCCTTTCTATATGTTTGAGGGAAGGTTATGATGGAAGTCCATGCATAAAATTATCTTAAAATTAGATTCCACGAAACTTTTTGAAATACTAGTTTAGATCAAAAAATCGTAGTATATTATATACAACTTTATACTAGTCTCGGTCGAAAAATCAAATTAAATTGAGGATTGTTCGAAATGCTACGATAGTTTTCAGATCCTTTCTATAAGTTTTGAGGGAATGTTAAGAGGGAAGCCCATTCAAAAAAATATCTCAAAATTAGACTCTATGAAATTTTTTGAAATGCTAGTTTCAGTCAAAAAATCGTAGTATATTATACACAATTTTATACTAGTTTCGATCAAAAAATCAAATTAAATTTAGGATTGTTCGAAATGCTACGATACTTTTCAGATCCATTCTATATGTTATGAGGGAATGTTAAGAGGGAAGTCCATGCAAAAATATAGGTCAAAATTAGATTTTACGAAACTTTTTGAAATGCTAGTTTCAGTTAAAAAATCGTAGTATATTATACACAATTTTATTCTAGTTTCGGTCGAAAAATCAAATTAAATCGAGGAGTGTTCAAAATGTTACGAAACCTTTCAGATCCTTTCTATATGTAACGAGAGAAGGTTATGATGGAAGTCCATGCCAAAAATAATATCAAAATTAGATTCTGTGAAACTTTTTGAAATACTAGTTTCGTTAAATAATTATAGTATATTATACACAATTTTATACCTGTTTCGGTCAAAAATATAATTAAATCGAGGATTAATCGAAATGCTACGAAACTTTTAAGATCCTTTCTATATGTTTGAGGGAAGGTTATGATGGAAGTCCATGCATAAAATTATCTTAAAATTAGATTCCACGAAACTTTTTGAAATACTAGTTTAGATCAAAAAATCGTAGTATATTATATACAACTTTATACTAGTCTCGGTCGAAAAATCAAATTAAATTGAGGATTGTTCGAAATGCTACGATAGTTTTCAGATCCTTTCTATAAGTTTTGAGGGAATGTTAAGAGGGAAGCCCATTCAAAAAAATATCTCAAAATTAGACTCTATGAAATTTTTTGAAATGCTAGTTTCAGTCAAAAAATCGTAGTATATTATACACAATTTTATACTAGTTTCGATCAAAAAATCAAATTAAATTTAGGATTGTTCGAAATGCTACGATACTTTTCAGATCCATTCTATATGTTATGAGGGAATGTTAAGAGGGAAGTCCAAGCAAAAATATAGGTCAAAATTAGATTTTACGAAACTTTTTTAAATGCTAGTTTCAGTTAAAAAATCATAGTATATTATACACAATTTTATTCTAGTTTCGGTCGAAAAATCAAATTAAATCGAGGAGTGTTCAAAATGTTACGAAACCTTTCAGATCCTTTCTATATGTAACGAGAGAAGGTTATGATGGAAGTCCATGCCAAAAATAATATCAAAATTAGATTCTGTGAAACTTTTTGAAATACTAGTTTCGTTAAATAATTATAGTATATTATACACAATTTTATACCTGTTTCGGTCAAAAATATAATTAAATCGAGGATTTATCGAAATGCTACGAAACTTTTAAGATCCATTCTATATGTTTGAGGGAAGGTTATGATGGAAGTCCATGCAAAAAATTATCTTAAAATTAGATTCCACGAAACTTTTTGAAATACTAGTTTAGGTCAAAAAATCGTAGTATATTATATACAACTTTATACTAGTCTCGGTCGAAAAATCAAATTAAATTGAGGATTGTTCGAAATGCTACGATAGTTTTCAGATCCTTTCTATAAGTTTTGAGGGAATGTTAAGAGGGAAGCCCATTCAAAAAAATATCTCAAAATTAGACTCTATGAATTTTTTTGAAATGCTAGTTTCAGTCAAAAAATCGTAGTATATTATACACAATTTTATACTAGTTTCGATCAAAAAATCAAATTAAATTTAGGATTGTTCGAAATGCTACGATACTTTTCAGATCCTTTCTATATGTTATGAGGGAATGTTAAGAGGGAAGTCCATGCAAAAATATAGGTCAAAATTAGATTTTACAAAACTTTTTGAAATGCTAGTTTCAGTTAAAAAATCGTAGTATATTATACACAATTTTATTCTAGTTTCGGTCGAAAAATCAAATTAAATCGAGGAGTGTTCAAAATGTTACGAAACCTTTCAGATCCTTTCTATATGTAACGAGAGAAGGTTATGATGGAAGTCCATGCCAAAAATAATATCAAAATTAGATTCTGTGAAACTTTTTGAAATACTAGTTTCGTTAAATAATTATAGTATATTATACACAATTTTATACCTGTTTCGGTCAAAAATATAATTAACTCGAGGATTAATCGAAATGCTACGAAACTTTTAAGATCCTTTCTATATGTTTGAGGGAAGGTTATGATGGAAGTCCATGCATAAAATTATCTTAAAATTAGATTCCACGAAACTTTTTGAAATACTAGTTTAGATCAAAAAATCGTAGTATATTATATACAACTTTATACTAGTCTCGGTCGAAAAATCAAATTAAATTGAGGATTGTTCGAAATGCTACGATAGTTTTCAGATCCTTTCTATAAGTTTTGAGGGAATGTTAAGAGGGAAGCCCATTCAAAAAAATATCTCAAAATTAGACTCTATGAAATTTTTTGAAATGCTAGTTTCAGTCAAAAAATCGTAGTATATTATACACAATTTTATACTAGTTTCGATCAAAAAATCAAATTAAATTTAGGATTGTTCGAAATGCTACGATACTTTTCAGATCCATTCTATATGTTATGAGGGAATGTTAAGAGGGAAGTCCATGCAAAAATATAGGTCAAAATTAGATTTTACGAAACTTTTTGAAATGCTAGTTTCAGTTAAAAAATCGTAGTATATTATACACAATTTTATTCTAGTTTCGGTCGAAAAATCAAATTAAATCGAGGAGTGTTCAAAATGTTACGAAACCTTTCAGATCCTTTCTATATGTAACGAGAGAAGGTTATGATGGAAGTCCATGCCAAAAATAATATCAAAATTAGATTCTGTGAAACTTTTTGAAATACTAGTTTCGTTAAATAATTATAGTATATTATACACAATTTTATACCTGTTTCGGTCAAAAATATAATTAAATCGAGGATTAATCGAAATGCTACGAAACTTTTAAGATCCTTTCTATATGTTTGAGGGAAGGTTATGATGGAAGTCCATGCATAAAATTATCTTAAAATTAGATTCCACGAATCTTTTTGAAATACTAGTTTAGATCAAAAAATCGTAGTATATTATATACAACTTTATACTAGTCTCGGTCGAAAAATCAAATTAAATTGAGGATTGTTCGAAATGCTACGATAGTTTTCAGATCCTTTCTATAAGTTTTGAGGGAATGTTAAGAGGGAAGCCCATTCAAAAAAATATCTCAAAATTAGACTCTATGAAATTTTTTGAAATGCTAGTTTCAGTCAAAAAATCGTAGTATATTATACACAATTTTATACTAGTTTCGATCAAAAAATCAAATTAAATTTAGGATTGTTCGAAATGCTACGATACTTTTCAGATCCATTCTATATGTTATGAGGGAATGTTAAGAGGGAAGTCCAAGCAAAAATATAGGTCAAAATTAGATTTTACGAAACTTTTTTAAATGCTAGTTTCAGTTAAAAAATCGTAGTATATTATACACAATTTTATTCTAGTTTCGGTCGAAAAATCAAATTAAATCGAGGAGTGTTCAAAATGTTACGAAACCTTTCAGATCCTTTCTATATGTAACGAGAGAAGGTTATGATGGAAGTCCATGCCAAAAATAATATCAAAATTAGATTCTGTGAAACTTTTTGAAATACTAGTTTCGTTAAATAATTATAGTATATTATACACAATTTTATACCTGTTTCGGTCAAAAATATAATTAAATCGAGGATTTATCGAAATGCTACGAAACTTTTAAGATCCATTATATATGTTTGAGGGAAGGTTATGATGGAAGTCCATGCAAAAAATTATCTTAAAATTAGATTCCACGAAACTTTTTGAAATACTAGTTTAGGTCAAAAAATCGTAGTATATTATATACAACTTTATACTAGTCTCGGTCGAAAAATCAAATTAAATTGAGGATTGTTCGAAATGCTACGATAGTTTTCAGATCCTTTCTATAAGTTTTGAGGGAATGTTAAGAGGGAAGCCCATTCAAAAAAATATCTCAAAATTAGACTCTATGAATTTTTTTGAAATGCTAGTTTCAGTCAAAAAATCGTAGTATATTATACACAATTTTATACTAGTTTCGATCAAAAAATCAAATTAAATTTAGGATTGTTCGAAATGCTACGATACTTTTCAGATCCTTTCTATATGTTATGAGGGAATGTTAAGAGGGAAGTCCATGCAAAAATATAGGTCAAAATTAGATTTTACGAAACTTTTTGAAATGCTAGTTTCAGTTAAAAAATCGTAGTATATTATACACAATTTTATTCTAGTTTCGGTCGAAAAATCAAATTAAATCGAGGAGTGTTCAAAATGTTACGAAACCTTTCAGATCCTTTCTATATGTAACGAGAGAAGGTTATGATGGAAGTCCATGCCAAAAATAATATCAAAATTAGATTCTGTGAAACTTTTTGAAATACTAGTTTCGTTAAATAATTATAGTATATTATACACAATTTTATACCTGTTTCGGTCAAAAATATAATTAAATCGAGGATTAATCAAAATGCTACGAAACTTTTAAGATCCTTTCTATATGTTTGAGGGAAGGTTATGATGGAAGTCCATGCAAAAAATTATCTTAAAATTAGATTCCACGAAACTTTTTGAAATACTAGTTTAGGTCAAAATATCGTAGTATATTATATACAACTTTATACTAGTCTCGGTCGAAAAATCAAATTAAATTGAGGATTGTTCGAAATGCTACGATAGTTTTCAGATCCTTTCTATAAGTTTTGAGGGAATGTTAAGAGGGAAGCCCATTCAAAAAAATATCTCAAAATTAGACTCTATGAAATTTTTTGAAATGTTAGTTTCAGTCAAAAAATCGTAGTATATTATACACAATTTTATACTAGTTTCGATCAAAAAATCAAATTAAATTTAGGATTGTTCGAAATGCTACGATACTTTTCAGATCCTTTCTATATGTTATGAGGGAATGTTAAGAGGGAAGTCCATGCAAAAATATAGGTCAAAATTAGATTTTACGAAACTTTTTGAAATGCTAGTTTCAGTTAAAAAATCGTAGTATATTATACACAATTTTATTCTAGTTTCGGTCGAAAAATCAAATTAAATCGAGGAGTGTTCAAAATGTTACGAAACCTTTCAGATCCTTTCTATATGTAACGAGAGAAGGTTATGATGGAAGTCCATGCCAAAAATAATATCAAAATTAGATTCTGTGAAACTTTTTGAAATACTAGTTTCGTTAAATAATTATAGTATATTATACACAATTTTATACCTGTTTCGGTCAAAAATATAATTAAATCGAGGATTAATCGAAATGCTACGAAACTTTTAAGATCCTTTCTATATGTTTGAGGGAAGGTTATGATGGAAGTCCATGCATAAAATTATCTTAAAATTAGATTCCACGAAACTTTTTGAAATACTAGTTTAGATCAAAAAATCGTAGTATATTATATACAACTTTATACTAGTCTCGGTCGAAAAATCAAATTAAATTGAGGATTGTTCGAAATGCTACGATAGTTTTCAGATCCTTTCTATAAGTTTTGAGGGAATGTTAAGAGGGAAGCCCATTCAAAAAAATATCTCAAAATTAGACTCTATGAAATTTTTTGAAATGCTAGTTTCAGTCAAAAAATCGTAGTATATTATACACAATTTTATACTAGTTTCGATCAAAAAATCAAATTAAATTTAGGATTGTTCGAAATGCTACGATACTTTTCAGATCCATTCTATATGTTATGAGGGAATGTTAAGAGGGAAGTCCATGCAAAAATATAGGTCAAAATTAGATTTTACGAAACTTTTTGAAATGCTAGTTTCAGTTAAAAAATCGTAGTATATTATACACAATTTTATTCTAGTTTCGGTCGCAAAATCAAATTAAATCGAGGAGTGTTCAAAATGTTACGAAACCTTTCAGATCCTTTCTATATGTAACGAGAGAAGGTTATGATGGAAGTCCATGCCAAAAATAATATCAAAATTAGATTCTGTGAAACTTTTTGAAATACTAGTTTCGTTAAATAATTATAGTATATTATACACAATTTTATACCTGTTTCGGTCAAAAATATAATTAAATCGAGGATTAATCGAAATGCTACGAAACTTTTAAGATCCTTTCTATATGTTTGAGGGAAGGTTATGATGGAAGTCCATGCATAAAATTATCTTAAAATTAGATTCCACGAAACTTTTTGAAATACTAGTTTAGATCAAAAAATCGTAGTATATTATATACAACTTTATACTAGTCTCGGTCGAAAAATCAAATTAAATTGAGGATTGTTCGAAATGCTACGATAGTTTTCAGATCCTTTCTATAAGTTTTGAGGGAATGTTAAGAGGGAAGCCCATTCAAAAAAATATCTCAAAATTAGACTCTATGAAATTTTTTGAAATGCTAGTTTCAGTCAAAAAATCGTAGTATATTATACACAATTTTATACTAGTTTCGATCAAAAAATCAAATTAAATTTAGGATTGTTCGAAATGCTACGATACTTTTCAGATCCATTCTATATGTTATGAGGGAATGTTAAGAGGGAAGTCCAAGCAAAAATATAGGTCAAAATTAGATTTTACGAAACTTTTTTAAATGCTAGTTTCAGTTAAAAAATCGTAGTATATTATACACAATTTTATTCTAGTTTCGGTCGAAAAATCAAATTAAATCGAGGAGTGTTCAAAATGTTACGAAACCTTTCAGATCCTTTCTATATGTAACGAGAGAAGGTTATGATGGAAGTCCATGCCAAAAATAATATCAAAATTAGATTCTGTGAAACTTTTTGAAATACTAGTTTCGTTAAATAATTATAGTATATTATACACAATTTTATACCTGTTTCGGTCAAAAATATAATTAAATCGAGGATTAATCGAAATGCTACGAAACTTTTAAGATCCTTTCTATATGTTTGAGGGAAGGTTATGATGGAAGTCCATGCATAAAATTATCTTAAAATTTGATTCCACGAAACTTTTTGAAATACTAGTTTAGATCAAAAAATCGTAGTATATTATATACAACTTTATACTAGTCTCGGTCGAAAAATCAAATTAAATTGAGGATTGTTCGAAATGCTACGATAGTTTTCAGATCCTTTCTATAAGTTTTGAGGGAATGTTAAGAGGGAAGCCCATTCAAAAAAATATCTCAAAATTAGACTCTATGAAATTTTTTGAAATGCTAGTTTCAGTCAAAAAATCGTAGTATATTATACACAATTTTATACTAGTTTCGATCAAAAAATCAAATTAAATTTAGGATTATTCGAAATGCTACGATACTTTTCAGATCCATTCTATATGTTATGAGGGAATGTTAAGAGGGAAGTCCATGCAAAAATATAGGTCAAAATTAGATTTTACGAAACTTTTTGAAATGCTAGTTTCAGTTAAAAAATCGTAGTATATTATACACAATTTTAATCTAGTTTCGGTCGAAAAATCAAATTAAATCGAGGAGTGTTCAAAATGTTACGAAACCTTTCAGATCCTTTCTATATGTAACGAGAGAAGGTTATGATGGAAGTCCATGCCAAAAATAATATCAAAATTAGATTCTGTGAAACTTTTTGAAATACTAGTTTCGTTAAATAATTATAGTATATTATACACAATTTTATACCTGTTTCGGTCAAAAATATAATTAAATCGAGGATTAATCGAAATGCTACGAAACTTTTAAGATCCTTTCTATATGTTTGAGGGAAGGTTATGATGGAAGTCCATGCATAAAATTATCTTAAAATTAGATTCCACGAAACTTTTTGAAATACTAGTTTAGATCAAAAAATCGTAGTATATTATATACAACTTTATACTAGTCTCGGTCGAAAAATCAAATTAAATTGAGGATTGTTCGAAATGCTACGATAGTTTTCAGATCCTTTCTATAAGTTTTGAGGGAATGTTAAGAGGGAAGCCCATTCAAAAAAATATCTCAAAATTAGACTCTATGAAATTTTTTGAAATGCTAGTTTCAGTCAAAAAATCGTAGTATATTATACACAATTTTATACTAGTTTCGATCAAAAAATCAAATTAAATTTAGGATTGTTCGAAATGCTACGATACTTTTCAGATCCATTCTATATGTTATGAGGGAATGTTAAGAGGGAAGTCCAAGCAAAAATATAGGTCAAAATTAGATTTTACGAAACTTTTTTAAATGCTAGTTTCAGTTAAAAAATCGTAGTATATTATACACAATTTTATTCTAGTTTCGGTCGAAAAATCAAATTAAATTGAGGAGTGTTCAAAATGTTACGAAACCTTTCAGATCCTTTCTATATGTAACGAGAGAAGGTTATGATGGAAGTCCATGCCAAAAATAATATCAAAATTAGATTCTGTGAAACTTTTTGAAATACTAGTTTCGTTAAATAATTATAGTATATTATACACAATTTTATACCTGTTTCGGTCAAAAATATAATTAAATCGAGGATTTATCGAAATGCTACGAAACTTTTAAGATCCATTCTATATGTTTGAGGGAAGGTTATGATGGAAGTCCATGCAAAAAATTATCTTAAAATTAGATTCCACGAAACTTTTTGAAATACTAGTTTAGGTCAAAAAATCGTAGTATATTATATACAACTTTATACTAGTCTCGGTCGAAAAATCAAATTAAATTGAGGATTGTTCGAAATGCTACGATAGTTTTCAGATCCTTTCTATAAGTTTTGAGGGAATGTTAAGAGGGAAGCCCATTCAAAAAAATATCTCAAAATTAGACTCTATGAATTTTTTTGAAATGCTAGTTTCAGTCAAAAAATCGTAGTATATTATACACAATTTTATACTAGTTTCGATCAAAAAATCAAATTAAATTTAGGATTGTTCGAAATGCTACGATACTTTTCAGATCCTTTCTATATGTTATGAGGGAATGTTAAGAGGGAAGTCCATGCAAAAATATAGGTCAAAATTAGATTTTACGAAACTTTTTGAAATGCTAGTTTCAGTTAAAAAATCGTAGTATATTATACACAATTTTATTCTAGTTTCGGTCGAAAAATCAAATTAAATCGAGGAGTGTTCAAAATGTTACGAAACCTTTCAGATCCTTTCTATATGTAACGAGAGAAGGTTATGATGGAAGTCCATGCCAAAAATAATATCAAAATTAGATTCTGTGAAACTTTTTGAAATACTAGTTTCGTTAAATAATTATAGTATATTATACACAATTTTATACCTGTTTCGGTCAAAAATATAATTAAATCGAGGATTAATCAAAATGCTACGAAACTTTTAAGATCCTTTCTATATGTTTGAGGGAAGGTTATGATGGAAGTCCATGCAAAAAATTATCTTAAAATTAGATTCCACGAAACTTTTTGAAATACTAGTTTAGGTCAAAATATCGTAGTATATTATATACAACTTTATACTAGTCTCGGTCGAAAAATCAAATTAAATTGAGGATTGTTCGAAATGCTACGATAGTTTTCAGATCCTTTCTATAAGTTTTGAGGGAATGTTAAGAGGGAAGCCCATTCAAAAAAATATCTCAAAATTAGACTCTATGAAATTTTTTGAAATGCTAGTTTCAGTCAAAAAATCGTAGTATATTATACACAATTTTATACTAGTTTCGATCAAAAAATCAAATTAAATTTAGGATTGTTCGAAATGCTACGATACTTTTCAGATCCTTTCTATATGTTATGAGGGAATGTTAAGAGGGAAGTCCATGCAAAAATATAGGTCAAAATTAGATTTTACGAAACTTTTTGAAATGCTAGTTTCAGTTAAAAAATCGTAGTATATTATACACAATTTTATTCTAGTTTCGGTCGAAAAATCAAATTAAATCGAGGAGTGTTCAAAATGTTACGAAACCTTTCAGATCCTTTCTATATGTAACGAGAGAAGGTTATGATGGAAGTCCATGCCAAAAATAATATCAAAATTAGATTCTGTGAAACTTTTTGAAATACTAGTTTCGTTAAATAATTATAGTATATTATACACAATTTTATACCTGTTTCGGTCAAAAATATAATTAAATCGAGGATTAATCGAAATGCTACGAAACTTTTAAGATCCTTTCTATATGTTTGAGGGAAGGTTATGATGGAAGTCCATGCATAAAATTATCTTAAAATTAGATTCCACGAAACTTTTTGAAATACTAGTTTAGATCAAAAAATCGTAGTATATTATATACAACTTTATACTAGTCTCGGTCGAAAAATCAAATTAAATTGAGGATTGTTCGAAATGCTACGATAGTTTTCAAATCCTTTCTATAAGTTTTGAGGGAATGTTAAGAGGGAAGCCCATTCAAAAAAATATCTCAAAATTAGACTCTATGAAATTTTTTGAAATGCTAGTTTCAGTCAAAAAATCGTAGTATATTATACACAATTTTATACTAGTTTCGATCAAAAAATCAAATTAAATTTAGGATTGTTCGAAATGCTACGATACTTTTCAGATCCATTCTATATGTTATGAGGGAATGTTAAGAGGGAAGTCCATGCAAAAATATAGGTCAAAATTAGATTTTACGAAACTTTTTGAAATGCTAGTTTCAGTTAAGAAATCGTAGTATATTATACACAATTTTATTCTAGTTTCGGTCGAAAAATCAAATTAAATCGAGGAGTGTTCAAAATGTTACGAAACCTTTCAGATCCTTTCTATATGTAACGAGAGAAGGTTATGATGGAAGTCCATGCCAAAAATAATATCAAAATTAGATTCTGTGAAACTTTTTGAAATACTAGTTTCGTTAAATAATTATAGTATATTATACACAATTTTATACCTGTTTCGGTCAAAAATATAATTAAATCGAGGATTAATCGAAATGCTACGAAACTTTTAAGATCCTTTCTATATGTTTGAGGGAAGGTTATGATGGAAGTCCATGCATAAAATTATCTTAAAATTAGATTCCACGAAACTTTTTGAAATACTAGTTTAGATCAAAAAATCGTAGTATATTATATACAACTTTATACTAGTCTCGGTCGAAAAATCAAATTAAATTGAGGATTGTTCGAAATGCTACGATAGTTTTCAAATCCTTTCTATAAGTTTTGAGGGAATGTTAAGAGGGAAGCCCATTCAAAAAAATATCTCAAAATTAGACTCTATGAAATTTTTTGAAATGCTAGTTTCAGTCAAAAAATCGTAGTATATTATACACAATTTTATACTAGTTTCGATCAAAAAATCAAATTAAATTTAGGATTGTTCGAAATGCTACGATACTTTTCAGATCCATTCTATATGTTATGAGGGAATGTTAAGAGGGAAGTCCATGCAAAAATATAGGTCAAAATTAGATTTTACGAAACTTTTTGAAATGCTAGTTTCAGTTAAGAAATCGTAGTATATTATACACAATTTTATTCTAGTTTCGGTCGAAAAATCAAATTAAATCGAGGAGTGTTCAAAATGTTACGAAACCTTTCAGATCCTTTCTATATGTAACGAGAGAAGGTTATGATGGAAGTCCATGCCAAAAATAATATCAAAATTAGATTCTGTGAAACTTTTTGAAATACTAGTTTCGTTAAATAATTATAGTATATTATAAACAATTTTATACCTGTTTCGGTCAAAAATATAATTAAATCGAGGATTTATCGAAATGCTACGAAACTTTTAAGATCCTTTCTATATGTTTGAGGGAAGGTTATGATGGAAGTCCATGCATACAATTATCTTAAAATTAGATTCCACGAAACTTTTTGAAATACTAGTTTAGATCAAAAAATCGTAGTATATTATATACAACTTTATACTAGTCTCGGTCGAAAAATCAAATTAAATTGAGGATTGTTCGAAATGCTACGATAGTTTTCAGATCCTTTCTATAAGTTTTGAGGGAATGTTAAGAGGGAAGCCCATTCAAAAAAATATCTCAAAATTAGACTCTATGAAATTTTTTGAAATGCTAGTTTCAGTCAAAAAATCGTAGTATATTATACACAATTTTATACTACTTTCGATCAAAAAATCAAATTAAATTTAGGATTGTTCGAAATGCTACGATACTTTTCAGATCCATTCTATATGTTATGAGGGAATGTTAAGAGGGAAGTCCAAGCAAAAATATAGGTCAAAATTAGATTTTACGAAACTTTTTTAAATGCTAGTTTCAGTTAAAAAATCGTAGTATATTATACACAATTTTATTCTAGTTTCGGTCGAAAAATCAAATTAAATCGAGGAGTGTTCAAAATGTTACGAAACCTTTCAGATCCTTTCTATATGTAACGAGAGAAGGTTATGATGGAAGTCCATGCCAAAAATAATATCAAAATTAGATTCTGTGAAACTTTTTGAAATACTAGTTTCGTTAAATAATTATAGTATATTATACACAATTTTATACCTGTTTCGGTCAAAAATATAATTAAATCGAGGATTTATCGAAATGCTACGAAACTTTTAAGATCCATTCTATATGTTTGAGGGAAGGTTATGATGGAAGTCCATGCAAAAAATTATCTTAAAATTAGATTCCACGAAACTTTTTGAAATACTAGTTTAGGTCAAAAAATCGTAGTATATTATATACAACTTTATACTAGTCTCGGTCGAAAAATCAAATTAAATTGAGGATTGTTCGAAATGCTACGATAGTTTTCAGATCCTTTCTATAAGTTTTGAGGGAATGTTAAGAGGGAAGCCCATTCAAAAAAATATCTCAAAATTAGACTCTATGAATTTTTTTGAAATGCTAGTTTCAGTTAAAAAATCGTAGTATATTATACACAATTTTATACTAGTTTCGATCAAAAAATCAAATTAAATTTAGGATTGTTCGAAATGCTACGATACTTTTCAGATCCTTTCTATATGTTATGAGGGAATGTTAAGAGGGAAGTCCATGCAAAAATATAGGTCAAAATTAGATTTTACGAAACTTTTTGAAATGCTAGTTTCAGTTAAAAAATCGTAGTATATTATACACAATTTTATTCTAGTTTCGGTCGAAAAATCAAATTAAATCGAGGAGTGTTCAAAATGTTACGAAACCTTTCAGATCCTTTCTATATGTAACGAGAGAAGGTTATGATGGAAGTCCATGCCAAAAATAATATCAAAATTAGATTCTGTGAAACTTTTTGAAATACTAGTTTCGTTAAATAATTATAGTATATTATACACAATTTTATACCTGTTTCGGTCAAAAATATAATTAAATCGAGGATTAATCAAAATGCTACGAAACTTTTAAGATCCTTTCTATATGTTTGAGGGAAGGTTATGATGGAAGTCCATGCAAAAAATTATCTTAAAATTAGATTCCACGAAACTTTTTGAAATACTAGTTTAGGTCAAAATATCGTAGTATATTATATACAACTTTATACTAGTCTCGGTCGAAAAATCAAATTAAATTGAGGATTGTTCGAAATGCTACGATAGTTTTCAGATCCTTTCTATAAGTTTTGAGGGAATGTTAAGAGGGAAGCCCATTCAAAAAAATATCTCAAAATTAGACTCTATGAAATTTTTTGAAATGCTAGTTTCAGTCAAAAAATCGTAGTATATTATACACAATTTTATACTAGTTTCGATCAAAAAATCAAATTAAATTTAGGATTGTTCGAAATGCTACGATACTTTTCAGATCCTTTCTATATGTTATGAGGGAATGTTAAGAGGGAAGTCCATGCAAAAATATAGGTCAAAATTAGATTTTACGAAACTTTTTGAAATGCTAGTTTCAGTTAAAAAATCGTAGTATATTATACACAATTTTATTCTAGTTTCGGTCGAAAAATCAAATTAAATCGAGGAGTGTTCAAAATGTTACGAAACCTTTCAGATCCTTTCTATATGTAACGAGAGAAGGTTATGATGGAAGTCCATGCCAAAAATAATATCAAAATTAGATTCTGTGAAACTTTTTGAAATACTAGTTTCGTTAAATAATTATAGTATATTATACACAATTTTATACCTGTTTCGGTCAAAAATATAATTAAATCGAGGATTAATCGAAATGCTACGAAACTTTTAAGATCCTTTCTATATGTTTGAGGGAAGGTTATGATGGAAGTCCATGCATAAAATTATCTTAAAATTAGATTCCACGAAACTTTTTGAAATACTAGTTTAGATCAAAAAATCGTAGTATATTATATACAACTTTATACTAGTCTCGGTCGAAAAATCAAATTAAATTGAGGATTGTTCGAAATGCTACGATAGTTTTCAAATCCTTTCTATAAGTTTTGAGGGAATGTTAAGAGGGAAGCCCATTCAAAAAAATATCTCAAAATTAGACTCTATGAAATTTTTTGAAATGCTAGTTTCAGTCAAAAAATCGTAGTATATTATACACAATTTTATACTAGTTTCGATCAAAAAATCAAATTAAATTTAGGACTGTTCGAAATGCTACGATACTTTTCAGATCCATTCTATATGTTATGAGGGAATGTTAAGAGGGAAGTCCATGCAAAAATATAGGTCAAAATTAGATTTTACGAAACTTTTTGAAATGCTAGTTTCAGTTAAAAAATCGTAGTATATTATACACAATTTTATTCTAGTTTCGGTCGAAAAATCAAATTAAATCGAGGAGTGTTCAAAATGTTACGAAACCTTTCAGATCCTTTCTATATGTAACGAGAGAAGGTTATGATGGAAGTCCATGCCAAAAATAATATCAAAATTAGATTCTGTGAAACTTTTTGAAATACTAGTTTCGTTAAATAATTATAGTATATTATAAACAATTTTATACCTGTTTCGGTCAAAAATATAATTAAATCGAGGATTTATCGAAATGCTACGAAACTTTTAAGATCCTTTCTATATGTTTGAGGGAAGGTTATGATGGAAGTCCATGCATACAATTATCTTAAAATTAGATTCCACGAAACTTTTTGAAATACTAGTTTAGATCAAAAAATCGTAGTATATTATATACAACTTTATACTAGTCTCGGTCGAAAAATCAAATTAAATTGAGGATTGTTCGAAATGCTACGATAGTTTTCAGATCCTTTCTATAAGTTTTGAGGGAATGTTAAGAGGGAAGCCCATTCAAAAAAATATCTCAAAATTAGACTCTATGAAATTTTTTGAAATGCTAGTTTCAGTCAAAAAATCGTAGTATATTATACACAATTTTATACTAGTTTCGATCAAAAAATCAAATTAAATTTAGGATTGTTCGAAATGCTACGATACTTTTCAGATCCATTCTATATGTTATGAGGGAATGTTAAGAGGGAAGTCCATGCAAAAATATAGGTCAAAATTAGATTTTACGAAACTCTTTGAAATGCTAGTTTCAGTTAAAAAATCGTAGTATATTATACACAATTTTATTCTAGTTTCGGTCGAAAAATCAAATTAAATCGAGGAGTGTTCAAAATGTTACGAAACCTTTCAGATCCTTTCTATATGTAACGAGAGAAGGTTATGATGGAAGTCCATGCCAAAAATAATATCAAAATTAGATTCTGTGAAACTTTTTGAAATACTAGTTTCGTTAAATAATTATAGTATATTATAAACAATTTTATACCTGTTTCGGTCAAAAATATAATTAAATCGAGGATTTATCGAAATGCTACGAAACTTTTAAGATCCTTTCTATATGTTTGAGGGAAGGTTATGATGGAAGTCCATGCATACAATTATCTTAAAATTAGATTCCACGAAACTTTTTGAAATACTAGTTTAGATCAAAAAATCGTAGTATATTATATACAACTTTATACTAGTCTCGGTCGAAAAATCAAATTAAATTGAGGATTGTTCGAAATGCTACGATAGTTTTCAGATCCTTTCTATAAGTTTTGAGGGAATGTTAAGAGGGAAGCCCATTCAAAAAAATATCTCAAAATTAGACTCTATGAAATTTTTTGAAATGCTAGTTTCAGTCAAAAAATCGTAGTATATTATACACAATTTTATACTACTTTCGATCAAAAAATCAAATTAAATTTAGGATTGTTCGAAATGCTACGATACTTTTCAGATCCATTCTATATGTTATGAGGGAATGTTAAGAGGGAAGTCCAAGCAAAAATATAGGTCAAAATTAGATTTTACGAAACTTTTTTAAATGCTAGTTTCAGTTAAAAAATCGTAGTATATTATACACAATTTTATTCTAGTTTCGGTCGAAAAATCAAATTAAATCGAGGAGTGTTCAAAATGTTACGAAACCTTTCAGATCCTTTCTATATGTAACGAGAGAAGGTTATGATGGAAGTCCATGCCAAAAATAATATCAAAATTAGATTCTGTGAAACTTTTTGAAATACTAGTTTCGTTAAATAATTATAGTATATTATACACAATTTTATACCTGTTTCGGTCAAAAATATAATTAAATCGAGGATTTATCGAAATGCTACGAAACTTTTAAGATCCATTCTATATGTTTGAGGGAAGGTTATGATGGAAGTCCATGCAAAAAATTATCTTAAAATTAGATTCCACGAAACTTTTTGAAATACTAGTTTAGGTCAAAAAATCGTAGTATATTATATACAACTTTATACTAGTCTCGGTCGAAAAATCAAATTAAATTGAGGATTGTTCGAAATGCTACGATAGTTTTCAGATCCTTTCTATAAGTTTTGAGGGAATGTTAAGAGGGAAGCCCATTCAAAAAAATATCTCAAAATTAGACTCTATGAATTTTTTTGAAATGCTAGTTTCAGTTAAAAAATCGTAGTATATTATACACAATTTTATACTAGTTTCGATCAAAAAATCAAATTAAATTTAGGATTGTTCGAAATGCTACGATACTTTTCAGATCCTTTCTATATGTTATGAGGGAATGTTAAGAGGGAAGTCCATGCAAAAATATAGGTCAAAATTAGATTTTACGAAACTTTTTGAAATGCTAGTTTCAGTTAAAAAATCGTAGTATATTATACACAATTTTATTCTAGTTTCGGTCGAAAAATCAAATTAAATCGAGGAGTGTTCAAAATGTTACGAAACCTTTCAGATCCTTTCTATATGTAACGAGAGAAGGTTATGATGGAAGTCCATGCCAAAAATAATATCAAAATTAGATTCTGTGAAACTTTTTGAAATACTAGTTTCGTTAAATAATTATAGTATATTATACACAATTTTATACCTGTTTCGGTCAAAAATATAATTAAATCGAGGATTAATCAAAATGCTACGAAACTTTTAAGATCCTTTCTATATGTTTGAGGGAAGGTTATGATGGAAGTCCATGCAAAAAATTATCTTAAAATTAGATTCCACGAAACTTTTTGAAATACTAGTTTAGGTCAAAATATCGTAGTATATTATATACAACTTTATACTAGTCTCGGTCGAAAAATCAAATTAAATTGAGGATTGTTCGAAATGCTACGATAGTTTTCAGATCCTTTCTATAAGTTTTGAGGGAATGTTAAGAGGGAAGCCCATTCAAAAAAATATCTCAAAATTAGACTCTATGAAATTTTTTGAAATGCTAGTTTCAGTCAAAAAATCGTAGTATATTATACACAATTTTATACTAGTTTCGATCAAAAAATCAAATTAAATTTAGGATTGTTCGAAATGCTACGATACTTTTCAGATCCTTTCTATATGTTATGAGGGAATGTTAAGAGGGAAGTCCATGCAAAAATATAGGTCAAAATTAGATTTTACGAAACTTTTTGAAATGCTAGTTTCAGTTAAAAAATCGTAGTATATTATACACAATTTTATTCTAGTTTCGGTCGAAAAATCAAATTAAATCGAGGAGTGTTCAAAATGTTACGAAACCTTTCAGATCCTTTCTATATGTAACGAGAGAAGGTTATGATGGAAGTCCATGCCAAAAATAATATCAAAATTAGATTCTGTGAAACTTTTTGAAATACTAGTTTCGTTAAATAATTATAGTATATTATACACAATTTTATACCTGTTTCGGTCAAAAATATAATTAAATCGAGGATTAATCGAAATGCTACGAAACTTTTAAGATCCTTTCTATATGTTTGAGGGAAGGTTATGATGGAAGTCCATGCATAAAATTATCTTAAAATTAGATTCCACGAAACTTTTTGAAATACTAGTTTAGATCAAAAAATCGTAGTATATTATATACAACTTTATACTAGTCTCGGTCGAAAAATCAAATTAAATTGAGGATTGTTCGAAATGCTACGATAGTTTTCAAATCCTTTCTATAAGTTTTGAGGGAATGTTAAGAGGGAAGCCCATTCAAAAAAATATCTCAAAATTAGACTCTATGAAATTTTTTGAAATGCTAGTTTCAGTCAAAAAATCGTAGTATATTATACACAATTTTATACTAGTTTCGATCAAAAAATCAAATTAAATTTAGGACTGTTCGAAATGCTACGATACTTTTCAGATCCATTCTATATGTTATGAGGGAATGTTAAGAGGGAAGTCCATGCAAAAATATAGGTCAAAATTAGATTTTACGAAACTTTTTGAAATGCTAGTTTCAGTTAAAAAATCGTAGTATATTATACACAATTTTATTCTAGTTTCGGTCGAAAAATCAAATTAAATCGAGGAGTGTTCAAAATGTTACGAAACCTTTCAGATCCTTTCTATATGTAACGAGAGAAGGTTATGATGGAAGTCCATGCCAAAAATAATATCAAAATTAGATTCTGTGAAACTTTTTGAAATACTAGTTTCGTTAAATAATTATAGTATATTATAAACAATTTTATACCTGTTTCGGTCAAAAATATAATTAAATCGAGGATTTATCGAAATGCTACGAAACTTTTAAGATCCTTTCTATATGTTTGAGGGAAGGTTATGATGGAAGTCCATGCATACAATTATCTTAAAATTAGATTCCACGAAACTTTTTGAAATACTAGTTTAGATCAAAAAATCGTAGTATATTATATACAACTTTATACTAGTCTCGGTCGAAAAATCAAATTAAATTGAGGATTGTTCGAAATGCTACGATAGTTTTCAGATCCTTTCTATAAGTTTTGAGGGAATGTTAAGAGGGAAGCCCATTCAAAAAAATATCTCAAAATTAGACTCTATGAAATTTTTTGAAATGCTAGTTTCAGTCAAAAAATCGTAGTATATTATACACAATTTTATACTAGTTTCGATCAAAAAATCAAATTAAATTTAGGATTGTTCGAAATGCTACGATACTTTTCAGATCCATTCTATATGTTATGAGGGAATGTTAAGAGGGAAGTCCATGCAAAAATATAGGTCAAAATTAGATTTTACGAAACTCTTTGAAATGCTAGTTTCAGTTAAAAAATCGTAGTATATTATACACAATTTTATTCTAGTTTCGGTCGAAAAATCAAATTAAATCGAGGAGTGTTCAAAATGTTACGAAACCTTTCAGATCCTTTCTATATGTAACGAGAGAAGGTTATGATGGAAGTCCATGCCAAAAATAATATCAAAATTAGATTCTGTGAAACTTTTTGAAATACTAGTTTCGTTAAATAATTATAGTATATTATACACAATTTTATACCTGTTTCGGTCAAAAATATAATTAAATCGAGGATTAATCGAAATGCTACGAAACTTTTAAGATCCTTTCTATATGTTTGAGGGAAGGTTATGATGGAAGTCCATGCATAAAATTATCTTAAAATTAGATTCCACGAAACTTTTTGAAATACTAGTTTAGATCAAAAAATCGTAGTATATTATATACAACTTTATACTAGTCTCGGTCGAAAAATCAAATTAAATTGAGGATTGTTCGAAATGCTACGATAGTTTTCAGATCCTTTCTATAAGTTTTGAGGGAATGTTAAGAGGGAAGCCCATTCAAAAAAATATCTCAAAATTAGACTCTATGAAATTTTTTGAAATGCTAGTTTCAGTCAAAAAATCGTAGTATATTATACACAATTTTATACTAGTTTCGATCAAAAAATCAAATTAAATTTAGGATTGTTCGAAATGCTACGATACTTTTCAGATCCATTCTATATGTTATGAGGGAATGTTAAGAGGGAAGTCCATGCAAAAATATAGGTCAAAATTAGATTTTACGAAACTTTTTGAAATGCTAGTTTCAGTTAAAAAATCGTAGTATATTATACACAATTTTATTCTAGTTTCGGTCGAAAAATCAAATTAAATCGAGGAGTGTTCAAAATGTTACGAAACCTTTCAGATCCTTTCTATATGTAACGAGAGAAGGTTATGATGGAAGTCCATGCCAAAAATAATATCAAAATTAGATTCTGTGAAACTTTTTGAAATACTAGTTTCGTTAAATAATTATAGTATATTATACACAATTTTATACCTGTTTCGGTCAAAAATATAATTAAATCGAGGATTAATCGAAATGCTACGAAACTTTTAAGATCCTTTCTATATGTTTGAGGGAAGGTTATGATGGAAGTCCATGCATAAAATTATCTTAAAATTAGATTCCACGAAACTTTTTGAAATACTAGTTTAGATCAAAAAATCGTAGTATATTATATACAACTTTATACTAGTCTCGGTCGAAAAATCAAATTAAATTGAGGATTGTTCGAAATGCTACGATAGTTTTCAGATCCTTTCTATAAGTTTTGAGGGAATGTTAAGAGGGAAGCCCATTCAAAAAAATATCTCAAAATTAGACTCTATGAAATTTTTTGAAATGCTAGTTTCAGTCAAAAAATCGTAGTATATATACACAATTTTATACTAGTTTCGATCAAAAAATCAAATTAAATTTAGGATTGTTCGAAATGCTACGATACTTTTCAGATCCTTTCTATATGTTATGAGGGAATGTTAAGAGGGAAGTCCATGCAAAAATATAGGTCAAAATTAGATTTTACGAAACTTTTTAAAATGCTAGTTTCAGTTAAAAAATCGTAGTATATTATACACAATTTTATTCTAGTTTCGGTCGAAAAATCAAATTAAATCGAGGAGTGTTCAAAATGTTACGAAACCTTTCAGATCCTTTCTATATGTAACGAGAGAAGGTTATGATGGAAGTCCATGCCAAAAATAATATCAAAATTAGATTCTGTGAAACTTTTTGAAATACTTGTTTCGTTAAATAATTATAGTATATTATACACAATTTTATACCTGTTTCGGTCAAAAATATAATTAAATCGAGGATTTATCGAAATGCTACGAAACTTTTAAGATCCATTCTATATGTTTGAGGGAAGGTTATGATGGAAGTCCATGCAAAAAATTATCTTAAAATTAGATTCCACGAAACTTTTTGAAATACTAGTTTAGGTCAAAAAATCGTAGTATATTATATACAACTTTATACTAGTCTCGGTCGAAAAATCAAATTAAATTGAGGATTGTTCGAAATGCTACGATAGTTTTCAGATCCTTTCTATAAGTTTTGAGGGAATGTTAAGAGGGAAGTGTAACACCCCGATAATAATATAATAATTATTTAAATTAAGTTAATAATATATTTATTGATTTAATTAAATAATTGAATTATTATTATTATTATTATTATTATTTTGGAATAATAATTATTGGGATAATTATTTATTGGAATAATATATATAAGTTGGAATTGAGAAAATCCCATTTTTTTTGGTAAAAAGGTTATTTCACGTGAAAAAGGGAAAAGAGGCAGAAAGGGCAAAAAGCCAGAGAACGAAGGTTGAAGGAAGGAAAAGCTTAGAGCTCGGAGGCTACCGGATTAACTCAGGTAAGGGGGGTTTATCATCGATTTAAGGGTATTATATGATAATATGTAATGGGTAGTGATAACCATTGGTTGTACCTCTAATTTGATTGATGCATGATGAGTTTGTGAAATATTGGATGAATGAAATTGAATGATAATTGAACAGAATTCGTAGGAATTAGAAGGGATAATGTTAGGATTGGTGAAGATGAATAGGATATGATTCGTGTAGATGATATGGACGATTATTTTGTGTAATTTGGACTGTGGAAGGTTGGATCGGATGGGTTTCGTAACAGAGAAAACCACAGCAGATCTGAGAATTCTGGTTTCTGGTCATACGCGTATGGCACTAGGCAATACGCGTATGAGCTGGCTGGTACGCGTATGGAGGAAGCCTTACGCGTATGGGTGAAAAAGATGATATTTTGAACGTAAATTGGTCTCTGTTGGTACGCGTAATGGGAGATTGTTACGCGTAGCGTACGCGTATGGAATAGGTAATACGCGTATGAGTTGAGCGAGGCAATGCGCAATACGCGTATGAGAGTGGGCATTACGCGTATGGACTTGGTCAGGTTTGGGCAATACGCGTATGGACATGGGCAATACGCGTATGGGCAGAATTGTGATTTTTCTGTGCTACTGTTGTGCAGTTTTGGTTGTTTAGGCTGAATGATGCGACTTAGCCGAGATATGATGTGATAGGGATCTTTTCCCGTTGTTTTGAGTGGTAGAGGTATTAGTAGAGTGTGCTAATACTGTGTTTGATTATGTGGCATGATAGGATATGCTTTTGTGATTAATTATGTTGATAATGTGTGATGGTATACATGATGATGTGAATGTATACATTTGTGAATAGACTGTATTATGGCTTAGAGTGTGAGCATGTGTCTATTCTTGATTTTGTTGATGTTGCATTGCTAGATGATTAGCATGCATATTGTGGCCTTCGGGTGGTAGCTGATTCCCATGGTGAGGAATTAGTGAGTAAATCATTTTGATTGTTGTTGATTGTTGCATGCTAGATGAGTAGCTTGCATAGCATGGCCCATTTGGGGTGGTAGCTAATTCCCATGGTGAGGAATTAGTGAGTGAGTCACTATGTCTCAAATGAGTGGGACTAGTGGGCTTGGTAGCCGTGCCTGGATTTGGACGGTGAGGTTGAACTATATGTTCACAACATAGTCGGTACCGCATGCATAGAGTCTCATTGCATAATGAATGTATGGCATATAATATGAATGGATGCATTCCAGTATTATATGTGTGTTGTGTGTTGTGTGGTTGATGTTGAATATGGTTGAGAATCTACTGTTGAGTATGATGTTTGAACGGATATTGATGTTGCTGAAGGTGTAGCCTGATTAGGGTGAATTAATGTGTTAATTACTTGGCATTACATGTTATTTTATAATACTTATTATATTGATTGAGGAACTCACCCTTACACCTATTTTTCAGGTAACAAGAAATGAGTTGAGTAGAAGCTAATGCTTGGAGTCTAGAGTAGTTTCTTATGGGTCATGCTCTGATAGATGTAACATCGGGAGGGGATGTTTTAATTAATTTGAGATTGGTTGTTGAATGATTTACATGTAGTGTGTTACATGTTTTACATTGATTGTTGGATTTCATTCCGCTGCGAATTATGCAAAAGAACCTTATTTTGATTAAATAAATGAGCATGACAGGATGTTTTGATAATTGTTGTGAAATGATTGTGTGGCACCCTTCGGGGCATAATTACTCTGATGAATATATTGTTACTTTAATTATAATAATTTGGGGTATTTAGAAGGGTGTTACATTAGTGGTATCAGAGCATAGTCGGTCGTGTCGAGTCGTAATTTTTCTGTTTCCCCTGTACGGTATAGGTGTTGTGTAACCTTATCAGTACTTATTGTTTTAGTTGTTGGGTTTCAGAATAGAGATGGCTGGAAGAGGTAGAGATGATGCTGCGATTGCTGAGGCTCTGGGTATGCTAGCTGGAGTACTTGGAGGAAATCCGAATGTTATGGGAATGGGAGCTGCTCGTCAGTTGAGTGAGTTCCAAAAGAACAATCCTCCAATGTTCAAAGGAGCATACGATCCAGAAGGTGCTCAGAAGTGGTTGAAGGAGATAGAGAGGATCTTCAGAGTAACTGAGTGTGCTGATAACCAGAAGGTCAGGTTCGGTACACATATGCTGTCAGAAGAAGCCGATGATTGGTGGGTTGCTACCCGCACTGAGTTGGAAACTGCTGGAAATGCTGAGATTTCTTGGGCGGTGTTCAGAGAGAGATTTCTGAGGAAGTATTTTCCCGAGGATGTCAGAGGAAAGAAAGAGATAGAGTTCTTGGAATTGAAGCAGGGTAACAGGTCTGTTACGGAGTATGCTGCTAAGTTCACAGAACTGTCGAAGTATTATACTCCCTATGCTGAGGCTGCTGGGGAATTTTCAAAGTGTGTGAAGTTTGAGAACGGGTTGCGTCCCGAGATCAAGCAGGCTATTGGATATCAAAGGATTAGAGTGTTTTCTGATTTGGTTGACTGTTGCAGGATTTTCGAACAGGATTCCAAGGCCAGAGCTGAGAGCTATCAGCAGAAGGTTGATAGAAAAGGTAAGAATCAGATTGATCGTGGAAAACCGTATGCAGCTGGCAAATGTTTTCAGAGGCAGAGTGGGATGAAGAGGCCTAGTGGGGGAGACTCTAGTGCTCCTGTTAAGTGTTACAGATGTGGTCAGGCTGGACATCGTATCCATGAGTGTACCAGTAATGAGAAGAAGTGTTTCAAATGTGGGAAAGGTGGTCATTTGGCTGCAGATTGCCGGTTGAAGACTGTGACTTGCTTCAACTGTGGAGAAGTGGGTCATATCAGCCCACAGTGTCCTAAGCCGAAGAAAGAGAATCAGTCAGGAGGCAAGGTTTTTGCTCTATCGGGTTCTGAGACTTTTGCAGATGATCGTTTGATCCGAGGTACGTGTTATATTAATGGCTTTCCTCTTGTAGCTATTATTGACACAGGTGCGACTCATTCTTTTATATCCTTGGATTGTGCTGTGAAACTTAAGTTAGAGATATCTGAGATGCGTGGTAGTATGGTGATTGATACTCCTGCGAAGGGTTCGGTGACTACTACTTCGGTTTGTTTGAGATGTCCTTTGAGTATTTTTGGTAGAGACTTTGGGATAGACCTTGTGTGTCTTCCATTAGTGCAGATTGATGTTATTCTGGGTATGAACTGGTTGGTGTTTAACCGAGTCTATATCAATTGTTTTGATAAGACTGTGATATTTCCTGAGGTTGAGGAAGGAAAGAGTTTGTTTCTATCAGCAAGACAAGTGAGTGAGGAAGTGGCAGATGGGGCAGAGTTGTTTATGCTGTTAGCGACCTTGGAGGCTAAAAATAAACTGGTGATTGGCGATCTAGCTGTAGTGTGTGATTTTCCTGATGTGTTTCCGGAAGAGGTGAATGAATTGCCGCCAGAGCGTGAAGTTGAGTTCTCTATTGACTTGGTACCTGGTACTAGACCGATATCGATGACTCCTTATCGTATGTCTGCTGTTGAGCTAGCTGAATTGAAGAGTCAGTTGGAAGATCTGTTAGATAAGAAATTTATTCGTCCGAGTGTGTCACCGTGGGGTGCACCAGTGTTGTTGGTTAAGAAAAAAGAAGGTACTATGAGGTTGTGTGTAGATTACAGGCAACTGAATAAAGTGACGATCAAGAATCGGTATCCTTTGCCGAGGATTGATGATTTAATGGATCAGTTGGTTGGTGCGAGAGTGTTCAGCAAAATAGATTTGAGATCGGGATATCATCAGATACGTGTGAAAACTGAGGATATTCAGAAGACTGCCTTCAGAACAAGGTATGGACATTATGAGTATTCTGTAATGCCTTTTGGTGTGACTAATGCACCTGGAGTATTTATGGAGTATATGAATAGGATTTTCCATCCGTACCTAGATCAGTTTGTTGTGGTGTTTATTGATGACATTTTGGTGTATTCGAAATCTGAAGAAGAGCATGCTGAACATTTGAGAGTGGTTTTAGGAGTTCTGCGAGAAAAGAAGTTATTTGCTAAACTGTCTAAGTGTGAATTTTGGTTAGAAGAAGTTAGTTTTCTTGGTCATGTGATTTCCAGAGGTGGCGTTGCTGTTGATCCTTCTAAGATAGAAGCGGTGTCTAAGTGGGAAACTCCTAAGTCTGTTACTGAGATTCGAAGTTTCCTTGGTTTGGCTGGGTATTATAGGAAGTTCATTGAGGGATTTTCTAAGTTGGCGTTACCGTTGACAATGTTGACTAGAAAGGGGCAAGCGTTTGTTTGGGACTCAAAATGTGAAGAAGGTTTCCAAGAGTTAAAGAGAAGGTTAACTACTGCTCCTATCCTGATATTACCGAGTTCGTCGGAACTATTTGAGGTTTATTGTGATGCTTCGTTGTTGGGTTTAGGTGGTGTGTTGATGCAGAATAAGCAGGTTATAGCTTATGCTTCGAGACAGCTAAGGGTTCACGAGAGGAATTATCCGACACATGATTTAGAGCTGGCAGCTGTAGTATTTGTTCTGAAGTTATGGAGGCATTATTTGTACGGTTCAAGATTTGAAGTTTTCAGTGACCATAAGAGTTTAAAGTATTTGTTTAATCAGAAAGAGCTGAATATGAGACAGAGGAGATGGTTAGAATTTCTGAAGGATTATGATTTTGGTTTGAATTACCATCCGGGTAAAGCAAATGTAGTAGCTGATGCATTGAGTCGGAAATCATTACATATGTCTATGTTAATGGTTAAGGAATTGGACTTAATTGAGCAGTTTAGAGATCTGAGTTTGGTGTGTGAGAGTACTCACAATAGTGTTAAACTGGGAATGTTGAAGTTAACGAGTGGTATTCTGGACGAGATCAGAGAGAGTCAGAAATCCGATGCACTTTTGGTTGATAAGTTGACTTTAGTGAATCAAGGTCAAGGTGGTGAATTCAGAGTTGATGAGAATGGTATTTTGAAATTTGGTAGTCGAGTGTGTATTCCGGATGTTACAGAACTTAAGAAGAGTATCCTTGAGGAAGGACATCGTAGTGGCTTGAGTATTCATCCTGGAGCTACGAAGATGTACCATGATTTGAAAGGGTTATTTTGGTGGCCGGGAATGAAAAGAGAAATTGCAAGTTTTGTGTATTCTTGTTTGACTTGTCAGAAGTCGAAGATTGAGCATCAGAAGCCGTCTGGGCTAATGCAACCGTTGGCTATTCCAGAGTGGAAGTGGGACAGTATCAGTATGGATTTTGTTTCTGGTTTGCCGAGAACAAGTAAGAATTTTGAGGCTATTTGGGTGATTGTGGATAGATTGACGAAGTCGGCTCATTTCATTCCGATCAGAATGGATTATCCGTTAGAGAGGCTAGCTGAGTTGTATATTGAGAAGATTGTAAGTTTGCATGGTATTCCGTCTAGTATTGTTTCGGACAGAGATCCTAGATTTACATCGAAGTTTTGGGAAGGTTTGCAGAAGGCTTTGGGAACTAAGCTGAGATTGAGTTCTGCATATCATCCGCAGACTGATGGTCAGACTGAGAGGACGATTCAGTCACTAGAGGATCTTTTGAGGGCTTGTGTTTTGGAAAATGGAGGTGCTTGGGATTGTTATTTACCTTTGATTGAGTTTACCTACAACAATAGTTTTCATTCGAGCATTGGTATGGCACCGTTTGAAGCTTTGTATGGTAGGAGATGTCGGACACCTTTATGTTGGTATGAGTCCGGTGAGAGTGCTGTGGTTGGACCGGAGATTGTTCAACAAACTACGGGAAAGATTAAGATGATTCAGGATAAGATGAGAATTGCTCAGAGTCGTCAAAAGAGTTATCATGACAAGAGGAGGAAGTCACTTGAGTTCCAAGAGGGAGATCATGTGTTTCTTCGTGTTACTCCGATAACTGGTGTTGGTCGAGCCTTGAAGTCGAAGAAGTTGACACCTCGATTTATTGGTCCTTATCAGATTTTGGAGAGGATAGGAGAGGTAGCCTATCGTATCGCTTTACCGCCGTCGCTCGCGAATTTGCATGATGTTTTTCATGTGTCTCAGTTGAGGAGATACATTCATGATCCGTCGCATGTTGTCCAAGTAGATGATGTACAGGTGAGAGATAACCTGACTGTTGAGACATCACCTATGAGGATCGAGGATCGAGAGTTGAAGCAGTTGCGGGGTAAAGAGATTGCCTTGGTGAAGGTAGCTTGGGGAGGACCAGCAGGTGGCAATGTGACTTGGGAACTGGAGAGCCAGATGAAGGAGTCTTATCCGGAGTTGTTCGATTGAGGTATGTTTTCGAGGACGAAAACTCTTTTAGTGGGGGAGAGTTGTAACACCCCGATAATAATATAATAATTATTTAAATTAAGTTAATAATATATTTATTGATTTAATTAAATAATTGAATTATTATTATTATTATTATTATTATTTTGGAATAATAATTATTGGGATAATTATTTATTGGAATAATATATATAAGTTGGAATTGAGAAAATCCCATTTTTTTTGGTAAAAAGGTTATTTCACGTGAAAAAGGGAAAAGAGGCAGAAAGGGCAAAAAGCCAGAGAACGAAGGTTGAAGGAAGGAAAAGCTTAGAGCTCGGAGGCTACCGGATTAACTCAGGTAAGGGGGGTTTATCATCGATTTAAGGGTATTATATGATAATATGTAATGGGTAGTGATAACCATTGGTTGTACCTCTAATTTGATTGATGCATGATGAGTTTGTGAAATATTGGATGAATGAAATTGAATGATAATTGAACAGAATTCGTAGGAATTAGAAGGGATAATGTTAGGATTGGTGAAGATGAATAGGATATGATTCGTGTAGATGATATGGACGATTATTTTGTGTAATTTGGACTGTGGAAGGTTGGATCGGATGGGTTTCGTAACAGAGAAAACCACAGCAGATCTGAGAATTCTGGTTTCTGGTCATACGCGTATGGCACTAGGCAATACGCGTATGAGCTGGCTGGTACGCGTATGGAGGAAGCCTTACGCGTATGGGTGAAAAAAATGATATTTTGAACGTAAATTGGTCTCTGTTGGTACGCGTAATGGGAGATTGTTACGCGTAGCGTACGCGTATGGAATAGGTAATACGCGTATGAGTTGAGCGAGGCAATGCGCAATACGCGTATGAGAGTGGGCATTACGCGTATGGACTTGGTCAGGTTTGGGCAATACGCGTATGGACATGGGCAATACGCGTATGGGCAGAATTGTGATTTTTCTGTGCTACTGTTGTGCAGTTTTGGTTGTTTAGGCTGAATGATGCGACTTAGCCGAGATATGATGTGATAGGGATCTTTTCCCGTTGTTTTGAGTGGTAGAGGTATTAGTAGAGTGTGCTAATACTGTGTTTGATTATGTGGCATGATAGGATATGCTTTTGTGATTAATTATGTTGATAATGTGTGATGGTATACATGATGATGTGAATGTATACATTTGTGAATAGACTGTATTATGGCTTAGAGTGTGAGCATGTGTCTATTCTTGATTTTGTTGATGTTGCATTGCTAGATGATTAGCATGCATATTGTGGCCTTCGGGTGGTAGCTGATTCCCATGGTGAGGAATTAGTGAGTAAATCATTTTGATTGTTGTTGATTGTTGCATGCTAGATGAGTAGCTTGCATAGCATGGCCCATTTGGGGTGGTAGCTAATTCCCATGGTGAGGAATTAGTGAGTGAGTCACTATGTCTCAAATGAGTGGGACTAGTGGGCTTGGTAGCCGTGCCTGGATTTGGACGGTGAGGTTGAACTATATGTTCACAACATAGTCGGTACCGCATGCATAGAGTCTCATTGCATAATGAATGTATGGCATATAATATGAATGGATGCATTCCAGTATTATATGTGTGTTGTGTGTTGTGTGGTTGATGTTGAATATGGTTGAGAATCTACTGTTGAGTATGATGTTTGAACGGATATTGATGTTGCTGAAGGTGTAGCCTGATTAGGGTGAATTAATGTGTTAATTACTTGGCATTACATGTTATTTTATAATACTTATTATATTGATTGAGGAACTCACCCTTACACCTATTTTTCAGGTAACAAGAAATGAGTTGAGTAGAAGCTAATGCTTGGAGTCTAGAGTAGTTTCTTATGGGTCATGCTCTGATAGATGTAACATCGGGAGGGGATGTTTTAATTAATTTGAGATTGGTTGTTGAATGATTTACATGTAGTGTGTTACATGTTTTACATTGATTGTTGGATTTCATTCCGCTGCGAATTATGCAAAAGAACCTTATTTTGATTAAATAAATGAGCATGACAGGATGTTTTGATAATTGTTGTGAAATGATTGTGTGGCACCCTTCGGGGCATAATTACTCTGATGAATATATTGTTACTTTAATTATAATAATTTGGGGTATTTAGAAGGGTGTTACAGGAAGCCCATTCAAAAAAATATCTCAAAATTAGACTCTATGAAATTTTTTTAAATGCTAGTTTCAGTCAAAAAATCGTAGTATATTATACACAATTTTATACTAGTTTCGATCAAAAAATAAAATTTAATTTAGGATTGTTCCAAATGCTACGATACTTTTCAAATCCTTTCTATATGTTATGAGGGAATGTTAAGAGGGAAGTCCATGCAAAAATATAGGTCAAAATTAGATTTTACGAAACTTTTTGAAATGCTAGTTTCAGTTAAAAAATCGTAGTATATTATACACAATTTTATTCTAGTTTCGGTCAAAAAATCAAATTAAATCGAGGAGTGTTCAAAATGTTACGAAACCTTTCAGATCCTTTCTATATGTAACGAGAGAAGGTTATGATGGAAGTCCATGCCAAAAATAATATCAAAATTAGATTCTGTGAAACTTTTTGAAATACTAGTTTCGTTAAATAATTATAGTATATTATACACAATTTTATACCTGTTTTGGTCAAAAATATAATTAAATCGAGGATTTATCGAAATGCTACGAAACTTTTAAGATCCATTCTATATGTTTGAGGGAAGGTTATGATGGAAGTCCATGCAAAAAATTATCTTAAAATTAGATTCCACGAAACTTTTTGAAATACTAGTTTAGGTCAAAAAATCGTAGTATATTATATACAACTTTATACTAGTCTCGGTCGAAAAATCAAATTAAATTGAGGATTGTTCGAAATGCTACGATAGTTTTCAGATCCTTTCTATAAGTTTTGAGGGAATGTTAAGAGGGAAGCCCATTCAAAAAAATATCTCAAAATTAGACTCTATGAAATTTTTTTAAATGCTAGTTTCAGTCAAAAAATCGTAGTATATTATACACAATTTTATACTAGTTTCGATCAAAAAATAAAATTTAATTTAGGATTGTTCCAAATGCTACGATACTTTTCAAATCCTTTCTATATGTTATGAGGGAATGTTAAGAGGGAAGTCCATGCAAAAATATAGGTCAAAATTAGATTTTACGAAACTTTTTGAAATGCTAGTTTCAGTTAAAAAATCGTAGTATATTATACACAATTTTATTCTAGTTTCGGTCAAAAAATCAAATTAAATCGAGGAGTGTTCAAAATGTTACGAAACCTTTCAGATCCTTTCTATATGTAACGAGAGAAGGTTATGATGGAAGTCCATGCCAAAAATAATATCAAAATTAGATTCTGTGAAACTTTTTGAAATACTAGTTTCGTTAAATAATTATAGTATATTATACACAATTTTATACCTGTTTTGGTCAAAAATATAATTAAATCGAGGATTAATCAAAATGCTACGAAACTTTTAAGATCCTTTCTATATGTTTGAGGGAAGATTATGATGGAAGTCCATGCATAAAATTATCTTAAAATTAGATTCCACGAAACTTTTTGAAATACTAGTTTAGGTCAAAAAATCGTAGTATATTATATACAACTTTATACTAGTCTCGGTCGAAAAATCAAATTAAAAAGAGGATTGTTCGAAATGCTACGATAGTTTTCAGATCCTTTCTATAAGTTTTGAGGGAATGTTAAGAGGGAAGCCCATTCAAAAAAATATCTCAAAATTAGACTCTATGAAATTTTTTGAAATGCTAGTTTCAGTCAAAAAATCGTAGTATATTATACACAATTTTATACTAGTTTCGATCAAAAAATCAAATTAAATTTAGGATTGTTCGAAATGCTACGATACTTTTCAGATCCTTTCTATATGTTATGAGGGAATGTTAAGAGGGAAGTCCATGCAAAAATATAGGTCAAAATTAGATTTACGAAACTTTTTGAAATGCTAGTTTCAGTTAAAAAATCGTAGTATATTATACACAATTTTATTCTAGTTTCGGTCGAAAAATCAAATTAAATCGAGGAGTGTTCAAAATGTTACGAAACCTTTCAGATCCTTTCTATATGTAACGAGAGAAGGTTATGATGGAAGTCCATGCCAAAAATAATATCAAAATTAGATTCTGTGAAACTTTTTGAAATACTAGTTTCGTTAAATAATTATAGTATATTATACACAATTTTATACCTGTTTCGGTGAAAAATATAATTAAATCGAGGATTAATCAAAATGATACGAAACTTTTAAGATCCTTTCTATATGTTTGAGGGAAGGTTATGATGGAAGTCCATGTAAAAAATTATCTTAAAATTAGATTCCACGAAACTTTTTGAAATACTAGTTTAGGTCAAAAAATCGTAGTATATTATATACAACTTTATACTAGTCTCGGTCGAAAAATCAAATTAAATTGAGGATTGTTCGAAATGCTACGATAGTTTTCAGATCCTTTCTATAAGTTTTGAGGGAATGTTAAGAGGGAAGCCCATTCAAAAAAATATCTCAAAATTAGATCTATGAAATTTTTTGAAATGCTAGTTTCAGTCAAAAAATCGTAGTATATTATACACAATTTTATACTAGTTTCGATCAAAAAATCAAATTAAATTTAGGATTGTTCGAAATGCTACGATACTTTTCAGATCCTTTCTATATGTTATGAGGGAATGTTAAGAGGGAAGTCCATGCAAAAATATAGGTCAAAATTAGATTTTACGAAACTTTTTGAAATGCTAGTTTCAGTTAAAAAATCGTAGTATATTATACACAATTTTATTCTAGTTTCGGTCAAAAAATCAAATTAAATCGAGGAGTGTTCAAAATGTTACGAAACCTTTCAGATCCTTTCTATATGTAACGAGAGAAGGTTATGATGGAAGTCCATGCCAAAAATAATATCAAAATTAGATTCTGTGAAACTTTTTGAAATACTAGTTTCGTTAAATAATTATAGTATATTATACACAATTTTATACCTGTTTCGGTCAAAAATATAATTAAATCGAGGATTAATCAAAATGCTACGAAACTTTTAAGATCCTTTCTATATGTTTGAGGGAAGATTATGATGGAAGTCCATGCATAAAATTATCTTAAAATTAGATTCCACGAAACTTTTTGAAATACTAGTTTAGGTCAAAAAATCGTAGTATATTATATACAACTTTATACTAGTCTCGGTCGAAAAATCAAATTAAATTGAGGATTGTTCGAAATGCTACGATAGTTTTCAGATCCTTTCTATAAGTTTTGAGGGAATGTTAAGAGGGAAGCCCATTCAAAAAAATATCTCAAAATTAGACTCTATGAAATTTTTTGAAATGCTAGTTTCAGTCAAAAAATCGTAGTATATTATACACAATTTTATACTAGTTTCGATCAAAAAATCAAATTAAATTTAGGATTGTTCGAAATGCTACGATACTTTTCAGATCCTTTCTATATGTTATGAGGGAATGTTAAGAGGGAAGTCCATGCAAAAATATAGGTCAAAATTAGATTTACGAAACTTTTTGAAATGCTAGTTTCAGTTAAAAAATCGTAGTATATTATACACAATTTTATTCTAGTTTCGGTCGAAAAATCAAATTAAATCGAGGAGTGTTCAAAATGTTACGAAACCTTTCAGATCCTTTCTATATGTAACGAGAGAAGGTTATGATGGAAGTCCATGCCAAAAATAATATCAAAATTAGATTCTGTGAAACTTTTTGAAATACTAGTTTCGTTAAATAATTATAGTATATTATACACAATTTTATACCTGTTTCGGTCAAAAATATAATTAAATCGAGGATTAATCGAAATGCTACGAAACTTTTAAGATCCTTTCTATATGTTTGAGGGAAGATTATGATGGAAGTCCATGCATAAAATTATCTTAAAATTAGATTCCACGAAACTTTTTGAAATACTAGTTTAGGTCAAAAAATCGTAGTATATTATATACAACTTTATACTAGTCTCGGTCGAAAAATCAAATTAAATTGAGGATTGTTCGAAATGCTACGATAGTTTTCAGATCCTTTCTATAAGTTTTGAGGGAATGTTAAGAGGGAAGCCCATTCAAAAAAATATCTCAAAATTAGACTCTATGAAATTTTTTGAAATGCTAGTTTCAGTCAAAAAATCGTAGTATATTATACACAATTTTATACTAGTTTCGATCAAAAAATCAAATTAAATTTAGGATTGTTCGAAATGCTACGATACTTTTCAGATCCTTTCTATATGTTATGAGGGAATGTTAAGAGGGAAGTCCATGCAAAAATATAGGTCAAAATTAGATTTTACGAAACTTTTTGAAATGCTAGTTTCAGTTAAAAAATCGTAGTATATTATACACAATTTTATTCTAGTTTCGGTCGAAAAATCAAATTAAATCGAGGAGTGTTCAAAATGTTACGAAACCTTTCAGATCCTTTCTATATGTAACGAGAGAAGGTTATGATGGAAGTCCATGCCAAAAATAATATCAAAATTAGATTCTGTGAAACTTTTTGAAATACTAGTTTCGTTAAATAATTATAGTATATTATACACAATTTTATACCTGTTTCGGTCAAAAATATAATTAAATCGAGGATTAATCGAAATGCTACGAAACTTTTAAGATCCTTTCTATATGTTTGAGGGAAGGTTATGATGGAAGTCCATGCAAAAAATTATCTTAAAATTAGATTCCACGAAACTTTTTGAAATACTAGTTTAGGTCAAAAAATCGTAGTATATTATATACAACTTTATACTAGTCTCGGTCGAAAAATCAAATTAAATTGAGGATTGTTCGAAATGCTACGATAGTTTTCAGATCCTTTCTATAAGTTTTGAGGGAATGTTAAGAGGGAAGCCCATTCAAAAAAATATCTCAAAATTAGACTCTATGAAATTTTTTGAAATGCTAGTTTCAGTCAAAAAATCGTAGTATATTATACACAATTTTATACTAGTTTCGATCAAAAAATCAAATTAAATTTAGGATTGTTCGAAATGCTACGATACTTTTCAGATCCTTTCTATATGTTATGAGGGAATGTTAAGAGGGAAGTCCATGCAAAAATATAGGTCAAAATTAGATTTTACGAAACTTTTTGAAATGCTAGTTTCAGTTAAAAAATCGTAGTATATTATACACAATTTTATTCTAGTTTCGGTCGAAAAATCAAATTAAATCGAGGAGTGTTCAAAATGTTACGAAACCTTTCAGATCCTTTCTATATGTAACGAGAGAAGGTTATGATGGAAGTCCATGCCAAAAATAATATCAAAATTAGATTCTGTGAAACTTTTTGAAATACTAGTTTCGTTAAATAATTATAGTATATTATACACAATTTTATACCTGTTTCGGTCAAAAATATAATTAAATCGAGGATTAATCGAAATGCTACGAAACTTTTAAGATCCTTTCTATATGTTTGAGGGAAGGTTATGATGGAAGTCCATGCAAAAAATTATCTTAAAATTAGATTCCACGAAACTTTTTGAAATACTAGTTTAGGTCAAAAAATCGTAGTATATTATATACAACTTTATACTAGTCTCGGTCGAAAAATCAAATTAAATTGAGGATTGTTCGAAATGCTACGATAGTTTTCAGATCCTTTCTATAAGTTTTGAGGGAATGTTAAGAGGGAAGCCCATTCAAAAAAATATCTCAAAATTAGACTCTATGAAATTTTTTGAAATGCTAGTTTCAGTCAAAAAATCGTAGTATATTATACACAATTTTATACTAGTTTCGATCAAAAAATCAAATTAAATTTAGGATTGTTCCAAATGCTACGATACTTTTCAGATCCTTTCTATATGTTATGAGGGAATGTTAAGAGGGAAGTCCATGCAAAAATATAGGTCAAAATTAGATTTTACGAAACTTTTTGAAATGCTAGTTTCAGTTAAAAAATCGTAGTATATTATACACAATTTTATTCTAGTTTCGGTCGAAAAATCAAATTAAATCGAGGAGTGTTCAAAATGTTACGAAACCTTTCAGATCCTTTCTATATGTAACGAGAGAAGGTTATGATGGAAGTCCATGCCAAAAATAATATCAAAATTAGATTCTGTGAAACTTTTTGAAATACTAGTTTCGTTAAATAATTATAGTATATTATACACAATTTTATACCTGTTTCGGTCAAAAATATAATTAAATCGAGGATTAATCGAAATGCTACGAAACTTTTAAGATCCTTTCTATATGTTTGAGGGAAGGTTATGATGGAAGTCCATGCAAAAAATTATCTTAAAATTAGATTCCACGAAACTTTTTGAAATACTAGTTTAGGTCAAAAAATCGTAGTATATTATATACAACTTTATACTAGTCTCGGTCGAAAAATCAAATTAAATTGAGGATTGTTCGAAATGCTACGATAGTTTTCAGATCCTTTCTATAAGTTTTGAGGGAATGTTAAGAGGGAAGCCCATTCAAAAAAATATCTCAAAATTAGACTCTATGAAATTTTTTGAAATGCTAGTTTCAGTCAAAAAATCGTAGTATATTATACACAATTTTATACTAGTTTCGATCAAAAAATCAAATTAAATTTAGGATTGTTCGAAATGCTACGATACTTTTCAGATCCTTTCTATATGTTATGAGGGAATGTTAAGAGGGAAGTCCATGCAAAAATATAGGTCAAAATTAGATTTTACGAAACTTTTTGAAATGCTAGTTTCAGTTAAAAAATCGTAGTATATTATACACAATTTTATTCTAGTTTCGGTCGAAAAATCAAATTAAATCGAGGAGTGTTCAAAATGTTACGAAACCTTTCAGATCCTTTCTATATGTAACGAGAGAAGGTTATGATGGAAGTCCATGCCAAAAATAATATCAAAATTAGATTGTGTGAAACTTTTTGAAATACTAGTTTCGTTAAATAATTATAGTATATTATACACAATTTTATACCTGTTTCGGTCAAAAATATAATTAAATCGAGGATTAATCGAAATGCTACGAAACTTTTAAGATCCTTTCTATATGTTTGAGGGAAGGTTATGATGGAAGTCCATGCAAAAAATTATCTTAAAATTAGATTCCACGAAACTTTTTGAAATACTAGTTTAGGTCAAAAAATCGTAGTATATTATATACAACTTTATACTAGTCTCGGTCGAAAAATCAAATTAAATTGAGGATTGTTCGAAATGCTACGATAGTTTTCAGATCCTTTCTATAAGTTTTGAGGGAATGTTAAGAGGGAAGCCCATTCAAAAAAATATCTCAAAATTAGACTCTATGAAATTTTTTGAAATGCTAGTTTCAGTCAAAAAATCGTAGTATATTATACACAATTTTATACTAGTTTCGATCAAAAAATCAAATTAAATTTAGGATTGTTCGAAATGCTACGATACTTTTCAGATCCTTTCTATATGTTATGAGGGAATGTTAAGAGGGAAGTCCATGCAAAAATATAGGTCAAAATTAGATTTTACGAAACTTTTTGAAATGCTAGTTTCAGTTAAAAAATCGTAGTATATTATACACAATTTTATTCTAGTTTCGGTCGAAAAATCAAATTAAATCGAGGATTGTTCAAAATGTTACGAAACCTTTCAGATCCTTTCTATATGTAACGAGAGAAGGTTATGATGGAAGTCCATGCCAAAAATAATATCAAAATTAGATTCTGTGAAACTTTTTGAAATACTAGTTTCGTTAAATAATTATAGTATATTATACACAATTTTATACCTGTTTCGGTCAAAAATATAATTAAATCGAGGATTAATCGAAATGCTACGAAACTTTTAAGATCCTTTCTATATGTTTGAGGGAAGGTTATGATGGAAGTCCATGCAAAAAATTATCTTAAAATTAGATTCCACGAAACTTTTTGAAATACTAGTTTAGGTCAAAAAATCGTAGTATATTATATACAACTTTATACTAGTCTCGGTCGAAAAATCAAATTAAATTGAGGATTGTTCGAAATGCTACGATAGTTTTCAGATCCTTTCTATAAGTTTTGAGGGAATGTTAAGAGGGAAGCCCATTCAAAAAAATATCTCAAAATTAGACTCTATGAAATTTTTTTAAATGCTAGTTTCAGTCAAAAAATCGTAGTATATTATACACAATTTTATACTAGTTTCGATCAAAAAATCAAATTAAATTTAGGATTGTTCGAAATGCTACGATACTTTTCAGATCCTTTCTATATGTTATGAGGGAATGTTAAGAGGGAAGTCCATGCAAAAATATAGGTCAAAATTAGATTTTACGAAACTTTTTGAAATGCTAGTTTCAGTTAAAAAATCGTAGTATATTATACACAATTTTATTCTAGTTTCGGTCGAAAAATCAAATTAAATCGAGGATTGTTCAAAATGTTACGAAACCTTTCAGATCCTTTCTATATGTAACGAGAGAAGGTTATGATGGAAGTCCATGCCAAAAATAATATCAAAATTAGATTCTGTGAAACTTTTTGAAATACTAGTTTCGTTAAATAATTATAGTATATTATACACAATTTTATACCTGTTTCGGTCAAAAATATAATTAAATCGAGGATTAATCGAAATGCTACGAAACTTTTAAGATCCTTTCTATATGTTTGAGGGAAGGTTATGATGGAAGTCCATGCAAAAAATTATCTTAAAATTAGATTCCACGAAACTTTTTGAAATACTAGTTTAGGTCAAAAAATCGTAGTATATTATATACAACTTTATACTAGTCTCGGTCGAAAAATCAAATTAAATTGAGGATTGTTCGAAATGCTACGATAGTTTTCAGATCCTTTCTATAAGTTTTGAGGGAATGTTAAGAGGGAAGCCCATTCAAAAAAATATCTCAAAATTAGACTCTATGAAATTTTTTGAAATGCTAGTTTCAGTCAAAAAATCGTAGTATATTATACACAATTTTATACTAGTTTCGATCAAAAAATCAAATTAAATTTAGGATTGTTCCAAATGCTACGATACTTTTCAGATCCTTTCTATATGTTATGAGGGAATGTTAAGAGGGAAGTCCATGCAAAAATATAGGTCAAAATTAGATTTTACGAAACTTTTTGAAATGCTAGTTTCAGTTAAAAAATCGTAGTATATTATACACAATTTTATTCTAGTTTCGGTCGAAAAATCAAATTAAATCGAGGATTGTTCAAAATGTTACGAAACCTTTCAGATCCTTTCTATATGTAACGAGAGAAGGTTATGATGGAAGTCCATGCCAAAAATAATATCAAAATTAGATTCTGTGAAACTTTTTGAAATACTAGTTTCGTTAAATAATTATAGTATATTATACACAATTTTATACCTGTTTCGGTCAAAAATATAATTAAATCGAGGATTAATCGAAATGCTACGAAACTTTTAAGATCCTTTCTATATGTTTGAGGGAAGGTTATGATGGAAGTCCATGCAAAAAATTATCTTAAAATTAGATTCCACGAAACTTTTTGAAATACTAGTTTAGGTCAAAAAATCGTAGTATATTATATACAACTTTATACTAGTCTCGGTCGAAAAATCAAATTAAATTGAGGATTGTTCGAAATGCTACGATAGTTTTCAGATCCTTTCTATAAGTTTTGAGGGAATGTTAAGAGGGAAGCCCATTCAAAAAAATATCTCAAAATTAGACTCTATGAAATTTTTTGAAATGCTAGTTTCAGTCAAAAAATCGTAGTATATTATACACAATTTTATACTAGTTTCGATCAAAAAATCAAATTAAATTTAGGATTGTTCCAAATGCTACGATACTTTTCAGATCCTTTCTATATGTTATGAGGGAATGTTAAGAGGGAAGTCCATGCAAAAATATAGGTCAAAATTAGATTTTACGAAACTTTTTGAAATGCTAGTTTCAGTTAAAAAATCGTAGTATATTATACACAATTTTATTCTAGTTTCGGTCGAAAAATCAAATTAAATCGAGGAGTGTTCAAAATGTTACGAAACCTTTCAGATCCTTTCTATATGTAACGAGAGAAGGTTATGATGGAAGTCCATGCCAAAAATAATATCAAAATTAGATTCTGTGAAACTTTTTGAAATACTAGTTTCGTTAAATAATTATAGTATATTATACACAATTTTATACCTGTTTCGGTCAAAAATATAATTAAATCGAGGATTAATCGAAATGCTACGAAACTTTTAAGATCCTTTCTATATGTTTGAGGGAAGGTTATGATGGAAGTCCATGCAAAAAATTATCTTAAAATTAGATTCCACGAAACTTTTTGAAATACTAGTTTAGGTCAAAAAATCGTAGTATATTATATACAACTTTATACTAGTCTCGGTCGAAAAATCAAATTAAATTGAGGATTGTTCGAAATGCTACGATAGTTTTCAGATCCTTTCTATAAGTTTTGAGGGAATGTTAAGAGGGAAGCCCATTCAAAAAAATATCTCAAAATTAGACTCTATGAAATTTTTTGAAATGCTAGTTTCAGTCAAAAAATCGTAGTATATTATACACAATTTTATACTAGTTTCGATCAAAAAATCAAATTAAATTTAGGATTGTTCGAAATGCTACGATACTTTTCAGATCCTTTCTATATGTTATGAGGGAATGTTAAGAGGGAAGTCCATGCAAAAATATAGGTCAAAATTAGATTTTACGAAACTTTTTGAAATGCTAGTTTCAGTTAAAAAATCGTAGTATATTATACACAATTTTATTCTAGTTTCGGTCGAAAAATCAAATTAAATCGAGGAGTGTTCAAAATGTTACGAAACCTTTCAGATCCTTTCTATATGTAACGAGAGAAGGTTATGATGGAAGTCCATGCCAAAAATAATATCAAAATTAGATTGTGTGAAACTTTTTGAAATACTAGTTTCGTTAAATAATTATAGTATATTATACACAATTTTATACCTGTTTCGGTCAAAAATATAATTAAATCGAGGATTAATCGAAATGCTACGAAACTTTTAAGATCCTTTCTATATGTTTGAGGGAAGGTTATGATGGAAGTCCATGCAAAAAATTATCTTAAAATTAGATTCCACGAAACTTTTTGAAATACTAGTTTAGGTCAAAAAATCGTAGTATATTATATACAACTTTATACTAGTCTCGGTCGAAAAATCAAATTAAATTGAGGATTGTTCGAAATGCTACGATAGTTTTCAGATCCTTTCTATAAGTTTTGAGGGAATGTTAAGAGGGAAGCCCATTCAAAAAAATATCTCAAAATTAGACTCTATGAAATTTTTTGAAATGCTAGTTTCAGTCAAAAAATCGTAGTATATTATACACAATTTTATACTAGTTTCGATCAAAAAATCAAATTAAATTTAGGATTGTTCGAAATGCTACGATACTTTTCAGATCCTTTCTATATGTTATGAGGGAATGTTAAGAGGGAAGTCCATGCAAAAATATAGGTCAAAATTAGATTTTACGAAACTTTTTGAAATGCTAGTTTCAGTTAAAAAATCGTAGTATATTATACACAATTTTATTCTAGTTTCGGTCGAAAAATCAAATTAAATCGAGGATTGTTCAAAATGTTACGAAACCTTTCAGATCCTTTCTATATGTAACGAGAGAAGGTTATGATGGAAGTCCATGCCAAAAATAATATCAAAATTAGATTCTGTGAAACTTTTTGAAATACTAGTTTCGTTAAATAATTATAGTATATTATACACAATTTTATACCTGTTTCGGTCAAAAATATAATTAAATCGAGGATTAATCGAAATGCTACGAAACTTTTAAGATCCTTTCTATATGTTTGAGGGAAGGTTATGATGGAAGTCCATGCAAAAAATTATCTTAAAATTAGATTCCACGAAACTTTTTGAAATACTAGTTTAGGTCAAAAAATCGTAGTATATTATATACAACTTTATACTAGTCTCGGTCGAAAAATCAAATTAAATTGAGGATTGTTCGAAATGCTACGATAGTTTTCAGATCCTTTCTATAAGTTTTGAGGGAATGTTAAGAGGGAAGCCCATTCAAAAAAATATCTCAAAATTAGACTCTATGAAATTTTTTTAAATGCTAGTTTCAGTCAAAAAATCGTAGTATATTATACACAATTTTATACTAGTTTCGATCAAAAAATCAAATTAAATTTAGGATTGTTCGAAATGCTACGATACTTTTCAGATCCTTTCTATATGTTATGAGGGAATGTTAAGAGGGAAGTCCATGCAAAAATATAGGTCAAAATTAGATTTTACGAAACTTTTTGAAATGCTAGTTTCAGTTAAAAAATCGTAGTATATTATACACAATTTTATTCTAGTTTCGGTCGAAAAATCAAATTAAATCGAGGATTGTTCAAAATGTTACGAAACCTTTCAGATCCTTTCTATATGTAACGAGAGAAGGTTATGATGGAAGTCCATGCCAAAAATAATATCAAAATTAGATTGTGTGAAACTTTTTGAAATACTAGTTTCGTTAAATAATTATAGTATATTATACACAATTTTATACCTGTTTCGGTCAAAAATATAATTAAATCGAGGATTAATCGAAATGCTACGAAACTTTTAAGATCCTTTCTATATGTTTGAGGGAAGGTTATGATGGAAGTCCATGCAAAAAATTATCTTAAAATTAGATTCCACGAAACTTTTTGAAATACTAGTTTAGGTCAAAAAATCGTAGTATATTATATACAACTTTATACTAGTCTCGGTCGAAAAATCAAATTAAATTGAGGATTGTTCGAAATGCTACGATAGTTTTCAGATCCTTTCTATAAGTTTTGAGGGAATGTTAAGAGGGAAGCCCATTCAAAAAAATATCTCAAAATTAGACTCTATGAAATTTTTTGAAATGCTAGTTTCAGTCAAAAAATCGTAGTATATTATACACAATTTTATACTAGTTTCGATCAAAAAATCAAATTAAATTTAGGATTGTTCGAAATGCTACGATACTTTTCAGATCCTTTCTATATGTTATGAGGGAATGTTAAGAGGGAAGTCCATGCAAAAATATAGGTCAAAATTAGATTTTACGAAACTTTTTGAAATGCTAGTTTCAGTTAAAAAATCGTAGTATATTATACACAATTTTATTCTAGTTTCGGTCGAAAAATCAAATTAAATCGAGGATTGTTCAAAATGTTACGAAACCTTTCAGATCCTTTCTATATGTAACGAGAGAAGGTTATGATGGAAGTCCATGCCAAAAATAATATCAAAATTAGATTCTGTGAAACTTTTTGAAATACTAGTTTCGTTAAATAATTATAGTATATTATACACAATTTTATACCTGTTTCGGTCAAAAATATAATTAAATCGAGGATTAATCGAAATGCTACGAAACTTTTAAGATCCTTTCTATATGTTTGAGGGAAGGTTATGATGGAAGTCCATGCAAAAAATTATCTTAAAATTAGATTCCACGAAACTTTTTGAAATACTAGTTTAGGTCAAAAAATCGTAGTATATTATATACAACTTTATACTAGTCTCGGTCGAAAAATCAAATTAAATTGAGGATTGTTCGAAATGCTACGATAGTTTTCAGATCCTTTCTATAAGTTTTGAGGGAATGTTAAGAGGGAAGCCCATTAAAAAAAATATCTCAAAATTAGACTCTATGAAATTTTTTGAAATGCTAGTTTCAGTCAAAAAATCGTAGTATATTATACACAATTTTATACTAGTTTCGATCAAAAAATCAAATTAAATTTAGGATTGTTCGAAATGCTACGATACTTTTCAGATCCTTTCTATATGTTATGAGGGAATGTTAAGAGGGAAGTCCATGCAAAAATATAGGTCAAAATTAGATTTTACGAAACTTTTTGAAATGCTAGTTTCAGTTAAAAAATCGTAGTATATTATACACAATTTTATTCTAGTTTCGGTCGAAAAATCAAATTAAATCGAGGAGTGTTCAAAATGTTACGAAACCTTTCAGATCCTTTCTATATGTAACGAGAGAAGGTTATGATGGAAGTCCATGCCAAAAATAATATCAAAATTAGATTCTGTGAAACTTTTTGAAATACTAGTTTCGTTAAATAATTATAGTATATTATACACAATTTTATACCTGTTTCGGTCAAAAATATAATTAAATCGAGGATTAATCAAAATGCTACAAAACTTTTAAGATCCTTTCTATATGTTTGAGGGAAGGTTATGATGGAAGTCCATGCAAAAAATTATCTTAAAATTAGATTCCACGAAACTTTTTGAAATACTAGTTTAGGTCAAAAAATCGTAGTATATTATATACAACTTTATACTAGTCTCGGTCGAAAAATCAAATTAAATTGAGGATTGTTCGAAATGCTACGATAGTTTTCAGATCCTTTCTATAAGTTTTGAGGGAATGTTAAGAGGGAAGCCCATTCAAAAAAATATCTCAAAATTAGACTCTATGAAATTTTTTTAAATGCTAGTTTCAGTCAAAAAATCGTAGTATATTATACACAATTTTATACTAGTTTCGATCAAAAAATCAAATTAAATTTAGGATTGTTCGAAATGCTACGATACTTTTCAGATCCTTTCTATATGTTATGAGGGAATGTTAAGAGGGAAGTCCATGCAAAAATATAGGTCAAAATTAGATTTTACGAAACTTTTTGAAATGCTAGTTTCAGTTAAAAAATCGTAGTATATTATACACAATTTTATTCTAGTTTCGGTCGAAAAATCAAATTAAATCGAGGAGTGTTCAAAATGTTACGAAACCTTTCAGATCCTTTCTATATGTAACGAGAGAAGGTTATGATGGAAGTCCATGCCAAAAATAATATCAAAATTAGATTCTGTGAAACTTTTTGAAATACTAGTTTCGTTAAATAATTATAGTATATTATACACAATTTTATACCTGTTTCGGTCAAAAATATAATTAAATCGAGGATTAATCGAAATGCTACGAAACTTTTAAGATCCTTTCTATATGTTTGAGGGAAGGTTATGATGGAAGTCCATGCATAAAATTATCTTAAAATTAGATTCCACGAAACTTTTTGAAATACTAGTTTAGGTCAAAAAATCGTAGTATATTATATACAACTTTATACTAGTCTCGGTCGAAAAATCAAATTAAATTGAGGATTGTTCAAAATGCTACGATAGTTTTCAGATCCTTTCTATAAGTTTTGAGGGAATGTTAAGAGGGAAGCCCATTCAAAAAAATATCTCAAAATTAGACTCTATGAAATTTTTTGAAATGCTAGTTTCAGTCAAAAAATCGTAGTATATTATACACAATTTTATACTAGTTTCGATCAAAAAATCAAATTAAATTTAGGATTGTTCGAAATGCTACGATACTTTTCAGATCCTTTCTATATGTTATGAGGGAATGTTAAGAGGGAAGTCCATGCAAAAATATAGGTCAAAATTAGATTTTACGAAACTTTTTGAAATGCTAGTTTCAGTTAAAAAATCGTAGTATATTATACACAATTTTATTCTAGTTTCGGTCGAAAAATCAAATTAAATCGAGGAGTGTTCAAAATGTTACGAAACCTTTCAGATCCTTTCTATATGTAACGAGAGAAGGTTATGATGGAAGTCCATGCCAAAAATAATATCAAAATTAGATTCTGTGAAACTTTTTGAAATACTAGTTTCATTAAATAATTATAGTATATTATACACAATTTTATACCTGTTTCGGTCAAAAATATAATTAAATCGAGGATTAATCGAAATGCTACGAAACTTTTAAGATCCTTTCTATATGTTTGAGGGAAGGTTATGATGGAAGTCCATGCATAAAATTATCTTAAAATTAGATTCCACGAAACTTTTTGAAATACTAGTTTAGGTCAAAAAATCGTAGTATATTATATACAACTTTATACTAGTCTCGGTCGAAAAATCAAATTAAATTGAGGATTGTTCAAAATGCTATGATAGTTTTCAGATCCTTTCTATAAGTTTTGAGGGAATGTTAAGAGGGAAGCCCATTCAAAAAAATATCTCAAAATTAGACTCTATGAAATTTTTTGAAATGCTAGTTTCAGTCAAAAAATCGTAGTATATTATACACAATTTTATACTAGTTTCGATCAAAAAATCAAATTAAATTTAGGATTGTTCGAAATGCTACGATACTTTTCAGATCCTTTCTATATGTTATGAGGGAATGTTAAGAGGGAAGTCCATGCAAAAATATAGGTCAAAATTAGATTTTACGAAACTTTTTGAAATGCTAGTTTCAGTTAAAAAATCATAGTATATTATACACAATTTTATTCTAGTTTCGGTCGAAAAATCAAATTAAATCGAGGAGTGTTCAAAATGTTACGAAACCTTTCAGATCCTTTCTATATGTAACGAGAGAAGGTTATGATGGAAGTCCATGCCAAAAATAATATCAAAATTAGATTCTGTGAAACTTTTTGAAATACTAGTTTCGTTAAATAATTATAGTATATTATACACAATTTTATACCTGTTTCGGTCAAAAATATAATTAAATCGAGGATTAATCGAAATGCTACGAAACTTTTAAGATCCTTTCTATATGTTTGAGGGAAGGTTATGATGGAAGTCCATGCATAAAATTATCTTAAAATTAGATTCCACGAAACTTTTTGAAATACTAGTTTAGATCAAAAAATCGTAGTATATTATATACAACTTTATACTAGTCTCGGTCGAAAAATCAAATTAAATTGAGGATTGTTCGAAATGCTACGATAGTTTTCAGATCCTTTCTATAAGTTTTGAGGGAATGTTAGGAGGGAAGCCCATTCAAAAAAATATCTCAAAATTAGACTCTATGAAATTTTTTGAAATGCTAGTTTCAGTCAAAAAATCGTAGTATATTATACACAATTTTATACTAGTTTCGATCAAAAAATCAAATTAAATTTAGCATTGTTCGAAATGCTACGATACTTTTCAGATCCTTTCTATATGTTATGAGGGAATGTTTGGAGGGAAGTCCATGCAAAAATATAGGTCAAAATTAGATTTTACGAAACTTTTTGAAATGCTAGTTTCAGTCAAAAAATCGTAGTATATTATACACAATTTTATTCTAGTTTCGGTCGAAAAATCAAATTAAATCGAGGAGTGTTCAAAATGTTACGAAACCTTTCAGATCCTTTCTATATGTAACGAGAGAAGGTTATGATGGAAGTCCATGCCAAAAATAATATCAAAATTAGATTCTGTGAAACTTTTTGAAATACTAGTTTCGTTAAATAATTATAGTATATTATACACAATTTTATACCTGTTTCGGTCAAAAATATAATTAAATCGAGGATTAATCGAAATGCTACAAAACTTTTAAGATCCTTTCTATATGTTTGAGGGAAGGTTATGATGGAAGTCCATGCATAAAATTATCTTAAAATTAGATTCCACGAAACTTTTTGAAATACTAGTTTAGATCAAAAAATCGTAGTATATTATATACAACTTTATACTAGTCTCGGTCGAAAAATCAAATTAAATTGAGGATTGTTCGAAATGCTACGATAGTTTTCAGATCCTTTCTATAAGTTTTGAGGGAATGTTAGGAGGGAAGCCCATTCAAAAAAATATCTCAAAATTAGACTCTATGAAATTTTTTGAAATGCTAGTTTCAGTCAAAAAATCGTAGTATATTATACACAATTTTATACTAGTTTCGATCAAAAAATCAAATTAAATTTAGCATTGTTCGAAATGCTACGATACTTTTCAGATCCTTTCTATATGTTATGAGGGAATGTTTGGAGGGAAGTCCATGCAAAAATATAGGTCAAAATTAGATTTTACGAAACTTTTTGAAATGCTAGTTTCAGTCAAAAAATCGTAGTATATTATACACAATTTTATTCTAGTTTCGGTCGAAAAATCAAATTAAATCGAGGAGTGTTCAAAATGTTACGAAACCTTTCAGATCCTTTCTATATGTAACGAGAGAAGGTTATGATGGAAGTCCATGCCAAAAATAATATCAAAATTAGATTCTGTGAAACTTTTTGAAATACTAGTTTCGTTAAATAATTATAGTATATTATACACAATTTTATACCTGTTTCGGTCAAAAATATAATTAAATCGAGGATTAATCGAAATGCTACAAAACTTTTAAGATCCTTTCTATATGTTTGAGGGAAGGTTATGATGGAAGTCCATGCATAAAATTATCTTAAAATTAGATTCTACGAAACTTTTTGAAATACTAGTTTAGGTCAAAAAATCGTAGTATATTATATACAACTTTATACTAGTCTCGGTCGAAAAATCAAATTAAATTGAGGATTGTTCGAAATGCTACGATAGTTTTCAGATCCTTTCTATAAGTTTTGAGGGAATGTTAAGAGGGAAGCCCATTCAAAAAAATATCTCAAAATTAGACTCTATGAAATTTTTTGAAATGCTAGTTTCAGTCAAAAAATCGTAGTATATTATACACAATTTTATACTAGTTTCGATCAAAAAATCAAATTAAATTTAGCATTGTTCGAAATGCTACGATACTTTTCAGATCCTTTCTATATGTTATGAGGGAATGTTTAGAGGGAAGTCCATGCAAAAATATAGGTCAAAATTAGATTTTACGAAACTTTTTGAAATGCTAGTTTCAGTCAAAAAATCGTAGTATATTATACACAATTTTATTCTAGTTTCGGTCGAAAAATCAAATTAAATCGAGGAGTGTTCAAAATGTTACGAAACCTTTCAGATCCTTTCTATATGTAACGAGAGATGGTTATGATGGAAGTCCATGCCAAAAATAATATCAAAATTAGATTCTGTGAAACTTTTTGAAATACTAGTTTCGTTAAATAATTATAGTATAATATACACAATTTTATACTAGTTTCGGTCAAAAATATAATTAAATCGAGGATTAATCGAAATGCTTCGAAACTTCTAAGATCCTTTCTATATGTTTGAGGGAAGGTTATGATGGAAGTCCATGCATAAAATAATCTTAAAATTAGATTCCACGAAACTTTTTGAAATACTAGTTTAGGTCAAAAAATCGTAGTATATTATATACAACTTTATACTAGTCTCGGTCGAAAAATCAAATTAAATTGAGGATTGTTCGAAATGCTACGATACTTTTCAGATCCTTTCTATAAGTTTTGAGGGAATGTTAAGAGGGAAGCCCATTCAAAAAAATATCTCAAAATTAGACTCTATGAAATTTTTTTAAATGCTAGTTTCAGTCAAAAAATCGTAGTATATTATACACAATTTTATACTAGTTTCGATCAAAAAATCAAATTTAATTTAGGATTGTTCCAAATGCTACGATACTTTTCAGATCCTTTCTATATGTTATGAGGGAATGTTAAGAGGGAAGTCCATGCAAAAATATAGGTCAAAATTAGATTTTACGAAACTTTTTGAAATGCTAGTTTCAGTTAAAAAATCGTAGTATATTATACACAATTTTATTCTAGTTTCGGTCGAAAAATCAAATTAAATCGAGGAGTGTTCAAAATGTTACGAAACCTTTCAGATCCTTTCTATATGTAACGAGAGAAGGTTATGATGGAAGTCCATGCCAAAAATAATATCAAAATTAGATTCTGTGAAACTTTTTGAAATACTAGTTTCGTTAAATAATTATAGTATATTATACACAATTTTATACCAGTTTCGGTCAAAAATATAATTAAATCGAGGATTAATCGAAATGCTACGAAACTTTTAAGATCCTTTCTATATGTTTGAGGGAAGGTTATGATGGAAGTCCATGCATAAAATTATCTTAAAATTAGATTCCACGAAACTTTTTGAAATACTAGTTTAGGTCAAAAAATCGTAGTATATTATATACAATTTTATACTAGTCTCGGTCGAAAAATCAAATTAAATTGCGGATTGTTCGAAATGCTACGATACTTTTCAGATCCTTTCTATAAGTTTTGAGGGAATGTTAATAGGGAATCCCATTCAAAAAAATATCTCAAAATTAGTCTCTATGAAATTTTTTGAAATGCTAGTTTCAGTCAAAAAATCGTAGTATATTATACACAATTTTATACTAGTTTCGATCAAAAAATCAAATTTAATTTAGGATTGTTCCAAATGCTACGATACTTTTCAGATCCTTTCTATATGTTATGAGGGAATGTTAAGAGGGAAGTCCATGCAAAAATATAGGTCAAAATTAGATTTTACGAAACTTTTTGAAATGCTAGTTTCAGTTAAAAAATCGTAGTATATTATACACAATTTTATTCTAGTTTCGGTCGAAAAATCAAATTAAATCGAGGAGTGTTCAAAATGTTACGAAACCTTTCAGATCCTTTCTATATGTAACGAGAGAAGGTTATGATGGAAGTCCCTGCCAAAAATAATATCAAAATTAGATTCTGTGAAACTTTTTGAAATACTAGTTTCGTTAAATAATTATAGTATATTATACACAATTTTATACCAGTTTCGGTCAAAAATATAATTAAATCGAGGATTAATCGAAATGCTACGAAACTTTTAAGATCCTTTCTATATGTTTGAGGGAAGGTTATGATGGAAGTCCATGCATAAAATTATCTTAAAATTAGATTCCACGAAACTTTTTGAAATACTAGTTTAGGTCAAAAAATCGTAGTATATTATATACAACTTTATACTAGTCTCGGTCGAAAAATCAAATTAAATTGAGGATTGTTCGAAATGCTACGATAGTTTTCAGATCCTTTCTATAAGTTTTGAGGGAATGTTAAGAGGGAAGCCCATTCAAAAAAATATCTCAAAATTAGACTCTATGAAATTTTTTGAAATGCTAGTTTCAGTCAAAAAATCGTAGTATATTATACACAATTTTATACTAGTTTCGATCAAAAAATCAAATTAAATTTAGGATTGTTCGAAATGCTACGATACTTTTTAGATCCTTTCTATATGTTATGAGGGAATGTTAAGAGGGAAGTCCATGCAAAAATATAGCTCAAAATTAGATTTTACGAAACTCTTTGAAATGCTAGTTTCAGATAAAAAATCGTAGTATATTATACACAATTTTATTCTAGTTTCGGTCGAAAAATCAAATTAAATCGAGGAGTGTTCAAAATGTTACGAAACCTTTCAGATCCTTTCTATATGTAACGAGAGAAGGTTATGATGGAAGTCCATGCCAAAAATAATATCAAAATTAGATTCTGTGAAACTTTTTGAAATACTAGTTTCGTTAAATAATTATAGTATATTATACACAATTTTATACCAGTTTCGGTCAAAAATATAATTAAATCGAGGATTAATCGAAATGCTACGAAACTTTTAAGATCCTTTCTATATGTTTGAGGGAAGGTTATGATGGAAGTCCATGCATAAAATTATCTTAAAATTAGATTCCACGAAACTTTTTGAAATACTAGTTTAGGTCAAAAAATCGTAGTATATTATATACAACTTTATACTAGTCTCGGTCGAAAAATCAAATTAAATTGAGGATTGTTCGAAATGCTACGATAGTTTTCAGATCCTTTCTATAAGTTTTGAGGGAATGTTAAGAGGGAAGCCCATTCAAAAAAATATCTCAAAATTAGACTCTATGAAATTTTTTGAAATGCTAGTTTCAGTCAAAAAATCGTAGTATATTATACACAATTTTATACTAGTTTCGATCAAAAAATCAAATTAAATTTAGGATTGTTCGAAATGCTACGATACTTTTCAGATCCTTTCTATATGTTATGAGGGAATGTTAAGAGGGAAGTCCATGCAAAAATATAGGTCAAAATTAGATTTTACGAAACTTTTTGAAATGCTAGTTTCAGTCAAAAAATCGTAGTATATTATACACAATTTTATACTAGTTTCGATCAAAAAATCAAATTAAATTTAGGATTGTTCGAAATGCTACGATACTTTTCAGATCCTTTCTATATGTTATGAGGGAATGTTAAGAGGGAAGTCCATGCAAAAATATTGGTCAAAATTAGATTTTACGAAACTTTTTGAAATGCTAGTTTCAGTTAAAAAATCGTAGTATATTATACACAATTTTATTCTAGTTTCGGTCGAAAAATCAAATTAAATCGAGGAGTGTTCAAAATGTTACGAAACCTTTCAGATCCTTTCTATATGTAACGAGAGAAGGTTATGATGGAATTCCCTGCCAAAAATAATATCAAAATTAGATTCTGTGAAACTTTTTGAAATACTAGTTTCGTTAAATAATTATAGTATATTATACACAATTTTATACCAGTTTCGGTCAAAAATATAATTAAATCGAGGATTAATCGAAATTCAACGAAACTTTTAAGATCCTTTCTATATGTTTGAGGGAAGGTTATGATGGAAGTACATGCATAAAATTATCTTAAAATTAGATTCCACGAAACTTTTTGAAATACTAGTTTAGGTCAAAAAATCGTAGTATATTATATACAACTTTATACTAGTCTCGGTCGAAAAATCAAATTAAATTGAGGATTGTTCTAAATGCTACGATAGTTTTCAGATCCTTTCTATAAGTTTTGAGGGAATGTTAAGAGGGAAGCCCATTCAAAAAAATATCTCAAAATTAGACTCTATGAAATTTTTTGAAATGCTAGTTTCAGTCAAAAAATCGTAGTATATTATACACAATTTTATACTAGTTTCGATCAAAAAATCAAATTAAATTTAGGATTGTTCGAAATGCTACGATACTTTTCAGATCCTTTCTATATGTTATGAGGGAATGTTAAGAGGGAAGTCCATGCAAAAATATAGGTCAAAATTAGATTTTACGAAACTTTTTGAAATGCTAGTTTCAGTTAAAAAATCGTAGTATATTATACACAATTTTATTCTAGTTTCGGTCGAAAAATCAAATTAAATCGAGGAGTGTTCAAAATGTTACGAAACCTTTCAGATCCTTTCTATATGTAACGAGAGAAGGTTATGATGGAAGTCCATGCCAAAAATAATATCAAAATTAGATTCTGTGAAACTTGTTGAAATACTAGTTTCGTTAAATAATTATAGTATATTATACACAATTTTATACCAGTTTCGGTCAAAAATATAATTAAATCGAGGATTAATTGAAATGCTACGAAACTTTTAAGATCCTTTCTATATGTTTGAGGGAAGGTTATGATGGAAGTCCATGCATAAAATAATCTTAAAATTAGATTCCACGAAACTTTTTGAAATACTAGTTTAGGTCAAAAAATCGTAGTATATTATATACAACTTTATACTAGTCTCGGTCGAAAAATCAAATTAAATTGAGGATTGTTCGAAATGCTACGATAGTTTTCAGATCCTTTCTATAAGTTTTGAGGGAATGTTAAGAGGGAAGCCCATTCAAAAAAATATCTCAAAATTAGACTCTATGAAATTTTTTGAAATGCTAGTTTCAGTCAAAAAATCGTAGTATATTATACACAATTTTATACTAGTTTCGATCAAAAAATCAAATTAAATTTAGGATTGTTCGAAATGCTACGATACTTTTCAGATCCTTTCTATATGTTATGAGGGAATGTTAAGAGGGAAGTCCATGCAAAAATATAGGTCAAAATTAGATTTTACGAAACTTTTTGAAATGCTAGTTTCAGTCAAAAAATCGTAGTATATTATACACAATTTTATACTAGTTTCGATCAAAAAATCAAATTAAATTTAGGATTGTTCGAAATGCTACGATACTTTTCAGATCCTTTCTATATGTTATGAGGGAATGTTAAGAGGGAAGTCCATGCAAAAATATTGGTCAAAATTAGATTTTACGAAACTTTTTGAAATGCTAGTTTCAGTTAAAAAATCGTAGTATATTATACACAATTTTATTCTAGTTTCGGTCGAAAAATCAAATTAAATCGAGGAGTGTTCAAAATGTTACGAAACCTTTCAGATCCTTTCTATATGTAACGAGAGAAGGTTATGATGGAATTCCCTGCCAAAAATAATATCAAAATTAGATTCTGTGAAACTTTTTGAAATACTAGTTTCGTTAAATAATTATAGTATATTATACACAATTTTATACCAGTTTCGGTCAAAAATATAATTAAATCGAGGATTAATCGAAATTCAACGAAACTTTTAAGATCCTTTCTATATGTTTGAGGGAAGGTTATGATGGAAGTACATGCATAAAATTATCTTAAAATTAGATTCCACGAAACTTTTTGAAATACTAGTTTAGGTCAAAAAATCGTAGTATATTATATACAACTTTATACTAGTCTCGGTCGAAAAATCAAATTAAATTGAGGATTGTTCTAAATGCTACGATAGTTTTCAGATCCTTTCTATAAGTTTTGAGGGAATGTTAAGAGGGAAGCCCATTCAAAAAAATATCTCAAAATTAGACTCTATGAAATTTTTTGAAATGCTAGTTTCAGTCAAAAAATCGTAGTATATTATACACAATTTTATACTAGTTTCGATCAAAAAATCAAATTAAATTTAGGATTGTTCGAAATGCTACGATACTTTTCAGATCCTTTCTATATGTTATGAGGGAATGTTAAGAGGGAAGTCCATGCAAAAATATAGGTCAAAATTAGATTTTACGAAACTTTTTGAAATGCTAGTTTCAGTTAAAAAATCGTAGTATATTATACACAATTTTATTCTAGTTTCGGTCGAAAAATCAAATTAAATCGAGGAGTGTTCAAAATGTTACGAAACCTTTCAGATCCTTTCTATATGTAACGAGAGAAGGTTATGATGGAAGTCCATGCCAAAAATAATATCAAAATTAGATTCTGTGAAACTTGTTGAAATACTAGTTTCGTTAAATAATTATAGTATATTATACACAATTTTATACCAGTTTCGGTCAAAAATATAATTAAATCGAGGATTAATTGAAATGCTACGAAACTTTTAAGATCCTTTCTATATGTTTGAGGGAAGGTTATGATGGAAGTCCATGCATAAAATAATCTTAAAATTAGATTCCACGAAACTTTTTGAAATACTAGTTTAGGTCAAAAAATCGTAGTATATTATATACAACTTTATACTAGTCTCGGTCGAAAAATCAAATTAAATTGAGGATTGTTCGAAATGCTACGATAGTTTTCAGATCCTTTGTATAAGTTTTGAGGGAATGTTAAGAGGGAAGCCCATTCAAAAAAATATCTCAAAATTAGACTCTATGAAATTTTTTGAAATGCTAGTTTCAGTCAAAATATCGTAGTATATTATACACAATTTTATACTAGTTTCGATCAAAAAATCAAATTAAATTTAGGATTGTTCGAAATGCTACGATACTTTTCAGATACTTTCTATATCTTATGAGGGAATGTTAAGAGGGAAGTCCATGCAAAAATATAGGTCAAAATTAGATTTTACGAAACTTTTTGAAATGCTAGTTTCAGTTATAAAATCGTAGTATATTATACACAATTTTATTCTAGTTTCGGTCGAAAAATCAAATTAAATCGAGGAGTGTTCAAAATGTTACGAAACCTTTCAGATCCTTTCTATATGTAACGAGAGAAGGTTATGATGGAAGTCCATGCCAAAAATAATATCAAAATTAGATTCTGTGAAACTTTTTAAAATACTAGTTTTGTTAAATAATTATAGTATATTATACACAATTTTATACCAGTTTTGGTCAAAAATATAATTAAATCGAGGATTAATCGAAATGCTACAAAACTTTTAAGATCCTTTCTATATGTTTGAGGGAAGGTTAAGATGGAAGTCCGTGCATAAAATTATCTTAAAATTAGATTCCACGAAACTTTTTGAAATACTAGTTTAGGTCAAAAAATCGTAGTATATTATATACAACTTTATACTAGTCTTGGTCGAAAAATCAAATTAAATTGCGGATTGTTCGAAATGCTACGATACTTTTCAGATCCTTTCTATAAGTTTTGAGGGAATGTTAAGAGGGAATCCCATTCAAAAAAATATCTCAAAATTAGGCTCTATGAAATTTTTTGAAATGCTAGTTTCAGTCAAAAAATCGTAGTATATTATACACAATTTTATACTAGTTTCGATCAAAAAATCAAATTTAATTTAGGATTGTTCCGAATGCTACGATACTTTTCAGATCCTTTCTATATGTTATGAGGGAATGTTAAGAGGGAAGTCCATGCAAAAATATAGGTCAAAATTAGATTTTACGAAACTTTTTGAAATGCTAGTTTCAATCAAAAAATCGTAGTATATTATACACAATTTTATTCTAGTTTCGGTCGAAAAATCAAATTAAATCGAGGAGTGTTCAAAATGCTACGAAACTTTCCAGATCCTTTTTATTTGTAACGAGAGAAGGTTATGATGGAAGTCCATGCCAAAAATAATATCAAAATTAGATTCTGTGAAACTTTTTGAAATACTAGTTTCGTTAAAAAATTATAGTATATTATACACAATTTTATACCAGTTTCGGTCAAAAAATATAATTAAATCGAGGATTAATCGAAATGCTACAAAACTTTTAAGATCCTTTCTATATGTTTGAGGGAAGGTTATCATGGAAGTTCATGCATAAAATTATCTTAAAATTAGATTCCACGAAACATTTTGAAATACTAGTTTAGGTCAAAAAATCGTAGTATATTACATACAACTTTATACTAGTCTCGGTCGAAAAATCAAATTAAATTGAGGATTGTTCGAAATGCTACGAGACTTTTCAGATCCTTTCTATAAGTTTTGAGGGAATGCTAAGAGGGAAGCCCATTCAAAAAATTATCTCAAAATTAGACTCTAAGAAACTTTTTGAAATGCTAGTATCAGTCAAAAAATCGTAGTATATTATACACAATTGTATACTAGTTTCGATCAAAAAATCAAATTAAATTTAGGATTGTTCGAAATGCTACGATACTTTTCAAATCCTTTCTATATGTTATGAGGGAATGTTAAGAGGGAAGTCAATGCAAAAATATAGGTCAAAATTATATATTACGAAACTTTTTGAAATGCTAGTTTCAGTCAAAAAATCGTAGTATATTATACACAATTTTATACTAGTTTCGGTCGAAAAATCAAATTAAATCGAGGAGTGTTCAAAATGCTACGAAACTTTTCAGATCCTTTCTATATGTAACGAGAGAAGGTTATGATGGAAGTCCATGCCAAAGATAATATCAAAATTAGATTCTGTGAAACTTTTTGAAATACTAGTTTCGTTAAATAATTATAGTATATTATACACAATTTTATACCAGTTTCGGTAAAAAAAAAAAAATTTAAATCGAGGATTAATCGAAATGCTATAAAAATTTTAAGATCCTTTCTATATGTTTGAGGGAAGGTTATGATGGAAGTCCATGCATAAAATTATCTTAAAATTAGATTCCACGAAATTTTTGAAATACTAGTTTAGGGCAAAAAATCGTAGTATATTATATACAACATTATACTAGTCTCGGTGGAAAAATCAAATTAAATTGAGGATTGTTCGAAATGCTACGATAGTTTTCAGATCCTTTCTATAAGTTTTGAGGGAATGTTAAGAGTGAAGCCCATTCAAAAAAATATCTCAAAATTAGACCCTATGAAATTTTTTGAAATGCTAGTTTCAGTCAAAAAATCATAGTATATTATACACAATTTTATACTAGTTTCGATCAAAAAATCAAATTTAATTTAGGATTGTTCGAAATGCTACAATACTTTTCAGATCCTTTCTATATGTTATGAGGGAATGTTAAGAGGGAAGTCCATGCAAAAATATAGGTCAAAATTAGATTTTACGAAACTTTTTGAAATGCTAGTTTCAGTCAAAAAATCGTAGTATATTATATACAATTTTATACTAGTTTAGGTCGAAAAATCAAATTAAATCGAGGAGTGTTCAAAATGCTACGAAACTTTCCAGATCCTTTCTATATGTAACGAGAGAAGGTTATGATGGAAGTCCATGCCAAAAATAATATCAAAATTAGATTTCTTTAAACTTTTTGAAATACTAGTTTCGTTAAAAAATTATAGTATAATATACACAATTTTATACCAGTTTCGGTCAAAAAATATAATTAAATCGAGGATTAATCGAAATGCTACAAAACTTTTAAGATCCTTTCTATACGTTTGAAGGAAGGTTATCATGGAAGTCCATGCATAAAATTAACTTAAAATTAGATTCAACGAAACTTTTTGAAATACTAGTTTAGGTCAAAAAATCGTAGTATATTACATACAACTTTATACTAGTCTCGGTCGAAAAATCAAATTAAATTGAGGATTGTTCGAAATGCAACGAGACTTTTCAGATCCTTTCTATAAGTTTTGAGGGAATGCTAAGAGGGAAGCCCATTCAAAAAATTATCTCAAAATTAGACTCTAAGAAACTTTTTGAAATGCTAGTATCAGTCAAAAAATCGTAGTATATTATACACAATTTTATACTAGTTTCTATCAAAAAATCAAATTAAATTTAGGATTGTTCGAAATGCTACGATACTTTTCAGATCATTTCTATATGTTATGAGGGAATTTAAGAGGGAAGTTAATGCAAAAATATAGGTCAAAATTATATTTTACGAAACTTTTTGAAATGCTAGTTTCAGTCAAAAAATCGTAGTATATTATACACAATTTTATACTAGTTTCGGTCGAAAAATCAAATTAAATCGAGGAGTGTTCAAAATGCTACGAAACTTTTCTGATCCTTTCTATATGTTACGAGAGAAGGTTATGATGGAAGTCCATGCCAAAAATAATATCAAAATTAGATTATGTGAAACTTTTTGAAATACTAGTTTCGTTAAAAAATTATAGTATAATATACACAATTTTATACCAGTTTCGGTCAAAAAATATAATTAAATCGAGGATTAATCGAAATGCTACAAAACTTTTAAGATCCTTTCTATATGTTTGAGGGAAGGTTATCATGGAAGTCCATGCATAAAATTAACTTAAAATTAGATTCCACGAAACTTTTTGAAATACTAGTTTAGGTCAAAAAATCGTAGTATATTACATACAACTTTATACTAGTCTCGGTCGAAAAATCAAATTAAATTGAGGATTGTTCGAAATGCTACGAGACTTTTCAGATCCTTTCTATAAGTTTTGAGGGAATGCTAAGAGGGAAGCCCATTCAAAAAATTATCTCAAAATTAGACTCTAAGAAACTTTTTGAAATGCTAGTATCAGTCAAAAAATCGTAGTATATTATACACAATTTTATACTAGTTTCGATCAAAAAATCAAATTAAATTTAGGATTGTTCGAAATGCTACGATACTTTTCAGATCCTTTCTATATGTTATGAGGGAATTTAAGAGGGAAGTCAATGCAAAAATATAGGTCAAAATTATATTTTACGAAACTTTTTGAAATGCTAGTTTCAGTCAAAAAATCGTAGTATATTATACACAATTTTATACTAGTTTCGGTCGAAAAATCAAATTAAATCGAGGAGTGTTCAAATTGCTACGAAACTTTCCAGATCATTTTTATTTGTAACGAGAGAAGGTTATGATGGAAGTCCATGCCAAAGATAATATCAAAATTAGATTCTGTGAAACTTTTTGAAATACTAGTTTCGTTAAATAATTATAGTATATTATACACAATTTTATACCAGTTTCGGTAAAAAAAAAAATTAAATCGAGGATTAATCGAAATGCTACAAAACTTTTAAGATCCTTTCTATATGTTTGAGGGAAGGTTATGATGGAAGTCCATGCATAAAATTATCTTAAAATTAGATTCCACGAAATTTTTGAAATACTAGTTTAGGGCAAAAAATCGTAGTATATTATATACAACATTATACTAGTCTCGGTCGAAAAATCAAATTAAATTGAGGATTGTTCTAAATGCTACGATAGTTTTCAGATCCTTTTTATAAGTTTTGAGGGAAAGTTAAGAGGGAAGCCCATTCAAAAAATTATCTCAAAATTAGACCCTAAGAAATTTTTTGAAATGCTAGTTTCAGTCAAAAAATCGTAGTATATTATACACAATTTTATACTAGTTTCGATCAAAAAATCAAATTTAATTTAGGATTGTTCGAAATGCTACAATACTTTTCAGATCCTTTCTATATGTTATGACCGAATGTTAAGAGGGAAGTCCATGCAAAAATATAGGTCAAAATTAGATTTTACGGAACTTTTTGAAATGCTAGTTTCAGTCAAAAAATCGAAGTATATTATATACAATTTTATACTAGTTTAGGTCGAAAAATCAAATTAAATCGAGGAGTGTTCAAAATGCTACGAAACTTTCCAGATCCTTTCTATATGTAACGAGAGAAGGTTATGATGGAAGTCCATGCCAAAAATAATATCAAAATTAGATTTCTTGAAACTTTTTCAATTACTAGTTTCGTTAAAAAATTATACTATAATATACACAATTTTATACCAGTTTCGGTCAAAAAATATAATTAAATCGAGGATTAATCGAAATGCTACAAAACTTTTAAGATCCTTTCTATATGTTTGAGGGAAGGTTATCATGGAAGTCCATGCATAAAATTAACTTAAAATTAGATTCCACGAAACTTTTTGAAATACTAGTTTAGGTCAAAAAATCGTAGTATATTACATACAACTTTATACTAGTCTCGGTCGAAAAATCAAATTAAATTGAGGATTGTTCGAAATGCTACGAGACTTTTCAGATCCTTTCTATAAGTTTTGAGGGAATGCTAAGAGGAAAGCCCATTCAAAAAATTATCTCAAAATTAGACTCTAAGAAACTTTTTGAAATGCTAGTATCAGTCAAAAAATCGTAGTATATTATACACAATTTTATACTAGTTTCGATCAAAAAATCAAATTAAATTTAGGATTGTTCGAAATGCTACGATACTTTTCAGATCCTTTCTATATGTTATGAGGGAATTTAGGAGGGAAGTTAATGCAAAAATATAGGTCAAAATTATATTTTACGAAACTTTTTGAAATGCTAGTTTCAGTTAAAAAATCGTAGAATATTATACACAAATTTATACTAGTTTCGGTCGAAAAATCAAATTAAATCGAGGAGTGTTCAAAATGCTACGAAACTTTTCAGATCCTTTCTATATGTAACGAGAGAAGGTTATGATGGAAGTCCATGCCAAAAATAATATCAAAATTAGATTCTGTGAAACTTTTTGAAATACTAGTTTCGTTAAATAATTATAGTATATTATACACAATTTTATACCAGTTTCGGTAAAAAAAAATTAAATCGAGGATTAATCGAAATAGCACAAAACTTTGAAGATCCTTTCTATATGTTTGAGGGAAGGTTATGATGGAAGTCAATGCATAAAATTATCTTAAAATTAGATTCCACGAAATTTTTGAAATACTAGTTTAGGGCAAAAAATCGTAGTATATTATATACAACTTTATACTAGTCTCGGTCGAAAAATCAAATTAAATTGAGGATTGTTCGAAATGCTACGATAGTTTTCAGATCCTTTCTATAAGTTTTGAGGGAATGTTAAGAGGGAAGCCCATTCAAAAAAATATCTCAAAATTAGACCATATGAAATTTTTTGAAATGCTAGTTTCAGTCAAAAAATCGTAGTATATTATACACAATTTTATACTAGTTTCGATAAAAAAATCAAATTAAATTTAGGATTGTTCGAAATGCTACGATACTTTTCAGATCCTTTCTATATGTTATGAGGGAATTTAAGAGGGAAGTCAATGCAAAAATATAGGTCAAAATTATATTTTAGGAATCTTTTTGAAATGCTAGTTTCAGTCAAAAAATCGTAGTATATTATATACAATTTTATACTAGTTTCGGTCGAAAAATCAAATTAAATCGAGGAGTGTTCAAAATGCTACGAAACTTTCCAGATCCTTTCTATATGTAACGAGAGTAGGTTATGATGGAAGTCCATGCCAAAAATAATATCAAAATTAGATTCTGTGAAACTTTTTGAAATACTAGTTTCGTTAAAAAATTATAGTATATTATACACAATTTTATACCAGTTTCGGTCAAAAAACTATAATTAAATCGAGGATTAATCGAAATGCTACAAAACTTTTAAGATCCTTTCTATATGTTTGAGGGAAGGTTATCATGGAAGTCCATGCATAAAATTAACTTAAAATTAGATTCCACGAAACTTTTTGAAATACTAGTTTAGGTCAAAAAATCGTAGTATATTACATACAACTTTATACTAGTCTCGGTCGAAAAATCAAATTAAATTGAGGATTGTTCGAAATGCTACGAGACTTTTCAGATCCTTTCTATAAGTTTTGAGGGAATGCTAAGAGGAAAGCCCATTCAAAAAATTATCTCAAAATTAGACTCTAAGAAACTTTTTGAAATGCTAGTATCAGTCAAAAAATCGTAGTATATTATACACAATTTTATACTAGTTTCGATCAAAAAATCAAATTAAATTTAGGATTGTTCGAAATGCTACGATACTTTTCAGATCCTTTCTATATGTTATGAGGGAATTTAGGAGGGAAGTTAATGCAAAAATATAGGTCAAAATTATATTTTACGAAACTTTTTGAAATGCTAGTTTCAGTTAAAAAATCGTAGAATATTATACACAAATTTATACTAGTTTCGGTCGAAAAATCAAATTAAATCGAGGAGTGTTCAAAATGCTACGAAACTTTTCAGATCCTTTCTATATGTAACGAGAGAAGGTTATGATGGAAGTCCATGCCAAAAATAATATCAAAATTAGATTCTGTGAAACTTTTTGAAATACTAGTTTCGTTAAATAATTATAGTATATTATACACAATTTTATACCAGTTTCGGTAAAAAAAAATTAAATCGAGGATTAATCGAAATAGCACAAAACTTTGAAGATCCTTTCTATATGTTTGAGGGAAGGTTATGATGGAAGTCAATGCATAAAATTATCTTAAAATTAGATTCCACGAAATTTTTGAAATACTAGTTTAGGGCAAAAAATCGTAGTATATTATATACAACTTTATACTAGTCTCGGTCGAAAAATCAAATTAAATTGAGGATTGTTCGAAATGCTACGATAGTTTTCAGATCCTTTCTATAAGTTTTGAGGGAATGTTAAGAGGGAAGCCCATTCAAAAAAATATCTCAAAATTAGACCATATGAAATTTTTTGAAATGCTAGTTTCAGTCAAAAAATCGTAGTATATTATACACAATTTTATACTAGTTTCGATAAAAAAATCAAATTAAATTTAGGATTGTTCGAAATGCTACGATACTTTTCAGATCCTTTCTATATGTTATGAGGGAATTTAAGAGGGAAGTCAATGCAAAAATATAGGTCAAAATTATATTTTAGGAATCTTTTTGAAATGCTAGTTTCAGTCAAAAAATCGTAGTATATTATATACAATTTTATACTAGTTTCGGTCGAAAAATCAAATTAAATCGAGGAGTGTTCAAAATGCTACGAAACTTTCCAGATCCTTTCTATATGTAACGAGAGTAGGTTATGATGGAAGTCCATGCCAAAAATAATATCAAAATTAGATTCTGTGAAACTTTTTGAAATACTAGTTTCGTTAAAAAATTATAGTATATTATACACAATTTTATACCAGTTTCGGTCAAAAAACTATAATTAAATCGAGGATTAATCGAAATGCTACAAAACTTTTAAGATCCTTTCTATATGTTTGAGGGAAGGTTATCATGGAAGTCCATGCATAAAATTAACTTAAAATTAGATTCCACGAAACTTTTTGAAATACTAGTTTAGGGCAAAAAATCGTAGTATATTACATACAACTTTATACTAGTCTCGGTCGAAAAATCAAATTAAATTGAGGATTGTTCGAAATGCTACGAGACTTTTCAGATCCTTTCTATAAGTTTTGAGGGAATGCTAAGAGGGAAGCCCATTCAAAAAATTATCTCAAAATTAGACTCTAAGAAACTTTTTGAAATTCTAGTATCAGTCAAAAAATCGTAGTATATTATACACAATTTTATACTAGTTTCGATCAAAAAATCAAATTAAATTTAGGATTGTTCGAAATGCTACGATACTTTTCAGATCATTTCTATATGTTATGAGGGAATTTAAGAGGGAAGTTAATGCAAAAATATAGGTCAAAATTATATTTTACGAAACTTTTTGAAATGCTAGTTTCAGTCAAAAAATCGTAGTATATTATACACAATTTTATACTAGTTTCGGTCGAAAAATCAAATTAAATCGAGGAGTGTTCAAAATGCTACGAAACTTTTCAGATCCTTTCTATATGTAACGAGAGAAGGTTATGATGGAAGTCCATGCCAAAAATAATATCAAAATTAGATTCTGTGAAACTTTTTGAAATACTAGTTTCGTTAAATAATTATAGTATATTATACACAATTTTATACCAGTTTCGGTAAAAAAAAATTAAATCGAGGATTAATCGAAATGCTACAAAACTTTTAAGATCCTTTCTATATGTTTGAGGGAAGGTTATGATGGAAGTCCATGCATAAAATTATCTTAAAATTAGATTCCACTAAATTTTTGAAATACTAGTTTAGGGCAAAAAATCGTAGTATATTATATACAACTTTATACTAGTCTCGGTCGAAAAATCAAATTAAATTGAGGATTGTTCGAAATGCTACGATAGTTTTCAGATCCTTTCTATAAGTTTTGAGGGAATGTTAAGAGGGAAGCCCATTCAAAAAAATATCTCAAAATTAGACCATATGAAATTTTTTGAAATGCTAGTTTCAGTCAAAAAATCGTAGTATATTATACACAATTTTATACTAGTTTCGATAAAAAAATCAAATTAAATTTAGGATTGTTCGAAATGCTACGATACTTTTCAGATCCTTTCTATATGTTATGAGGGAATTTAAGAGGGAAGTCAATGCAAAAATATAGGTCAAAATTATATTTTAGGAATCTTTTTGAAATGCTAGTTTCAGTCAAAAAATCGTAGTATATTATACACAATTTTATACTAGTTTCGGTCGAAAAATCAAATTAAATCGAGGAGTGTTCAAAATGCTACGAAACATTCCAGATCCTTTTTATTTGTAACGAGAGAAGGTTATGATGGAAGTCCATGCCAAAGATAATATCAAAATTAGATTCTGTGAAACTTTTTGAAATACTAGTTTCGTTAAATAATTATAGTATATCATACACAATTTTATACCAGTTTCGGTAAAAAAAAATTAAATCGAGGATTAATCGAAATGCTACAAAACTTTTAAGATCCTTTCTATATGTTTGAGGGAAGGTTATGATGGAAGTCCATGCATAAAATTATCTTAAAATTAGATTCCACGAAACTTTTTGAAATACTAGTTTAGGGCAAAAAATCGTAGTATATTATATACAACTTTATACTAGTCTCGGTCGAAAAATCAAATTAAATTGAGGATTGTTCGAAATGCTACGATAGTTTTTAGATCCTTTCTATAAGTTTTGAGGGAATGTTAAGAGGGAAGCCCATTCAAAAAAATATCTCAAAATTAGACCCTATGAAATTTTTTGAAATGCTAGTTTCAGTCAAAAAAGCGTAGTATATTATACACAATTTTATACTAGTTTCGATAAAAAAATCAAATTAAATTTAGGATTGTTCGAAATGCTACGATACTTTTCAGATCCTTTCTATATGTTATGAGGGAATTTAAGAGGGAAGTCAATGCAAAAATATAGGTCAAAATTATATTTTACGAAACTTTTTGAAATGCTAGTTTCAGTCAAAAAATCGTAGTATATTATACACAATTTTATACTATTTTCGGTCGAAAAATCAAATTAAATCGAGGAGTGTTCAAAATGCTACGAAACTTTTCAGATCCTTTCTATATGTAACGAGAGAAGGTTATGATGGAAGTCCATGCCAATAATAATATCAAAATTAGATTCTGTGAAACTTTTTGAAATACTAGTTTCGTTAAATAATTATAGTATATTATACACAATTTTATACCAGTTTCGGTAAAAAAATTTAAATCGAGGATTAATCGAAATGCTACAAAACTTTTAAGATCCTTTCTATATGTTTGAGGGAAGGTTATGATGGAAGTCCATGCATAAAATTATCTTAAAATTAGATTCCACTAAATTTTTGAAATACTAGTTTAGGGCAAAAAATCGTAGTATATTATATACAACTTTATACTAGTCTCGGTCGAAAAATCAAATTAAATTGAGGATTGTTCGAAATGCTACGATAGTTTTCAGATCCTTTCTATAAGTTTTGAGGGAATGTTTAGAGGGAAGCCCATTCAAAAAAATATCTCAAAATTAGACCCTATGAAATTTTTTGAAATGCTAGTTTCAGTCAAAAAATCGTAGTATATTATACACAATTTTATACTAGTTTCGATAAAAAAATCAAATTAAATTTAGGATTGTTCGAAATGCTACGATACTTTTCAGATCCTTTCTATATGTTATGAGGGAATTTAAGAGGGAAGTCAATGCAAAAATATAGGTCAAAATTATATTTTACGAAACTTTTTGAAATGCTAGTTTCAGTCAAAAAATCGTAGTATATTATACACAATTTTATACTAGTTTCGGTCGAAAAATCAAATTAAATCGAGGAGTGTTCAAAATGCTACGAAACATTCCAGATCCTTTTTATTTGTAACGAGAGAAGGTTATGATGGAAGTCCATGCCAAAGATAATATCAAAATTAGATTCTGTGAAACTTTTTGAAATACTAGTTTCGTTAAATAATTATAGTATATCATACACAATTTTATACCAGTTTCGGTAAAAAAAAATTAAATCGAGGATTAATCGAAATGCTACAAAACTTTTAAGATCCTTTCTATATGTTTGAGGGAAGGTTATGATGGAAGTCCATGCATAAAATTATCTTAAAATTAGATTCCACGAAACTTTTTGAAATACTAGTTTAGGGCAAAAAATCGTAGTATATTATATACAACTTTATACTAGTCTCGGTCGAAAAATCAAATTAAATTGAGGATTGTTCGAAATGCTACGATAGTTTTCAGATCCTTTCTATAAGTTTTGAGGGAATGTTAAGAGGGAAGCCCATTCAAAAAAATATCTCAAAATTAGACCCTATGAAATTTTTTGAAATGCTAGTTTCAGTCAAAAAAGCGTAGTATATTATACACAATTTTATACTAGTTTCGATAAAAAAATCAAATTAAATTTAGGATTGTTCGAAATGCTACGATACTTTTCAGATCCTTTCTATATGTTATGAGGGAATTTAAGAGGGAAGTCAATGCAAAAATATAGGTCAAAATTATATTTTACGAAACTTTTTGAAATGCTAGTTTCAGTCAAAAAATCGTAGTATATTATACACAATTTTATACTATTTTCGGTCGAAAAATCAAATTAAATCGAGGAGTGCTCAAAATGCTACGAAACTTTTCAGATCCTTTCTATATGTAACGAGAGAAGGTTATGATGGAAGTCCATGCCAATAATAATATCAAAATTAGATTCTGTGAAACTTTTTGAAATACTAGTTTCGTTAAATAATTATAGTATATTATACACAATTTTATACCAGTTTCGGTAAAAAAAAAATTAAATCGAGGATTAATCGAAATGCTACAAAACTTTTAAGATCCTTTCTATATGTTTGAGGGAAGGTTATGATGGAAGTCCATGCATAAAATTATCTTAAAATTAGATTCCACTAAATTTTTGAAATACTAGTTTAGGGCAAAAAATCGTAGTATATTATATACAACTTTATACTAGTCTCGGTCGAAAAATCAAATTAAATTGAGGATTGTTCGAAATGCTACGATAGTTTTCAGATCCTTTCTATAAGTTTTGAGGGAATGTTTAGAGGGAAGCCCATTCAAAAAAATATCTCAAAATTAGACCCTATGAAATTTTTTGAAATGCTAGTTTCAGTCAAAAAATCGTAGTATATTATACACAATTTTATACTAGTTTCGATAAAAAAATCAAATTAAATTTAGGATTGTTCGAAATGCTACGATACTTTTCAGATCCTTTCTATATGTTATGAGGGAATTTAAGAGGGAAGTCAATGCAAAAATATAGGTCAAAATTATATTTTACGAAACTTTTTGAAATGCTAGTTTCAGTCAAAAAATCGTAGTATATTATACACAATTTTATACTAGTTTCGGTCGAAAAATCAAATTAAATCGAGGAGTGTTCAAAATGCTACGAAACATTCCAGATCCTTTTTATTTGTAACGAGAGAAGGTTATGATGGAAGTCCATGCCAAAGATAATATCAAAATTAGATTCTGTGAAACTTTTTGAAATACTAGTTTCGTTAAATAATTATAGTATATCATACACAATTTTATACCAGTTTCGGTAAAAAAAAATTAAATCGAGGATTAATCGAAATGCTACAAAACTTTTAAGATCCTTTCTATATGTTTGAGGGAAGGTTATGATGGAAGTCCATGCATAAAATTATCTTAAAATTAGATTCCACGAAACTTTTTGAAATACTAGTTTAGGGCAAAAAATCGTAGTATATTATATACAACTTTATACTAGTCTCGGTCGAAAAATCAAATTAAATTGAGGATTGTTCGAAATGCTACGATAGTTTTCAGATCCTTTCTATAAGTTTTGAGGGAATGTTAAGAGGGAAGCCCATTCAAAAAAATATCTCAAAATTAGACCCTATGAAATTTTTTGAAATGCTAGTTTCAGTCAAAAAAGCGTAGTATATTATACACAATTTTATACTAGTTTCGATAAAAAAATCAAATTAAATTTAGGATTGTTCGAAATGCTACGATACTTTTCAGATCCTTTCTATATGTTATGAGGGAATTTAAGAGGGAAGTCAATGCAAAAATATAGGTCAAAATTATATTTTACGAAACTTTTTGAAATGCTAGTTTCAGTCAAAAAATCGTAGTATATTATACACAATTTTATACTATTTTCGGTCGAAAAATCAAATTAAATCGAGGAGTGCTCAAAATGCTACGAAACTTTTCAGATCCTTTCTATATGTAACGAGAGAAGGTTATGATGGAAGTCCATGCCAATAATAATATCAAAATTAGATTCTGTGAAACTTTTTGAAATACTAGTTTCGTTAAATAATTATAGTATATTATACACAATTTTATACCAGTTTCGGTAAAAAAAAAATTAAATCGAGGATTAATCGAAATGCTACAAAACTTTTAAGATCCTTTCTATATGTTTGAGGGAAGGTTATGATGGAAGTCCATGCATAAAATTATCTTAAAATTAGATTCCACTAAATTTTTGAAATACTAGTTTAGGGCAAAAAATCGTAGTATATTATATACAACTTTATACTAGTCTCGGTCGAAAAATCAAATTAAATTGAGGATTGTTCGAAATGCTACGATAGTTTTCAGATCCTTTCTATAAGTTTTGAGGGAATGTTTAGAGGGAAGCCCATTCAAAAAAATATCTCAAAATTAGACCCTATGAAATTTTTTGAAATGCTAGTTTCAGTCAAAAAATCGTAGTATATTATACACAATTTTATACTAGTTTCGATAAAAAAATCAAATTAAATTTAGGATTGTTCGAAATGCTACGATACTTTTCAGATCCTTTCTATATGTTATGAGGGAATTTAAGAGGGAAGTCAATGCAAAAATATAGGTCAAAATTATATTTTACGAAACTTTTTGAAATGCTAGTTTCAGTCAAAAAATCGTAGTATATTATACACAATTTTATACTAGTTTCGGTCGAAAAATCAAATTAAATCGAGGAGTGTTCAAAATGCTACGAAACATTCCAGATCCTTTTTATTTGTAACGAGAGAAGGTTATGATGGAAGTCCATGCCAAAGATAATATCAAAATTAGATTCTGTGAAACTTTTTGAAATACTAGTTTCGTTAAATAATTATAGTATATCATACACAATTTTATACCAGTTTCGGTAAAAAAAAATTAAATCGAGGATTAATCGAAATGCTACAAAACTTTTAAGATCCTTTCTATATGTTTGAGGGAAGGTTATGATGGAAGTCCATGCATAAAATTATCTTAAAATTAGATTCCACGAAACTTTTTGAAATACTAGTTTAGGGCAAAAAATCGTAGTATATTATATACAACTTTATACTAGTCTCGGTCGAAAAATCAAATTAAATTGAGGATTGTTCGAAATGCTACGATAGTTTTCAGATCCTTTCTATAAGTTTTGAGGGAATGTTAAGAGGGAAGCCCATTCAAAAAAATATCTCAAAATTAGACCCTATGAAATTTTTTGAAATGCTAGTTTCAGTCAAAAAATCGTAGTATATTATACACAATTTTATACTAGTTTCGATAAAAAAATCAAATTAAATTTAGGATTGTTCGAAATGCTACGATACTTTTCAGATCCTTTCTATATGTTATGAGGGAATTTAAGAGGGAAGTCAATGCAAAAATATAGGTCAAAATTATATTTTACGAAACTTTTTGAAATGCTAGTTTCAGTCAAAAAATCGTAGTATATTATACACAATTTTATACTATTTTCGGTCGAAAAATCAAATTAAATCGAGGAGTGTTCAAAATGCTACGAAACTTTTCAGATCCTTTCTATATGTAACGAGAGAAGGTTATGATGGAAGTCCATGCCAAAAATAATATCAAAATTAGATTCTGTGAAACTTTTTGAAATACTAGTTTCGTTAAATAATTATAGTATATTATACACAATTTTATACCAGTTTCGGTAAAAAAAAAATTAAATCGAGGATTAATCGAAATGCTACAAAACTTTTAAGATCCTTTCTATATGTTTGAGGGAAGGTTATGATGGAAGTCCATGCATAAAATTATCTTAAAATTAGATTCCACTAAATTTTTGAAATACTAGTTTAGGGCAAAAAATCGTAGTATATTATATACAACTTTATACTAGTCTCGGTCGAAAAATCAAATTAAATTGAGGATTGTTCGAAATGCTACGATAGTTTTCAGATCCTTTCTATAAGTTTTGAGGGAATGTTTAGAGGGAAGCCCATTCAAAAAAATATCTCAAAATTAGACCCTATGAAATTTTTTGAAATGCTAGTTTCAGTCAAAAAATCGTAGTATATTATACACAATTTTATACTAGTTTCGATAAAAAAATCAAATTAAATTTAGGATTGTTCGAAATGCTACGATACTTTTCAGATCCTTTCTATATGTTATGAGGGAATTTAAGAGGGAAGTCAATGCAAAAATATAGGTCAAAATTATATTTTACGAAACTTTTTGAAATGCTAGTTTCAGTCAAAAAATCGTAGTATATTATACACAATTTTATACTAGTTTCGGTCGAAAAATCAAATTAAATCGAGGAGTGTTCAAAATGCTACGAAACTTTTCAGATCCTTTCTATATGTAACGAGAGAAGGTTATGATGGAAGTCCATGCCAAAAATAATATCAAAATTAGATTCTGTGAAACTTTTTGAAATACTAGTTTCGTTAAATAATTATAGTATATTATACACAATTTTATACCAGTTTCGGTAAAAAAAAAATTAAATCGAGGATTAATCGAAATGCTACAAAACTTTTAAGATCCTTTCTATATGTTTGAGGGAAGGTTATGATGGAAGTCCATGCATAAAATTATCTTAAAATTAGATTCCACTAAATTTTTGAAATACTAGTTTAGGGCAAAAAATCGTAGTATATTATATACAACTTTATACTAGTCTCGGTCGAAAAATCAAATTAAATTGAGGATTGTTCGAAATGCTACGATAGTTTTCAGATCCTTTCTATAAGTTTTGAGGAAATGTTAAGAGGGAAGCCCATTCAAAAAAATATCTCAAAATTAGACCATATGAAATTTTTTGAAATGCTAGTTTCAGTCAAAAAATCGTAGTATATTATACACAATTTTATACTAGTTTCGATAAAAAAATTAAATTAAATTTAGGATTGTTCGAAATGCTACGATACTTTTCAGATCCTTTCTATATGTTATGAGGGAATTTAAGAGGGAAGTCAATGCAAAAATATAGGTCAAAATTATATTTTAGGAAACTTTTTGAAATGCTAGTTTCAGTCAAAAAATCGTAGTATATTATACACAATTTTATACTAGTTTCGGTCGAAAAATCAAATTAAATCGAGGAGTGTTCAAAATGCTACGAAACATTCCAGATCCTTTTTATTTGTAACGAGAGAAGGTTATGATGGAAGTCCATGCCAAAGATAATATCAAAATTAGATTCTGTGAAACTTTTTGAAATACTAGTTTCGTTAAATAATTATAGTATATTATACACAATTTTATACCAGTTTCGGTAAAAAAAAATTAAATCGAGGATTAATCGAAATGCTACAAAACTTTTAAGATCCTTTCTATATGTTTGAGGGAAGGTTATGATGGAAGTCCATGCATAAAATTATCTTAAAATTAGATTCCACGAAACTTTTTGAAATACTAGTTTAGGGCAAAAAATCGTAGTATATTATATACAACTTTATACTAGTCTCGGTCGAAAAATCAAATTAAATTGAGGATTGTTCGAAATGCTACGATAGTTTTCAGATCCTTTCTATAAGTTTTGAGGGAATGTTAAGAGGGAAGCCCATTCAAAAAATATCTCAAAATTAGACCCTATGAAATTTTTTGAAATGCTAGTTTCAGTCAAAAAATCGTAGTATATTATACACAATTTTATACTAGTTTCGATAAAAAAATCAAATTAAATTTAGGATTGTTCGAAATGCTACGATACTTTTCAGATCCTTTCTATATGTTATGAGGGAATTTAAGAGGGAAGTCAATGCAAAAATATAGGTCAAAATTATATTTTAGGAAACTTTTTGAAATGCTAGTTTCAGTCAAAAAATCGTAGTATATTATACACAATTTTATACTAGTTTCGGTCGAAAAATCAAATTAAATCGAGGAGTGTTCAAAATGCTACGAAACATTCCAGATCCTTTTTATTTGTAACGAGAGAAGGTTATGATGGAAGTCCATGCCAAAGATAATATCAAAATTAGATTCTGTGAAACTTTTTGAAATACTAGTTTCGTTAAATAATTATAGTATATTATACACAATTTTATACCAGTTTCGGTAAAAAAAAATTAAATCGAGGATTAATCGAAATGCTACAAAACTTTTAAGATCCTTTCTATATGTTTGAGGGAAGGTTATGATGGAAGTCCATGCATAAAATTATCTTAAAATTAGATTCCACGAAACTTTTTGAAATACTAGTTTAGGGCAAAAAATCGTAGTATATTATATACAACTTTATACTAGTCTCGGTCGAAAAATCAAATTAAATTGAGGATTGTTCGAAATGCTACGATAGTTTTCAGATCCTTTCTATAAGTTTTGAGGGAATGTTAAGAGGGAAGCCCATTCAAAAAAATATCTCAAAATTAGACCCTATGAAATTTTTTGAAATGCTAGTTTCAGTCAAAAAATCGTAGTATATTATACACAATTTTATACTAGTTTCGATAAAAAAATCAAATTAAATTTAGGATTGTTCGAAATGCTACGATACTTTTCAGATCCTTTCTATATGTTATGAGGGAATTTAAGAGCGAAGTCAATGCAAAAATATAGGTCAAAATTATATTTTACGAAACTTTTTGAAATGCTAGTTTCAGTCAAAAAATCGTAGTATATTATACACAATTTTATACTAGTTTCGGTCGAAAAATCAAATTAAATCGAGGAGTGTTCAAAATGCTACGAAACTTTCCAGATCCTTTTTATTTGTAACGAGAGAAGGTTATGATGGAAGTCCATGCCAAAGATAATATGAAAATTAGATTCTGTGAAACGTTTTGAAATACTAGTTTCGTTAAATAATTATAGTATATTATACACAATTTTATACCAGTTTCGGTAAAAAAAAATTAAATCGAGGATTAATCGAAATGCTACAAAACTTTTAAGATCCTTTCTATATGTTTGAGGGAAGGTTATGATGGAAGTCCATGCATAAAATTATCTTAAAATTAGATTCCACGAAACTTTTTGAAATACTAGTTTAGGGCAAAAAATCGTAGTATATTATATACAACTTTATACTAGTCTCGGTCGAAAAATCAAATTAAATTGAGGATTGTTCGAAATGCTACGATAGTTTTCAGATCCTTTCTATAAGTTTTGAGGGAATGTTAAGAGGGAAGCCCATTCAAAAAATATCTCAAAATTAGACCCTATGAAATTTTTTGAAATGCTAGTTTCAGTCAAAAAATCGTAGTATATTATACACAATTTTATACTAGTTTCGATAAAAAAATCAAATTAAATTTAGGATTGTTCGAAATGCTACGATACTTTTCAGATCCTTTCTATATGTTATGAGGGAATTTAAGAGGGAAGTCAATGCAAAAATATAGGTCAAAATTATATTTTAGGAAACTTTTTGAAATGCTAGTTTCAGTCAAAAAATCGTAGTATATTATACACAATTTTATACTAGTTTCGGTCGAAAAATCAAATTAAATCGAGGAGTGTTCAAAATGCTACGAAACATTCCAGATCCTTTTTATTTGTAACGAGAGAAGGTTATGATGGAAGTCCATGCCAAAGATAATATCAAAATTAGATTCTGTGAAACTTTTTGAAATACTAGTTTCGTTAAATAATTATAGTATATTATACACAATTTTATACCAGTTTCGGTAAAAAAAAATTAAATCGAGGATTAATCGAAATGCTACAAAACTTTTAAGATCCTTTCTATATGTTTGAGGGAAGGTTATGATGGAAGTCCATGCATAAAATTATCTTAAAATTAGATTCCACGAAACTTTTTGAAATACTAGTTTAGGGCAAAAAATCGTAGTATATTATATACAACTTTATACTAGTCTCGGTCGAAAAATCAAATTAAATTGAGGATTGTTCGAAATGCTACGATAGTTTTCAGATCCTTTCTATAAGTTTTGAGGGAATGTTAAGAGGGAAGCCCATTCAAAAAAATATCTCAAAATTAGACCCTATGAAATTTTTTGAAATGCTAGTTTCAGTCAAAAAATCGTAGTATATTATACACAATTTTATACTAGTTTCGATAAAAAAATCAAATTAAATTTAGGATTGTTCGAAATGCTACGATACTTTTCAGATCCTTTCTATATGTTATGAGGGAATTTAAGAGCGAAGTCAATGCAAAAATATAGGTCAAAATTATATTTTACGAAACTTTTTGAAATGCTAGTTTCAGTCAAAAAATCGTAGTATATTATACACAATTTTATACTAGTTTCGGTCGAAAAATCAAATTAAATCGAGGAGTGTTCAAAATGCTACGAAACATTCCAGATCCTTTTTATTTGTAACGAGAGAAGGTTATGATGGAAGTCCATGCCAAAGATAATATGAAAATTAGATTCTGTGAAACTTTTTGAAATACTAGTTTCGTTAAATAATTATAGTATATTATACACAATTTTATACCAGTTTCGGTAAAAAAAAATTAAATCGAGGATTAATCGAAATGCTACAAAACTTTTAAGATCCTTTCTATATGTTTGAGGGAAGGTTATGATGGAAGTCCATGCATAAAATTATCTTAAAATTAGATTCCACGAAACTTTTTGAAATACTAGTTTAGGGCAAAAAATCGTAGTATATTATATACAACTTTATACTAGTCTCGGTCGAAAAATCAAATTAAATTGAGGATTGTTCGAAATGCTACGATAGTTTTCAGATCCTTTCTATAAGTTTTGAGGGAATGTTAAGAGGGAAGCCCATTCAAAAAATATCTCAAAATTAGACCCTATGAAATTTTTTGAAATGCTAGTTTCAGTCAAAAAATCGTAGTATATTATACACAATTTTATACTAGTTTCGATAAAAAAATCAAATTAAATTTACGATTGTTCGAAATGCTACGATACTTTTCAGATCCTTTCTATATGTTATGAGGGAATTTAAGAGGGAAGTCAATGCAAAAATATAGGTCAAAATTATATTTTAGGAAACTTTTTGAAATGCTAGTTTCAGTCAAAAAATCGTAGTATATTATACACAATTTTATACTAGTTTCGGTCGAAAAATCAAATTAAATCGAGGAGTGTTCAAAATGCTACGAAACATTCCAGATCCTTTTTATTTGTAACGAGAGAAGGTTATGATGGAAGTCCATGCCAAAGATAATATCAAAATTAGATTCTGTGAAACTTTTTGAAATACTAGTTTCGTTAAATAATTATAGTATATTATACACAATTTTATACCAGTTTCGGTAAAAAAAAATTAAATCGAGGATTAATCGAAATGCTACAAAACTTTTAAGATCCTTTCTATATGTTTGAGGGAAGGTTATGATGGAAGTCCATGCATAAAATTATCTTAAAATTAGATTCCACGAAACTTTTTGAAATACTAGTTTAGGGCAAAAAATCGTAGTATATTATATACAACTTTATACTAGTCTCGGTCGAAAAATCAAATTAAATTGAGGATTGTTCGAAATGCTACGATAGTTTTCAGATCCTTTCTATAAGTTTTGAGGGAATGTTAAGAGGGAAGCCCATTCAAAAAAATATCTCAAAATTAGACCCTATGAAATTTTTTGAAATGCTAGTTTCAGTCAAAAAATCGTAGTATATTATACACAATTTTATACTAGTTTCGATAAAAAAATCAAATTAAATTTAGGATTGTTCGAAATGCTACGATACTTTTCAGATCCTTTCTATATGTTATGAGGGAATTTAAGAGCGAAGTCAATGCAAAAATATAGGTCAAAATTATATTTTACGAAACTTTTTGAAATGCTAGTTTCAGTCAAAAAATCGTAGTATATTATACACAATTTTATACTAGTTTCGGTCGAAAAATCAAATTAAATCGAGGAGTGTTCAAAATGCTACGAAACTTTCCAGATCCTTTTTATTTGTAACGAGAGAAGGTTATGATGGAAGTCCATGCCAAAGATAATATGAAAATTAGATTCTGTGAAACTTTTTGAAATACTAGTTTCGTTAAATAATTATAGTATATTATACACAATTTTATACCAGTTTCGTAAAAAAAAAATTAAATCGAGGATTAATCGAAATGCTACAAAACTTTTAAGATCCTTTCTATATGTTTGAGGGAAGGTTATGATGGAAGTCCATGCATAAAATTATCTTAAAATTAGATTCCACGAAACTTTTTGAAATACTAGTTTAGGGCAAAAAATCGTAGTATATTATATACAACTTTATACTAGTCTCGGTCGAAAAATCAAATTAAATTGAGGATTGTTCGAAATGCTACGATAGTTTTCAGATCCTTTCTATAAGTTTTGAGGGAATGTTAAGAGGGAAGCCCATTCAAAAAATATCTCAAAATTAGACCCTATGAAATTTTTTGAAATGCTAGTTTCAGTCAAAAAATCGTAGTATATTATACACAATTTTATACTAGTTTCGATAAAAAAATCAAATTAAATTTAGGATTGTTCGAAATGCTACGATAGTTTTCAGATCCTTTCTATATGTTATGAGGGAATTTAAGAGGGAAGTCAATGCAAAAATATAGGTCAAAATTATATTTTACGAAACTTTTTGAAATGCTAGTTTCAGTCAAAAAATCGTAGTATATTATACACAATTTTATACTAGTTTCGGTCGAAAAATCAAATTAAATCGAGGAGTGTTCAAAATGCTACGAAACTTTCCAGATCCTTTTTATTTGTAACGAGAGAAGGTTATGATGGAAGTCCATGCCAAAGATAATATGAAAATTAGATTCTGTGAAACTTTTTGAAATACTAGTTTCGTTAAATAATTATAGTATATTATACACAATTTTATACCAGTTTCGGTAAAAAAAAATTAAATCGAGGATTAATCGAAATGCTACAAAACTTTTAAGATCCTTTCTATATGTTTGAGGGAAGGTTATGATGGAAGTCCATGCATAAAATTATCGTAAAATTAGATTCCACGAAACTTTTTGAAATACTAGTTTAGGGCAAAAAATCGTAGTATATTATATACAACTTTATACTAGTCTCGGTCGAAAAATCAAATTAAATTGAGGATTGTTCGAAATGCTACGATAGTTTTCAGATCCTTTCTATAAGTTTTGAGGGAATGTTAAGAGGGAAGCCCATTCAAAAAATATCTCAAAATTAGACCCTATGAAATTTTTTGAAATGCTAGTTTCAGTCAAAAAATCGTAGTATATTATACACAATTTTATACTAGTTTCGATAAAAAAATCAAATTAAATTTAGGATTGTTCGAAATGCTACGATAGTTTTCAGATCCTTTCTATATGTTATGAGGGAATTTAAGAGGGAAGTCAATGCAAAAATATAGGTCAAAATTATATTTTACGAAACTTTTTGAAATGCTAGTTTCAGTCAAAAAATCGTAGTATATTATACACAATTTTATACTAGTTTCGGTCGAAAAATCAAATTAAATCGAGGAGTGTTCAAAATGCTACGAAACTTTCCAGATCCTTTTTATTTGTAACGAGAGAAGGTTATGATGGAAGTCCATGCCAAAGATAATATGAAAATTAGATTCTGTGAAACTTTTTGAAATACTAGTTTCGTTAAATAATTATAGTATATTATACACAATTTTATACCAGTTTCGGTAAAAAAAAATTAAATCGAGGATTAATCGAAATGCTACAAAACTTTTAAGATCCTTTCTATATGTTTGAGGGAAGGTTATGATGGAAGTCCATGCATAAAATTATCTTAAAATTAGATTCCACGAAACTTTTTGAAATACTAGTTTAGGGCAAAAAATCGTAGTATATTATATACAACTTTATACTAGTCTCGGTCGAAAAATCAAATTAAATTGAGGATTGTTCGAAATGCTACGATAGTTTTCAGATCCTTTCTATAAGTTTTGAGGGAATGTTAAGAGGGAAGCCCATTAAAAAATTTCTCAAAATTAGACCCTATGAAATTTTTTGAAATGCTAGTTTCAGTCAAAAAATCGTAGTATATTATACACAATTTTATACTAGTTTCGATAGAAAAATCAAATTAAATTTAGGATTGTTCGAAATGCTACGATACTTTTCAGATCCTTTCTATATGTTATGAGGGAATTTAAGAGGGAAGTCAATGCAAAAATATAGGTCAAAATTATATTTTACGAAACTTTTTGAAATGCTAGTTTCAGTCAAAAAATCGTAGTATATTATACACAATTTTATACTAGTTTCGGTCGAAAAATCAAATTAAATCGAGGAGTGTTCAAAATGCTACGAAACTTTTCAGATCCTTTCTATATGTAACGAGAGAAGGTTATGATGGAAGTCCATGCCAAAAATAATATCAAAATTAGATTCTGTGAAACTTTTTGAAATACTAGTTTCGTTAAATAATTATAGTATATTATACACAATTTTATACCAGTTTCAGTAAAAAAAAAATTAAATCGAGGATTAATCGAAATGCTACAAAACTTTTAAGATCCTTTCTATATGTTTGAGGGAAGGTTATGATGGAAGTCCATGCATAAAATTATCTTAAAATTAGATTCCACGAAACTTTTTGAAATACTAGTTTAGGGCAAAAAATCGTAGTATATTATATACAACTTTATACTAGTCTCGGTCGAAAAATCAAATTAAATTGAGGATTGTTCGAAATGCTACGATAGTTTTCATATCCTTTCTATAAGTTTTGAGGGAATGTTAAGAGGGAAGCCCATTCAAAAAAATATCTCAAAATTAGACCCTATGAAATTTTTTGAAATGCTAGTTTCAGTCAAAAAATCGTAGTATATTATACACAATTTTATACTAGTTTCGATAAAAAAATCAAATTAAATTTAGGATTGTTCGAAATGCTACGATACTTTTCAGATCCTTTCTATATGTTATGAGGGAATTTAAGAGGGAAGTCAATGCAAAAATATAGGTCAAAATTATATTTTACGAAACTTTTTGAAATGCTAGTTTCAGTCAAAAAATCGTAGTATATTATACACAATTTTATACTAGTTTCGGTCGAAAAATCAAATTAAATCGAGGAGTGTTCAAAATGCTACGAAACTTTCCAGATCCTTTTTATTTGTAACGAGAGAAGGTTATGATGGAAGTCCATGCCAAAGATAATATCAAAATTAGATTCTGTGAAACTTTTTGAAATACTAGTTTCGTTAAATAATTATAGTATATTATACACAATTTTATACCAGTTTCGGTAAAAAAAAATTAAATCGAGGATTAATCGAAATGCTACAAAACTTTTAAGATCCTTTCTATATGTTTGAGGGAAGGATATGATGGAAGTCCATGCATAAAATTATCTTAAAATTAGATTCCACGAAACTTTTTGAAATACTAGTTTAGGGCAAAAAATCGTAGTATATTATATACAACTTTATACTAGTCTCGGTCGAAAAATCAAATTAAATTGAGGATTGTTCGAAATGCTACGATAGTTTTCAGATCCTTTCTATAAGTTTTGAGGGAATGTTAAGAGGGAAGCCCATTCAAAAAAATATCTCAAAATTAGACCCTATGAAATTTTTTGAAATGCTAGTTTCAGTCAAAAAATCGTAGTATATTATACACAATTTTATACTAGTTTCGATAGAAAAATCAAATTAAATTTAGGATTGTTCGAAATGCTACGATACTTTTCAGATCCTTTCTATATGTTATGAGGGAATTTAAGAGGGAAGTCAATGCAAAAATATAGGTCAAAATTATATTTTACGAAACTTTTTGAAATGCTAGTTTCAGTCAAAAAATCGTAGTATATTATACACAATTTTATACTAGTTTCGGTCGAAAAATCAAATTAAATCGAGGAGTGTTCAAAATGCTACGAAACTTTTCAGATCCTTTCTATATGTAACGATAGAAGGTTATGATGGAAGTCCATGCCAAAAATAATATCAAAATTAGATTCTGTGAAACTTTTTGAAATACTAGTTTCGTTAAATAATTATAGTATATTATACACAATTTTATACCAGTTTCGGTAAAAAAAAAATTAAATCGAGGATTAATCGAAATGCTACAAAACTTTTAAGATCCTTTCTATATGTTTGAGGGAAGGTTATGATGGAAGTCCATGCATAAAATTATCTTAAAATTAGATTCCACTAAATTTTTGAAATACTAGTTTAGGGCAAAAAATCGTAGTATATTATATACAACTTTATACTAGTCTCGGTCGAAAAATCAAATTAAATTGAGGATTGTTCGAAATGCTACGATAGTTTTCATATCCTTTCTATAAGTTTTGAGGGAATGTTAAGAGGGAAGCCCATTCAAAAAAATATCTCAAAATTAGACCCTATGAAATTTTTTGAAATGCTAGTTTCAGTCAAAAAATCGTAGTATATTATACACAATTTTATACTAGTTTCGATAAAAAAATCAAATTAAATTTAGGATTGTTCGAAATGCTACGATACTTTTCAGATCCTTTCTATATGTTATGAGTGAATTTAAGAGGGAAGTCAATGCAAAAATATAGGTCAAAATTATATTTTACGAAACTTTTTGAAATGCTAGTTTCAGTCAAAAAATCGTAGTATATTATACACAATTTTATACTAGTTTCGGTCGAAAAATCAAATTAAATCGAGGAGTTTTCAAAATGCTACGAAACTTTCCAGATCCTTTTTATTTGTAACGAGAGAAGGTTACGATGGAAGTCCATGCCAAAGATAATATCAAAATTAGATTCTGTGAAACTTTTTGAAATACTAGTTTCGTTAAATAATTATAGTATATTATACACAATTTTATACCAGTTTCGGTAAAAAAAAATTAAATCGAGGATTAATCGAAATGCTACAAAACTTTTAAGATCCTTTCTATATGTTTGAGGGAAGGATATGATGGAAGTCCATGCATAAAATTATCTTAAAATTAGATTCCACGAAACTTTTTGAAATACTAGTTTAGGGCAAAAAATCGTAGTATATTATATACAACTTTATACTAGTCTCGATCGAAAAATCAAATTAAATTGAGGATTGTTCGAAATGCTACGATAGTTTTCAGATCCTTTCTATAAGTTTTGAGGGAATGTTAAGAGGGAAGCCCATTCAAAAAAATATCTCAAAATTAGACCCTATGAAATTTTTTGAAATGCTAGTTTCAGTCAAAAAATCGTAGTATATTATACACAATTTTATACTAGTTTCGATAGAAAAATCAAATTAAATTTAGGATTGTTCGAAATGCTACGATACTTTTCAGATCCTTTCTATATGTTATGAGGGAATTTAAGAGGGAAGTCAATGCAAAAATATAGGTCAAAATTATATTTTACGAAACTTTTTGAAATGCTAGTTTCAGTCAAAAAATCGTAGTATATTATACACAATTTTATACTAGTTTCGGTCGAAAAATCAAATTAAATCGAGGAGTGTTCAAAATGCTACGAAACTTTTCAGATCCTTTCTATATGTAACGAGAGAAGGTTATGATGGAAGTCCATGCCAAAAATAATATCAAAATTAGATTCTGTGAAACTTTTTGAAATACTAGTTTCGTTAAATAATTATAGTATATTATACACAATTTTATACCAGTTTCGGTAAAAAAAAAATTAAATCGAGGATTAATCGAAATGCTACAAAACTTTTAAGATCCTTTCTATATGTTTGAGGGAAGGTTATGATGGAAGTCCATGCATAAAATTATCTTAAAATTAGATTCCACTAAATTTTTGAAATACTAGTTTAGGGCAAAAAATCGTAGTATATTATATACAACTTTATACTAGTCTCGGTCGAAATATCAAATTAAATTGAGGATTGTTCGAAATGCTACGATAGTTTTCAGATCCTTTCTATAAGTTTTGAGGGAATGTTAAGAGGGAAGCCCATTCAAAAAAATATCTCAAAATTAGACCCTATGAAATTTTTTGAAATGCTAGTTTCAGTCAAAAAATCGTAGTATATTATACACAATTTTATACTAGTTTCGATAAAAAAATCAAATTAAATTTAGGATTGTTCGAAATGCTACGATACTTTTCAGATCCTTTCTATATGTTATGAGGGAATTTAAGAGGGAAGTCAATGCAAAAATATAGGTCAAAATTATATTTTACGAAACTTTTTGAAATGCTAGTTTCAGTCAAAAAATCGTAGTATATTATACACAATTTTATACTAGTTTCGGTCGAAAAATCAAATTAAATCGAGGAGTGTTCAAAATGCTACGAAACTTTTCAGATCCTTTCTATATGTAACGAGAGAAGGTTATGATGGAAGTCCATGCCAAAAATAATATCAAAATTAGATTCTGTGAAACTTTTTGAAATACTAGTTTCGTTAAATAATTATAGTATATTATACACAATTTTATACCAGTTTCGGTAAAAAAAAAATTAAATCGAGGATTAATCGAAATGCTACAAAACTTTTAAGATCCTTTCTATATGTTTGAGGGAAGGTTATGATGGAAGTCCATGCATAAAATTATCTTAAAATTAGATTCCACTAAATTTTTGAAATACTAGTTTAGGGCAAAAAATCGTAGTATATTATATACAACTTTATACTAGTCTCGGTCGAAAAATCAAATTAAATTGAGGATTGTTCGAAATGCTACGATAGTTTTCAGATCCTTTCTATAAGTTTTGAGGGAATGTTAAGAGGGAAGCCCATTCAAAAAAATATCTCAAAATTAGACCATATGAAATTTTTTGAAATGCTAGTTTCAGTCAAAAAATCGTAGTATATTATACACAATTTTATACTAGTTTCGATAAAAAAATCAAATTAAATTTAGGATTGTTCGAAATGCTACGATACTTTTCAGATCCTTTCTATATGTTATGAGGGAATTTAAGAGGGAAGTCAATGCAAAAATATAGGTCAAAATTATATTTTAGGAAACTTTTTGAAATGCTAGTTTCAGTCAAAAAATCGTAGTATATTATACACAATTTTATACTAGTTTCGGTCGAAAAATCAAATTAAATCGAGGAGTGTTCAAAATGCTACGAAACATTCCAGATCCTTTTTATTTGTAACGAGAGAAGGTTATGATGGAAGTCCATGCCAAAGATAATATCAAAATTAGATTCTGTGAAACTTTTTGAAATACTAGTTTCGTTAAATAATTATAGTATATTATACACAATTTTATACCAGTTTCGGTAAAAAAAAATTAAATCGAGGATTAATCGAAATGCTACAAAACTTTTAAGATCCTTTCTATATGTTTGAGGGAAGGTTATGATGGAAGTCCATGCATAAAATTATCTTAAAATTAGATTCCACGAAACTTTTTGAAATACTAGTTTAGGGCAAAAAATCGTAGTATATTATATACAACTTTATACTAGTCTCGGTCGAAAAATCAAATTAAATTGAGGATTGTTCGAAATGCTACGATAGTTTTCATATCCTTTCTATAAGTTTTGAGGGAATGTTAAGAGGGAAGCCCATTCAAAAAAATATCTCAAAATTAGACCCTATGAAATTTTTTGAAATGCTAGTTTCAGTCAAAAAATCGTAGTATATTATACACAATTTTATACTAGTTTCGATAAAAAAATCAAATTAAATTTAGGATTGTTCGAAATGCTACGATACTTTTCAGATCCTTTCTATATGTTATGAGTAAATTTAAGAGGGAAGTCAATGCAAAAATATAGGTCAAAATTATATTTTACGAAACTTTTTGAAATGCTAGTTTCAGTCAAAAAATCGTAGTATATTATACACAATTTTATACTAGTTTCGGTCGAAAAATCAAATTAAATCGAGGAGTGTTCAAAATGCTACGAAACTTTTCAGATCCTTTCTATATGTAACGAGAGAAGGTTATGATGGAAGTCCATGCCAAAAATAATATCAAAATTAGATTCTGTGAAACTTTTTGAAATACTAGTTTCGTTAAATAATTATAGTATATTATACACAATTTTATACCAGTTTCGGTAAAAAAAAAATTAAATCGAGGATTAATTGAAATGCTACAAAACTTTTAAGATCCTTTCTATATGTTTGAGGGAAGGTTATGATGGAAGTCCATGCATAAAATTATCTTAAAATTAGATTCCACTAAATTTTTGAAATACTAGTTTAGGGCAAAAAATCGTAGTATATTATATACAACTTTATACTAGTCTCGGTCGAAAAATCAAATTAAATTGAGGATTGTTCGAAATGCTACGATAGTTTTCAGATCCTTTCTATAAGTTTTGAGGGAATGTTAAGAGGGAAGCCCATTCAAAAAAATATCTCAAAATTAGACCATATGAAATTTTTTGAAATGCTAGTTTCAGTCAAAAAATCGTAGTATATTATACACAATTTTATACTAGTTTCGATAAAAAAATCAAATTAAATTTAGGATTGTTCGAAATGCTACGATACTTTTCAGATCCTTTCTATATGTTATGAGGGAATTTAAGAGGGAAGTCAATGCAAAAATATAGGTCAAAATTATATTTTAGGAAACTTTTTGAAATGCTAGTTTCAGTCAAAAAATCGTAGTATATTATACACAATTTTATACTAGTTTCGGTCGAAAAATCAAATTAAATCGAGGAGTGTTCAAAATGCTACGAAACATTCCAGATCCTTTTTATTTGTAACGAGAGAAGGTTATGATGGAAGTCCATGCCAAAGATAATATCAAAATTAGATTCTGTGAAACTTTTTGAAATACTAGTTTCGTTAAATAATTATAGTATATTATACACAATTTTATACCAGTTTCGGTAAAAAAAAAATAAATCGAGGATTAATCGAAATGCTACAAAACTTTTAAGATCCTTTCTATATGTTTGAGGGAAGGTTATGATGGAAGTCCATGCATAAAATTATCTTAAAATTAGATTCCACGAAACTTTTTGAAATACTAGTTTAGGGCAAAAAATCGTAGTATATTATATACAACTTTATACTAGTCTCGGTCGAAAAATCAAATTAAATTGAGGATTGTTCGAAATGCTACGATAGTTTTCATATCCTTTCTATAAGTTTTGAGGGAATGTTAAGAGGGAAGCCCATTCAAAAAAATATCTCAAAATTAGACCCTATGAAATTTTTTGAAATGCTAGTTTCAGTCAAAAAATCGTAGTATATTATACACAATTTTATACTAGTTTCGATAAAAAAATCAAATTAAATTTAGGATTGTTCGAAATGCTACGATACTTTTCAGATCCTTTCTATATGTTATGAGTGAATTTAAGAGGGAAGTCAATGCAAAAATATAGGTCAAAATTATATTTTACGAAACTTTTTGAAATGCTAGTTTCAGTCAAAAAATCGTAGTATATTATACACAATTTTATACTAGTTTCGGTCGAAAAATCAAATTAAATCGAGGAGTGTTCAAAATGCTACGAAACTTTCCAGATCCTTTTTATTTGTAACGAGAGAAGGTTATGATGGAAGTCCATGCCAAAGATAATATCAAAATTAGATTCTGTGAAACTTTTTGAAATACTAGTTTCGTTAAATAATTATAGTATATTATACACAATTTTATACCAGTTTCGGTAAAAAAAAATTAAATCGAGGATTAATCGAAATGCTACAAAACTTTTAAGATCCTTTCTATATGTTTGAGGGAAGGATATGATGGAAGTCCATGCATAAAATTATCTTAAAATTAGATTCCACGAAACTTTTTGAAATACTAGTTTAGGGCAAAAAATCGTAGTATATTATATACAACTTTATACTAGTCTCGGTCGAAAAATCAAATTAAATTGAGGATTGTTCGAAATGCTACGATAGTTTTCAGATCCTTTCTATAAGTTTTGAGGGAATGTTAAGAGGGAAGCCCATTCAAAAAAATATCTCAAAATTAGACCCTATGAAATTTTTTGAAATGCTAGTTTCAGTCAAAAAATCGTAGTATATTATACACAATTTTATACTAGTTTCGATAGAAAAATCAAATTAAATTTAGGATTGTTCGAAATGCTACGATACTTTTCAGATCCTTTCTATATGTTATGAGGGAATTTAAGAGGGAAGTCAATGCAAAAATATAGGTCAAAATTATATTTTACGAAACTTTTTGAAATGCTAGTTTCAGTCAAAAAATCGTAGTATATTATACACAATTTTATACTAGTTTCGGTCGAAAAATCAAATTAAATCGAGGAGTGTTCAAAATGCTACGAAACTTTTCAGATCCTTTCTATATGTAACGAGAGAAGGTTATGATGGAAGTCCATGCCAAAAATAATATCAAAATTAGATTCTGTGAAACTTTTTGAAATACTAGTTTCGTTAAATAATTATAGTATATTATACACAATTTTATACCAGTTTCGGTAAAAAAAAAATTAAATCGAGGATTAATCGAAATGCTACAAAACTTTTAAGATCCTTTCTATATGTTTGAGGGAAGGTTATGATGGAAGTCCATGCATAAAATTATCTTAAAATTAGATTCCACTAAATTTTTGAAATACTAGTTTAGGGCAAAAAATCGTAGTATATTATATACAACTTTATACTAGTCTCGGTCGAAAAATCAAATTAAATTGAGGATTGTTCGAAATGCTACGATAGTTTTCAGATCCTTTCTATAAGTTTTGAGGGAATGTTAAGAGGGAAGCCCATTCAAAAAAATATCTCAAAATTAGACCCTATGAAATTTTTTGAAATGCTAGTTTCAGTCAAAAAATCGTAGTATATTATACACAATTTTATACTAGTTTCGATAAAAAAATCAAATTAAATTTAGGATTGTTCGAAATGCTACGATACTTTTCAGATCCTTTCTATATGTTATGAGGGAATTTAAGAGGGAAGTCAAAGCAAAAATATAGGTCAAAATTATATTTTACGAAACTTTTTGAAATGCTAGTTTCAGTCAAAAAATCGTAGTATATTATACACAATTTTATACTAGTTTCGGTCGAAAAATCAAATTAAATCGAGGAGTGTTCAAAATGCTACGAAACTTTTCAGATCCTTTCTATATGTAACGAGAGAAGGTTATGATGGAAGTCCATGCCAAAAATAATATCAAAATTAGATTCTGTGAAACTTTTTGAAATACTAGTTTCGTTAAATAATTATAGTATATTATACACAATTTTATACCAGTTTCGGTAAAAAAAAATTAAATCGAGGATTAATCGAAATGCTACAAAACTTTTAAGATCCTTTCTATATGTTTGAGGGAAGGTTATGATGGAAGTCCATGCATAAAATTATCTTAAAATTAGATTCCACTAAATTTTTGAAATACTAGTTTAGGGCAAAAAATCGTAGTATATTATATACAACTTTATACTAGTCTCGGTCGAAAAATCAAATTAAATTGAGGATTGTTCGAAATGCTACGATAGTTTTCAGATCCTTTCTATAAGTTTTGAGGGAATGTTAAGAGGGAAGCCCATTCAAAAAAATATCTCAAAATTAGACCATATGAAATTTTTTGAAATGCTAGTTTCAGTCAAAAAATCGTAGTATATTATACACAATTTTATACTAGTTTCGATAAAAAAATCAAATTAAATTTAGGATTGTTCGAAATGCTACGATACTTTTCAGATCCTTTCTATATGTTATGAGGGAATTTAAGAGGGAAGTAAATGCAAAAATATAGGTCAAAATTATATTTTAGGAAACTTTTTGAAATGCTAGTTTCAGTCAAAAAATCGTAGTATATTATACACAATTTTATACTAGTTTCGGTCGAAAAATCAAATTAAATCGAGGAGTGTTCAAAATGCTACGAAACATTCCAGATCCTTTTTATTTGTAACGAGAGAAGGTTATGATGGAAGTCCATGCCAAAGATAATATCAAAATTAGATTCTGTGAAACTTTTTGAAATACTAGTTTCGTTAAATAATTATAGTATATTATACACAATTTTATACCAGTTTCGGTAAAAAAAAATTAAATCGAGGATTAATCGAAATGCTACAAAACTTTTAAGATCCTTTCTATATGTTTGAGGGAAGGTTATGATGGAAGTCCATGCATAAAATTATCTTAAAATTAGATTCCACGAAACTTTTTGAAATACTAGTTTAGGGCAAAAAATCGTAGTATATTATATACAACTTTATACTAGTCTCGGTCGAAAAATCAAATTAAATTGAGGATTGTTCGAAATGCTACGATAGTTTTCAGATCCTTTCTATAAGTTTTGAGGGAATGTTAAGAGGGAAGCCCATTCAAAAAAATATCTCAAAATTAGACCCTATGAAATTTTTTGAAATGCTAGTTTCAGTCAAAAAATCGTAGTATATTATACACAATTTTATACTAGTTTCGATAAAAAAATCAAATTAAATTTAGGATTGTTCGAAATGCTACGATACTTTTCAGATCCTTTCTATATGTTATGAGGGAATTTAAGAGGGAAGTCAATGCAAAAATATAGGTCAAAATTATATTTTACGAAACTTTTTGAAATGCTAGTTTCAGTCAAAAAATCGTAGTATATTATACACAATTTTATACTAGTTTCGGTCGAAAAATCAAATTAAATCGAGGAGTGTTCAAAATGCTACGAAACTTTCCAGATCCTTTTTATTTGTAACGAGAGAAGGTTATGATGGAAGTCCATGCCAAAGATAATATCAAAATTAGATTCTGTGAAACTTTTTGAAATACTAGTTTCGTTAAATAATTATAGTATATTATACACAATTTTATACCAGTTTCGGTAAAAAAAAAATTAAATCGAGGATTAATCGAAATGCTACAAAACTTTTAAGATCCTTTCTATATGTTTGAGGGAAGGTTATGATGGAAGTCCATGCATAAAATTATCTTAAAATTAGATTCCACTAAATTTTTGAAATACTAGTTTAGGGCAAAAAATCGTAGTATATTATATACAACTTTATACTAGTCTCGGTCGAAAAATCAAATTAAATTGAGGATTGTTCGAAATGCTACGATAGTTTTCAGATCCTTTCTATAAGTTTTGAGGGAATGTTAAGAGGGAAGCCCATTCAAAAAAATATCTCAAAATTAGACCATATGAAATTTTTTGAAATGCTAGTTTCAGTCAAAAAATCGTAGTATATTATACACAATTTTATACTAGTTTCGATAAAAAAATCAAATTAAATTTAGGATTGTTCGAAATGCTACGATACTTTTCAGATCCTTTCTATATGTTATGAGGGAATTTAAGAGGGAAGTCAATGCAAAAATATAGGTCAAAATTATATTTTAGGAAACTTTTTGAAATGCTAGTTTCAGTCAAAAAATCGTAGTATATTATACACAATTTTATACTAGTTTCGGTCGAAAAATCAAATTAAATCGAGGAGTGTTCAAAATGCTACGAAACATTCCAGATCCTTTTTATTTGTAACGAGAGAAGGTTATGATGGAAGTCCATGCCAAAGATAATATCAAAATTAGATTCTGTGAAACTTTTTGAAATACTAGTTTCGTTAAATAATTATAGTATATTATACACAATTTTATACCAGTTTCGGTAAAAAAAAATTAAATCGAGGATTAATCGAAATGCTACAAAACTTTTAAGATCCTTTCTATATGTTTGAGGGAAGGTTATGATGGAAGTCCATGCATAAAATTATCTTAAAATTAGATTCCACGAAACTTTTTGAAATACTAGTTTAGGGCAAAAAATCGTAGTATATTATATACAACTTTATACTAGTCTCGGTCGAAAAATCAAATTAAATTGAGGATTGTTCGAAATGCTACGATAGTTTTCAGATCCTTTCTATAAGTTTTGAGGGAATGTTAAGAGGGAAGCCCATTCAAAAAAATATCTCAAAATTAGACCCTATGAAATTTTTTGAAATGCTAGTTTCAGTCAAAAAATCGTAGTATATTATACACAATTTTATACTAGTTTCGATAAAAAAATCAAATTAAATTTAGGATTGTTCGAAATGCTACGATACTTTTCAGATCCTTTCTATATGTTATGAGGGAATTTAAGAGGGAAGTCAATGCAAAAATATAGGTCAAAATTATATTTTACGAAACTTTTTGAAATGCTAGTTTCAGTCAAAAAATCGTAGTATATTATACACAATTTTATACTAGTTTCGGTCGAAAAATCAAATTAAATCGAGGAGTGTTCAAAATGCTACGAAACTTTCCAGATCCTTTTTATTTGTAACGAGAGAAGGTTATGATGGAAGTCCATGCCAAAGATAATATCAAAATTAGATTCTGTGAAACTTTTTGAAATACTAGTTTCGTTAAATAATTATAGTATATTATACACAATTTTATACCAGTTTCGGTAAAAAAAAAAAATTAAATCGAGGATTAATCGAAATGCTACAAAACTTTTAAGATCCTTTCTATATGTTTGAGGGAAGGTTATGATGGAAGTCCATGCATAAAATTATCTTAAAATTAGATTCCACGAAATTTTTGAAATACTAGTTTAGGGCAAAAAATCGTAGTATATTATATACAACATTATACTAGTCTCGGTCGAAAAATCAAATTAAATTGAGGATTGTTCGAAATGCTACGATAGTTTTCAGATCCTTTCTATAAGTTTTGAGGGAATGTTAAGAGGGAAGCCCATTCAAAAAAATATCTCAAAATTAGACCCTATGAAATTTTTTGAAATGCTAGTTTCAGTCAAAAAATCGTAGTATATTATACACAATTTTATACTTGTTTCGATAAAAAAATCAAATTAAATTTAGGATTGTTCGAAATGCTACGATACTTTTCAGATCCTTTCTATATGTTATGAGGGAATTTAAGAGGGAAGTCAATGCAAAAATATAGGTCAAAATTATATTTTACGAAACTTTTTGAAATGCTAGTTTCAGTCAAAAAATCGTAGTATATTATACACAATTTTATACTAGTTTCGGTCGAAAAATCAAATTAAATCGAGGAGTGTTCAAAATGCTACGAAACTTTCCAGATCCTTTCTATATGTAACGAGAGAAGGTTGTGATGGAAGTCCATGACAAAAATAATATCAAAACTAGATTCTGTGAAACTTTTTGAAATACTAGTTTCGTTAAATAATTATAGTATATTATACACAATTTTATACCAGTTTCGGTAAAAAAAAAAAATTAAATCGAGGATTAATCGAAATGCTACAAAACTTTTAAGATCCTTTCTATATGTTTGAGGGAAGGTTATGATGGAAGTCCATGCATAAAATTATCTTAAAATTAGATTCCACGAAACTTTTTTTGAAATACTAGTTTAGGTCTAAAAATCGTAGTATATTACATACAACTTTATACTAGTCTCGATCGAAAAATCAAATTAAATTGAGGATTGCTCGAAATGCTACGAGACTTTTCAGATCCTTTCTATAAGTTTTGAGGGAATGCTTAGAGGGAATCCCATTCAAAAAATTATCTCAAAATTAGACCCTATGAAATTTTTTGAAATGCTAGTTTCAGTCAAAAAATCGTAGTATATTATACACAATTTTATACTAGTTTTGATCAAAAAATCAAATTAAATTTAGGATTGTTTGAAATGCTATGATACTTTTCAGATCCTTTCTATATGTTATGAGGGAATGTTAAGAGGGAAGTTAATGCAAAAATATAGGTCAAAATTAGATTTTACGAAACTTTTTGAAATGCTAGTTTCAGTCATAAAAATCGTAGTATATTATACACAATTTTATACTAGTTTCGGTCGAAAAATCAAATTAAATCGAGGAGTGTTCAAAATGCTACGAAACTTTTCAGATCCTTTCTATATGTAACGAGAGAAGGTTATGATGGAAGTCCATGCCAAAAATAATATCAAAATTAGATTCTGTGAAACTTTTTGAAATACTAGTTTCGTTAAATAATTATAGTATATTATACACAATATTATACCAGTTTCGGTAAAAAAAAATAATTAAATCGAGGATTAATCGAAATGCTACAAAACTTTTAATATCCCTTCTATATGTTTGAGGGATGGTTATGATGGAAGTCCATGCATAAAATTATCTTAATATTAGATTCCACGAAACTTTTTGAAATACTAGTTTAGGTCAAAAAATCGTAGTATATTACATACAACTTTATACTAGTCTCGATCGAAAAATCAAATTAAATTGAGAATTGTTCGAAATTCTACGAGACTTTTCAGATCCTTTCTATAAGTTTTGAGGGAATGCTAAGAGGGAATCCCATTCAAAAAATTATCTCAACATTAGACTCTAAGAAACTTTTTGAAATGCTAGTATCAGTCAAAAAATCGTAGTATATTATACACAATTTTATACTAGTTTCGATCAAAAAATCAAATTAAATTTAGTATTGTACGAAATGTTATGATACTTTTCAGATCCTTTCTATATGTTATGAGGGAATGTTAAGAGGGAAGTCAATGCAAAAATATAGGTCAAAATTAGATTTTACGAAACTTTTTGAAATGCTAGATTCAGTCAAAAAATCTTAGTATATTATACACAATTTTATACTAGTTTCGGTCGAAAAATCAAATTAAATCGAGGAGTGTTCAAAATGCTACGAAACTTTCCAGATCCTTTCTATATGTAACGAGAGAAGGTTATGATGGAAGTCCATGCCAAAAATAATATCAAAATTAGATTCTGTGAAACTTTTTGAAATACTAGTTTCGTTAAATAATTATAGTATATTATACCAGTTTCGGTAAAAAAAATAATTAAATCGAGGATTAATCGAAATGCTACAAAACTTTTAAGATCCTTTATATATGTTTGAGGGAAGGTTATCATGGAAGTCCATGCATAAAATTATCTTAAAATTAGATTCCACGAAACTTTTTTTGAAATTATAGTTTAGGTCAAAAAATCGTAGTATATTACATATAACTTTATACTAGTCTCGGTCGAAAAATCAAATTAAATTGAGGATTGTTCGAAATGCTACGAGACTTTTCAGATCCTTTCTATAAGTTTTGAGGGAATGCTAAGAGGGAATCCCATTCAAAAAATTATCTCAAAATTAGACTCTAAGAAACTTTTTTAAATGCTAGTATCTGTCAAAAAATCGTAGTATATTATACACAATTTTATACTAGTTTTGATCAAAAAATCAAATTAAATTTAGGATTGTTCGAAATGCTATGATACTTTTCAGATCCTTTCTATATGTTATGAGGGAATGTTAAGAGGGAAGTCAATGCAAAAATATAGGTCAAAATTAGATTTTACGAAACTTTTTGAAATGCTAGTTTCAGTCAAAAAATCGTAGTATATTATACACAATTTTATACTAGTTTCGGTCGAAAAATCGAATTATATCGAGGAGTGTTCAAAATGCTACGAAACGTTTTAGATCCTTTCTATATGTAACGAGAGAAGGTTATGATGGATGTCCATGCCAAAAATAATATCAAAATTAGATTCTGTGAAACTTTTTGAAATACAAGTTTCGTTAAATAATTATAGTATATTATACACAATTTTATACCAGTTTCGGTAAATAAAAATAATTAAATCGAGGATTAATCGAAATGCTACAAAACTTTTAAGATCCTTTCTATATGTTTGAGGGAAGGTTATGATGGAAGTCCATGCATAAAATTATCTTAAAATTAGATTCCACGAAACTTTTTGAAATACTAGTTTAGGTCAAAAAATCGTAGTATATTATATACAACTTTATACTAGTCTCGGTCGAAAAATCAAATTAAATTGAGGATTGTTCGAAATGCTACGATAGTTTTCAGATCCTTTCTATAAGTTTTGAGGGAATGTTAAGAGGGAAGCCCATTCAAAAAAATATCTCAAAATTAGACCCTATGAAATTTTATGACATGCTAGTTTCAGTCAAAAAATCGTAGTATATTATACACAATTTTATACTAGTTTCGATCAAAAAATCAAATTTAATTTAGGATTGTTTGAAATGCTACGATACTTTTCAGATCCTTACTATATGTTATGAGGGAATGTTAAGAGGGAAGTCCATGCAAAAATATAGGTCAAAATTAGATTTTACGAAACTTTTTGAAATGCTAGTTTCAGTCAAAAAATCGTAGTATATTATATACAATTTCATACTAGTTTCGGTCGAAAAATCAAATTAAATCGAGGAGTGTTCAAAATGCTACGAAACTTTCCAGATCCTTTCTATATGTAACGAGAGAAGGTTATGATGGAAGTCCATGCCAAAAATAATATCAAAATTAGGTTCTGTGAAACTTTTTGAAATACTAGTTTCGTTAAAAAATTATAGTATATTATACACAATTTTATACCAGTTTCGGTCAAAAAACTATAATTAAATCGAGGATTAATCGAAATGCTACAAAACTTTTAAGATCCTTTCTATATGTTTGAGGGAAGGTTATCATGGAAGTCCATGCATAAAATTATCTTAAAATTAGATTCCACGAAACTTTTTTTGAAATACTAGTTTAGGTCAAAAAATCGTAGTATATTACATACAACTTTATACTAGTCTCGGTCGAAAAATCAAATTAAATTGAGGATTGTTCGAAATGCTACGAGACTTTTCAGATCCTTTCTATAAGTTTTGAGGGAATGCTTAGAGGGAATCCCATTCAAAAAATTATCTCAAAATTAGACCCTATGAAATTTTTTGAAATGCTAGTTTCAGTCAAAAAATCGTAGTATATTATACACAATTTTATACTAGTTTCGATCAAAAAATCAAATTAAATTTAGGATTGTTCGAAATGCTACGATACTTTTCAGATCCTTTATATATGTTATGAGGGAATTTAAGAGGGAAGTCAATGAAAAAATATAGGTCAAAATTAGATATTACGAAAGTTTTTGAAATGCTAGTTTCAGTCAAAAAATCGTAGTATATTATACACAATTTTATACTAGTTTCGGTCGAAAAATCAAATTAAATCGAGGAGTGTTCAAAATGCTACGAAACTTTCCAGATCCTTTCTATATGTAACGATAGAAGGTTATGATGGAAGTCCATGCCAAAAATAATATCAAAATTAGATTCTGTGAAACTTTTTGAAATACTAGTTTCGTTAAATAATTATAGTATATTATACACAATTTTATACCAGTTTCGGTAAAAAAAATAATTAAATCGAGGATTAATCGAAATGCTACAAAACTTTTAAGATCCTTTATATATGTTTGAGGGAAGGTTATCATGGAAGTCCATGCATAAAATTATCTTAAAATTAGATTCCACGAAACTTTTTTTGAAATACTAGTTTAGGTCAAACAATCGTAGTATATTACATACAACTTTATACTAGTCTCGGTCGAAAAATCAAATTAAATTGAGGATTGTTCGAAATGCTACGAGACTTTTCAGATCCTTTCTATAAGTTTTAAGGGAATGCTAAGAGGGAATCCCATTCAAAAAATTATCTCAAAATTAGACTCTAAGAAACTTTTTTAAATGCTAGTATCAGTCAAAAAATCGTAGTATATTATACACAATTTTATACTAGTTTCGATCAAAAAATCAAATTTAATTTAGGATTGTTTGAAATGCTACGATACTTTTCAGATCCTTACTATATGTTATGAGGGAATGTTAAGAGGGAAGTCCATGCAAAAATATAGGTCAAAATTAGATTTTACGAAACTTTTTGAAATGCTAGTTTCAGTCAAAAAATCGTAGTATATTATATACAATTTCATACTAGTTTCGGTCGAAAAATCAAATTAAATCGAGGAGTGTTCAAAATGCTACGAAACTTTCCAGATCCTTTCTATATGTAACGAGAGAAGGTTATGATGGAAGTCCATGCCAAAAATAATATCAAAATTAGGTTCTGTGAAACTTTTTGAAATACTAGTTTCGTTAAAAAATTATAGTATATTATACACAATTTTATACCAGTTTCGGTCAAAAAACTATAATTAAATCGAGGATTAATCGAAATGCTACAAAACTTTTAAGATCCTTTCTATATGTTTGAGGGAAGGTTATCATGGAAGTCCATGCATAAAATTATCTTAAAATTAGATTCCACGAAACTTTTTTTGAAATACTAGTTTAGGTCAAAAAATCGTAGTATATTACATACAACTTTATACTAGTCTCGGTCGAAAAATCAAATTAAATTGAGGATTGTTCGAAATGCTACGAGACTTTTCAGATCCTTTCTATAAGTTTTGAGGGAATGCTTAGAGGGAATCCCATTCAAAAAATTATCTCAAAATTAGACCCTATGAAATTTTTTGAAATGCTAGTTTCAGTCAAAAAATCGTAGTATATTATACACAATTTTATACTAGTTTCGATCAAAAAATCAAATTAAATTTAGGATTGTTCGAAATGCTACGATACTTTTCAGATCCTTTATATATGTTATGAGGGAATTTAAGAGGGAAGTCAATGAAAAAATATAGGTCAAAATTAGATATTACGAAAGTTTTTGAAATGCTAGTTTCAGTCAAAAAATCGTAGTATATTATACACAATTTTATACTAGTTTCGGTCGAAAAATCAAATTAAATCGAGGAGTGTTCAAAATGCTACGAAACTTTCCAGATCCTTTCTATATGTAACGATAGAAGGTTATGATGGAAGTCCATGCCAAAAATAATATCAAAATTAGATTCTGTGAAACTTTTTGAAATACTAGTTTCGTTAAATAATTATAGTATATTATACACAATTTTATACCAGTTTCGGTAAAAAAAATAATTAAATCGAGGATTAATCGAAATGCTACAAAACTTTTAAGATCCTTTATATATGTTTGAGGGAAGGTTATCATGGAAGTCCATGCATAAAATTATCTTAAAATTAGATTCCACGAAACTTTTTTTGAAATACTAGTTTAGGTCAAAAAATCGTAGTATATTACATACAACTTTATACTAGTCTCGGTCGAAAAATCAAATTAAATTGAGGATTGTTCGAAATGCTACGAGACTTTTCAGATCCTTTCTATAAGTTTTAAGGGAATGCTAAGAGGGAATCCCATTCAAAAAATTATCTCAAAATTAGACTCTAAGAAACTTTTTTAAATGCTAGTATCAGTCAAAAAATCGTAGTATATTATACACAATTTTATACTAGTTTCGATCAAAAAATCAAATTTAATTTAGGATTGTTTGAAATGCTACGATACTTTTCAGATCCTTACTATATGTTATGAGGGAATGTTAAGAGGGAAGTCCATGCAAAAATATAGGTCAAAATTAGATTTTACGAAACTTTTTGAAATGCTAGTTTCAGTCAAAAAATCGTAGTATATTATATACAATTTCATACTAGTTTCGGTCGAAAAATCAAATTAAATCGAGGAGTGTTCAAAATGCTACGAAACTTTCCAGATCCTTTCTATATGTAACGAGAGAAGGTTATGATGGAAGTCCATGCCAAAAATAATATCAAAATTAGGTTCTGTGAAACTTTTTGAAATACTAGTTTCGTTAAAAAATTATAGTATATTATACACAATTTTATACCAGTTTCGGTCAAAAAACTATAATTAAATCGAGGATTAATCGAAATGCTACAAAACTTTTAAGATCCTTTCTATATGTTTGAGGGAAGGTTATCATGGAAGTCCATGCATAAAATTATCTTAAAATTAGATTCCACGAAACTTTTTTTGAAATACTAGTTTAGGTCAAAAAATCGTAGTATATTACATACAACTTTATACTAGTCTCGGTCGAAAAATCAAATTAAATTGAGGATTGTTCGAAATGCTACGAGACTTTTCAGATCCTTTCTATAAGTTTTGAGGGAATGCTTAGAGGGAATCCCATTCAAAAAATTATCTCAAAATTAGACCCTATGAAATTTTTTGAAATGCTAGTTTCAGTCAAAAAATCGTAGTATATTATACACAATTTTATACTAGTTTCGATCAAAAAATCAAATTAAATTTAGGATTGTTCGAAATGCTACGATACTTTTCAGATCCTTTATATATGTTATGAGGGAATTTAAGAGGGAAGTCAATGAAAAAATATAGGTCAAAATTAGATATTACGAAAGTTTTTGAAATGCTAGTTTCAGTCAAAAAATCGTAGTATATTATACACAATTTTATACTAGTTTCGGTCGAAAAATCAAATTAAATCGAGGAGTGTTCAAAATGCTACGAAACTTTCCAGATCCTTTCTATATGTAACGATAGAAGGTTATGATGGAAGTCCATGCCAAAAATAATATCAAAATTAGATTCTGTGAAACTTTTTGAAATACTAGTTTCGTTAAATAATTATAGTATATTATACACAATTTTATACCAGTTTCGGTAAAAAAAATAATTAAATCGAGGATTAATCGAAATGCTACAAAACTTTTAAGATCCTTTATATATGTTTGAGGGAAGGTTATCATGGAAGTCCATGCATAAAATTATCTTAAAATTAGATTCCACGAAACTTTTTTTGAAATACTAGTTTAGGTCAAAAAATCGTAGTATATTACATACAACTTTATACTAGTCTCGGTCGAAAAATCAAATTAAATTGAGGATTGTTCGAAATGCTACGAGACTTTTCAGATCCTTTCTATAAGTTTTAAGGGAATGCTAAGAGGGAATCCCATTCAAAAAATTATCTCAAAATTAGACTCTAAGAAACTTTTTTAAATGCTAGTATCAGTCAAAAAATCGTAGTATATTATACACAATTTTATACTAGTTTCGATCAAAAAATCAAATTTAATTTAGGATTGTTTGAAATGCTACGATACTTTTCAGATCCTTACTATATGTTATGAGGGAATGTTAAGAGGGAAGTCCATGCAAAAATATAGGTCAAAATTAGATTTTACGAAACTTTTTGAAATGCTAGTTTCAGTCAAAAAATCGTAGTATATTATATACAATTTCATACTAGTTTCGGTCGAAAAATCAAATTAAATCGAGGAGTGTTCAAAATGCTACGAAACTTTCCAGATCCTTTCTATATGTAACGAGAGAAGGTTATGATGGAAGTCCATGCCAAAAATAATATCAAAATTAGGTTCTGTGAAACTTTTTGAAATACTAGTTTCGTTAAAAAATTATAGTATATTATACACAATTTTATACCAGTTTCGGTCAAAAAACTATAATTAAATCGAGGATTAATCGAAATGCTACAAAACTTTTAAGATCCTTTCTATATGTTTGAGGGAAGGTTATCATGGAAGTCCATGCATAAAATTATCTTAAAATTAGATTCCACGAAACTTTTTTTGAAATACTAGTTTAGGTCAAAAAATCGTAGTATATTACATACAACTTTATACTAGTCTCGGTCGAAAAATCAAATTAAATTGAGGATTGTTCGAAATGCTACGAGACTTTTCAGATCCTTTCTATAAGTTTTGAGGGAATGCTTAGAGGGAATCCCATTCAAAAAATTATCTCAAAATTAGACCCTATGAAATTTTTTGAAATGCTAGTTTCAGTCAAAAAATCGTAGTATATTATACACAATTTTATACTAGTTTCGATCAAAAAATCAAATTAAATTTAGGATTGTTCGAAATGCTACGATACTTTTCAGATCCTTTATATATGTTATGAGGGAATTTAAGAGGGAAGTCAATGAAAAAATATAGGTCAAAATTAGATATTACGAAAGTTTTTGAAATGCTAGTTTCAGTCAAAAAATCGTAGTATATTATACACAATTTTATACTAGTTTCGGTCGAAAAATCAAATTAAATCGAGGAGTGTTCAAAATGCTACGAAACTTTCCAGATCCTTTCTATATGTAACGATAGAAGGTTATGATGGAAGTCCATGCCAAAAATAATATCAAAATTAGATTCTGTGAAACTTTTTGAAATACTAGTTTCGTTAAATAATTATAGTATATTATACACAATTTTATACCAGTTTCGGTAAAAAAAATAATTAAATCGAGGATTAATCGAAATGCTACAAAACTTTTAAGATCCTTTATATATGTTTGAGGGAAGGTTATCATGGAAGTCCATGCATAAAATTATCTTAAAATTAGATTCCACGAAACTTTTTTTGAAATACTAGTTTAGGTCAAAAAATCGTAGTATATTACATACAACTTTATACTAGTCTCGGTCGAAAAATCAAATTAAATTGAGGATTGTTCGAAATGCTACGAGACTTTTCAGATCCTTTCTATAAGTTTTAAGGGAATGCTAAGAGGGAATCCCATTCAAAAAATTATCTCAAAATTAGACTCTAAGAAACTTTTTTAAATGCTAGTATCAGTCAAAAAATCGTAGTATATTATACACAATTTTATACTAGTTTCGATCAAAAAATCAAATTAAATTTAGGATTGTTCGAAATGCTATGATACTTTTCAGATCATTTCTATATGTTATGAGGGAATTTTAAGAGGGAAGTCAATGCAAAAATATAGGTCAAAATTAGATTTTACGAAACTTTTTGAAATGCTAGTTTCAGTCAAAAAATCGTAGTATATTATACACAATTTTATACTAGTTTCGGTCGAAAAATCAAATTAAATCGAGGAGTGTTCAAAATGCTACGAAACTTTTCAGATCCTTTCTATATGTAACGAGAGAAGGTTATGATGGAAGTCCATGCCAAAAATAATATCAAAATTAGATTCTGTGAAACTTTTTGAAATACTAGTTTCGTTAAATTATTATAGTATATTATACACAATTTTATACCAGTTTCGGTCAAAAAATATAATTAAATCGAGGATTAATCGAAATGCTACAAAACTTTTAAGATCCTTTCTATATGTTTGAGGGAAGGTTATCATGGAAGTCCATGCATAAAATTATCTTAAAATTAGATTCCACGAAATTTTTTTTCAAATACTAGTTTAGGTCAAAAAATCGTAGTATATTACATACAACTTTATACTAGTCTCGGTCGAAAAATCAAATTAAATTGAGGATTGTTCGAAATGCTACGAGACTTTTCAGATCCTTTCTATAAGTTTTGAGGGAATGCTAAGAGGGAATCCCATTCAAAAAATTATCTCAAAATTAGACTCTAAGAAACTTTTTTAAATGCTAGTATCAGTCAAAAAATCGTAGTATATTATACACAATTTTATACTAGTTTCGATCAAAAAATCAAATTTAATTTAGGATTGTTTGAAATGCTACGATACTTTTCAGATCCTTACTATATGTTATGAGGGAATGTTAAGAGGGAAGTCCATGCAAAAATATAGGTCAAAATTAGATTTTACGAAACTTTTTGAAATGCTAGTTTCAGTCAAAAAATCATAGTATATTATATACAATTTCATACTAGTTTCGGTCGAAAAATCAAATTAAATCGAGGAGTGTTCAAAATGCTACGAAACTTTCCAGATCCTTTCTATATGTAACGAGAGAAGGTTATGATGGAAGTCCATGCCAAAAATAATATCAAAATTAGGTTCTGTGAAACTTTTTGAAATACTAGTTTCGTTAAAAAATTATAGTATATTATACACAATTTTATACCAGTTTCGGTCAAAAAACTATAATTAAATCGAGGATTAATCGAAATGCTACAAAACTTTTAAGATCCTTTCTATATGTTTGAGGGAAGGTTATCATGGAAGTCCATGCATAAAATTATCTTAAAATTAGATTCCACGAAACTTTTTTTGAAATACTAGTTTAGGTCAAAAAATCGTAGTATATTACATACAACTTTATACTAGTCTCGGTCGAAAAATCAAATTAAATTGAGGATTGTTCGAAATACTACGAGACTTTTCAGATCCTTTCTATAAGTTTTGAGGGAATGCTTAGAGGGAATCCCATTCAAAAAATTATCTCAAAATTAGACCCTATGAAATTTTTTGAAATGCTAGTTTCAGTCAAAAAATCGTAGTATATTATACACAATTTTATACTAGTTTCGATCAAAAAATCAAATTAAATTTAGGATTGTTCGAAATGCTACGATACTTTTCAGATCCTTTATATATGTTATGAGGGAATTTAAGAGGGAAGTCAATGAAAAAATATAGGTCAAAATTAGATATTACGAAAGTTTTTGAAATGCTAGTTTCAGTCAAAAAATCGTAGTATATTATACACAATTTTATACTAGTTTCGGTCGAAAAATCAAATTAAATCGAGGAGTGTTCAAAATGCTACGAAACTTTCCAGATCCTTTCTATATGTAACGATAGAAGGTTATGATGGAAGTCCATGCCAAAAATAATATCAAAATTAGATTCTGTGAAACTTTTTGAAATACTAGTTTCGTTAAATAATTATAGTATATTATACACAATTTTATACCAGTTTCGGTAAAAAAAATAATTAAATCGAGGATTAATCGAAATGCTACAAAACTTTTAAGATCCTTTATATATGTTTGAGGGAAGGTTATCATGGAAGTCCATGCATAAAATTATCTTAAAATTAGATTCCACGAAACTTTTTTTGAAATACTAGTTTAGGTCAAAAAATCGTAGTATATTACATACAACTTTATACTAGTCTCGGTCGAAAAATCAAATTAAATTGAGGATTGTTCGAAATGCTACGAGACTTTTCAGATCCTTTCTATAAGTTTTAAGGGAATGCTAAGAGGGAATCCCATTCAAAAAATTATCTCAAAATTAGACTCTAAGAAACTTTTTTAAATGCTAGTATCAGTCAAAAAATCGTAGTATATTATACACAATTTTATACTAGTTTCGATCAAAAAATCAAATTAAATTTAGGATTGTTCGAAATGCTATGATACTTTTCAGATCCTTTCTATATGTTATGAGGGAATTTTAAGAGGGAAGTCAATGCAAAAATATAGGTCAAAATTAGATTTTACGAAACTTTTTGAAATGCTAGTTTCAGTCAAAAAATCGTAGTATATTATACACAATTTTATACTAGTTTCGGTCGAAAAATCAAATTAAATCGAGGAGTGTTCAAAATGCTACGAAACTTTTCAGATCCTTTCTATATGTAACGAGAGAAGGTTATGATGGAAGTCCATGCCAAAAATAATATCAAAATTAGATTCTGTGAAACTTTTTGAAATACTAGTTTCGTTAAATAATTATAGTATATTATACACAATTTTATACCAGTTTCGGTCAAAAAATATAATTAAATCGAGGATTAATCGAAATGCTACAAAACTTTTAAGATCCTTTCTATATGTTTGAGGGAAGGTTATCATGGAAGTCCATGCATAAAATTATCTTAAAATTAGATTCCACGAAATTTTTTTTGAAATACTAGTTTAGGTCAAAAAATCGTAGTATATTACATACAACTTTATACTAGTCTCGGTCGAAAAATCAAATTAAATTGAGGATTGTTCGAAATGCTACGAGACTTTTCAGATCCTTTCTATAAGTTTTGAGGGAATGCTAAGAGGGAATCCCATTCAAAAAATTATCTCAAAATTAGACTCTAAGAAACTTTTTTAAATGCTAGTATCTGTCAAAAAATCGTAGTATATTATACACAATTTTATACTAGTTTTAATCAAAAAATCAAATTAAATTTAGGATTGTTCGAAATGCTATGATACTTTTCAGATCCTTTCTATATGTTATGAGGGAATGTTAAGAGGGAAGTCAATGCAAAAATATAGGTCAAAATTAGATTTTACGAAACTTTTTGAAATGCTAGTTTCAGTCAAAAAATCGTAGTATATTATACACAATTTTATACTAGTTTCGGTCGAAAAATCGAATTATATCGAGGAGTGTTCAAAATGCTACGAAACGTTTTAGATCCTTTCTATATGTAACGAGAGAAGGTTATGATGGATGTCCATGCCAAAAATAATATCAAAATTAGATTCTGTGAAACTTTTTGAAATACAAGTTTCGTTAAATAATTATAGTATATTATACACAATTTTATACCAGTTTCGGTAAAAAAAAATAATTAAATCGAGGATTAATCGAAATGCTACAAAACTTTTAAGATCCTTTCTATATGTTTGAGGGAAGGTTATGATGGAAGTCCATGCATAAAATTATCTTAAAATTAGATTCCACGAAACTTTTTGAAATACTAGTTTAGGTCAAAAAATCGTAGTATATTATATACAACTTTATACTAGTCTCGGTCGAAAAATCAAATTAAATTGAGGATTGTTCGAAATGCTACGATAGTTTTCAGATCCTTTCTATAAGTTTTGAGGGAATGTTAAGAGGGAAGCCCATTCAAAAAAATATCTCAAAATTAGACCCTATGAAATTTTATGACATGCTAGTTTCAGTCAAAAAATCGTAGTATATTATACACAATTTTATACTAGTTTCGATCAAAAAATCAAATTTAATTTAGGATTGTTTGAAATGCTACGATACTTTTCAGATCCTTACTATATGTTATGAGGGAATGTTAAGAGGGAAGTCCATGCAAAAATATAGGTCAAAATTAGATTTTACGAAACTTTTTGAAATGCTAGTTTCAGTCAAAAAATCGTAGTATATTATATACAATTTCATACTAGTTTCGGTCGAAAAATCAAATTAAATCGAGGAGTGTTCAAAATGCTACGAAACTTTCCAGATCCTTTCTATATGTAACGAGAGAAGGTTATGATGGAAGTCCATGACAAAAATAATATCAAAATTAGGTTCTGTGAAACTTTTTGAAATACTAGTTTCGTTAAAAAATTATAGTATATTATACACAATTTTATACCAGTTTCGGTCAAAAAACTATAATTAAATCGAGGATTAATCGAAATGCTACAAAACTTTTAAGATCCTTTCTATATGTTTGAGGGAAGGTTATCATGGAAGTCCATGCATAAAATTATCTTAAAATTAGATTCCACGAAACTTTTTTTGAAATACTAGTTTAGGTCAAAAAATCGTAGTATATTACATATAACTTTATACTAGTCTCGGTCGAAAAATCAAATTAAATTGAGGATTGTTCGAAATGCTACGAGACTTTTCAGATCCTTTCTATAAGTTTTGAAGGAATGCTTAGAGGGAATCCCATTCAAAAAATTATCTCAAAATTAGACCCTATGAAATTTTTTGAAATGCTAGTTTCAGTCAAAAAATCGTAGTATATTATACACAATTTTATACTAGTTTCGATCAAAAAATCAAATTAAATTTAGGATTGTTCGAAATGCTACGATACTTTTCAGATCCTTTATATATGTTATGAGGGAATTTAAGAGGGAAGTCAATGAAAAAATATAGGTCAAAATTAGATATTACGAAAGTTTTTGAAATGCTAGTTTCAGTCAAAAAATCGTAGTATATTATACACAATTTTATACTAGTTTCGGTCGAAAAATCAAATTAAATCGAGGAGTGTTCAAAATGCTACGAAACTTTCCAGATCCTTTCTATATGTAACGATAGAAGGTTATGATGGAAGTCCATGCCAAAAATAATATCAAAATTAGATTCTGTGAAACTTTTTGAAATACTAGTTTCGTTAAATAATTATAGTATATTATACACAATTTTATACCAGTTTCGGTAAAAAAAATAATTAAATCGAGGATTAATCGAAATGCTACAAAACTTTTAAGATCCTTTATATATGTTTGAGGGAAGGTTATCATGGAAGTCCATGCATAAAATTATCTTAAAATTAGATTCCACGAAACTTTTTTTGAAATACTAGTTTAGGTCAAAAAATCGTAGTATATTACATACAACTTTATACTAGTCTCGGTCGAAAAATCAAATTAAATTGAGGATTGTTCGAAATGCTACGATAGTTTTCAGATCCTTTCTATAAGTTTTGAGGGAATGTTAAGAGGGAAGCCCATTCAAAAAAATATCTCAAAATTAGACCCTATGAAATTTTATGACATGCTAGTTTCAGTCAAAAAATCGTAGTATATTATACACAATTTTATACTAGTTTCGATCAAAAAATCAAATTTAATTTAGGATTGTTTGAAATGCTACGATACTTTTCAGATCCTTACTATATGTTATGAGGGAATGTTAAGAGGGAAGTCCATGCAAAAATATAGGTCAAAATTAGATTTTACGAAACTTTTTGAAATGCTAGTTTCAGTCAAAAAATCGTAGTATATTATATACAATTTCATACTAGTTTCGGTCGAAAAATCAAATTAAATCGAGGAGTGTTCAAAATGCTACGAAACTTTCCAGATCCTTTCTATATGTAACGAGAGAAGGTTATGATGGAAGTCCATGCCAAAAATAATATCAAAATTAGGTTCTGTGAAACTTTTTGAAATACTAGTTTCGTTAAAAAATTATAGTATATTATACACAATTTTATACCAGTTTCGGTCAAAAAACTATAATTAAATCGAGGATTAATCGAAATGCTACAAAACTTTTAAGATCCTTTCTATATGTTTGAGGGAAGGTTATCATGGAAGTCCATGCATAAAATTATCTTAAAATTAGATTCCACGAAACTTTTTTTGAAATACTAGTTTAGGTCAAAAAATCGTAGTATATTACATACAACTTTATACTAGTCTCGGTCGAAAAATCAAATTAAATTGAGGATTGTTCGAAATGCTACGAGACTTTTCAGATCCTTTCTATAAGTTTTGAGGGAATGCTTAGAGGGAATCCCATTCAAAAAATTATCTCAAAATTAGACCCTATGAAATTTTTTGAAATGCTAGTTTCAGTCAAAAAATCGTAGTATATTATACACAATTTTATACTAGTTTCGATCAAAAAATCAAATTAAATTTAGGATTGTTCGAAATGCTATGATACTTTTCAGATCCTTTATATATGTTATGAGGGAATTTAAGAGGGAAGTCAATGAAAAAATATAGGTCAAAATTAGATATTACGAAAGTTTTTGAAATGCTAGTTTCAGTCAAAAAATCGTAGTATATTATACACAATTTTATACTAGTTTCGGTCGAAAAATCAAATTAAATCGAGGAGTGTTCAAAATGCTACGAAACTTTCCAGATCCTTTCTATATGTAACGATAGAAGGTTATGATGGAAGTCCATGCCAAAAATAATATCAAAATTAGATTCTGTGAAACTTTTTGAAATACTAGTTTCGTTAAATAATTATAGTATATTATACACAATTTTATACCAGTTTCGGTATAAAAAATAATTAAATCGAGGATTAATCGAAATGCTACAAAACTTTTAAGATCCTTTATATATGTTTGAGGGAAGGTTATCATGGAAGTCCATGCATAAAATTATCTTAAAATTAGATTCCACGAAACTTTTTTTGAAATACTAGTTTAGGTCAAAAAATCGTAGTATATTACATACAACTTTATACTAGTCTCGGTCGAAAAATCAAATTAAATTGAGGATTGTTCGAAATGCTACGATACTTTTCAGATCCTTTCTATAAGTTTTAAGGGAATGCTAAGAGGGAATCCCATTCAAAAAATTATCTCAAAATTAGACTCTAAGAAACTTTTTTAAATGCTAGTATCAGTCAAAAAATCGTAGTATATTATACACAATTTTATACTAGTTTCGATCAAAAAATCAAATTAAATTTAGGATTGTTCGAAATGCTATGATACTTTTCAGATCCTTTCTATATGTTATGAGGGAATTTTAAGAGGGAAGTCAATGCAAAAATATAGGTCAAAATTAGATTTTACGAAACTTTTTGAAATGCTAGTTTCAGTCAAAAAATCGTAGTATATTATACACAATTTTATACTAGTTTCGGTCGAAAAATCAAATTAAATCTAGGAGTGTTCAAAATGCTACGAAACTTTCCAGATCCTTTCTATATGTAACGAGAGAAGGTTATGATGGAAGTCCATGCCAAAAATAATATCAAAATTAGATTCTGTGAAACTTTTTGAAATACTAGTTTCGTTAAAAAATTATAGTATATTATACACAATTTTATACCAGTTTCGGTCAAAAAATATAATTAAATCGAGGATTAATCGAAATGCTACAAAACTTTTAAGATCCTTTCTATATGTTTGAGGGAAGGTTATCATGGAAGGCCATGCATAAAATTATCTTAAAATTAGATTCCACGAAACTTTTTTTGAAATACTAGTTTAGGTCAAAAAATCGTAGTATATTATATAAAACTTTATACTAGTCTCGGTCGAAAAATCAAATTAAATTGAGGATTGTTCGAAATGCTACGAGACTTTTCAGATCCTTTCTATAAGTTGTGAGGGAATGCTAAGAGGTAATCCCATTCAAAAAATTATCTCAAAATTAGACTCTAAGAAACTTTTTGAAATGCTAGTATTAGTCAAAAAATCGTAGTATATTATACACAATTTTATACTAGTTTCGATCAAAAAATCAAAATAAATTTAGGATTGTTCGAAATGCTACGATACTTTTCAGATCTTTTCTATATGTTATGAGGGAAAGTTAAGAGGGAAGTCAATGCAAAAATATAGGTCAAAATTAGATTTTACGAAACTTTTTGAAATGCTAGTTTCAGTCAAAAAATCTTAGTATATTATACACAATTTTATACTAGTTTCGGTCGAAAAATCAAATTAAATCGAGGATTGTTCAAAATGCTACGAAACTTTTCAGATCCTTTCTATATGTAACGAGAGAAGGGTATGATGGAAATCCATGCAAAAAATAATATCAAAATTAGATTCTGCGAAACTTTTTGAAATATTAGTTTCGTTAAAAAATTATAGTATATTATACACAATTTTATACCAGTTTCGGTAAAAAAAAAATTAAATCGAGGATTAATCGAAATGCTACAAAACTTTTAAGATCCTTTCTATATGTTTGAGGGATGGTTATGATGGAAGTCCATGCATAAAATTATCTTAAAATTAGATTCCACGAAACTTTTTGAAAAACTAGTTTAGGTCAAAAAATCGTAGTATATTATATACAACTTTATACTAGTCTCGGTCGAAAAATCAAATTGAATTGAGGATTGTTCGAAATGCTACGATAGTTTTCAGATCCTTTCTATAAGTTTTGAGGGAATGTTAAGAGGGAAGCCCATTCAAAAAAATATATCACAATTAGACCCTATGAAATTTTTTGAAATGCTAGTTTCAGTCAAAAAATCGTAGTATATTATACACAATTTTATACTAGTTTCGATCAAAAAATCAATTTAATTTAGGATGGTTCGAAATGCTACAATACTTTTCAGATCCTTTCTATATGTTATGAGGGAATGTTAAGAGGGAAGTCCATTCAAAAATATAGGTCAAAATTAGATTTTACGAAACTTTTTGAAATGCTAGTTTCAGTCAAAAAATTGTAGTATATTATATACAATTTTATACTAGTTTTGGTCGAAAAATCAAATTAAATCGAGGAGTGTTCAAAATGCTACCAAACTTTCCAGATCCTTTCTATATGTAACGAGAGAAGGTTATGATGGAAGTCCATGCCAAAAATAATATCAAAATTAGATTCTGTGAAACTTTTTGAAATACTAGTTTCGTTAAAAAATTATAGTATATTATAAAAAAATTTATACCAATTTCGGTCAAAAAAAATAATTAAATCGAGGATTAATCAAAATGCTACAAAACTTTTAAGATCCTTTCTATATGTTTGAGGGAAGGTTATCATGGAAGTCCATGCATAAAATTATCTTAAAATTAGATTCCACGAAACTTTTTGAAATACTAGTTTAGGTCAAAAAATCGTAGTATATTACATACAACTTTATACTAGTCTCGGTCGAAAAATCAAATTAAATTGAGGATTGTTCGAAATGCTACGAGACTTTTTAATTCCTTTCTATATGTTTTGAGGGAATGTTAAGAGGGAAGCCCATTCAAAAAATTATCTCAAAATTAGACTCTATGAAAGTTTTTGAAATGCTAGTATCAGTCAAAAAATCGTAGTATATTATACACAATTTTATACTAGTTTCGATCAAAAAATCAAATTAAATTTAGGATTGTTCGAAATGCTACGATACTTTTCAAATCCTTTCTATATGTTATGAGGGAATGTTAAGAGGGAAGTCCATGCAAAAATATAGGTCAAAATTAGATTTTACGAAACTTTTTGATATGCTAGTTTCAGTCAAAAAATCGTAGTATATTATACACAATTTTATACTAGTTTCGGTCGAAAAATCAAATTAAATCGAGGAGTGTTCAAAATGCTACGAAACCTTTCAGATCCATTTTATATGTAACGAGAGAAGGTTATGATGGAAGTCCATGCCAAAAATAATATCAAAATTAGATTCTGTGAAACTTTTTGAAATACTAGTTTCGTTAAATAATTATAGTATATTATACACAATTTTATACCAATTTCGGTCAAAAATCTTATTAAATCGAGGATTAATCGAAATGCTACAAAACTTTTCAGATCCTTTCTAAATGTTTGATGGAAGGTTATGATGGAAGTCCATGCATAAAATTATCTTAAAATTAGATTCCACGAAACTTTTTGAAATACTAGTTTAGGTCAAAAAATCGTAGTATATTATATACAACTTTATACTAGTCTCGGTCGAAAAAACAAATTAAATTGAGGATTGTTCGAAATGCTACGATACTTTTCAGATCCTTTTTATATGTTTTGAGGGAATGTTAAGAGGGAAGCCCATTCAAAAAATTCTCTCAAAATTAGACTCTATGAAACTTTTTGAAATGCTAGTATCGGTAAAAAAATCGTAGTATATTATACACAATTTTATACTAGATTCGATCAAAAAATCAAATTAAATTTAGGATTGTTCGAAATGCTACGATACTTTTCAGATCCTTTCTATATGTTATGAGGGAATGTTAAGAGGAAAGTCCATGCACAAATATATCTCAAAATTAGATTTTACGAAACTTTTTTAAATGCTGGTTTCAGTCAAAAAATCGTAGTATATTAGACACAATTTTATACTAGTTTCGGTCGAAAAATCAAATTAAATCGAGGAGTGCTCAAAATGCTACGAAACATTTCATATCCTTTTTATATGTAACGAGAGAAAGTTATGCTGGAAGTCCATGCCAAAAATAATATCAAAATTAGATTCTGTGAAACTTTTTGAAATACTTGTTTCGTTAAAAAATTATAGTATATTATACACAATTTTATACCAGTTTCGTTCAAAAAATATAATTAAATCGAGGATTAATATAAATGCTACAAAACTTTTAAGATCCTTTCTATATGTTTGAGGGAAGGTTATGATGGAAGTCCATGCATAAATTATCTTAAAATTTAATTCTACGAAACCTTTTGAAATACTAGTTTAGGTCAAAAAATTGTAGTATATTACATACAACTTTATACTCGTCTATGTCGAAAAAACAAATTAAATTGAGGATTGTTCGAATTGCTACGATACTTTTCAGATCCTTTTTATATGTTTTGAAGGAATGTTAAGAGGGAAGCCCATTCAAAAAATTATCTCAAATTAGACTCTATGAAAATTTTTGAAATGCTAGTATCAGTCAAAAAATTGTAGTATATTATACACAATTTTATAATAGTCTCAGTCGAAAAATCAAATTAAATTGAGGATTGTTCGAAATGCTACGATACTTTTCAGATCCTTTCTATAAGTTTTGAGGGAATGTTAAGAGGGAAGCCCATTAAAAAAATTATCTCAAATTAGACTCTATGAAAATTTTTGAAATGCTAGTATAAGTCAAAAAATTGTAGTATATTATACACAATTTTATACTAGTCTCAGTCGAAAAATCAAATTAAATTGAGGATTGTTCGAAATGCTACGATACTTTTCAGATCTTTTCTATATGTTATGAGGGAATGTTAAAAGGGAAGTCCATGCAAAAATATAGGTCAAAATTAGATTTTAGAAAACTTTTTTAAATGCCAGTTTCAGTAAAAAAATCATAGTATATTATACACAATTTTATACTAGTTTCGGTAGAAAAATCAAATTAAATCGAGGAGTATTCAAAATGCTACGAAACATTTCAGATCATTTCTAAATGTAACGAGAGAAGGTTATGCTGGAAGTCCATGCCAAAAATAATATCCAATTAGATTCTGTGAAACTTTTTGAAATACTAGTTTCGTTAAAAAATTATAGTACATTATACACAATTTTATACCAGTTTCGGTCAAAAAATCTAATTAAATCGAGGATTAATCGAGATGCAACGAAATTATCTTAAAATTAGATTCTACGAAACCTTTTGAAATACTAGTTTAGGTAAAAAATCGTAGTATATTACATACAACTTTATACTCGTCTCGGTCGAAAAATCAAATTAAATTGACGATTGTTCGAATTGCAACGATACTTTTCAGATCCTTTCTAGATGTTTTGAGGAATGTTAAGAGGGAAGCCCATTCAAAAAATTATCTCAAAATTAGACTCTGAAACATTTTGAAATGCTAGTATCAGTCAAAAAATCGTAGTATATTATACACAATTTTATACTAGTTTCAATCAAAAAATCAAATTAAATTTAGGATTGTTCGAAATGCTTAGATACTTTTCAGATCCATTCTATATGTTATGAGGGAATGTTAAGAGGGAAGTCCATGCAAAAATATAGGTCAAAATTAGAATTTACGAAAATTTTTGAAATGCTAGTTTCAGTCCAAAAATCGTAGTATATTATACACAATTTTATACTAGTTTCGGTTGAAAAATCAAATTAAATTGAGGAGTGTTCAAAATGCTACGAAACTTTTCAGATCCTTTCTATATGTAACGAGAGAAGGTTATGATGGAAATCCATGCAAAAAATAATATCAAAATTAGATTCTGTGAAACCTTTTGAAATATTAGTTTCGTTAAAAAATTATAGTATATTATACACAATTTTATACCAGTTTCGGTCAAAAAACCTAATTAAATCGAGGATTAATCGAAATACTACAAAACTTTTCAGATCCTGTCTAAATGTTTGAGGGAAGGTTATGATGGAAATCCATGAATAAAATTATCTTAAAATTAGATTCCACGAAACTTTTTGAAATACTAGTTTAGGTCAAAAAATCGTAGTATATTATATACAACTTTATACTAGTCTCGGTCGAAAAATCAAATTAAATTGAGGATTGTTCGAAATGCTACGATACTTTTCAGATCCTTTCTATATGTTTTGAAGGAATGTTAAGAGGGAAGCCCATTCAAAAAATTATCTCAAAATTAGACTCTATGAAACTTTTTGAAATGCTAGTATCAGTCAAAAAATCGTTGTATATTATACACAATTTTATACTATTTTTGATCAAAAAATCAAATTAAATTTAGGATTGTTCGAAATGCTACGATACTTTTCAGATCCTTTCTATATGTTATGAGGGAATGTTAAGAGGGAAGTCCATGCAAAAATATAGGTCAAAATTAGATTTTACCAAACTTTTTGAAATGCTAGTTTCAGTCAAAAAATCGTAGTATATTATACAAAATTTTATACTAGTTTCGGTCGAAAAATCAAATTAAATCGAGGAGTGTTTAAAATGCTACGAAACATTTCAGATCCTTTCTATATGTAACGAGAGAAGGTTATGCTGGAAGTCCATGCCAAAAATAATATCAAAATTAGATTCTGTGAAACTTTTTGAAATACTAGTTTCGTTAAAAAATTATAGTATATTATACACAATTTTATACCAGTTTCGGTAAAAATATATAATTAAATCGAGGATTAATCGAAATGCTACAAAACTTTTAAGATCCTTTCTATATGTTTGAGGGAAGGTTATGATGGAATTCCATGCAAAAAATTATCTTATAATTAGATTGTATGAAACCTTTTGAAATACTAGTTTAGGTCAAAACAATCGTAGTATATTACATACAACTTTATACTTGTCTCGGTCGAAAAATCAAATTAAATTGACGATTGTTCGAATTGCAACGATACTTTTCAGATCCTTTCTAGATGTTTTGAGGGAATGTTAAGAGGGAAGCCCATTAAAAAAATTATCTCAAAATTATACTCTATGAAAGATTTTGAAATACTAGTATCAGTCAAAAAATCGTAGTATATTATACACAATTTTATACTATTTTCGATCATAAAATCAAATTAAATTGAGGATTGTTCGAAATGCTACGATACTTTTCAGATCCTTTCTATATGTTATGAGGGAATGTTAAGAGGGAAGTCCATGCAAAAATATAGGTCAAAGTTAGATTTTACAAAACTTTTTGAAATGCTAGTTTCAGTAAAAAAATCGTAGTATATTATATAAAATTTTATACTAGTTTCGGTCGAAAAATCAAATAAAATCGAGGAGTGTTCAAAATGGTACGAAACATTTCAGATCCTTTAAATATGTAACGAGAGAAGGTTATGCTAGAAGTCCATGCCAAAAATAATTTCAAAATTAGATTCTGTGAAACTTTTTGAAATACTGGTTTCGTTAAAAAATTATAGTATATTATACACAATTTTATACCAGTTTCGGTCTAAAAATATAATTAAATCGAGGATTAATCGAAATGCTACAAAACTTCTAAGATCCTTTCTATATGTTTGAGGGAAGGTTATTATGGAAGTCCATGCAAAAAATTATCTTAAAATTAGATTCTACGAAACCTTTTGAAATACTAGTTTAGGTAAAAAAATCGTAGTATATTACATACATCTTTATACTAGTCTCGGTCGAAAAATCAAATTAAATTGAGGATTGTTCGAATTGCTACGATACTTTTCAGATCCTTTCTAAATGTTTTGAAGGAATGTTAAGAGGGAAGCCCATTCAAAAAATTATCTCAAAATTAGACTCTATGAAACATTTTGAAATGCTAGTATCGCTCAAAAAATCATAGTATATTATACACAATTTTATACTAGTTTCGATCAAAAAATCAAATTAAATTTAGGATTGTTCGAAATGCTTAGATACTTTTCAGATCCTTTCTATATGTTATGAGGGAATGTTAAGAGGGAAGTCCATGCAAAAATATAGGTCAAAATTAGATTTTACGAAACTTTTTGAAATGCTAGTTTCAGTCCAAAAATCGTAGTATATTATACACAATTTTATACTAGTTTCGGTTGAAAAATCAAATTAAATTGAGGAGTGTTCAAAATGCTACGAAACTTTTCAGATCCTTTCTATATGTAACGAGAGAAGGTTATGATGGAAATCCATGCAAAAAATAATATCAAAATTAGATTCTGTGAAACCTTTTGAAATATTAGTTTCGTTAAAAAATTATAGTATATTATACACAATTTTATACCAGTTTCGGTCAAAAAATCTAATTAAATCGAGGATTAATCGAAATACTACAAAACTTTTCAGATCCTTTCTAAATGTTTGACGGAAGGTTATGATGGAAGTCCATGAATAAAATTATCTTAAAATTAGATTCCACGAAACTTTTTGAAATACTAGTTTAGGTCAAAAATCGTAGTATATTATATACAAATTTATACTAGTCTCGGTCGAAAAATCAAATTAAATTGAGGATTGTTCGAATTGCTACGATACTTTTCAGATCCTTTCTATATGTTTTGAAGGAATGTTAAGAGGGAAGCCCATTCAAAAAAATTATCTCAAAATTAGACTCTATGAAACTTTTTGAAATGCTAGTATCAGTCAAAAAATCGTAGTATATTATACACAATTTTATACTATTTTTGATCAAAAAATCAAATTAAATTTAGGATTGTTCGAAATGCTACGATACTTTTCAGATCCTTTCTATATGTTATGAGGGAATGTTAAGAGGGAAGTCCATGCAAAAATATAGGTCAAAATTAGATTTTACGAAACTTTTTGAAATGCTAGTTTCAGTTAAAAAATCGTAGTATATTATACACAATTTTATTCTAGTTTCGGTCGAAAAATCAAATTAAATCGAGGAGTGTTTAAAATGCTACGAAACATTTCAGATCCTTTCTATATGTAACGACAGAAGGTTATGATGGAAGTCCATCCAAAAATAATATCAAAATTAGATTCTGTGAAACTTTTTGAAATACTAGTTTCGTTAAAAAATGATAGTATATTATACACAATTTTATACCAGTTTCGGTAAAAATATATAATTAAATCGAGGATTAATCGAAATGCTACAAAACTTTTAAGATCCTTTCTATATGTTTGAGGGAAGGTTATGATGGAAGTCCATGCAAAAAATTATCTTAAAATTAGATTCCACGAAACTTTTTGAAATACTAGTTTAGGTCAAAAATCGTAGTATATTATATACAAATTTATACTAGTCTCGGTCGAAAAATCAAATTAAATTGAGGATTGTTCGAATTGCTACGATACTTTTCAGATCCTTTCTATATGTTTTGAAGGAATGTTAAGAGGGAAGCCCATTCAAAAAATTATCTCAAAATTAGACTCTATGAAACATTTTGAAATGCTAGTATCAGTCAAAAAATCGTAGTATATTATACACAATTTTATACTATTTTTGATCAAAAAATCAAATTAAATTTAGGATTGTTCGAAATGCTACGATACTTTTCAGATCCTTTCTATATGTTATGAGAGAATGTTAAGAGGGAAGTCCATGCAAAAATATAGGTCAAAATTAGATTTTACGAAACTTTTTGAAATGCTAGTTTCAGTTAAAAAATCGTAGTATATTATACACAATTTTATTCTAGTTTCGGTCGAAAAATCAAATTAAATCGAGGAGTGTTTAAAATGCTACGAAACATTTCAGATCCTTTCTATATGTAACGACAGAAGGTTATGATGGAAGTCCATCCAAAAATAATATCAAAATTAGATTCTGTGAAACTTTTTGAAATACTAGTTTCGTTAAAAAATGATAGTATATTATACACAATTTTATACCAGTTTCGGTAAAAATATATAATTAAATCGAGGATTAATCGAAATGCTACAAAACTTTTAAGATCCTTTCTATATGTTTGAGGGAAGGTTATGATGGAAGTCCATGCAAAAAATTATCTGAAAATTAGATTCTATGAAACCTTTTGAAATACTAGTTTAGGTCAAAAAATCGTAGTATATTACATACAACTTTATACTTGTCTCGGTCGAAAAATCAAATTAAATTGAGGATTGTTCGAAATGCTACTATACTTTTAAGATCCTTTCTATAAGTTTTGAGGGAATGTTAAGAGGCAAGCCCATTAAAAAAATTATCTCAAAATTATACTCTATGAAAGATTTTGAAATGCTAGTATCAGTCAAAAAATCGTAGTATATTATACACAATTTTATACTATTTTCGATCGAAAAATCAAATTAAATTGAGGAATGTTCGAAATACTACGATACTTTTCAGATCCTTTCTATATGTTATGAGGGAATGTTAAGAGGGAAGTCCATGCAAAAATATAGGTCAAAGTTAGATTTTACCAAACTTTTTGAAATGCTAGTTTCAGTCAAAAAATCGTAGTATATTATACAAAATTTTATACTAGTTTCGGTCGAAAAATCAAATTAAATCGAGGAGTGTTCAAAATGGTATGAAACATTTTAGATCCTTTAAATATGTAACGAGAGAAGGTTATGCTGGAAGTCCATGCAAAAAATAATTTCAAAATTAGATTCTATGAAACTTTTTGAAATACTAGTTTCGTTAAAAAATTATAGTATATTATACACAATTTTATACCAGTTTCGGTCTAAAAATATAATTAAATCGAGGATTAATCGAAATGCTACAAAACTTCTAAGATCATTACTATATGTTTGAGGGAAGGTTATGATGGAAGTCCATGCAAAAAATTATCTTAAAATTAGATTCTACAAAACCTTTTGAAATACTAGTTTAGGTAAAAAAAATTGTAGTATATTACATACAACTTTATACTAGTCTCGGTCGAAAAATCAAATTAAATTGAGGATTGTTCGAATTGCTACGATACTTTTCAGATCCTTTCTATATGTTTTGAAGGAATGTTAAGAGGGAAGCCCATTCAAAAAATTATCTCAAAATTAGACTCTATGAAACATTTTGAAATGCTAGTATCGGTCAAAAAATCGTAGTATATATACACAATTTTATACTAGTTTCGATCAAAAAATCAAATTAAATTTAGGATTGTTCGAAATGCTTAGATACTTTTCAGATCCTTTCTATATGTTATGAGGGAATGTTAAGAGGGAAGTCCATGCAAAAATATAGGTCAAAATTAGATTTTACGAAACTTTTTGAAATGCTAGTTTCAGTCCAAAAATCGTAGTATATTATACACAATTTTATACTAGTTTCGGTTGAAAAATCAAATTAAATTGAGGAGTGTTCAAAATACTACGAAACTTTTCAGATCCTTTCTATATGTAACGAGAGAAGGTTATGATGGAAATCCATGCAAAAAATAATATAAAAATTAGATTCTGTGAAACCTTTTGAAATATTAGTTTCGTTAAAAAATTATAGTATATTATACACAATTTTATACCAGTTTCGGTCAAAAAATCTAATTAAATCGAGGATTAATCGAAATACTACAAAACTTTTCAGATCCTTTCTAAATGTTTGACGGAAGGTTATGATGGAAGTCCATGAATAAAATTATCTTAAAATTAGATTCCACGAAACTTTTTGAAATACAAGTTTAGGTCAAAAATCGTAGTATATTATCAACAATTTTATACTAGTCTCGGTCGAAAAATCAAATTAAATTGAGGATTGTTCGAAATGCTACGATACTTTTCAGATCCTTTCTATATGTTTTGAGGGAATGTTAAGAGGGAAGCCCATTCAAAAAATTATCTCAAAATTAGACTCTATGAAACTTTTTGAAATGCTAGTATCAGTCAAAAAATCGTAGTATATTATACACAATTTTATACTATTTTTGATCAAAAAATCAAATTAAATTGAGGATTGTTCGAAATGCTACGATACTTTTCAGATCCTTTCTTTATGTTATGAGGGAATGTTAAGAGGGAAGTCCATGCAAAAATATAGGTCAAAATTAGATTTTACCAAACTTTTTGAAATGCTAGTTTCAGTCAAAAAATCGTAGTATATTATACAAAATTTTATACTAGTTTCGGTCGAAAAATCAAATTAAATCGAGGAGTGTTTAAAATGCTACGAAACATTTCAGATCCTTTCTATATGTAACGACAGAAGGTTATGATGGAAGTTCATCCAAAAATAATATCAAAATTAGATTCTGTGAAACTTTTTGAAATACTAGTTTCGTTAAAAAATGATAGTATATTATACACAATTTTATACCAGTTTCGGTAAAAATATATAATTAAATCGAGGATTAATCGAAATGCTACAAAACTTTTAAGATCCTTTCTATATGTTTGAGGGAAGGTTATGATGGAAGTCCATGCAAAAAATTATCTTAAAATTAGATTCCACGAAACTTTTTTTGAAATACTAGTTTAGGTCAAAAAATCGTAGTATATTACATACAACTTTATACTTGTCTCGGTCGAAAAATCAAATTAAATTGAGGATTGTTCGAATTGCTACGATACTTTTCAGATCCTTTCTATATGTTTTGAAGGAATGTTAAGAGGGAAGCCCATTCAAAAAATTATCTCAAAATTAGACTCTATGAAACATTTTGAAATGCTAGTATCGGTCAAAAAATCATAGTATATTATACACAATTTTATACTAGTTTCGATCAAAAAATCAAATTAAATTTAGGATTGCTCGAAATGCTTAGATACTTTTCAGATCCTTTCTATATGTTATGAGGGAATGTTAAGAGGGCAGTCCATGCAAAAATATAGGTCAAAATTAGATTTTATGAAACTTTTTGAAATGCTAGTTTCAGTCCAAAAATCGTAGTATATTATACACAATTTTATACTAGTTTCGGTTGAAAAATCAAATTAAATTGAGGAGTGTTCAAAATGCTACGAAACATTTCAGATCCTTTCTATATGTAACGAGAGAAGGTTATGATGGAAATCCATGCAAAAAATAATATCAAAATTAGATTCTGTGAAACCTTTTGAAATATTAGTTTCGTTAAAAAATTATAGTATATTATACACAATTTTATACCAGTTTCGGTCAAAAAATCTAATTAAATCGAGGATTAATCGAAATACTACAAAACTTTTCAGATCCTTTCTAAATGTTTGACGGAAGGTTATGATGGAAGTCCATGAATAAAATTATCTTAAAATTAGATTCCACGAAACTTTTTGAAATACTATTTTAGGTCAAAAATCGTAGTATATTATATACAACTTTATACTAGTCTCGGTCGAAAAATCAAATTAAATTGAGGATTGTTCGAATTGCTACGATACTTTTCAGATCCTTTCTATATGTTTTGAAGGAATGTTAAGAGGGAAGCCCATTCAAAAAATTATCTCAAAATTAGACTCTATGAAACTTTTTGAAATGCTAGTATCAGTCAAAAAATCGTAGTATATTATACACAATTTTATACTATTTTTGATCAAAAAATCAAATTAAATTTAGGATTGTTCGAAATGCTACGATACTTTTCAGATCCTTTCTATATGTTATGAGGGAATGTTAAGAGGGAAGTCCATGCAAAAATATAGGTCAAAATTAGATTTTACGAAACTTTTTGAAATGCTAGTTTCAGTTAAAAAATCGTAGTATATTATACACAATTTTATACTAGTTTCGGTCGAAAAATCAAATTAAATCGAGGAGTGTTTAAAATGCTACGAAACATTTCAGATCCTTTCTATATGTAACGACAGAAGGTTATGATGGAAGTCCATCCAAAAATAATATCAAAATAAGATTCTGTGAAACTTTTTGAAATACTAGTTTCGTTAAAAAATGATAGTATATTATACACAATTTTATACTAGTTTCGGTAAAAATATATAATTAAATCGAGGATTAATCGAAATGCTACAAAACTTTTAAGATCCTTTCTATATGTTTGAGGGAAGGTTATGATGGAAGTCCATGCAAAAAATTATCTTAAAATTAGATTCTATGAAACCTTTTGAAATACTAGTTTAGGTCAAAAAATCGTAGTATATTACATACAACTTTATACTTGTCTCGGTCGAAAAATCAAATTAAATTGAGGATTGTTCGAAATGCTACTATACTTTTAAGATCCTTTCTATAAGTTTTGAGGAAATGTTAAGAGGCAAGCCCATTAAAAAAATTATCTCAAAATTATACTCTATGAAAGATTTTGAAATGCTAGTATCAGTCAAAAAATCGTAGTATATTATACACAATTTTATACTATTTTCGATCGAAAAATCAAATTAAATTGAGGATTGTTCTAAATACTACGATACTTTTCAGATCCTTTCTATATGTTATGAGGGAATGTTAAGAGGGAAGTCCATGCAAAAATATAGGTCAAAGTTAGATTTTACCAAACTTTTTGAAATGCTAGTTTCAGTCAAAAAATCGTAGTATATTATACAAAATTTTATACTAGTTTCGGTCGAAAAATCAAATTAAATCGAGGAGTGTTCAAAATGGTATGAAACATTTTAGATCCTTTAAATATGTAACGAGAGAAGGTTATGCTGGAAGTCCATGCAAAAAATAATTTCAAAATTAGATTCTATGAAACTTTTTGAAATACTAGTTTCGTTAAAAAATTATAGTATATTATACACAATTTTATACCAGTTTCGGTCTAAAAATATAATTAAATCGAGGATTAATCGAAATGCTACAAAACTTCTAAGATCATTACTATATGTTTGAGGGAAGGTTAAGATGGAAGTCCATGCAAAAAATTATCTTAAAATTAGATTCTACGAAACCTTTTGAAATACTAGTTTAGGTAAAAAAAATCGTAGTATATTACATACAACTTTATACTAGTCTCGGTCGAAAAATCAAATTAAATTGAGGATTGTTCGAATTGCTACGATACTTTTCAGATCCTTTCTATATGTTTTGAAGGAATGTTAAGAGGGAAGCCCATTCAAAAAATTATCTCAAAATTAGACTCTATGAAACATTTTGAAATGCTAGTATCGGTCAAAAAATCGTAGTATATATACACAATTTTATACTAGTTTCGATCAAAAAATCAAATTAAATTTAGGATTGTTCGAAATGCTTAGATACTTTTCAGATCCTTTCTATATGTTATGAGGGAATGTTAAGAGGGAAGTCCATGCAAAAATATAGGTCAAAATTAGATTTTACGAATCTTTTTGAAATGCTAGTTTCAGTCCAAAAATCGTAGTATATTATACACAATTTTATACTAGTTTCGGTTGAAAAATCAAATTAAATTGAGGAGTGTTCAAAATACTACGAAACTTTTCAGATCCTTTCTATATGTAACGAGAGAAGGTTATGATGGAAATCCATGCAAAAAATAATATCAAAATTAGATTCTGTGAAACCTTTTGAAATATTAGTTTCGTTAAAAAATTATAGTATATTATACACAATTTTATACCAGTTTCGGTCAAAAAATCTAATTAAATCGAGGATTAATCGAAATACTACAAAACTTTTCAGATCCTTTCTAAATGTTTGACGGAAGGTTATGATGGAAGTCCATGAATAAAATTATCTTAAAATTAGATTCCACGAAACTTTTTGAAATACTAGTTTAGGTCAAAAATCGTAGTATATTATATACAACTTTATACTAGTCTCGGTCGAAAAATCAAATTAAATTGAGGATTGTTCGAAATGCTACGATACTTTTCAGATCCTTTCTATATGTTTTGAGGGAATGTTAAGAGGGAAGCCCATTCAAAAAATTATCTCAAAATTAGACTCTATGAAACTTTTTGAAATGCTAGTATCAGTCAAAAAATCGTAGTATATTATACACAATTTTATACTATTTTTGATCAAAAAATCAAATTAAATTGAGGATTGTTCGAAATGCTACGATACTTTTCAGATCCTTTCTTTATGTTATGAGGGAATGTTAAGAGGGAAGTCCATGCAAAAATATAGGTCAAAATTAGATTTTACCAAACTTTTTGAAATGCTAGTTTCAGTCAAAAAATCGTAGTATATAATACAAAATTTTATACTAGTTTCGGTCGAAAAATCAAATTAAATCGAGGAGTGTTTAAAATCTTACAAAACATTTCAGATCCTTTCTATATGTAACGAGAGAAGGTTATGCTGGAAGTCCATGCCAAAAATAATATCAAAATTAGATTCTGTGAAACTTTTTGAAATACTAGTTTCGTTAAAAAATGATAGTATATTATACACAATTTTATACCAGTTTCTGTAAAAATATATAATTAAATCGAGGATTAATCGAAATGCTACAAAACTTTTAAGATCCTTTCTATATGTTTGAGGGAAGGTTATGATGGAAGTCCATGCAAAAAATTATCTTAAAATTAGATTCCACGAAACTTTTTTTGAAATACTAGTTTAGGTCAAAAAATCGTAGTATATTACATACAACTTTATACTTGTCTCGGTCGAAAAATCAAATTAAATTGAGGATTGTTCGAATTGCTACGATACTTTTCAGATCCTTTCTATATGTTTTGAAGGAATGTTAAGAGGGAAGCCCATTCAAAAAATTATCTCAAAATTAGACTCTATGAAACATTTTGAAATGCTAGTATCGGTCAAAAAATCGTAGTATATATACACAATTTTATACTAGTTTCGATCAAAAAATCAAATTAAATTTAGGATTGTTCGAAATGCTTAGATACTTTTCAGATCCTTTCTATATGTTATGAGGGAATGTTAAGAGGGAAGTCCATGCAAAAATATAGGTCAAAATTAGATTTTATGAAACTTTTTGAAATGCTAGTTTCAGTCCAAAAATCGTAGTATATTATACACAATTTTATACTAGTTTCGGTTGAAAAATCAAATTAAATTGAGGAGTGTTCAAAATGCTACGAAACATTTCAGATCCTTTCTATATGTAACGAGAGAAGGTTATGATGGAAATCCATGCAAAAAATAATATCAAAATTAGATTCTGTGAAACCTTTTGAAATATTAGTTTCGTTAAAAAATTATAGTATATTATACACAATTTTATACCAGTTTCGGTCAAAAAATCTAATTAAATCGAGGATTAATCGAAATACTACAAAACTTTTCAGATCCTTTCTAAATGTTTGACGGAAGGTTATGATGGAAGTCCATGAATAAAATTATCTTAAAATTAGATTCCACGAAACTTTTTGAAATACTAGTTTAGGTCAAAAATCGTAGTATATTATATACAACTTTATACTAGTCTCGGTCGAAAAATCAAATTAAATTGAGGATTGTTCGAATTGCTACGATACTTTTCAGATCCTTTCTATATGTTTTGAAGGAATGTTAAGAGGGAAGCCCATTCAAAAAATTATCTCAAAATTAGACTCTATGAAACTTTTTGAAATGCTAGTATTAGTCAAAAAATCGTAGTATATTATACACAATTTTATACTATTTTTGATCAAAAAATCAAATTAAATTGAGGATTGTTCGAAATGCTACGATACTTTTCAGATCCTTTCTTTATGTTATGAGGGAATGTTAAGAGGGAAGTCCATGCAAAAATATAGGTCAAAATTAGATTTTACCAAACTTTTTGAAATGCTAGTTTCAGTCAAAAAATCGTAGTATATTATACAAAATTTTATACTAGTTTCGGTCGAAAAATCAAATTAAATCGAGGAGTGTTTAAAATGCTACGAAACATTTCAGATCCTTTCTATATGTAACGACAGAAGGTTATGATGGAAGTTCATCCAAAAATAATATCAAAATTAGATTCTGTGAAACTTTTTGAAATACTAGTTTCGTTAAAAAATGATAGTATATTATACACAATTTTATACCAGTTTCGGTAAAAATATATAATTAAATCGAGGATTAATCGAAATGCTACAAAACTTTTAAGATCCTTTCTATATGTTTGAGGGAAGGTTATGATGGAAGTCCATGCAAAAAATTATCTTAAAATTAGATTCTATGAAACCTTTTGAAATACTAGTTTAGGTCAAAAAATCGTAGTATATTACATACAACTTTATACTTGTCTCGGTCGAAAAATCAAATTAAATTGAGGATTGTTCGAAATGCTACTATACTTTTAAGATCCTTTCTATAAGTTTTGAGGGAATGTTAAGAGGCAAGCCCATTAAAAAAATTATCTCAAAATTATACTCTATGAAAGATTTTGAAATGCTAGTATCAGTCAAAAAATCGTAGTATATTATACATAATTTTATACTATTTTCGATCGAAAAATCAAATTAAATTGAGGATTGTTCGAAATGCTACGATACTTTTCAGATCCTTTCTATATGTTATGAGGGAATGTTAAGAGGGAAGTCCAGGCAAAAATATAGGTCAAAGTTAGATTTTACCAAACTTTTTGAAATGCTAGTTTCAGTCAAAAAATCGTAGTATATTATACAAAATTTTATACTAGTTTCGGTCGAAAAATCAAATTAAATCGAGGAGTGTTCAAAATGGTATGAAACATTTTAGATCCTTTAAATATGTAACGAGAGAAGGTTATGCTGGAAGTCCATGCAAAAAATAATTTCAAAATTAGATTCTATGAAACTTTTTGAAATACTAGTTTCGTTAAAAAATTATAGTATATTATACACAATTTTATACCAGTTTCGGTCTAAAAATATAATTAAATAGAGGATTAATCGAAATGCTACAAAACTTCTAAGATCATTACTATATGTTTGAGGGAAGGTTATGATGGAAGTCCATGCAAAAAATTATCTTAAAATTAGATTCTACGAAACCTTTTGAAATACTAGTTTAGGTAAAAAAAATCGTAGTATATTACATACAACTTTATACTAGTCTCGGTCGAAAAATCAAATTAAATTGAGGATTGTTCGAATTGCTACGATACTTTTCAGATCCTTTCTATATGTTTTGAAGGAATGTTAAGAGGGAAGACCATTCAAAAAATTATCTCAAAATTAGACTCTATGAAACATTTTGAAATGCTAGTATCGGTCAAAAAATCGTAGTATATATACACAATTTTATACTAGTTTCGATCAAAAAATCAAATTAAATTTAGGATTGTTCGAAATGCTTAGATACTTTTCAGATCCTTTCTATATGTTATGAGGGAATGTTAAGAGGGAAGTCCATGCAAAAATATAGGTCAAAATTAGATTTTACGAATCTTTTTGAAATGCTAGTTTCAGTCCAAAAATCGTAGTATATTATACACAATTTTATACTAGTTTCGGTTGAAAAATCAAATTAAATTGAGGAGTGTCCAAAATACTACGAAACTTTTCAGATCCTTTCTATATGTAACGAGAGAAGGTTATGATGGAAATCCATGCAAAAAATAATATCAAAATTAGATTCTGTGAAACCTTTTGAAATATTAGTTTCGTTAAAAAATTATAGTATATTATACACAATTTTATACCAGTTTCGGTCAAAAAATCTAATTAAATCGAGGATTAATCGAAATACTACAAAACTTTTCAGATCCTTTCTAAATGTTTGACGGAAGGTTATGATGGAAGTCCATGAATAAAATTATCTTAATATTAGATTCCACGAAACTTTTTGAAATACTAGTTTAGGTCAAAAATCGTAGTATATTATATACAACTTTATACTAGTCTCGGTCGAAAAATCAAATTAAATTGAGGATTGTTCGAAATGCTACGATACTTTTCAGATCCTTTCTATATGTTTTGAGGGAATGTTAAGAGGGAAGCCCATTCAAAAAATTATCTCAAAATTAGACTCTATGAAACTTTTTGAAATGCTAGTATTAGTCAAAAAATCGTAGTATATTATACACAATTTTATACTATTTTTGATCAAAAAATCAAATTAAATTGAGGATTGTTCGAAATGCTACGATACTTTTCAGATCCTTTCTTTATGTTATGAGGGAATGTTAAGAGGGAAGTCCATGCAAAAATATAGGTCAAAATTAGATTTTACCAAACTTTTTGAAATGCTAGTTTCAGTCAAAAAATCGTAGTATATTATACAAAATTTTATACTAGTTTCGGTCGAAAAATCAAATTAAATCGAGGAGTGTTTAAAATGCTACGAAACATTTCAGATCCTTTCTATATGTAACGACAGAAGGTTATGATGGAAGTTCATCCAAAAATAATATCAAAATTAGATTCTGTGAAACTTTTTGAAATACTAGTTTCGTTAAAAAATGATAGTATATTATACACAATTTTATACCAGTTTCGGTAAAAATATATAATTAAATCGAGGATTAATCGAAATGCTACAAAACTTTTAAGATCCTTTCTATATGTTTGAGGGAAGGTTATGATGTAAGTCCATGCAAAAAATTATCTTAAAATTAGATTCTATGAAACCTTTTGAAATACTAGTTTAGGTCAAAAAATCGTAGTATATTACATACAACTTTATACTTGTCTCGGTCGAAAAATCAAATTAAATTGAGGATTGTTCGAAATGCTACTATACTTTTAAGATCCTTTCTATATGTTTTGAGGGAATGTTAAGAGGCAAGCCCATTAAAAAAATTATCTCAAAATTATACTCTATGAAAGATTTTGAAATGCTAGTATCAGTCAAAAAATCGTAGTATATTATACACAATTTTATACTATTTTCGATCGAAAAATCAAATTAAATTGAGGATTGTTCGAAATGCTACGATACTTTTCAGATCCTTTCTATATGTTATGAGGGAATGTTAAGAGGGAAGTCCATGCAAAAATATAGGTCAAAGTTAGATTTTACCAAACTTTTTGAAATGCTAGTTTCAGTCAAAAAATCGTAGTATATTATACAAAATTTTATACTAGTTTCGGTCGAAAAATCAAATTAAATCGAGGAGTGTTCAAAATGGTATGAAACATTTTAGATCCTTTAAATATGTAACGAGAGAAGGTTATGCTGGAAGTCCATGCAAAAAATAATTTCAAAATTAGATTCTATGAAACTTTTTGAAATACTAGTTTCGTTAAAAAATTATAGTATATTATACACAATTTTATACCAGTTTCGGTCTAAAAATATAATTAAATCGAGGATTAATCGAAATGCTACAAAACTTCTAAGATCATTACTATATGTTTGAGGGAAGGTTATGATGGAAGTCCATGCAAAAAATTATCTTAAAATTAGATTCTACGAAACCTTTTGAAATACTAGTTTAGGTAAAAAAAATCGTAGTATATTACATACAACTTTATACTAGTCTCGGTCGAAAAATCAAATTAAATTGAGGATTATTCGAATTGCTACGATACTTTTCAGATCCTTTCTATATGTTTTGAAGGAATGTTAAGAGGGAAGCCCATTCAAAAAATTATCTCAAAATTAGACTCTATGAAACATTTTGAAATGCTAGTATCGGTCAAAAAATCGTAGTATATATACACAATTTTATACTAGTTTCGATCAAAAAATCAAATTAAATTTAGGATTGTTCGAAATGCTTAGATACTTTTCAGATCCTTTCTATATGTTATGAGGGAATGTTAAGAGGGAAGTCCATGCAAAAATATAGGTCAAAATTAGATTTTACGAATCTTTTTGAAATGCTAGTTTCAGTCCAAAAATCGTAGTATATTATACACAATTTTATACTAGTTTCGGTTGAAAAATCAAATTAAATTGAGGAGTGTTCAAAATACTACGAAACTTTTCAGATCCTTTCTATATGTAACGAGAGAAGGTTATGATGGAAATCCATGCAAAAAATAATATCAAAATTAGATTCTGTGAAACCTTTTGAAATATTAGTTTCGTTAAAAAATTATAGTATATTATACACAATTTTATACCAGTTTTGGTCAAAAAATCTAATTAAATCGAGGATTAATCGAAATACTACAAAACTTTTCAGATCCTTTCTAAATGTTTGACGGAAGGTTATGATGGAAGTCCATGAATAAAATTATCTTAAAATTAGATTCTACGAAACTTTTTGAAATACTAGTTTAGGTCAAAAATCGTAGTATATTTTATACAACTTTATACTAGTCTCGGTCGAAAAATCAAATTAAATTGAGGATTGTTCGAAATGCTACGATACTTTTCAGATCCTTTCTATATGTTTTGAGGGAATGTTAAGAGGGAAGCCCATTCAAAAAATTATCTCAAAATTAGACTCTATGAAACTTTTTGAAATGCTAGTATCAGTCAAAAAATCGTAGTATATTATCCACAATTTTATACTATTTTTGATCAAAAAATCAAATTAAATTGAGGATTGTTCGAAATGCTACGATAATTTTCAGATCCTTTCTTTATGTTATGAGGGAATGTTAAGAGGGAAGTCCATGCAAAAATATAGGTCAAAATTAGATTTTACCAAACTTTTTGAAATGCTAGTTTCAGTCAAAAAATCGTAGTATATTATACAAAATTTTATACTAGTTTCGGTCGAAAAATCAAATTAAATCGAGGAGTGTTCAAAATGGTACGAAACATTTCAGATCCTTTCTATATGTAACGAGAGAAGGTTATGCTGGAAGTCCATGCCAAAAATAATATCAAAATTAGATTCTGTGAAACTTTTTGAAATACTAGTTTCGTTAAAAAATGATAGTATATTATACACAATTTTATACCAGTTTCGGTAAAAATATATAATTAAATCGAGGATTAATTGAAATGCTACAAAACTTTTAAGATCCTTTCTATATGTTTGAGGGAAGGTTATGATGGAAGTCCATGCAAAAAATTATCTTAAAATTAGATTCTATGAAACCTTTTGAAATACTAGTTTAGGTCAAAAAATCGTAGTATATTACATACAACTTTATACTTGTCTCGGTCGAAAAATCAAAATAAATTGAGGATTGTTCGAAATGCTACTATACTTTTAAGATCCTTTCTATAAGTTTTGAGGGAATGTTAAGAGGGAAGCCCATTAAAAAAATTATCTCAAAATTATACTCTATGAAAGATTTTGAAATGCTAGTATCAGTCAAAAAATCGTAGTATATTATACACAATTTTATACTATTTTCGATCGAAAAATCAAATTAAATTGAGGATTGTTCGAAATGCTACGATACTTTTCAGATCCTTTCTATATGTTATGAGGGAATGTTAAGAGGGAAGTCCATGCAAAAATATAGGTCAAAGTTAGACTTTACCAAACTTTTTGAAATGCTAGTTTCAGTCAAAAAATCATAGTATATTATACAAAATTTTATACTAGTTTCGGTCGAAAAATCAAATTAAATCTAGGAGTGTTCAAAATGGTACGAAACATTTTAGATCATTTAAATATGTAACGAGAGAAGGTTATGCTGGAAGTCCATGCCAAAAATAATTTCAAAATTAGATTCTATGAAACTTTTTGAAATACTAGTTTCGTTAAAAAATTATAGTATATTATACACAATTTTATACCAGTTTCGGTCTAAAAATATAATTAAATCGAGGATTTATCGAAATGCTACAAAACTTCTAAGATCCTTACTATATGTTTGAGGGAAGGTTATGATGGAAGTCCATGCAAAAAATTATCTTAAAATTAGATTCTACGAAACCTTTTGAAATACTAGTTTAGGTAAAAATATCGTAGTATATTACATACAACTTTATACTTGTCTCGGTCGAAAAATCAAATTAAATTGAGGATTGTTCGAATTGCTACGATACTTTTCAGATCCTTTCTATATGTTTTGAAGGAATGTTAAGAGGGAAGCCCATTCAAAAAATTATCTCAAAATTAGACTCTATGAAACATTTTAAAATGCTAGTATCGGTCAAAAAATCGTAGTATATTATACACAATTTTATACTAGTTTCGATCAAAAAATCAAATTAAATTTAGGATTGTTCGAAATGCTTAGATACTTTTCAGATCCTTTCTATATGTTATGAGGGAATGTTAAGAGGGAAGTCCATGTAAAAACATAGGTCAAAATTAGATTTTACGAAACTTTTTGAAATGCTAGTTTCAGTCCAAAAATCGTAGTATATTATACACAATTTTATACTAGTTTCGGTTGAAAAATCAAATTAAATTGAGGAGTGTTCAAAATGCTACGAAACTTTTCAGATCCTTTCTATATGTAACGAGAGATGGTTATGATGGAAATCCATGCAAAAAATAATATCAAAATTAGATTCTGTGAAACCTTTTGAAATATTAGTTTCGTTAAAAAATTATAGTATATTATACACAATTTTATACCAGTTTCGGTCAGAAAATCTAATTAAATCGAGGATTAATCGAAATACTACAAAACTTTTCAGATCCTTTCTAAATGTTTGAGGGAAGGTTATGATGGAAGTCCATGAATAAAATTATCTTAAAATTAGATTCCACGAAACTTTTTGAAATACTAGATTAGGTCAAAAAATCGTAGTATATTATATACAACTTTATACTAGTCTCGGTCAAAAAATCAAATTAAATTGAGGATTGTTCGAAATGCTACGATACTTTTCAGATCCTTTCTATATGGTTTGAAGGAATGTTAAGAGGGAAGCCCATTCAAAAAATTATCTCAAAATTAGACTCTATGAAACTTTTTGAAATGCTAGTATCAGTCAAAAAATCGTAGTATATTATACACAATTTTATACTATTTTGGATCAAAAAATCAAATTAAATTGAGGATTGTTCGAAATGCTACGATAATTTTCAGATCCTTTCTTTATGTTATGAGGGAATGTTAAGAGGGAAGTCCATGCAAAAATATAGGTCAAAATTAGATTTTACCAAACTTTTTGAAATGCTAGTTTCAGTCAAAAAATCGTAGTATATTATACAAAATTTTATACTAGTTTCGGTCGAAAAATCAAATTAAATCGAGGAGTGTTCAAAATGGTACGAAACATTTCAGATCCTTTCTATATGTAACGAGAGAAGGTTATGCTGGAAGTCCATGCCAAAAATAATTTCAAAATTAGATTCTGTGAAACTTTTTGAAATACTAGTTTCGTTAAAAAATTATAGTATATTATACACAATTTTATACCAGTTTCGGTAAAAATATATAATTAAATCGAGGATTAATTGAAATGCTACAAAACTTTTAAGATCCTTTCTATATGTTTGAGGGAAGGTTATGATGGAAGTCCATGCAAAAAATTATCTTAAAATTAGATTCTATGAAACCTTTTGAAATACTAGTTTAGGTCAAAAAATCGTAGTATATTACATACAACTTTATACTTGTCTCGGTCGAAAAATCAAAATAAATTGAGGATTGTTCGAAATGCTACTATACTTTTAAGATCCTTTCTATAAGTTTTGAGGGAATGTTAAGAGGGAAGCCCATTAAAAAAATTATCTCAAAATTATACTCTATGAAAGATTTTGAAATGCTAGTATCAGTCAAAAAATCGTAGTATATTATACACAATTTTATACTATTTTCGATCAAAAAATCAAATTAAATTGAGGATTGTTCGAAATGCTACGATACTTTTCAGATCCTTTCTATATGTTATGAGGGAATGTTAAGAGGGAAGTCCATGCAAAAATATAGGTCAAAGTTAGATTTTACCAAACTTTTTGAAATGCTAGTTTCAGTCAAAAAATCATAGTATATTATACAAAATTTTATACTAGTTTCGGTCGAAAAATCAAATTAAATCTAGGAGTGTTCAAAATGGTACGAAACATTTTAGATCATTTAAATATGTAACGAGAGAAGGTTATGCTGGAAGTCCATGCCAAAAATAATTTCAAAATTAGATTCTATGAAACTTTTTGAAATACTAGTTTCGTTAAAAAATTATAGTATATTATACACAATTTTATACCAGTTTCGGTCTAAAAATATAATTAAATCGAGGATTTATCGAAATGCTACAAAACTTCTAAGATCCTTACTATATGTTTGAGGGAAGGTTATGATGGAAGTCCATGCAAAAAATTATCTTAAAATTAGATTCTACGAAACCTTTTGAAATACTAGTTTAGGTAAAAATATCGTAGTATATTACATACAACTTTATACTTGTCTCGGTCGAAAAATCAAATTAAATTGAGGATTGTTCGAATTGCTACGATACTTTTCAGATCCTTTCTATATGTTTTGAAGGAATGTTAAGAGGGAAGCCCATTCAAAAAATTATCTCAAAATTAGACTCTATGAAACATTTTAAAATGCTAGTATCGGTCAAAAAATCGTAGTATATTATACACAATTTTATACTAGTTTCGATCAAAAAATCAAATTAAATTTAGGATTGTTCGAAATGCTTAGATACTTTTCAGATCCTTTCTATATGTTATGAGGGAATGTTAAGAGGGAAGTCCATGTAAAAATATAGGTCAAAATTAGATTTTACGAAACTTTTTGAAATGCTAGTTTCAGTCCAAAAATCGTAGTATATTATACACAATTTTATACTAGTTTCGGTTGAAAAATCAAATTAAATTGAGGAGTGTTCAAAATGCTACGAAACTTTTCAGATCCTTTCTATATGTAACGAGAGATGGTTATGATGGAAATCCATGCAAAAAATAATATCAAAATTAGATTCTGTGAAACCTTTTGAAATATTAGTTTCGTTAAAAAATTATAGTATATTATACACAATTTTATACCAGTTTCGGTCAGAAAATCTAATTAAATCGAGGATTAATCGAAATACTACAAAACTTTTCAGATCCTTTCTAAATGTTTGAGGGAAGGTTATGATGGAAGTCCATGAATAAAATTATCTTAAAATTAGATTCCACGAAACTTTTTGAAATACTAGATTAGGTCAAAAAATCGTAGTATATTATATACAACTTTATACTAGTCTCGGTCAAAAAATCAAATTAAATTGAGGATTGTTCGAAATGCTACGATACTTTTCAGATCCTTTCTATATGGTTTGAAGGAATGTTAAGAGGGAAGCCCATTCAAAAAATTATCTCAAAATTAGACTCTATGAAACTTTTTGAAATGCTAGTATCAGTCAAAAAATCGTAGTATATTATACACAATTTTATACTATTTTGGATCAAAAAATCAAATTAAATTGAGGATTGTTCGAAATGCTACGATAATTTTCAGATCCTTTCTTTATGTTATGAGGGAATGTTAAGAGGGAAGTCCATGCAAAAATATAGGTCAAAATTAGATTTTACCAAACTTTTTGAAATGCTAGTTTCAGTCAAAAAATCGTAGTATATTATACAAAATTTTATACTAGTTTCGGTCGAAAAATCAAATTAAATCGAGGAGTGTTCAAAATGGTACGAAACATTTCAGATCCTTTCTATATGTAACGAGAGAAGGTTATGCTGGAAGTCCATGCCAAAAATAATTTCAAAATTAGATTCTGTGAAACTTTTTGAAATACTAGTTTCGTTAAAAAATTATAGTATATTATACACAATTTTATACCAGTTTCGGTAAAAATATATAATTAAATCGAGGATTAATTGAAATGCTACAAAACTTTTAAGATCCTTTCTATATGTTTGAGGGAAGGTTATGATGGAAGTCCATGCAAAAAATTATCTTAAAATTAGATTCTATGAAACCTTTTGAAATACTAGTTTAGGTCAAAAAATCGTAGTATATTACATACAACTTTATACTTGTCTCGGTCGAAAAATCAAAATAAATTGAGGATTGTTCGAAATGCTACTATACTTTTAAGATCCTTTCTATAAGTTTTGAGGGAATGTTAAGAGGGAAGCCCATTAAAAAAATTATCTCAAAATTATACTCTATGAAAGATTTTGAAATGCTAGTATCAGTCAAAAAATCGTAGTATATTATACACAATTTTATACTATTTTCGATCGAAAAATCAAATTAAATTGAGGATTGTTCGAAATGCTACGATACTTTTCAGATCCTTTCTATATGTTATGAGGGAATGTTAAGAGGGAAGTCCATGCAAAAATATAGGTCAAAGTTAGATTTTACCAAACTTTTTGAAATGCTAGTTTCAGTCAAAAAATCATAGTATATTATACAAAATTTTATACTAGTTTCGGTCGAAAAATCAAATTAAATCTAGGAGTGTTCAAAATGGTACGAAACATTTTAGATCATTTAAATATGTAACGAGAGAAGGTTATGCTGGAAGTCCATGCCAAAAATAATTTCAAAATTAGATTCTATGAAACTTTTTGAAATACTAGTTTCGTTAAAAAATTATAGTATATTATACACAATTTTATACCAGTTTCGGTCTAAAAATATAATTAAATCGAGGATTTATCGAAATGCTACAAAACTTCTAAGATCCTTACTATATGTTTGAGGGAAGGTTATGATGGAAGTCCATGCAAAAAATTATCTTAAAATTAGATTCTACGAAACCTTTTGAAATACTAGTTTAGGTAAAAATATCATAGTATATTACATACAACTTTATACTTGTCTCGGTCGAAAAATCAAATTAAATTGAGGATTGTTCGAATTGCTACGATACTTTTCAGATCCTTTCTATATGTTTTGAAGGAATGTTAAGAGGGAAGCCCATTCAAAAAATTATCTCAAAATTAGACTCTATGAAACATTTTAAAATGCTAGTATCGGTCAAAAAATCATAGTATATTATACACAATTTTATACTAGTTTCGATCAAAAAATCAAATTAAATTTAGGATTGTTCGAAATGCTTAGATACTTTTCAGATCCTTTCTATATGTTATGAGGGAATGTTAAGAGGGAAGTCCATGTAAAAATATAGGTCAAAATTAGATTTTAAGAAACTTTTTGAAATGCTAGTTTCAGTCCAAAAATCGTAGTATATTATACACAATTTTATACTAGTTTCGGTTGAAAAATCAAATTAAATTGAGGAGTGTTCAAAATGCTACGAAACTTTTCAGATCCTTTCTATATGTAACGAGAGATGGTTATGATGGAAATCCATGCAAAAAATAATATCAAAATTAGATTCTGTGAAACCTTTTGAAATATTAGTTTCGTTAAAAAATTATAGTATATTATACACAATTTTATACCAGTTTCGGTCAGAAAATCTAATTAAATCGAGGATTAATCGAAATACTACAAAACTTTTCAGATCCTTTCTAAATGTTTGAGGGAAGGTTATGATGGAAGTCCATGAATAAAATTATCTGAAAATTAGATTCCACGAAACTTTTTGAAATACTAGATTAGGTCAAAAAATCGTAGTATATTATATACAACTTTATACTAGTCTCGGTCAAAAAATCAAATTAAATTGAGGATTGTTCGAAATGCTACGATACTTTTCAGATCCTTTCTATATGGTTTGAAGGAATGTTAAGAGGGAAGCCCATTCAAAAAATTATCTCAAAATTAGACTCTATGAAACTTTTTGAAATGCTAGTATCAGTCAAAAAATCGTAGTATATTATACACAATTTTATACTATTTTGGATCAAAAAATCAAATTAAATTTAGGATTGTTCGAAATGCTACGATACTTTTCAGATCCTTTCTATATGTTATGAGGGAATGTTAAGAGGGAAGTCCATGCAAAAATATAGGTCAAAATTAGATTTTACCAAACTTTTAGAAATGCTAGTTTCAGTCAAAAAATCGTAGTATATTATACAAAATTTTATACTAGTTTCGGTCGAAAAATCAAATTAAATCGAGGAGTGTTCAAAATGGTACGAAACATTTCAGATCCTTTAAATATGTAACGAGAGAAGGTTATGCTGGAAGTCCATGCCAAAAATAATTTCAAAATTAGATTCTGTGAAACTTTTTGAAATACTAGTTTCGTTAAAAAATTATAGTATATTATACACAATTTTATACCAGTTTCGGTCTCAAAATATAATTAAATCGAGGATTAATCGAAATGCTACAAAACTTCTAAGATCCTTTCTATATGTTTGAGGGAAGGTTATGATGGAAGTCCATGCAAAAAATTATCTTAAAATTAGATTCTACGAAACCTTTGGAAATACTAGTTTAGGTAAAAATATCGTAGTATATTACATACAACTTTATACTTGTCTCGGTCGAAAAATCAAATTAAATTGAGGATTGTTCGAATTGCTACGAAACTTTTCAGATCCTTTCTATATGTTTTGAAGGAATGTTAAGAGGGAAGCCCATTCAAAAAATTATCTCAAAATTAGACTCTATGAAACATTTCGAAATGCTAGTATCGGTCAAAAAATCGTAGTATATTATACACAATTTTATACTATTTTGGATCAAAAAATCAAATTAAATTTAGGATTGTTCGAAATGCTTAGATACTTTACAGATCCTTTCTATATGTTATGAGGGAATGTTAAGAGGGAAGTCCATGCAAAAATATAGGTCAAAATTAGATTTTACGAAACTTTTTGAAATGCTAGTTTCAGTCCAAAAATCGTAGTATATTATACACAATTTTATACTAGTTTCGGTCGAAAAATCAAATTAAATCGAGGTGTGTTCAAAATGCTAAGAAACATTTCAGATCCTTTCTATATGTAACGAGAGAAGGTTATGCTGGAAGTCCATGCCAAAAATAATATCAAAATTAGATTCTGTGAAACTTTTTGAAATACTAGTTTCGTTAAAAAATTATAGTATATTATACACAATTTTATACCAGTTTCGGTCTCAAAATATAATTAAATTAAGGATTAATCGAAATGCTACAAAACTTTTAAGATCCTTTCTATATGTTTGAGGAAAGGTTATGATGGAAGTCCATGCAAAAAATTATCTTAAAATTAGATTCTACGAAACCTTTTGAAATACTAGTTTAGGTCAAAAAATCGTAGTATATTACATACAACTTTATACTTGTCTCGGTCGAAATATAAAATTAAATTGAGGATTGTTCGAAATGCTACTATACTTTTAAGATCCTTTCTATAAGTTTTGAGGGAATGTTAAGAAGGAAGCCCATTAAAAAAATTATCTCAAAATTATACTCTATGAAAGATTTTGAAATGCTAGTATCAGTCAAAAAATCGTAGTATATTATACACAATTTTATACTATTTTCGATCGAAAAATCAAATTAAATTGAGGATTTTTCGAAATGCTACGATACTTTTCAGATCCTTTCTATATGTTATGAGGGAATGTTAAGAGGGAAGTCCATGCAAAAATATAGGTCAAAGTTAGATTTTACGAAACTTTTTGAAATGCTAGTTTCAGTCCAAAAATCGTAGTATATTATACACAATTTTATACTAGTTTCGGTCGAAAAATCAAATTAAATCGAGGTGTGTTCAAAATGCTACGAAACATTTCAGATCCTTTCTATATGTAACGAGAGCAGGTTATGCTGGAAATCCATGAAAAAAATAAAATCAAAATTAGATTCTTTGAAACCTTTTGAAATATTAGTTTCGTTAAAAAATTATAGTATATTATACACAATTTTATACCAGTTTCGGTCAAAAAATCTAATTAAATCGAGGATTAATCGAAATGCTACAAAACTTTTCAGATCCTTTCTAAATGTTTGAGGGAAGGTTATGATGGAAGTCCATGCATAAAATTATCTTAAAATTAGATTCCACGAAATTTTTGAAATACTAGTTTAGGTCAAAAAATCGTAGTATATTATATACAACTTTATACTAGTCTATGTCGAAAAATCAAATTAAATTGAGGATTGTTTGAAATGCTACGATACTTTTCAGATCCTTTCTATATGTTTTGAAGGAATGTTAAGAGGGAAGCCCATTCAAAAAATTATCTCAAAATTAGACTCTATGAAACTTTTTGAATTGCTAGTAACAGTCAAAAAATCGTAGTATATTATACAAAATTTTATACTAGTTTCGATCAAAAAATCAAATTAAATTTAGGATTGTTCGAAATGCTACGATACTTTTCAGATCCTTTCTATATGTTATGAGGGAATGTAAAGAGGGAAGTCCATGCAAAAATATAGGTCAAAATTAGATTTTACCAAACTTTTTGAAATGCTAGTTTCAGTAAAAAAATCATAGTATATTATACACAATTTTATACTAGTTTCGGTCGAAAAATCAAATTAAATCGAGGAGTGTTCAAAATGCTACAAAACATTTCAGATCCTTTCTATATGTAACGAGAGAAGGTTATGATGGAAGTCCATGCTAAAAATAATATCAAAATTATATTCTGTGAAACGTTTTGAAATACTAGTTTCGTTAAAAAATTATAGTATATTATACACAATTTTATACCAGTTTCAGTTAAAAAATCTAATTAAATCGAGGATTATTCGAAATGCTACAAAACTTTTAAGATCCTTTCTATATTTTGAGGGAAGGTTATGATGGAAGTCCATGCATAATAATTATCTTAAAATTAGATTCCACGAAACCTTTTGAAATACTAGTTTAGGTCAAAAAATCGTAGTATATTACATACAAATTTATACTAGTCTCGGTCGAAAAATCAAATTAAATTGAGGATTGTTCGAATTGCTACGATACTTTTCAGATCCTTACTATATGTTTTGAAGGAATGTTAAGAGGGAAACCCATTCAAAAAATTATCTCAAAATTAGACGCTATGAAACTTTTTGAAATGCTAGTATCAGTCAAAAAATCGTAGTATATTATACACAATATTATACTAGTTTCGATCAAAAAATCAAATTAAATTTAGGATTGTTCGAAATGCTTAAATACTTTTCAGATCCTTTCTATATGTTATGAGTGAATGTTAAGAGGGAAGTCCATGCAAAAATATAGGTCAAAATTAGATTTTACGAAACTTTTTGAAATGCTAGTTTCAGTCAAAAAAATTGTAGTATATTATACACAATTTTATACTAGTTTCCGTCGAAAAATCAAATTAAATTGAGGAGTGTTCAAAATGCTACGAAACTTTTCAGATCCTTTCTATATGTAACGAGAGAAGGTTATGATGGAAATCCATGCAAAAAAAAATATCAAAATTAGATTCTGTGAAACTTTTTGAAATATTAGTTTCGTTAAAAAATTATAGTATATTATACACAATTTTATACCACTTTCGGTCAAAAAATATAATTAAATCGAGGATTAATCGAAATGCTACAAAACTTTTCAGATCTACTCTAAATGTTTGAGGGAAGGTTTTGATGGAAGTCCATGCATAAAATTATCTTAAAATTAGATTCCACAAAACTTTTTGAAATACTAGTTTAGGTAAAAAAAAATCGAATTATATTATATACAACTTTATACTAGTCTCGGTCGAAAAATCAAATTAAATTGAGGATTGTTCGAAATGCTAGGATACTTTTCAGATCCTTTCTATATGTTTTGAAGGAATGTTAAGAGGGAAGCCCATTCAAAAAATTATCTCAAAAATAAACTCTACGAAACTTTTTGAAATGCTAGTATCAGTCAAAAAATCGTAGTATATTATACACAATTTTATACTAGTTTCGATCAAAAAATCAAATTTAATTTAGGATTGTTCGAAATGCTACGATACTTTTCAGATCCTTTCTATATGTTATGAGGGAATGTTATGAGGGAAGTCCATGCAAAAATATAGCTCAAAATTAGATTTTACGAAACTTTTTGAAATGCTAGTTTCAGTCAAAAAATCGTAGTATATTATACACAATTTTATACTAGTTTCGGTCGAAAAATCAAATTAAATCGAGGAGTGTTCATAATGCTACGAAACATTTCAGATCCTTTCTATATGTAACGAGAGAAGGTTATACATGAAGTCCATGCAAAAAATAATATCAAAATTAGATTCTATGAAACTTTTTGAAATACTAGTTTCGTTAAAAAAATTATAGTATATTATACACAATTTTATACCAGTTTCTGTCAAAAAATCTAATTAAATCAAGGATTAATCGTAATGCTACAAAACTTTTAAGATCCTTTCTATATTTTGAGGGAAGGTTATGATAGAAGTCCATGCAAAAAATTATCTTAAAAGTAGATTCCACGAACCCTTTTGAAATACTAGTTTAGGTAAAAAAAATCGTAGTATATTACATACAACTTTATACTAGTCTCGGTCGAAAAATCAAATTAAATTAAGGATTGTTCGAATTGCTACGATACTTTTCAAATCCTTTCTATATGTTTTGAAGGAATGTTAAGAGGGAAGCCCATTCAAAAAATTATCTCAAAATTAGACTTTATGAAACTTTTTGAAATGCTATTATAAGTCAAAAAATCGTAGTATATTATACACAATTTTATACTAGTTTCGATCAAAAAATCAAATTAAATTTAGGATTGTTCGAAATGCTTAGATACTTTACAGATCCTTTCTATATGTTATGAGTGAATGTTAAGAGGGAAGTCCATGCAAAAATATAGGAGAAAATTAGATTTTACGAAACTTTTTGAAATGCTAGTTTCAGTCAAAAAATCGTGGTATATTATACACAATTTTATACTAGTTTCCGTCGAAAAATCAAATTAAATTGAGGAGTGTTCAAAATGCTACGAAACTTTTCAGATCCTTTATATATGTAACGAGAGAAGGTTATGAGGGAAATCCATGCAAAAAATAATATCAAAATTAGATTCTGTGAAACCTTTTGAAATATTAGTTTCGTTAAAAAATTATAGTATATTATACACAATTTTATACCAGTTTCGGTCAAAAAATCTAATTAAATCGAGGATTAATCGAAATGCTACAAAACTTTTCAGATCCTTTCTAAATGTTTGAGGGAAGGTTATGATGGAAGTCCATGCATAAAATTATTTTAAAATTAGATTCCACGAAATTTTTGAAATACTAGTTTAGGTCAAAAAATCGTAGTATATTATATACCACTTTATACTAGTCTATGTCGAAAAATCAAATTAAATTGAGGATTGTTCGAAATGCTACGATACTTTTCAGATCCTTTCTATATGTTTTGAAGGAATGTTAAGAGGGAAGCCCATTCAAAAATTTATCTCAAAATTAGACTCTATGAAACTTTTTGAAATGCTAGTAACAGTCAAAAAATCGTAGTATATTATACAGAATTTTATACTAGTTTCGATCAAAAAATCAAATTAAATTTAGGATTGTTCGAAATGCTACGATACTTTTCAGATCCTTTCTATATGTTATGAGGGAATGTAAAGAGGGAAGTCCATGCAAAAATGTAGGTCAAAATTAGAATTTACCAAACTTTTTGAAATGCTAGTTTCAGTCAAAAAATCATATTATATTATACACAATTTTATACTAGTTTTGGTCGAAAAATCAAAATAAATCGAGGAATGTTCAAAATGCTACGAAACATTTCAGATCCTTTCTATATGTAACGAGAGAAGGTTATGCTGGAATTCCATGCCAAAAATAATATCAAAATTATATTCTGTGAAACGTTTTGAAATACTAGTTTCGTTAAAAAATTATAGTATATTATACACAATTTTATACCAGTTTCTGTCAAAAAATCTAATTAAATCGAGGATTAATCGAAATGCTACAAAACTTTTAAGATCCTTTCTATATGTTTGGGGGAAGGTTATGATGGAAGTCCATGCAAAAAATTATCTTAAAATTAGATTCTACGAAACCTTTTGAAATACTAGTTTAGGTCAAAAATCTTAGTATATTACATACAACTTTATACTAGTCTCGGTCGAAAAATCAAATTAAATTGAGGATTATTCGAATTGCTACGATAATTTTCAGATCCTTTCTATATGTTTTGAAGGAATGTTAAGAGGGAAGCCCGTTCAAAAAATTATCTCAAAATTAGACTCTATGAAACTTTTTGAAATGCTAGTATCAGTCAAAAAATCGTAGTATATTATACACAATTTTATACTAGTTTCGATCAAAAAATAAAATTTAATTTAGGATTGTTCGAAATGCTACGATACTTTTCAGATCCTTTCTATATGATATGAGGGAATGTTAAGAGGGAAGTCTATGCAAAAATATAGCTCAAAATTAGATTTTACTAAACTTTTTGAAATGTTGGTTTCAGTAAAAAAATCATAGTATATTATACACAATTTTATACTAGTTTCGGTCGAAAAATCAAATAAAATCGAGGAGTGTTCAAAATGCAACGAAACATTTCAGATCCTTTCTATATGTAACGTGAGAAGGTTATGCTGGAAGTCCATGCCAAAAATAATATCAAAATTATATTCTGTGAAACATTTTGAAATACTAGTTTCGTTAAAAAATTATAGTATATTATACACAATTTTATACCAGTTTCGGTTAAAAAATATAATTAAATCGAGGATTAATCGAAATGCTACAAAACTTTTAAGATCCGTTCTATATTTTGAGGGAAGGTTATGATGTAAGTCCATGCATAATAATTATCTTAAAATTAGATTCCACGAAACCTTTTGAAATACTAGTTTAGGTCAAAAAATCGTAGTATATTACATACAACTTTATACTAGTCTCGGTCGAAAAATCAAATTAAATTGAGGATTGTTCGAATTGCTACGATACTTTTCAGATCCTTTCTATATGTTTTGAAGGAATGTTAAGAGGGAAGCCCATTCAAAAAATTATCTCAAAATTAGACTCTATGAAACTTTTTGAAATGCTAGTATCAGTCAAAAAATCGTAGTATATTATACACAATTTTATACTAGTTTCGATCAAAAAATCAAATTAAATTTAGGATTGTTCGAAATGCTTAGATACTTTTCAGATCCTTTCTATATGTTATGAGTGAATGTTAAGAGGGAAGTCCATGCAAAAATATAGGTCAAAATTAGATTTTACGAAACTTTTGGAAATGCTAGTTTCAGTCAAAAAAATCGTAGTATATTATACACAATTTTATACTAGTTTCCGTCGAAAAATCAAATTAAATTGAGGAGTGTTCAAAATGCTACGAAACTTTTCAGATCCTTTCTATATGTAACGAGAGAAGGTTATGATGGAAATCCATGCAAAAAATAATATCAAAATTATATTCTGTGAAACCTTTTGAAATATTAGTTTCGTTAAAAAATTATAGTATATTATACACAATTTTATACCAGTTTCGGTCAAAAAATCTAATTAAATCGAGGATTAATCGAAATGCTACAAAACTTTTCAGATCCTTTATAAATGTTTGAGGGAAGGTTATGATGGAAGTCCATGCATAAAATTATCTTAAAATTAGATTCCACGAAATTTTTGAAATACTAGTTTAGGTCAAAAAATCGTAGTATATTATATACAACTTTATACTAGTCTATGTCGAAAAATCAAATTAAATTGAGGATTGTTCGAAATGCTACGATACTTTTCACATCCTTTCTATATGTTTTGAAGGAATGTTAAGAGGGAAGCCCATTCAAAAATTTATCTCAAAATTAGACTCTATGAATCTTTTTGAAATGCTAGTAACAGTCAAAAAATCGTAGTATATTATACAGAATTTTATACTTGTTTCGATCAAAAAATCAAATTAAATTTAGGATTGTTCGAAATGCTACGATACTTTTCAGATCCTTTCTATATGTTATGAGGGAATGTAAAGAGGGAAGTCCATGCAAAAATATAGGTCAAAATTAGATTTTACCAAACTTTTTGAAATGCTAGTTTCATTCAAAAAATCGTATTATATTATACACAATTTTATACTAGTTTCGGTCGAAAAATCAAAATAAATCGAGGAATGTTCAAAATGCTACGAAACATTTCAAATCCTTTCTATATGTAACGAGAGAAGGTTATGCTGGAATTCCATGCCAAAAATAATATCAAAATTATATTCTGTGAAACGTTTTGAAATACTAGTTTCGTTAAAAAATTATAGTATATTATACACAATTTTATACCAGTTTCTGTCAAAAAATCTAATTAAATCGAGGATTAATCGAAATGCTACAAAACTTTTAAGATCCTTTCTATATGTTTGAGGGAAGGTTATGATGGAAGTCCATGCAAAAAATTTTCTTAAAATTAGATTCTACGAAACCTTTTGAAATACTAGTTTAGGTCAAAAAATCGTAGTATATTACATACAACTTTATAATATTCTCGGTCGAAAAATCAAATTAAATTGAGGATTGTTCGAATTGCTACGATACTTTTCAGTTCCTTTCTATATGTTTTGAAGGAATGTTAAGAGGAAAGCCCATTCAAAAAATTATCTCAAAATTAGACTCTATGAAACTTTTTGAAATGCTAGTATCAGTCAAAAAATCGTAGTATATTATACACAATTTTATACTAGTTTCGATCAAAAAATCAAATTTAATTTAGGATTGTTCGAAATGCTACGATACTTTTCAGATCCTTTCTATATGATATGAGGGAATGTTAAGAGGGAAATCTATGCAAAAATATAGCTCAAAATTAGATTTTACTAAACTTTTTGAAATGCTAGTTTCAGTAAAAAAATCAAAGTATATTATACACAATTTTATACTAGTTTCGGTCGAAAAATCAAATTAAATCGAGGAGTGTTCAAAATGCTACGAAACATTTCAGATCCTTTCTATATGTAACGAGAGAAGGTTATGCTGGAAGTCTATGCCAAAAATAATATCAAAATTATATTCTGTGAAACATTTTGAAATACTAGTTTAGTTAAAAAATTATAGTATATTATACACAATTTTATACCAGTTTCGGTTAAAAAATCTAATTAAATCGAGGATTAATCGAAATGCTACAAAACTTTTCAGATCCTTTATAAATGTTTGAGGGAAGGTTATGATGGAAGTCCATGCATAAAATTATCTTAAAATTAGATTCCACGAAATTTTTGAAATACTAGTTTAGGTCAAAAAATCGTAGTATATTATATACAACTTTATACTAGTCTATGTCGAAAAATCAAATTAAATTGAGGATTGATCGAAATGCTACGATACTTTTCAGATCCTTTATATTTGTTTTGAAGGAATGTTAAGAGGGCAGCCCATTCAAAAATTTATCTCAAAATTAGACTCTATGAAACTTTTTAAAATGCTAGTAACAGTGAAAAAATCGTAGTATATTATACAGAATTTTATACTTGTTTCGATCAAAAAATCAAATTAAATTTAGGATTGTTCGAAATGCTACGATACTTTTCAGATCCTTTCTATATGTTATGAGGGAATGTAAAGAGAGAAGTCCATGCAAAAATATAGGTCAAAATTAGATTTTACCAAACTTTTTGAAATGCTAGTTTCAGTCAAAAAATCGTATTATATTATACACAATTTTATACTAGTTTCGGTCGAAAAATCAAAATAAATCGAGGAGTGTTCAAAATGCTACGAAACATTTCAGATCCTTTCTATATGTAACGAGAGAAGGTTATACTGGAAGTCCATGCCAAAAATAATATCAAAATTATATTCTGTGAAACGTTTTGAAATACTAGTTTCGTTAAAAAATTATAGTATATTATACACAATTTTATACCAGTTTCGGTTAAAAAATATAATTAAATCGAGGATTAATCGAAATGCTACAAAACTTTTCAGATCCTTTTTATATTTTGAGGGAAGGTTATGATGTAAGTCCATGCATAATAATTATCTTAAAATTAGATTCCACGAAACCTTTTGAAATACTAGTTTAGGTCAAAAAATCGTAGTATATTACATACAACTTTATACTAGTCTCGGTCGAAAAATCAAATTAAATTGAGGATTGTTCGAATTGCTACGATACTTTTCAGATCCTTTCTATATGTTTTGAAGGAATGTTAAGAGGGAAGCCCATTCAAAAAATTATCTCAAAATTAGACTCTATGAAACTTTTTGAAATGCTAGTATCAGTAAAAAAATCGTAGTATATTATACACGATTTTATACTAGTTTCGATCAAAAAATCAAATTAAATTTAGGATTGTTCGAAATGCTTAGATACTTTTCAGATCCTTTCTATATGTTATGAGTGAATGTTAAGAGGGAAGTCCATGCAAAAATATAGGTCAAAATTAGATTTTACGAAACTTTTTGAAATGCTAGTTTCAGTCAAAAAAATCGTAGTATATTATAAACAATTTTATACTAGTTTCGGTCGAAAAATCAAATTAAATCGAGGAGTGTTCAAAATGCTACGAAACATTTCAGATCCTTTCTATATGTAACGAGAGAAGGTTATGCTGGAAGTCTATGCCAAAAATAATATCAAAATTATATTCTGTGAAACATTTTGAAATACTAGTTTCGTTAAAAAATTATAGTATATTATACACAATTTTATACCAGTTTCGGTTAAAAAATATAATTAAATCGAGGATTAATCGAAATGTTACAAAACTTTTAAGATCCTTTCTATATTTTGAGGGAAGGTTATGATGTAAGTCCATGCATAATAATTATCTTAAAATTAGATTCCACGAAACCTTTTGAAATACTAGTTTAGGTCTAAAAATCGTAGTATATTACATACAACTTTATACTAGTCTCGGTCGAAAAATCAAATTAAATTGAAGATTTTTCGAATTGCTACGATACTTTTCAGATCCTTTCTAAATGTTTTGAAGGAATGTTAAGAGGGAAGCCCATTCAAAAAATTATCTCAAAATTAGACACTATGAAACTTTTTGAAATGCTAGTATCAGTAAAAAAATCGTAGTATATTATACACAATTTTATACTAGTTTCGATCAAAAAATCAAATTAAATTTAGGATTGTTCGAAATGCTACGATACTTTTCAGATCCTTTCTATATGTTATGAGTGAATGTTAAGAGGGAAGTCCATGCAAAAATATAGGTCAAAATTAGATTTTACGAAACTTTTTGAAATGCTAGTTTCAGTCAAAAAAATCGTAGTATATTATACACAATTTTATACTAGTTTCCGTCGAAAAATCAAATTAAATTGAGGAGTGTTCAAAATGCTACGAAACTTTTCAGATCCTTTCTATATGTAACGAGAGAAGGTTATGATGGAAATCCATGCAAAAAATAATATCAAAATTAGATTCTGTGAAACCTTTTGAAATATTAGTTTCGTTAAAAAATTATAGTATATTATACACAATTTTATACCAGTTTCGGTCAAAAAATCTAATTAAATCGAGGATTAATCGAAATGCTACAAAACTTTTCAGATCCTTTATAAATGTTTGAGGGAAGGTTATGATGGAAGTCCATGCATAAAATTATCTTAAAATTAGATTCCACGAAATTTTTGAAATACTAGTTTAGGTCAAAAAATCGTAGTATATTATATACAACTTTATACTAGTCTATGTCGAAAAATCAAATTAAATTGAGGATTGTTCGAAATGCTACGATACTTTTCAGATCCTTTCTATATGTTTTGAAGGAATGTGAAGAGGGAAGCCCATTCAAAAATTTATCTCAAAATTAGACTCTATGAAACTTTTTGAAATGCTAGTAACAGTCAAAAAATCGTAGTATATTATACAGAATTTTATACTAGTTTCGATCAAAAAATCAAATTAAATTTAGGATTGTTCGAAATGCTACGATACTTTTCAGATCCTTTCTATATGTTATGAGGGAATGTAAAGAGGGAAGTCCATGCAAAAATATAGGTCAAAATTAGATTTTACCAAACTTTTTGAAATGCTAGTTTCAGTCAAAAAATCGTATTATATTATACACAATTTTATACTAGTTTCGGTCAAAAAATCAAAATAAATCGAGGAATGTTCAAAATGCTACGAAACATTTCAGATCCTTTCTATATGTAACGAGAGAAGGTTATGCTGGAATTCCATGCCAAAAATAATATCAAAATTATATTCTGTGAAACGTTTTGAAATACTAGTTTCGTTAAAAAATTATAGTATATTATACACAATTTTATACCAGTTTCTGTCAAAAAATCTAATTAAATCGAGGATTAATCGAAATGCTACAAAACCTTTAAGATCCTTTCTATATGTTTGAGGGAAGGTTATGATGGAAGTCCATGCAAAAAATTTTCTTAAAATTAGATTCTACGAAACCTTTTGAAACACTAGTTTAGGTCAAAAAATCGTAGTATATTACATACAACTTTATACTAGTCTCGGTCGAAAAATCAAATTAAATTGAGGATTGTTCGAATTGCTACGATACTTTTCAGTTCCTTTCTATATGTTTTGAAGGAATGTTAAGAGGGAAGCCCATTCAAAAAATTATCTCAAAATTAGACTCTATGAAACTTTTTGAAATGCTAGTATCAGTCAAAAAATCGTAGTATATTATACACAATTTTATACTAGTTTCGATCAAAAAATAAAATTTAATTTAGGATTGTTCGAAATGCTACGATACTTTTCAGATCCTTTCTATATGATATGAGGGAATGTTAAGAGGGAAATCTATGCAAAAATATAGCTCAAAATTAGATTTTACTAAACTTTTTGAAATGCTAGTTTCAGTAAAAAAATCATAGTATATTATTAACAATTTTATACTAGTTTCGGTCGAAAAATCAAATTAAATCGAGGAGTGTTCAAAATGCTACGAAACATTTCAGATCCTTTCTATATGTAACGAGAGAAGGTTATGCTGGAAGTCTATGCCAAAAATAATATCCAAATTATATTCTGTGAAACATTTTGAAATACTAGTTTCGTTAAAAAATTATAGTATATTATACACAATTTTATACCAGTTTCGGTTAAAAAATATAATTAAATCGAGGATTAATCGAAATGTTACAAAACTTTTAAGATCCGTTCTATATTTTGAGGGAAGGTTATGATGTAAGTCCATGCATAATAATTATCTTAAAATTAGATTCCACGAAACCTTTTGAAATACTAGTTTAGGTCAAAAAATCGTAGTATATTACATACAACTTTATACTAGTCTCGGTCGAAAAATCAAATTAAATTGAAGATTGTTCGAATTGCTACGATACTTTTCAGATCCTTTCTATATGTTTTGAAGGAATGTTAAGAGGGAAGCCCATTCAAAAAATTATCTCAAAATTAGACTCTATGATACTTTTTGAAATGCTAGTATCAGTCAAAAAATCGTAGTATATTATACACAATTTTATACTAGTTTCGATCAAAAAATCAAATTAAATTTAGGATTGTTCGAAATGCTTAGATACTTTTCAGATCCTTTCTATATGTTATGAGTGAATGTTAAGAGGGAAGTCCATGCAAAAATATAGGTCAAAATTAGATTTTACGAAACTTTTTGAAATGCTAGTTTCAGTCAAAAAATCGTAGTATATTATACACAATTTGATACTAGTTTCTGTCGAAAAATCAAATTAAATTGAGGAGTGTTCAAAATGCTACGAAACTTTTCAGATCCTTTCTATATGTAACGAGAGAAGGTTATGATGGAAATCCATGCAAAAAATAATATCAAAATTAGTTTCTGTGAAATCTTTTGAAAAATTAGTTTCGTTAAAAAATTATAGTATATTATACACAATTTTATACCAGTTTCGGTCAAAAAATCTCAAATAAATCGAGGATTAATCGAAATGCTACAAAACTTTTCAGATCCTTTCTAAATGTTTGAGGGAAGGTTATGATGGAAGTCCATGCATAAAATTATCTTAAAATTAGATTCCACGAAATTTTTGAAATACTAGTTTAGGTCAAAAAATCGTAGTATATTATATACAACTTTATACTAGTCTATGTCGAAAAATCAAATTAAATTTAGGATTGTTCGAAATGCTACGATACTTTTCAGATCCTTTCTATATGTTTTGAAGGAATGTTAAGAGGGAAGCCCATTCAAAAATTTATCTCAAAATTAGACTCTATGAAACTTTTTGATATGCTAGTAACTGTCAAAAAATCGTAGTATATTATACAGAATTTTATACTAGTTTCGATCAAAAAATCAAATTAAATTTAGGATTGTTCGAAATGCTACGATACTTTTCAGATCCTTTCTATATGTTATGAGGGAATGTAAAGAGGGAAGTCCATGCAAAAATATAGGTCAAAATTAGATTTTACCAAACTTTTTGAAATGCTAGTTTCAGTCAAAAAATCGTATTATATTATACACAATTTTATACTAGTTTCGGTCGAAAAATCAAAATAAATCGAGGAATGTTCAAAATGCTTCGAAACATTTCAGATCCTTTCTATATGTAACGAGAGAAGGTTATGCTGGAATTCCATGCCAAAAATAATATCAAAATTATATTCTGTGAAACGTTTTGAAATACTAGTTTCGTTAAAAAATTATAGTATATTATACACAATTTTATACCAGTTTCTGTCAAAAAATCTAATTAAATCGAGGATTAATCGAAATGCTACAAAACCTTTAAGATCCTTTCTATATGTTTGAGAGAAGGTTATGATGGAAGTCCATGCAAAAAATTTTCTTAAAATTAGATTCTACGAAACCTTTTGAAACACTAGTTTAGGTCAAAAAATCGTAGTTTATTACATACAACTTTATACTAGTCTCGGTCGAAAAATCAAATTAAATTGAGGATTGTTCGAATTGCTACGATATTTTTTAGTTCCTTTCTATATGTTTTGAAAGAATGTTAAGAGGGAAGCCCATTCAAAAAATTATCTCAAAATTAGACTCTATGAAACTTTTTGAAATGCTAGTATCAGTCAAAAAATCGTAGTATATTATACACAATTTTATACTAGTTTCGATCAAAAAATAAAATTTAATTTAGGATTGTTCGAAATGCTACGATACTTTTCAGATCCTTTCTATATGATATGAGGGAATGTTAAGAGGGAAATCTATGCAAAAATATAGCTCAAAATTAGATTTTACTAAACTTTTTGAAATGCTAGTTTCAGTAAAAAAAGCATAGTATATTATAAACAATTTTATACTAGTTTCGGTCGAAAAATCAAATTAAATCGAGGAGTGTTCAAAATGCTACGAAACATTTCAGATCCTTTCTATATGTAACGAGAGAAGGTTATGCTGGAAGTCTATGCCAAAAATAATATCAAAATTATATTCTGTGAAACATTTTGAAATACTAGTTTCGTTAAAAAATTATAGTATATTATACACAATTTTATACCAGTTTCGGTTAAAAAATATAATTAAATCGAGGATTAATCGAAATGTTACAAAACTTTTAAGATCCGTTCTATATTTTGAGGGAAGGTTATGATGTAAGTCCATGCATAATAATTATCTTAAAATTAGATTCCACGAAACCTTTTGAAATACTAGTTTAGGTCAAAAAATCGTAGTATATTACATACAACTTTATACTAGTCTTGGTCGAAAATCAAATTAAATTGAAGATTGTTCGAATTGCTACGATACTTTTCAGATCCTTTCTATATGTTTTGAAGGAATGTTAAGAGGGAAGCCCATTCAAAAAATTATCTCAAAATTAGACTCTATGATACTTTTTGAAATGCTAGTATCAGTCAAAAAATCGTAGTATATTATACACAATTTTATACTAGTTTCGATCAAAAAATCAAATTAAATTTAGGATTGTTCGAAATGCTTAGATACTTTTCAGATCCTTTCTATATGTTATGAGTGAATGTTAAGAGGGAAGTCCATGCAAAAATATAGGTCAAAATTAGATTTTACGAAACTTTTTGAAATGCTAGTTTCAGTCAAAAAATCGTAGTATATTATACACAATTTGATACTAGTTTCCGTCGAAAAATCAAATTAAATTGAGGAGTGTTCAAAATGCAACGAAACTTTTCAGATCCTTTCTATATGTAACAAGAGAAGGTTATGATGGAAATCCATGCAAAAAATAATATCAAAATTAGTTTCTGTGAAATCTTTTGAAATATTAGTTTCGTTAAAAAATTATAGTATACTATACATAATTTTATACCAGTTTCGGTCAAAAAATCTCAAATAAATCGAGGATTAATCGAAATGCTACAAAACTTTTCAGATCCTTTCTAAATGTTTGAGGGAAGGTTATGATGGAAGTCCATGCATAAAATTATCTTAAAATTAGATTCCACGAAATTTTTGAAATACTAGTTTAGGTCAAAAAATCGTAGTATATTATATACAACTTTATACTAGTCTATGTCGAAAAATCAAATTAAATTTAGGATTGTTCGAAATGCTACGATACTTTTCAGATCCTTTCTATATGTTTTGAAGGAATGTTAAGAGGGAAGCCCATTCAAAAATTTATCTCAAAATTAGACTCTATGAAACTTTTTGATATGCTAGTAACTGTCAAAAAATCGTAGTATATTATACAGAATTTTATACTAGTTTCGATCAAAAAATCAAATTAAATTTAGGATTGTTCGAAATGCTACGATACTTTTCAGATCCTTTCTATATGTTATGAGGGAATGTAAAGAGGGAAGTCCATGCAAAAATATAGGTCAAAATTAGATTTTACCAAACTTTTTGAAATGCTAGTTTCAGTCAAAAAATCGTATTATATTATACACAATTTTATACTAGTTTCGGTCGAAAAATCAAAATAAATCGAGGAATGTTCAAAATGCTTCGAAACATTTCAGATCCTTTCTATATGTAACGAGAGAAGGTTATGCTGGAATTCCATGCCAAAAATAATATCAAAATTATATTCTGTGAAACGTTTTGAAATACTAGTTTCGTTAAAAAATTATAGTATATTATACACAATTTTATACCAGTTTCTGTCAAAAAATCTAATTAAATCGAGGATTAATCGAAATGCTACAAAACCTTTAAGATCCTTTCTATATGTTTGAGAGAAGGTTATGATGGAAGTCCATGCAAAAAATTTTCTTAAAATTAGATTCTACGAAACCTTTTGAAACACTAGTTTAGGTCAAAAAATCGTAGTTTATTACATACAACTTTATACTAGTCTCGGTCGAAAAATCAAATTAAATTGAGGATTGTTCGAATTGCTACGATATTTTTTAGTTCCTTTCTATATGTTTTGAAAGAATGTTAAGAGGGAAGCCCATTCAAAAAATTATCTCAAAATTAGACTCTATGAAACTTTTTGAAATGCTAGTATCAGTCAAAAAATCGTAGTATATTATACACAATTTTATACTAGTTTCGATCAAAAAATAAAATTTAATTTAGGATTGTTCGAAATGCTACGATACTTTTCAGATCCTTTCTATATGATATGAGGGAATGTTAAGAGGGAAATCTATGCAAAAATATAGCTCAAAATTAGATTTTACTAAACTTTTTGAAATGCTAGTTTCAGTAAAAAAAGCATAGTATATTATAAACAATTTTATACTAGTTTCGGTCGAAAAATCAAATTAAATCGAGGAGTGTTCAAAATGCTACGAAACATTTCAGATCCTTTCTATATGTAACGAGAGAAGGTTATGCTGGAAGTCTATGCCAAAAATAATATCAAAATTATATTCTGTGAAACATTTTGAAATACTAGTTTCGTTAAAAAATTATAGTATATTATACACAATTTTATACCAGTTTCGGTTAAAAAATATAATTAAATCGAGGATTAATCGAAATGTTACAAAACTTTTAAGATCCGTTCTATATTTTGAGGGAAGGTTATGATGTAAGTCCATGCATAATAATTATCTTAAAATTAGATTCCACGAAACCTTTTGAAATACTAGTTTAGGTCAAAAAATCGTAGTATATTACATACAACTTTATACTAGTCTTGGTCGAAAATCAAATTAAATTGAAGATTGTTCGAATTGCTACGATACTTTTCAGATCCTTTCTATATGTTTTGAAGGAATGTTAAGAGGGAAGCCCATTCAAAAAATTATCTCAAAATTAGACTCTATGATACTTTTTGAAATGCTAGTATCAGTCAAAAAATCGTAGTATATTATACACAATTTTATACTAGTTTCGATCAAAAAATCAAATTAAATTTAGGATTGTTCGAAATGCTTAGATACTTTTCAGATCCTTTCTATATGTTATGAGTGAATGTTAAGAGGGAAGTCCATGCAAAAATATAGGTCAAAATTAGATTTTACGAAACTTTTTGAAATGCTAGTTTCAGTCAAAAAATCGTAGTATATTATACACAATTTTATACTAGTTTCCGTCGAAAAATCAAATTAAATTGAGGAGTGTTCAAAATGCTACGAAACTTTTCAGATCCTTTCTATATGTAACGAGAGAAGGTTATGATGGAAATCCATGCAAAAAATAATATCAAAATTAGATTCTGTGAAACCTTTTGAAATATTAGTTTCGTTAAAAAATTATAGTATACTATACATAATTTTATACCAGTTTCGGTCAAAAAATCTCAAATAAATCGAGGATTAATCGAAATGCTACAAAACTTTTCAGATCCTTTCTAAATGTTTGAGGGAAGGTTATGATGGAAGTCCATGCATAAAATTATCTTAAAATTAGATTCCACGAAATTTTTGAAATACTAGTTTAGGTCAAAAAATCGTAGTATATTATATACAACTTTATACTAGTCTATGTCGAAAAATCAAATTAAATTGAGGATTGTTCGAAATGCTACGATACTTTTCAGATCCTTTCTATATGTTTTGAAGGAATGTGAAGAGGGAAGCCCATTCAAAAATTTATCTCAAAATTAGACTCTATGAAACTTTTTGAAATGCTAGTAACTGTCAAAAAATCGTAGTATATTATACAGAATTTTATACTAGTTTCGATCAAAAAATCAAATTAAATTTAGGATTGTTCGAAATGCTACGATACTTTTCAGATCCTTTCTATATGTTATGAGGGAATGTAAAGAGGGAAGTCCATGCAAAAATATAGGTCAAAATTAGATTTTACCAAACTTTTTGAAATGCTAGTTTCAGTCAAAAAATCGTATTATATTATACACAATTTTATACTAGTTTCGGTCGAAAAATCAAAATAAATCGAGGAATGTTCAAAATGCTTCGAAACATTTCAGATCCTTTCTATATGTAACGAGAGAAGGTTATGCTGGAATTCCATGCCAAAAATAATATCAAAATTATATTCTGTGAAACGTTTTGAAATACTAGTTTCGTTAAAAAATTATAGTATATTATACACAATTTTATACCAGTTTCTGTCAAAAAATCTAATTAAATCGAGGATTAATCGAAATGCTACAAAACCTTTAAGATCCTTTCTATATGTTTGAGAGAAGGTTATGATGGAAGTCCATGCAAAAAATTTTCTTAAAATTAGATTCTACGAAACCTTTTGAAACACTAGTTTAGGTCAAAAAATCGTAGTTTATTACATACAACTTTATACTAGTCTCGGTCGAAAAATCAAATTAAATTGAGGATTGTTCGAATTGCTACGATATTTTTTAGTTCCTTTCTATATGTTTTGAAAGAATGTTAAGAGGGAAGCCCATTCAAAAAATTATCTCAAAATTAGACTCTATGAAACTTTTTGAAATGCTAGTATCAGTCAAAAAATCGTAGTATATTATACACAATTTTATACTAGTTTCGATCAAAAAATAAAATTTAATTTAGGATTGTTCGAAATGCTACGATACTTTTCAGATCCTTTCTATATGATATGAGGGAATGTTAAGAGGGAAATCTATGCAAAAATATAGCTCAAAATTAGATTTTACTAAACTTTTTGAAATGCTAGTTTCAGTAAAAAAAGCATAGTATATTATAAACAATTTTATACTAGTTTCGGTCGAAAAATCAAATTAAATCGAGGAGTGTTCAAAATGCTACGAAACATTTCAGATCCTTTCTATATGTAACGAGAGAAGGTTATGCTGGAAGTCTATGCCAAAAATAATATCAAAATTATATTCTGTGAAACATTTTGAAATACTAGTTTCGTTAAAAAATTATAGTATATTATACACAATTTTATACCAGTTTCGGTTAAAAAATATAATTAAATCGAGGATTAATCGAAATGTTACAAAACTTTTAAGATCCGTTCTATATTTTGAGGGAAGGTTATGATGTAAGTCCATGCATAATAATTATCTTAAAATTAGATTCCACGAAACCTTTTGAAATACTAGTTTAGGTCAAAAAATCGTAGTATATTACATACAACTTTATACTAGTCTTGGTCGAAAATCAAATTAAATTGAAGATTGTTCGAATTGCTACGATACTTTTCAGATCCTTTCTATATGTTTTGAAGGAATGTTAAGAGGGAAGCCCATTCAAAAAATTATCTCAAAATTAGACTCTATGATACTTTTTGAAATGCTAGTATCAGTCAAAAAATCGTAGTATATTATACACAATTTTATACTAGTTTCGATCAAAAAATCAAATTAAATTTAGGATTGTTCGAAATGCTTAGATACTTTTCAGATCCTTTCTATATGTTATGAGTGAATGTTAAGAGGGAAGTCCATGCAAAAATATAGGTCAAAATTAGATTTTACGAAACTTTTTGAAATGCTAGTTTCAGTCAAAAAATCGTAGTATATTATACACAATTTGATACTAGTTTCCGTCGAAAAATCAAATTAAATTGAGGAGTGTTCAAAATGCAACGAAACTTTTCAGATCCTTTCTATATGTAACAAGAGAAGGTTATGATGGAAATCCATGCAAAAAATAATATCAAAATTAGTTTCTGTGAAATCTTTTGAAATATTAGTTTCGTTAAAAAATTATAGTATACTATACATAATTTTATACCAGTTTCGGTCAAAAAATCTCAAATAAATCGAGGATTAATCGAAATGCTACAAAACTTTTCAGATCCTTTCTAAATGTTTGAGGGAAGGTTATGATGGAAGTCCATGCATAAAATTATCTTAAAATTAGATTCCACGAAATTTTTGAAATACTAGTTTAGGTCAAAAAATCGTAGTATATTATATACAACTTTATACTAGTCTATGTCGAAAAATCAAATTAAATTTAGGATTGTTCGAAATGCTACGATACTTTTCAGATCCTTTCTATATGTTTTGAAGGAATGTTAAGAGGGAAGCCCATTCAAAAATTTATCTCAAAATTAGACTCTATGAAACTTTTTGAAATGCTAGTAACTGTCAAAAAATCGTAGTATATTATACAGAATTTTATACTAGTTTCGATCAAAAAATCAAATTAAATTTAGGATTGTTCGAAATGCTACGATACTTTTCAGATCCTTTCTATATGTTATGAGGGAATGTAAAGAGGGAAGTCCATGCAAAAATATAGGTCAAAATTAGATTATACCAAACTTTTTGAAATGCTAGTTTCAGTCAAAAAATCGTATTATATTATACACAATTTTATACTAGTTTCGGTCGAAAAATCAAAATAAATCGAGGAATGTTCAAAATGCTACGAAACATTTCAGATCCTTTCTATATGTAACGAGAAAAGGTTATGCTGGAATTCCATGCCAAAAATAATATCAAAATTATATTCTGTGAAACGTTTTGAAATACTAGTTTCGTTAAAAAATTATAGTATATTATACACAATTTTATACCAGTTTCTGTCAAAAAATATAATTAAATCGAGGATTAATCGAAATGCTACAAAACCTTTAAGATCCTTTCTATATGTTTGAGGGAAGGTTATGATGGAAGTCCATGCAAAAAATTATCTTAAAATTAGATTCTACGAAACCTTTTGAAACACTAGTTTAGGTCAAAAAATCGTAGTATATTACATACAACTTTATACTAGTCTCGGTCGAAAAATCAAATTAAATTGAGGATTGTTCGAATTGCTACGATACTTTTCAGTTCCTTTCTATATGTTTTGAAGGAATGTTAAGAGGGAAGCCCATTCAAAAAATTATCTCAAAATTAGACTCTATGAAACTTTTTGAAATGCTAGTATCAGTAAAAAAATCGTAGTATATTATACACGATTTTATACTAGTTTCGATCAAAAAATAAAATTTAATTTAGGATTGTTCGAAATGCTACGATACTTTTCAGATCCTTTCTATATGATATGAGGGAATGTTAAGAGGGAAATCTATGCAAAAATATAGCTCAAAATTAGATTTTACTAAACTTTTTGAAATGCTAGTTTCAGTAAAAAAATCATAGTATATTATAAACAATTTTATACTAGTTTCGGTCGAAAAATCAAATTAAATCGAGGAGTGTTCAAAATGCTACGAAACATTTCAGATCCTTTCTATATGTAACGAGAGAAGGTTATGCTGGAAGTCTATGCAAAAAATAATATCAAAATTATATTCTGTGAAACATTTTGAAATACTAGTTTCGTTAAAAAATTATAGTATATTATACACAATTTTATACCAGTTTCGGTTAAAAAATATAATTAAATCGAGGATTAATCGAAATGTTACAAAACTTTTAAGATCCGTTCTATATTTTGAGGGAAGGTTATGATGTAAGTCCATGCATAATAATTATCTTAAAATTAGATTCCACGAAACCTTTTGAAATACTAGTTTAGGTCAAAAAATCGTAGTATATTACATACAACTTTATACTAGTCTCGGTCGAAAAATCAAATTAAATTGAAGATTGTTCGAATTGCTACGATACTTTTCAGATCCTTTCTATATGTTTTGAAGGAATGTTAAGAGGGAAGCCCATTCAAAAAATTATCTCAAAATTAGACTCTATGATACTTTTTGAAATGCTAGTATCAGTCAAAAAATCGTAGTATATTATACACAATTTTATACTAGTTTCGATCAAAAAATCAAATTAAATTTAGGATTGTTCGAAATGCTTAGATACTTTTCAGATCCTTTCTATATGTTATGAGTGAATGTTAAGAGGGAAGTCCATGCAAAAATATAGCTCAAAATTAGATTTTACGAAACTTTTTGAAATGCTAGTTTCAGTCAAAAAATCGTAGTATATTATACACAATTTGATACTAGTTTCCGTCGAAAAATCAAATTAAATTGAGGAGTGTTCAAAATGCAACGAAACTTTTCAGATCCTTTCTATATGTAACGAGAGAAGGTTATGATGGAAATCCATGCAAAAAATAATATCAAAATTAGTTTCTGTGAAATCTTTTGAAATATTAGTTTCGTTAAAAAATTATAGTATATTATACACAATTTTATACCAGTTTCGGTCAAAAAATCTCAAATAAATCGAGGATTAATCGAAATGCTACAAAACTTTTCAGATCCTTTCTAAATGTTTGAGGGAAGGTTATGATGGAAGTCCATGCATAAAATTATCTTAAAATTAGATTCCACGAAATTTTTGAAATACTAGTTTAGGTCAAAAAATCGTAGTATATTATATACAACTTTATACTAGTCTATGTCGAAAAATCAAATTAAATTTAGGATTGTTCGAAATGCTACGATACTTTTCAGATCCTTTCTATATGTTTTGAAGGAATGTTAAGAGGGAAGCCCATTCAAAAATTTATCTCAAAATTAGACTCTATGAAACTTTTTGAAATGCTAGTAACTGTCAAAAAATCGTAGTATATTATACAGAATTTTATACTAGTTTCGATCAAAAAATCAAATTAAATTTAGGATTGTTCGAAATGCTACGATACTTTTCAGATCCTTTCTATATGTTATGAGGGAATGTAAAAAGGGAAGTCCATGCATAAATATAGGTCAAAATTAGATTTTACCAAACTTTTTGAAATGCTAGTTTCAGTCAAAAAATCGTATTATATTATACACAATTTTATACTAGTTTCGGTCGAAAAATCAAAATAAATCGAGGAATGTTCAAAATGCTACGAAACATTTCAGATCCTTTCTATATGTAACGAGAGAAGGTTATGTTGGAAGTCCATGCCAAAAATAATATCAAAATTATATTCTGTGAAACGTTTTGAAATACTAGTTTCGTTAAAAAATTATAGTATATTATACACAATTTTATACCAGTTTCTGTCAAAAAATCTAATTAAATCGAGGATTAATCGAAATGCTACAAAACTTTTAAGATCCTTTCTATATGTTTGAGAGAAGGTTATGATGGAAGTCCATGCAAAAAAATTTCTTAAAATTAGATTCTACGAAATCTTTTGAAATACTAGTTTAGGTCAAAAAAATCGTAGTATATTACATACAACTTTATACTAGTCTCGATCGAAAAATCAAATTAAATTGAGGACTGTTCGAATTGCTACGATACTTTTCAGATCCTTTCTATATGTTTTGAAGGAATGTTAAGAGGGAAGCCCATTCAAAAAATTATCTCAAAATTAGACTCTATGATACTTTTTGAAATGCTAGTATCAGTCAAAAAATCGTAGTATATTATAAACAATTTTATACTAGTTTCGATCAAAAAATCAAATTTAATTTAGGATTGTTCGAAATGCTACGATACTTTTCAGATCCTTTCTATATGATATGAGGGAATGTTAAGAGGGAAGTCTATGCAAAAATATAGCTCAAAATTAGATTTTACTAAACTTTTTGAAATGCTAGTTTCAGTAAAAAAATCATAGTATATTATACACAATTTTATACTAGTTTCGGTCGAAAAATCAAATTAAATCGAGGAGTGTTCAAAATGCTACGAAACATTTCAGATCCTTTCTATATGTAACGAGAGAAGGTTATGCTGGAAGTCCATGCCAAAAATAATATCAAAATTATATTCTGTGAAACGTTTTGAAATACTAGTTTCGTTAAAAAATTATAGTATATTATACACAATTTTATACCAGTTTCGATTAAAAAATATAATTAATCGAGGATTAATCGAAATGCTACAAAACTTTTAAGATCCTTTCTATATTTTGAAGGACGGTTATGATGTAAGTCCATGCATAATAATTATCTTAAAATTAGATTCCACGAAACCTTTTGAAATACTAGTTTAGGTCAAAAAATCGTAGTATATTACATACAACTTAAATTGAGGATTGTTCGAATTGCTAGGATACTTTTCAGATCCTTTCTATATGTTTTTAAGGAATGTTAAGAGGGAAGCCCATTCAAAAAATTATCTCAAAATTAGACTCTATGAAATTTTTGAAATGCTAGTATCAGTCAAAAAATCGTAGTATATTATACACAATTTTATACTAGTTTCGATCAAAAAATCAAATTAAATTTAGGATTGTTCGAAATGCTTAGATACTTTTCAGATCCTTTCTATATGTTATGAGTGAATGTTAAGAGCGAAGTCCATGCAAAAATATAGGTCAAAATTAGATTTTACGAAACTTTTTGAAATTCTAGTTTCAGTCAAAAAAATCGTAGTATATTATACACAATTTTATACTAGTTTCCGTCGAAAAATCAAATTAAATTGAGAAGTGTTCAAAATGCTACGAAACTTTTCAGATCCTTTCTATATGTAACGAGAGAAGGTTATGATGGAAATCCATGCAAAAAAAAATCAAAATTAGATTCTGTGAAACTTTTTGAAATATTAGTTTCGTTAAAAAATTATAGTATATTATACACAATTTTTTACCAGTTTCGGTCAAAAAATCTAATTAAATCGAGGATTAATCGAAATGTTACAAAACTTTACAGATCCTTTCTAAATGTTTGAGGGAAGGTTATGATGGAAGTCCATGCATAAAATTATCTTAAAATTAGATTCCACGAAACTTTTTGAAATACTAGTTTAGGTCAAAAAATCGAAGTATATTATATACAACTTTATACTAGTCTTGGTCGATAAATCAAATTAAATTGAGGATTGTTCGAAATGCTATGCTACTTTTCAAATCCTTTCTATATGTTTTGAAGGAATGTTAAGAGGGAAGCCCATTCAAAAAATTATCTCAAAATTAGACTCTATGAAACTTTTTGAAATGCTAGTATCTATCCAAAAATTGTAGTATATTATACACAATTTTATACTAGTTTCGATCAAAAAATCAAATTAAATTTAGGATTGTTCGAAATGCTACGATACTTTTCAGATCCTTTCTATATGTTATGAGGGAATGTTAAGAGGGAAGTCCATGCAAAAATAAAGCTAAAAATTAGATTTTACGAAACTTTTTGAAATGCTAGTTTCAGTCAAAAAAAGCGTAGTATATTATACACAATTTTATACTAGTTTCGGTCGAAAAATCAAATTAAATTGAGGAGTGTTCAAAATGCTACGAAACATTTCAGATCCTTTCTATATGTAACGAGAGAAGGTTTTGTATGAAGTCCATGCCAAAAATAAAATCAAAATTAGATTCTGTGAAACATTTTGAAATACTAGTTTCGTTAAAAAATTATAGTATATTATAAACAATTTTATACCAGATTCGGTCAAAAAATCTAATTAAATCGAGGATTAATCGAAATGCTACAAAACTTTTAAGATCCTTTCTAAATGTTTGAGGGAAGGTTATGATGGAAGTCCATGCATAAAATTATCTTAAAATTAGATTCCACGAAACTTTTTGAAATACTAGTTTAGGTCAAAAAATCGAAGTATATTATATACAACTTTATACTAGTCTTGGTCGATAAATCAAATTAAATTGAGGAATGTTCGAAATGCTATGATACTTTTCAGATCCTTTCTATATGTTTTGAAGGAATGTTAAGAGGGAAGCCCATTCAAAAAATTATCTCAAAATTAGACTCTATGAAACTTTTTGCAATGCTAGTATCAGTCAAAAAATCGTAGTATATTATACACAATTTTATACTAGTTTCGATCAAAAAATCAAATTAAATTTAGGATTGTTCGAAATGCTACGATACTTTTCAGATCCTTTCTATATGTTATGTGGGAATATTAAGAGGGAAGTCCATGCAAAAATATAGCTAAAAATTAGATTTTACGAAACTTTTTGAAATGCTAGTTTCAGTCAAAAAAGCGTAGTATATTATACACAATTTTATACTAGTTTCGGTCGAAAAATCAAATTAAATTGAAGACTGTTCAAAATGCTATGAAACATTTCAGATCCTTTCTATATGTAACGAGAGAATGTTATGAATGAAGTCCATGCCAAAAATTATATCAAAATTAGATTCTGTGAAACTTTTAGAAATACTAGTTTCGTTAAAAAATTATAGTATATTATACACAATTTTATACCAGTTTCGGTCAAAAAATATAATTAAATCGAGGATTAATCGAAATGCTACAAAACTTTTAAGATCCTTTCTATATTTTGAGGGAAGGTTATGATGGAAGTCCATGCAAAAAATTATCTTAAAATTAGATTCCACGAAACCTTTTGAAATACTAGTTTAGGTCAAAAAATCGTAGTATATTACATACAACTTTATACTAGTCTCGGTCAAAAAATTAAATTAAATTAAGGATTGATCGAATATCTACGATACTTTTCAAATCCTTTATATATCTTTTGAAGGAATGTTAAGAGGGAAGCCCATTCAAAAAATCATCTCAAAATTAGACTCTATGAAACTTTTTGAAACGCTAGTATCAGTCAAAAAATTGTAGTATATTTTACACAATTTTATACTAGTTTCGATCAAAAAATCAAATTAAATTTAGGATTGTTCGAAATGCTTAGATACTTTTCAGATCCTTTCTATATGTTTTGAGGGAATGTTAAGAGGGAAGTCCATGCAAAAATATAGGTCAAAATTAGATTTTACGACACTTTTGGAAATGCTAGTTTCAGTATAAAAAATCGTAGTATATTATACACAATTTTATACTAGTTTCGGTCGAAAAATCAAATTAAATTGAGGAGTGTTCAAAATGCCACGAAACTTTTCAGATCCTTTCTATATGTAACGAGAGAAGGTTATGATGGAAATCCATGCAAAAAATAATATCAAAATTAGATTCTGTGAAACTTTTTGAAATCCTAGTTTCGTTAAAAAATTATAGTATATCATACACAATTTTATACCAGTTTCGGTCAAAAAATCTAATTAAATCGAAGATTAATCGAAATGCTACAAAACTTCTTAGATCCTTTCTAAATGTTTAAGTGAAGGATATGATGGAAGTCCATGCATAAAATTATCTTAAAATTAGATTCCACAAAACTTTTTGCAATACTAGTTTAGGTCAAAAAAATCGTAGTATATTATATAAAACTTTATACTAGTCTCGGTCGAAAAATCAAATTAAATTGAGGATTGTTCGAAATGCTACGATACTTTTCAGATCCTTTCTATATGTTTTGAAGGAATGTAAATGGGAAGCCCATTCAAAAAATTATCTCAAAATTAGACTCTATGAAACTTTTTGCAATGCTAGTAACAGTCAAAAAATCGTAGTATATTATACACAATTTTATACTAGTTTCGATCAAAAAACCAAATTAAATTTAGGATTGTTCGAAATGCTACGATACTTTTCAGATCCTTTCTATATGTTATGAGGGAATATTAAGAGGGAAGTCCATGCAAAAATATAGCTAAAAATTAGATTTTACGAATCTTTTTTAAATGCTAGTTTCAGTCAAAAAAGCGTAGTATATTATACACAATTTTATACTAGTTTCGGTCGAAAAATCAAATTAAATTGAGGAGTGTTCAAAATGCTATGAAACATTTCAGATCCTTTCTATATGTAACGAGAGAAGGTTATGCATGAAGTCCAAGCCAAAAATAATATCAAAATTAGATTCTGTGAAACTTTTTGAAATACTAGTTTCGTTAAAAAATTATAGTATATTATACACAATTTTATACTAGTTTCGGTCAAAAAATCTAATTAAATCGAGGATTAATTGAAATGCTACAAAACTTCTAAGATCCTTTCTATATTTTGAGGGAAGGTTATGATGAAAGTCCATGCAAAAAATTATCTTAAAATTAGATTCCACGAAACCTTTTGAAATACTAGTTTAGGTCAAAAAATAGTAGTATATTACATACAACTTTATACTAGTCTCGATCCAAAAATTAAATTAAATTAAGGATTGATCGAATTTCTACGATACTTTTCAAATCCTTTCTATATGTTTTGAAGTAATGTTAAGAGGGAAGCCCATTCAAAAAATCATCTCAAAATTAGACTCTATGAAACTTTTTGAAACGCTAGTATCAGTCAAAAAATTGTAGTATATTTTACACAATTTTATACTAGTTTCGATCAAAAAATCAAATTAAATTTAGGATTGTTCGAAATGCTTAGATACTTTTCAGATCCTTTCTATATGTTATGAGGGAATGTTAAGAGGGAAGTCCATGCAAAAATATAGCTCAAAATTAGATTTTACGAAACTTTTTGAAATGCTAGTTTTAGTCAAAAAATTGTAGTATATTATACACAATTTTATACTAGTTTCGGTCGAAAAATCAAATTAAATCGGGGAGTGTTCAAAATGCTACGAAACGTTTCAGATCCTTTCTATATGTAACGAGAGAAGGTTATGATGGAAATGCATGCAAAAAATAATATCAAAATAAGATTCTGTGAAACTTTTTGAAATACTAGTTTCGTTAAAAAATTATAGTATATTATACACAATTTTATACCCGTTTCGGTCAAAACATCTAATTAAATCGAGGATTAATCGAAATGCTACAAAACTTTTCAGATCCTTTCTAAATGTTTGAGGGAAGGTTATGATGGAAGTCCATGCATAAAATTAGATTCCACGAAAATTTTTGAAATACTAGTTTAGGTCAAAAAATCTTAGTATATTATATACAACTTTATACTAGTCTCGGTCGAAAAATCAAATTAAATTGAGGATTGTTCGAAATGCTACGATACTTTTCAGATCCTTTCTATATGTTTTGAAGGAATGTTAAGAGGGAAGCCCATTCAAAAAATTATCTCAAAATTAGACTCTATGAAACTTTTTGCAATGCTAGTATTAGTCAAAAAATCGTAGTATATTATACACAATTTTATACTAGTTTTTATCAAAAAACCAAATTAAATTTAGGATTGTTCGAAATGCTAGGATACTTTTCAGATCCTTTCTATATGTTATGAGGGAATGTTAAGAGGGAAGTCCATGCAAAAATATAGCTCAAAATTAGATTTTACGAAACTTTTTGAAATGCTAGTTTCAGTCAAAAAAGCGTAGTATATTATACACAATTTTATACTAGTTTCGGTCGAAAAATCAAATTAAATTGAGGAGTGTTCAAAATGCTATGAAACATTTCAGATCCTTTCTATATGTAACGAGAGAAGTTTATGCATGAAGTCCATGCCAAAAATAATATCAAAATTAGATTCTGTGAAACTTTTTGAAATACTAGTTTCGTTAAAAAATTATAGTATATTATACACAATTTTATACCCGTTTCGGTCAAAACATCTAATTAAATCGAGGATTAATCGAAATGCTACAAAACTTTTCAGATCCTTTGTAAATGTTTGAGGGAAGGTTATGATGGAAATCCATGCATAAAATTAGATTCCACGAAACTTTTTGAAATACTAGTTTAGGTCAAAAAATCGAAGTTTATTATATACAACTTTATACTAGTCTCGGTCGAAAAATCAAATTAAATTGAGGATTGTTCGAAATTCTACGATACTTTTTAGATCCTTTCTATATGTTTTGAAGGAATGTTAAGAGGGAAGCCCATTCAAAAAATTATCTCAAAATTAGAATCTATGAAACTTTTTGAAATGCTAGTATCATTCAAAAAATCGTAATATATAATACACAATTTTATATTAGTTTCGATCGAAAAATAAAATTAAATTTAGGATTGTTCGAAATGCTTAGATACTTTTCAGATCCTTTCTATATGTTATGAGGGAATGTTATGAGGGAAGTCCATGCAAAAATATAGGTCAAAATTAGATTTTACGAAACTTTTTGAATTGCTAGTTTCAGTCAAAAAATCGTAGTATATTATACACAATTTTATACTAGTTTCGGTCAAAAAATCAAATTAAATCAAGGAGTGTTTAAAATGCTACGAAACTTTTCAGATCCTTTCTATATGTAACAAGAGAAGGTTATGATGGAAATCCATGCAAAAAATAATATCAAAATTATATTCTGTGAAACTTTTTGAAATACTAGTTTCGTTAAAAAATTATAGTATATTATACACAATTTTATACCAGTTTCGGTCAAAAAATCTAATTAAATCGAGGATTAATCGAAATGCTACAAAACTTTTCAGATCCTTTCTATATGTTTGAGGGAAGGTTATGATGGAAGTCCAGGCATAAAATTATCTTAAAATTAGATTCCACGAAACTTTTTGAAATACTAGTTTAGGTCAAAAAATCGTAGAATATTATATACAACTTTATACTAGTCTCGGTCAAAAAATTAAATTAAATTGAGGATTCTTCGAATTGCTACGATACTTTTCAGATCCTTTCTATATGTTTTGAAGGAATGTTAAGAGGGAAGCCCATTAAAAAAATCATCTCAAAATTAGACTCTATGAAACTTTTTGAAACGCTAGTATCAGTCAAAAAATTGTAGTATATTTTACACAATTTTATACTAGTTTCGATCAAAAAATCAAATTAAATTTAGGATTGTTCGAAATGCTTAGATACTTTTCAGATCCTTTCTATATGTTTTGAGGGAATGTTAAGAGGGAAGTCCATGCAAAAATATAGGTCAAAATTAGATTTTACGAATCTTTTGGAAATGCTAGTTTCAGTAAAAAAAATCGTAGTATATTATACACAATTTTATACTAGTTTCGGTCGAAAAATCAAATTAAATTGAGGAGTGTTCAAAATGCCACGAAACTTTTCAGATCCTTTCTATATGTAACGAGAGAAGGTTATGATGGAAATCCATGCAAAAAATAATATCAAAATTAGATTCTGTGAAACTTTTTGAAATCTTAGTTTCGTTAAAAAATTATAGTATATCATACACAATTTTATACCAGTTTCGGTCAAAAAATCTAATTAAATCGAAGATTAATCGAAATGCTACAAAACTTCTCAGATCCTTTCTAAATGTTTGAGTGAAGGATATGATGGAAGTCCATGCATAAAATTATCTTAAAATTAGATTCCACAAAACTTTTTGCAATACTAGTTTAGGTCAAACAAATCGTAGTATATTATATAAAACTTTATACTAGTCTCGGTCGAAAAATCAAATTAAATTGAGGATTGTTCGAAATGCTATGATACTTTTCAGATCCTTTCTATATGTTTTGAAGGAATGTTAAGAGGGAAGCCCATTCAAAAAATTATCTCAAAATTAGACTCTATGAAACTTTTTGCAATGCTAGTATCAGTCAAAAAATCGTAGTATATTATACACAATTTTATACTAGTTTCGATCAAAAAACCAAATTAAATTTAGGATTGTTCGAAATGCTACGATACTTTTCAAATCCTTTCTATATGTTATGAGGGAATATTAAGAGGGAAGTCCATGCAAAAATATAGCTAAAAATTAGATTTTACGAAACTTTTTTAAATGCTAGTTTCAGTCAAAAAAGCGTAGTATATTATACACAATTTTATACTAGTTTCGGTCGAAAAATCAAATTAAATTGAGGAGTGTTCAAAATGCTATGAAACATTTCAGATCCTTTCTATATGTAACGAGAGAAGTTTATGCATGAAGTCCATGCCAAAAATAATATCAAAATTAGATTCTGTGAAACTTTTTGAAATACTAGTTTCGTTAAAAAATTATAGTATATTATACACAATTTTATACTAGTTTCGGTCAAAAAATCTAATTAAATCGAGGATTAATCGAAATGCTACAAAACTTTTAAGATCCTTTCTATATTTTGAGGGAAGGTTATGATGGAAGTCCATGCAAAAAATTATCTTAAAATTAGATTCCACGAAACCTTTTGAAATACTAGTTTAGGTCAAAAAATAGTAGTATATTACATACAACTTTATACTAGTCTCGATCCAAAAATTAAATTAAATTAAGGATTGTTCGAATTGCTACGATACTTTTCAAATCCTTTCTATATGTTTTGAAGTAATGTTAAGAGGGAAGCCCTTTCAAAAAATCATCTCAAAATTAGACTCTATGAAACTTTTTGAAACGCTAGTATCAGTCAAAAAATTGTAGTATATTTTACACAATTTTATACTAGTTTCGATCAAAAAATCAAATTAAATTTAGGATTGTTCGAAATGCTTAGATACTTTTCAGATCCTTTCTATATGTTATGAGGGAATGTTAAGAGGGAAGTCCATGCAAAAATATAGCTCAAAATTAGATTTTACGAAACTTTTTGAAATGCTAGTTTTAGTCAAAAAATTGTAGTATATTATACACAATTTTATACTAGTTTCGGTCGAAAAATCAAATTAAATCGGGGAGTGTTCAAAATGCTACGGAACGTTTCAGATCCTTTCTATATGTAACGAGAGAAGGTTATGATGGAAATGCATGCAAAAAATAATATCAAAATTAGATTCTGTGAAACTTTTTGAAATACTAGTTTCGTTAAAAAATTATAGTATATTATACACAATTTTATACCCGTTTCGGTCAAAACATCTAATTAAATCGAGGATTAATCGAAATGCTACAAAACTTTTCAGATCCTTTCTAAATGTTTGAGGGAAGGTTATGATGGAAGTCCATGCATAAAATTAGATTCCACGAAAATTTTTGAAATACTAGTTTAGGTCAAAAAATCTTAGTATATTATATACAACTTTATACTAGTCTCGGTCGAAAAATCAAATTAAATTGAGGATTGTTCGAAATGCTACGATACTTTTCAGATCCTTTCTATATGTTTTGAAGGAATGTTAAGAGGGAAGCCCATTCAAAAAATTATCTCAAAATTAGACTCTATGAAACTTTTTGCAATGCTAGTATCAGTCAAAAAATCGTAGTATATTATACACAATTTTATACTAGTTTTTATCAAAAAACCAAATTAAATTTAGGATTGTTCGAAATGCTAGGATACTTTTCAGATCCTTTCTATATGTTATGAGGGAATGTTAAGAGGGAAGTCCATGCAAAAATATAGCTCAAAATTAGATTTTACGAAACTTTTTGAAATGCTAGTTTCAGTCAAAAATTCGTAGTATATTATACACAATTTTATACTAGTTTCGGTCCAAAAAATCAAATTAAATCGGGGAGTGTTCAAAATGCTACGAAACGTTTCAGATCCTTTCTATATGCAACAAGAGAAGGTTATGATGGAAATGCATGCAAAAAATAATATATAGATTCTGTGAAACTTTTTGAAATACTAGTTTCGTTAAAAAATTATAGTATATTATACACAATTTTATACCCGTTTCGGTCAAAACATCTAATTAAATCGAGGATTAATCGAAATGCTACAAAACTTTTCAGATCCTTTGTAAATGTTTGAGGGAAGGTTATGATGGAAATCCATGCATAAAATTAGATTCCACGAAACTTTTTGAAATACTAGTTTAGGTCAAAAAATCGAAGTATATTATATACAACTTTATACTAGTCTCGGTCGAAAAATCAAATTAAATTGAGGATTGTTCGAAATTCTACGATACTTTTTAGATCCTTTCTATATGTTTTGAAGGAATGTTAAGAGGGAAGCCCATTCAAAAAATTATCTCAAAATTAGAATCTATGAAACTTTTTGAAATGCTAGTATCATTCAAAAAATCGTAATATATAATACACAATTTTATATTAGTTTCGATCGAAAAATAAAATTAAATTTAGGATTGTTCGAAATGCTTAGATACTTTTCAGATCCTTTCTATATGTTATGAGGGAATGTTAAGAGGGAAGTCCATGCAAAAATATAGGTCAAAATTAGATTTTACGAAACTTTTTGAATTTCTAGTTTCAGTCAAAAAATCGTAGTATATTATACACAATTTTATACTAGTTTCGGTCAAAAAATCAAATTAAATCAAGGAGTGTTTAAAATGCTACGAAACTTTTCAGATCCTTTCTATATGTAACGAGAGAAGGTTATGATGGAAATCCATGCAAAAAATAATATCAAAATTATATTCTGTGAAACTTTTTGAAATACTAGTTTCGTTAAAAAATTATAGTATATTATACACAATTTTATACCAGTTTCGGTCAAAAAATCTAATTAAATCGAGGATTAATCGAAATGCTACAAAACTTTTCAGATCCTTTCTATATGTTTGAGGGAAGGTTATGATGGAAGTCCAGGCATAAAATTATCTTAAAATTAGATTCCACGAAACTTTTTGAAATACTAGTTTAGGTCAAAAAATCGTAGAATATTATATACAACTTTATACTAGTCTCGGTCAAAAAATTAAATTAAATTGAGGACTCTTCGAATTGCTACGATACTTTTCAGATCCTTTCTATATGTTTTGAAGGAATGTTAAGAGGGAAGCCCATTAAAAAAATCATCTCAAAATTAGACTCTATGAAACTTTTTGAAACGCTAGTATCAGTCAAAAAATTGTAGTATATTTTACACAATTTTATACTAGTTTCGATCAAAAAATCAAATTAAATTTAGGATTGTTCGAAATGCTTAGATACTTTTCAGATCCTTTCTATATGTTTTGAGGGAATGTTAAGAGGGAAGTCCATGCAAAAATATAGGTCAAAATTAGATTTTACGAATCTTTTGGAAATGCTAGTTTCAGTAAAAAAAATCGTAGTATATTATACACAATTTTATACTAGTTTCGGTCGAAAAATCAAATTAAATTGAGGAGTGTTCAAAATGCCACGAAACTTTTCAGATCCTTTCTATATGTAATGAGAGAAGGTTATGATGGAAATCCATGCAAAAAATAATATCAAAATTAGATTCTGTGAAACTTTTTGAAATCTTAGTTTCGTTAAAAAATTATAGTATATCATACACAATTTTATACCAGTTTCGGTCAAAAAATCTAATTAAATCGAAGATTAATCGAAATGCTACAAAACTTCTCAGATCCTTTCTAAATGTTTGAGTGAAGGATATGATGGAAGTCCATGCATAAAATTATCTTAAAATTAGATTCCACAAAACCTTTTGCAATACTAGTTTAGGTCAAACAAATCGTAGTATATTATATAAAACTTTATACTAGTCTCGGTCGAAAAATCAAATTAAATTGAGGATTGTTCGAAATGCTATGATACTTTTCAGATCCTTTCTATATGTTTTGAAGGAATGTTAAGAGGGAAGCCCATTCAAAAAATTATCTCAAAATTAGACTCTATGAAACTTTTTGCAATGCTAGTATCAGTCAAAAAATCGTAGTATATTATACACAATTTTATACTAGTTTCGATCAAAAAACCAAATTAAATTTAGGATTGTTCGAAATGCTACGATACTTTTCAAATCCTTTCTATATGTTATGAGGGAATATTAAGAGGGAAGTCCATGCAAAAATATAGCTAAAAATTAGATTTTACGAAACTTTTTGAAATGCTAGTTTCAGTCAAAAAAGCGTAGTATATTATACACAATTTTATACTAGTTTCGGTCGAAAAATCAAATTAAATTGAGGAGTGTTCAAAATGCTATGAAACATTTCAGATCCTTTCTATATGTAACGAGAGAAGGTTATGCATGAAGTCCATGCCAAAAATAATATCAAAATTAGATTCTGTGAAACTTTTTGAAATACTAGTTTCGTTAAAAAATTATAGTATATTATACACAATTTTATACTAGTTTCGGTCAAAAAATCTAATTAAATCGAGGATTAATCGAAATGCTACAAAACTTTTAAGATCCTTTCTATATTTTGAGGGAAGGTTATGATGGAAGTCCATGCAAAAAATTATCTTAAAATTAGATTCCACGAAACCTTTTGAAATACTAGTTTAGGTCAAAAAATAGTAGTATATTACATACAACTTTATACTAGTCTCGATCCAAAAATTAAATTAAATTAAGGATTGTTCGAATTGCTACGATACTTTTCAAATCCTTTCTATATGTTTTGAAGTAATGTTAAGAGGGAAGCCCTTTCAAAAAATCATCTCAAAATTAGACTCTATGAAACTTTTTGAAACGCTAGTATCAGTCAAAAAATTGTAGTATATTTTACACAATTTTATACTAGTTTCGATCAAAAAATCAAATTAAATTTAGGATTGTTCGAAATGCTTAGATACTTTTCAGATCCTTTCTATATGTTATGAGGGAATGTTAAGAGGGAAGTCCATGCAAAAATATAGCTCAAAATTAGATTTTACGAAACTTTTTGAAATGCTAGTTTTAGTCAAAAAATTGTAGTATATTATACACAATTTTATACTAGTTTCGGTCGAAAAATCAAATTAAATCGGGGAGTGTTCAAAATGCTACGAAACGTTTCAGATCCTTTCTATATGTAACGAGAGAAGGTTATGATGGAAATGCATGCAAAAAATAATATCAAAATTAGATTCTGTGAAACTTTTTGAAATACTAGTTTCGTTAAAAAATTATAGTATATTATACACAATTTTATACCCGTTTCGGTCAAAACATCTAATTAAATCGAGGATTAATCGAAATGCTACAAAACTTTTCAGATCCTTTCTAAATGTTTGAGGGAAGGTTATGATGGAAGTCCATGCATAAAATTAGATTCCACGAAAATTTTTGAAATACTAGTTTAGGTCAAAAAATCTTAGTATATTATATACAACTTTATACTAGTCTCGGTCGAAAAATCAAATTAAATTGAGGATTTTTCGAAATGCTACGCTACTTTTCAGATCCTTTCTATATGTTTTGAAGGAATGTTAAGAGGGAAGCCCATTCAAAAAATTATCTCAAAATTAGACTCTATGAAACTTTTTGCAATGCTAGTATCAGTCAAAAAATCGTAGTATATTATACACAATTTTATACTAGTTTCGATCAAAAAACCAAATTAAATTTAGGATTGTTCGAAATGCTACGATACTTTTCAGATCCTTTCTATATGTTATGAGGGAATATTAAGAGGGAAGTCCATGCAAAAATATAGCTAAAAATTAGATTTTACGAAACTTTTTTAAATGCTAGTTTCAGTCAAAAAAGCGTAGTATATTATACACAATTTTATACTAGTTTCGGTCGAAAAATCAAATTAAATTGAGGAGTGTTCAAAATGCTATGAAACATTTCAGATCCTTTCTATATGTAACGAGAGAAGGTTATGCATGAAGTCCAAGCCAAAAGTAATATCAAAATTAGATTCTGTGAAACTTTTTGAAATACTAGTTTCGTTAAAAAATTATAGTATTTTATACACAATTTTATACTAGTTTCGGTCAAAAAAATCTAAATAAATCGAGGATTAATCGAAATGCTACAAAACTTTTAAGATCCTTTCTATATTTTGAGGGAAGGTTATGATGAAAGTCCATGCAAAAAATTATCTTAAAATTAGATTCCACGAAACCTTTTGAAATACTAGTTTAGGTCAAAAAATAGTAGTATATTACATACAACTTTATACTAGTCTCGATCCAAAAATTAAATTAAATTAAGGATTGTTCGAATTGCTACGATACTTTTCAAATCCTTTCTATATGTTTTGAAGTAATGTTAAGAGGGAAGCCCATTCAAAAAATCATCTCAAAATTAGACTCTATGAAACTTTTTGAAACGCTAGTATCAGTCAAAAAATTGTAGTATATTTTACACAATTTTATACTAGTTTCGATCAAAAAATCAAATTAAATTTAGGATTGTTCGAAATGCTTAGATACTTTTCAGATCCTTTCTATATGTTATGAGGGAATGTTAAGAGGGAAGTCCATGCAAAAATATAGCTCAAAATTAGATTTTACGAAACTTTTTGAAATGCCAGTTTTAGTCAAAAAATTGTAGTATATTATACACAATTTTATACTAGTTTCGGTCGAAAAATCAAATTAAATCGGGGAGTGTTCAAAATGCTACGAAACGTTTCAGATCCTTTCTATATGTAACGAGAGAAGGTTATGATGGAAATGCATGCAAAAAATAATATCAAAATTAGATTCTGTGAAACTTTTTGAAATACTAGTTTCGTTAAAAAATTATAGTATATTATACACAATTTTATACCCGTTTCGGTCAAAACATCTAATTAAATCGAGGATTAATCAAAATGCTACAAAACTTTTCAGATCCTTTCTAAATGTTTGAGGGAAGGTTATGATGGAAGTCCATGCATAAAATTAGATTCCACGAAAATTTTTGAAATACTAGTTTAGGTCAAAAAATCTTAGTATATTATATACAACTTTATACTAGTCTAGGTCGAAAAATCATATTAAATTGAGGATTGTTCGAAATGCTACGATACTTTTCAGATCCTTTCTATATGTTTTGAAGGAATGTTAAGAGGGAAGCCCATTCAAAAAATTATCTCAAAATTAGACTCTATGAAACTTTTTGCAATGCTAGTATCAGTCAAAAAATCGTAGTATATTATACACAATTTTATACTAGTTTTTATCAAAAAACCAAATTAAATTTAGGATTGTTCGAAATGCTAGGATACTTTTCAGATCCTTTCTATATGTTATGAGGGAATGTTAAGAGGGAAGTCCATGCAAAAATATAGCTCAAAATTAGATTTTACGAAACTTTTTGAAATGCTAGTTTCAATCAAAAATTCGTAGTATATTATACACAATTTTATACTAGTTTCGGTCGAAAAATCAAATTAAATCGGGGAGTGTTCAAAATGCTACGAAACGTTTCAGATCCTTTCTATATGCAACAAGAGAAGGTTATGATGGAAATGCATGCAAAAAATAATATCAAAATTAGATTCTGTGAAACTTTTTGAAATACTAGTTTCGTTAAAAAATTATAGTATATTATACACAATTTTATACCCGTTTCGGTCAAAACATCTAATTAAATCGAGGATTAATCAAAATGCTACAAAACTTTTCAGATCCTTTCTAAATGTTTGAGGGAAGGTTATGATGGAAATCCATGCATAAAATTAGATTCCACGAAACTTTTTGAAATACTAGTTTAGGTCAAAAAATCGAAGTATATTATATACAACTTTATACTAGTCTCGGTCGAAAAATCAAATTAAATTGAGGATTGTTCGAAATGCTACGATACTTTTTAGATTCTTTCTATATGTTTTGAAGGAATGTTGAGAGTTAAGCCCATTCAAAAAATTATCTCAAAATTAGAATCTATGAAACATTTTGAAATGCTAGTATCAGTCAAAAAATCGTAATATATTATACACAATTTTATACTAGTTTCGATCAAAAAATAAAATTAAATTTAGGATTGTTCGAAATGCTTAGATACTTTTCAGATCCTTTCTATATGTTATGAGGGAATGTTAAGAGGGAAGTCCATGCAAAAATATAGGTCAAAATTAGATTTTACGAAACTTTTTGAATTGCTAGTTTCAGTCAAAAAATCGTAGTATATTATACACAATTTTATACTAGTTTCGGTCAAAAAATCAAATTAAATCGAGGAGTGTTTAAAATGCTACGAAACTTTTCAGATCCTTTCTATATGTAACGAGAGAAGGTTATGATGGAAATCCATGCAAAAAATAATATCAAAATTATATTCTGTGAAACTTTTTGAAATACTAGTTTCGTTAAAAAATTATAGTATATTATACACAATTTTATACCAGTTTCGGTCAAAATATCTAATTAAATCGAGGATTAATCGAAATGCTACAAAACTTTTCAGATCCTTTCTATATGTTTGAGGGAAGGTTATGATGGAAGTCCAGGCATAAAATTATCTTAAAATTAGATTCCACGAAACTTTTTGAAATACTAGTTTAGGTCAAAAAATCGTAGAATATTATATACAACTTTATACTAGTCTCGGTCGAAAAATCAAATTAAATTGAGGATTGTTCGAAATGCTACGATACTTTTCAGATCCTTTCTATATGTTTTGAAGGAATGTTAAGAGGGAAGCCCATTCAAAAAATTATCTCAAAATTAGACTCTATGAAACTTTTTGAAATGCTAGTATCAGTCAAAAAATCGTAGTATATTATACACAATTTTATACTAGTTTCGATCAAAAAACCAAATTAAATTTAGGATTGTTCGAAATGCTACGATACTTTTCAGATCCTTTCTATATGTTATGAGGGAATGTTAAGAGGGAAGTCCTTGCAAAAATATAGCTAAAAATTAGATTTTACGAAACTTTTTTAAATGCCAGTTTCAGTCAAAAAAGCGTAGTATATTATACACAATTTTATACTAGTTTCGGTCGAAAAATCAAATTAAATCAAGGAGTGTTCAAAATGCTATGAAACATTTCAGATCCTTTCTATATGTAACGAGAGAAGGTTATGATGGAAATCCATGCAAAAAATAATATCAAAATTAGATTCTGTGAAACTTTTTGAAATACTAGTTTCGTTAAAAAATTATAGTATATTATACACAATTTTATACCCGTTTCGGTCAAAACATCTAATTAAATCGAGGATTAATCAAAATGCTACAAAACTTTTCAGATCCTTTCTAAATGTTTGAGGGAAGGTTATGATGGAAGTCCATGCATAAAATTAGATTCCACGAAAATTTTTGAAATACTAGTTTAGGTCAAAAAATCTTAGTATATTATATACAACTTTATACTAGTCTCGGTCGAAAAATCAAATTAAATTGAGGATTGTTCGAAATGCTACGATACTTTTCAGATCCTTTCTATATGTTTTGAAGGAATGTTAAGAGGGAAGCCTATTCAAAAAATTATCTCAAAATTAGACTCTATGAAACTTTTTGCAATGCTAGTATCAGTCAAAAAATCGTAGTATATTATACACAATTTTATACTAGTTTTTATCAAAAAACCAAATTAAATTTAGGATTGTTCGAAATGCTAGGATACTTTTCAGATCCTTTCTATATGTTATGAGGGAATGTTAAGAGGGAAGTCCATGCAAAAATATAGCTCAAAATTAGATTTTACGAAACTTTTTGAAATGCTAGTTTCAGTCAAAAATTCGTAGTATATTATACACAATTTTATACTAGTTTCGGTCGAAAAATCAAATTAAATCGGGGAGTGTTCAAAATGCTACGAAACGTTTCAGATCCTTTCTATATACAACAAGAGAAGGTTATGATGGAAATGCATGCAAAAAATAATATCAAAATTAGATTCTGTGAAACTTTTTGAAATACTAGTTTCGTTAAAAAATTATAGTATATTATACACAATTTTATACCCGTTTCGGTCAAAACATCTAATTAAATCGAGGATTAATCGAAATGCTACAAAACTTTTCAGATCCTTTCTAAATGTTTGAGGGAAGGTTATGATGGAAATCCATGCATAAAATTAGATTCCACGAAACTTTTTGAAATACTAGTTTAGGTCAAAAAATCGAAGTATATTATATACAACTTTATACTAGTCTCGGTCGAAAAATCAAATTAAATTGAGGATTGTTCGAAATGCTACGATACTTTTTAGATTCTTTCTATATGTTTTGAAGGAATGTTAAGAGTTAAGCCCATTCAAAAAATTATCTCAAAATTAGAATCTATGAAACATTTTGAAATGCTAGTATCAGTCAAAAAATCGTAATATATTATACACAATTTTATACTAGTTTCGATCAAAAAATAAAATTAAATTTAGGATTGTTCGAAATGCTTAGATACTTTTCAGATCCTTTCTATATGTTATGAGGGAATGTTAAGAGGGAAGTCCATGCAAAAATATAGGTCAAAATTAGATTTTACGAAACTTTTTGAATTGCTAGTTTCAGTCAAAAAATCGTAGTATATTATACACAATTTTATACTAGTTTCGGTCAAAAAATCAAATTAAATCGAGGAGTGTTTAAAATGCTACGAAACTTTTCAGATCCTTTCTATATGTAACGAGAGAAGGTTATGATGGAAATCCATGCAAAAAATAATATCAAAATTATATTCTGTGAAACTTTTTGAAATACTAGTTTCGTTAAAAAATTATAGTATATTATACACAATTTTATACCAGTTTCGGTCAAAATATCTAATTAAATCGAGGATTAATCGAAATGCTACAAAACTTTTCAGATCCTTTCTATATGTTTGAGGGAAGGTTATGATGGAAGTCCAGGCATAAAATTATCTTAAAATTAGATTCCACGAAACTTTTTGAAATACTAGTTTAGGTCAAAAAATCGTAGAATATTATATACAACTTTATACTAGTCTCGGTCGAAAAATCAAATTAAATTGAGGATTGTTCGAAATGCTACGATACTTTTCGAATCCTTTCTATATGTTTTGAAGGAATGTTAAGAGGGAAGCCCATTCAAAAAATTATCTCAAAATTAGACTCTATGAAACTTTTTGAAATGCTAGTATCAGTCAAAAAATCGTAGTATATTATACACAATTTTATACTAGTTTCGATCAAAAAACCAAATTAAATTTAGGATTGTTCGAAATGCTACGATACTTTTCAGATCCTTTCTATATGTTATGAGGGAATGTTAAGAGGGAAGTCCTTGCAAAAATATAGCTAAAAATTAGATTTTACGAAACTTTTTTAAATGCCAGTTTCAGTCAAAAAAGCGTAGTATATTATACACAATTTTATACTAGTTTCGGTCGAAAAATCAAATTAAATCAAGGAGTGTTCAAAATGCTATGAAACATTTCAGATCCTTTCTATATGTAACGAGAGAAGGTTATGATGGAAATCCATGCAAAAAATAATATCAAAATTAGATTCTGTGAGACTTTTTGAAATACTAGTTTCGTCAAAAAATTATAGTATATTATACACAATTTTATACTAGTTTCGGTCAAATAATCTAATTAAATCGAGGATTAATCGAAATGCTACAAGACTTTTCATATCCTTTCTATATGTGTGAGGGAATTTTATGATGGAAGTCCAGGCATAAAATTATCTTAAAATTAGATTCCACGAAACTTTTTGAAATACTAGTTTAGGTCAAAAAATTGTAGTATATTATATATAACTTTATACTAGTCTCGGTCGAAAAATCAAATTAAATTGAGGATTGTTCGAAATGCTACGATACTTTTCAGATCCTTTCTATATGTTTTGAAGGAATGTTAAGAGGGAAGCCCATTCAAAAAATTATCTCAAAATTAGACTCTATGAAACTTTTTGAAATGCTAGTATCAGTCAAAAAATCGTTGTATATTATACACAATTTTAAACTAGTTTCGATCAAAAAATCAAATTAAATTTAGGATTGTTCGAAATGCTATGATACTTTTCAGATCCTTTCTATATGTTATGAGGGAATGTTAAGAGGGAAGTCCATGCAAAAATATAGGTTAAAATTAGATTTTACGAAACTTATTGAAATGCTAGTTTCAGTCAAAAAATCGTAGTATATTATACACAATTTTATACTAGTTTCGGTCGAAAAATCAAATTTAATCGAGGAGTGTTCAAAATGCTACGAAACTTTTTAGATCCTTTCTATATGTAACGAGAGAAGGTTATGATGGAAGTCCATGCCAAAAATAATATCAAAATTAGATCCTGTGAAACTTTTTGAAATACTAGTTTCGTTATAAAATTATAGTATATTATACACAATTTTATACTAGTTTCGGTCAAAAAATATAATTAAATCGAGGAATAATCGAAATGCTACAAAACTTTTCAGATCCTTTCTATATGTTTGAGGGAAGGTTATGATGGAAGTCCAGGTATAAAATTATCTTAAAATTAGATTCCACGAAACTTTTTGAAATACTAGTTTAGTTCAAAAAATCGTAGTATATTATATATAACTTTATACTAGTCTCGATCGAAAAATCAAATTAAATTGAGGATTGTTCGAAATGCTACGATACTTTTCAGATCCTTTCTATATGTTTTGAAGGAATGTTAAGAGGGAAGCCCATTCAAAAAATTATCTCAAAATTAGACTCTATGAAACTTTTTGAAATGCTAGTATCAGTCAAAAAATCGTAGTATATTATACACAATTTTAAACTAGTTTCGATCAAAAAATCAAATTAAATTTAGGATTGTTCGAAATGCTACGATACTTGCAAAAAGTACTCCAACATTAGATTCTATGAAACTTTTTGAAATACTAGTTTCGGTCAAAAAATCATAGTATATTATACATTATTTTATACTAATTTCGGTCAAAAAATAAAATTAAATCGAGGATTGTTCGAAATGCTACGAAACATTTCAGATCCTTTCTATATGTTACAAGGGAATGTTATGATGGAAGTCCATGGAAAAATAATCTCAAAATTATATTCTATGAAACATTTTGAAATACTAGTTTCAGTCAAAACATTGTAGTATATTATACACAATTTTATACTAGTTTCGGTCAAAAATCAAATTAATTCGAGTATTGTTCGAAATGCTACGAAACTTTTCAGATCCTTTATATATGTTACGAGGGAAGGTTATGGTGGAAGTCCATTTAAAACATTATCTTAAAACTAGATTCTATGAAACCTTTTGAAACACTAGTTTCAGTCAAAAAAATCACAGTATATTATACACAATTTTATACTAGTTTCGGTCAAAAAATTAAATTAAATTGAGGATTGTTCGAAATGCTACGATACTTTTCAGGTCCTTTCTATATGTTATGAGAGAATGTTAAGAGGGAAGTCCATTCGAAAATATATCTCAAAATTAGATTCTACGAAACTTTTTGAAATGCTAGTTTCATTCAAAAAATCCTAATATATTATACACAATTTTATACTAATTTCGGTCGAAAAATCAAATTAAATCGAGGATTGTTTAAATGTTACAAAACTTTTCATATCCTTTCTATATGTTACGAGGGAAGGTTATGATGGAAGTCCATGTAAAAAATTATCTCAAAAGTAGATTCTACGAAACCTTTTGAAATACTAGTTTCGGTCAAAAAATCGTAGTATATTATACACAATTTTATACTAGTTTCGATCGAAAAATCAAATTAAATCGAGGAGTGTTCAAAATGCTACAAAACTTTTCAGATCCTTTCTATATGTTACGAGGGAAGGTTATGATGGAAGTCCATGCAAAAAATTATCTCAAAATTAGATTCTATAAAACTTTTTGAAATACTAGTTTCGGTCAAAAATTGTAGTATATTAATCACAATTTTATACTAGTTTCGGTCAAAAAATAAAATTAAATCGAGGATTGTTCGAAATGCAAGGAAACTTTTCATATCTTTTCTATATGTTACGAGGGAAGGTTAGGATGGAAGTCCATGCAAAAAATTATCTCAAAATTAGATTCTATGAAACTTTTTTAAATGCTAGTTTAGGTCAAAAATTAGTAGTATATTATACATAATTTTTTACTCGTTTCGGTCAAAAAATTAAATTAAATTGAGCTTGTTCGAAATGCTACGACACGTTTCAGATCCTTTCTATATGTAAAGAGGGAAGATAATGAGGGATGTCCATACAAACAATAATCTTAATATTAGATTCTACGAAACCTTTTGAAATACTAGTTTCGGTCAAAAAGTCGTAGTATATTATACTTAATTTTATACTAGTTTCGGTCGAAAAATCAAATTAAATCGAGGATTAATCGAAATGCTACAAAACGTTTCAGATCCTTTCTATATGTTACGAGGGAAGATTATAATGGAAGTCCATGCAAAATATTATCTCAAAATTAGATTTTATAAAACTTTTTGAAATACTAGTTGCGGTCAAAAAATCGTAGTATATTATACACAATTTTATACTAGTTTCGGTCAAAAAATCAATTAAATTGAGGATTGTTTGAAATGCTACGAAACATTTCAGATCATTTCTATATGTTATGAGGGAAGGTTATGATGGAATTCCATGAAAAAAATTATCTCAAAATTAGATTCTATGAAACTTTTTGAAATACTAGTTTCGGTCAAAAAAATGGTAGTATATTATACACATTTTTATACTAGTTTCGGTCAAAAATCAAATTAATTCGAGGATTGTTCAAAATGCTACGAAACTTTTCAGATCCTTTCTATATGTTATGAAGGAAGGTTATGATGGAAGTCCATGCAAAAAATTATCTCAAAATTAGATTCTATAAAACTTGTTGAAAATTAGTTTCTGCCATAAAATCATAGTATATTATACACAATTTTATACTAGTTTCAAAAAAAATCAAATTAAATCGAGGATTGTTCGAAATGCTACGAAACTTTTCAGATCCTTTCTATATTTTACAAGGGAAGGTTATGATGGAAGTCCATGCAAAGAAATTATCTCAAAATTAGATTCTATGAAACTTTTTTAAATACTAGTTAGGTCAAAAATTAATAATATATTATACACAATTTTTTACTAGCTTCGGTCAAAAAATTAAATTAAATTGAGCTTGTTCGAAATGCTACGAAACATTTCAGATCCTTTCTATATGTAACGAGGGAAGATAATGAGGGAAGTCCATGCAAAAATTAATCTCAAAATTAGATTCTATGAAACTTTTTGAAATACTAGTTTCGTTCAAAAAATTGTAATATATTATACACAATTTTATAATAGTTTCGGTCAAAAATCTAATTAAATCAAGGATTAATCAAAATGCTACAAAACTTTTCAGATCCTTTCTATATGTTTGAGAGAAGGTTATGATGGAAATCAATGCAAAAAAAATCTTAAAATTTGATTCCACGAAACTTTTAGAAATACTAGTTTGGGTCAAAAAATCATAGTATATTATATACAACTTTATACTAGTTTCGGTCGAAAACTCAAATTAAATTGAGGATTGTTTGAAATTCTACGATACTTTTCAGATCCTTTCTATATGTTATGAGGGAATGTTAAGAGGGAAGTCATGCAAAAAATTATCTCAAAATTAGATTCTACGAAACTTTTTGAAATGCTAGTTCCAGTCAAAAAATTCTAGTATATTATACACAATTATATACTAGTTTCGGTCAAAAAATCAAATTAAAAATCCTTTCTATAGGTTATGAGGGAATGTTAAGAGGGAAGTACATGCAAAAAATATATCTCAAAATTAGATTCTACGAAACTTTTTGAAATGCTAGTTTCAGTCAAAAAATCTTAGTATATTATACACAATTTTATACTAGTTACGGTCGAAAAATCAAATTAAATCCAGGAGTGTACAAAATTCTACGAAACTTTTCAGATCCTTTCTATATATTACGAGGGGAGGTTATGATGGAAGTACATGCAAAAAAATCCAACATTAGATTCTATGAATCTTTTTGAAAAAGTAGTTTCGGTCAAAAAATTGTAGTATATTTACACAATTTTATACTAGTTTCGGTCAAAAAATAAAATTAAATCGAGGATTGTTCGAAATGCTACGAAACTTTTTAGATCCTTTTTATATGTTACAAGGGAAGGTTATGATGGAAGTCCATGCAAAAAAATCATCTCAAAATTAGATTCTATGGAACTTTTTGAAATACTAGTTTCGGTTAAAAAATTGTAGTATATTATACACAATTTTATACTAGTTTCGGTCAAAAATCAAATTAATTTGAGGATTGTTCGAAATGCTACGAAACTTTTCAGATCCTTTCTATATGTTACAAGGGAACGTTATGTTGGAAGTCCATGAAAAAAATTATCTTAAAATTAGATTCTATGAAACTTTTTCAAATACTAGTTTCGATCAAAAAATCGTAGTATATTTAACACAATTTTATACTAGTTTCGGTCGAAAAATTAAATTAAATTGAGGATTGTTCGAAATGCTACGATACTTTTCTGATCCTTTTTATATGTTATGAGAGAATGTTAAGAGGGAAGTCCATTCAAAAATATATCTGAAAATTAGATTCTACGAAACTTTTTGAAATGCTAGTTTCAGTCAAAAATTGGTAGTATATTATACACAATTTTTTACTAGTTTCGGTCGAAAAATCAAATTAAATCGAGGAGTGTTAAAATGCTACAAAACTTTTTAGATCCTTTCTATATGTTATGATGGAAGTCTATTCAATAAATTATTTAAAAATTAGATTCTATAAAACTTTCTGAAATACTAGTTTCGGTCAAAAAATCGTAGTATATTATACACAATTTTATACTAGTTTCGGTCAAAAAAACAAATTAAATTGAGGATTGTTCGAAAGGCTACGATTCTTTTCAGATCCTTTCTATATGTTATGATGGAATGTTAAGAGGGAAGTACATGCAAAAATTATATCTCAAAATTAGAATCTACGAAACTTTTTGAAATGCTAGTTTCAGTCAAAAAATCGTAGTATATATTATACACAATTTTATACCAGTTAAGTTCGAAAAATTAAATTAAATCCAGAAGTGTTCAAATTGTTACGAAACTTTTCAAAACCTTTATATATGTTACGAGGGAATGTTATGATGGATGTACATGCAAAAAGTACTCCAACATTAGATTCTATGAAACTTTTTGAAATACTAGTTTCGGTCAAAAAATCATAGTATATTATACATTATTTTATACTAATTTCGGTCAAAAAATAAAATTAAATCGAGGATTGTTCGAAATGCTACGAAACTTTTCAGATCCTTTCTATATGTTACAAGGGAATGTTATGATGGAAGTCCATGGAAAAATAATCTCAAAATTATATTCTATGAAACATTTTGAAATACTAGTTTCAGTCAAAACATTGTAGTATATTATACACAATTTTATACTAGTTTCGGTAAAAAATCAAATTAATTCGAGTATTGTTCGAAATGCTACGAAACTTTTCAGATCCTTTATATATGTTACGAGGGAAGGTTATGGTGGAAGTCCATGCAAAACATTATCTTAAAACTAGATTCTATGAAACCTTTTGAAACACTAGTTTCAGTCAAAAAATCACAGTATATTATACACAATTTTATACTAGTTTCGGTCAAAAAATTAAATTAAATTTGGGATTGTTCGAAATGCTACGATACTTTTCAGGTCCTTTCTATATATTATGAGAGAATGTTAAGAGGGAAGTCCATTCAAAAATATATCTCAAAATTAGATTCTACGAAACTTTTTGAAATGCTAGTTTCATTCAAAAAATCCTAATATATTATACATAATTTTATACTAATTTCGGTCGAAAAATCAAATTAAATCGAGGATTGTTTAAATGTTACAAAACTTTTCATATCCTTTCTATATGTTACGAGGGAAGGTTATGATGGAAGTCTATGCAAAAAATTATTTCAAAATTAGAATCTATAAAACTTTCTGAAATACTAGTTTCGGTCAAAAAATCATAGTATATTATACATAATTTTATACTAGTTTTGGTCAAAAATTAAAATTAAATTGAGTATTATTCAAAATGCTACGAAACTTTTCAGATCCTTTCTAGATGTTACGAGGGAAGGTTATGATGGAAGTCCATGTAAAAAATTATCTCAAAAGTAAATTCTACGAAACCTTTTGAAATACTAGTTTCGGTCAAAAAATCGTAGTATATTAATCACAAATTTATACTAGTTTCGGTCAAAAATAAAATTAAATCGAGGATTGTTAGAAATGCTAGGAAACTTTTCATATCTTTTCTATATGTTACGAGGGAAGGTTATGATGGAAGTCTATGCAAAAAATTATTTCAAAATTAGACTCTATAAAACTTTCTGAAATACTAGTTTCGGTCAAAAAATCGTAGTATATTATACATAATTTTATACTAGTTTTAGTCAAAAAATAAAATTAAATTGAGGATTGTTCGAAAGGCTATGATTCTTTTCAGATCCTTTCTTGATGTTACGAGGGAAGGTTATGATGGAAGTCCATGTAAAAAATTATCTCAAAATTAGATTCTACGAAACCTTTTGAAATACTAGTTTCAATCAAAAAATCGTAGTATATATTATACACAATTTTATACCAGTTTCGATCGAAAAATTAAATTAAATCCAGGAGTGTTCAAAATGCTACGAAACTTTTCAGATCCTTTCTATAAGTTACGAGGGAAGGTTATGATGAAAGTCCATGCAAAAAATTATCTCAAAATTAGATTCTATAAAAAAATTTGAAATACTAGTTTCGGTCAAAAAATTGTAGTATATTAATCACAATTTTATACTAGTTTCGGTCAAAAAATAAAATTAAATCGAGGATTGTTCGAAATGCTAGGAAACTTTTCATATCTTTTCTATATATTACGAGGGAAGGTTATGATGGAAGTCCATGCAAAAAATTATCTCAAAATTAGATTCTATTAAAATTTTTGAAATATTAGTTTCGGTCAAAAAAATTGTAGTATATTATACACAATTTATACTAGTTTCGGTCAAAAATCAAATTAATTCGAGGATTGTTCAAAATGCTACGAAACTTTTCAGATCCTTTCTATATGTTACGAGGGAAGGTTATGATGGAAGTCCATGCAAAAAATTATCTCAAAGTTAGATTCTATAAAACTAGTTGAAATACTAATTTCGGCCATAAAATTGTAGTATATTATACACAATTTTATACTAGTTTCAAAAAAAATCAAATTAAATCGAGGATTGTTCGAAATGCTACGAAACTCTTCAGATCCTCTCCATATGTTACGAGGGAAGGTTATGATGGAAGTCAATGCAAAAAAAATATCTCAAAATTAGATTCTATGAAACTTTTTTAAATATTAGTTTGGGTCAAAAATTAGTAGTATATTATACATAATTTTTTACTCGTTTCGGTCAAAAAATTAAATTAAGTTGAGCTTGTTCGAAATGCTACGACACGTTTCAGATCCTTTCTATATGTAAAGAGGGAAGATAATGAGGGAAGTCCATACAAAAAATAATCTTAAAATTAGATTCTACGAAACCTTTTGAAATACTAGTTTCGGTCAAAAAGTCGTAGTATATTATACTTAATTTTATACTAGTTTCGGTCAAAAAATAAAATTAAATCGAGGATTGTTCGAAATGCTAGGAAACTTTTCATATCTTTTCTATATGTTACGAGGGAAGGTTATGATGGAAGTCCATGCAAAAAATTATCTCAAAATTAGATTTTATAAAACTTTTTGAAATACTAGTTGCGGTCAAAAAATCGTAGTATATTATACACAATTTTATACTAGTTTCGGTCAAAAAATCAATTAAACTGAGGATTGTTTGAAATGCTACGAAACATTTCAGATCATTTCTATATGTTATGAGGGAAGGTTATGATGGAATTCCATGAAAAAAATTATCTCAAAATTAGATTCTATGAAACTTTTTGAAATACTAGTTTCGGTCAAAAAAATGGTAGTATATTATACACATTTTTTTACTAGTTTCGGTCAAAAATCAAATTAATTCGAGGATTGTTCAAAATGCTACGAAACTTTTCAGATCCTTTCTATATGTTACGAAGGAAGGTTATGATGGAAGTCCATGCAAAAAATTAACTCAAAATTAGATTCTATAAAACTTGTTGAAAATTAGTTTCTTCCATAAAATCATAGTATATTATACACAATTTTATACTTGTTTCAAAAAAAATCAAATTAAATCGAGGATTGTTCGAAATGCTACGAAACTTTTCAGATCCTTTCTATATTTTACAAGGGAAGGTTATGATGGAAGTCCATGCAAAGAAATTATCTCAAAATTAGATTCTATGAAACTTTTTTAAATACTAGTTAGGTCAAAAATTAATAGTATATTATACACAATTTTTTACTAGCTTCGGTCAAAAAATTAAATTAAATTGAGCTTGTTCGAAATGCTACGAAACATTTCAGATCCTTTCTATATGTAACGAGGGAAGATAATGAGGGAAGTCCATGCAAAAATTAATCTCAAAATTAGATTCTATGAAACATTTTGAAATACTAATTTCGTTCAAAAAATTGTAATATATTATACACAATTTTATAATAGTTTCGGTCAAAAATCTAATTAAATCAAGGATTAATCGAAATGCTACAAAACTTTTCAGATCCTTTCTATATGTTTGAGAGAAGGTTATGATGGAAATCAATGCAAAAAAAATCTTAAAATTTGATTCCACGAAACTTTTAGAAATACTAGTTTGGGTCAAAAAATCATAGTATATTATATACAACTTTATACTAGTTTCGGTCGAAAACTCAAATTAAATTGAGGATTGTTTGAAATTCTACGATACTTTTCAGATCCTTTCTATATGTTAAGAGGGAAGTCATGCAAAAAATTATCTCAAAATTAGATTCTACGAAACTTTTTGAAATGCTAATTCCAGTCAAAAAATTCTAGTATATTATACACAATTTTATACTAGTTTCGGTCAAAAAATCAAATTAAAAATCCTTTCTATAGGTTATGAGGGAATGTTAAGAGGGAAGTACATGCAAAAAATATATCTCAAAATTAGATTCTACGAAACTTTTTGAAATGCTAGTTTAAGTCAAAAAATCTTAGTATGTTATACACAATTTTATACTAGTTACAGTCGTAAAATCAAATTAAATCCAGGAGTGTACAAAATTCTACGAAAATTTTCAGATCCTTTCTATATATTACGAGGGGAGGATATGATGGAAGTCCATGCAAAAAAAATCCAACATTAGATTCTATGAATCTTTTTGAAAAAGTAGTTTCGGTCAAAAAATTGTAGTATATTTACACAATTTTATACTAGTTTCGGTCAAAAAGTAAAATTAAATCGAGGATTGTTCGAAATGCTACGAAACTTTTCAGATCCTTTTTATATGTTACAAGGGAAGGTTATGATGGAAGTCCATGCAAAAAAAATCATCTCAAAATTAGATTCTATGGAACTTTTTGAAATACTAGTTTCGGTCAAAAAATTGTAGTATATTATACACAATTTTATACTAGTTTCGGTCAAAAATCAAATTAATTTGAGGATTGTTCGAAATGCTACGAAACGTTTCAGATCCTTTCTATATGTTACAAGGGAAGGTTATGATGGAAGTCCATGCAAAAAATTATCTTAAAATTAGATTCTATGAAACTTTTTGAAATACTAGTTTCGGTCAAAAAATCGTAGTATATTTTACACAATTTTATACTAGTTTCGGTCAAAAAATTAAATTAAATTGAGGATTTTTCGAAATGCTACGATACTTTTCAGATCCTTTCTATATGTTATGAGAGAATGTTAAGAGGGAAGTCCATTCAAAAATATATCTGAAAATTAGATTCTACGAAACTTTTTGAAATGCTAGTTTCAGTCAAAAATTGGTAGTATATTATACACAATTTTTTACTAGTTTCGGTCGAAAAATCAAATTAAATCGAGGATTGTTTAAATGCTACAAAACTTTTTAGATCCTTTCTATATGTTACGAGGGAAGGTTATGATGGAAGTCTATGCAAAAAATTATTTCAAAATTAGACTCTATAAAACTTTCTGAAATACTAGTTTCGGTCAAAAAATTGTAGTATATTATACATAATTTTATACTAGTTTTAGTCAAAAAATAAAATTAAATTGAGGATTGTTCGAAAGGCTACGATTCTTTTCAGATCCTTTCTAGATGTTACGAGGGAAGGTTATGATGGAAGTCCATGTAAAAAACTATCTCAAAATTAGATTCTACGAAACCTTTTGAAATACTAGTTTCAATCAAAAAATCGTAGTATATATTATACACAATTTTATACCAGTTTCGATCGAAAAATTAAATTAAATCCAGGAGTGTTCAAAATGCTACGAAACTTTTCAGATCCTTTCTATAAGTTACGAGGGAAGGTTATGATGGAAGTCCATGCAAAAAATTATCTCAAAATTAGATTCTATAAAAAAATTTGAAATACTAGTTTCGGTCAAAAAATTGTAGTATATTAATCACAATTTTATACTAGTTTCGGTCAAAAAATAAAATTAAATCGAGGATTGTTCCAAATGCTAGGAAACTTTTCATATCTTTTCTATATATTACGAGGGAAGGCTATGATGGAAGTCCATGCAAAAAATTATCTCAAAATTAGATTCTATGAAACTTTTTGAAATATTAGTTTCGGTCAAAAAAATTGTAGTATATTATACACAATTTATACTAGTTTCGGTCAAAAATCAAATTAATTCGAGGATTGTTCAAAATGCTACGAAACTTTTCAGATCCTTTCTATATGTTACGAGGGAAGGTTATGATGGAAGTCCATGCAAAAAATTATCTCAAAGTTAGATTCTATAAAACTAGTTGAAATACTAGTTTCGGCCATAAAATTGTAGTATATTATACACAATTTTATACTAGTTTCAAAAAAAATCAAATTAAATCGAGGATTGTTCGAAATGCTACGAAACTTTTCAGATCCTCTCTATTTGTTACGAGGCAAGGTTATGATGGAAGTCAATGCAAAAAAAATATCTCAAAATTAGATTCTATGAAACTTTTTTAAATGCTAGTTTAGGTCAAAAATTAGTAGTATATTATACATAATTTTTTACTCGTTTCGATCAAAAAATTAAATTAAGTTGAGCTTGTTCGAAATGCTACGACACGTTTCAGATCCTTTCTATATGTAAAGAGGGAAGATAATGAGGGAAGTCCATACATAAAATAATCTTAAAATTAGATTCTACGAAACCTTTTGAAATACTAGTTTCGGTCAAAAAGTCGTAGTATATTATACTTAATTTTATAATAGTTTCGGTCAAAAAATAAAATTAAATCGAGGATTGTTCGAAATGCTAGGAAACTTTTCATATCTTTTCTATATGTTACGAGGGAAGGTTATGATGGAAGTCCATGCAAAAAATTATCTCAAAATTAGATTTTGTAAAACTTTTTGAAATACTAGTTGCGGTCAAAAAATCGTAGTATATTATACACAATTTTATACTAGTTTCGGTCAAAAAATCAATTAAATTGAGGATTGTTTGAAATGCTACGAAACATTTCAGATCATTTCTATATGTTATGAGAGAAGGTTATGATGGAATTCCATGAAAAAAATTATCTCAAAATTAGATTCTATGAAACTTTTTGAAATACTAGTTTCGGTCAAAAAAAATGGTAGTATATTATACACATTTTTTTACTAGTTTCGGTCAAAAATCAAATTAATTCGAGGATTGTTCAAAATGCTACGAAACTTTTCAGATCCTTTCTATATGTTACGAAGGAAGGTTATGATGGAAGTCCATGCAAAAAATTAACTCAAAATTAGATTCTATAAAACTTGTTGAAAATTAGTTTCTGCCATAAAATCATAGTATATTATACACAATTTTATACTTGTTTCAAAAAAAATCAAATTAAATCGAGGATTGTTCGAAATGCTACGAAACTTTTCAGATCCTTTCTATATTTTACAAGGGAAGGTTATGATGGAAGTCCATGCAAAGAAATTATCTCAAAATTAGATTCTATGAAACTTTTTTAAATACTAGTTAGGTCAAAAATTAATAGTATATTATACACAATTTTTTACTAGCTTCGGTCAAAAAATTAAATTAAATTGAGCTTGTTCGAAATGCTACGAAACATTTCAGATCCTTTCTATATGTAACGAGGGAAGATAATGAGGGAAGTCCATGCAAAAATTAATCTCAAAATTAGATTCTATGAAACATTTTGAAATACTAGTTTCGTTCAAAAAATTGTAATATATTATACACAATTTTATAATAGTTTCGGTCAAAAATCTAATTAAATCAAGGATTAATCAAAATGCTACAAAACTTTTCAGATCCTTTCTATATGTTTGAGAGAAGGTTATGATGGAAATCAATGCAAAAAAAATCTTAAAATTTGATTCCACGAAACTTTTAGAAATACTAGTTTGGGTCAAAAAATCATAGTATATTATATACAACTTTATACTAGTTTCGGTCAAAAACTCAAATTAAATTGAGGATTGTTTGAAATTCTACGATACTTTTCAGATCCTTTCTATATGTTAAGAGGGAAGTCAAGCAAAAAATTATCTCAAAATTAGATTCTACGAAACTTTTTGAAATGCTAGTTCCAGTCAAAAAATTCTAGTATATTATACACAATTTTATACTAGTTTCAGTCAAAAAATCAAATTAAAAATCCTTTCTATAGGTTATGAGGGAATGTTAAGAGGGAAGTACATGCAAAAAATATATCTTAAAATTAGATTCTACAAAACTTTTTGAAATGCTAGTTTCAGTCAAAAAATCTTAGTATATTATACACAATTTTATACTAGTTACAGTCGAAAAATCAAATTAAATCCAGGAGTGTACAAAATTCTACGAAAATTTTCAGATCCTTTCTATATATTACGAGGGGAGGTTATGATGGAAGTCCATGCAAAAAAAATCCAAAATTAGATTCTATGAATCTTTTTGAAAAAGTAGTTTCGGTCAAAAAATTGTAGTATATTTACACAATTTTATACTAGTTTCGGTCAAAAAATAAAATTAAATCGAGGATTATTCGAAATGCTACGAAACTTTTCAGATCCTTTTTATATGTTACAAGGGAAGGTTATGATGGAAGTCCATGCAAAAAAAATCATCTCAAAATTAGATTCTATGGAACTTTTTGAAATACTAGTTTCGGTCAAAAAATTGTAGTATATTATACACAATTTTATACTAGTTTCGGTCAAAAATCAAATTAATTTGAGGATTGTTCGAAATGCTACGAAACTTTTCAGATCCTTTCTATATGTTACAAGGGAAGGTTATGATGGAAGTCCATGCAAAAAATTATCTTAAAATTAGATTCTATGAAACTTTTTGAAATACTAGTTTCGGTCAAAAAATCGTAGTATATTTTACACAATTTTATACTAGTTTCGGTCAAAAAATTAAATTAAATTGAGGATTTTTCGAAATGCTACGATACTTTTCAGATCCTTTCTATATGTTATGAGAGAATGTTAAGAGGGAAGTCCATTCAAAAATATATCTGAAAATTAGATTCTACGAAACTTTTTGAAATGCTAGTTTCAGTCAAAAATTGGTAGTATATTATACACAATTTTTTACTAGTTTTGATCGAAAAATCAAATTAAATCGAAGATTGTTTAAATGCTACAAAACTTTTTAGATCCTTTCTATATGTTACGAGGGAAGGTTATGATGGAAGTCTATGCAAAAAATTATTTCAAAATTAGACTCTATAAAACTTTCTGAAATACTAGTTTCGGTCAAAAAATCGTAGTATATTATACATAATTTTATACTAATTTTAGTCAAAAAATAAAATTAAATTGAGGATTGTTCGAAAGGCTACGATTCTTTTCAGATCCTTTCTAGATGTTACGAGGGAAGGTTATGATGGAAGTCCATGTAAAAAATTATCTCAAAATTAGATTCTACGAAACCTTTTGAAATACTAGTTTCAGTCAAAAAATCGTAGTATATATTATACACAATTTTATACCAGTTTCGATCGAAAAATTAAATTAAATCCAGGAGTGTTCAAAATGCTACGAAACTTTTCAGATCCTTTCTATAAGTTACGAAGGAAGGTTATGATGGAAGTCCATGCAAAAAATTATCTCAAAATTAGATTCTATAAAAAAAATTGAAATACTAGTTTCGGTCAAAAAATTGTAGTATATTAATCACAATTTTATACTAGTTTCGGTCAAAAAATAAAATTAAATCGAGGATTGTTCGAAATGCTAGGAAACTTTTCATATCTTTTCTATATGTTACGAGGGAAGGTTATGATGGAAGTCCATGCAAAAAATTATCTCAAAATTAGATTCTATGAAACTTTTTGAAATATTAGTTTCGGTCAAAAAAATTGTAGTATATTATACACAATTTATACTAGTTTCGGTCAAAAATCAAATTAATTCGAGGATTGTTCAAAATGCTACGAAACTTTTCAGATCCTTTCTATATGTTACGAGGGAAGGTTATGATGGAAGTCCATGCAAAAAATTATCTCAAAGTTAGATTCTATAAAACTAGTTGAAATACTAGTTTCGGCCATAAAATTATAGTATATTATACACAATTTTATACTAGTTTCAAAAAAAATCAAATTAAATCGAGGATTGTTCGAAATGCTACGAAACTTTTCAGATCCTCTCTATATGTTACGAGGGAAGGTTATGATGGAAGTCAATGCAAAAAAAATATCTCAAAATTAGATTCTATGAAACTTTTTTAAATGCTAGTTTAGGTCAAAAATTAGTAGTATATTATACATAATTTTTTACTCGTTTCGGTCAAAAAATTAAATTAAATTGAGCTTGTTCGAAATGCTACGACACGTTTCAGATCCTTTCTATATGTAAAGAGGGAAGATAATGAGGGAAGTCCATACAAAAAATAATCTTAAAATTAGATTCTACGAAACCTTTTGAAATACTAGTTTCGGTCAAAAAGTCGTAGTATATTATACTTAATTTTATACTAGTTTCGGTCAAAAAATAAAATTAAATCGAGGATTGTTCGAAATGCTAGGAAACTTTTCATATCTTTTCTATATGTTACTAGGGAAGGTTATGATGGAAGTCCATGCAAAAAATTATCTCAAAATTAGATTTTATAAAACTTTTTGAAATACTAGTTGCGGTCAAAAAATCGTAGTATATTATACACAATTTTATACTAGTTTCGGTCAAAAAATCAATTAAATTGAGGATTGTTTGAAATGCTACGAAACATTTCAGATCATTTCTATATGTTATGAGGGAAGGTTATGATGGAATTCCATGAAAAAAATTATCTCAAAATTAGATTCTATGAAACTTTTTGAAATACTAGTTTCGGTCAAAAAAAATGGTAGTATATTATACACATTTTTTTACTAGTTTCGGTCAAAAATCAAATTAATTCGAGGATTGTTCAAAATGCTACGAAACTTTTCAGATCCATTCTATATGTTACGAAGGAAGGTTATGATGGAAGTCCATGCAAAAAATTAACTCAAAATTAGATTCTATAAAACTTGTTGAATATTAGTTTCTGCCATAAAATCATAGTATATTATACACAATTTTATACTTGTTTCAAAAAAAATCAAATTAAATCGAGGATTGTTCGAAATGCTACGAAACTTTTCAGATCCTTTCTATATTTTACAAGGGAAGGTTATGATGGAAGTCCATGCAAAGAAATTATCTCAAAATTAGATTCTATGAAACTTTTTTAAATACTAGTTAGGTCAAAAATTAATAGTATATTATACACAATTTTTTACTAGCTTCGTTCAAAAAATTAAATTAAATTGAGCTTGTTCGAAATGCTACGAAACATTTCAGATCCTTTCTATATGTAACGAGGGAAGATAATGAGGGAAGTCCATGCAAAAATTAATCTCAAAATTAGATTCTATGAAACATTTTGAAATACTAGTTTCGTTCAAAAAATTGTAATATATTATACACAATTTTATAATAGTTTCGGTCAAAAATCTAATTAAATCAAGGATTAATCGAAATGCTACAAAACTTTTCAGATCCTTTCTATATGTTTGATAGAAGGTTATGATGGAAATCAATGCAAAAAAAATCTTAAAATTTGATTCCACGAAACTTTTAGAAATACTAGTTTGGGTCAAAAAATCATAGTATATTATATACAACTTTATACTAGTTTCGGTCGAAAACTCAAATTAAATTGAGGATTGTTTGAAATTCTACGATACTTTTCAGATCCTTTCTATATGTTATGAGAGAATGTTAAGAGGGAAGTCATGCAAAAAATTATCTCAAAATTAGATTCTACGAAACTTTTTGAAATGCTAGTTCCAGTCAAAAAATTCTAGTATATTATACACAATTTTATACTAGTTTCGGTCAAAAAATCAATTAAAAATCCTTTCTATAGATTATGAGGGAATGTTAAGAGGGAAGTACATGCAAAAAATATATCTCAAAATTATATTCTACGAAACTTTTTGAAATGCTAGTTTCAGTCAAAAAATCTTAGTATATTATACACAATTTTATACTAGTTACGGTCGAAAAAACAAATTAAATCCATGTGTGTTCAAAATGCTACGAAAATTTTCAGATCCTTTCTATATATTACGAGGGGAGGTTACGATGGAAGTCCATGCAAAAAAAATCCAACATTAGATTCTATGAATCTTTTTGAAAAAGTAGTTTCGGTCAAAAAATTGTAGTATATTTACACAATTTTATACTAGTTTCGGTCAAAAAATAAAATTAAATCGAGGATTGTTCGAAATGCTACGAAACTTTTCAGATCCTTTTTATATGTTACAAGTGTTAGAACAATTATGATTCTGAACCTCTAAGTGTTTTGATGATAACAAAGCTTTTCATATTAGAAGTTCTAATGAATATAATTACTCTTGTGTAGAAGACAATCTCATTTAAGTAAATCGTACGAGCTAAGAAGATCCATTATAGAAGATACTCTCAAAGGAGAATCCAGCATTAAATTACATATTCATTGGCTGCACATCTCTTATTTATTATCTCTGATCTAGATGCTGGTATCCTTATTAAAGACTTTAATTAAAGAATATTCTCTTTAATATACAAAGACAAGTATCTCTACTTATGGAAGGAAATTAAGGTATTAAAGTATATCCTAATTTGATTCAAGATGTCTCCAACGGCTACTTTCTCAAGAACTATATAAAGGACTCCATTTGATGAAATCAGTAACGCAACGCAATACAACGCATCTCATATTATTCAGGCAAATCAATTAAATCATAGTGTGCTTATTATTGTAACTTTCACTTAGTGATACGTGCTTATCAAGAAGCATTTTAAGTTACTGTTTGATTATATTTTTGTAATAGTTATTCTATTCCTTGAGTGACTAAGTTTAGTCAGAAGACTCAAGAGGACATTGACTATAGGTCTTTATGTGTATTCTTATTGAATAGTGGATTAAGACCTCAGTAGAGGCAAAATCACCTTGGCGGGTGGACTGGACGTAGTTTGAGTTCAAACTAACCAGGATAAATTAAACGTGACATTAGAAGTTTATTTTATTATTCCAGAAAACCCAATTCCAACCCCCCTTCCTTGTGTTTTGCGCACCTTCAATTGGCATCAGAGCGCTAGGTTCTGAGTATTACACTTAACCGTGTCAGTAAAAGATCCAGAAGATAAACACATGGATGAAACTGGAATTAACAACAATGACTATCAGAATGACAAGATCAATGCTAAACCTCCAATGTTCAATGGTGACAATTTTGACTACTGGAAGGATGTTCTGGAGAGTTTCTTTCTAGCTCTAGATGGAGATCTCTGGGACATGGTGACAGATGGATACATTCATCCTGTTGGAGAAGATGGTCAGAAGATTGAAAGAAAAAACATGACAACTCAACAGAAGAAGGAATTCAGAAATCATCACAAAGCTAGGACTATACTTCTAAGTGCCATCTCTTACACAGAATATGAGAAGATCACAAACAGGGATTCAGCTAAACACATGTTTGATTCTCTAAGGATGACACATGAAGGCAACTCTCAAGTCAAGGAGACCAAAGCTCTAGCTCTCATCCAGAAGTATGAAGCTTTCAAGATGGAAGAAGATGAAACCATTGAAAAAATGTTCTCTAGGTTCCAAATCCTGGTAGCTGGACTAAAAGTTCTGGACAAAGGCTACTCAACAGCAGATCATGTGAAGAAAATCATCAGAAGTTTACCAAAAGCTTGGAGGCCCATGGTCACTGCTTTAAAGTTATCAAAAAATCTGAATGAAATTTCCTTAGAAGAACTGATCAGCTCCTTGAGAAGTCATGAGATTGAGTTAGAAGAAGATGAACCCCAGAAGAAAGGTAAGTCTGTAGCTCTTAAATCTAACAAACATATTTCTAAAGCTTTACAGGCAGAAGAAGAAGAAAGCTCTGGATGTTCATCAGAAGAAGATGAATTATCTCTCCTATCAAGAAGAGTTCAACAACTCTGGAAGCATCGTCAGAAGAAGTTCAGAAATACCAGAAGAACAAATAATTATTCTGAATCAACATCTGGTCACAAGAAACCCAGAAGCAAAGAAGTTGTGTGCTACGAATGCAAAGAACCAGGACACTATAAAAGTGAATGTCCAAAACTTCAGAAAGAAAAACCCAGAAACAAATTCAGCAGAGAAAAGAAAAAGAGTCTCATGGCAACATGGGATGATTCTGAATCATCTGAAGCAGAGTCAGATTTTGAAGATGAACAAGCAAATATTGCATTGATGGCAAACATACCAGAAGATGATCACTCATCAGAATCAGAGTTAGAATCAGATTCAGAAGAGGTATTTTCTAAATTTTCTAGACCTCAGTTAGAAGCTAGCCTCTTAGAAATTCTTGAAAAATATCAGAAGCTTCAATTCAAATACAAAGACATTAAACAAAGTCTAGTATCTGAATTAGAAGAAGTTAGAAAACTAAAAACAGAAAACTCTGAGCTGAAAGAAAACATCTTTGAATGTAAAAACTCTTTTGAGAAACTTAAAGCTCAGAAGAAATCTGAATTAGAAGATCTAATCAATTCTGATAATATCATAAAACAATATGATTATAGCCTTCAACAATTTCTCACTAAAAGCTTAGATAGAAGTAAGATTGCTTCTATGATCTATGGTGTTAGCAGAAATGAAAGAAGAGGCATAGGCTATGTGAAAAATAAAGAAACTCTGAAGCTAAAAAATATTGATGACATTGTCATAAATACTAATACTCCTCTAAGTTCTCATTTCACCTATGGTCATAATCATGATCTTATATACACTAGTGAGTCATCTTGTTCTACAAGTTCTGATCTAAAACCTAAAATGAATCAGAAGTTTGTAAAAACTAACAAACAAGGACCCAGAAGAATATGGGTACCCAAGGATAAAATTGTGTATGTTGCAGATGTCTTTAACAGCAAAACTAAAACACCAATCATGGTACCTGGACTCTGGATGCTCACGTCACATGACGGGAAGAAAGCATATGTTCCAAAGTCTTGAATTAAAAGATGGAGGCCACATAGGTTTTGGAGGCAATCAAAAAGGAAGAATAATTGGCTCCGGAACTATTGGTAATGGAAATCTTCCCTCTATCTCTAATGTTCTACTGGTAGAAGGATTAATGCATAATTTATTATCCATAAGTCAATTAAGTGATAATGGCTATGACATAATCTTCAATCAAAAGTTCTGTAAAGCTGTTAGTCAGAAAGATGGAACAATCCTCTTCAGTGGAAAGAGAAAGAACAACATTTATAAAATAAAGCTCTCAGAATTAAAAATTCAAAATGTAAAATGTCTAATGTCTGTGGAAACTGAGCAATGGGTCTGGCACAGAAGATTGGGACATGTTAATATGAGAAGATTATCTCAACTTAACAAACTCAATCTAGTCAGAGGACTTCCAAATTTGAAGTTCAACTCAGAAGCTCTGTGTGAAGCATGTCAGAAAGGCAAATTTTCAAAAACAGGTTTTAAAGCTAAAAATGTTGTATCTTCCTCTAGACCATTAGAACTTTTGCACATTGACTTGTTTGGACCAGTGAAAACTGCTTCTGTCAATGGCAAAATGTATGGATTGGTGATCGTAGATGACTTCAGTAGATGGACATGGGTAAAGTTTCTTAGACACAAGGATGAGTCAATTGCTGTATTTTCTAACTTCTGCAAACAAATTCAAAATGAAAAAGAATCAAAAATCATTAAAGTCAGAAGTGATCATGGTGGAGAATTTGAAAATAAACAATTAGAATCATTTTTTAATGAAAATGGCATCTCTCATGATTTTTCTTGTCCTAGAACTCCACAACAAAATGGGGTTGTAGAACGTAAAAATAGAACATTACAAGAGATGGCCAGAACCATGATAAATGAGACTAATATGGCTAAACATTTTTGGGCAGAAGCAGTAAATACAGCATGCTATATTCAGAATAGAATCTCTATAAGACCTATTCTTGAAAAGACTCCTTATGAATTGTGGAAGAACAGAAAGCCCAACATTTCTTATTTCCATCCTTTTGGATGTATTTGTTTTATGTTAAATACTCTTGATACTCTGAATAAATTTGATTCTAAGGCACAAAAGTGTTATATGTTAGGATACTCTGAACGTTCTAAGGGATACAGAGTATACAATACAGAAACACGCATTGTGGTAGAATCTATTCATGTCAAATTTGATGATAAGCTTGGTTCTGAAAAACCAAAGCAGAATAAATTTTCTGCAGATATAGAAGTAGAAATCTCTACAAACAGAACTTCTAAAGATCAATCATCTAAAGATCAAGACTATACAATTTCTCCAACAACACCTGAAGAACCCATTCAGAAGAAGCTATCCAGAAGCAATATTAATCACCCAGAAGATAAAATCTTGGGAAAGAAAGATGAACCAATCAGAACAAGATCTTCATTCAAAAACTCTGAAGAGACGTTAATGGGATTTGTCTCTCTGATTGAACCATCTTCTGTAGAAGAAGCTCTATCAGAAAATGATTGGATTCTGGCTATGCAAGAAGAACTTAATCAATTCACCAGAAATGATGTGTGGGATCTAGTTCCTAGGCCCAGAGGATTCAACATAATTGGCACCAAATGGGTATTCAGAAACAAGCTAAATGAGCAAGGAGAAGTTGTCAGAAATAAAGCAAGACTGGTTGCACAAGGTTATAGTCAACAAGAAGGAATTGACTATACAGAAACCTATGCACCAGTCGCCAGGTTAGAATCAATCAGACTTCTAATATCATTTGCTGTAAATCATAATATTATTCTATATCAAATGGATGTCAAAAGTGCATTTTTAAATGGTTATATTGATGAAGAAGTGTATGTACACCAACCCCCTGGTTTTGAAAATACAAAATTTCCAGAACATGTTTACAAACTCAAAAAATCATTATATGGTTTAAAACAAGCTCCCAGAGCTTGGTATGAAAGACTAAGTAATTTTCTTCTGGAAAATAAGTTCATCAGAGGGAAAGTGGATACAACTCTTTTCAGCAAAAACATTAAAAATGATCTTCTGATATGTCAAATTTATGTAGATGATATAATTTTTGGTTCTACTAAAAGTGCCTTGGGAAAGGAATTTGCTAAATCTATGCAGGCAGAATTTGAAATGAGCATGATGGGAGAACTAAAGTTCTTTCTGGGAATTCAAATAAATCAAACATCAGAAGGAACATATATCCATCAAAGCAAATATGTAAAAGAACTTCTGAAGAAATTTGATTTATCAGAAAGCACAATATCCAAAACTCCCATGCATCCTACTTGTATCTTGGAGAAAGAAGAGGTAAGTAAGAAAGTAGATCAGAAGCTCTACAGAGGTATGATTGGATCTCTCCTTTATCTAACTGCTTCTAGACCAGATATTCTATACAGTGTATGTTTATGTGCTAGATTCTAATCAGATCCTAGAGAAACTCACTTAACAGCAGTTAAGAGAATCTTTAGATATCTGAAAGGTACTACTAATCTTGGTCTGTATTACAGAAGATCAGAAGAGTATAAACTTGTAGGATATTGTGACGCTGATTTTGCTGGAGACAGAACAGAAAGAAAAAGTACTTATGGAAGTTGTCAATTTCTAGGAGACAATCTAATCTCTTGGTCCAGCAAAAGACAGCCAACCATAGCATTATCAACTGCAGAAGCTGAATACATTGCAGCAGCTGGATGCAGTACTCAGATGCTTTGGATGAAAAATTAGCTTGAGGACTTCAATATCTATGAGAGTAACATTCCAATCCTCTGTGACAATACATCTACTATTTGTCTCTCTAAAAATCCAATTTTACATTCTAGAGCTAAACACATAGAAGTTAAACATCACTTCATTAGGGACTATACTCAGAAGGGAATTTTAATGTTAAAATTTATAGACACAAATCACCAATGGGCTGATATTTTTACAAAACCCCTTTCAGAAGATAGATTTAATTTCATACTAACTAACCTTAGCATGAAATTATGTCCAGAATGAAAATGGTTTACTTATATGTTTTTATCACCTAGAAGTTCTGTTATTTATCTTCTATACGATTATCTCAGAAGATGCTATGCTCTAATTGTTTCATTCTTAGAACTTCTGTTCAAAGGATTAACTTGCAGATCTTCAAATCAACAATTGTCAACAAAGCTCTAAGGAGTTCCATCAGAATCAAAACACGTGTCCAAATTCTAAATAGTGACAGAACATGCATTGGCAACTGTTCTCTCAGAAGGATAACTGTTGAGATTTTGGAATCTGATACGGCTAGGTTTGACACCAAAAAGGCAAGAAAATCTCTTGGGTAACTGTTCCAGAATCGTTTACGCATTACCCCATGTCAGCGCATTTAATGCTTTTAATCATTATGTTTTTAAACTTAAATTTTCCCACTAATTTCTCAACTAATTAAATGCTTTATTTTTTCTATTTATATCAAGTGTCTCTCTCACTTTCAAATTTTACCCGTATCTTAGTCTTACTGAATTTTCTCACTCTCCTTCTTGCTTCTTCTCAAATTTTTTTAAAACCCTAAACCCTAAAATTTCATCTTAGTAACTAATGGCTTCATCATCTCAACGCAAAGATTTTTCTGATGTGTTCTATGTTGAGCCCGAAAAGACTCTCTCAACTCCTACTGAAAAATTGGAAGTACTGTGTGAGTTATTTGTGGACTTCGACAGCTTAAAGGAAAATGGGTTTGATCTTCTCCCGCATGTTGAAGCTCAGGGCTGGGAAAAGTATTTTGACAGATTAATGGGACCAGTCTTTCCTAAACTGGTCAAAGAATTCTGGGTTTATGCATCATCAAATGACGCACAGGTTACCTCTCATGTGCTTGGGAAAAAGGTGGTTATCTCTGAAGACCATCTTGCTAAACTTCTTGAAGCTGATGGAAACGGTATCAAATGCAGTGACATGGACAAAGCATCTGATACTGCTGTGATAGCAAAGGAAATTTTTACCTCTGGAAAACCCTCCAACAAAATCAAAGACTTGAAGACTCCCCTCCGTATTTGGGCAAAAATTATTCTTGGGACAATCTGTCACAGGAAACCTACCAATTCTCCAGACTACATCAACCTGGACCAACAATTTCTTCTCTACTTCATTTCCAAAAAGAAGAAAATCAACCTTGCACACACTCTATTCCAGAATCTTAGAGTCAGTGTGAAGGAAACCAGAGATGGTGAGAAGACCAAAAGGGATTGGATTCCCTTTGGACGTATTATTTCTGATATACTCTGCCAGAACAAGCTAGTAGACTTCCTAGCAGAGTTAAAACAAACTGAACTCTTAGAAACAGATGTTGGCAAACCTCTGAATGCTAAGAACCTGAAAAAGATGAAGTTCATTACATCTATTCAGCAAGAACCTGTTCTTCATTCTAGAGAAGTAATCAACACCAGAAGGATTCCATTGGAGGACTTCCCTCTCTTTTCATCTGATACACCTGCAGATGTTGTAATCAACTACCTGGATATCTGCAAGCGTCAAGGTATGGAACCTCAGTTCAAGCCTATAGAACTCAAACAAAAAGCTCCAGACGTTTCCTCCTTAAGACTAAAGAAGAGAAAGACTGCTGAAGAACCTTCTCAGAAGATGCCAAAATCATCTAGAACATCAGGTAAATCTTCTGCTTCTAACTCTGATTACATTTCTGTGGTAGAAGCAGTAAATGTAGAAGTGTCTGAACTACCTTCTAGTACCTTACCTTCTAGCCAACCATCTTCTGATATTCCATCTAAACAGATTCCTGCCTCTGAACCACCTCAAAATATTAATCCCATTCAAACTGAAATCCCTGCAACTTCTGCCGTAGCATCCATCCTCTCATCTTTATATCCACCAGAAACTGAAACCCATCAACCACAAAATATTTCTGACTTTGACATACCCATTGATAATACTCCACTATCTGATATTGATCGCTCTCCAACAACTGAAACACAAACTGCTTTGCAAGATGCTCTAGATCTTGATCTTGAACATTTTCAAGACTCAGATTCTGTTCCACTTCCATCTCCTGAACATCCACCCAGAATATCTCCCACTAGAGAAAACTCACTTTCCTCTTATATATCTACACCACCAAACTCACCTACTGTCATTCACATTCCTGATACTCCAGAAGAAACAGAAAATGAAAATCCTCTCAGAACATCTATTGACTTTGAAGCCCTACAAAAACTGTCCTCCATGTCAAACAAAAGAGCAATACCCATACCAAAACCGAAACCAACTAGAACAGACATTTCTGCTTTACTTCTAGCTTTTGAAACAGGACTGAAATTAAAGTTAGAGGATCTGAAGTCTGCATGCTCAGAGATTACAGATCCAGCTGAGTCTGATTTTCTGTGGGCTACTCTCAGAAAATGGTTTAATGCTGAGTCCAAAAGACTTAAGGACATCTGCTATGATGTTGCTCATCAGAACTTCTGTGAGTACCTTCAAGCAGTAGTCTCAAATGTTGAACAGGCTAAACCTCTTTTGCTGGATAACAAGCCCTGGACAGAGTCAGAACCTCTGGATGAACTCTCAGCACTTCAAATGGTCTTGGTATCTTCTGGAGAAGAAAATGCTGATGGACCTGATACTCAAGCTGCTCCAGAAACTGAAGAACCTCTGGCTACAAATTTTGTTCTGCAAACTCTACAAGAATTGAAGAAAGAAAATCAGCTGGTGAAAGAACGTCTGGATAAGCAAGAAGAAACTACTGCTGAAATGAAGACATTACTCAGCAAGCAAGTGGAATCTTCATCAGACATCAAATCTTTGTTGGAGACCTTAGTCACTAAGATGAACCCCTAATTTTTTTTATCTTCTGCATTAGCTGTTATGTTATTTTATCTTCTGCTTCTGCATAATTCTTTGAACTGCTACTGTTCTTTTTGTGTCTGCTTCTAATTGTTTTTAATCTATTGGTTATGTCTTATATTTTTCTTGCTCTGAATCTTTTTGATTATGACAAAAAGGGGGAGAAACGTAAATGATTCTGTTCCATAGCAGTTTACCATAATCTGCCTCTTACATTTAATTCTAAATAAATCTATTTGAGTTGTTATCATGAAAAGAAACAGGTCAAGTAATCAACTCAGGGGGAGCTAAGAATCATGGAACATCTGAAAGAAGTTTTTCTTCTAATCAAAGGGAGTTCACTTAAATTCATTAAACTTTATTCTCCTTATTTAAAGTGTTTTGTCATCATCAAAAAGGGGGAGATTGTTAGAACAATTATGGTTCTGAACCTCTAAGTGTTTTGATGATAACAAAGCTTTTCATATTAGAAGTTCTAATGAATATAATTACTCTTGTGTAGAAGACAATCTCATTTAAGTAAATCGTACGAGCTAAGAAGATCCATTATAGAAGATACTCTCAAAGGAGAATCCAGCATTAAATTACATATTCATTGGCTGCGCATCTCTTATTTATTATCTCTGATCTAGATGCTGGTATCCTTATTAAAGACTTTAATTAAAGAATATTCTCTTTAATATACAAAGACAAGTATCTCTACTTATGGAAGGAAATTAAGGTATTAAAGTATATCCTAATTTGATTCAAGATGTCTCCAACGGCTACTTTCTCAAGAACTATATAAAGGACTCCATTTGAAGAAATCAGTAACGCAACGCAATACAACGCATCTCATATTATTCAGGCAAATCAATTAAATCATAGTGTGCTTATTATTGTAACTTTCACTTAGTGATACGTGCTTATCAAGAAGCATTTTAAGTTACTGTTTGATTATATTTTTGTAATAGTTATTCTATTCCTTGAGTGACTAAGTTTAGTCAGAAGACTCAAGAGGACATTGACAATAGGTCTTTGTGTGTATTCTTATTGAATAGTGGATTAAGACCTCAGAAGAGGCAAAATCACCTTGGTGGGTGGACTGGACGTAGTTTGAGTTCAAACGAACCAGGATAAATTAAACGTGTCATTAGAAGTTTATTTTATTATTCCAGAAAACCCAATTCCAACCCCCCTTCCTTGTGTTTTGCGCACCTTCAACAAGGGAAGGTTATGATGGAAGTCCATGCAAAAAAATCATCTCAAAATTAGATTCTATGGAACTTTTTGAAATACTAGTTTCGGTCAAAAAATTGTAGTATATTATACACAATTTTATACTAGTTTCGGTCAAAAATCAAATTAATTTGAGGATTGTTCGAAATGCTACGAAACTTTTCAGATCCTTTCTATATGTTACAAGGGAAGGTTATGATGGAAGTCCATGCAAAAAATTATCTTAAAATTAGATTCTATGAAACTTTTTGAAATACTAGTTTCGGTCAAAAATCGTAGTATATTTTACACAATTTTATACTAGTTTCGGTCAAAAAATTAAATTAAATTGAGGATTTTTCGAAATGCTACGATACTTTTCAGATCCTTTCTATATGTTATGAGAGAATGTTAAGAGGGAAGTCCATTCAAAAATATATCTGAAAATTAGATTCTACGAAACTTTTTGAAATGCTAGTTTCAGTCAAAAATTGGTAGTATATTATACACAATTTTTTACTAGTTTCGGTCGAAAAATCAAATTAAATCGAGGATTGTTTAAATGCTACAAAACTTTTTAGATCCTTTCTATATGTTACGAGGGAAGGTTATGATGGAAGTCTATGCAAAAAATTATTTCAAAATTAGACACTATAAAACTTTCTGAAATACTAGTTTCGGTCAAAAAATCGTAGTATATTATACATAATTTTATACTAGTTTTAGTCAAAAAATAAAATTAAATTGAGGATTGTTCGAAAGGCTACGATTCTTTTCAGATCCTTTCTAGATGTTACGAGGGAAGGTTATGATGGAAGTCCATGTAAAAAATTATCTCAAAATTAGATTCTACGAAACCTTTTGAAATACTAGTTTCAGTCAAAAAATCGTAGTATATATTATACACAATTTTATACCAGTTTCGATCGAAAAATTAAATTAAATCCAGGAGTGTTCAAAATGCTACCAAACTTTTCAGATCCTTTCTATAAGTTACGAGGGAAGTTTATGATGGAAGTCCATGCAAAAAATTATCTCAAAATTAGATTCTATAAAAAAAATTGAAATACTAGTTTCGGTCAAAAAATTGTAGTATATTAATCACAATTTTATACTAGTTTCGGTCAAAAAATAAAATTAAATCGAGGATTGTTCGAAATGCTAGGAAACTTTTCATATCTTTTCTATATGTTACGAGGGAAGGTTATGATGGAAGTCCATGCAAAAAATTATCTCAAAATTAGATTCTATGAAACTTTTTGAAATATTAGTTTCGGTCAAAAAAATTGTAGTATATTATACACAATTTATACTAGTTTCGGTCAAAAATCAAATTAATTCGAGGATTGTTCAAAATGCTACGAAACTTTTCAGATCCTTTCTATATGTTACGAGGGAAGGTTATGATGGAAGTCCATGCAAAAAATTATCTCAAAGTTAGATTCTATAAAACTAGTTGAAATACTAGTTTCGGCCATAAAATTGTAGTATATTATACACAATTTTATACTAGTTTCAAAAAAAATCAAATTAAATCGAGGATTGTTCGAAATGCTACGAAACTTTTCAGATCCTCTCTATATGTTACGAGGGAAGGTTATGATGGAAGTCAATGCAAAAAAAATATCTCAAAATTAGATTCTATGAAACTTTTTTAAATGCTAGTTTAGGTCAAAAATTAGTAGTATATTATACATAATTTTTTACTCGTTTCGGTCAAAAAATTAAATTAAATTGAGCTTGTTCGAAATGCTACGACACGTTTCAGATCCTTTCTATATGTAAAGAGGGAAGATAATGAGGGAAGTCCATACAAAAAATAATCTTAAAATTAGATTCTACGAAACCTTTTGAAATACTAGTTTCGGTCAAAAAGTCGTAGTATATTATACTTAATTTTATACTAGTTTCGGTCAAAAAATAAAATTAAATCGAGGATTGTTCGAAATGCTAGGAAACTTTTCATATCTTTTCTATATGTTACGAGGGAAGGTTATGATGGAAGTCCATGCAAAAAATTATCTCAAAATTAGATTTTATAAAACTTTTTGAAATACTAGTTGCGGTCAAAAAATCGTAGTATATTATACACAATTTTATACTAGTTTCGGTCAAAAAATCAATTAAATTGAGGATTGTTTGAAATGCTACGAAACATTTCAGATCATTTCTATATGTTATGAGGGAAGGTTATGATGGAATTCCATGAAAAAAATTATCTCAAAATTAGATTCTATGAAACTTTTTGAAATACTAGTTTCGGTCAAAAAAATGGTAGTATATTATACACATTTTTTACTAGTTTCGGTCAAAAATCAAATTAATTCGAGGATTGTTCAAAATGCTACGAAACTTTTCAGATCCTTTCTATATGTTACGAAGGAAGGTTATGATGGAAGTCCATGCAAAAAATTAACTCAAAATTAGATTCTATAAAACTTGTTGAAAATTAGTTTCTGCCATAAAATCATAGTATATTATACACAATTTTATACTTGTTTCAAAAAAAAATCAAATTAAATCGAGGATTGTTCGAAATGCTACGAAACTTTTCAGATCCTTTCTATATTTTACAAGGGAAGGTTATGATGGAAGTCCATGCAAAGAAATTATCTCAAAATTAGATTCTATGAAACTTTTTTAAATACTAGTTAGGTCAAAAATTAATAGTATATTATACAAAAAATTTTACTAGCTTCGGTCAAAAAATTAAATTAAATTGAGCTTGTTCGAAATGCTACGAAACATTTCAGATCCTTTCTATATGTAACGAGGGAAGATAATGAGGGAAGTCCATGCAAAAATTAATCTCAAAATTAGATTCTATGAAACATTTTTAAATACTAGTTTCGTTCAAAAAATTGTAATATATTATACACAATTTTATAATAGTTTCGGTCAAAAATCTAATTAAATCAAGGATTAATCGAAATGCTACAAAACTTTTCAGATCCTTTCTATATGTTTGATAGAAGGTTATGATGGAAATCAATGCAAAAAAAATCTTAAAATTTGATTCCATGAAACTTTTAGAAATACTAGTTTGGGTCAAAAAATCATAGTATATTATATACAACTTTATACTAGTTTCGGTCGAAAACTCAAATTAAATTGAGGATTGTTTGAAATTCTACGATACTTTTCAGATCCTTTCTATATGTTATGAGAGAATGTTAAGAGGGAAGTCATGCAAAAAATTATCTCAAAATTAGATTCTACGAAACTTTTTGAAATGCTAGTTCCAGTCAAAAAATTCTAGTATATTATACACAATTTTATACTAGTTTCGGTCAAAAAATCAAATTAAAAATCCTTTCTATAGGTTATGAGGGAATGTTAAGAGGGAAGTACATGCAAAAAATATATCTCAAAATTAGATTCTACGAAACTTTTTGAAATGCTAGTTTCAGTCAAAAAATCTTAGTATATTATACACAATTTTATACTAGTTACAGTCGAAAAATCAAATTAAATCCAGGAGTGTACAAAATTCTACGAAACTTTTCAGATCCTTTCTATATATTACGAGGGGAGGTTATGATGGAAGTCCATGCAAAAAAAATCCAACACTAGATTCTATGAATCTTTTTGAAAAAGTAGTTTCGGTCAAAAAATTGTAGTATATTTACACAATTTTATACTAGTTTCGGTCAAAAAATAAAATTAAATCGAGGATTGTTCGAAATGCTACGAAACTTTTCAGATCCTTTTTATATGTTACAAGGGAAAGTTATGATGGAAGTCCATGCAAAAAAATAATCTCAAAATTAGATTCTATGGAACTTTTTGAAATACTACTTTCGGTCAAAAAATTGTAGTATATTATACACAATTTTATACTAGTTTCGGTCAAAAATCAAATTAATTTGAGGATTGTTCGAAATGCTACGAACCTTTTCAGATCCTTTCTATATGTTACAAGGGAAGGTTATGATGGAAGTCCATGCAAAAAATTATCTTAAAATTAGATTCTATGAAACTTTTTGAAATACTAGTTTCGGTCAAAAAATCGTAGTATATTTTACACAATTTTATACTAGTTTCGGTCAAAAAATTAAATTAAATTGAGGATTTTTCGAAATGCTACGATACTTTTCAGATCCTTTCTATATGTTATGAGAGAATGTTAAGAGGTAAGTCCATTCAAAAATATATCTGAAAATTAGATTCTACGAAACTTTTTGAAATGCTAGTTTCAGTCAAAAATTGGTAGTATATTATACACAATTTTTTACTAGTTTCGGTCGAAAAATCAAATTAAATCGAGGATTGTTTAAATGCTACAAAACTTTTTAGATCCTTTCTATATGTTACGAGGGAAGGTTATGATGGAAGTCTATGCAAAAAATTATTTCAAAATTAGACTCTATAAAACTTTCTGAAATACTAGTTTCGGTCAAAAAATCGTAGTATATTATACATAATTTTATACTAGTTTTAGTCAAAAAATAAAATTAAATTGAGGATTGTTCGAAAGGCTACGATTCTTTTCAGATCCTTTCTAGATGTTACGAGGGAAGGTTATGATGGAAGTCCATGTAAAAAATTATCTCAAAATTAGATTCTACGAAACCTTTTGAAATACTAGTTTCAGTCAAAAAATCGTAGTATATATTATACACAATTTTATACCAGTTTCGATCGAAAAATTAAATTAAATCCAGGAGTGTTCAAAATGCTACCAAACTTTTCAGATCCTTTCTATAAGTTACGAGGGAAGTTTATGATGGAAGTCCATGCAAAAAATTATCTCAAAATTAGATTCTATAAAAAAAATTGAAATACAAGTTTCGGTCAAAAAATTGTAGTATATTAATCACAATTTTATACTAGTTTCGGTCAAAAAATAAAATTAAATCGAGGATTGTTCGAAATGCTAGGAAACTTTTCATATCTTTTCTATATGTTACGAGGGAAGGTTATGATGGAAGTCCATGCAAAAAATTATCTCAAAATTAGATTCTATGAAACTTTTTGAAATATTAGTTTCGGTCAAAAAAATTGTAGTATATTATACACAATATATACTAGTTTCGGTCAAAAATCAAATTAATTCGAGGATTGTTCAAAATGCTACGAAACTTTTCAGATCCTTTCTATATGTTACGAGGGAAGGTTATGATGGAAGTCCATGCAAAAAATTATCTCAAAGTTAGATTCTATAAAACTAGTTGAAATACTAGTTTCGGCCATAAAATTGTAGTATATTATACACAATTTTATACTAGTTTCAAAAAAAATCAAATTAAATCGAGGATTGTTCGAAATGCTACGAAACTTTTCAGATCCTCTCTATATGTTACGAGGGAAGGTTATGATGGAAGTCAATGCAAAAAAAATATCTCAAAATTAGATTCTATGAAACTTTTTTAAATGCTAGTTTAGGTCAAAAATTAGTAGTATATTATACATAATTTTTTACTCGTTTCGGTCAAAAAATTAAATTAAATTGAGCTTGTTCGAAATGCTACGACACGTTTCAGATCCTTTCTATATGTAAAGAGGGAAGATAATGAGGGAAGTCCATACAAAAAATAATCTTAAAATTAGATTCTACGAAACCTTTTGAAATACTAGTTTCGGTCAAAAAGTCGTAGTATATTATACTTAATTTTATACTAGTTTCGGTCAAAAAATAAAATTAAATCGAGGATTGTTCGAAATGCTAGGAAACTTTTCATATCTTTTCTATATGTTACGAGGGAAGGTTATGATGGAAGTCCATGCAAAAAATTATCTCAAAATTAGATTTTATAAAACTTTTTGAAATACTAGTTGCGGTCAAAAAATCGTAGTATATTATACACAATTTTATACTAGTTTCGGTCAAAAAATCAATTAAATTGAGGATTGTTTGAATTGCTACGAAACATTTCAGATCATTTCTATATGTTATGAGGGAAGGTTATGATGGAATTCCATGAAAAAAATTATCTCAAAATTAGATTCTATGAAACTTTTTGAAATACTAGTTTCGGTCAAAAAAATGGTAGTATATTATACACATTTTTTTACTAGTTTCGGTCAAAAATCAAATTAATTCGAGGATTGTTCAAAATGCTACGAAACTTTTCAGATCCTTTCTATATGTTACGAAGGAAGGTTATGATGGAAGTCCATGCAAAAAATTAACTCAAAATTAGATTCTATAAAACTTGTTGAAAATTAGTTTCTGCCATAAAATCATAGTATATTATACACAATTTTATACTTGTTTCAAAAAAAATCAAATTAAATCGAGGATTGTTCGAAATGCTACGAAACTTTTCAGATCCTTTCTATATTTTACAAGGGAAGGTTATGATGGAAGTCCATGCAAAGAAATTATCTCAAAATTAGATTCTATGAAACTTTTTTAAATACTAGTTAGGTCAAAAATTAATAGTATATTATACAAAAAATTTTACTAGCTTCGGTCAAAAAATTAAATTAAATTGAGCTTGTTCGAAATGCTACGAAACATTTCAGATCCTTTCTATATGTAACGAGGGAAGATAATGAGGGAAGTCCATGCAAAAATTAATCTCAAAATTAGATTCTATGAAACATTTTGAAATACTAGTTTCGTTCAAAAAATTGTAATATATTATACACAATTTTATAATAGTTTCGGTCAAAAATCTAATTAAATAAAGGATTAATCGAAATGCTACAAAACTTTTCAGATCCTTTCTATATGTTTGAGAGAAGGTTATGATGGAAATCAATGCAAAAAAAATCTTAAATTTTGATTCCACGAAACTTTTAGAAATACTAGTTTGGGTCAAAAAATCATAGTATATTATATACAACTTTATACTAGTTTCGGTCGAAAACTCAAATTAAATTGAGGATTGTTTGAAATTCTACGATACTTTTCAGATCCTTTCTATATGTTAAGAGGGAAGTCATGCAAAAAATTATCTCAAAATTAGATTCTACGAAACTTTTTGAAATGCTAGTTCCAGTCAAAAAATTCTAGTATATTATACACAATTTTATACTAGTTTCGGTCAAAAAATCAAATTAAAAATCCTTTCTATAGGTTATGAGGGAATGTTAAGAGGGAAGTACATGCAAAAAATATATCTCAAAATTAGATTCTACGAAACTTTTTGAAATGCTAGTTTCAGTCAAAAAATCTTAGTATATTATACACAATTTTATACTAGTTACAGTCGAAAAATCAAATTAAATCCAGGAGTGTACAAAATTCTACGAAACTTTTCAGATCCTTTCTATATATTACGAGGGGAGGTTATGATGGAAGTCCATGCAAAAAAAATCCAACACTAGATTCTATGAATCTTTTTGAAAAAGTAGTTTCGGTCAAAAAATTGTAGTATATTACACAATTTTATACTAGTTTCGGTCAAAAAATAAAATTAAATCGAGGATTGTTCGAAATGCTACGAAACTTTTCAGATCCTTTTTATATGTTACAAGGGAAAGTTATGATGGAAGTCCATGCAAAAAAATCATCTCAAAATTAGATTCTATGGAACTTTTTGAAATACTACTTTCGGTCAAAAAATTGTAGTATATTATACACAATTTTATACTAGTTTCGGTCAAAAATCAAATTAATTTGAGGATTGTTCGAAATGCTACGAACCTTTTCAGATCCTTTCTATATGTTACAAGGGAAGGTTATGATGGAAGTCCATGCAAAAAATTATCTTAAAATTAGATTCTATGAAACTTTTTGAAATACTAGTTTCGGTCAAAAAATCGTAGTATATTTTACACAATTTTATACTAGTTTCGGTCAAAAAATTAAATTAAATTGAGGATTTTTCGAAATGCTACGATACTTTTCAGATCCTTTCTATATGTTATGAGAGAATGTTAAGAGGTAAGTCCATTCAAAAATATATCTGAAAATTAGATTCTACGAAACTTTTTGAAATGCTAGTTTCAGTCAAAAATTGGTAGTATATTATACACAATTTTTTACTAGTTTCGGTCGAAAAATCAAATTAAATCGAGGATTGTTTAAATGCTACAAAACTTTTTAGATCCTTTCTATATGTTACGAGGGAAGGTTATGATGGAAGTCTATGCAAAAAATTATTTCAAAATTAGACTCTATAAAACTTTCTGAAATACTAGTTTCGGTCAAAAAATCGTAGTATATTATACATAATTTTATACTAGTTTTAGTCAAAAAATAAAATTAAATTGAGGATTGTTCGAAAGGCTACGATTCTTTTCAGATCCTTTCTAGATGTTACGAGGGAAGGTTATGATGGAAGTCCATGTAAAAAATTATCTCAAAATTAGATTCTACGAAACCTTTTGAAATACTAGTTTCAGTCAAAAAATCGTAGTATATATTATACACAATTTTATACCAGTTTCGATCGAAAAATTAAATTAAATCCAGGAGTGTTCAAAATGCTACCAAACTTTTCAGATCCTTTCTATAAGTTACGAGGGAAGTTTATGATGGAAGTCCATGCAAAAAATTATCTCAAAATTAGATTCTATAAAAAAAATTGAAATACAAGTTTCGGTCAAAAAATTGTAGTATATTAATCACAATTTTATACTAGTTTCGGTCAAAAAATAAAATTAAATCGAGGATTGTTCGAAATGCTAGGAAACTTTTCATATCTTTTCTATATGTTACGAGGGAAGGTTATGATGGAAGTCCATGCAAAAAATTATCTCAAAATTAGATTCTATGAAACTTTTTGAAATATTAGTTTCGGTCAAAAAAATTGTAGTATATTATACACAATTTATACTAGTTTCGGTCAAAAATCAAATTAATTCGAGGATTGTTCAAAATGCTACGAAACTTTTCAGATCCTTTCTATATGTTACGAGGGAAGGTTATGATGGAAGTCCATGCAAAAAATTATCTCAAAGTTAGATTCTATAAAACTAGTTGAAATACTAGTTTCGGCCATAAAATTGTAGTATATTATACACAATTTTATACTAGTTTCAAAAAAAATCAAATTAAATCGAGGATTGTTCGAAATGCTACGAAACTTTTCAGATCCTCTCTATATGTTACGAGGGAAGGTTATGATGGAAGTCAATGCAAAAAAAATATCTCAAAATTAGATTCTATGAAACTTTTTTAAATGCTAGTTTAGGTCAAAAATTAGTAGTATATTATACATAATTTTTTACTCGTTTCGGTCAAAAAATTAAATTAAATTGAGCTTGTTCGAAATGCTACGACACGTTTCAGATCCTTTCTATATGTAAAGAGGGAAGATAATGAGGGAAGTCCATACAAAAAATAATCTTAAAATTAGATTCTACGAAACCTTTTGAAATACTAGTTTCGGTCAAAAAGTCGTAGTATATTATACTTAATTTTATACTAGTTTCGGTCAAAAAATAAAATTAAATCGAGGATTGTTCGAAATGCTAGGAAACTTTTCATATCTTTTCTATATGTTACGAGGGAAGGTTATGATGGAAGTCCATGCAAAAAATTATCTCAAAATTAGATTTTATAAAACTTTTTGAAATACTAGTTGCGGTCAAAAAATCGTAGTATATTATACACAATTTTATACTAGTTTCGGTCAAAAAATCAATTAAATTGAGGATTGTTTGAATTGCTACGAAACATTTCAGATCATTTCTATATGTTATGAGGGAAGGTTATGATGGAATTCCATGAAAAAAATTATCTCAAAATTAGATTCTATGAAACTTTTTGAAATACTAGTTTCGGTCAAAAAAATGGTAGTATATTATACACATTTTTTTACTAGTTTCGGTCAAAAATCAAATTAATTCGAGGATTGTTCAAAATGCTACGAAACTTTTCAGATCCTTTCTATATGTTACGAAGGAAGGTTATGATGGAAGTCCATGCAAAAAATTAACTCAAAATTAGATTCTATAAAACTTGTTGAAAATTAGTTTCTGCCATAAAATCATAGTATATTATACACAATTTTATACTTGTTTCAAAAAAAATCAAATTAAATCGAGGATTGTTCGAAATGCTACGAAACTTTTCAGATCCTTTCTATATTTTACAAGGGAAGGTTATGATGGAAGTCCATGCAAAGAAATTATCTCAAAATTAGATTCTATGAAACTTTTTTAAATACTAGTTAGGTCAAAAATTAATAGTATATTATACAAAAAATTTTACTAGCTTCGGTCAAAAAATTAAATTAAATTGAGCTTGTTCGAAATGCTACGAAACATTTCAGATCCTTTCTATATGTAACGAGGGAAGATAATGAGGGAAGTCCATGCAAAAATTAATCTCAAAATTAGATTCTATGAAACATTTTGAAATACTAGTTTCGTTCAAAAAATTGTAATATATTATACACAATTTTATAATAGTTTCGGTCAAAAATCTAATTAAATAAAGGATTAATCGAAATGCTACAAAACTTTTCAGATCCTTTCTATATGTTTGAGAGAAGGTTATGATGGAAATCAATGCAAAACAAATCTTAAATTTTGATTCCACGAAACTTTTAGAAATACTAGTTTGGGTCAAAAAATCATAGTATATTATATACAACTTTATACTAGTTTCGGTCGAAAACTCAAATTAAATTGAGGATTGTTTGAAATTCTACGATACTTTTCAGATCCTTTCTATATGTTAAGAGGGAAGTCATGCAAAAAATTATCTCAAAATTAGATTCTACGAAACTTTTTGAAATGCTAGTTCCAGTCAAAAAATTCTAGTATATTATACACAATTTTATACTAGTTTCGGTCAAAAAATCAAATTAAAAATCCTTTCTATAGGTTATGAGGGAATGTTAAGAGGGAAGTACATGCAAAAAATATATCTCAAAATTAGATTCTACGAAACTTTTTGAAATGCTAGTTTCAGTCAAAAAATCTTAGTATATTATACACAATTTTATACTAGTTACAGTCGAAAAATCAAATTAAATCCAGGAGTGTACAAAATTCTACGAAACTTTTCAGATCCTTTCTATATATTACGAGGGGAGGTTATGATGGAAGTCCATGCAAAAAAAATCCAACACTAGATTCTATGAATCTTTTTGAAAAAGTAGTTTCGGTCAAAAAATTGTAGTATATTACACAATTTTATACTAGTTTCGGTCAAAAAATAAAATTAAATCGAGGATTGTTCGAAATGCTACGAAACTTTTCAGATCCTTTTTATATGTTACAAGGGAAAGTTATGATGGAAGTCCATGCAAAAAAATCATCTCAAAATTAGATTCTATGGAACTTTTTGAAATACTACTTTCGGTCAAAAAATTGTAGTATATTATACACAATTTTATACTAGTTTCGGTCAAAAATCAAATTAATTTGAGGATTGTTCGAAATGCTACGAACCTTTTCAGATCCTTTCTATATGTTACAAGGGAAGGTTATGATGGAAGTCCATGCAAAAAATTATCTTAAAATTAGATTCTATGAAACTTTTTGAAATACTAGTTTCGGTCAAAAAATCGTAGTATATTTTACACAATTTTATACTAGTTTCGGTCAAAAAATTAAATTAAATTGAGGATTTTTCGAAATGCTACGATACTTTTCAGATCCTTTCTATATGTTATGAGAGAATGTTAAGAGGTAAGTCCATTCAAAAATATATCTGAAAATTAGATTCTACGAAACTTTTTGAAATGCTAGTTTCAGTCAAAAATTGGTAGTATATTATACACAATTTTTTACTAGTTTCGGTCGAAAAATCAAATTAAATCGAGGATTGTTTAAATGCTACAAAACTTTTTAGATCCTTTCTATATGTTACGAGGGAAGGTTATGATGGAAGTCTATGCAAAAAATTATTTCAAAATTAGACTCTATAAAACTTTCTGAAATACTAGTTTCGGTCAAAAAATCGTAGTATATTATACATAATTTTATACTAGTTTTAGTCAAAAAAATAAAATTAAATTGAGGATTGTTCGAAAGGCTACGATTCTTTTCAGATCCTTTCTAGATGTTACGAGGGAAGGTTATGATGGAAGTCCATGTAAAAAATTATCTCAAAATTAGATTCTACGAAACCTTTTGAAATACTAGTTTCAGTCAAAAAATCGTAGTATATATTATACACAATTTTATACCAGTTTCGATCGAAAAATTAAATTAAATCCAGGAGTGTTCAAAATGCTACCAAACTTTTCAGATCCTTTCTATAAGTTACGAGGGAAGTTTATGATGGAAGTCCATGCAAAAAATTATCTCAAAATTAGATTCTATAAAAAAAATTGAAATACTAGTTTCGGTCAAAAAATTGTAGTATATTAATCACAATTTTATACTAGTTTCGGTCAAAAAATAAAATTAAATCGAGGATTGTTCGAAATGCTAGGAAACTTTTCATATCTTTTCTATATGTTACGAGGGAAGGTTATGATGGAAGTCCATGCAAAAAATTATCTCAAAATTAGATTCTATGAAACTTTTTGAAATATTAGTTTCGGTCAAAAAAATTGTAGTATATTATACACAATTTATACTAGTTTCGGTCAAAAATCAAATTAATTCGAGGATTGTTCAAAATGCTACGAAACTTTTCAGATCCTTTCTATATGTTACGAGGGAAGGTTATGATGGAAGTCCATGCAAAATATTATCTCAAAGTTAGATTCTATAAAACTAGTTGAAATACTAGTTTCGGCCATAAAATTGTAGTATATTATACACAATTTTATACTAGTTTCAAAAAAAATCAAATTAAATCGAGGATTGTTCGAAATGCTACGAAACTTTTCAGATCCTCTCTATATGTTACGAGGGAAGGTTATGATGGAAGTCAATGCAAAAAAAATATCTCAAAATTAGATTCTATGAAACTTTTTTAAATGCTAGTTTAGGTCAAAAATTAGTAGTATATTATACATAATTTTTTACTCGTTTCGGTCAAAAAATTAAATTAAATTGAGCTTGTTCGAAATGCTACGACACGTTTCAGATCCTTTCTATATGTAAAGAGGGAAGATAATGAGGGAAGTCCATACAAAAAATAATCTTAAAATTAGATTCTACGAAACCTTTTGAAATACTAGTTTCGGTCAAAAAGTCGTAGTATATTATACTTAATTTTATACTAGTTTCGGTCAAAAAATAAAATTAAATCGAGGATTGTTCGAAATGCTAGGAAACTTTTCATATCTTTTCTATATGTTACGAGGGAAGGTTATGATGGAAGTCCATGCAAAAAATTATCTCAAAATTAGATTTTATAAAACTTTTTGAAATACTAGTTGCGGTCAAAAAATCGTAGTATATTATACACAATTTTATACTAGTTTCGGTCAAAAAATCAATTAAATTGAGGATTGTTTGAATTGCTACGAAACATTTCAGATCATTTCTATATGTTATGAGGGAAGGTTATGATGGAATTCCATGAAAAAAATTATCTCAAAATTAGATTCTATGAAACTTTTTGAAATACTAGTTTCGGTCAAAAAAATGGTAGTATATTATACACATTTTTTTACTAGTTTCGGTCAAAAATCAAATTAATTCGAGGATTGTTCAAAATGCTACGAAACTTTTCAGATCCTTTCTATATGTTACGAAGGAAGGTTATGATGGAAGTCCATGCAAAAAATTAACTCAAAATTAGATTCTATAAAACTTGTTGAAAATTAGTTTCTGCCATAAAATCATAGTATATTATACACAATTTTATACTTGTTTCAAAAAAAAATCAAATTAAATCGAGGATTGTTCGAAATGCTACGAAACTTTTCAGATCCTTTCTATATTTTACAAGGGAAGGTTATGATGGAAGTCCATGCAAAGAAATTATCTCAAAATTAGATTCTATGAAACTTTTTTAAATACTAGTTAGGTCAAAAATTAATAGTATATTATACAAAAAATTTTACTAGCTTCGGTCAAAAAATTAAATTAAATTGAGCTTGTTCGAAATGCTACGAAACATTTCAGATCCTTTCTATATGTAACGAGGGAAGATAATGAGGGAAGTCCATGCAAAAATTAATCTCAAAATTAGATTCTATGAAACATTTTGAAATACTAGTTTCGTTCAAAAAATTGTAATATATTATACACAATTTTATAATAGTTTCGGTCAAAAATCTAATTAAATAAAGGATTAATCGAAATGCTACAAAACTTTTCAGATCCTTTCTATATGTTTGAGAGAAGGTTATGATGGAAATCAATGCAAAAAAAATCTTAAATTTTGATTCCACGAAACTTTTAGAAATACTAGTTTGGGTCAAAAAATCATAGTATATTATATACAACTTTATACTAGTTTCGGTCGAAAACTCAAATTAAATTGAGGATTGTTTGAAATTCTACGATACTTTTCAGATCCTTTCTATATGTTAAGAGGGAAGTCATGCAAAAAATTATCTCAAAATTAGATTCTACGAAACTTTTTGAAATGCTAGTTCCAGTCAAAAAATTCTAGTATATTATACACAATTTTATACTAGTTTCGGTCAAAAAATCAAATTAAAAATCCTTTCTATAGGTTATGAGGGAATGTTAAGAGGGAAGTACATGCAAAAAATATATCTCAAAATTAGATTCTACGAAACTTTTTGAAATGCTAGTTTCAGTCAAAAAATCTTAGTATATTATACACAATTTTATACTAGTTACAGTCGAAAAATCAAATTAAATCCAGGAGTGTACAAAATTCTACGAAACTTTTCAGATCCTTTCTATATATTACGAGGGGAGGTTATGATGGAAGTCCATGCAAAAAAAATCCAACACTAGATTCTATGAATCTTTTTGAAAAAGTAGTTTCGGTCAAAAAATTGTAGTATATTACACAATTTTATACTAGTTTCGGTCAAAAAATAAAATTAAATCGAGGATTGTTCGAAATGCTACGAAACTTTTCAGATCCTTTTTATATGTTACAAGGGAAAGTTATGATGGAAGTCCATGCAAAAAAATCATCTCAAAATTAGATTCTATGGAACTTTTTGAAATACTACTTTCGGTCAAAAAATTGTAGTATATTATACACAATTTTATACTAGTTTCGGTCAAAAATCAAATTAATTTGAGGATTGTTCGAAATGCTACGAACCTTTTCAGATCCTTTCTATATGTTACAAGGGAAGGTTATGATGGAAGTCCATGCAAAAAATTATCTTAAAATTAGATTCTATGAAACTTTTTGAAATACTAGTTTCGGTCAAAAAATCGTAGTATATTTTACACAATTTTATACTAGTTTCGGTCAAAAAATTAAATTAAATTGAGGATTTTTCGAAATGCTACGATACTTTTCAGATCCTTTCTATATGTTATGAGAGAATGTTAAGAGGTAAGTCCATTCAAAAATATATCTGAAAATTAGATTCTACGAAACTTTTTGAAATGCTAGTTTCAGTCAAAAATTGGTAGTATATTATACACAATTTTTTACTAGTTTCGGTCGAAAAATCAAATTAAATCGAGGATTGTTTAAATGCTACAAAACTTTTTAGATCCTTTCTATATGTTACGAGGGAAGGTTATGATGGAAGTCTATGCAAAAAATTATTTCAAAATTAGACTCTATAAAACTTTCTGAAATACTAGTTTCGGTCAAAAAATCGTAGTATATTATACATAATTTTATACTAGTTTTAGTCAAAAAATAAAATTAAATTGAGGATTGTTCGAAAGGCTACGATTCTTTTCAGATCCTTTCTAGATGTTACGAGGGAAGGTTATGATGGAAGTCCATGTAAAAAATTATCTCAAAATTAGATTCTACGAAACCTTTTGAAATACTAGTTTCAGTCAAAAAATCGTAGTATATATTATACACAATTTTATACCAGTTTCGATCGAAAAATTAAATTAAATCCAGGAGTGTTCAAAATGCTACCAAACTTTTCAGATCCTTTCTATAAGTTACGAGGGAAGTTTATGATGGAAGTCCATGCAAAAAATTATCTCAAAATTAGATTCTATAAAAAAAATTGAAATACAAGTTTCGGTCAAAAAATTGTAGTATATTAATCACAATTTTATACTAGTTTCGGTCAAAAAATAAAATTAAATCGAGGATTGTTCGAAATGCTAGGAAACTTTTCATATCTTTTCTATATGTTACGAGGGAAGGTTATGATGGAAGTCCATGCAAAAAATTATCTCAAAATTAGATTCTATGAAACTTTTTGAAATATTAGTTTCGGTCAAAAAAATTGTAGTATATTATACACAATTTATACTAGTTTCGGTCAAAAATCAAATTAATTCGAGGATTGTTCAAAATGCTACGAAACTTTTCAGATCCTTTCTATATGTTACGAGGGAAGGTTATGATGGAAGTCCATGCAAAAAATTATCTCAAAGTTAGATTCTATAAAACTAGTTGAAATACTAGTTTCGGCCATAAAATTGTAGTATATTATACACAATTTTATACTAGTTTCAAAAAAAATCAAATTAAATCGAGGATTGTTCGAAATGCTACGAAACTTTTCAGATCCTCTCTATATGTTACGAGGGAAGGTTATGATGGAAGTCAATGCAAAAAAAATATCTCAAAATTAGATTCTATGAAACTTTTTTAAATGCTAGTTTAGGTCAAAAATTAGTAGTATATTATACATAATTTTTTACTCGTTTCGGTCAAAAAATTAAATTAAATTGAGCTTGTTCGAAATGCTACGACACGTTTCAGATCCTTTCTATATGTAAAGAGGGAAGATAATGAGGGAAGTCCATACAAAAAATAATCTTAAAATTAGATTCTACGAAACCTTTTGAAATACTAGTTTCGGTCAAAAAGTCGTAGTATATTATACTTAATTTTATACTAGTTTCGGTCAAAAAATAAAATTAAATCGAGGATTGTTCGAAATGCTAGGAAACTTTTCATATCTTTTCTATATGTTACGAGGGAAGGTTATGATGGAAGTCCATGCAAAAAATTATCTCAAAATTAGATTTTATAAAACTTTTTGAAATACTAGTTGCGGTCAAAAAATCGTAGTATATTATACACAATTTTATACTAGTTTCGGTCAAAAAATCAATTAAATTGAGGATTGTTTGAATTGCTACGAAACATTTCAGATCATTTCTATATGTTATGAGGGAAGGTTATGATGGAATTCCATGAAAAAAATTATCTCAAAATTAGATTCTATGAAACTTTTTGAAATACTAGTTTCGGTCAAAAAAATGGTAGTATATTATACACATTTTTTTACTAGTTTCGGTCAAAAATCAAATTAATTCGAGGATTGTTCAAAATGCTACGAAACTTTTCAGATCCTTTCTATATGTTACGAAGGAAGGTTATGATGGAAGTCCATGCAAAAAATTAACTCAAAATTAGATTCTATAAAACTTGTTGAAAATTAGTTTCTGCCATAAAATCATAGTATATTATACACAATTTTATACTTGTTTCAAAAAAAATCAAATTAAATCGAGGATTGTTCGAAATGCTACGAAACTTTTCAGATCCTTTCTATATTTTACAAGGGAAGGTTATGATGGAAGTCCATGCAAAGAAATTATCTCAAAATTAGATTCTATGAAACTTTTTTAAATACTAGTTAGGTCAAAAATTAATAGTATATTATACAAAAAATTTTACTAGCTTCGGTCAAAAAATTAAATTAAATTGAGCTTGTTCGAAATGCTACGAAACATTTCAGATCCTTTCTATATGTAACGAGGGAAGATAATGAGGGAAGTCCATGCAAAAATTAATCTCAAAATTAGATTCTATGAAACATTTTGAAATACTAGTTTCGTTCAAAAAATTGTAATATATTATACACAATTTTATAATAGTTTCGGTCAAAAATCTAATTAAATAAAGGATTAATCGAAATGCTACAAAACTTTTCAGATCCTTTCTATATGTTTGAGAGAAGGTTATGATGGAAATCAATGCAAAACAAATCTTAAATTTTGATTCCACGAAACTTTTAGAAATACTAGTTTGGGTCAAAAAATCATAGTATATTATATACAACTTTATACTAGTTTCGGTCGAAAACTCAAATTAAATTGAGGATTGTTTGAAATTCTACGATACTTTTCAGATCCTTTCTATATGTTAAGAGGGAAGTCATGCAAAAAATTATCTCAAAATTAGATTCTACGAAACTTTTTGAAATGCTAGTTCCAGTCAAAAAATTCTAGTATATTATACACAATTTTATACTAGTTTCGGTCAAAAAATCAAATTAAAAATCCTTTCTATAGGTTATGAGGGAATGTTAAGAGGGAAGTACATGCAAAAAATATATCTCAAAATTAGATTCTACGAAACTTTTTGAAATGCTAGTTTCAGTCAAAAAATCTTAGTATATTATACACAATTTTATACTAGTTACAGTCGAAAAATCAAATTAAATCCAGGAGTGTACAAAATTCTACGAAACTTTTCAGATCCTTTCTATATATTACGAGGGGAGGTTATGATGGAAGTCCATGCAAAAAAAATCCAACACTAGATTCTATGAATCTTTTTGAAAAAGTAGTTTCGGTCAAAAAATTGTAGTATATTACACAATTTTATACTAGTTTCGGTCAAAAAATAAAATTAAATCGAGGATTGTTCGAAATGCTACGAAACTTTTCAGATCCTTTTTATATGTTACAAGGGAAAGTTATGATGGAAGTCCATGCAAAAAAATCATCTCAAAATTAGATTCTATGGAACTTTTTGAAATACTACTTTCGGTCAAAAAATTGTAGTATATTATACACAATTTTATACTAGTTTCGGTCAAAAATCAAATTAATTTGAGGATTGTTCGAAATGCTACGAACCTTTTCAGATCCTTTCTATATGTTACAAGGGAAGGTTATGATGGAAGTCCATGCAAAAAATTATCTTAAAATTAGATTCTATGAAACTTTTTGAAATACTAGTTTCGGTCAAAAAATCGTAGTATATTTTACACAATTTTATACTAGTTTCGGTCAAAAAATTAAATTAAATTGAGGATTTTTCGAAATGCTACGATACTTTTCAGATCCTTTCTATATGTTATGAGAGAATGTTAAGAGGTAAGTCCATTCAAAAATATATCTGAAAATTAGATTCTACGAAACTTTTTGAAATGCTAGTTTCAGTCAAAAATTGGTAGTATATTATACACAATTTTTTACTAGTTTCGGTCGAAAAATCAAATTAAATCGAGGATTGTTTAAATGCTACAAAACTTTTTAGATCCTTTCTATATGTTACGAGGGAAGGTTATGATGGAAGTCTATGCAAAAAATTATTTCAAAATTAGACTCTATAAAACTTTCTGAAATACTAGTTTCGGTCAAAAAATCGTAGTATATTATACATAATTTTATACTAGTTTTAGTCAAAAAAATAAAATTAAATTGAGGATTGTTCGAAAGGCTACGATTCTTTTCAGATCCTTTCTAGATGTTACGAGGGAAGGTTATGATGGAAGTCCATGTAAAAAATTATCTCAAAATTAGATTCTACGAAACCTTTTGAAATACTAGTTTCAGTCAAAAAATCGTAGTATATATTATACACAATTTTATACCAGTTTCGATCGAAAAATTAAATTAAATCCAGGAGTGTTCAAAATGCTACCAAACTTTTCAGATCCTTTCTATAAGTTACGAGGGAAGTTTATGATGGAAGTCCATGCAAAAAATTATCTCAAAATTAGATTCTATAAAAAAAATTGAAATACTAGTTTCGGTCAAAAAATTGTAGTATATTAATCACAATTTTATACTAGTTTCGGTCAAAAAATAAAATTAAATCGAGGATTGTTCGAAATGCTAGGAAACTTTTCATATCTTTTCTATATGTTACGAGGGAAGGTTATGATGGAAGTCCATGCAAAAAATTATCTCAAAATTAGATTCTATGAAACTTTTTGAAATATTAGTTTCGGTCAAAAAAATTGTAGTATATTATACACAATTTATACTAGTTTCGGTCAAAAATCAAATTAATTCGAGGATTGTTCAAAATGCTACGAAACTTTTCAGATCCTTTCTATATGTTACGAGGGAAGGTTATGATGGAAGTCCATGCAAAAAATTATCTCAAAGTTAGATTCTATAAAACTAGTTGAAATACTAGTTTCGGCCATAAAATTGTAGTATATTATACACAATTTTATACTAGTTTCAAAAAAAATCAAATTAAATCGAGGATTGTTCGAAATGCTACGAAACTTTTCAGATCCTCTCTATATGTTACGAGGGAAGGTTATGATGGAAGTCAATGCAAAAAAAATATCTCAAAATTAGATTCTATGAAACTTTTTTAAATGCTAGTTTAGGTCAAAAATTAGTAGTATATTATACATAATTTTTTACTCGTTTCGGTCAAAAAATTAAATTAAATTGAGCTTGTTCGAAATGCTACGACACGTTTCAGATCCTTTCTATATGTAAAGAGGGAAGATAATGAGGGAAGTCCATACAAAAAATAATCTTAAAATTAGATTCTACGAAACCTTTTGAAATACTAGTTTCGGTCAAAAAGTCGTAGTATATTATACTTAATTTTATACTAGTTTCGGTCAAAAAATAAAATTAAATCGAGGATTGTTCGAAATGCTAGGAAACTTTTCATATCTTTTCTATATGTTACGAGGGAAGGTTATGATGGAAGTCCATGCAAAAAATTATCTCAAAATTAGATTTTATAAAACTTTTTGAAATACTAGTTGCGGTCAAAAAATCGTAGTATATTATACACAATTTTATACTAGTTTCGGTCAAAAAATCAATTAAATTGAGGATTGTTTGAATTGCTACGAAACATTTCAGATCATTTCTATATGTTATGAGGGAAGGTTATGATGGAATTCCATGAAAAAAATTATCTCAAAATTAGATTCTATGAAACTTTTTGAAATACTAGTTTCGGTCAAAAAAATGGTAGTATATTATACACATTTTTTTACTAGTTTCGGTCAAAAATCAAATTAATTCGAGGATTGTTCAAAATGCTACGAAACTTTTCAGATCCTTTCTATATGTTACGAAGGAAGGTTATGATGGAAGTCCATGCAAAAAATTAACTCAAAATTAGATTCTATAAAACTTGTTGAAAATTAGTTTCTGCCATAAAATCATAGTATATTATACACAATTTTATACTTGTTTCAAAAAAAAATCAAATTAAATCGAGGATTGTTCGAAATGCTACGAAACTTTTCAGATCCTTTCTATATTTTACAAGGGAAGGTTATGATGGAAGTCCATGCAAAGAAATTATCTCAAAATTAGATTCTATGAAACTTTTTTAAATACTAGTTAGGTCAAAAATTAATAGTATATTATACAAAAAATTTTACTAGCTTCGGTCAAAAAATTAAATTAAATTGAGCTTGTTCGAAATGCTACGAAACATTTCAGATCCTTTCTATATGTAACGAGGGAAGATAATGAGGGAAGTCCATGCAAAAATTAATCTCAAAATTAGATTCTATGAAACATTTTGAAATACTAGTTTCGTTCAAAAAATTGTAATATATTATACACAATTTTATAATAGTTTCGGTCAAAAATCTAATTAAATAAAGGATTAATCGAAATGCTACAAAACTTTTCAGATCCTTTCTATATGTTTGAGAGAAGGTTATGATGGAAATCAATGCAAAAAAAATCTTAAATTTTGATTCCACGAAACTTTTAGAAATACTAGTTTGGGTCAAAAAATCATAGTATATTATATACAACTTTATACTAGTTTCGGTCGAAAACTCAAATTAAATTGAGGATTGTTTGAAATTCTACGATACTTTTCAGATCCTTTCTATATGTTAAGAGGGAAGTCATGCAAAAAATTATCTCAAAATTAGATTCTACGAAACTTTTTGAAATGCTAGTTCCAGTCAAAAAATTCTAGTATATTATACACAATTTTATACTAGTTTCGGTCAAAAAATCAAATTAAAAATCCTTTCTATAGGTTATGAGGGAATGTTAAGAGGGAAGTACATGCAAAAAATATATCTCAAAATTAGATTCTACGAAACTTTTTGAAATGCTAGTTTCAGTCAAAAAATCTTAGTATATTATACACAATTTTATACTAGTTACAGTCGAAAAATCAAATTAAATCCAGGAGTGTACAAAATTCTACGAAACTTTTCAGATCCTTTCTATATATTACGAGGGGAGGTTATGATGGAAGTCCATGCAAAAAAATCCAACACTAGATTCTATGAATCTTTTTGAAAAAGTAGTTTCGGTCAAAAAATTGTAGTATATTTACACAATTTTATACTAGTTTCGGTCAAAAAATAAAATTAAATCGAGGATTGTTCGAAATGCTACGAAACTTTTCAGATCCTTTTTATATGTTACAAGGGAAAGTTATGATGGAAGTCCATGCAAAAAAATCATCTCAAAATTAGATTCTATGGAACTTTTTGAAATACTACTTTCGGTCAAAAAATTGTAGTATATTATACACAATTTTATACTAGTTTCGGTCAAAAATCAAATTAATTTGAGGATTGTTCGAAATGCTACGAACCTTTTCAGATCCTTTCTATATGTTACAAGGGAAGGTTATGATGGAAGTCCATGCAAAAATTATCTTAAAATTAGATTCTATGAAACTTTTTGAAATACTAGTTTCGGTCAAAAAATCGTAGTATATTTTACACAATTTTATACTAGTTTCGGTCAAAAAATTAAATTAAATTGAGGATTTTTCGAAATGCTACGATACTTTTCAGATCCTTTCTATATGTTATGAGAGAATGTTAAGAGGTAAGTCCATTCAAAAATATATCTGAAAATTAGATTCTACGAAACTTTTTGAAATGCTAGTTTCAGTCAAAAATTGGTAGTATATTATACACAATTTTTTACTAGTTTCGGTCGAAAAATCAAATTAAATCGAGGATTGTTTAAATGCTACAAAACTTTTTAGATCCTTTCTATATGTTACGAGGGAAGGTTATGATGGAAGTCTATGCAAAAAATTATTTCAAAATTAGACTCTATAAAACTTTCTGAAATACTAGTTTCGGTCAAAAAATCGTAGTATATTATACATAATTTTATACAAGTTTTAGTCAAAAAATAAAATTAAATTGAGGATTGTTCGAAAGGCTACGATTCTTTTCAGATCCTTTCTAGATGTTACGAGGGAAGGTTATGATGGAAGTCCATGTAAAAAATTATCTCAAAATTAGATTCTACGAAACCTTTTGAAATACTAGTTTCAGTCAAAAAATCGTAGTATATATTATACACAATTTTATACCAGTTTCGATCGAAAAATTAAATTAAATCCAGGAGTGTTCAAAATGCTACGAAACTTTTCAGATCCTTTCTATAAGTTACGAGGGAAGGTTATGATGGAAGTCCATGCAAAAAATTATCTCAAAATTAGATTCTATAAAAAAAATTGAAATACTAGTTTCGGTCAAAAAATTGTAGTATATTAATCACAATTTTATACTAGTTTCGGTCAAAAAATAAAATTATATCGAGGATTGTTCGAAATGCTAGGAAACTTTTCATATCTTTTCTATATGTTACGAGGGAAGGTTATGATGGAAGTCCATGCAAAAAATTATCTCAAAATTAGATTCTATGAAACTTTTTGAAATATTAGTTTCGGTCAAAAAAATTGTAGTATATTATACACAATTTATACTAGTTTCGGTCAAAAATCAAATTAATTCGAGGATTGTTCAAAATGCTACGAAACTTTTCAGATCCTTTCTATATGTTACGAGGGAAGGTTATGATGGAAGTCCATGCAAAAAATTATCTCAAAGTTAGATTCTATAAAACTAGTTGAAATACTAGTTTCGGCCATAAAATTGTAGTATATTATACACAATTTTATACTAGTTTCATAAAAAATAAAATTAAATCGAGGATTGTTCGAAATGCTACGAAACTTTTCAGATCCTTTTTATATGTTACAAGGGAAGGTTATGATGGAAGTCCATGCAAAAAACTCATCTCAAAATTAGATTCTATGGAACTTTTTGAAATACTAGTTTCGGTCAAAAAATTGTAGTATATTATACACAATTTTATACTAGTTTCGGTCAAAAAATCAAATTAAATTGAGCTTGTTCGAAATGCTACGACACGTTTCAGATCCTTTCTATATGTTACAAGGGAAGGTTATGATGGAAGTCCATGCAAAAATTTATCTTAAAATTAGATTCTATGAAACTTTTTGAAATACTAGTTTCGGTCAAAAAATCGTAGTATATTTTACACAATTTTATACTAGTTTCGGTCAAAAAATTAAATTAAATTGAGGATTTTTCGAAATGCTACGATACTTTTCAGATCCTTTCTATATGTTATGAGAGAATGTTAAGAGGGAAGTCCATTCAAAAATATATCTGAAAATTAGATCCTACGAAACTTTTTGAAATGCTAGTTTCAGTCAAAAATTGGTAGTATATTATACACAATTTTTTACTAGTTTCGGTCGAAAAATCAAATTAAATCGAGGATTGTTTAAATGCTACAAAACTTTTTAGATCCTTTCTATATGTTACGAGGGAAGGTTATGATGGAAGTCTATGCAAAAAATTATTTCAAAATTAGACTCTATAAAACGTTCTGAAATACTAGTTTCGGTCAAAAAATCGTAGTATATTATACATAATTTTATACAAGTTTTAGTCAAAAAATAAAATTAAATTGAGGATTGTTCGAAAGGCTACGATTCTTTTCAGATCCTTTCTAGATGTTACGAGGGAAGGTTATGATGGAAGTCCATGTAAAAAATTATCTCAAAATTAGATTCTACGAAACCTTTTGAAATACTATTTTCAGTCAAAAAATCGTAGTATATATTATACACAATTTTATACCAGTTTCGATCGAAAAATTAAATTAAATCCAGGAGTGTTCAAAATGCTACGAAACTTTTCAGATCCTTTCTATAAGTTACGAGGGAAGGTTATGATGGAAGTCCATGCAAAAAATTATCTCAAAATTAGATTCTATAAAAAAAATTGAAATACTAGTTTCGGTCAAAAAATTGTAGTATATTAATCACAATTTTATACTAGTTTCGGTCAAAAAATAAAATTAAATCGAGGATTGTTCGAAATGCTAGGAAACTTTTCATATCTTTTCTATATGTTACGAGGGAAGGTTATGATGGAAGTCCATGCAAAAAATTATCTCAAAATTAGATTCTATGAAACTTTTTGAAATATTAGTTTCGGTCAAAAAAATTGTAGTATATTATACACAATTTATACTAGTTTCGGTCAAAAATCAAATTAATTCGAGGATTGTTCAAAATGCTACGAAACTTTTCAGATCCTTTCTATATGTTACGAGGGAAGGTTATGATGGAAGTCCATGCAAAAAATTATCTCAAAGTTAGATTCTATAAAACTAGTTGAAATACTAGTTTCGGCCATAAAATTGTAGTATATTATACACAATTTTATACTAGTTTCAAAAAAAATAAAATTAAATCGAGGATTGTTCGAAATGCTACGAAACTTTTCAGATCCTTTTTATATGTTACAAGGGAAGGTTATGATGGAAGTCCATGCAAAAAACTCATCTCAAAATTAGATTCTATGGAACTTTTTGAAATACTAGTTTCGGTCAAAAAATTGTAGTATATTATACACAATTTTATACTAGTTTCGGTCAAAAATCAAATTAATTTGAGGATTGTTCGAAATGCTACGAAACGTTTCAGATCCTTTCTATATGTTACAAGGGAAGGTTATGATGGAAGTCCATGCAAAAATTTATCTTAAAATTAGATTCTATGAAACTTTTTGAAATACTAGTTTCGGTCAAAAAATTGTAGTATATTTTACACAATTTTATACTAGTTTCGGTCAAAAAATTAAATTAAATTGAGGATTTTTCGAAATGCTACGATACTTTTCAGATCCTTTTTATATGTTATGAGAGAATGTTAAGAGGGAAGTCCATTCAAAAATATATCTGAAAATTAGATTCTACGAAACTTTTTGAAATGCTAGTTTCAGTCAAAAATTGGTAGTATATTATACACAATTTTTTACTAGTTTCGGTCGAAAAATCAAATTAAATCGAGGATTGTTTAAATGCTACGAAACTTTTCAGATCCTTTCTATATGTTACGAGGGAAGGTTATGATGGAAGTCCATGCAAAAAATTATCTCAAAGTTAGATTCTATAAAACTAGTTGAAATACTAGTTTCGGCCATAAAATTGTAGTATATTATACACAATTTTATACTAGTTTCAAAAAAAATCAAATTAAATCGAGGATTGTTCGAAATGCTACGAAACTTTTCAGATCCTCTCTATATGTTACGAGGGAAGGTTATGATGGAAGTCAATGCAAAAAAAATATCTCAAAATTAGATTCTATGAAACTTTTTTAAATGCTAGTTTAGGTCAAAAATTAGTAGTATATTATACATAATTTTTTACTCGTTTCGGTCAAAAAATTAAATTAAATTGAGCTTGTTCGAAATGCTACGACACGTTTCTGATCCTTTCTATATGTAAAGAGGGAAGATAATGAGGGAAGTCCATACAAAAAATAATCTTAAAATTAGATTCTACGAAACCTTTTGAGATACTAGTTTCGGTCAAAAAGTCGTAGTATATTATACTTAATTTTATACTAGTTTCGGTCAAAAAATAAAATTAAATCGAGGATTGTTCGAAATGCTAGGAAACTTTTCATATCTTTTCTATATGTTACGAGGGAAGGTTATGATGGAAGTCCATGCAAAAAATTATCTCAAAATTAGATTTTATAAAACTTTTTGAAATACTAGTTGCGGTCAAAAAATCGTAGTATATTATACACAATTTTATACTAGTTTCGGTCAAAAAATCAATTAAATTGAGGATTGTTTGAAATGCTACGAAACATTTCAGATCATTTCTATATGTTATGAGGGAAGGTTATGATGGAATTCCATGAAAAAAATTATCTCAAAATTAGATTCTATGAAACTTTTTGAAATACTAGTTTCGGTCAAAAAAATGGTAGTATATTATACACATTTTTTTACTAGTTTCGGTCAAAAATCAAATTAATTCGAGGATTGTTCAAAATGCTACGAAACTTTTCAGATCCTTTCTATATGTTACGAAGGAAGGTTATGATGGAAGTCCATGCAAAAAATTAACTCAAAATTAGATTCTATAAAACTTGTTGAAAATTAGTTTCTGCCATAAAATCATAGTATATTATACACAATTTTATACTTGTTTCAAAAAAAATCAAATTAAATCGAGGATTGTTCGAAAAGCTACGAAACTTTTCAGATCCTTTCTATATTTTACAAGGGAAGGTTATGATGGAAGTCCATGCAAAGAAATTATCTCAAAATTAGATTCTATGAAACTTTTTTAAATACTAGTTAAGTCAAAAATTAATAGTACATTATACACAATTTTTTACTAGCTTTGGTCAAAAAATTAAATTAAATTGAGCTTGTTCGAAATGCTACGAAACATTTCAGATCCTTTCTATATGTAACGAGGGAAGATAATGAGGGAAGTCCATGCAAAAATTAATCTCAAAATTAGATTCTATGAAACATTTTGAAATACTAGTTTCGTTCAAAAAATTGTAATATATTATACACAATTTTATAATAGTTTCGGTCAAAAATCTAATTAAATCAAGGATTAATCGAAATGCTACAAAACTTTTCAGATCCTTTCTATATGTTTGAGAGAAGGTTATGATGGAAATCAATGCAAAAAAAAATCTTAAAATTTGATTCCACGAAACTTTTAGAAATACTAGTTTGGGTCAAAAAATCATAGTATATTATATACAACTTTATACTAGTTTCGGTCGAAAACTCAAATTAAATTGAGGATTGTTTGAAATTCTACGATACTTTTCAGATCCTTTCTATATGTTATGAGGGAATGTTAAGAGGGAAGTCATGCAAAAAATTATCTCAAAATTAGATTCTACGAAACTTTTTGAAATGCTAGTTCCAGTCAAAAAATTCTAGTATATTATACACAATTTTATACTAGTTTCGGTCAAAAAATCAAATTAAAAATCCTTTCTATAGGTTATGAGGGAATGTTAAGACGGAAGTAAATGCAAAAAATATATCTCAAAATTAGATTCTACGAAACTTTTTGAAATGCTAGTTTCAATCAAAAAATCTTAGTATATTATACACAATTTTATACTAGTTACGATCGAAAAATCAAATTAAATCCAGGAGTGTACAAAATTCTACGAAACTTTTCAGATCCTTTCTATCTATTACGAGGGGAGGTTATGATGGAAGTCCATGCAAAAAAAATCCAACATTAGATTCTATGAATCTTTTTGAAAAAGTAGTTTCGGTCAAAAAATTGTTATATATTTACACAATTTTATACTAGTTTCGGTCAAAAAATAAAATTAAATCGAGGATTGTTCGAAATGCTACGAAACTTTTCAGATCCTTTTTATATGTTACAAGGGAAGGTTATGATGGAAGTCCATGCAAAAAACTCATCTCAAAATTAGATTCTATGGAACTTTTTGAAATACTAGTTTCGGTCAAAAAATTGTAGTATATTATACACAATTTTATACTAGTTTCGGTCAAAAATCAAATTAATTTGAGGATTGTTCGAAATGCTACGAAACTTTTCAGATCCTTTCTATATGTTACAAGGGAAGGTTATGATGGAAGTCCATGCAAAAAATTATCTTAAAATTAGATTCTATGAAACTTTTTGAAATACTAGTTTCGGTCAAAAAATCGTAGTATATTTTACACAATTTTATACTAGTTTCGGTCAAAAAATTAAATTAAATTGAGGATTTTTCGAAATGCTACGATACTTTTCAGATCCTTTCTATATGTTATGAGAGAATGTTAAGAGGGAAGTCCATTCAAAAATATATCTGAAAATTAGATCCTACGAAACTTTTTGAAATGCTAGTTTCAGTCAAAAATTGGTAGTATATTATACACAATTTTTTACTAGTTTCGGTCGAAAAATCAAATTAAATCGAGGATTGTTTAAATGCTACAAAACGTTTTAGATCCTTTCTATATGTTACGAGGGAAGGTTATGATGGAAGTCTATACAAAAAATTATTTCAAAATTAGACTCTATAAAACTTTCTGAAATACTAGTTTCGGTCAAAAAATCGTAGTATATTATACATAATTTTATACTAGTTTTAGTCAAAAAATAAAATTAAATTGAGGATTGTTCGAAAGGCTACGATTCTTTTCAGATCCTTTCTAGATGTTACGAGGGAAGGTTATGATGGAAGTCCATGTAAAAAATTATCTCAAAATTAGATTCTACGAAACCTTTTGAAATACTATTTTCAGTCAAAAAATCGTAGTATATATTATACACAATTTTATACCAGTTTCGATCGAAAAATTAAATTAAATCCAGGAGTGTTCAAAATGCTACGAAACTTTTCAGATCCTTTCTATAAGTTACGAGGGAAGGTTATGATGGAAGTCCATGCAAAAAATTATCTCAAAATTAGATTCTATAAAAAAAATTGAAATACTAGTTTCGGTCAAAAAATTGTAGTATATTAATCACAATTTTATACTAGTTTCGGTCAAAAAATAAAATTAAATCGAGGATTGTTCGAAATGCTAGGAAACTTTTCATATCTTTTCTATATGTTACGAGGGAAGGTTATGATGGAAGTCCATGCAAAAAATTATCTCAAAATTAGATTCTATGAAACTTTTTGAAATATTAGTTTCGGTCAAAAAATTGTAGTATATTATACACAATTTATACTAGTTTCGGTCAAAAATCAAATTAATTCGAGGATTGTTCAAAATGCTACGAAACTTTTCAGATCCTTTCTATATGTTACGAGGGAAGGTTATGATGGAAGTCCATGCAAAAAATTATCTCAAAGTTAGATTCTATAAAACTAGTTGAAATACTAGTTTCGGCCATAAAATTGTAGTATATTATACACAATTTTATACTAGTTTCAAAAAAAATAAAATTAAATCGAGGATTGTTCGAAATGCTACGAAACTTTTCAGATCCTTTTTATATGTTACAAGGGAAGGTTATGATGGAAGTCCATGCAAAAAACTCATCTCAAAATTAGATTCTATGGAACTTTTTGAAATACTAGTTTCGGTCAAAAAATTGTAGTATATTATACACAATTTTATACTAGTTTCGGTCAAAAATCAAATTAATTTGAGGATTGTTCGAAATGCTACGAAACTCTTCAGATCCTTTCTATATGTTACAAGGGAAGGTTATGATGGAAGTCCATGCAAAAATTTATCTTAAAATTAGATTCTATGAAACTTTTTGAAATACTAGTTTCGGTCAAAAAATCGTAGTATATTTTACACAATTTTATACTAGTTTCGGTCAAAAAATTAAATTAAATTGAGGATTTTTCGAAATGCTACGATACTTTTCAGATCCTTTCTATATGTTATGAGAGAATGTTAAGAGGGAAGTCCATTCAAAAATATATCTGAAAATTAGATCCTACGAAACTTTTTGAAATGCTAGTTTCAGTCAAAAATTGGTAGTATATTATACACAATTTTTTACTAGTTTCGGTCGAAAAATCAAATTAAATCGAGGATTGTTTAATACTACAAAACTTTTTAGATCCTTTCTATATGTTACGAGGGAAGGTTATGATGGAAGTCTATGCAAAAAATTATTTCAAAATTAGACTCTATAAAACTTTCTGAAATACTAGTTTCGGTCAAAAAAACGTAGTATATTATACATAATTTTATACTAGTTTTAGTCAAAAAATAAAATTAAATTGAGGATTGTTCGAAAGGCTACGATTCTTTTCAGATCCTTTCTAGATGTTACGAGGGAAGGTTATGATGGAAGTCCATGTAAAAAATTATCTCAAAATTAGATTCTACGAAACCTTTTGAAATACTATTTTCAGTCAAAAAATCGTAGTATATATTATACACAATTTTATACCAGTTTCGATCGAAAAATTAAATTAAATCCAGGAGTGTTCAAAATGCTACGAAAATTTTCAGATCCTTTCTATAAGTTACGAGGGAAGGTTATGATGGAAGTCCATGCAAAAAATTATCTCAAAATTAGATTCTATAAAAAAAATTGAAATACTAGTTTCGGTCAAAAAATTGTAGTATATTAATCACAATTTTATACTAGTTTCGGTCAAAAAATAAAATTAAATCGAGGATTGTTCGAAATGCTAGGAAACTTTTCATATCTTTTCTATATGTTACGAGGGAAGGTTATGATGGAAGTCCATGCAAAAAATTATCTCAAAATTAGATTCTATGAAACTTTTTGAAATATTAGTTTCGGTCAAAAAAATTGTAGTATATTATACACAATTTATACTAGTTTCGGTCAAAAATCAAATTAATTCGAGGATTGTTCAAAATGCTACGAAACTTTTCAGATCCTTTCTATATGTTACGAGGGAAGGTTATGATGGAAGTCCATGCAAAAAATTATCTCAAAGTTAGATTCTATAAAACTAGTTGAAATACTAGTTTCGGCCATAAAATTGTAGTATATTATACACAATTTTATACTAGTTTCAAAAAAAATAAAATTAAATCGAGGATTGTTCGAAATGCTACGAAACTTTTCAGATCCTTTTTATATGTTACAAGGGAAGGTTATGATGGAAGTCCATGCAAAAAACTCATCTCAAAATTAGATTCTATGGAACTTTTTGAAATACTAGTTTCGGTCAAAAAATTGTAGTATATTATACACAATTTTATACTAGTTTCGGTCAAAAATCAAATTAATTTGAGGATTGTTCGAAATGCTACGAAACGTTTCAGATCCTTTCTATATGTTACAAGGGAAGGTTATGATGGAAGTCCATGCAAAAATTTATCTTAAAATTAGATTCTATGAAACTTTTTGAAATACTAGTTTCGGTAAAAAAATCGTAGTATATTTTACACAATTTTATACTAGTTTCGGTCAAAAAATTAAATTAAATTGAGGATTTTTCGAAATGCTACGATACTTTTCAGATCCTTTCTATATGTTATGAGAGAATGTTAAGAGGGAAGTCCATTCAAAAATATATCTGATAATTAGATTCTACGAAACTTTTTGAAATGCTAGTTTCAGTCAAAAATTGGTAGTATATTATACACAATTTTTTACTAGTTTCGGTCGAAAAATCAAATTAAATCGAGGATTGTTTAAATGCTACAAAACTTTTTAGATCCTTTCTATATGTTACGAGGGAAGGTTATGATGGAAGTCTATGCAAAAAATTATTTCAAAATTAGACTCTATAAAACTTTCTGAAATACTAGTTTCGGTCAAAAAATCGTAGTATATTATACATAATTTTATACAAGTTTTAGTCAAAAAATAAAATTAAATTGAGGATTGTTCGAAAGGCTACGATTCTTTTCAGATCCTTTCTAGATGTTACGAGGGAAGATTATGATGGAAGTCCATGTAAAAAATTATCTCAAAATTAGATTCTACGAAACCTTTTGAAATACTAGTTTCAGTCAAAAAATCGTAGTATATATTATACACAATTTTATACCAGTTTCGATCGAAAAATTAAATTAAATCCAGGAGTGTTCAAAATGCTACGAAACTTTTCAGATCCTTTCTATAAGTTACGAGGGAAGGTTATGATGGAAGTCCATGCAAAAAATTATCTCAAAATTAGATTCTATAAAAAAAATTGAAATACTAGTTTCGGTCAAAAAATTGTAGTATATTAATCACAATTTTATACTAGTTTCGGTCAAAAAATAAAATTAAATCGAGGATTGTTCGAAATGCTAGGAAACTTTTCATATCTTTTCTATATGTTACGAGGGAAGGTTATGATGGAAGTCCATGCAAAAAATTATCTCAAAATTAGATTCTATGAAACTTTTTGAAATATTAGTTTCGGTCAAAAAAATTGTAGTATATTATACACAATTTATACTAGTTTCGGTCAAAAATCAAATTAATTCGAGGATTGTTCAAAATGCTACGAAACTTTTCAGATCCTTTCTATATGTTACGAGGGAAGGTTATGATGGAAGTCCATGCAAAAAATTATCTCAAAGTTAGATTCTATAAAACTAGTTGAAATACTAGTTTCGGCCATAAAATTGTAGTATATTATACACAATTTTATACTAGTTTCAAAAAAAATAAAATTAAATCGAGGATTGTTCGAAATGCTACGAAACTTTTCAGATCCTTTTTATATGTTACAAGGGAAGGTTATGATGGAAGTCCATGCAAAAAACTCATCTCAAAATTAGATTCTATGGAACTTTTTGAAATACTAGTTTCGGTCAAAAAATTGTAGTATATTATACACAATTTTATACTAGTTTCGGTCAAAAATCAAATTAATTTGAGGATTGTTCGAAATGCTACGAAACGTTTCAGATCCTTTCTATATGTTACAAGGGAAGGTTATGATGGAAGTCCATCAAAAATTTATCTTAAAATTAGATTCTATGAAACTTTTTGAAATACTAGTTTCGGTCAAAAAATCGTAGTATATTTTACACAATTTTATACTAGTTTCGGTCAAAAAATTAAATTAAATTGAGGATTTTTCGAAATGCTACGATACTTTTCAGATCCTTTCTATATGTTATGAGAGAATGTTAAGAGGGAAGTCCATTCAAAAATATATCTGATAATTAGATTCTACGAAACTTTTTGAAATGCTAGTTTCAGTCAAAAATTGGTAGTATATTATACACAATTTTTTACTAGTTTCGGTCGAAAAATCAAATTAAATCGAGGATTGTTTAAATGCTACAAAACTTTTTAGATCCTTTCTATATGTTACGAGGGAAGGTTATGATGGAAGTCTATGCAAAAAATTATTTCAAAATTAGACTCTATAAAACTTTCTGAAATACTAGTTTCGGTCAAAAAATCGTAGTATATTATACATAATTTTATACAAGTTTTAGTCAAAAAATAAAATTAAATTGAGGATTGTTCGAAAGGCTACGATTCTTTTCAGATCCTTTCTAGATGTTACGAGGGAAGATTATGATGGAAGTCCATGTAAAAAATTATCTCAAAATTAGATTCTACGAAACCTTTTGAAATACTAGTTTCAGTCAAAAAATCGTAGTATATATTATACACAATTTTATACCAGTTTCGATCGAAAAATTAAATTAAATCCAGGAGTGTTCAAAATGCTACGAAACTTTTCAGATCCTTTCTATAAGTTACGAGGGAAGGTTATGATGGAAGTCCATGCAAAAAATTATCTCAAAATTAGATTCTATAAAAAAAATTGAAATACTAGTTTCGGTCAAAAAATTGTAGTATATTAATCACAATTTTATACTAGTTTCGGTCAAAAAATAAAATTAAATCGAGGATTGTTCGAAATGCTAGGAAACTTTTCATATCTTTTCTATATGTTACGAGGGAAGGTTATGATGGAAGTCCATGCAAAAAATTATCTCAAAATTAGATTCTATGAAACTTTTTGAAATATTAGTTTCGGTCAAAAAAATTGTAGTATATTATACACAATTTATACTAGTTTCGGTCAAAAATCAAATTAATTCGAGGATTGTTCAAAATGCTACGAAACTTTTCAGATCCTTTCTATATGTTACGAGGGAAGGTTATGATGGAAGTCCATGCAAAAAATTATCTCAAAGTTAGATTCTATAAAACTAGTTGAAATACTAGTTTCGGCCATAAAATTGTAGTATATTATACACAATTTTATACTAGATTCAAAAAAAATAAAATTAAATCGAGGATTGTTCGAAATGCTACGAAACTTTTCAGATCCTTTTTATATGTTACAAGGGAAGGTTATGATGGAAGTCCATGCAAAAAACTCATCTCAAAATTAGATTCTATGGAACTTTTTGAAATACTAGTTTCGGTCAAAAAATTGTAGTATATTATACACAATTTTATACTAGTTTCGGTCAAAAATCAAATTAATTTGAGGATTGTTCGAAATGCTACGAAACTTTTCAGATCCTTTCTATATGTTACAAGGGAAGGTTATGATGGAAGTCCATGCAAAAAATTATCTTAAAATTAGATTCTATGAAACTTTTTGAAATACTAGTTTCGGTCAAAAAAACGTAGTATATTTTACACAATTTTATACTAGTTTCGGTCAAAAAATTAAATTAAATTGAGGATTTTTCGAAATGCTACGATACTTTTCAGATCCTTTCTATATGTTATGAGAGAATGTTAAGAGGGAAGTCCATTCAAAAATATATCTGAAAATTAGATCCTACGAAACTTTTTGAAATGCTAGTTTCAGTCAAAAATTGGTAGTATGTTATACACAATTTTTTACTAGTTTCGGTCGAAAAATCAAATTAAATCGAGGATTGTTTAATACTACAAAACTTTTTAGATCCTTTCTATATGTTACGAGGGAAGGTTATGATGGAAGTCTATGCAAAAAATTATTTCAAAATTAGACTCTATAAAACTTTCTGAAATACTAGTTTCGGTCAAAAAATCGTAGTATATTATACATAATTTTATACTAGTTTTAGTCAAAAAATAAAATTAAATTGAGGATTGTTCGAAAGGCTACGATTCTTTTCAGATCCTTTCTAGATGTTACGAGGGAAGGTTATGATGGAAGTCCATGTAAAAAATTATCTCAAAATTAGATTCTACGAAACCTTTTGAAATACTAGTTTCAGTCAAAAAATCGTAGTATATATTATACACAATTTTATACCAGTTTCGATCGAAAAATTAAATTAAATCCAGGAGTGTTCAAAATGCTACGAAACTTTTCAGATCCTTTCTATAAGTTACGAGGGAAGGTTATGATGGAAGTCCATGCAAAAAATTATCTCAAAATTAGATTCTATAAAAAAAATTGAAATACTAGTTTCGGTCAAAAAATTGTAGTATATTAATCACAATTTTATACTAGTTTCGGTCAAAAAATAAAATTAAATCGAGGATTGTTCGAAATGCTAGGAAACTTTTCATATCTTTTCTATATGTTACGAGGGAAGGTTATGATGGAAGTCCATGCAAAAAATTATCTCAAAATTAGATTCTATGAAACTTTTTGAAATATTAGTTTCGGTCAAAAAAATTGTAGTATATTATACACAATTTATACTAGTTTCGGTCAAAAATCAAATTAATTCGAGGATTGTTCAAAATGCTACGAAACTTTTCAGATCCTTTCTATATGTTACGAGGGAAGGTTATGATGGAAGTCCATGCAAAAAATTATCTCAAAGTTAGATTCTATAAAACTAGTTGAAATACTAGTTTCGGCCATAAAATTGTAGTATATTATACACAATTTTATACTAGTTTCAAAAAAAAAAAAAATTAAATCGAGGATTGTTCGAAATGCTACGAAACTTTTCAGATCCTTTTTATATGTTACAAGGGAAGGTTATGATGGAAGTCCATGCAAAAAACTCATCTCAAAATTAGATTCTATGGAACTTTTTGAAATACTAGTTTCGGTCAAAAAATTGTAGTATATTATACACAATTTTATACTAGTTTCGGTCAAAAATCAAATTAATTTGAGGATTGTTCGAAATGCTACGAAACTTTTCAGATCCTTTCTATATGTTACAAGGGAAGGTTATGATGGAAGTCCATGCAAAAATTTATCTTAAAATTAGATTCTATGAAACTTTTTGAAATACTAGTTTCGGTCAAAAAATCGTAGTATATTTTACACAATTTTATACTAGTTTCGGTCAAAAAATTAAATTAAATTGAGGATTTTTCGAAATGCTACGATACTTTTCAGATCCTTTCTATATGTTATGAGAGAATGTTAAGAGGGAAGTCCATTCAAAAATATATCTGATAATTAGATTCTACGAAACTTTTTGAAATGCTAGTTTCAGTCAAAAATTGGTAGTATATTATACACAATTTTTTACTAGTTTCGGTCGAAAAATCAAATTAAATCGAGGAATTTTTAAATGCTACAAAACTTTTTAGATCCTTTCTATATGTTACGAGGGAAGGTTATGATGGAAGTCTATGCAAAAAATTATTTCAAAATTAGACTCTATAAAACTTTCTGAAATACTAGTTTCGGTCAAAAAATCGTAGTATATTATACATAATTTTATACAAGTTTTAGTCAAAAAATAAAATTAAATTGAGGATTGTTCGAAAGGCTACGATTCTTTTCAGATCCTTTCTAGATGTTACGAGGGAAGATTATGATGGAAGTCCATGTAAAAAATTATCTCAAAATTAGATTCTACGAAACCTTTTGAAATACTATTTTCAGTCAAAAAATCGTAGTATATATTATACACAATTTTATACCAGTTTCGATCGAAAAATTAAATTAAATCCAGGAGTGTTCAAAATGCTACGAAACTTTTCAGATCCTTTCTATAAGTTACGAGGGAAGGTTATGATGGAAGTCCATGCAAAAAATTATCTCAAAATTAGATTCTATAAAAAAAATTGAAATACTAGTTTCGGTCAAAAAATTGTAGTATATTAATCACAATTTTATACTAGTTTCGGTCAAAAAATAAAATTAAATCGAGGATTGTTCGAAATGCTAGGAAACTTTTCATATCTTTTCTATATGTTACGAGGGAAGGTTATGATGGAAGTCCATGCAAAAAATTATCTCAAAATTAGATTCTATGAAACTTTTTGAAATATTAGTTTCGGTCAAAAAAATTGTAGTATATTATACACAATTTATACTAGTTTCGGTCAAAAATCAAATTAATTCGAGGATTGTTCAAAATGCTACGAAACTTTTCAGATCCTTTCTATATGTTACGAGGGAAGGTTATGATGGAAGTCCATGCAAAAAATTATCTCAAAGTTAGATTCTATAAAACTAGTTGAAATACTAGTTTCGGCCATAAAATTGTAGTATATTATACACAATTTTATACTAGTTTCAAAAAAAAAAAAAATTAAATCGAGGATTGTTCGAAATGCTACGAAACTTTTCAGATCCTTTTTATATGTTACAAGGGAAGGTTATGATGGAAGTCCATGCAAAAAACTCATCTCAAAATTAGATTCTATGGAACTTTTTGAAATACTAGTTTCGGTCAAAAAATTGTAGTATATTATACACAATTTTATACTAGTTTCGGTCAAAAATCAAATTAATTTGAGGATTGTTCGAAATGCTACGAAACTTTTCAGATCCTTTCTATATGTTACAAGGGAAGGTTATGATGGAAGTCCATGCAAAAATTTATCTTAAAATTAGATTCTATGAAACTTTTTGAAATACTAGTTTCGGTCAAAAAATCGTAGTATATTTTACACAATTTTATACTAGTTTCGGTCAAAAAATTAAATTAAATTGAGGATTTTTCGAAATGCTACGATACTTTTCAGATCCTTTCTATATGTTATGAGAGAATGTTAAGAGGGAAGTCCATTCAAAAATATATCTGATAATTAGATTCTACGAAACTTTTTGAAATGCTAGTTTCAGTCAAAAATTGGTAGTATATTATACACAATTTTTTACTAGTTTCGGGTGAAAAATCAAATTAAATCGAGGAATTTTTAAATGCTACAAAACTTTTTAGATCCTTTCTATATGTTACGAGGGAAGGTTATGATGGAAGTCTATGCAAAAAATTATTTCAAAATTAGACTCTATAAAACTTTCTGAAATACTAGTTTCGGTCAAAAAATCGTAGTATATTATACATAATTTTATACAAGTTTTAGTCAAAAAATAAAATTAAATTGAGGATTGTTCGAAAGGCTACGATTCTTTTCAGATCCTTTCTAGATGTTACGAGGGAAGATTATGATGGAAGTCCATGTAAAAAATTATCTCAAAATTAGATTCTACGAAACCTTTTGAAATACTATTTTCAGTCAAAAAATCGTAGTATATATTATACACAATTTTATACCAGTTTCGATCGAAAAATTAAATTAAATCCAGGAGTGTTCAAAATGCTACGAAACTTTTCAGATCCTTTCTATAAGTTACGAGGGAAGGTTATGATGGAAGTCCATGCAAAAAATTATCTCAAAATTAGATTCTATAAAAAAAATTGAAATACTAGTTTCGGTCAAAAAATTGTAGTATATTAATCACAATTTTATACTAGTTTCGGTCAAAAAATAAAATTAAATCGAGGATTGTTCGAAATGCTAGGAAACTTTTCATATCTTTTCTATATGTTACGAGGGAAGGTTATGATGGAAGTCCATGCAAAAAATTATCTCAAAATTAGATTCTATGAAACTTTTTGAAATATTAGTTTCGGTCAAAAAAATTGTAGTATATTATACACAATTTATACTAGTTTCGGTCAAAAATCAAATTAATTCGAGGATTGTTCAAAATGCTACGAAACTTTTCAGATCCTTTCTATATGTTACGAGGGAAGGTTATGATGGAAGTCCATGCAAAAAATTATCTCAAAGTTAGATTCTATAAAACTAGTTGAAATACTAGTTTCGGCCATAAAATTGTAGTATATTATACACAATTTTATACTAGTTTCAAAAAAAATAAAATTAAATCGAGGATTGTTCGAAATGCTACGAAACTTTTCAGATCCTTTTTATATGTTACAAGGGAAGGTTATGATGGAAGTCCATGCAAAAAACTCATCTCAAAATTAGATTCTATGGAACTTTTTGAAATACTAGTTTCGGTCAAAAAATTGTAGTATATTATACACAATTTTATACTAGTTTCGGTCAAAAATCAAATTAATTTGAGGATTGTTCGAAATGCTACGAAACTTTTCAGATCCTTTCTATATGTTACAAGGGAAGGTTATGATGGAAGTCCATGCAAAAATTTATCTTAAAATTAGATTCTATGAAACTTTTTGAAATACTAGTTTCGGTCAAAAAATCGTAGTATATTTTACACAATTTTATACTAGTTTCGGTCAAAAAATTAAATTAAATTGAGGATTTTTCGAAATGCTACGATACTTTTCAGATCCTTTCTATATGTTATGAGAGAATGTTAAGAGGGAAGTCCATTCAAAAATATATCTGATAATTAGATTCTACGAAACTTTTTGAAATGCTAGTTTCAGTCAAAAATTGGTAGTATATTATACACAATTTTTTACTAGTTTCGGTCGAAAAATCAAATTAAATCGAGGAATTTTTAAATGCTACCAAAATTTTTAGATCCTTTCTATATGTTACGAGGGAAGGTTATGATGGAAGTCTATGCAAAAAATTATTTCAAAATTAGACTCTATAAAACTTTCTGAAATACTAGTTTCGGTCAAAAAATCGTAGTATATTATACATAATTTTATACAAGTTTTAGTCAAAAAATAAAATTAAATTGAGGATTGTTCGAAAGGCTAAGATTCTTTTCAGATCCTTTCTAGATGTTACGAGGGAAGATTATGATGGAAGTCCATGTAAAAAATTATCTCAAAATTAGATTCTACGAAACCTTTTGAAATACTATTTTCAGTCAAAAAATCGTAGTATATATTATACACAATTTTATACCAGTTTCGATCGAAAAATTAAATTAAATCCAGGAGTGTTCAAAATGCTACGAAACTTTTCAGATCCTTTCTATAAGTTACGAGGGAAGGTTATGATGGAAGTCCATGCAAAAAATTATCTCAAAATTAGATTCTATAAAAAAAATTGAAATACTAGTTTCGGTCAAAAAATTGTAGTATATTAATCACAATTTTATACTAGTTTCGGTCAAAAAATAAAATTAAATCGAGGATTGTTCGAAATGCTAGGAAACTTTTCATATCTTTTCTATATGTTACGAGGGAAGGTTATGATGGAAGTCCATGCAAAAAATTATCTCAAAATTAGATTCTATGAAACTTTTTGAAATATTAGTTTCGGTCAAAAAAATTGTAGTATATTATACACAATTTATACTAGTTTCGGTCAAAAATCAAATTAATTCGAGGATTGTTCAAAATGCTACGAAACTTTTCAGATCCTTTCTATATGTTACGAGGGAAGGTTATGATGGAAGTCCATGCAAAAAATTATCTCAAAGTTAGATTCTATAAAACTAGTTGAAATACTAGTTTCGGCCATAAAATTGTAGTATATTATACACAATTTTATACTAGTTTCAAAAAAAATAAAATTAAATCGAGGATTGTTCGAAATGCTACGAAACTTTTCAGATCCTTTTTATATGTTACAAGGGAAGGTTATGATGGAAGTCCATGCAAAAAACTCATCTCAAAATTAGATTCTATGGAACTTTTTGAAATACTAGTTTCGGTCAAAAAATTGTAGTATATTATACACAATTTTATACTAGTTTCGGTCAAAAATCAAATTAATTTGAGGATTGTTCGAAATGCTACGAAACTTTTCAGATCCTTTCTATATGTTACAAGGGAAGGTTATGATGGAAGTCCATGCAAAAAATTATCTTAAAATTAGATTCTATGAAACTTTTTGAAATACTAGTTTCGGTCAAAAAATCGTAGTATATTTTACACAATTTTATACTAGTTTCGGTCAAAAAATTAAATTAAATTGAGGATTTTTCGAAATGCTACGATACTTTTCAGATCCTTTCTATATGTTATGAGAGAATGTTAAGAGGGAAGTCCATTCAAAAATATATCTGAAAATTAGATCCTACGAAACTTTTTGAAATGCTAGTTTCAGTCAAAAATTGGTAGTATATTATACACAATTTTTTACTAGTTTCGGTCGAAAAATCAAATTAAATCGAGGATTGTTTAAATGCTACAAAACTTTTTAGATCCTTTCTATATGTTACGAGGGAAGGTTATGATGGAAGTCTATGCAAAAAATTATTTCAAAATTAGACTCTATAAAACTTTCTGAAATACTAGTTTCGGTCAAAAAATCGTAGTATATTATACATAATTTTATACTAGTTTTAGTCAAAAAATAAAATTAAATTGAGGATTGTTCGAAAGGCTACGATTCTTTTCAGATCCTTTCTATATGTTACGAGGGAAGGTTATGATGGAAGTCCATGTAAAAAATTATCTCAAAATTAGATTCTACGAAACCTTTTGAAATACTATTTTCAGTCAAAAAATCGTAGTATATATTATACACAATTTTATACCAGTTTCGATCGAAAAATTAAATTAAATCCAGGAGTGTTCAACATGCTACGAAACTTTTCAGATCCTTTCTATAAGTTACGAGGGAAGGTTATGATGGAAGTCCATGCAAAAAATTATCTCAAAATTAGATTCTATAAAAAAAATTGAAATACTAGTTTCGGTCAAAAAATTGTAGTATATTAATCACAATTTTATACTAGTTTCGGTCAAAAAATAAAATTAAATCGAGGATTGTTCGAAATGCTAGGAAACTTTTCATATCTTTTCTATATGTTACGAGGGAAGGTTATGATGGAAGTCAATGCAAAAAATTATCTCAAAATTAGATTCTATGAAACTTTTTGAAATATTAGTTTCGGTCAAAAAAATTGTAGTATATTATACACAATTTATATTAGTTTCGGTCAAAAATCAAATTAATTCGAGGATTGTTCAAAATGCTACGAAACTTTTCAGATCCTTTCTATATGTTACGAGGGAAGGTTATGATGGAAGTCCATGCAAAAAATTATCTCAAAGTTAGATTCTATAAAACTAGTTGAAATACTAGTTTCGGCCATAAAATTGTAGTATATTATACACAATTTTATACTAGTTTCAAAAAAAATAAAATTAAATCGAGGATTGTTCGAAATGCTACGAAACTTTTCAGATCCTTTTTATATGTTACAAGGGAAGGTTATGATGGAAGTCCATGCAAAAAACTCATCTCAAAATTAGATTCTATGGAACTTTTTGAAATACTAGTTTCGGTCAAAAAATTGTAGTATATTATACACAATTTTATACTAGTTTCGGTCAAAAATCAAATTAATTTGAGGATTGTTCGAAATGCTACGAAACTTTTCAGATCCTTTCTATATGTTACAAGGGAGGGTTATGATGGAAGTCCATGCAAAAATTTATCTTAAAATTAGATTCTATGAAACTTTATGAAATACTAGTTTCGGTCAAAAAATCGTAGTATATTTTACACAATTTTATACTAGTTTCGGTCAAAAAATTAAATTAAATTGAGGATTTTTCGAAATGCTACGATACTTTTCAGATCCTTTCTATATGTTATGAGAGAATGTTAAGAGGGAAGTCCATTCAAAAATATATCTGAAAATTAGATTCTACGAAACTTTTTGAAATGCTAGTTTCAGTCAAAAATTGGTAGTATATTATACACAATTTTTTACTAGTTTCGGTCGAAAAATCAAATTAAATCGAGGATTGTTTAAATGCTACAAAACTTTTTAGATCCTTTCTATATGTTACGAGGGAAGGTTATGATGGAAGTCTATGCAAAAAATTATTTCAAAATTAGACTCTATAAAACTTTCTGAAATACTAGTTTCGGTCAAAAAATCGTAGTATATTATACATAATTTTATACAAGTTTTAGTCAAAAAATAAAATTAAATTGAGGATTGTTCGAAAGGCTATGATTCTTTTCAGATCCTTTCTAGATGTTACGAGGGAAGATTATGATGGAAGTCCATGTAAAAAATTATCTCAAAATTAGATTCTACGAAACCTTTTGAAATACTATTTTCAGTCAAAAAATCGTAGTATATATTATACACAATTTTATACCAGTTTCGATCGAAAAATTAAATTAAATCCAGGAGTGTTCAAAATGCTACGAAACTTTTCAGATCCTTTCTATAAGTTACGAGGGAAGGTTATGATGGAAGTCCATGCAAAAAATTATCTCAAAATTAGATTCTATAAAAAAAATTGAAATACTAGTTTCGGTCAAAAAATTGTAGTATATTAATCACAATTTTATACTAGTTTCGGTCAAAAAATAAAATTAAATCGAGGATTGTTCGAAATGCTAGGAAACTTTTCATATCTTTTCTATATGTTACGAGGGAAGGTTATGATGGAAGTCCATGCAAAAAATTATCTCAAAATTAGATTCTATGAAACTTTTTGAAATATTAGTTTCGGTCAAAAAAATTGTAGTATATTATACACAATTTATACTAGTTTCGGTCAAAAATCAAATTAATTCGAGGATTGTTCAAAATGCTACGAAACTTTTCAGATCCTTTCTATATGTTACGAGGGAAGGTTATGATGGAAGTCCATGCAAAAAATTATCTCAAAGTTAGATTCTATAAAACTAGTTGAAATACTAGTTTCGGCCATAAAATTGTAGTATATTATACACAATTTTATACTAGTTTCAAAAAAAAAAAAATTAAATCGAGGATTGTTCGAAATGCTACGAAACTTTTCAGATCCTTTTTATATGTTACAAGGGAAGGTTATGATGGAAGTCCATGCAAAAAACTCATCTCAAAATTAGATTCTATGGAACTTTTTGAAATACTAGTTTCGGTCAAAAAATTGTAGTATATTATACACAATTTTATACTAGTTTCGGTCAAAAATCAAATTAATTTGAGGATTGTTCGAAATGCTACGAAACTTTTCAGATCCTTTCTATATGTTACAAGGGAAGGTTATGATGGAAGTCCATGCAAAAAATTATCTTAAAATTAGATTCTATGAAACTTTTTGAAATACTAGTTTCGGTCAAAAAATCGTAGTATATTTTACACAATTTTATACTAGTTTCGGTCAAAAAATTAAATTAAATTGAGGATTTTTCGAAATGCTACGATACTTTTCAGATCCTTTCTATATGTTATGAGAGAATGTTAAGAGGGAAGTCCATTCAAAAATATATCTGAAAATTAGATCCTACGAAACTTTTTGAAATGCTAGTTTCAGTCAAAAATTGGTAGTATATTATACACAATTTTTTACTAGTTTCGGTCGAAAAATCAAATTAAATCGAGGATTGTTTAAATGCTACAAAACTTTTTAGATCCTTTCTATATGTTACGAGGGAAGGTTATGATGAAAGTCTATGCAAAAAATTATTTCAAAATTAGACTCTATAAAACTTTCTGAAATACTAGTTTCGGTCAAAAAATCGTAGTATATTATACATAATTTTATACAAGTTTTAGTCAAAAAATAAAATTAAATTGAGGATTGTTCGAAAGGCTATGATTCTTTTCAGATCCTTTCTAGATGTTACGAGGGAAGATTATGATGGAAGTCCATGTAAAAAATTATCTCAAAATTAGATTCTACGAAACCTTTTGAAATACTATTTTCAGTCAAAAAATCGTAGTATATATTATACACAATTTTATACCAGTTTCGATCGAAAAATTAAATTAAATCCAGGAGTGTTCAAAATGCTACGAAACTTTTCAGATCCTTTCTATAAGTTACGAGGGAAGGTTATGATGGAAGTCCATGCAAAAAATTATCTCAAAATTAGATTCTATAAAAAAAATTGAAATACTAGTTTCGGTCAAAAAATTGTAGTATATTAATCACAATTTTATACTAGTTTCGGTCAAAAAATAAAATTAAATCGAGGATTGTTCGAAATGCTAGGAAACTTTTCATATCTTTTCTATATGTTACGAGGGAAGGTTATGATGGAAGTCCATGCAAAAAATTATCTCAAAATTAGATTCTATGAAACTTTTTGAAATATTAGTTTCGGTCAAAAAAATTGTAGTATATTATACACAATTTATACTAGTTTCGGTCAAAAATCAAATTAATTCGAGGATTGTTCAAAATGCTACGAAACTTTTCAGATCCTTTCTATATGTTACGAGGGAAGGTTATGATGGAAGTCCATGCAAAAAATTATCTCAAAGTTAGATTCTATAAAACTAGTTGAAATACTAGTTTCGGCCATAAAATTGTAGTATATTATACACAATTTTATACTAGTTTCAAAAAAAAAAAAATTAAATCGAGGATTGTTCGAAATGCTACGAAACTTTTCAGATCCTTTTTATATGTTACAAGGGAAGGTTATGATGGAAGTCCATGCAAAAAACTCATCTCAAAATTAGATTCTATGGAACTTTTTGAAATACTAGTTTCGGTCAAAAAATTGTAGTATATTATACACAATTTTATACTAGTTTCGGTCAAAAATCAAATTAATTTGAGGATTGTTCGAAATGCTACGAAACTTTTCAGATCCTTTCTATATGTTACAAGGGAGGGTTATGATGGAAGTCCATGCAAAAATTTATCTTAAAATTAGATTCTATGAAACTTTATGAAATACTAGTTTCGGTCAAAAAATCGTAGTATATTTTACACAATTTTATACTAGTTTCGGTCAAAAAATTAAATTAAATTGAGGATTTTTCGAAATGCTACGATACTTTTCAGATCCTTTCTATATGTTATGAGAGAATGTTAAGAGGGAAGTCCATTCAAAAATATATCTGAAAATTAGATTCTACGAAACTTTTTGAAATGCTAGTTTCAGTCAAAAATTGGTAGTATATTATACACAATTTTTTACTAGTTTCGGTCGAAAAATCAAATTAAATCGAGGATTGTTTAAATGCTACAAAACTTTTTAGATCCTTTCTATATGTTACGAGGGAAGGTTATGATGGAAGTCTATGCAAAAAATTATTTCAAAATTAGACTCTATAAAACTTTCTGAAATACTAGTTTCGGTCAAAAAATCGTAGTATATTATACATAATTTTATACAAGTTTTAGTCAAAAAATAAAATTAAATTGAGGATTGTTCGAAAGGCTATGATTCTTTTCAGATCCTTTCTAGATGTTACGAGGGAAGATTATGATGGAAGTCCATGTAAAAAATTATCTCAAAATTAGATTCTACGAAACCTTTTGAAATACTATTTTCAGTCAAAAAATCGTAGTATATATTATACACAATTTTATACCAGTTTCGATCGAAAAATTAAATTAAATCCAGGAGTGTTCAAAATGCTACGAAACTTTTCAGATCCTTTCTATAAGTTACGAGGGAAGGTTATGATGGAAGTCCATGCAAAAAATTATCTCAAAATTAGATTCTATAAAAAAAATTGAAATACTAGTTTCGGTCAAAAAATTGTAGTATATTAATCACAATTTTATACTAGTTTCGGTCAAAAAATAAAATTAAATCGAGGATTGTTCGAAATGCTAGGAAACTTTTCATATCTTTTCTATATGTTACGAGGGAAGGTTATGATGGAAGTCCATGCAAAAAATTATCTCAAAATTAGATTCTATGAAACTTTTTGAAATATTAGTTTCGGTCAAAAAAATTGTAGTATATTATACACAATTTATACTAGTTTCGGTCAAAAATCAAATTAATTCGAGGATTGTTCAAAATGCTACGAAACTTTTCAGATCCTTTCTATATGTTACGAGGGAAGGTTATGATGGAAGTCCATGCAAAAAATTATCTCAAAGTTAGATTCTATAAAACTAGTTGAAATACTAGTTTCGGCCATAAAATTGTAGTATATTATACACAATTTTATACTAGTTTCAAAAAAAATAAAATTAAATCGAGGATTGTTCGAAATGCTACGAAACTTTTCAGATCCTTTTTATATGTTACAAGGGAAGGTTATGATGGAAGTCCATGCAAAAAACTCATCTCAAAATTAGATTCTATGGAACTTTTTGAAATACTAGTTTCGGTCAAAAAATTGTAGTATATTATACACAATTTTATACTAGTTTCGGTCAAAAATCAAATTAATTTGAGGATTGTTCGAAATGCTACGAAACTTTTCAGATCCTTTCTATATGTTACAAGGGAAGGTTATGATGGAAGTCCATGCAAAAAATTATCTTAAAATTAGATTCTATGAAACTTTTTGAAATACTAGTTTCGGTCAAAAAATCGTAGTATATTTTACACAATTTTATACTAGTTTCGGTCAAAAAATTAAATTAAATTGAGGATTTTTCGAAATGCTACGATACTTTTCAGATCCTTTCTATATGTTATGAGAGAATGTTAAGAGGGAAGTCCATTCAAAAATATATCTGAAAATTAGATCCTACGAAACTTTTTGAAATGCTAGTTTCAGTCAAAAATTGGTAGTATATTATACACAATTTTTTACTAGTTTCGGTCGAAAAATCAAATTAAATCGAGGATTGTTTAAATGCTACAAAACTTTTTAGATCCTTTCTATATGTTACGAGGGAAGGTTATGATGGAAGTCTATGCAAAAAATTATTTCAAAATTAGACTCTATAAAACATTCTGAAATACTAGTTTCGGTCAAAAAATCGTAGTATATTATACATAATTTTATACTAGTTTTAGTCAAAAAATAAAATTAAATTGAGGATTGTTCGAAAGGCTACGATTCTTTTCAGATCCTTTCTAGATGTTACGAGGGAAGGTTATGATGGAAGTCCATGTAAAAAATTATCTCAAAATTAGATTCTACGAAACCTTTTGAAATACTATTTTCAGTCAAAAAATCGTAGTATATATTATACACAATTTTATACCAGTTTCGATCGAAAAATTAAATTAAATCCAGGAGTGTTCAAAATGCTACGAAACTTTTCAGATCCTTTCTATAAGTTACGAGGGAAGGTTATGATGGAAGTCCATGCAAAAAATTATCTCAAAATTAGATTCTATAAAAAAATTGAAATACTAGTTTCGGTCAAAAAATTGTAGTATATTAATCACAATTTTATACTAGTTTCGGTCAAAAAATAAAATTAAATCGAGGATTGTTCGAAATGCTAGGAAGTTTTTCATATCTTTTCTATATGTTACGAGGGAAGGTTATGATGGAAGTCCATGCAAAAAATTATCTCAAAATTAGATTCTATGAAACTTTTTGAAATATTAGTTTCGGTCAAAAAAATTGTAGTATATTATACACAATTTATACTAGTTTCGGTCAAAAATCAAATTAATTCGAGGATTGTTCAAAATGCTACGAAACTTTTCAGATCCTTTCTATATGTTACGAGGGAAGGTTATGTTGGAAGTCCATGCAAAAAATTATCTCAAAGTTAGATTCTATAAAACTAGTTGAAATACTAGTTTCGGCCATAAAATTGTAGTATATTATACACAATTTTATACTAGTTTCAAAAAAAATAAAATTAAATCGAGGATTGTTCGAAATGCTACGAAACTTTTCAGATCCTTTTTATATGTTACAAGGGAAGGTTATGATGGAAGTCCATGCAAAAAACTCATCTCAAAATTATATTCTATGGAAATTTTTGAAATACTAGTTTCGGTCAAAAAATTGTAGTATATTTTACACAATTTTATACTAGTTTCGGTCAAAAATCAAATTAATTTGAGGATTGTTCGAAATGCTACGAAACTTTTCAGATCCTTTCTATATGTTACAAGGGAAGGTTATGATGGAAGTCCATGCAAAAAATTATCTTAAAATTAGATTCTATGAAACTTTTTGAAATACTAGTTTCGGTCAAAAAATCGTAGTATATTTTACACAATTTTATACTAGTTTCGGTCAAAAAATTAAATTAAATTGAGGATTTTTCGAAATGCTACGATACTTTTCAGATCCTTTCTATATGTTATGAGAGAATGTTAAGAGGGAAGTCCATTCAAAAATATATCTGAAAATTAGATTCTACGAAACTTTTTGAAATGCTAGTTTCAGTCAAAAATTGGTAGTATATTATACACAATTTTTTACTAGTTTCGGTCGAAAAATCAAATTAAATCGAGGATTGTTTAAATGCTACAAAACTTTTTAGATCCTTTCTATATGTTACGAGGGAAGGTTATGATGGAAGTCTATGCAAAAAATTATTTCAAAATTAGACTCTATAAAACTTTCTGAAATACTAGTTTCGGTCAAAAAATCGTAGTATATTATACATAATTTTATACTAGTTTTAGTCAAAAAATAAAATTAAATTGAGGATTGTTCGAAAGGCTACGATTCTTTTCAGATCCTTTCTAGATGTTACGAGGGAAGGTTATGATTGAAGTCCATGTAAAATATTATCTCAAAATTAGATTCTACGAAACCTTTTGAAATACTAGTTTCAGTCAAAAAATCGTAGTATATATTATACACAATTTTATACCAGTTTCGATCGAAAAATTAAATTAAATCCAGGAGTGTTCAAAATGCTACGAAACTTTTCAGATCCTTTCTATAAGTTACGAGGGAAGGTTATGATGGAAGTCCATGCAAAAAATTATCTCAAAATTAGATTCTATAAAAAAAATTGAAATACTAGTTTCGGTCAAAAAATTGTAGTATATTAATCACAATTTTATACTAGTTTCGGTCAAAAAATAAAATTAAATCGAGGATTGTTCGAAATGCTAGGAAACTTTTCATATCTTTTCTATATGTTACGAGGGAAGGTTATGATGGAAGTCCATGCAAAAAATTATCTCAAAATTAGATTCTATGAAACTTTTTGAAATATTAGTTTCGGTCAAAAAAATTGTAGTATATTATACACAATTTATACTAGTTTCGGTCAAAAATCAAATTAATTCGAGGATTGTTCAAAATGCTACGAAACTTTTCAGATCCTTTCTATATGTTACGAGGGAAGGTTATGATGGAAGTCCATGCAAAAAATTATCTCAAAGTTAGATTCTATAAAACTAGTTGAAATACTAGTTTCGGCCATAAAATTGTAGTATATTATACACAATTTTATACTAGTTTCAAAAAAAATAAAATTAAATCGAGGATTGTTCGAAATGCTACGAAACTTTTCACATCCTTTTTATATGTTACAAGGGAAGGTTATGATGGAAGTCCATGCAAAAAACTCATCTCAAAATTATATTCTATGGAACTTTTTGAAATACTAGTTTCGGTCAAAAAATTGTAGTATATTATACACAATTTTATACTAGTTTCGGTCAAAAATCAAATTAATTTGAGGATTGTTCGAAATGCTACGAAACTTTTCAGATCCTTTCTATATGTTACAAGTGAAGGTTATGATGGAAGTCCATGCAAAAAATTATCTTAAAATTAGATTCTATGAAACTTTTTGAAATACTAGTTTCGGTCAAAAAATCGTAGTATATTTTACACAATTTTATACTAGTTTCGGTCAAAAAATTAAATTAAATTGAGGATTTTTCGAAATGCTACGATACTTTTCAGATCCTTTCTATATGTTATGAGAGAATGTTAAGAGGGAATCCATTCAAAAATATATCTGAAAATTAGATTCTACGAAACTTTTTGAAATGCTAGTTTCAGTCAAAAATTGGTAGTATATTATACACAATTTTTTACTAGTTTCGGTCGAAAAATCAAATTAAATCGAGGATTGTTTAAATGCTACAAAACTTTTCAGATCCTTTCTATATGTTATGAGAGAATGTTAAGAGGGAAGTCCATTCAAAAATATATCTGAAAATTAGATTCTACGAAACTTTTTGAAATACTAGTTGCGGTCAAAAAATCGTAGTATATTATACACAATTTTATACTAGTTTCGGTCAAAAAATCAATTAAATTGAGGATTGTTTGAAATGCTACGAAACATTTCAGATCATTTCTATATGTTATGAGGGAAGGTTATGATGGAATTCCATGAAAAAAATTATCTCAAAATTAGATTCTATGAAACTTTTTGAAATACTAGTTTCGGTCAAAAAAATGGTAGTATATTATACACATTTTTTTACTAGTTTCGGTCAAAAATCAAATTAATTCGAGGATTGTTCAAAATGCTACGAAACTTTTCAGATCCTTTCTATATGTTACGAAGGAAGGTTATGATGGAAGTCCATGCAAAAAATTAACTCAAAATTAGATTCTATAAAACTTGTTGAAAATTAGTTTCTGCCATAAAATCATAGTATATTATACACAATTTTATACTTGTTTCAAAAAAAATCAAATTAAATCGAGGATTGTTCGAAATGCTACGAAACTTTTCAGATCCTTTCTATATTTTACAAGGGAAGGTTATGATGGAAGTCCATGCAAAGAAATTATCTCAAAATTAGATTCTATGAAACTTTTTTAAATACTAGTTAGGTCAAAAATTAATAGTATATTATACACAATTTTTTACTAGCTTCGGTCAAAAAATTAAATTAAATTGAGCTTGTTCGAAATGCTACGAAACATTTCAGATCCTTTCTATATGTAACGAGGGAAGATAATGAGGGAAGTCCATGCAAAAATTAATCTCAAAATTAGATTCTATGAAACATTTTGAAATACTAGTTTCGTTCAAAAAATTGTAATATATTATACACAATTTTATAATAGTTTCGGTCAAAAATCTAATTAAATCAAGGATTAATCAAAATGCTACAAAACTTTTCAGATCCTTTCTATATGTTTGAGAGAAGGTTATGATGGAAAACTCAAATTAAATTGAGGATTGTTTGAAATTCTACGATACTTTTCAGATCCTTTCTATATGTTATGAGGGAATGTTAAGAGGGAAGTCATGCAAAAAATTATCTCAAAATTAGATTCTACGAAACTTTTTTAAATGCTAGTTCCAGTCAAAAAATTCTAGTATATTATACACAATTTTATACTAGTTTCGGTCAAAAAATCAAATTAAAAATCCTTTCTATAGATTATGAGGGAATGTTAAGAGGGAAGTACATGCAAAAAATATATCTCAAAATTATATTCTACGAAACTTTTTGAAATGCTAGTTTCAGTCAAAAATTCTTAGTATATTATACACAATTTTATACTAGTTACGGTCGAAAAAACAAATTAAATCCATGTGTGTTCAAAATGCTATGAAAATTTTCAGATCCTTTCTATATGTTACGAGGGAAGGTTATGATGGAAGTCCATGCAAAAAAATAATCCAACATTAGATTCTACGAAACCTTTTGAAATAATAGTTTCGGTCAAAAAATCGTAGTATATTATACACAATTTTATATTAGTTTCGTTCAAAAAATATAATTAAATCGAGGATTTTTTGAAATGCTACGAAACATTTCAGATCCTTTCTATATGTTACAAGGGAAGGTTATGATGGAAGTCCAAGCAAAAAATTATCTCAAAATTAGATTCTATGAATCTTTTTGAAATACTAGTTTCGGTCAAAAAATTGTAGTATATTATACATAATTTTATACTAGTTTCGGTCAAAAATCAAATTAATTCGAGGATTGTTCGAAATGCTACGAAACTTTTCAGATCCTTTCTATATGTTACGAGGGAAGGTTATGATGGAATTTCATGCAAAAAATTATCTTAAAATTAGATTCTATGAAACTTTTTGAAATACTAGTTTCGGTCAAAAAATCGCAGTATATTATACACAATTTTATACTAGTTTCGTTCAAAAAATTAAATTAAATTGAGGATTTTTCGAAATGCTACGATACTTTTCAGATGCTTTCTATATGTTATGAGAGAATGTTAAGAGGGAAGTCCATTCAAAAATATATCTCAAAATTAGATTCTACGAAACTTTTTGAAATGCTAGTTTCATTCAAAAAATCCTAATATATTATACACAATTTTATACTAATTTCGGTCGAAAAATCAAATTAAATCGAGGATTGTTTAAATGTTACAAAACTTTTCATATCCTTTCTATATGTTACGAGGGAAGGTTATGATGGAAGTCTATGCAAAAAATTATTTCAAAATTAGATTCTATGAAACTTTTTGAAATACTAGTTTCGGTCAAAAAATCGCAGTATATTATACACAATTTTATACTAGTTTCGTTCAAAAAATTAAATTAAATTGAGGATTTTTCGAAATGCTACGAAACTTTTCAGATCCTTTCTAGATGTTACGAGGGAAGGTTATGATGGAAGTCCATGTAAAAAATTATCTCAAAAGTAGATTCTACGAAACCTTTTGAAATACTAGTTTCGGCCAAAAAATTGTAGTATATTATACACAATTTTAAACTAGTTTCGATCGAAAAATCAAATTAAATCGAGGAGTGTTCAAAATGCTACAAAACTTTTCATATCCTTTCTATATATTACGAGGGAAGGTTATGATGGAAGTCTATGCAAAAAATTATTTCAAAATTAGACTCTATAAAACTTTCTGAAATACTAATTTCGGTCAAAAAATCATAGTATATTATACATAATTTTATACTAGTTTTGGTCAAAAAATAAAATTAAATCGAGTATTATTCAAAATGCTACGAAACTTTTCAGATCCTTTCTAGATGTTACGAGGGAAGGTTATGATGGAAGTCCATGTAAAAAATTATCTCAAAAGTAGATTCTACGAAACCTTTTGAAATACTAGTTTCGGTCAAAAATTCGTAGTATATTATACACAATTTTATACTAGTTTCGATCGAAAAATCAAATTAAATCGAGGAGTGTTCAAAATGCTACAAAACTTTTCAGATCCTTTCTATATGTTACGAGGGAAGGTTATGATGGAAGTCCATGCAAAAAATTATTTCAAAATTAGATTCTATGAAACTTTTTGAAATACTAGTTTCTGTTAAAAAATTGTAGTATATTATACATAATTTTATACTAGTTTCGGTCAAAAATGAAATTGATTCGAGGATTGTTCGAAATGCTACGAAACTTTTCAGATCCTTTCTATATGTTACGAGGGAATGTTATGATGGAATTTCATGCAAAAAATTATCTTAAAATTAGATTCTATGAAACTTTTTGAAATACTAGTTTCGGTCAAAAAATCGCAATATATTATACACAATTTTATACTAGTTTCGTTCAAAAAATAAAATTAAATTGAGGATTTTTCGAAATGCTACGATACTTTTCAGATTCTTTCTATATGTTATGAGAGAATGTTAAGAGGGAAGTCCATGCAAAAATATATCTCAAAATTAGATTCTACGAAACTTTTTGAAATGCTAGTTTTAGTCAAAAATTCGTAGTATGTTATACACAATTTTATACTAGTTTCGGTCGAAAATTCAAATTAAATCGAGGAGTGTTAAAATGTCACAAAACTTTTCTGATCCTTTCAATATGTCACGAGGGAAGGTTATGATGGAAGTCTATGCAATAAATTATTTCAAAATTAGATTCTATAAAACATTTTGAAATACTAGTTTCGGTCAAAAAATCTTAGTATTATACACAATTTTATACTAGTTTCGGTAATAAAATAAAATTAATTCGAGGATTGTTCAAAATGCTACGAAACTTTTCAGATCCTTTCTATATGTTATGAGGGAAAGTTATGATGGAAGTCCCTGCAAATAATAATCTCAAAATTGGATTCTATGAAACCTTTTGAAATACTAGTTTCGGTCAAAACATCGTAGTATATTATACACAACTTTATACTATTTTAGGTCGAAAAATCAAATTAAATCGAGGAGTGTTCAAAATGCTACAAAACTTTTTAGATCCTTTCTATATTTTACGTGGGAAGGTTATGATGGAAGTCCATGCAAAATATTATCTCAAAATTAGATTCTATAAAACTTTTTGAAATACTAGATTCGATCAAAAAATCGTAGTATATTATACACAATTTTATACTTGTTTCGGTCAAAAAATAAAATTAAATCAGGATTGTTCGAAATGCTACGAAAATTTTCAGATCCTTTCTATATGTTACGAGGGAAGGTTATGATGGAAGTCCATGTACAAAATTATTTCAAAATTAGATTCTATGAAAAAAATTTAAATACTAGTTTCGGTCAAAAAATTGTAGTATATTATACACAATTTTATACTAGTGTCGGTCAAAAATCAAATTAGTTCGAGGATTGTTCAAAATGCTACGAAACTTTTCAGATCCTTTCTATATGTTACGATGGAAGGTTATGATGGAAGTCCATGCAAAAAATTATATCCAAATTAGATTCTATATAAATTCTATATAAATGTTAACAGGGAAGTCAATGCAAAAAATATATCTCAAAATTTGATTATACGAAACTTTTTGAAATGCTAGTTTCAGTCAAAAAATCGTAGTATATTATACACAACTTTATACTAGTTTCGGTCAAAAAATCAAATTAAATCGAGGAGTGTTAAAAATGCTACGAAACGTTTCAAATCCTTTCTATATGTTACGAGGGAAGGTTATGATGGAAGTCCATGCAAAAAATTATCTCAAAATTATATTCTATGAACCTTTTTGAAATACTAGTTTAGGTCAAATAATAGTAGTATATTATACACAATTTTATACAAGTTTAGGTCAAAAAATTAAATTAAATTAAATTGAGCTTGTTCGAAATGCTACGAAACCTTTCAGATCCTTTCTATATGTAACGAGGGAAGGTAATGAGGGAAGTACATTCAAAAAATAATCTCAAAATTAAATTCTATGAAACTTTTTGAGTTACTAGTTTCGTTTAAAAAATTGTAGTATATTATACACAATTTTATAATAGTTGCGGTCAAAAAAATCTAATAAAATTGAGAATTAATGGAAATGATACAAAAAAATTCATATCCTTTCTATATGTTTGAGGGAAGGTTATGATGGAAGTCCATGCAAAATATTATCTTAAAATTTGATTCCTCAAAACTTTTTGAAATACTAGTTTAGGTCAAGTAAATGTAGTATATACAACTTTATACTAGTTTCGGTGGAAAAATCAAATTAAATTCAGGATTGTTCGAAATTGTACGATACTTTTCAAATCCTTTCTATATGTTATGAGGGAATGTAAAGAGGAGAGTCCATGCAAAATATTGTCTCAAAATTAGATTCTACGAAAAAATTTGAAATGCTATTTTCAGTCAAGAAATCGTAGTATATTATACACAGTTTTATACTAATTTCGGTCAAAAAATCAACTTAAATTGAGGATTGTTCGAAATGCTACGATACTTTTTAGATCCTTTCTATATCTTATGAGGGAATGTTAAGAGGTAAGCTCATGCAAAAAATTATCTCAAAAGTAGATTCTACAAAACTTTTTGAAATGCTAATTTCAGTCAAATAAATGTAGTATATTATACATAATTTTATACAAGTTTTGGTTGAAAAATCAAATTAAATCCAGGAGTGTTCAAAATGATACAAAATTTTTCAGATCCTTTCTATATGTTACGAGGGAAGGTTTTGATGGAAGTCCATGCAAAAAATAATCTCATAATTAGATTCTATGAACCTTTTGGAAATACTTGTTTCGGTCAAAAAATCGCAATATATTATACTCAATATTATACTAGTTTCGGTCAAAAAATCAAATTAAATTTAGGATTGTTCAAAATGCTACGATACATTTCAGATCCTTTCTATATGTTATGATGGAATGTTAAGAGGGAAGTACTGCAAAAAATATATCTCAAAATTAGATTCTATGAAACTTTTGTAAATGCTAGTTTTAGTCAAAAAATCGTAGTATATTATACACAATATTTTACTAGTTACGGTCAAAAAAACAAATTAAATCCAAGAGTGTTCAAAATGCTACGAAACTTTTCAAATCCTTTCTATATGTTATGAGGGATGGTTGTGATGGAAGTTCATGCAAAAAATAATCCAACATTAGATTCTATGAAACTTTTTGAAATACTAGTTTCGGTCAAAAAATCGTAGTATATTATACACAATTTTATACTAGTTTCGGTCAAAAAATAAAATTAAATCGAGGATTGTTCGAAATACTACGAAACTTTTCAGATATTTTCTATATGTTACAAGGGAAGGTTTGATGGAAGTCCATGCAAAAAAATTATCTCAAAATTAGATTCTATGAAATTTTTTGAAATACTAGTTTCGGTCAAAAAATTGTAGTATATTATACACAATTTTATACTAGTTTCGGTCAAAAATCAAATTAATTCGAGGATTGTTCAAAATGCTACGAAACTTTTTAGATCCTTTCTATATGTTACGAGGGAAGGTTATGATGGAAGTCCATGCAAAAAAATTATCTGAATATTAGATTCTATGAAGCTTTTTGAAATACTAGTTTCGGTCAAAAAATCGCAGTATATTATACACAATTGTATACTAATTTCGGTCAAAAAAATAAAATAAATTGAGGATTGTTCGAAATGCTACGATACTTTTCAGATCTTTTCTATATGTTATGAGAGAATGTTAAGAGGGAAGTCCATGCAAAAATATATCTCAAAATTAGATTCTATGAAACTTTTTTAAATGCTAGTTTCAGTCAAAAAATCGAAGTATATTATACACAATTTTATACTAGTTTTGGTCGAAAAATCAAATTAAATCGAGGAGTGTTAAAAGGCTACAAAACTTTTCAGATTCTTTCTATATGTTATGAGGGAAGGTTATGATGGAAGTCTATGCAAAAAATTAGTTCAAAATTAGATTCTATTAAACTTTCTTAAATACTAGTTTCGGTCAAAAAAAACCGTAGTAATTATATACAATTTTATACTAGTTTCGGTCAAAAAAAATCGTAGTAATTATATACAATTTTATACTAGTTTCGGTCAAAAAGTAAAATTTAATCGAGGATTGTTCGAAATGTTACGAAACTTTTCAGATCCTTTCTATATGTTACGAGGGAAGGTTATGATGGAAGTCCATGCAAAAAATTATCTCTAAATTAGATTCTAAAAAACTTTTTGAAATACTAGTTTCGGTCAAATAATTGTAGTATATTTCACACAATTTTATACTAGTTTCAATCAAAAATCAAATTAATTCACAGATTGTTTAAAATGCTATGATACTCTTAAGATCCTTTCTATATGTTACGAGGGATGGTTATGATGGAAGTCAATGCAAAAAATTATCTAAAAATTAGATTCTATGAACCTTTTTGAAATACTAGTTTCGGTTTTTAAAATCGTAGTATATTATACACAATTTTATACTAGTTTCGTTCAAAAATCAAATTAATTCGAGGATTGTTCAAATGCTACGAAACATTTCAAATCCTTTCTATATGTTACGAGGGAAGGTTACGATGGAAGTCCATGCAAAAAATAATCACAAAATTAAATTCTACAAAACTTTTTGAAATACTAGTTTCGGTCAAAAAAATCGTTGTATATTATACACAATTTTATACTAGTTTCGGTCAAAAAATAAAATTAATTCGAGGATTATTCGAAATGCTACGAAACGTTTCAGATCCTTTCTATATGTTACGAGGGAAGGTTATGATGGAAGTCCATGCAAAAAATTATCTCAAAATTAGATTCTAAAAAACTTTTTTAAATGTTAGTTTAGGTCAAAAAATAGTAGTATATCAATAACAATTTTATACAAGTTTCGGTCAAAAAATAAAATTAAATTGAGCTTGTTTGAAATGCTACGAAACTTTTCAGATCTTTTCTATATGTAACGAGGGAAGGTAATGAGGGAAGTCCATGCAAAAAATAATCTCAAAAAAGATTCTATGAAACTTTTTTAAATACATGTTTCGTTCAAAAACTTTTCAGATCCTTTCTTTATGTTTGAGGGAAGGTTATGATGTAAGTCCATGCAAAAAATTATCTTAAAATTGAATTCCACGAAACTTTATGAAATATTAGTTTAGATCAAAAATTCGTAGTATATTATATACAACTTTATACTAGTTTCGGTCGAAAAATCAAATTAAATTGAGGATTGTTCGAAATGCTACGATACTTTTCAGATCCTTTCTATATGTTATGAGGGAATGTTAAGAGGGAAGTCCATGCAAATAATTATCTCAAAATTAGATTCTAAGAAACGTTTTGAAATGCTAGTTTCATTCCGAAAATCGTAGTATATTATACAGTTTTATACTAGTTTCGGTCAAAAAATCAAATTAAAATGAGGATTGTTCGAAATACAACGATACTTTTAAGATCCTTTCTATATGTTATGAGGGAATGTTAAGAGGGTAGTCCATGCAAAAAATATATCTCAAAATTAGATTTTAGGAAACTTTTTGAAATGCTAGTTTCAGTCAAAAAATCGTAGTATAATATACACAATTTTATACTAGTTTCGGTCAAAAAATCAAATTAAATCGAGGAGTGTTAAAAATGCTACGAAATTTTTCAAATCCTTTCTATATGTTACGATGGGAGGTTCTGATGGAAGTCCATGCAAAAAAATTATCTCAAATTTAGATTCTATGAAACTTTTTTAAATTCTAGTTTAGGTCAAACTATAGTAGTATATTATACACAATTTTATAAAGTTTAGGTCAAAAATCTAAATTAAATTAAATTGATCTTGTTCGAAATGCTACAAAAAATTTCAGATCCTTTCTATATGTAACGAGGGAAGGTAATGAGGGAAGTCCATGCAAAAAATAATCTCAAAATTAGATTCTATGAAACTTTTTGAGTTACTAGTTTCGTTCAAAAAATTGTAGTATATTATACACAATTTTATAATAGTTGCAGTCAAAAAAATCTAATAAAATCGAGAATTAATCGAAATACTACAAAAAATTTCAGATCCTTTCTATATGTTTAAGGGAAAGTTATGATGGAAGTCCATGCAAAAAATTATCTTAAAATTTGATTCCACAAAACTTTTTGAAATACTAGTTTAGGTCAAAAAATTGTAATATATTATATACAACTTTATACTAGTTTCGGTCGAAAAATCAAATTAAATTCAGGATTGTTCGAAATGCTACGATACTTTTCAAATCCTTTCTATATGTTATGAGGGAATGTTAAGAGGAAAGTCCATGCAAAAAATTATCTAAAAATTAGATTCTACGAAAAAAATTTGAAATGCTAGTTTCAGTCAAGAAATCGTAGTATATTATACACAATTTTATTCTAATTTCGGTCAAAAAATCAAATAAAATTGAGGATTGTTTGAAATGCTACGATACTTTTCAGATCCTTTCTATATGTTATGAGGGAATGTTAAGAGGTAAGTCCATGCAAAAAAAATTATCTCAAAATTAGATTCTACGAAACTTTTTCAAATGCTAGTTTCAGTCAAATAAATGTAGTATATTATACACAATTTTATACTAGTTTCGGTCGAAAAATCAAATTAAAACCAGGAGTGTTCAAAATGCTACGAAACTTTTCAGATCATTTCTATATGTTACGAGGGAAGGTTTTGATGGAAATCCATGCAAAAAATAATCTCATAATGAGATTCTATGAAACTTTTTGAAATACTAGTTTCGGTCAAAAAGTCGCAGTATATTATACACAATTTTATACTAGTTTCGGTCAAACAATCAAATTAAAGTGAGGATTGTTTGAAATGCTACGATACTTTTCAGATCCTTTCTATATGTTATGAGATAATGTTAAGAGGGAAGTCCATATAAAAATATATCTCAAAATTAGATTCTACGAAAAATTTTGAAATGCTAGTTTCGGTCAAAAAAATCGTAGTATATTATTATACACAATTTTCTACTAGTTTCGGCCGAAAAATCAAATTAAATCGAGAAGTGTTAAAATGATACAAAACTTTTCAGATCCTTTCTATATGTTATGAGGGAAGGTTATGATGGAAGTCTATGCAAAAAATTATTTCAAAATTATATTCTATAAAACTTTCTGAAATACGAGTTTCGGTCAAAAACTCATAGTATATTATACACAATTTTATACTAGTTTCGGTCAAAAAATAAAAATAATTCGAGGATTGTTTGAAATGCTACGAAACTTTTCAGATCCTTTTTATATGTTACGAGGGAATGTGATTATGGAAGTCAATGAAAAAAATTATCTCAAAATTAGATTCTAGGAAACGTTTTTAAATGCTAGTTTAGGTCAAAAAATAGTAGTATATCATACACAATTTTATACTAGTTTCGGTCAAAAAATTAAATTAAATTTTTTTTGTTCGAAATGCTAAGAAACTTTTCAGATCTTTTCTATATGTAACGAGGGAAGGTAATGAAGGAAGTAAATGCAAAAAATAATCTCAAAAAAGATTCTTTGAAACTTATTGAAATACCAGTTTCGGTCAAAAACTTTTCCGAACCTTTCTATATGTTTGAGGGAAGGTTATGATGGAAGTCCATGCAAAATATTATCTTAAAATTGAATTCCACGCAACTTTATGAACTACTAGTTTAGGCCAAAAAATTGTAGTATATTATATACAACTTTATACTAGTTTCGGTCGAAAAATCAAATTAAATTGAGGATTGTTCGAAATGCTACGAAACCTTTCAAATCCTTTCTATATGTTATGAGGGAATGTTAAGAGGGAAGTCCATGCAAATAATTATCTCAAAATTAGATTCTACGAAACGTTTTGAAATGCTAGTTTCATTCAAAAAATCGTAGTATATTATACACAATTTTATACTAGTTTCGGTTGAAAAATCAAATTAAATTGAGGATTGTTCGAAATGCTACGATACTTTTCAGACCCTTTCTATATGTTATGAGGGAATGTTAAGAGGGAAGTCAAAGCAAAAAATATATCTCAAAATTAGATTTTACAAAACTTTTTGAAATGCTAGTTTCAGTCAAAAAAATTGAAGTATATTATACTCAATTTTATACTAGTTTCGGTCAAAAAAATCAAATTAAATCGAGGAGTGTTAAAAATGCTACAAAACTTTTCAAATCCTTTATGTATGTTATGAGGGAAGGTTATGATGGAAGTCCGTGCAAAAAATTATCTCAAAATTAGATTCTATGAAACTTTTTTAAATGCTAGTTTAGGTCAAACAATAGTAGTATATTATACACAATTTTATACAAGTTTAGGTCAAAAATTAAATTAAATTAAATTGAGCTTGTTCGAAATGCTACGAAACTTTTCAGATCCTTTTTACATGTAATGAGGGAAGGTAATGAGGGAAGTACATTCAAAAAATAATCTCAAAATTAGATTCTATGAAACTTTTTGAGTTACTAGTTTCGTTCAAAAATATGTAGTATATTATACACAATTTTATAATAGTTGCGGTCAAAAAAATCTAATAAAATCGAGAATTAATCGAAATGCTACAAAAAAATTCAGATCCTTTCTATATGTTTGAGGGAAGGTTATGATGGAAGTCCATGCAAAAAATTATCATAAAATTTGATTCCTCAAAACATTTTGAAATACTAGTTTAGGTTAAATAAATGTAGTATATACAACTTTATACTAGTTTCGGTCGAAAAATCAAATTAAATTCAGGATTGTTCGAAATGTTACGATACTTTTCAAATCCTTTCTATATGTTATGAGGGAATGTTAAGAGGGAAGTCCATGCAAAATATTGTCTCAAAATTAGATTCTACGAAACAAATTGAAATGTTAGTTTCAGTCAAGAAATCGTAGTATATTATACACAATTTTATACTAATTTCAGTCAAAAAATCAAATTAAATTGAGGATTGTTCGAAATGCTATGATACTTTTTAGATCCTTTCTATATGTTATGAGGGAATGTTAAGAGGTGAGTTGTAACACCCTTCTACCCCAAAATATAATATTTAAATACTATCAGAGTAATCATCAAAAAGGGTATCACATTTTCATCATAAATAAACACAAACAGTGTCCTGTCCCGTAACACGGGTTAATCAGCATCAAAATATCATAAATATTTCGCAGCGGAATTTTTCTACATAAATTCAAAAACTTCATAATAATAAATTTCACCATCCTGAATTTAACATCATAAAATGGAAAACATTATCCAGATAACAATATACTGAAAACAGTTTAACAAAAGAACCCATCCCAGTGTTACATGACACAGAGCAGGACACATAACCATAACCACTCCTAAGGAACACTAAAGCATGCTCCAAGACTTATGAATTACTCCTATTGCACTGCAGGACTATTCTTCAACATCTGCAAGTTACCCACGAAAGAGGCAACATTTCCAAGCAGGCAGGGTGAGTAATCATAATATATCATAAACTCACAAGAATATAGAATCATAAATAAATTAGTACACATAACATGACATCGTCAACTACAAAATTCAACAACAACCACAACACTATCATGAAATCAATCAACACCAACATAGTCATGAAATTCATCCAGAATATGCAATTCTACATCCTTATATGCAATATGCATGTGGTACCAATATCACCAAAGATGGATACATGACCATCAACCCTCCACAAGGGAGCACACCATAATCATCGAGACACTTCAATCCACACAATGGGATTGAAGCAAATAAATAGGCCGAAGCCCCATCGTGAATGTTATGAAATGCAATGATGCGCTACACCGAAAAATCCACCAAAATAAATTGCATCATTCATTTCAATCAGCAAAACAATCATCAAATATTCATATATATCATCATGACATTACACCCTGAACACTGGTTTCCTAACCACTCTGACACATCAAGAATTAACCCGTACCCGGTAATTTATAAGGTAATTATAAGGTTATTTCACAAATTCGTTTATCAAAAACTGTTGCATTTTTCTCGTTTCTATTCATTAAAATGAAGTTCAGTTTGTACTCGTTCCGACGCTTCAAATGGAATGCGAATCGGACTTACGGTTTAAAAGATATGAATTTTTAAAGAAATAAAAATTGTTGTCCCAACAGTGTTAACCGGTTAACCCATAGCGTTAACCGGTTAACGCCGACGAATTTCCAGAATTTCCCAAAAATTACAATGGTTAACCGGTTAACCCATAGCGTTAACCGGTTAACGCACGTTTTCCAGCAGTTCTCTGCTATACAATTGCAGACTGCACTCCAAACATCAAAACCCCCAAATTTCACTACGGGATTCATATTAATCCACTCAAAAACCATCCAAAAACATCAATCAAACATCAACAACATCAAGATAACAATTATACCAACAATTATATAATTATAGCTCATTCTATTCACTCTAATTCATCAAGATTTCTCTCATAAACTCCACCTAAATCAAAAACCCTTAAAACTCATAAACTCATACAATCCTAATCTATTCATAATCCAATTCTTATGCAATTACAATAGATTATGAAAACTCCCCATACCTTAGAGAATTTCGCCGCTTTACACGCTTCTCTGGGGTTCTCCACAGCCTCCTGACTCTGAGCTTCTCCTTTCTTCATAACACTTCCCAAACACGATAGAAAACAACCAAGTGAGAAACTCATCGTACTCTCTCTTTTACAAAACTATTCCAGTTTATGTTTTTCCCAACTTAACCTTACTCTTTCCTCATAAAGACCATCTTGCCCTTTTCCTCAAAAATTTTATTAAATAATACTAATATAATAATACACTAATTATTCATATTATATAAAAGTACTCCTCATATTCCCAATTGACCAACATAACATCCATACCCCCACTTTTATTATTATCTAATAATAAACAATAATTTCGAATAATACTACATGATTATTCTTATTATTAATATTATTAAAATAATATCACCACCATGCACCTGGCCACATAACCACTTATTTTCCAAAATTATCATATATTCTCAATTAAGCAACAATTACTCATAATCGAATTTGGGGTGTTACAACTCTCCCCCACTTACAGAATTTTCGTCCTCGAAAATTACCAGGAGTAGACATAGTCAGATATGACTCCCTTATTTGATATTCTCGCTTGGAATTCAAGTGTTTTTCTCCTATCATCATGATAACTCTTCTGACGACTCTGCGACGTCTTCAACCTTTTCTCGGATCATTCTTATCTTCTCTGTTGTTTCTTAAACAATCCCAGGCCCAAGAACCAACTCCCTCCTGACTCATACCAACACAACAGAGTACAACAATGTCTACCATACAACGCTTCATATGGGGCCACCCCAATACCAGCATGTAAATTTGTTGTTGTATGTAAACTTAACCAACGACAATTGACTATCCCAAGATCCTCCTTGATCCAAAACACAAGCTCTCAGCAAATCTTCTAAAGATTGGAATGTCCTTTCCGTCTGACCACCCGTCTGTGGATGATAAGCAGAATTCATTCCTCAATTTAGTACCCAAAGCATCTTGCAAACTCTTCCAAAACTTCGACATAAACCGCAGATCTCTATCTGATACTATACTCAAAGGTACACCGTGCAACTTCACAATTTCCTCAATATTTATTTCAACTAGCCTCTACATAGAATAATTAATCTTCTTTGACAAGAAATGCGCCGACTTAGTTAATCAGTCAATAATTACCCACATCAAATCATTACCTCTAGTAGTCTTAGGTAACCCAGTCAGGAAACCCACGGAAATACGATCCCATTTCCACTCAGGAACATTCAATGGTTGCATCATACCTGAAGGTCCCTGATGTTCTATCTTTGACTTCTGACATGTCAAACAAGCATATACAAATTCAGCAATACCCTTTTCATACCCGGTCACCAAAATAACCTGCGTAAATCCTAATACATCTTCGCAACACTAGGATGAATACTCAATCGACTTTTATATCCCTCAAAAAAACACTTTCTTTAATTCCCGAAATGTCTGGAACACACAGTTCAAATCCAACATCAAAACAATCGACTATCAACATCGTCTTCATTCGCAAACAACAACTACACTGCACCACGCATTCGCTGCGCACTCTGATTACTCTGCAAAGTTTCAGGACTACCAAGTTTATTTCCAACTTCTTCAATCACCAAACCAACACATCCATAACACCTTCGACTTAGCTCTTCTGAATTTCGTTTCAATAGGTAATCTACTCTTATAGTTACCAAATACATCCAACTTAAATTCATAAGGCAACACCTTCGAACGTTCAATCATAAATACAACCGCGACCACTTCCAAACTTTCGGTCAAAAATTTACATACTTCATGAATTTCCAATTATCCTCAACACAACTACAACTTTACTATCTTAAATAATACATCCTTCAAAAATTACCTTAAACACACTACATCATTATGACAATATAAGATACAGGGGTCCAACGAATCCCCATTAGATAACTCATACCTTTTACTTCCAACTAATTCAACTTACCGAATCTTCGATCCTTACTCATACCGACACAACCTTTTATAGATTCTTATTCGAATAGACACAACCAAACAACTCCTCTTATTCCAACCAAAACCGTTATTTAATAAACCAACTTATAATTTCACTCCTAATACTTGCAACTACCTTATATCTGACATTCTTATCAAATCACCATTTCACATTTCCACCTAATTTCCTTTCTAATCATCTCAAGAGAACTTCAAGTCTCCAGCTACTTAATTCATCATTAAACAAAATTCCAATTATTTTGAGTCCAACTATGAATTTTCTTATTACATTTCAATCCAAGCACAACTTCATACTTCCCTCTTAAATTCCAACTAATACTCTCATATAATAACTTGCATCAACAAAACAAATAATACTCAAGCACTCGGCTTGACTCCAACCAATTCGATGTACATACTATACTAGTTGACCTGACACATTTATCCTTCAATTATGATTACGTCTGCTATCAACAATAGATTAAGGGTGATCAGTTCCTCAATTTGTCAATAGACATTCGGCAATCATAACGGTGACATAAATCATCATTACTCAACACAATAGCGTACTTCAACTTGTGCCCAGAGTCCGTAAGCATAATGCCCCGTCAACTCTCTAAGGCTTACCAATATCCCCTTAGTTTCCTTAATTCCAACTTCATCAACGACATAAAACATAAAAAAAAATATATTCCGTACACATTCTCTTATGTACACACATATTATCACCCGACTTTCAATATCCCTCTAACATTGGCATCACTACAACAAGTACCATTCAAAGTGGTTAGCTCCAATTACAACTTCCAACCAAGTTACGATTCCTAACAACTCCAATCAAACATCCATCTTCTTCTCAACATCACCATCATCTAGCATAGGCACTTTAATTACCCTCATTCGACATAAATCGTATCACTATGCATTCTCCGATACCAGCATTTTATTATTCAATAACGTCTTCATCTTTCCAAATTTTCAGCAATAGACGATCAACTTCGAACACAGTTATCTCTTCCAATCATGACTTTCGTCCAAATTATAATTCTTAACAGCATAATTCAAACATCTGTCTTCCTCTCGACATTACTACCATCAAACATCAACACTTTAATCATTCTAATTACATATGTATTCACTCTCTGAATACTTATGACTTCCCTCTAATACCAACATCTTATTATTTTTCCATCATTTTCATCTTTCTAAATTTTTTTCAGCAACACACGCTCCACTTCGAATGCAATTATCTTCTCCAATACAGACCTCCAAATCACAAAATTATATTCTATCATGAAGATAAATTTGTGCAGATTCCAGAATTTCAAGAATCGCTCGAATCCGACTTACGAGTAAAAAGTTATCCTCCTTGCAATGAGGCTGGTCGACAATTCCCGTATGCAGAATTTTCCAAAAATCAGCAACAGACCCAAATATTAAAATGCACTTATCTCCCTCATTATAAACCTCCTGAATGCAAATCTTATGTTAAAACTGTAGGGAATTTCGTAAACTAACCAAAAAGTCCAGAACCGCTTCAACCCGAATCACGGTTAAAAAGTTATGCCACTTCTCATGACAGCTGCTCCAAGATTGCAAAAACCAGAATTTTTGAGATTGATAAATGTAATTTCCACCTCTCTCCATCTTACTTCCAAGTTCTACCAAAAACTCTTTCTCTACATCCAACTTCGAAAAATTGCTCGACTTTAATCCAACTACACTCAAGGCATAACAATCTACCAACTTGATCCTTCAACTTTATTCATCAACTTGTCTTTTTATTTTGAATAAATCCTTCTTTCATAAACAATCTCCATCCATAAATCCACGCACTTCTCAACCCAACCGATACAAATTCATGAATCCATGCTCTCGCTGGTCCACATCAACATCTCTTGAACAACCTTGCACTCTTGTAATCAACATCAACTTTGTACTAACTTTGACATTTCAACAACAGTCCAGGTGTCAAGCTTCTCCCCCACTTAATTCCAACCAACACCTGCAGACAACGACTAAAACTAACAACAAGTACCGACAGTGTTTCACACACATGTCGTGTACTAAGGAATTAACAACACTAGACAAATTGGTCGGACGGACCGGCCTGCTCTGATACCACTAATGTAACACCCTTCTACCCCAAAATATAATATTTAAATACTATCAGAGTAATCATCAAAAAGGGTATCACATTTTCATCATAAATAAACACAAACAGTGTCATGTCCCGTAACACGGGTTAATCAGCATCAAAATATCATAAATATTTCGCAGCGGAATTTTTCTACATAAATTCAAAAATTTCATAATAATAATTTTCATCATCCTGAATTTAACATCATAAAATGGAAAACATTATCCAGATAACAACATACTGAAAACAGTTTAACAAAAGAACTCATCCCAGTGTTACATGACACAGAGCAGGACACATAACCATAACCACTCCTAAGGAACACTAAAGCACGCTCCGAGACTTATGAATTACTCCTATTGCACTGCAGGACTATTCTTCAACATCTGCAAGTTACCCACGAAAGAGGCAACATTTCCAAGCAGGCAGGGTGAGTAATCATAATATATCATAAACTCACAAGAATATAGAATCATAAATAAATTAGTACACATAACATGACATCGTCAACTACAAAATTCAACAACAACCACAACACTATCATGAAATCAATCAACACCAACACAGTCATGAAATTCATCCAGAATATGCAATTCTACATCCTGATATGCAATATGCATGTGGTACCAATATCACCAAAGATGGATACATGACCATCAACCCTCCACAAGGGAGCACACCATAATCATCGAGACACTTCAATCCACACAATGGGATTGAAGCAAATAAATAGGCCGAAGCCCCATCGTAAATGTTATGAAATGCAATGATGCGCTACACCGAAAAATCCACCAAAATAAATCGCATCATTCATTTCAATCAGCAAAACAATCATCAAATATTCATATATATCATCATGACATTACACCCTGAACATTGGTTTCCTAACCACTCTGACACATCAAGAATTAACCCGTACTCGGTAATTTATAAGGTACTTATAAGGTTATTTCACAAATTCATTTATCAAAAACTGTTGCATTTTTCTCGTTTCTATTCATTAAAATGAAGTTCAGTTTGTACTCATTCCGACGCTTCAAACGGAATGCGAATCGGACTTACGGTTTAAAAGATATGAATTTTTAAAGAAATAAAAATTGTTGTCCCAACAGTGTTAACCGGTTAACCCATAGCGTTAACCGGTTAACGCCGACGAATTTCCATAATTTCCCAAAAATTACAATGGTTAACCGGTTAACCCAAAGCGTTAACCGGTTAACGCACGTTTTCCAGCAGTTTTCTGCTATACAATTGCAGACTGCACTCCAAACATCAAAACCCCCAAATTTCACTACGGGATTCATATTAATCTACTCAAAAACCATCCAAAAACATCAATCAAACATCAACAACATCAAGATAACAATTATACCAACAATTATATAATTATAGCTCATTCTATTCACTCTAATTCATCAAGATTTCTCTCATAAACTCCACCTAAATCAAAAACCCTTAAAACTCATAAACTCATACAATCATAATCTATTCATAATCCAATTCTTATGCAATTACAATAGATTATGAAAACTCCGCATACCTTAGAGAATTTCGCCGCTTTACACGCTTCTCTGGGGTTCTCCACAGCCTCCTGACTCTGAGCTTTTCCTTTCTTCAGAGCACTTCCCAAACACGATAGAAAACAACCAAATGAGAAACTCATCGTACTCTCTCTTTTACAAAACTATTCCAGTTTATGTTTTTCCCAACTTAACCTTACTCTTTCCTCATAAAGACCATCTTGCCCTTTTCCTCAATATTTTTATTAAATAATACTAATATAATAATACACTAATTATTCATATTATATAAAAGTACTCCTCATATTCCCAATTGACCAACATAACCTCCATACCCCCACTTTTATTATTATCTAATAATAAATAATAATTTCGAATAATACTACATGATTATTCTTATTATTAATATTATTAAAATAATATCACCACCATGCACCTGGCCACATAACCACTTATTTTCCAAAATTATCATATATCCTCAATTAAGCAACAATTACTCATAATCGAATTTGGGGTGTTACATGAGTCCAAGCAAAAATTTATCTCAAAATTAGATTCTGCGAAACTTTTTGAAATGCTAGTTTCAGTCAAATAAATGTAGTATATTATACACAATTTTATACTAGTTTCGGTAGAAAAATCAAATTAAATCCAGGAGTGTTCAAAATGCTACGAAACCTTTAAGATCCTTTATATATTTTATGAGGGAAGGTTTTGATGGAAGTCCAGGAAAAAAATAATCTCATAATTAGATTCTATGAAACTTTTTGAAATACTAGTTTCGTTCAAAAAATCGCAGCATATTATACACAATTTTATACTAGTTTCGGTCAAAAAATCAAATTAAATTGAGGATTGTTCGAAATGCTACGATACTTTTCAGATCCTTTCTATATGTTATGAGAGAATGTTAAGAGGGAAGTTCATGCAAAAATATATCTCAAAATTAGATTCTACGAAACTTTTTGAAATGGAAGTTTCATTCAAAATATCGTTTTATATTATACACAATTTTATACAAGTTTCGGTCGAAAAATCAAATTAAATCGAGGAGTGTTAAAATGCTACAAAAATTTTCAGATCCTTTCTATATGTTACGAGGGAAGGTTATGATGGAAGTCTATACAAAAAATTATTTCAAAATTATATTCTATAAAACTTTCTGAAATACGAGTTTCGGTCAAAAACTCGTAGTATATTATACACAATTTTATACTAGTTTCGGTCAAAAAATAAAATTAATTTGAGGATTGTTCGAAATGCTACGAAACTTTTCAGATCCTTTTTATATGTTACGAGTAAAGGTTATGATGGAAGTCCATGCAAAAAATTATATCAAAATTAGATTCTAGGAAACTTTTTTAAATGCTAGTTTAGGTCAAAAAATAGTAGTATATCATACACAATTCTATACTAGTTTCGGTCAAAAAATTAAATTAAATTGAGCTTGTTCGAAATGCAACGAAACTTTTCAGATCTTTTCTATATGTAACTAGGTAAGGTAATGAGGGAAGTCCATGCAAAAAATAATCTCAAAAAAGATTCTATGAAACTTTTTGAAATACTAGTTTCGATCAAAAAATCTTCAGATCCTTTCTATATGTTTGAGGGAAGGTTATGATGGAAGTCCATGCAAAAAATTATCTTAAAATTGAATTCCACGAAACTTTATGAAATACTAGTCTAGGTCAAAAAATCGTAGTACATTATATACAACTTTATACTAGTTTCGGTCGAAAAATCAAATTATATTGTGGATTGTTCGAAATGCTACGATACTTTTCAGATCCTTTCTATATGTTATGAGGAAATGTTAAGAGGGAAGTCCATGAACAAATATATCTCAAAATTAGATTTTACGAAACTTTTTGAAATGCTAGTTTCAGTCAAAAAAATCGTAGTATATTTATCATACAAAATTTTATACTAGTTTCGGTCAAAAAATCAAATTAAATCGAGGAGTGTTAAAAATGCTACGAAACTTTTCAAATCATTTATGTATGTTACGAGGGAAGGTTACGATGGAAGTCTATCCAAAAAATTATCTCAAAATTATATTCTATGAAGTTTTTTTAAATGCTAGTTTAGGTCAAACAATAGTAGTATATTATACACAATTTTATACATGTTTAGGTTAAAAAATTAAATTAAATTAAATTGAGCTTGTTTGAAATGCTACGAAACGTTTCAGATCCTTTCTATATGTAACGAGGGAAGGTAATGAGGGAAGTCCATGCAAAAAATAATCTCAAAATTAGATTCTATGAATCTTTTTTAGTTACTAGTTTTGTTCAAAATATTGTAGTATATTATACACAATTTTATAATAGTTGCGGTCAAAAAAATCTAATATAATCGAGAATTAATCGAAATGCTACAAAAAAATCCAGATCCTTTCTATATGTTTGAGGGAAGGTTATGATGGAAGTCCATGCAAAAAATTATCTTAAAATTTTATTCCACTAAACTTTTTGAAATTCTAGTTTAGGTCAAAAAATCGTAGTATATTATATACAACTTTATACTAGTTTCAGTCGAAAAATCAAATTAAATTCAGGATTGTTCGAAATGCTACGATATTTTTCAAATCCTTTCTATATGTTATGAGGGAATGTTAAGAGGGAAGTCCATGCAAAAAATTGTCTCAAAATTAGATTCTACGAAAAATTTTGAAATGCTAGTTTCAGTCAAGAAATTGTAGTATATTATACACAATTTTATACTAATTTCGGTCAAAAAATCAAATTAAATTGAGGATTGTTCGAAATGCTACGATACTTTTCAGATCCTTTCTATATGTTATGAGGGAATGTTAAGAGGTAAGTCCATGCAAAAAATTATCTCAAAATTAGATTCTACGAAACTTTTCTAAATGCTAGTTTCAGTCAAATAAATGTAGTATATTATACACAATTTTATACTAGTTTCGCTCGAAAAATCAAATTAAATCCAGGAGTGTTCAAAATGCTACGAAACTTTTCAGATCCTCTCTATATGTTACGAGGGAAGGTTTTAATGGAAGTTCATGCAAAAAATAATCTCATAATTAGATTCTATGAAACGTTTTGAAATACTAGTTTCAGTCAAAAAATCGCAGTATTATCCACAATTTTATATTAGTTTCGGTCAAAAAAACAAATTAAATTGAGGATTGTTCGAAATGCTACGATACTTTTCAGATCCTTTCTATATGTTATGAGAGAATGTTAAGAGAGAAGTCCATGCAAAAATATATCTCAAAATTAGATTCTACGAAACTTTTTGAAATGCTAGTTTCAGTCAAAAAATCGTAGTATATTATACACAATTTTATATTAGTTTCGGTCAAAAAATAAAATTAAATCAAGTATTGTTCAAAATGCTACGACACTTTTCAGATCATTTCTATATGTTACGAGAGAAGGTTATGATGGAAGTTCATGCAAAAAAATTATCTCAAAATTAGATTTTACGGAACCTTTTGAAATACTAGTTTCGGTCAAAAATTTGTAGTATATTATTACTATCATAGTGTTCATTTAGTCTGTGAAAAACAGAATGGCTTCAAAATCTCCTCCTCCTCAGTCATTTTTTCCACCCGCGGATCTCTCCAAATCCGGTCACAGTGGAAAAATTTCACTTGGACTGTTGCTTTCCGTCATCATTTCGTTGGTTGTGTTTGTTGTTGTGGTCTACTGGGTAATCTACCCATATTTTATGCAATGGCTTCGTACACTGAAGGATACTTCAGCCTCGATTCAATGAAACACTGGAACAGACGCGGCGATTCGAGGAAACACTTAGACAGGCCCACCGATTGAAGGGAATGTTGAGATGGATGCACCAATTGAAGGGAACACTGAGACGGATGCTCCGATTCGAGGAAACACTAAGACTGATGCACTGATTGAAAGGAAAGCTGAGACGCACGCGCCGATTCAAGGAAATACTAAGACGGACGCACCGATTGAAGGGAAAGCTGAGACAGACACACCGATTCCAGGCAATGCAAATACCAATAGTATTTGATTTTAATCCTGTAATATTTGATAATTGCACTATTATTTGATATTAAACTTTCTATATTAGTTGTTAATGGTTGTTACATGTGTTCCCTGTTAAATATATTATGAATTTCTATCGAGTGATTATATAAATTATTGGCTTTTAACGGTTTTTTTTCTTTCTTTTCTATGGATACGTGTGTTCTTATTTTAAATTGATACAAAACAATATGGAAAATATTTTCAATAACATATATTTGTTTCTTTTATTTTCCAACATATAACATGTTGTATTAATAGCTTTGCGGTAGCTGTTGTTGTGTTGGAACAGTATAGTTTGTGTTCGATCCATGACATATTCAGTTATTATAACTTCATATTTTTATCTTACATTTTTTTTACAGAATATTTTTATCTTACTAAAAAGCTGTTTTCCAACTAATGTTTTTTCTACCATAAAGCTATTTCACATATTGTACCATAAATCAGTTTCCTATATTATACTAATTTGTTGTAATTAATATTGAGTTTAAAATAATGAACAAAGCCATGCACATTTGTCTTGCTTTGGTTGATAAAATATTTTGCAATTTATAACATTACTATCATAGTGTTCATTTTCTGCACACACAAAAAAACATTCTCTTTCTTCTCTTATATTCTCATATTATTATCAAAAATGAAAATTTAATGAAAAAATAGTTTATGAGAAAGGCTACAATAGGCTAAGAGACATTTTAATAATGAAACTAATATGAGACAAATAATAAAACTAGTACGACGCATTTGTTCAGGGTCTCTAAAAAATCAGAACTAACCTTATTTAAAAAAATTGTAAATGATTTTGTGCGGTACGATTAACACTCTTCTAAAAACTTATTTCATTTCACAATATTATTATAATATTATACTTTCGTATACTTCAGTTGTCACATGCTATCAGAATTTTCTTGCAGTAATGCTTATAATATCCTTTTGGATATAATTGAATATGATTATTATAAAATGATATTGCTTATAATACGCTATGGATATAATTGCTTATAACATACTATCATAAATTTTGGATTTTATTTTTGTTTTGGAAAATATAATATTCTTATATTTCATTAATAATTATATATAATTGATTATTATAGCAAATAATAATATAAATTATTATATTTGTTTAGAATAAATATTGTTGATTCGTACGATTATAATTTCATCTATCGTGAATATAATTATATGAATTTTTATGCAATAATTATATAATTAATTAGTTGATGATAAAATTATTTATATTAATAATTATTATATCCTATCGATATATCATTATTGATATAAATTCAGCAAAAATAAAATTATTAGTAACTATGATATGTATTATATTAATAATAATTATATCCTATCGATATGTTATTATTAGTGTAATTTTGTTATGATACAAAATATTTGATGCACCTTATGCTTATTTTATCATGTTTAAAATATCCTATCAATATTGAAATTTTGGTAATATAAATTTTTATTTATTATTGTATCTTTGGTGTAAGATTATCATGAGCTAGAGTTTTATTAGGAAAATGTTTGGCTGGTATATGTGGAATAATTTTTTCTATATTATATAATTATTTATTTTAATGATTCCTTAATTTTTCATAACAGACTCTTTTCCTAACTCTTTTAAAACTCTGAATGTGACCAATTATGAGGACTATAAAGAGTCTCTCAACCTTTATTTGGCTATAGTCAACCTTGATTTAGCTATGAGAACTGAAAAAGCCTAACACGATTACTAATGAGTCTACTGAAGCTCAAAGGACTCTCTATGAAAAATGGGAACACTCTAACAGAGTGTGCCTTAAGGTGATATATTACACTATGAAAAAATCTATCAGACAAAGCATACTGGAAAATGAGAGTGCTAAAGATTATCTGAAGTCTGTTGGTGAGAAGTTCACTTGTTTTGATAAGGCTGAGAATGTTAGAACAATTTTGATTCTAATCCTCTAATAGTTTTGATGATAACAATTATTCTTCTGTAAGAATAGAAGTTCTAATATGTGTTAAAATTAACTTCTTTAATTGTGCATTGTAGAAGTTCTTAAAAAGGAAGTTATTAAAAAGAAAGCTCATTGGAATAGAAGCAGTTTTGCGCTCTATATAGAAGATATATGAGTTAAAGAGAATCTCTCATTTAAAGACTTCATTAAAGCTGCATACCCAAATTGATATACTTTATTCATGCCTAGAAGATTGTGATTCTCTCATTAAAGATTAATTAAAGAAAATCTGATTAAAGGCTCTGGGAACAAGAATCTCTTATTTTGGAAGGATTTTATGGCATTAACTTATATCCAAATCAAGCTCAAGATGTTCCCAACGACTACTTTATTCAAGCAATTATATAAATAATTTAAGCTGAAGATTTGAGGCTTTGGTTCTCACGTTATATCAACACACGCTCTTACTGCTCTAAAATATTGTAACTAATCACTTTGTGATTATATCTTATTAGAAGCATTTTAGTTACATCATTTTATCTTTGTAAAAGATACGTCCATTTTTCCTTGAGTGACTAGTTTAAGTCAGTAGACTCAAGAAGACATTGACAGTAGGTCTTTGTGTGTATTCAAATTTGAATAGTGGATTAAGACCTCGCTGATAGAGGCAAAATCACCTTGGCGGATGGACTGGATGTAGTTTGAGTTCAAACGAACCAGGATATATTAAAGTGTTTTTAAAGTCATTTTTATTAGTTATTGAAAACTCAATTCCAAACCCCCCCTCCCTTCCTTGTGTTTTACGTCCCTTCAATTGGCATCAGAGCTCTAGGTTCTGAGTTTTACACTTAATTGTGTCAGTAAAAGATCCAGAAGTTAAAACACAATGGCAGATGCTGGCAAAAACAACAATGACTACCAAAATGACAAGATCAATGGAAAACCTTAAGTGTTCAATGGTGACAACTTTGATTATTGGAAGGATGTTCTGGAAAGTTTCTTTCTGGCTCTGGATGGAGATCTTTAGGATATGGTGACAGATGGATACATTCATCTTGTTGGAGCAGATGGTCAAAAGATTGAAAGAAAGAACATGACATCTCAATAGAAGAAGGAATTCAGAAACCATCACAAGGCTAGAACCATACTTCTGAGTGTTATTTCATATACAGAATATGAGAAGATCACCAACAGAGAATCAGCCAAACATATGTTTGACTCCCTGAAGATGACACATGAAGCCAACACTCAAGTCAATGAGACAAAAGCTTTGGCTCTCATCCAGAAGTATGAAGCATTTAAGATGGAAGAAGATGAAACAATTGAGAAGATGTTCTCAAGGTTTCAAATTCTGGTTGTTGGACTGAAAGTTCTGGACAAAGGCTACTCAACAGCAGATCATGTGAAGAAGATTATCATAAGCTTGCCAAAGGCCTGGAGACCCATGGTCACTGCTTTGAAGCTATCAAAAAATCTGAACGAAATATCTCTAGAAGAACTGATCAGCTCCTTGAGAAATCATGAGATAGAACTAGAAGAAGATGAACCCCAGAAGAAAGGTAAGTATGTTGCTCTTAAATCTAACAAATGCAATTTTAAAGCTTTGCAGGAAGAAGAAGAAGAAGAAGAAGAAGAAGAAGAAAGCTCTGGACGCTCACCAGAAGAAGATGAATTATCTCTTCTATCCAGAAGAGTTCAACAACTCTGGAAGCATCGTCAGAAGAAGTTCAGAAATCCCAGAAGATCAAGAAATCACTCTGAAGCATCCTCTGGTCACAGGAAACCCAGAAGCAAAGAAGTAGTGTGTTACGAATGCAAAGAACCTGGATACTACAAGAGTGACTGTCCAAAACTCTAGAAAGAGAAACCCAGAAAGAAATTTAACAGAGAAAAGAAAAAGAGTCTCATGGCAACATGGGATGATTCAGAATCATCTGAAGCTAATTCAGACTCAGAAGATGTACATGCAAACATTGCTTTAGTGGAAAGAGAAAGAACAAAATATATAAAATAAAACTTTATGAACTGAAAAGTCAGAATGTAAAATGTCTAATGTTTGTGGAAACTGAGTAATTGGTCTGGCATAGAAGATTGGTGGATAATTTGAAAACAAAAAATTGGAATCATTTTTTAATGAAAATGGCATCTCTCACAATTTCTCTTGTCCTAGAACTCCACAACAAAATGGGGTTGTAGAACGTAAGAACAGAACATTGCAAGAGATGGCCAGAACCATGATCAATGAGACTAACATGGCTAAACATTTTTGGGCAGAAGCAGTAAATACAGCATGCTACATTTAGAATATAATCTCTATAAGACCTATTCTGGAGAAGACTCCTTATGAATTGTGGAAAAACAGAAAGCCCAACATTTCATATTTTCATCCTTTTGGATGTACTTGTTTTATTCTAAATACTAATGATCCTCTGAATAAGTTTGATTCTGAGGCACAAAAGTGTTACATATTAGGATACTTTGAACGTTCAAAAGGTTACAGAGTATACAATACAGAAACACGAATTGTGATAGAATCTATCTATGTCAGATTTGATGATAAGCTTGGTTCTGAAAAACCAAAGCAGAATGAATCTCTTGCAGATATAGAAGTTGAAATCACTAAAGACAGAACATCTAAAGATCAATCATCTATAGAACAAGACAAGTCAATCACTCCTACAAGTTCTGAAGAACCCACTCAGAAGAAACTATCCAGAAGCACGTTGAATCATCCAGAAGATAAAATCTTAGGAAAGAAGGATGATCCAATCAGAACAAGGTCATCATTCAGAAATTCTGAAGAATCTCTAATGGGACTAGTCTCTCTGATTGAACCAACTTCTGTAGAAGAAACACTCTCAGAAAATGATTGGATACTTGCAATGCAAGATGAACTCAATCAATTCACCAGAAATGACGTGTGGGACTTAGTGCCTAGACCTAGAGGATTCAACATCATTGGCACCAATTGGGTATTCAGAAACAAGCTAAATGAACAAGGAGAAGTTATTAGAAACAAGGAACGGCTGGTTGCACAAGGTTATAGTCAACAAGAAGGAATAGACTATATAGAAACTTATGCACTAGTCGCCAGGTTAGAATCTATTAGACTTTTAATTTCATTTGTGGTTAATCATGATATCATTCTATATCAAATGGATGTCAAGAGTGCATTTTTAAATGGTTATATTGATGAAGAAGTGTATGTGCACCAACCCCCTGGTTTTGAAAATACAAAATTTCCAGAACATGTTTTTAAACTTAAAAAATCTTTATATGGTATGAAACAAGCTCCCAGAGCTTGGTATGAAAGACTAAGTAATTTTCTTCTGGAAAATAATTTCATCACAGGGAAAGTAGATACAGTTATTTTCAGTAAAAACATTAAAAATGATATCCTGATATTCCAAATCTATGTAGATGATATTATATTTGGTTCTACTAAAAGTGCTCTGGGAAAGGAATTTGCTGAGTCTATGCAGGCAGAATTTGAGATGAGCATGATGGGAGAACTAAAGTTCTTTCTGGGAATCCAAATTAATCAAACATCAGAAGGAACATATATCCATCAAAGTAAATATGTCAAAGAACTTCTGAAGAAATTTGGCCTATCAGAAATTAAGATCTCTAAGACTCATATGCATCCCACATGTATTCTGGAGAAGGAAAAGGTAAGTAAGAAAGTAGATCAAAAGATCTACATAGGTATGATTGGTTCTCTCCTCTATTTAATTGCATCTAGACCAGATATTCTATACAATGTATGTTTATGTGGCAGATTCTAATCAGATCCTAGAGAGACTCACTTAGCAGCAGTTAAGAGAATCTTTAGATATCTAAAAGGTACTACTAATCTTGGTCTATGCTACAGAAGATCCAAAGATTACAAGCTTGTAGGATATTGTGATGTTGATTTTGCTGGAGACAGAACAGAAAGAAAAAGTACTTCTGGAAGTTGTCAATTTCTGGGAGACAACCTAATTACTTGGTCTAGCAAAAGGTAGTCTACCATAGCATTATCAACTGTAGAAGCTGAATACATTGTAGCAGCTAGATGCAGTACTCAGATGCTCTGGTTGAAAAATCATCTTGAGGACTTCAATATTTATGAGAGTAACATTCACATCCTCTGTGATAATACTTCTGCTATTTGTCTCTCTAAAAATCCAATTTTACACTCTATAGCTAAACACATAGAAGTTAAACATCATTTCATTAGGGACTATACTCAGAAGGGAATCTTATTTTTAAAATTCATAGATATAAATCACCAATGGGCTGATATTTTTACAAAACCCCTTGCTGAAGATAGATTTAATTTCATTCTAACCAATATTAGTATGGAATTATGTCCAGAATGAAAATGTTTAATTATATGTTTTTATCTCTCAGAAGTTCTGAACTATGAATTACTTGCTTTATTCATTCAGAATTTATTTTAATGATCTGACTGTTTATCTCTGAGAACTTCTGTTTCAAAAGAATAACATGTAGATCTTGATATCAACACGTGTCAATCATCCTCTGAGGATCCCTAGAAGAATCAGAATATGTGTTCAACCTCTGAAGTAGGACAGAACATGCAATCAGACAATTGTCTTCTATAAAAGGACACGCGTTCAAGTTTTGGGAAACTGAAAGGGCTGAATAGACACAATAGAGGCACAAATCTTTTTGGTAACTGTTCCAAGATCTTTACGCCTTCCCTTTTGTCATCTCTCATTTATTACTGTTTAATCATGATGTTTTTTTTTTGCATTTATTAATTCCACTAATTGTGTTTTTTATTAAATGCATTATTTTCTATATAAACTCACTTTCACTTTTCACTTTTACTTTTCACTCTCACGAATTTTTACTCCAAATCACTCTCTTTCTTTTTCATTTTCACTGTTTCTCTTATTCTCTGTTTTTTTAAAGAAAAATCCTAAACCCTTCATCTTAGTAATTATGGCTTCATCTTCTCAACCACCAAAGGATCCTTCATCAGAAGTGCTACACATATCTCCAGTCAGAACTTTTCTCACATCTGCAGAAAAGCTTGAAGTTTTGTGTGAACTGTTCGTATATTTTGATAGTTTGAAAGAAAATGGGTTTGATCTTTTTCCTGTTGTTCAAGCTCAAGGTTGGGAGAAGTATTTTGATCGCCTAATGGGACCAGTCTTCCCCAAACTTGTTAAAGAATTCTGGGTATTCGCTAGTGCTTCAAACTCACATGTAACCTCTTACGTTCTGGGGAAGAGGATCATCATCTCAGAAGATCACATTACAAGGCTGATCCAATCTGATGGAAATGGAATTAAGTGCAGTGAAATGGATAAGCTCTCAGACAAAAAATTGGTGGCTAGAGAAATTTTCACCCATGGACAACCTTCAAACAAAATCAAAGATCTGAAGGATCATCTAAGGATCTGGGCTAAGATCATTATGGAAAGCATATGTCATAAGAAAGCAATAAACTCTCCTGATTACATAAACATGGATCAGTAGTTCCTTCTGTATTTCATCTCCAAGAAGAAAAAAGTTAACATAACACATTCTTTGTTTAATCATCTGAAAAACAGTGTAAAGGAAACCAGAGAAGGAGAAAAGACTAAGAGGGATTGGATACCTCTGGGAAGATTGATTTCTGATATATTGACTGAAAACAAGCTGGTAGATCATCTGGATGAGGCACAGCAGATTGATATGCTGGAGACAGACGTTGAAAAACCTCTGAATGCAAAGAACCTCAAGAAGATGAAGTTCATTGATTCTATCAAAAAGGACTCAACTCCTCATTCCATAGAAGTCATCACAACAAGGAATATCCCTCTACAAGACTTTCCTTTGTTTTCTTCTGACACACCTCCAGTGGTTGTAGTCAGATATTTGGAATCATGCAAGCTGGATGGTGTGGACCCAATCTTCAACCCAGAAGAACTCAGAAGGCCAACACCAGAAGTTGTCTTGAAGAAGAACAAGAAGAGGAAAGATGGTGAAGGAACTTCTCAGAAGGCTGCTAAAACAATAAAAAAGAAAGGTAATTCTTCATCCTCTCAATCTGATTTTGTTTCTGTTGTAGAAGCAGTAGAAGTGGTCACGATTGAAATCCAACCTGAAACCACTCCTTCTGAACCCATTCCTTCTTATGAACCCATTCTTGCTTCTAAACCAACTCCTTTTGTGATACCCGCAACTGCTGATGCACCTTCTATCATACCCCCACTCAATCAACCAGAAAATGAAAGCAATCAACCACAAACTCTAGATGATTTTGACATACCCATAAATCCAACACCGCCCTCTGATCTAAACACACCTCACTTTGTTGAAACCCACTCAAAACTTCAAAATGTTCTATCTGACATTGATGCATTTCAACCTTTTGAATCCCAACAAAATTATCATGTTCAAACTTCTGAAACACAACAACCCAGCGCATTCCATCCTATGAACACTGACTTCCATACACTTGTTTTTTACCTAACCCCAATTAGAGAAAATTCTTTATCCTCCTATGAATTCACTCCACCAAACACCCCCACATACATAACAATTCCATATACTCCTCCTGCAAACTCTGAACCAGAAAACCCACTGAGAACATCTATTGGCATAGATGCTCTAAACAAACTATCTTTTGTCACAAACAAAACTAGCATCCATCTTCCAAAACCCATACCCACAAAATCAGACATTGACTCACTGCTTCTAGCTTTTGAAGCAGAAATGAAAATCAGGTTAGAGAATCTGAAGGTTGCTTTCTCAGAGCTTCCTGATCCTGCAGCTTTTGATTTCCTATGGGCATCATTCAGAAAATGGTTCAACGTTGAGACCAAAAATCTGAAAGATATCTGCTATGATATCACTCATCAGAACTTCTGCGAGCATCTCAAAGAAATGGTCTCCAACATTGAAAAGAAAAAGACTCCACTTCTAGATGATAAGACTTGGACAGAACCAGAACCTATGGAATCATACTCTGATCTTCAGATGGTTTTAGTTCCTTCTGAGGAAGTTGAGGATAATGATTATGTTTAAGTACCTTCTGTTGAGGGAACCTCTGAAGAACAATTTGCTGCAACTGCTGAAGAAACTCTACTAATTTCACTTGTGCTGAAGACCCTAGAAGAACTAAAGAAAGAAAATGAAATGGTCAAGCAGAGGTTGGATAAGCAGGATGAAACTATGCTGAATTGAAGACTATGATTGGAAAACAAGTGGAATCATCTTCTGAAATCAAGTCTCTCCTAGAAGCATTAGTTACTAAGATGAATCCCCAACCCTGATTTTGTTTCATGTTTCTTAGTTTCTTGGTCTGTTTGTTTATTTCTTTGTTCTATGTTTTTGGCTTTGCCTCTGATTAATGAAAAATAGTTCTGTTTTGACTCTTTTAAATACATGTTTTACTTCTGTATTTTGTTACTTTTTGAGTAATGACTAAAAGGGGGAGAAATGTAGAAGATTTTGATCTATAGAAGTTTTACCAAGATTAGCCTCTAACATATTAATGTTCTGATAAAATTGTTTGAGTTGTGATTCTAAAAAGAAACAGGTTAAGTAATCAACTCAGGGGGAGCTAAAGCAAAGAACTTCTGATGGAAGAATTAAATTTGCTAAAAGAACTTCAAATAGAAAAATCTGAAAGAATAATTCTCATTAACTAAAGGGAGTCCTTCTAACTCTTAAAGCTCTATTCTTAAATCAAAATAAATGTTGTATCATCATCAAAAAGGGGGAGATTGTTAGAACAATTTTTATTCTAATCCTCTAATAGTTTTGATGATAACAATTATTCTTCTGTAAGAATAGAAGTTCTAATATGTGTTGAAATTAACTTCTTTAATTGTGCATTGTAGAAGTTATTAAAAAGAAAGTTATTAAAAAGAAAGCTCATTGGAATAGAAGCAGTCTTGTGCTCTATATAGAAGATATATGAGTTAAAGAGAATCTCTCAGTTAAAGACTTCATTAAAGTTGCGTACCCAAATTGATATACTCTGATTCATGCCTAGAATATTGTGATTCTCTCATTAAAGATTAACTAAAGAAAATATGATTAAAGGCTGGGAACAAGAATCTCTTATTTTGGAAGGATTTTATGGAATTAACTTATATCCAAATTAAGCTCAAGATGTTCCCAACGACTACTTTATTCAAGCAATTATATAAAAAATTTAAGATGAAGATTTGAGGCTCTGGTTCTCACGTTATATAAACACACGCTCTTACTTCTCTAAAATATTGTAACTAATCACTTTGTGATTATAGCTTATTAGAAGCATTTTAGTTACTTCATTTTATCTTTGTAAAAGATACGTCCATTTTTCCTTGAGTGACTAGTTTAAGTCAGTAGACTCAAGAAGACATTGACAGTAGGTCTTTGTGTGTATTCAAATTTGAATAGTGGATTAAGACCTTGCTGATAGAGGCAAAATCACCTTGGTGGGTGGACTGGATGTAGTTTGAGTTCAAACGAACCAGGATAAATTAAAGCGTTTCCAAAGTCATTTTTATTAGTTATTGAAAACCTAATTCCAACCCCCCTTCCTTGTGTTTTGCGTCCCTTCAAAGAAGTGTGAGTATCTCTCTCTGTTTGACAAAACTAAGTATGATGGTGTTAGTGGTGTGTGTGAGCATATTATGAAGTTGGTCCACTATTATAATAAGTTGAAAACTCTCAAAGTTGAAATTGGTGAGAGTACTCTAATTTGGAGGGTTCTTGAGTCTCTACCTCCCCAATTTGATGTTATGAGGACCTCCTATAATACCTAAAAAGTTGAATGGTCCGTAGATGAGATGATAGCCATAGTAACTCGAGAGGAAGATTCTATGAAAGAGGCAAAAGCTCAGAGTGTTTAATTTGTTGCTTCTACTTAAAGAACAAAGGATTTCAAGAAAAACTTCCACAAGGGAAAACGTCATTTTGATGATAAGAAAGGAAAAGGGACAACACAATATCTGGAGCCTAAAGAAAAGCCTTTTAAGAGAAAATTTTGTAAAGGGGAGTGCAAGTAATGCAAGAAGTATGGACATAAGGCAGATGATTATTTTATCTTGAAAAATAAATTTGAAAAACAAGGTACACTCCTAGCTCTAGCTTGTTTCGAATGAAATATAGTTGATGTCCCTTCCAATACTTGGTGGTTAGACTCAAGTACCATTATTCATGTCGTGAATTCTTTGCAGGGGTTCACAAGCCTGAGGAAACCAAGTGATATTAAGGCGAAGGTAATTGTGGGAGATGGAGCTAGAGTATCAGTGATGGAGATATGAGTTGTTTCCTTGTTTTTACCTTCCGGATTCATTTTGATTTTAAAAGATGCAGTTTGTGTACCTTCAATTAGGAGGAATTTGATTTCTATTTCAGCTTTGGATAAATGTGGCTACGTTTTTGTTTTTGGTAATGGAAAACTTGATGTTTATTTTAATTCCGTTGTTGTTGGTTCTAGAAATTTGCGTGATGGTTTATATATGTTGAATGTGAATGAGATGTCTGTTAATTATGTTGTTCGGACAAAGCGTAATAGGAAAGATGAGAATTCTTCGATATTATGGCATAGACGTTCAGGGCACATTTCTAGACCTCGTATTGAAAGACTAGTTAAGGGTGGTATTCTGCCTAATCTTGACTTCTCTGATTTTGAAACTTGCATTGATTGCCTCAAATGAAAGTCGAATCCCATAACCAGGAATACAAAATTGAATAGATGTGAGGATATATTAGAATTAATTCACACGGACATGTGTGGACCTATTACACCCAGTGATGTGAAGACAACTTTTCTGAATGGAGAACTTGTTGAATATGTTTACATGATTCAGCCTGAAGGTTTTAATGAAGCAATAAAAGAGAAGTTAGTATGCAAATTGAAGAAATCCATTTATGGATTGAAACAAGCGTTTAGAGAATGGTATTTAAAGTTTGACCAAGTTGTCACTTATTTCGGTTTCAATGAAAATGCTTCAGATCAGTGCATTTATTTAAAGATTATTGGGGGAGATTTTATAATCTTAGTGTTGTATGTTGATGATATCCTTCTTGCTAGCAGCAATATTAGTCTTTTGAATGAGACAAGAACAATGTTAAGTAACCACTTTGATATGAAGGACCTAGGTGATGCTTCTGTTGTTTTAGGCATCCAAATTTTTTGTGATAGGTCACGTGGTGTTCTTGGTTTGTTTCAAAAGGGATATATTGAAAGAATCCTTAAATGTTTTAACATACAGTCTTGTTCCCCGTGCATTGTTCCTGTCCAAAAGGGTGATAAGCTCTCTAAATCTAAATATCCTCAAAATGATAAAGAAACTATTGAAATGGAAATAGTCCCAAATGCTTCCGCTATTGGCAGTTTGATATATGCTCAAGTTTGTACTCGTCCTGATATTGCATATGTAGTCGATGTTTTAGGGAGATACTTGAGTAGCCCATGATTGATTCATTGGAAAGCCATTAAAAAGGTCATGCGATATTTGCAGGGAACCAAGGATTACATATTGACCTATAAGAAGTATGATCAAATTCAGGTCATTGATTATTCTGATTCTTATTTTGCAGGTTGCCTAGATGACCGAAAGTCTACTTCCGGCTTAATTTTTATGATGGTAAGATAAGCTATTTCGTGGAACATTGTTAAATAGACTCTTACAGCTACTTGAACCATGGAAGCAGAATATGTAGCTTGTTATGAAGCTATTTGTCAAGCTATGTGGCTGAAGAATTTAATCTCTCGTTTCAAAGTTGTTGAAAGCATATCCAGACCACTTGTGATATATTGAAACAACTCTGTTGTTGTACATTTCTTTCAGAACACTAAGAGCTCCTCTTACTCGAAGCATTTTGATATTAAGTATTTATTTAATTTAGTGATTTAGTGATTTTCATTAAATTAATATTAATTATTAATTTAATTTAGTGATTTTCATTAAATTAATATTAATTATTAAATAAACATTTTAGAAGTTTTTACTTGTTTACCATAGTTTTTTTTTAAATGACTAGAAAATATTTTTTACTAAATTCTTTTATCAAATAAAATGTTTTTTAGTAAATTCTCGAAAAAATTATTTTATGATAATTTAATTTTTAAATAAGAAATTGATTTTTACTATAGTAAATAAGCACAAACAATTTAAAAATACATTTTCAAAAAAAAATCATAAAAATTCATTTTAAAACACAAATTAAAAATACATTTTAAAACACAATTTGAAAATTCATAAAAAGACTTTTTCATTAAAAAAAACACACTTTAAAATAAATATAAATAAAAAATTGACTTAAAATATATTTACTAAAACAGAAAATTTTTACAAATAAAAATAAATAAATAAATTGGGAGGCAAATGCAAAAATGATGGGAAAATAAATATATTTCATCGTTAGCATCGGCCAGTAAGCGACGCTAATGTTTGCATAAAATAATAAAAATACATAAATAAATAAATAAATAATGGGGGGCAAATGAAAAATTGGTGGGAAATGAAATATATTTCGTTCCTATAATTAGCATCGGCCTGTATGCGACGCTAAAGTATATATAAAATAATTTAAATAAATAAATAAATAATTAGAGAGGCAAATGAAAAAATGGTGAGAGAATAAATATATTCCAGCATTAGCGTCGGCCATTATGTGACGCTAATTATTTTATAAAATAATAAAATAAATAAATAGGGGAAAATGAAAAAAAAAATGGTGGGAAATGAAATATTGTTCGCTCTAATTATTAGCGTCGACTCTTATACGACGCTAATGTTTTTATAAAATAAATAAATACTTAATTAATACATTTGGTTTTTTAATAACTTAGCGTCGATGTAGGCCGACGCTACTATTTAAGTCATATTAAAAATAAATATCAAATGAATAATCATATTAGCGTCCAATATTAGTGACGTAAATATGACACTAATAGCGTCGGAGTCGTGGCCGACACTAATATATTGAAGCTAAAATGTATTTTTCTTGTAGTGGATGATCCTCAATTTCACCAATCATTGATCACATGCATTATGCCTCTAGTTGTGATTACTATGCTTCCAATTTTATGCAAGGATGTGGAATTATGTATGCAATATGATATGCTAAATGCCATGAAATGAGAGGGCAAATTTTGGGGTGTTACACATACATCATATTCAATAGTTATTTAAAATATTTGAAGAGTCAAAATCAAGAAAATGAATATGTTTTGGAAAGCTTAGAGTGTCTATTTTATGACTATGACTTTTATTTTAAGACTTAAGATCTCACTTGATACAGTTTAATCAAATAATCGGAATTGGTGCAGGCACTGGACATTATGATTTGTCAGACATGTAATTAGTATTTCTCTTACTAAACTTAATAAAATGAGATACTTATTAATTCTAATATGCAGGAAGTTTTGTATATTTTCTTGTGATATAAAGTTTACTCTTAAATGACTCACGAAAATCAAATTACTCGTTAAACAAGACAACCAATACATGATTGAAAATTGACTATGCTTCTAGTATAAGAACCAAATAGCTTCTACTGTTGTATCACTCTCAAACCCAATTTTCTATCATCAAAAGAAATAGTATCGCACTAGTTTTCTAACTCAACTAACCGAACCTCAAACAGACTTACAAAATTCAAGTTACGCGTGAAATAAGACGCTCAAACTCGTTCTATGTCTACCCCAATTTCATGTGTCATAGCTTTGTCCTAAAACATGTTTTGTGGATGCAAATTCTGTTGAACTACTTACAACTTCAACCTCCAAGATATATAAGTCTTGCCTCTTAATACCTCTTACATGTAGGAAACAAAGTTGTAGTAAATGCATGGGCAATTGAAAGAAAGAGATCCTGAATATTGGACTGAAGCGGAGAGGTTTATTTCAGAGAGATTTTTGGATTGTGCAATTGATTATAAAGGCTCGAATATCGAATACATACCGTTTGATGCCGGAAGGAGAATTTGTCCTGGGATTTTGTTTGGTGTGTTAAGTATTGAACTCGTTCTTGCAAAGCTTCTTTATCATTTTAATTTTGAACTCCCTAATGGTTTAACTATGGAAAATCTAGAAATGGCCGAAGCTTTGAGCTCCTCGTTGAGAAGGAAAACTTTCTTTTAATAAGCAAAAATATATTCAAATAAAGTTATGAAAGGCTATCCTAACCCACATACAACCAAAGTCATCTAAATATGAGTTCTATAAAAAATCCATAAGGAAAATTGTACCATTTATAATATATATATATATATATATATATATATATATATATATATATATATATATATATAGGTTTCTTCAAAGTGGATAAAACTATACACATAATATAATCAAACAAACATGACAACATTCATTTTTTGTATGGAAGTACAATAGGAAGATGAGTTGATTGTTGATTAAACATAACAAAATGCTAATCCTGATAATAATTTTCGTGCTACATTTTTCTCTTTTTAGCATGTGATACTGCAGACCATATTCCAAAATTATCAAGAAACGATGAATCATCGGAGGAAGAAGAACTTGAGCTTTCACTGTCGCTGCTGAAACTATTTTTTCTCTTTACCATGTCAAATGGATTTACATGCTGCCATGCTACTGAAGAATTTGTAGTTGGATCCTCAACCCTCCTCGCAATTCCGGAAACAGCCTTCTTTTCATGTACTCCTCGAGACATGCATTGTTCGTCGTCGTCGTCATCATCATCATCATCAAGGTTTATGATCTCGATCTTCTTTTCCAAATTCATTGTTCTCTTACCTGGCACAAAAGAGATATGTTTAAACTTACAAAACATTTGTCAAACATGAGGAAAAAATCACAGAAAAGATGAGAAAAATATAAAGAGCAGTCAAAAAGTATACAGTTTAGACTATAAATATTCATCTGTGCCCGAAACTGACCCATGCATATTTATTCAATGATTATAAAGTACTGGCATTCAATAAATGCATATTTTTTATATGAAAAAGTGATGTGCATGCATAATTTCCATACCTGAAGATGCACCATGAGCATCTTCGTTCTGAAACTGAATACCAGCAGCAACTCCAACAGAATGGTCAGTATCATTCTTTAATCTCTCAACCATTTTTCTCCCATCATCTTCCTCCCGTTTTCCCTTCATCTTCCTCAACCCCAAAACCTCTAACTCTAATCCATCATTCTTCTCTCTTAACATCTCTATTTCATTCTCATCATCAACACTTTTTTCCTTCAACTTCTTAACTTCCTCCAACAAAGAATCATAATTTTCCTGCAATATTGTTTTCTCTCTCTCATACAATTCTTCCATTTTCCTAAAATATACCTCACCCTGACTCCTCCACATACTCTCATAGTGAAGCTTTTGTCTCTCCCAGTCAACTGTCTGTCGCAACCGTTGAATCTCTTGTCTGAGCCTCATATCCCTACTCATCAAAACATCTTTAATTCGATCAAAAGTTTCAAAACGACACCTTCCACACAATATGCTCACGAGATCTTCAATCATCTTGTCATCCAAGTTCTCGTCAGGGTTCATGGAAATGAAACCGGGTGGAATTGAACCGGGTTCGATTTTGGGTTGAATGTTGGAAGAAGAAGACGACGAAGACATATTGATGACAAATGGGACAGACTGAAAATCTGACAAAACAACAACTCTTTACTGTTTAGTTTAAAAAACAGGTTTTTTTTGGTTTGTACTTGTAGAGTACTTTTTGCTATAAATATTAAAATAATTCATTAATTCTATTCTACTAATTAAAGAAAAATAGTAATTGGAATTAATGTTTTCATATTTTGTACAAAATACTATATGTTGAACTTAGTAAAATGTTTTTATTGATATTTAATTGAACAAAAATGGTATAGACTTGAATAGGGATATATTAAGAATATTAATATTGGTGTAAAAGTTATTAATTTTTGTCTAATATTGACTAAAATTTAAGATATTTTAAATAAATATTCCAAACTCCAATTCATTGAATATACTGTTTTAATCATTTTTCTTAATTTATATTTTGAATATTTTGTTTTAATAGTTTAGTTTGAAAAACAGGTTTATGTTTGTACTTATAGAGTACTTTTTGCAATAAATATTAAGAAAAATAGAATTAACTTTATACTACTAATTAAAGAAAACAATTCATTGCAATTAATATTTTCAGATTTTGTACAAAATACTATAGGTTGAATTTAGTAAAAGGTTTTTAATGATTTTTAATTGAACAAAATGGTATAGACTTAAATGAGGGATATATTAAGAATATTAATAGTAATGTAAAAGTAATAAATTTTGTCTAATATTGACTAAAATTAAAGATATTTTAAATGAATATTGCAAACTCCAGTTCATTGAATATATTGTTTTAATAATTTTTCTTAATTTTATATGTTGAATATATTGTTTTAATCATTTTTCTTAATATATATATATATATATATATATATATATATATATATATATATATATATATATATATATATATATATATATATATATATATATATATATAATTTATTTCATAAGTAATTCTTTTTAAAAACTAGTAACCTAGTAATTCTTTTTAAAAACTAGTAATTTTCTTTATTTATATATTTACTATGTTTTGTTGACTTGTTATATATTTATTTTATTTATTAATATTCTATAAATTATTAATATCATGATTAATTTTTGTATTTGTATATTAGCTATATTTTAGTAATTGTCTATATATATAGTTATTAATTAGTTAAAGTTAAATTAAAACAAATGCATGTCATCAAGTTAAAGTCGCCTAAGCAATTATAATGAAAGATATGCGTTTTTGAAACAGAATCATTAAAAAAGACCAATGGTGTAGATGTTATTTAACTTAAAGAATTAACCTATAGAAAGAAAAAAATTAAAGTACCAACATGTTACAATTAAATAACTTAAAGAATCTCTAGTATAATTTTGCCTATTTTTTAACATATTTTGCATATAAAAAATAAAAATCAAACATTGCTTAGATATTTCTGATAGCATATAAAAAATTCTATAAACTAACATAAAAATAAAAACCTAAAATATAGGTTAAGAGTCCTTAATATATCAAACAATTTTAGTAGGCAGATTGATCGATCATTATTTGCACCTATTTTTGCCTAATACTTTTAAGGAACTAACTCTGTTTTTGTGTTAATGGTTCTTGTCCATAAACAAAACATAAGTGTTTGGTTCAATGTATATTTCTGTTTTTGTGTTAGCTTGATTTCATTTCTATAAAACTATACACATAACATGGTCATACATACAAACACAATAGTGAACATTGATTTTTTTTAGTTGAAGTACATCCAGTAGATACAAATGTACCATGGCTCTCATATCTGTAGCATACAATCTAACATTTGTACATGTTTTCAAAACTAAGAACCAACATAAAGATGAGTTCATGGTTCATTAAACCTAACAAAAGGTCATGGCTTACTGGGATATCTATTTATGTAATGTTATGGACTGGTTATCTTGGCTAGTAGTTTAATCCTGCTACATTTTCCTCTTTTTAGCATGTGATGCGGCAGACCTTATTGCAGGATTATCAAGAAACGATGAATCATCTGAGGAAGAACTAGAGCTTTCACAGTCGCTAAAAGAAATTCTTCTTTTTAGCATTTCAAGTGCATTTGCATGTTGCCATGCTACTGAAGAACTTGGAGTTGGATCCTCAAACTTCATCGCAATCCCAGAAATAGCCTTCTTTTCATGTACTCCTCGAGATATACACTGATCATCATCATCATCATCATCATCATCAAGGTTTATGATCTCAATCTTCTTTTCCAAATTCTTTGTTCCCTTACCTGGTACAAAAGAGATATGTTTAAGCTTACATAAAATTCATCAAACATGAAGAAGAAATCACAGAAAAGATGTTTAGCCGTTTTCGTAGAGAGCAAAACTATAAATACGCAATCAAAAAGTAGATGTTTTAGGCTAAAAGAATCAATAACAATTTCCTAAAACAATTTATCCACTGGCTACCAAACCTCAGCCAGTAATCCATAAAACACTTCCACTATATTTCTTGGTATAAGATTCATTTTCTTTTCATGCAGGGTGTTTCCTCTTCAAATTTGTCACGAGTCTCCTCTGATTATTCTTCTGTGGTTAAATTCATCGCTGACTTTGGCGCAGACACCATTTGAACATGACAACCCCTCTTGTTTCTTTCTTCTGTTTTCTTAGCAGAATGCTTTTTAGCATCTGAAATTACCTTCCGGAACTCCTCTTTTCAACATCATTAATGACAGTAGTGATTTTCACATTATAAGTCCCCTTTTTACCAATGGCCTTGTTGGTCTTTGCTTCTTCACCAAATGAGAGCATCCACAATTCACGATTAAAATCATTTAAGGAAATGTGGAGTATTAAACAATAAATGGTTTTCAAAGAACCAAAAAAAAAAAAAAAAACAGACATACAAAACAAAAGAGCTACTATATGCTTACTAATAATTTCCGAGACAAAAGCTCTAAAAGATGACATAATTACTACTGCTGAACATGAGAATAATCATTCACACCATCTCTTTGACTAACCTAAATAACTATTCTAATTCCACTATGCTTTCTGTATGCTACTAAATAACTTACTTTCGCTAGACCCTGTCACCTCAATTGTTTTCTTGAGCCTTCTTTTGTATACTATGCAACATTTTTCACCTGCAGAAAATGTTCCAAAAAACTGTCTGAAGGAACATGTGATATGAAGCAAAAATACAGGTTTAGAATCACTCAATTAGCCTATATAAAGTCTTGGATTATAACTCTACAATAGGAACTACAAAACTGAAGGACATACTATTATATTCTAAATAAGCTTCAAAGTAATAGCTATAAATGGTTTAAGAACAGAAATAAAAAATAGCTGCTATATAATGTATACTAATCACTCAGACCATCTTTTTCTAAGTTCTAAGTAGCATTCCCCTACATAAGCACACTCATTCCACCACTCCTTCTCGACACTACAGAATAACTAACTCCCACAAGACATGGCCATCTCAACCACTTCCCTGGGCCTTGTTGCGTATACCATCCAACCCTTGACCCACGATCATGACACAATCAGTCTTAAATCTGTTCCCATGGATGGGGTTCCTGAAGCACGGTTCTGTCCTGTCCTCAAGGCTGAAATTAGGGCTTCACCTCATGAATTTATCTTCCAAAGTAGCAAGCTAATCCTCAGCATGTCTGTTCTGCAACAGATTCAATATCATACCAGTCTTATCAATTCATTCTGGCGGAAAAAAAACCTCCCTAGAACCAAGATCTGTTTGAGGTTCCACAGTTCTGAATCAATGCCACCTCCATTTCCATAGGAAAATCACTCAGCAAAAATTGACGTTACAGCTTGTTTGGGCTGAGAAACATGGAATAAACATGAACCAGAGCAAGGACAAAAGAAGCTTCAAAAGTCATAATTCAAATTCGATCCAGAGAGAACCATAATATCCTGGTTCAAATATAGAACCCAAGATGAGAAGGTGGACTCATAGAGAACTAGTAGTCACTACTAATTACTAAAACACCTCAATAATAAACTTAGATACTACTAGTCTCTATGAGTCCGCCTACTCATCTTGGGTCCTATTATTCCGTCAGTAATTGTTGTCATACTCTTATTGCAAATTATGATAACCAGTTATAGGTATTTCAATGTGGTTTGGTTCAATCATGTAGCCCAAGTAGTTCAAAGAAATTACAAAACATAATAGCATAGCTACTCTTGCTTCATTAAATCAGAAAAATCAAGATTCGGGGCCAATCTACCAAGCAATCTGACCGAACATTTATTCAACCACCCATATTTAATTCAATTATAAAGTAAGTAGCATTCAATAAATGCATATCTTTTATACGAATAAGTGATGCATGCATAATTTCCAAACCTGGTGATGCACCTAGAGCATCCTTGTCCCCTTTGTTCTGTAACTGAGTACTGACAGCAACTCCGAGAGAACGGTGAGCATCTTCATCTCTTCGAAAAGGAGCAGCCTCCTCCACAGTGTCATTTCGAAACTCGTTGCCACAATGTTTGTCTTCAAAATCAGCAACAGGTTTCACAATAGGTTCCCCCTCATTCTTCCTATCACCAGAAGCATCAACACTCAGCAAACGAATAATATCATTCTCCAATCTATCAACTCTTTCATTCAGTCCGCAAAACTTAGAGCTCGAAGACTCGAGCAATTTCTCAACCCGTCTCTTCTCATCCGCCAACTTACCCTTTTCTCTCCTCAACTGACCAATAGTTTCCAAACTCTTCTTCACTGATCCCTCCAATTCCTCTTTCTTAATCTCAAGTTTATTCAACGCATATTTATCATCCTCCAACACAAGAACCTTCCTTTTAACCTCATCGAGCGCAGCACTATCATCCAACCATTTTTTCTTCGATTTCCTCAACACACCAAGTTCATTACTATCTTCCTCCCATTTTCCCTTCATCTTCCTCAACCCCAAAACCTCTAACTCTAACCCATCATTCTTCACTCTTAACAACTCAATTTCATTCCCAGCATCAACACATTTTTCCTCCAATCTCTTAACTTCACACTCCAACTTACTATTCTTCTCTCTCAGCTCTCTAATCCTAACCCCTTCAGCTAAACCATTTACCTTAACTTCCCTCATCAAAGATTCATAACTTTCCCGCAATACTCTTTTCTCTTTCTCATGCAATTCTTCCCTTTCCTTAAAATTTACCTCACCCTGAATCCTCGTGAGTTTCTCAAAGTGAATCTCCTCTTCAAGCTTTCGTCTCTCCAAATCAACATTCTCTTGCAACCGTTGAATCTCTTCTCTGAGTCTCGCGTCTCTGCTCACCAAAACATCTTCAACTCGATTAAAGGTTTCAACTTGATACGTTCCACGCAATATAGCCACGAGATCTTGAATCGTCTTCTCTTCGAAGTTGTTAGGGTTCGTGAAGGTGAACCCGAATGGTAAACCGGGTTCGATTTTGGGTTGAATGTTCATGAGGTGCGGTTCGGTTCGGTTCGGTGTAGAGAGAAACGAGTGAGAAAAGAAAGGAAGATGAAAATGGCGCTTAAAAAAAGAAGAAAGGGGGGAAATTGTTGTAATAGAGTGAGGAAGAAGATGAAGACGACGTCGTATTGATCAGAAATATAACAAAATGATAACCGAACAAACAACAACTGTTTATGAAAAGCATGTTTTTCGTTTGTAGTACTTTTCGCAATATATATATTTTAAATAATTAGTTTTACATTAGTTAAAGAAATTAGTTGTAACTAACGTTTTACATTACCTCCTACTAGGTTGTTTTCCGTCCGGTCCGAACCGGATATCTAGGATTCCGATAATTGAACCAAAACTCTAATTGGGTAAATAGGAATCGGATCATAATAGTTTTGGTTAAATTTTTGGAGGGAAACTGATATGATACTTTCAGATAAAATTGAAATCGATTCGGATAATGGATACATGGAAATGGAAAATCGAGATCGGATTGATAATTTTTGGTCCGGGTATTCGGACCACCCGAATTAAAGGAAAAAATTAAATTAAATTTTTAATTTCAAAATTCACAATAAATTGTGATTATATTTTATTTAAAATTCAAAATTTCAAATTCTCATTGACACATGACATTACATTTTAAATATCAGTTAGATAAGTTATGCAACTTATGTTTTCAAAATTAAAATTTTTCAAACATAACTTATATTTTCAAAAACCTACAAAATAACATTACATTTGTTAATAGGGGTGTTCATGGGAACAGGTCAACCCTCGAATTCACTCACCAAACTCTTATTTTTACCCAACTCAATCATGTACGGGTCTAACTCGAACCAACTCATTCAAACTCATCGGTACTTGGTTCGGATAACGGGTTTGAAATTTTAAATCCACGAACCCGCAAACTCAACTCATTGATATATGTCACACTATTTTTATTTTATTTTATTTATAAATTATCTAGCATAATTCTTAGAATGCATTTTTTTTTAATATAATTATAGTTTTTATTAATTGTAAAAGCATAAGTCTAAATCAAATTTGAGAGGTCAAATTTATTTATTCAAAGAGAGATATTTCTTAATTTTTAAATTATACAAAGAGAGATATTTCTTAATTTTTAAATTATATTTTACACCATTTGTATATTTTTATAACTTTATATGAATCATTAAAGAGTTTTTAGGTATTAACAAATAAATTTTATTCAAATTGAATACTAAAAGTTTATGATTTTTTTTAATATTTTTGTAATATAAATAAGTTAATTAAAATTGATATATTTTATTTAGAATTTGAAAATTATGTTTAGTGGGTAACCCACGAACCTAATCCAACTCAACCCATTGATAAGTGAGTTTGTTTGATTCGGGTTTGGTCTTAAGAGTTAATTAAGTTAGGTATTAACAAATAAATTTTATTCAAATTGAATACTAAAAGTTTATGATTTTTTTTAATATTTTTGTAATATAAATAAGTTAATTAAAATTGATATATTTTATTTAGAATTTGAAAATTATGTTTAGTGGGTAACCCACGAACCTAATCCAACTCAACCCATTGATAAGTGAGTTTGTTTGATTCGGGTTTGGTCTTAGAATTTGAAAATTATGTTTAGTGGGTAACCCACGAACCTAATCCAACTCAACCCATTGATAAGTGAGTTTGTTTGATTCGGGTTTGAACACTCAACCCAATCCAAAAAATATTGATCGGGTCAGGTATTGAATTTAATCAAATTAGACCCAACCCAACTCGCACACCCCTATTTGTTAATGATGTCTCGGAACAATCTCATCATTGGCATTGCAATTAATATCTTTAAGTTGTTGTTGAAGAAGCGACATCTGGATCATCACCAAAATGATATTTTAAAGGTTCATCTTTTGGTTCTTCAAGCTGCAAAAGTAAAAGCATAAGTTCATAAGCACCACAAATGTAAAAGCATAAGCCATATAAATATTCAATTAAAAGCAAAAGTTACTTACAATACTAGCAATGCAACCCTTTTTAATTTCATACTTCTCATTCACCCAATCATACCCACAGAATATTATTTCAACTGTTTTAGTTTTCATAGAAGATCGTTTCAGATCAATAACCCTTTTACCAACACTAAAAGTTGCTTCTGAAGCAACAGTTGTAACTGGAATAGTTAGGATATCCTTTGTCAATTTACTAAGAACATGATACATGGCTTCATTCCCCATCCACCATGTTAAAACATCAAACTTAGCTTTAGGGGGAACTTTCAAGGGAGGCTCCTCAAGATATCATTATGCCAAAGAAGGGAAAAGACAATATTTTTTTTTGCCTTTAACAGTGCTTAAAAGCGCTGCCTAAGATGGCGTTGTTGTAGGTAAAGGAATCGTTTTTTTATGCAAAAGTGTTGCCTTATGTATACTTTAGGCGGCGCTTTACCTTTAAAAGTGATTTCTAAAGTAGGGCTTTAGCAGCGCTTTTTCCTGGAAAAAAATGCTTTCTAAAGTGAGCCTTTAACAACGATTTTTATAGCCTTTTATGTTTTTAATTTATATCTTTAGGCAGTGTTTTTTCAGGAAAAAGTGTTTTCTATTGTCCCCCTTTAGACAGTGCTTTTAAAAGCATTGTCTAATGTATTTTTTATTTCACTTTAAGGCAACATTTTTAATGGAAAACGCTCTATTGTGTACTATAGGCACGCTCTTTCTAAAAAAGACTTTATTTTCTTCACGTAAATTTTATAAACACTTTTTAAAAAAAATCACATTTTAAGCATTTTTTATTTAAAAGGCTCTTCCTATTCTTTCTTTTTTATAAATCATATTTTTGGAAATAATTTCATAAACCTGTATAATTCAAGCCTTTGTTTCAAACACATAGGCATTATATGACATTCAATAAGCCTTTATTTCAACCCATATGCCTTATGTTTTAATCATTGAGCATTTATTTCAACAAACAAGTCTTTAAACATAGGCATTATATACCATTATAATCCAAAATGTATACACCAATCCATAATTCTAATAACAATTTATCCACCAATCCATAATTCAACACATAAACCATTTAATAAAAATCAACACAAACATGCATCATATATACGTCAATCCATAATTCTAATAACAATTTGTCCACTTAGAAATCCTTTAATTTCTAAATATTCCTAATATACAACAATTTTCAAACCTGTACAAAAACATTTCATAACTACACAACAACTTCCATACATTATATGATTCTTTTCTCAATAAAGTATTCACACAATTCCTCCTTGATTTCTTCCAATTTATCTTTCGAGTAATGAGCATACTTGTATTCATCAAAGTACTATATAATAAAACATAATATGCATGATTTAGTTAAAAATAATAAATCATATGAAATATCTGATAAATATTAAAATAAAACCTAGGTTATAAATTCATACCATGAATGAAATCTCTATTTGATCCAAATGAAGGATTTCTCTCATAAACCTTAAAACGAAATAACCGCAATCTATACCATTACACTGACAAGGACACTACATAGAAAAACAAATAAGAATATATAGTTGTCATATTTTATCAAGTAGCGTCACTATTATAAGAAAAAGTGTGAAAATTTATATACCTCCACTCAGATCTATGAAAGGTTGTTTGCTTTAGACTGTGGTACTCGAGCTTCTTTTTGTGATCGGAATACTTGTATTGCTCTAACAAAATAAAACATATATTTAGAACAATCTCAAAGAAATAATTAAATATACAAATAAACATGAATATTTAGAACAATCTCACTTATGTATCAACCATATCCTTCATATTCGGACATGTTGTCTAATCACCATCTGATGAATTCAGATAATACACTACTTCTCTTGAAGGATTAATAGCAACCAACAACTAGTGACCACTGTAAAATAAAACAAAAGTTTAGATGGAAATTTTCTATGCAAAAGATACAAATATTAGAATAAAATTAGAATAAAAATTTAACACGTTGTCAGTATTATACGGTAAAAGATACAAATTTTTTGTACGACTGGCCATAAATCTCTCGACTAAGTGTTCTCTTACTAAATCTGGATCATGAGCAATTAATGGTGCATTGACACGGGCGAAAGACAAGAAATAGAATTTGTTTGACAATTGATTCTCGTGCATCAATTTGTCATACAAGAACCTTAAATAAAAACATAATAAACATTAGACTATTTTCATGTAATTGTGTAAATAAATTGTTCAACTAGTTAAATAATAGATTGATCGGTGTACCAGATGTATGAATGCATAACAGTGATGCCTAATTCAAGATGCCGAAAAATACGATACATGTCCTCTCTTACAATTGTTTCGGAATGAGAAAAATTAAAAACACCTTCCTTCATATCTATTCGATGAATAACACCATCCATCAAATCTGATGTTCTCACAAGTCTTTCAAGACACAACCTAAATCGAGGTATATAAGCTCTTTTTGGCCCAGTCCTTAGAAGATCATTTTTTTGTTGGATGCGTTACTAATTTTATTGTTGACTTGTTGTGACTCTGGAGCATGACCTAAAAATCATATAAGTTAGGTAAAGTATAAAACCATGAAGCTTTTGAATTCAGATTATAAAATTAACACTTTCAATGTGCCTCTTTTTGTGATGCAACAGACTCGTTGTGTCGCAAAATTCCTTTATCCTTAGATGCGAGTTTTGTAGGAGTCTAACATTACCATGTAAAAAAAAAGTACGTAATGATTCAGAATAATTTCATAATGGTTTAGAATTAACATTTGAATACTAAAAGATTCATAATGGTTTTCAACATACCTCATCATCTATGAAAATGAGGTATGACGGCCATGCAAAATGATCATATTGTATCTCGTAGCAATGTTGTCTTTGAAACAACGTCAGGTATTGGTAGCAACATATTTAGCTCTAATTCAATATTAACTGATACTTTCAGATATCCAAAAGGGAGTGGATTATGGTGAAGTAAATCAGAACAAACTAATGTAAATAAAATTTTGATGTAATTAAAGACTCAATGTTATACTTACACATTCGTCATAAATATGTTGAACATCTTCCCTAACAAATCCATCCTTGCCCACACGAGCTTCCTTCAACAAAACATGTTCCAGAAGTGATGTTTCTTTACTTTTCGTCTCTTCTAACTACATATTAAGACAAGTAATAAGATCATCAATTATAACACATTGAGACAATTAATAAGATCATAGCATTTATATATAGTTACCATTTTTTATGCAAGCGTCCATATCCCAAACTCCCTTTTTTGTATGGATACACCGGTTTTGATGCTCTTTGGCAATTTATGTCACTCACTTCCTGGATAAACAAGTTAAAGTCATATCAGAACAAACTAATGCAACAGGTATATAATACAATTAATAGACATGACAAATTAATATTACATGGAATTTTTCGGTTCTTCATTTGACTTTAAAAGTATCTCATTCTTCAGGTGTAATCAAGTTTGCATACTTCGTTGGAAGTTCAGCGCCAACAAACTTTTCCTGTTCATCTTTAAGAAAAGTGATTGGTAAAAAAGTTTGAAATTGTGTGTGTCTTTTTCCAGCCAATTGAAGACAATACTCTTTTTGGCTTTCATTAATTTTAAAAGACCTCTACGAAAAAACATACACATAGAATGTGTTGGTATAAGTAATTTAAAGACATAATCGTCAACAAAAATCTAACATCAATACTATATTGTATGTACTTCTATCTCAGTCCATATTTTTTCTTTACCGACTTGCAACAATGGATTTCTCTAATTATCACTAATGATTGGAATATGCTGACGGACAAGTGAACCTATGTAACTTGTCAATATTGCACTATTAGGCTCAATTAGTTAGTTTTCATCACTCCAATGTACATCAAATTTGATTCATTTATCTCTTGCGCGAATGATTGACTTCATAGTAGTTATTCCTCGTGTAATTTCTCTTTCTAAATTCTTAAATTCATTTGTAACTTTTGTATCGAGTGGGTCTTCCTGGTTACTAGCCATTTGACTTGTAACAAAGAAAAAAATAAAAATCAAATGACAAATATAAAATTCCATAATCCATAATCCATTGAATATATATATATATATATATATATATATATATATATATATATATATATATATATATATATATATATATATATATATATATATATATATATATATATATATATATATGGGTTAAATGTTATTTTCCCCTGCCATATAAGCGAGATTCACTTTCCCCCCCTTAAGAATTATTTTTTTGAACCCCCCCTCAACTTACTCAAATTCCATTTTGCCTCACCCTTATTGGCACATGTGGCTCACTTCTGGTGAGTTGGCACGCTGACTATCTTAATATTATTGCCACAGTGGATTGTATTAGAATTAACCCAGAAATTCATTTTGTTTACTCCTCTCCAAAGTCATTGTTCTTCGTTCATCTTAGTTCGTCTTCTTCATCAGTTCCTCAACTTTCGTTTTCATCCCAAAAAATGGATTCAAGTAACAGTTCTGAAAGCCACTATTCGTATGGAGCTTCTATCGTTCCGTGTTGTGGATTTCGTCTCCCTAGAAGATGTTTGTTGCGAAAACCATACAAAATCGCAATCGGAAATTTTGGAAGTGTCGAAAATCTAGGGTAATCCTTTGACCCCGAATGTATTTTAGAGTTTTATGATTATTTTGGAGTTTACGAATTATGATTATGTTGTAACAACTGTTTGATTTTGCAGATAGTGAATAGTTGTGATCTTTTCATCTGGGATGACTTAGCTGCTAAGTCCATGGTGGAGTTGTCCAAGCCTGAAGTTGTTTTCAAAAACTGTGATGTGGTAATGGCGAAGATTGATGTCACAAAAAAGAAGATTGGAAAAGCAAAGATGAAGATAGTTGAGTTGAAGAGGAAAAATATCCAATGGAAGATGGCATTTTTCTTGTCTTGTATTATGTTTCCATTAGTGTATGGGTACATGTAATTGTGACATGAAATTGTTTCAGTTAGATTAGGTTGTTTTAGTTTAAGGTGGATTTGTTTGTTTGTTTTAGTAGATTTGTTTGTTTTAGTGCTTGCAACATGAAACTGTGATGTAAATTTTAAAGGTTTATGAAATATCATTTGATCCAATTTGTGTCTCCTTCCAATATCATTTACATAGCATAACACAATTGGCAACTGATTCAATTATGTAGCTTAACACAGTTGACAATATTATATCAGAACTTACAATATCATAGCATAATCCATTTTATGTCCATTTTGTGTCTGGTCCGATTACATAACATAACAGAGTTGGCAATATTATATCAGAACTGAAAATATCAATTACATTGCATAATCCATTTTGTTCAAACATAATTGACAATGACATTAACCACAAAACACAATTGACAATGACATAAACCACAAAACATAAAGACAGAATTCTTAGCACATTGGATTAGGTTAGAATTAAAGACATAAAGACATAATACATGACACAAAACATTAAAGACATAATTCTTGAACTATTTCTTCATTTTCTTCTTGGCACGAATAGAGGTAGATCCTTGTTGTGTTAAACATCCTTCATCTTCTTCTGGTAGAAGTATTGGTTGATCTGTGTTTGAACCTGACCCAACTATTGGTTTTTGAAACCACTCCAGCTTTATTATCTCACTTGACCTCTTCTTGATTGGCTTGACATCTTTTCTCTTTTTGATTGGCCTAACTTCAGCTTTAGTTGTAGTAGCATCAGGCAGGCTGGATATGAGATCATCAGTAATGTCTCCAAAGTAATCAGTTGTTTGTGTTGCTTCTTCTTGTGCTTGTGTTGCTGCTTGTTGTAGGACTTGACTTGTTTGTGTTAGTTCTTCTTGTGATTTTGTTGGTTCTTGTTGTGCTTATTGACTTGCTTCATTTGGTGCTTCTGTTGTTTCATCAACTGACATAGTTGAATTGAGTTTCAACTTTTTCTGTCACAAACCAAACAAATACATCAGTCAAGTACAGTAGTTCAAACCAAACAAATACAACAATCAAGTACAATAGTTCAACCCAAACAAATACAACAGTTAAGTACAATAGTTCAACCCAAACAAATACAACAGGCATACCTTTCTCTTCAAGCCATTATGATATTGTCTTGTGCTTTTACAAGTTTGAGAATTGTGACCAAACTTGTCACACTTTGTACACCTGTAAGACACATCAGGTAGTCTTCTCCTAGCACCATCTTCATCACTCTCCCTAATCCTGAGTTTTTTAGGCCTGCCATGTCCTTTTTTGTACATTGGGGGCAATATATCTTCTGTCTCAATATCAAGACACATATTCTGACCATTAATAGGACTCACAGGAAAACCATAACATTGTGCATATTTCTCTCTAAAATAACATTCATCAACAAAATCCTCAGGGTTCTGTTGCCTAAAACCTAAGGCTGTTATAGCATGCCTACAGGTTATACCAACCAACTCCCAGAAATTACATGTGCATGTTTTTTTTTTGCAATATCAACTATAAATTCTTGCGTGTTGAAGGAATGAGTTACTTGAAATTTTTCAGCCATTGCCCATGTAGGAAGCCAATGGTCACTCAAAACAACCTCATTGTCAAGTCTTTTCCTAGGAATTGGCATGATCCTATGAGGCCATTTCTCAAGTTTCAAAGCAGAGGTGGAACACTTATTCATAAGGTACTTCCTAATCCATTCACACATAGTCAAAATTGGCTTATCCCTAGCAGCTAATATGGTTGCATTAAATGATTTAACAATATTGTTCATGAGCACATCACATTTGGGATAAAAGCTAAAAGCATGCTTGCACCAAGTTTTAGTTAGAACATCCATAAGCCAAGTACATGCCCTTTGATCAACCTGCTTCAGTTCATTCATCTTAACCAACCAACCTTGATAGTATGTAGCTTTAGCAGCCCCCGTCATCAGATCTCTAATCAAAGAGCCACCTCCAAACTTTTTCTTGAAATTTGCATATAAGTGTCTAAGACACAACCTATGTTCAATCCTTTCATACATTTCTTCAAAAACAACTACCAATCCCTGCAAAATTTATATCAAGATAGATTAAAGTCTATTGGAAGATGAGATATTGACACAAAAAACTACAATAAAATACAAACCTTTTGTTGATCAGAAATAAATACAAAATTCTTGTCTTGTCCAATATCATTCCTCAGCAGCTCAAGAAACCACTTCCAGCTTTCTTCAGTCTCATTCTCAACCACTCCAAAAGCTAAAGGAAAGTATTGATCATTTGGATCCCTCCCCACAACAATTAATAATTGGCCTCCATATTTTGTTTTCAAATGGCAGCCATCTACTCCAATAAATGGTCTGCAACCATTTATGAACCCCTTCTTGCAGCCATCAAAGCAAAAGTAAAAAGTAGCAAATCTAGGTTGGAGCAATGAAGTTGGTCTATCAACAGTTATAACTAAAGTATTACCAGGAATAACTCTTTGTAATTCTGTTGCATACCTCCTTAGATTTGAATATTGTTTGTCTGCATCTCCTTCCAATATCTTCTTTGCAATTAATTTGGCCTTCCATGCCCTACCCACATTGATTCCAACAGAAAAGTTTTGCATAAGATCCTGAATGATATCACATAGCCTGACATTTTAAGATGTTTGCATCTTCTTTAGTACAATCTTAGCCACCCACATTGAGTTTGCCGACTTGTTATCCAAAACCCTAGTGCATGTCTTGTATGATTTTTATAGCATAAGTGTGTTTGTGGCCCACTTTAAAGCAAAGCATTAAAAACCCACACTTTGCCCTATATTCCACCCTTACTCTATAAGACTCATTTTTAACAAAATTAATTTCCATACCATTCAAAACAGACCATTCATGTATTGCTTCCCTAAAGTCATCTAGGGAATTGAACTTCATACCCCACACAAACTTAAAATTCTTATTCAAATGTTCTTTTCTATACTTTTCAAATTTGGGCCCTTTCTCATCATCTGAGTTATCAGGATCTGAGCTCAAAAACTCATCACTTAAATACTCATCATCTTCCAAATCCTTCTTTTTTTCTCCTTTTAAAAAACCACTCAAACTAGGTGTCTGTCTTATAGAAACAGTTGCATCTATTTCTTCAAAACCATCCACCAGTGCAGTTGCACGCTCATCTTCACTATCATTCAATCCTTCTACACCATTATCCTCACAAAACTCCAGCTCATCATGGTCATTTACACACCTAGGTGTCCTAACTGGTTCTCCTATATCAACCACACTATGCTCGACAAACATCATCCCTTCTACTTGGGTGGCGCAAGCATAGGAAGCAAAATCATAACAGTCATCATCCATTCTAATTTGAAAAAAAAAATCATCTATCTCTATAATCTTGGTCCAAGTCCTATACGTCCCTACCAAATACCCCCAACAAGTCGCTGACCTATGCACACTATCCATTGTAAACCTGTCAATATGTAGCCCAGAAATAAGTGTCAAAACACCACCCCTATAGATGGTAGCTCCATCACTCAAAACAACAAACTCACCTCCGTGGTGAAAAACAACATCAAACACTTGCTTGTTCTGAAATAAATCAAAATAACTTTTAACCTATCCATAAGTCTGGACAAAATATTTGAAACCGATCCAAACCGCCCTACCCATTAGGCCCGCATGTTTCCAGTTCAGGTGAATCAGTTTTTCGGGTTGCCGGATCAGTAATTTCTGGGTTTCCATGGGTTTATGCGGGTCGGTTCGGATGGTTGGATTGGACCCTTAGAAATCCGAATCCGACCGGTCCAATAATTTTATTCTTCATTATTTACTAGTGGGAGACCCGTGCGAGAGAAAAAAATCCATAAAATGGAAAGAAAAGAATTTGAAGAAAACGTATAAAATTGTGACAGATTTGAATGAATTGTTAAAAATAGAGTAATGAATAGACCAATAATAATAAATTTTAACATGAGTAGCATCAGGAATTTCTAAATTGTAAAAAATTAAAATGAAAAACCCAATAAAAAACAATCGTTCTAAAAATTTCGATCAGTAATTTTATGTTCCAGTTAATTTTCAATATTGTTTTCAGTGAGTTCATGTTTCCGTTAATACTCAATATTTTGATTAGTAACTTCATGTTCTCGTTAATACTCAATATTTTGATCAATAACTTCATGTTCCCGTTAATATTCAATATTTTGATAAGTAACTTCATGTTCCTGTTAATATTCAATAACATGATCAGTAATTTTGTATTCCCTTTATTATAAAAAAAATTCTATTAGTAAGTTCAAATTCCCGTCAATATTCAATATTATGATGTGTAACTTCGTGTTCCCCCGTTAAATTTGATTTTTTTTATTAGTGACTTCATATTCCATTAATACTCAATATTTTGAGCAGTAACTTCGTGTTCCCGTTAATATTCAATTTTTCTATCAATAACTTCAAATTTCCGTTAATATTCAATATTTTGATCAGTAACTTCGTGTTCCCGTTAATTTTGAATATTTTTATAACTGATGTCATATTCCCGTTAATACTTAATATTTTGACCAGTAACTTCATGCTCCCATTAATATTCAATATTTTGATCAGTAACTTCATATTCCCTTTAATATTTAATATTTTGATCATTAAATTCGTATTTCCGTTAATATTCAAAATAATGTCTGAGTGAAGTTTAGTCAATTCACAAGTTTTTCGTTGAACTAAATAAAATATTTATGTTACAAAATAAAATATAAATGCCAATACCTTCTGTCTGCTATATGCCGTATTCCTCTGCAATGAAGAAGGGCTTCTTACACCCGGAGGAATCTTAGATGAATGTTTTTGTTTGACACAAATTACATATTGACCTCCAATAGCCATGCCTACTACTATGTGTGTACCATATGTCTGGATGAACCTGCCTAACAAACTCAATTAGCACCATATACTCAATAAACCAAAATTACACATCATTCAAACCGTTAACTTTAATTACTATGCTAAAATGTTTCACTCACAGAGCATTGTAACAGGACTTAACAATTTAAATGAACTCAAATGGTACAATCAGAAAGGATTAAAAGTCTTCCCACAAGTTAATTGAGCCTTGTACCAAAATATAAGTATACCTTTCAATGCCATTATGTGAGATACCTAGCAAAAACATACATTAATTGAATATAGTTTGAAAAGTTAACCGACAAATCTTGACAATGAGAGATAAATAATACAGAAACTCCATGAACAGAGGAAGGCATTCAACCTGAGTTTTGTGAACCAAACTCCATGAACCACTCTCGTAAACACGAATTTTGCTTTGCATTGTGGACTTCTGGCGTAGTTGCTCCTAAAAAGTCACATACAACGGTTTCTCATTCTACACTAAATTAGCGGAGAATATTCTAGTTAGTTTAATAATTTTACCAGTTGTTTACAACAATCTTTCCAGCTCTCATCATTCAAACTGAAGTTGAAAACATCAGATACATCAACGTTGAGATATTTCCATGGTTTCTCATTACTAACACATCATTTGTAAGCCAACAAGCCTCCTTTTCCATAGCCACCCTCGGATGGTCTGTACAACAACATAGGAAAAAAAGTTAGATTTTCAAACCAAACACATATAATCAGATCTTTCCATATGTAAATGAAACTCAATCCACTGAGCATCAACAACTCGAATCTTCTAATGTTCACCATCCCAACGCAAGAACAACTCCAATCTTTCCATATGTTGACCCATTCAAATTCTTTAAATCCTTAACAGAAGGAGAAAAGGGAAAGATGTTAAAATTACAGATTCATCAACTAACATAAATTTAGTTGTAGGGTTATGAAACAACATAAATTTCCAGCGATGAATGGGAAATACATTCCACACAATGTATCTCAAATTACCTGAAATTTCCAGCGTCTTCTCCCATGCCATTCGATCTACTCCAAACCAATTTGTTGAAAACCACGGTAATCTTGAAAGCGAGACATAGTTTACTTGTTTGCAATGCTTCTGAGAATGAGAATGAAATATGATAGGGTTTTGAGAGAGATAGAGAGAGTGAAGGAAGAAGAAGAGAGAGAGAGAGAGGGAGAGAGAGAAGAAGAGTGCAGAGATATTTTTTATTATTTGGCAGGCATGTCTTTTCTGAGGAAAAGGAGTCTTGGGCAGTATGGTCACCCTTTTGTATGATTCATCATTGTCTCCAAAAAGTTCATTTTCAACCAAATATCTATTTTTTTGTCCTTCCAAACAATAAATATGTGTAACCAATATCCTAAGTAGTGGTTATGTTTTAATTATTTGAGATTAGTTAAAAAAAGTTGCATTAAGACATAAATTACCCCTAATATTGTGATGTGGTACATCAAAAAGCAAGATTAGTTTTTGATTTTCCAGCACCATCTGAATTCCTATATTATAGATTCATAAAGATCAAGATCTAAGGGACATCCTTCATTTGTTATTAATTCTCACCGTTCGAGTTCATCTTCAAGCTCTGGATGCCGCCGCACCACCACCACACCACCACCGTTTAAGATCAGTAAGTTTCACTTCCTTTTGATTGTTCTCTTTCTTCTTCCTCTTCCATCTTTTCTTTCTCAATCTCTCTAACAACTTAAAACTTCCATTTTTATGTCACCTCCACAAAACCGAGATGGTGAAATCTTTTTTTCTTGAACATTGTGAATTTTTTTTTATAGATGCTTGAGGTAAATAGGTGGATTGATGAAAAATGTTAAATAGAAAAATATTTAAACTGATTGAGGCAGGGGTGTGCATAATATCCATTTTTGATTTCTAGGGTTTCTCTTCCGCCATTGCCAAGCTCTTGCATGCTCTTCTCCATTGGCTCTGCTCTCAGTTAATCTCTATCCTCCAATTCGACTTCTCCACCTGCCTTTTGGAAATATTGTCGCTCTCTTGCTGAATCCTTTTTTTAGCAGTTCGAGGTAGGGTTCTTCTATTTTTCGAGATATCTTTTCAATTTTCGACTGGTTATTGCTGTAATGCGTGTTGGCGGCATCACTCGCTTTTCATCTGCCGTATTATTTTGAGTATTACCCTAAATTTGTATATGTTGCATCGATTTTTCACATGTTTAGTTCATCCTTTTTTTCTTATGAATGAAATCAGAATATTATTGGTATTTAAGGTTAATTATTTCATCTTTCTGGTAGCTTCTCTGTTTACATTCTGAAGAATTAGTTTGAATTCTATATGAAGTTCTCACATAGGCCTTGTTTGGAATGGATAGAGAACTTATATGCAGCTTACAGCCCTTATATGTTTATGGATAAACTATTTCTATATCAAAATAAAGATGAATTGTTTTCGTGCTATAAGCTGTTTTCAATTAGCGATCTTGGAAAAGTTATAAAAATAAGCTAAAAACAAATAAGAACAATCTCATGCTGTTTTCATGTAATTTCCCTGAAACAGTCTCACAAAACTTATTATGATAGTAGATAAACTCAAATAAGTCAATTCAAACAAGCCCTTAGCCATTTAGCCATGTGATCTTTCACATCACCTAGTCTTATGTGTTTTTGTTTGTTGAACTTGCTTGAGTTCCCTAAGGTTTCAAAGTTTTGTTGCACATATTATCAATTTTAGGGATTTTATCTGTTAAACACTGATGAAATATTTTTAACTATTGTTTTCATACTCGCTCTGTTGTTCCGGCTACTTAAATTTTTTGGCCACATACTAGTTGCTGCTTACAATCTGATGCTTTATTGCATATCTACTGCTAGTTGCTTTGCCGGATCCTAGTTGTTATTTTAGTCTTGATATATTTCTTCAATGATTGAAGCTAGTTGCTTTCATACAAATAAAATTGGAATGGTACAAGCAATGATTGTTTCACGTTGTGTTCAAATTGTAGTGAAGAAGAAGCTGGTTCAAATGAGCAAGTATGGCTTGAATCTTAGGCCTGCAAAGCCGAAAAAACAGCTTCCAAGGCCTTCGATTCCCCTTCCTTTTGGCTTTAATGAAGATGATGATAATAATGTTGAGAGAGAAATTGCTATCCAGGCTAGCAAGACTAAAAGTCTCAAGGATGTAAGTTGACCTTAGCATTTTAATCCTGTGGTGGTTGTTATGAATGTTTTATTTGTTTGTACAGATTATGATCTTGCTTTCTGTTGGTTTGGTTTTTTCTATTTTAAGGTTGAGGAGCAGCAAAAGAAAGCCTTGGAAGAAGATCCAACCATATTTGACTATGATGGGGTCTATGACAAAATGAAAGAGAAAGTTTCCCGTCCATTGATACAAGATCGTGAAGAGAGAAAGGTACGGTTGCAGTTCTTAGCATTGTTTTTAAATTTCAATCAACCATTTTATTATGATTAATTATAGATCAGTAATTCTGGATAGAATATTATGGCGGAAGTTGATCCATGTAGCTGATCCCATTTAGTGGGATAAGGCTTAGTTTAGTTGTTGTTGTATAGATCAGTAGAGAATAATAAAGGACAACCTATGCCAAGTTTCATAATAATTATGTCTCATGTGATTTGTGATATGAAGGTGCAATGGTGCATATTCACATACTTAAATGACGGATTCTAGTAAAATTTACTGTCTTTTTTATTTGCTGTTTTGTTTTGTTTTTGATGAAAAAATTGTTTTCATTGGTTCAGAGAGGGGTGAAAGTAGTGAAAATAGTCATTTGTCTATTCCTTTAGAATAGCCTGGTTTAACTTTCTTGAAGGCTAATACTGAAATTTGTTCATTTCAGGTCATTTGTAAAATAACATGTTACTCATTAAACTTTGATCATTGATGCAGCCAAAATATATTCAAAACCTGATTCAGAAAGCAAAAGAGCGAGAGCAGTATCGTGAGATTGTATATGAGAAAAAGATTGCCAAGGAGAGAAGCAAAGACGATCATCTCTTTGCTGACAAAGACAAATATATCACAGAAGCATATAGAAAAAAGCTTGCTGAACGAGAGCAACAGATGGAACTAGAACGTCTACGGGAACTTCAAGAGGAGAGAGAGGATGTATGTTCCTGCTTTTTTAATTAATCCAATAATCCTTATTTTTTTCATATCACTTCTTGTTGCCAATTTGATTGGTGATGTATTTTAAAATGGTCCATTGTTTTCCTTTCTTTCTCCCTCATTTTTTTTCTTCAATTTATTTGGTATGCTTGTTTATGGTTTAATCCCTATTTCTATTTTAAATTGCTGACATACTTTGTTTTTAATTATTTATATAGGTTACAAAGAAAAAGGATTTTTTGGTTGATTTTTATACAAACCTTGATAAAAATGTTGCTTATGGTGCAAAAGATGCTCAAAGGAGAAAACACGACAATCGGGACGAGAATAGAGTTCCAGAGACACATGAGGAAATGAACCCTGATGCATCAAAACAGCACCAGGATGGTAATACGGACGAAGAACATTCATTGGCTAAGGAAACTTCACTGGCAGAGTCTTCAGGTAAAAAGATTGGCGATCAGGGCGAAACTTCCAGTCTTTCTAATAGAAGTGCCAGTCCCTTGGATATGAAGCCAAATATCACAGCTTCTTCTGAAGAAAAAAGTACAGTTGAGGAGCCATCAGCTTCACAACCAAATCCGGAGCATCACAAAAGAAGTCAAGATGCTGTGGCTGCAGCAAAAGAACGATTTTTGGCACGTAAGCGAGCAAAGCAACAGTGAACATATACCCGCCTGTTGCTCAGGAATGTCTAGTTACACATACCGGTCCCTTAGTCTTTTGTAATTGATTTAATACCCATAACATTATGATACCTTCAATCCTAAGGAACTTAAGAATCTTAGAATGAACTGTTGCCTGGTTGTGGTGTAAGATGTTTTGCCAATTATATGGTTTCTCTCTCTTCTATGGTATAATTTTTCTTTCTGGATCAAACTCCAAATCCTCATGTGGTTTAGTAACCGGAGTTATCATAGTTGAAGGTGATGCTTATGTCTATTCTGCACTGTGAATAAATCTTCGGCTCAGAATTTAGGGGGCTTTATTGTTGTTGACTGGACTAAACTAAGTCCTTATATTACCAGAAATACAGCGATGTTCCTGTCAGGCTATGTTGTCTACTCTTTCTATTTTCAATGCAGAGTGTTGAGAGTTTTCATAAATTAAGTTCATGCATGTATTTTTTGAGTAAGGATACTCCATTTTTCAAAAGAAATGGACAATTTCATTGTTATAGTTGTGTGTATCAAGTCAGATAAATCCTAAAGGCTTGACATGTTTTAGAAATTTCTGTTATTTATACACAAAATTATATCAAGGGAGGAAATGGAGAGAATACAAAAATGGATAAGTTCCTAAACCAAATTTTTGGTATTAAAATCATCTTTCACACTTATAAAGAACTGTTATAAGGTCACTGAAAATTGTATAAACCTCCCCAAAAGTCTCTGTAAATGATTTAAAAATTTGTTGCCCACTACACCTACCGGTCACTTCAATCACTCGTAGAGGACGCAAACAGGACATGTCGGTCTCATGGACACAAACAGGACATGTCGGTCTCATTTAGAGGATTTTTTAATGTACCATATATTTTTCTTAGCCACAATGTGGAATTATTTAAATATTTATAGTTTTCGGAGATTTATATCCAAATGCACCAAATTCTTAATTAATGTTGAAATATTTCGGAGATGCATCTTCGTAACAATTTAAAACTAAAAAGGTGAGATGCATTCCACTCAAAAGTCATTATACATTTGAATTGTAGCGGGGATGCATCTCCGTGAATATTCTAGAGATACATCTTTGTAACATCTCAAAAATATGTCTTCCATGTTATATTTTGTTTATATGTGTTCATAAATGCCATACATAAATATTATACCATATAATTGAAAAAAAAAAAAAAATAGATGTTCATAATTCCAGATGGTCCAAAAATGACATACATAAATAAAATACCAGCAAATGTCAAAAATGTCATACAATCGAGATCAATACAGTAGCAAAACCGTCAAAATAAAACACAGACCATAGTACTACTACTATAAACTATGAAACTATTATGTGTGTCTGAAACCTCTTCTTTACCTCTTTTGCCTCATCTGTCTCCTCGACCATCAATCCCCCTTATTCTTCGGCGATGCCTCTAGTACAACAATGCCCTATGTACCTCCTTCAAGATGACATCTAGGATCCACCTCACATCAGACCCATAAGGGAAGATACTCGTGTCAATGCCTTCCTGCACAATCTCCACTATGCGAAGACACTTAGGCAAAACATCATTGATGTGAGCTGACTATGCATGCCCCTCCTCTAATATCTCCTGATGAGCTGGTCTCGGGGATCTCTTGGAGCAGCATGCACCATGTACGAATGTGACACCCTGAAGAACCATTTGATGTACCCTTTGACGTAGCTCCAACAACTCTCAACTATGGTGGCCTGTGCCTCCTCCGATATTAGATGACTCTCATAATCATCAAACATATCATCTATCTGTCTACGTGTCAAGGTAGGATGAACAGGGACAACAAAATGTCTAAGAATGATCTTAGTGTAGCTGAACTGCTACATAACACGCTTGGGCATACGAGAAGCAGTGAGATGCGATTTGTAGGCCAACCATCTAAAGTATATCACTATCTCGTCTAATGGTCGCGTCTCACGGTGATCAACATAGATGTTGAAGTGCATGTACTCAACAACCAAACGGTTAAGATAAACTCTAAAAGGACTGGTCGTCTGGTTCCCTTTGAGCAAGATAAAAACAGTAGCACGTGATATTATCACCCATCCAGAGATGCGCGAGAAATGCTGGAAGATCCAATCATGAAATGAAAATTTTGGAACACATAAATCATCAATAATGGTTTTGCAAAGATAAAATAAAAATGACAAATAAACATTCAAATACCAATGATTATTAAGCGTCAATAGTGGGACGTTGCTTGTGATCTGCTTCGTTTTCCACATACACAAGTCTTTCATACCAGATAAGGAAAAACAGATTTAAATTAATCCTCATACGACTAAGGCAATGCGACAATCTTCCTCCCATGGTTAAGAAACTTCTTCGGATCACGCTCTTGATAAAAAATTTATGTCAGAAATTTATCAATTAAAATAAACATACAAATAATAATGAATCCAATGAATGCTACCTATCTGTCCCAGATATGTCTAACAATGTGGTCTGGATACAAAGGTAGTAATGACAAATCAACTAGGCCTCCTCCAAATGCCCCTGTCTCAGCACCCGCAACAGCATAACCCTTCGGAGGTGGCACTATATCAACAACATCAACAGTAGAAGGTGGGATTGGATCAGTAACATCAACAACATCACCCTCTAGAGGTGGCAGTGACACTAGTGAATCCTGACGCTTGCGGGAGGATGAAGGAAGTGATGCGTCAGATGGTGAATCCCATCTCCTACAGGAAGAAGAAGATAAGTGACATGAGGAGAAACACGAGCCCTAAAAATAGACGACTCTGTCTGACTAGAGGGGCCAGGAGCCTCCAGAACCTACTGACTCTTCTTCTGCTACACTGATGCATGTTGAGCAATCCTCTTGTGCCTCACTTTATCCTGTCTATCAGCCATTATGCCTGCATGTTAAAGTAAGGCAAACCATTAGTGCAAGCAAACAACACAAGCAAGAAAAAAATACTGCAGAAAATTTCGGAGATGCATCTCCGGAATCCGTGAAACTAAAACGCTAAATCATTTCGGAGATGCATCTTCGGAATTTCATGGGAACTATAACGTTGAGAAATTCCGGAGATGCATCTCCAGAATTTCCTGCAACTAAGAAGTTACGTCAATGACATCAATGTATCCCATACAATGTAAAAAAAAAAATTGTTTTGATCATCATTTCCAGCCAACAAACATCTAATACACTATGCCTAAACTATCTTAAATGCTATTTCTACTCATTTCTAACCTTAATCATTGATTTCTACTCATTTACACAAACACTCAAAAATTCATTAAAAACTAGAGATTGATGTTTCTGATGTTACAAATGATGATTGAAGTTCCTTTAAGCCTTGATAATTGAGTTTTGAGTTGGTGCAGAAAAAAAATTGAGAGAGTTTGAAGATTGGTTTCTAGGAAAATGAGAAATGAGGAAGGAGTTTGACGCAATTTAACCTCCAAAATATTTCAGAAATGCTTATCCGAAATATTTTAACGTTAATTGAACCTTTAATTCATCCGGAGATACATCTCCGAAAATTAGAAATATTTTTAAAATTTCGCATGAGTGCATTAAGAAATCCTCCTAATTTATCTCCGCCTTGTAAAAGTTCGAAACAAAAACTGACCGATATAAAGGTGCTTACCTAAAATTTTAATCCGTCCTAGAAAAATGAGGGTGAGGAGGACTTGTTGACACTACACCTATAAAACCTAAATAATGCAAAAATTAATGATACAATTATTCAAAAAGAAAAACAGGACTAGGCCTAAAATCTTAGTCAATCCCTTGAATTCATCCGCCATACCGCTTTCTTGAGAATGTTTTATTCTGAATAATCGGTCAATTTAATTCTTAAAGTATTAGAATCCATATAACCATATGCACCTACGTGCCAGTTATGTTGTACTCTCTATCCTATAGAAAGTGCACACCAATTGTTTGTGTAATTTAATTTCCTAGCTAATTTTTAAGATGTTCATTTTGACTTTGTTTTGATTTTTTCCAATGAAGTCGGCACTGACGTATGTGAGCACCAACACTACAAGTCTAAAGTTAAACAATAATACTAATAGTTTCTGATCACAATGAATGAGCATTATATTTTTATTGACGCACCAAAATATAAAAACTGAAGTCAATCAATTTCTTGACCTCTACAATATAAACTATTCTCATTCTATGACTATAAATACACAAAAGAAGCAGCTTCAAATATCTGCACAACAACTAGGAGCATAGATTCTACAAAGGAAAAAAAAATGGCACAAGTGGAAGAACAAGTGAGCAACAAACAGATTCTAGCTTCACGTTACATAACCGGCAATCCAAAACAAACAGACATGTATCTGAAAAACTCTACCATCACCTTACAACTTCCTTTAGATGCTGCTTCAGAATCTGTGTTGGTTAAGAATCTTGTTTTATCTTGTGATCCTTACATGAGAGGAAGTAAAAGAACAGACAGAAATAGCCTCTTTAATTCATTTTCTCCTGATTCAGTAAGTACATATAATGATTCATTACATATGTTGTTTGTTTGTTGTCTCTTGTAAATGATTAATTTTGTGATGTTAAAATGTTTGTTTCAGCCAATTGTTGGATATGGAGTATGCAAAGTGTTGGATTCTAAACATCCAGATTTCAAAAAAGGAGACTTGGTTTGGGGAGTCACCAAATGGGAAGAGTATAGCATCATTACAAAAACTGATACTTTTATCAAAATTGAGCATACTGATGTACCTCTTTCCTATTATAATGGATTACTTGGTAAATAATTCGAGACTTTTACACTTAGTTAGACATTTTCTGGTTCTATTTATAAGAAAAAATTTATTTTTTAGATTCATTAAATAACTAATGTATCTGGTCTGTATATATGTAGGCATGCCTGGTATGACTGCGTATGCAGGTTTCTATGAAGTTGGTTTCCCTAAGAAAGGAGATTATGTTTTTATCTCTTCAGCATTTGGTGCTGTTGGACAGCTTGTTGGTCAATTAGCAAAATTGTTGGGATGTTATGTTGTTGGAAGTGCTGGAAGTAAATATAAGGTAGCAATTTGCATTTTTATTCATAAGAGTAACTAATTGTATTATCACTCTTGAATAGTATATAACTACAATCTGAGCACAAATACGCTCACACTGATAATAATTTAAAAAATGAATAAATTGAACGCAGTTATATGTGTCGGACACCAGACACATATTTTGCTCAGAAATGTATAGAGATCATAATGCATTGTTTTGTTTTCATATGTAAATAAGGTTGACATTTTGAAGAGCAAGTTTGGGTTTGACGAGGCTTTTAATTACAAGGAGGAACAAGACCTAGATGCAACATTGAAGAAGTAAGTGCATAATTAGCATTTAGCTTAGTTATTCATTTTTTGTTGGGTGTCTTTTGTACTTAATGCTAAAAACTTATACAATTTTATATTCTGTTTTGAATTGTTGATAGGTACTTTCCTAATGGGATAGACATATATTTTGACAATGTTGGTGGAGACATGCTTGAAGCAGCACTTGTTAACATGAGACGGCTCGGCCGAATTGTAGTGGCCGGAATGATCTCACAGTATGAACTTGATGAACCTCAGGGCATTAAAAACTTGGTCAACATTGTATATAAGCAGATTAAAGTAGATGCATTCACAGTATATGATTACTATCATTTATATCCAAAGTTTTTGGACACAATGTTGCCTTATGTTAGAGAAGGGAAGATAACATATGTGGAAGATATAGCTAATGGCATTGAGAGTGGACCAGCTGCATTGGAAGCAATGTTCACTGGCAAGAGTAGTGGCAAACAAGTGATTTTACTTGCTAATGAATAACTTGGTGTTGCCTAAATTCCATTTCATTTTGGTTCGTGAGTAATAAACAGAATGCTATTCTATGTAAGACATTAGACATATACTAATAAACTTATGCTTTTTCATTTATTTAAGTTATATACCTAAACTGACAAATGACAGAGCAACTCTAAAAAATCTATATTAGATCCCACGATTTTATTTTATATATTAATATTTTATCATATTCAATTATAATATTTCACTCATATTCAATTTTAAAATTGAATCCATATCATTTTATTCCGTACTATTTTAAAACAAAGCATCACCACTCCATCAATTAAAAAAAAGTATAAGTAATACATATACAAAAAGAAGCGTAATAATTTGCGCGCGCTTTTGCATAAAACTTGATCAACTTTGAAATTGAAACGGGAAGAATTAGAAGATTGACGGAAAAATGGAGGGAAAGGAATCACAACCAGAAAGCACGATTCTACTCACCAAAATTAAAGGTTCTTCTTCGTCTTCTTCATAAAAAATCATACATCTAATTTTCCTAAACCTAAAAATTCAAATTCATTCGTTTCTTAACTCAGAATTCACTCGAGGTTTATTGGCGAATCTCAGCAACGGAAACTCACCGATCATTCTCATCGATCGATTCAGAAATCATTGCACCCTTCCAGATTCCAACTGGTTAGTTCCTTTCAAATCTGAACTCTCTCAATCTTGATTTATTCCATCGCATTCTTCTTCATTCGTCATTTGTGTTTTTAATTTCTCTGTTCTTCAATGCAGTTTCTGTAGTTCCAATTTGCCCTGTGGCAAGGAAGTTCTCACACTTTGCAAGGAAACGCACGTTCACAGACTAGGTCACTCGCTTTATATTCTACTTTCATGAATTTGTAAACTGAATTTGCTCATTGTTCTGTTATGTTACTGTTCTCTAGGTTTTGAGTTTTTGTTTTGCTGCTTTTAGATGTTATGTTGAGAGTTCTGCTGATTGTTCAGAAGCTTTTGCAAGAGAAGAAACATAGTTCCAAGAGAGATATTTATTACATGCATCCATCTGTGTTTTTGGGTGAGTCTTCAGAACATGGATCATATAGTTGATAGTTCTATTGATTTTCATTAGGTAATGACCTCTATAGCACCGACACCTCTGAAAAAATGTGTGTCAGTGTCCGTATCGGTTACCGACATTGACACCGACACTTGTGATTACGTTCAATTTATCCATTTTAAAAAAATTATTATTGGTGTTGATGTGTCAGTGTCGTGTCCGGTGTCTGTGTTTGTGTCGTGTCCGGTGTCTGTGTTTGTGTCCGTGCTTCATGGGTAACGACTCATGAATTATTCAGATATCTTAGGACAAAATTTTGCAGAAATATATTTAGATTCTTCATTTTATTTAGGCTTAATTTGTGATAATCTTATACATGAGATTGTTTAAAAGTTGGTGCCATGATTGCTATATTGTTAGTTCTTGAATGATTTATTTGTAGGTTAAACGTTTATTTCTTTTTTGGTAGATGCTGACTTCCTTTTCATGCACTCTTCTATTTATTTTCATATTGCAGACCAATCAGTTGTGGACCGTGCTATTAATGATATATGTGTCCTTATGCAGTGCAGTCGCCATAACCTCAATGTGGTAGGTATTTTTTTCTTTCACTTTATCAATTTATTTCTGTTTTTCTTTTCTTTTGGTTCTCTTAATTTGGTGATTAAAAACTTGATATAATTTTTATGCTATGCTTCTCTTGCTGCATATTCATTTCAAATATCAAGCTAACCACATATTTTCATATTATTTTTTGTAGGTTTCTGCTGGAAATGGGTATTTAATGAGATCAAACTCATTCATGGAAATGAACTTTTACTTTTCTGATATCTTCTGTTGGCTTAATAAATTTCATTGATATCATAATGATGCCAGTGATAAAATACAATTTCATTATAATTCTTCCTACTCCGTGCTTGGATCATAATGGGGCGTGCCATATGTGGGATTCAGGAATCTAAATTTGTATCTCTGCTGCATTAGCTGTTATTAATAATTTTTTTCAAGGCTGATGTTTGGCTCCTATTCAAATAAGACTAAAAGACTTATGGATCAAATTTGTTTATGCTATAGGTTAGTTATGGGCTGGATAAGATTTGTCGAAGGTAAAAAGATATTTGACTGCATCAGTTCTCCCAACACCGTAAGAACTAACCTTATTGTAGTAATTAGTTTTTTCCATTTAAATTACATGCTGACAAATCTAGCTTTTCTGCAGGCCCACCCTATTCCTGTTTATGTTGAAGAAATTAAAGGTATCCTTTTTTCTTGGTGAATACACAGCATCTGTTTAGTTTTCTTCTTCTGATTACATTTTCTACCAATTAACTTAAATAAAAAGTGACAAAAGCCGAGGATAAACATGCTTAACTCTTCTCCATAGATATTGTAAGTGTTGCTCATTACATATTAGTTGTTGAGAAAGAATCAGGTAAGTAAATGCTTTTATTTTTTAGTGGAAAAATGTTAAGGTTTTTTCCTAAGACTTTCAATTGAAAAGATAGTTGATGTTGAACTTGCAGTTTTCCAGAGATTAGCAAATGACCTGTTCTGCAATGCAAACCATTGCATTGTCATCTCTGTAAGCAATTTTCTGAAGACCTTACTGAATTTTGCTTCAGCACTTCTTTTGTGTGAATTTTATCTTTGTACAGGGAAGAGGCTACCCAGATATTCCAACAAGAAGGTGTGAAAATGCTCTTCCATTTTCCTAAGATATCATGCTGTCAAGCCATATACCACCTTTCCTTTTTTGTAGTGCACAATATGAATGTGTCTAGTTGTATACACTGTTGCAAATATACATACTTGGTATTTTTTTTATTTTAATTTTATGTATTTTGTATCCTAACAGGTTTTTGCGGCTTCTGGTTGAGAATTTGCACTTACCTGCTTATTGCTTAGTGGATTGTGATCCTTATGGCTTTGATATCTTAACCACTTATAGGTTTGGCTCAATGGTTAGTATGTGTAAGTTTATCGGATCAGAAGTACTTCAACATGCATATCATTTAGCTACAGGACTCTCAACCTGAAATATATTGGAGTGTTGAGTGGATTGACTGTCGAATTATCAAGTTTCCTTTTCGTAATCTGTTTGACTGATCCATTCCCCACTGTTCTTTTTAGCAAATGGCTTATGACACAAAACATCTTCGTGTCCCAGAGATATACTGGCTTGGAGCTTTTCCTTCAGATTCTGAGAAATACTTTGTTCCAAAGCAGTGTCTCCTTCCTTTGACTGCTGAAGGTAACTATGGATATTACTTGTAGTGCTTCAGATTTGCATAGTTACTGATTTTATCTAATAAATTTTGGTGTCTTCGATATTCATATTAGACAAGAAAAAAATCAAAGCCATGTTGCTTAGATGCTACCTGCAAAGAGAGGTCCCACAATGGAGGTATATTCATATGCATTCCACGATATATGTCCTTTTCTTTTCCAAATGGTTTGAGATTTTATAGCTGTCTAATTTTAATGTTTTTTATGAAGGTTGGAGCTCCAAATGATGTTGGAGAAAGGAGTGAAGTTTGAGATTGAAGCTTTATCCGTGCACGCACTTTCATTCTTGACCGAGTCTTACATACCATCCAAAATTCAAGGTCAAGTTAACAACTAATGTGTTCCAGAAATGGGCTTGTGCACAGATTGCACACATTTCATTATGTTCCATTTAGCGATTGTGAGTAGAAATGTAGGGGAGTAGAAATATAGGTGGCTGTATATGTGATTGAACATTTGAAGTTTATTCTTAGAATCAATTCAAGACATACTGTCAATTTCAACTATTCACTCATATAGTGTAATAAATGCATACAGGTGATTAAATCATTTTAAAAGTGCAATTGTATTAAGTTAATTTTATTTATTTATCTAAATAATAGTATCGTATATCATTTGAACAATTAAAATGTTTTCTCGTAGCTATTTTTGTTTCTCAACCATATTACTTTCAGATTTCGACTTTAAAATAGAGGTCCTATTCTTAATAAAAAAACAATGAAGTTTAGAAGCAAGTTAGTTTCTATACTTGACTACAAAATTGTGAAAGAAGACGACATTTGAAGCTTCTGTACTTTAGTTGCACTTTAGACATTCTACATTGATTTAGTTGCAATTATTTTCAGAGTTTATATAAGGTAATCTAACATTCACTTGAGAAATGTATAAAGGATTTCTTAATACACACCGGAAGTTTTTTTAGGCACCACGTGAAAATCTAAAAATGTTCATATTTTCTGGAGATGTATCTTCAGACTTACTCATTACACATTTAATGCAGACCATTTTGAGTGGCGCCTTATAAGTTAGGTTATTTTTATTCCGGAGATAATCTTTGGAACATTTTAAGAAATATATTAATTATTGATCAGTTCAGTAGAAATTCCGGAGGTACATCTCTAAAAATTTGGACGGGATTTTGAAATTTTCGGTAACTTTTGCATGTCAGATATTTCCAAAGATACATCTCCAGAATAATATAATAAAAGAAACAGTTGCATGATCACACATTCATTGTTGCCACTGATGTTTTTCAATACAAACCCTCATAAAAAGTCCCTTCATTCTCAATCCATTTTTTTACTCCAAATATCCATTGTTTTTGGTTCATCACATCATAGGGAATAAAAGAAGATAAAATTGCAGGTAAAAATCATTTATTTTCGACTGCATTGCTCACATTAATCAAACTTTTTTTTTTCTTTTTGAAAAAAAGAGTGTTGTGTCGGGAAATGTATCTCCAGAATGAGTATGAACTTGTCTGGAGATGCATCTCTTAAACTAATATGTGTTCATTTTCCAAGTATGTTTTCAGCAATGGCGCTTATATACTATTATGCTTTTAATTGTTTTCATTAAATATGGTACACTCCGATGTTTTTCCAAAACAAATTATTTCTCCGAATGTCCAAGGTGGTGTTGTGAAGGCGGTAGATGTTGGTCACCAATTTAAAAATGAGCAAGAGTTTGAATCTCGTGATCAAATGCTTCAATGGATTCATATGGAGACCTCTAAACTTGGATTCGGTATGGTTATCGGAAGATCCAATAATGGTTCGGATAAAAGAAGTGCTTTTCTGACAAAAGCGTGCGAAAGAAGCGAGAAATATATAACTCTTCTCTAGAATTTTAAAAGAGATGACACCGGTTCAAGAAAGTGTGAAAAATTATTCAACCATCCTAGTGTGTGACGACTCATGTTAGAAGAGAAGAAATGCATTGCTGACATGATATTGAATCTGGTTAAATCGAAAAATATACTTGAAACATTGAAATGAAAACGACCCAAAAATATATCAAATATCAAGAAGTGTATAATATTCGGTATCTTACTAATAAGGCGCTTGTAACACCCCAATCTCATAATTTAATTAGTTAAGTAATTATTTATGAATAAGTGGAAATAAATGATGTTTTGTGGAAAAATAAAGAATTATTTTAATTAAGAGAAGGATATAATAATATTGAGAATTATTTAATATTATTATTAAGAAAATAAAATAAAAGAGTTTGAAGGTCTAAGGGGTAAAGTTGTCTTTTGGGTGCTTTTATGAGAAAAGAGGTTCACAATCAAAATTCTCATATCGGGTTTTGGGTGAAGGTGAAGGTTGCTCTGAAGAACAAGAAGAACAAAAAGGCAAGGAAGGATTTTGATCTTACCTGATCAGGAGGGCCTTCCAAGGATTTGATGACTGGACCAGAGAGTGAGGTGAGTGAGGGGGTGTACCTGCAAGGTGCTCCAATGCTTAAGTCAGAAGAGGTACAGAAAGTAAGGTTATTTCACCGTAAGTTAGAATACCTGACCCTTTGCTATGAAAGGGTATTTATATTGAGCCCCCAGCGCTGGGCCAAGGCTCCTAATGGGCTGGATTTAGCTAGGCCCAAGGAGGAGCTGCCAGGGGACGCGTAAGAAACGTGAAGACCTAGACCAAAGGTCTGCTCCCTGGTCCAACTGCCCCTATCCCTTCGGAGATAATATAGGGGAGTTGGGTGACGTGTCAGATGAGTTGGCAGACGTGGTTCTGCTCGACATAACTCACGTGCCCGTGATATAGGTAGGTGATATATGAGTGAAGATCAGCTGGTGGAGGATGCGTGTCTCTGCCCGACATACAATAGAGTTGTCGAGGAGGTATCCCATCGACATGGATGGTTGGGGCCTCTGCTCGACGCATTCATCTGCCCGGATGATGGGGCCTGTACCCGACAAGCATTGGGCCGTGCCATGCATGTCGTCATGGCCCAGTCCAGAACAGGAGCCCCCCAAGTCGAGTCTCTGAGTTAGAGTGATGACTTGTATTGCAACCGGGGTTCCCTGTGTCGAGGGAGAGGCGCGGACGTATGGCATGGAAGATTCCAATAGACTTGTTCGCGAGCTTCTCTTTCCACGGTAATGTCGGGGATGGAAAGTGGTTGATGGTGTGCATCTTCCTCGTAATGGCCGAGGGCTTGATGCGGGGATAGGGCGTCTTGATGAGTCGGGGAGACGGAAAGATGCTCGACGTTGTTTCAGTTTCTTTTTTTTGGGTAGACGTGTCTCAGACTTGATGGCGTCGCTTCGTTTTGTGTGCAAAGACGACGTAGGTAGTAGGCAATGATGACCTAGCGCGTTGGCCCACGCGCCAGGGACTATAAAAGGAAGTTGAGTGACTTCATTTTCACTTTTTCGCTCCTACGTTCACCGGAAGCTCTGAAGAATCCTCCTGCGTCTGCTCGTCTTACCGTCTGAACCGCCGTCTCCGCTCGTCTTGTTGCCTGAACCACCGTTTCTGCCCGGGCGCCACCGTCTCTTTCTTAACTTCCAATATGTCAGGTACCATTTTGCTTCTGTAATCCATCATTTTCCCTTCTGTTTGTGTTAAATGTCTACAAATGCATGTTATATTCGTAGTATGTGGTTAGATTTGACTTAGGAATACTAAAATGGACTGTAGATGGACTATAGATGGTAGAAAATAGGGTTAGGGTTAGACTGTCCCGGGCAGAAATTACATATGCCAGGCAATATTTGCATAAGTATATATGAACTTTCTGCCCGGTCTCTTAAGAACGTGCGTATCTTCGCGTCGAACACGTTGTCAGTGTCCGTTGCTGCTACGCCCTTTCACTTGACCTGCGGTGGAAGGGTGGATTTGATATGATGTCAAATTCACTCTTTCTGTCTGCGTTTCAGCTGCTACCGGGCGTCTACGATCGAGGAGGGAAGACTCTGGGTCCTCGTCTGAAGATGCGGTCATTGCTCGTCTACCTGTCGGGGATGGTAGTGCCAGGGATGGTACTGAGCATGCTTCATCCTCCGGGCAGGTGGATCTCTCCTGGGTTGCGGATGAACCTTTGGAAGAGGAGTCCTATTTCTGTGATGAGGCCATCCCCGCTTACGCTGAGGTCGAAGATAGGAACCGGGAAGATCCGGAGAATTGGCATTGTTGTGCCCCTAAGGAGGAGGACCGTATCTGCCATCATTTCCCGGGGAAGCAGTTCACGATGTATGAGTTTGCTTTCCGGGAGGCGGGGATCAGGCTACCCTTCAACTCCTTCCAAATGTCAATCTTCAAATGGCTTCGGCTGGCGCCATCCCAACTGCATCCCAACGCCCTCGCCTTTATGCGGGCATTCGAGTTGGTCTGCCGTTTCCTCGGCATTGGGTGCACTCGAGCCCTTTTCTTCCACGTCTTCCACCTCCAGCGGTCCGGCCTCCGTGGACGCCACAGTTGGGTTTCTTTTAAACAGCCCGTGCGTTTGTTCAAGACGTACGTGGACTCTGCCCGACATTTCAAAGGTCGTTGGTATGTAGTGATGCCGATCACCCGTGCCGCCCTTCATTCCCTCTACTATTATCAACGAGCATCAAACGGGGAGGAGACATTGATGTCGAAGATACCGCTGAGGTGGCAGCGCGATCATTTCGACCTCTCCACCGCCCACTATAGGGTCAAATTTTCGATGCTCGGCGTTGAGGACAGGCTCGCATACAAGAAGCTGGTTGATTACGTGCAGAGTTTCAATCTGGGGGTCTGGACGGATCGACAGGGTGTGCCCTATCTCGACGAGGCCGGAATGCCAATTACTGAGACGCGCTATATCAATACAAAGGCCTTGCTCGAGTGTAGGACCGAGGAGAAGGCTTTAGAATTACTGAGTAGGCAGATTTTTTCTTGATCTTTTATTTTTGTCAATGTTTTCGCTCGCTAATGTTTGTGTGTACTGTTTCGCAGGTGCTATGCCCAGTACGCGTGATCGGGTCCTGAAGCTGGCCAACCAGGTCGGTGCGGCTGACCGGGTGCCGAAAAAGAAAAAGAAAACCGTGGCCCGTGTTCAGGTGACCGCTGCGGATGCTGGGGTCGGGACTTCGAACACAGCAAGTCCGACACCTTCCTCTCCTCCTCGGGCGTCGACGATAAACATACCTGATAGTCCGCCTCAATCGGCCTCTCCTCTCCATAAACGGAAACGTCCGGCGGGGACTCTTTCGAGGTCATCCTTGGGAAGTCCGGGTGGACCGGGCAGCTATTTGTTACCCCCCTGCTATGTGGAGCGGTCGTTCTTCAAGGTCGAGGATGCGATCGCGGTGCCGGCGCCTGAGGCGAAGGCTATCCTAGACCAAGATGCTGGTGTCCGGCGCAAGGAGCTGGCTAGAGACATGGCAGCTGTCATCCGGGTGATGGAGACGGCCATGGTCTTGACCGATACCTCCGTCTCTACTGCCTCCCTGGAGGATGCTCTTGTGCAGGTTCGATCGGAGAAGGACAAACTGTCCAAAGACCTGTCGGACTACAAGGAGGAGCATCAGCTGCAAGAGGGGCTGAATAAGAAGCTGGAAGAGGCAGAAAGGGAGCGGGACCAGCTGAAGGCGGCCAAGATGAGCTTGGAGGAGCAGGTGGCCGGGCACCAAAAGCTAATCGAGGACAATGCTGGACTGCGGGCTCAGCTTGAATCCCTCGAGGAAAAGGTCCGTCCTTTGGCTGATGAGACCGAGGAGGAGCTTGCCCTTGGTTCCCGTGGCGAGCTGCTGGGGCACATACGCTCTCTCAACCAGGACCTCGTGGCTGTTTTCAAGGAGGGTTTCGACAATGCCGTCGAACAACTGAGGCTGCTGAATCCTGAGTTGGTGACGGAGGGGTCGGCCCATAATTACTGTGTCCGGGAGGGAGAGATCGTATGCCCTTTCGAAGCTGAGGAGGAGCTGGGGGATGACGAGGATGTGGTGGAAGAAGCTGAGGAGGTGCTCCGGGCGGAGTCTTGATTATTATATTTTTTTTCTTTTGATTTGTTGTTTTTGTTATGGCCTGCGTGCCTTGTTGTGTATTTTGGCCTTCGGGCATATGTAATTTGGCCTTCGGGCGTACTTGGCCTCGGCCGTTGTTATATTATTCTGTTTTTAAATATATGAATATATGAATGTTTTCTGTTGTCATTCATTGTGTTCGGGTATGCGTTATATTTTCTTGTTTATGAATTTATACTCTGCTCGACCTAGTTAGTCTCCTCGGTTTAGGGAACCGAAGAAGCGTCGGGCTTTGTGCCCGTTTGGAACGAAGCCCGGGTTCGTTGTTCGGACTCTGGCTCCGAGGCTTGGGCTTTCCCATCGCGAGCTGGGTGCCCTGCCTGTCGTGGTACTTCGACGTTGAGTCTCGATCGAGATCCCCATCGTCGGGGAGGGTTGTGTTCGCTGTGTGGCCCCGGTTCGTCCCCGGGTCTTGCGGTTCCTCTTGGGGGTTTTGGAGACCAAGAGCGTGGTCGTACCACCCACGTCTCCCCGTGAGACATTTAGCTGTAATATTGTCTAAGTTTTTCTGCGTTCCATGGTCGAGCGAGTTCTTCCCCTTGTAGGTTTTCTAGGTAATAGGCCCCGTTGCTCGTCTTGTCGCGGACGCGGTAGGGGCCTTCCCAGTTGGCGGCCAGTTTGCCCTCTTTTGGGTTTTTCTGGTTTCTTCTGAGGACCAGGGTGCCGACCTGGAACTCTCTTCTTATGACCTTCGCGTCGTGGCGAAGTGCTATTTTTTGTTTGAGGGACATTTCCCTGAGGGCTGCTTCGGAACGGATCTCTTCGACTAGGTCGAGCTCGGCTCTAAGGGTCTCGTCGTTCATTTCCTCGTCTAGGGGTTCCTCTATCCTCCTCGTTGGTTCCCGTATTTCCACTGGGATGACTGCTTCGGTGCCGTAAGTCAGTCGGAATGGGGTCTCCCCGGTGGTTGAGTGCGGTGTCGTGCGGTAAGCCCATAGGACGCTATGTAGTTCCTCGACCCACACCCTCTTTGCCTCGCCGAGCCTGCGCTTTAGGCCACGTAAGATTACTCTGTTGGCCGCCTCCGCTTGTCCGTTCGTCTGTGGATGTTCGACAGACGTGAAATGCTGTTTGGTACCTAGGCTGGCGACGAAGTCTTGGAATCCTCCGTCCGTGAATTGTGTCCCATTGTCCGTGATGAGGGTCTGGGGTACGCAGAACCGAGCGAGGATGTTGCGTTTAAAGAACCGAAGAATGTTCTGTGCGGTTATTTTAGCCAATGCCTCTGCTTCAATCCATTTCGTAAAATAATCCACCCCAACGATGAGGTATTTATTCTGGTACGATCCGGTGACGAAAGGGCCGAGGATGTCCATGCCCCACCATGCGAAGGGCCATGGGGAAGACAGTGATTTTAGGTCATTCGGGGGTGCGAGGTGCATGTCGGCGTGTCGCTGGCATTTGTCGCATTTTTTTACGTGCTCCTTTGAGTCGTTTTGCATGGTCGGCCAGTAGTAGCCTGCTCGTAGGGCTTTTCGTGCGAGTGATCGTTCGCCGAGGTGTTGAGCGTTGATCCCCCGGTGTATTTCTCCAAGTATGTCGGGAACTTTCTCTTCCTCAACACACTTAAGTAACGGGATGGAGAACCCTCTACGATAGAGTTTCCCTTCGAGGAGTACGTATGAGCATGCTCGTCGTTTGGTGGTGGTCGCCTCCTTTGGGTCGACGGGGAGTTCGTCTTTTGTTAGGTAATTGTAGATGGGTGTCATCCAACAGTGAGCATCCCCGATCGCGTTGACCTCGAATGGAGGAGGTAATTTTTCGATGCTAGGTCGAGGAAGGATTTCTTGGATTACGGATTTGTTTCCGCCCTTTTTCCTCGTGCTGGCTAGTTTTGAGAGGATATCTGCCCGTATATTGTGCTCGCGAGGTACGTGTTGAACTTCCCACTTCTCGAATTTCTCAAGTTTTTCTTTGACAAGGGACAAATATTCGATGAGGTTGTCGTTCTTGGTTTGGTATTCTCCTCGTACTTGTGATGCTACGAGCTGGGAGTCTGTGGATATTTTCACTTCTTTTGCTCCTAGGTCCTCGGCTAATCTCAGACCGGCGATAAAAGCTTTGTATTCGGCCTGGTTGTTTGACGTCGGGAAAGCCAGTGCTAATGAGACCTCGATCAGGATCCCATCCTCATTCTCGAGGATGATCCCGGCTCCGCTGCCTGATGCGCTGGAGGCGCCGTCGACGAAGATCGTCCACTTGCGGGCGCCGTCCGTCGGTGTTGGGCAATGAGTCATTTCCGCGACGAAGTCGGCCAGTGCTTGGGCTTTCAAGGCCTTTCTATTTTCGTATTGTATGTCGAATTCGGAGAGTTCCAGTGACCACTTGAGCATTCTGCCGGCCATATCTGGTCGCCCGAGTAATTGTTTTATCGGCTGGTCGGTCCTTACTTTTACCGTATGTGCGAGGAAGTAATAGCGTAGCCTTCTCGCCGCATTTATGAGGGCCAGGGCGACCTTTTCGATTTGCTGATATCGGAGCTCAGGGCCTTGGAGTGTTTTGCTCGTAAAATAGATGGGTTTTTGTCCTTCGTCGGTCTCCCTTATTAGGACGGCGCTGACGGCCTCGGTCACCACGGATAGATATAGGTATAGGGTTTCCTTTTCCAATGGTCGTGATAAGACCGGAGGTTCGGAGAGAACCTTTTTCAAATGGAGTAATGCCTGCTCGCACTCGTCGGTCCAGTCGAAGCTGGCCTCTTTGCGAAGGAGTCTAAAAAATGGCAGTGCATGCTAAGCGGACTTGGCGATGAAACGGGAGAGTGAGGCGAGCACTCCGTTGAGGGATTGGATTGATTTCTTGGTCCTCGGGGTCGGAAATTCTGAGAACGCTCGGCATTTGTCGGGGTTGGCTTCAATCCCTCTTTCGGTGAGGTAGAAACCTAGGAATTTTCCTGCCCGTACCCCGAACGTGCATTTTTCAGGATTGAATCTCATTTTGCACTGCCTCGCCTGCTCGAAAACTTTGGTTAGGTGTCGAGCATGGGTAACCTCCTCGTGTGACTTTACGATCATGTCGTCCATGTATACTTCGAGCATGTCCCCTATTTCTTCCTTGAAGACTTTGTTCATCATGCGTTGGTACGTGGCACCGGCGTTCTTGAGCCCGAACGGCATTACGTTGTAATAGTAATTGCCCGTTGGGGTCATGAATGTCGTGTGCCTCTTGTCTGTGGGCGACATAGGGATTTGGTTGTATCCACTATATGCGTCCATGAAGGACAAGAGTTTAAAACCTGCAGAATTGTCTACGAGCATATCTATATTAGGGAGGGGAAAAGCATCTTTCGGGCAAGCCCTATTAAGATCAGTATAATCAACACACATGCGCCATTTTCCATTATTTTTCTTAACGAGGACTACATTAGAGAGCCAGGTTGTGTACTGGGCTTCAGAAATAAAATTTGCCTCTAGAAGGTCTTTTACAGCTCGTTCGGCAGCCTCCGCCTTCTCGGGGGACTGTTTGCGCCTACGCTGTGCTATGGGCTTAACTGCCCGATCTAAAGCTAACTGGTGACACGCGATCTCAGGATCTAGCCCGGGCATTTCCGCGGCATTCCAGGCGAAGAGGTCAGAGTTCTCTTTGAGGCATGCTATGAGCTTCTCCCTTGTTCCCTCGGGCAGTCCCTTGCCTATCTTCACTGTCCTTTCTGGATCGTCCCCGAGAGGAATGAGTTCGAACTCTCCGTCGGGAATTGGTCGGACCGGGTGTTCGAGAGGTCGTTCCTCGGTGGACTTCCCTTCTTCGGTTTCATTTGGCCCAATGCGACAGTCGAGGTCGATGGCGTTAACTCCCCGGGGAGGATCCTCGGTCCTGAGTTTTTTGTTGTTGTCGCTACTCTTTGTGTTGACCATGGCCTGTCCTTTTACTGCAGCGTCGTAGCATCGTCGGGCAGCTTCGATGTCACCGTGGATGGTGACCACGCGACCCAATTTGGTGTAGTACTTCATCTTCAGGTGGACGGTGGATGGGACCGCGGTGAGTTCGGCCAGTGTCGGGCGTCCAAAGATGCAATTGTAAAGGGATGGACAGTCCACGACCAGGAATTGGATCTTGATTTCCCTGGCCGTTTCCTGCTCCCCGAAGGTGACGAGGAGCTCGACATATCCCCACGGCCTTGTTGTTACTCCGTTGAATCCCTGTAGGTCGGATCCGACGTAGGGGGCCAGGTTGGTTTTGTCCAATTTCAGAGTCTTGAAGAGGTGGACATACATGATATCCACTGAGCTGCCTTGATCGACCAGGATGCGCCTGACGTCGAACTGGGCCATCTTTGCCCTGATCAACAGTGGGATGCCTGAATTCGGGGATCCGCCCAGAAGTTCCTCCAGAAAGAAGGATATTGGGTTGGATTTACCCCGATATTTTGTCAGCGTCGCCTTTTGCTCGGGGGCAGTCAGTAGGAGCTCGTCGAACTTGCGTTTGACCGAAAGGGCAGCGGCTTCACCGTTAATTCCTCCACCTGATATAACCAGTGCGGTTGGAAAATCTTCCCAGGGGCTGAGTGCAGTGATTCTGCCTTCGGGCAATGGCTCGGGGAGGATGAAATCTTCCGGGCATGACACGCAGAGGGCCACTTGATAAGGAGAGTTGTCGGGGGGCGTTTTTTCCCGGGGTCTCTTCTTCTCCGCCTCGTCATGTCTGGGGGTTTCGTTCCTCCTCGTATACTGTTTTAGGTGCCCTTCTTGGATTAAAATCTCTATCGCATCCTTCAGGTGGACGCAGTCTTCGGTCACGTGGCCGTGGCCCCTGTGGAACCGGCAGTACTTGGATTTGTCGGTGTGAGGTTTTGGAGCAGATGGTTTTGGGAACCTTACTCTGCCCTGTTTGAACTCAGAGTTGATGCATTCCGCGAGGATGCGCTCGCGAGGAGCTGTCAGTAAGGTGTACTCGCTGTATCGGCCCGCGGGGCCTCTTCCTTCTCGGAGCTCGCGAGGTCTTTCTTCCCTTCGCTTGTCCCCGTTGCGACGGGGGATGTTTGGCTCCTCGCGTTTGGGGTGGTCGGTATCCCCAGCACCACGGCCGCTGCGAGCGTTGTGGGCCACCTATTTTTCCTCGTATCTGATATAGGCTTGGGCCTTGTGCAGGAGTTCGTTCAAGGTGCGGGGAGGCTCGATCCCGACGGCTCTGCTAAGTTCGCTGCCTGGCAAGAGTCCTCTTTCGAGGAGATACTTCTTCATGTGTTCGGTGGTATCCACCTCGACAGCTTCCTGGTTGAATCGCTCGATGTACGAGCGCAGTGTTTCATTCTTCTTTTGTACTATTGCTTCAAGGGTCGCCTCAGTCTTGGGGTGACGACGGGAAGCCGTGAAGTGCCTGGTGAACATAGACCTCATGACTCTCCAAGATGTGATGGATTCGGGAGCCAAGCTTTTGTACCTAGCCATGGCCCCTTTCCTGAGGGTTGTCGAAAACAGCCGGCATTTGAGATGACCGGTGATATCATTGCGATAGTCGAGCATCGCGTTGACGTTGTCGACGTGGTCGTCGGGATCGGTAGTCCCGTCGTACACAGCTAGATTGGGCGGTTTCTCCATGCCTTTGGGGAGCGGGGCTTCCATTATTGCCCGAGACAGGGGACAGTGCAAGTCTTCCTCGTCGCTCCTTAATGGAGATAGTTCATTGTTGTCGGGGCTGTGCCCGCGCCTTGGTGATGTTCCTGATCGATCATTGTCATGACGGGCGCGTGCCCTGCTGACGTGAGGTTCTGGAGAGCGACGTCTTCGCTTCTTTGTTGGCTCTGGACGTTATTGTGCCCTCCTCCCCTGCTGAGGTCGGACCTCCTGTCGCTCAGCTTCGAGGGCCATGATTCTCTCGTGCTGCTGGTAGAGCATAAAGCCGGCCTGGTTGAGGGCGTTCACCATGGCAATCATGGTGGCGTCTCCTTCGACGGGGACAGGGATGGGATGAAATGTTTCGGCCCCTTGGTCTTGGGCATGAGGGACGTCTCCGTTGTTTTGAGGCTCTGGAGACGGGGTAGATGGACGACCGTCTCGAGCGTCTGCTTCATGGGGTTGCGGGCCATCATCCATAGTGTAGTCGACGAGGGGACGGCTGCGCTCGGTAGGTTGTTCTCCGGCCATGTTGGAAGGACAGGAATGAATGAGCTTTTGATCCTCTGTTGGTGAAGACGGGGATAGCTAGTTCCCACAGACGGCGCCACTGATCTTACCTGATCAGGAGGGCCTTCCAAGGATTTGATGACTAGACCAGAGAGTGAGGTGAGTGAGGGGGTGTACCTGCAAGGTGCTCCAATGCTTAAGTCAGAAGAGGTACAGAAAGTAAGGTTATTTCACCGTAAGTTAGAATACCTGACCCTTTGCTATGAAAGGGTATTTATATTGAGCCCCCAGCGCTGGGCCAAGGCTCCTAATGGGCTGGATTTAGCTAGGCCCAAGGAGGAGCTGCCAGGGGACGCGTAAGAAGCGTGAAGACCTAGACCAAAGGTCTGCTCCCTGGTCCAACTGCCCCTATCCCTTCGGAGATAATATAGGGGAGTTGGGTGACGTGTCAGATGAGTTGGCAGACGTGGTTCTGCTCGACATAACTCACGTGCCCGTGATATAGGTAGGTGATATATGAGTGAAGATCAGCTGGTGGAGGACGCGTGTCTCTGCCCGACATACAGTAGAGTTGTCGAGGAGGTGTCCCATCGACATGGATGGTTGGGGCCTCTGCTCGACGCATTCATCTGCCCGGATGATGGGGCCTGTACCCGACAAGCATTGGGCCGTGCCATGCATGTTGTCATGGCCCAGTCCAGAACAGATTTTAATCAAAGAGAAAGAGAAAGCTACATTGATTAAGGTATGGGGAGAATTCTTGTTCAATAATCATAATATAGGAAGGTTTTATGAGAAAGAGGGGTTTTGGGATGAAAACCTAGTATTTGGGATAACTGTTGGTAGATAGTAATAATTAGTTGTTGAATGTTGTTAATACTGGTGATTTTATGATGATTATGTGGTTATTGGACGTTTTCTATGGTTTTCCTGATGTTTTGTGGGGGTTTAGGGATGTTTTGGGTGTGTCTGAGTTCTGCAGAAATCGCAAGATTTTACTCAGCGAATCGCATTTCTCGCTTAGCGAGCAGAGTCAGTGAGTTCGTCGCTTAGAGAGCCTTGTATTTTCAGAAGAAAAAAAGGTTTCTTCTGTTGCTGATTTTGATGTCTGATCTTTCGTGCCATGTTGCTATATTGTTGCTGAAAGAATTATTACATGTATGAGTATGCTATGATTAATAGTAATAGTGATGATATGAGATAAAATGATGAATAAGTAGTCAAAATGATGACATGAATGAAACGATAGTATGAATAAATTATGTTGATGATAAATGATGAATGTCGATACACGTATTGATGATGATGACGATGTTGTTTTGTGTATCTTGCAGTCATGGCATCCCCTATGTTGAATTTAGGCTTCAATCCCATTGTGTGGATTGAGGTGTTGTTGATTATGTTGTGCTCCCTTGTGGAAGGTGGATGGCCAGTGTCCATCACATGTTGAAATCGGTACCACATGCATTTATGAGGTTGCATTCCATTCTATGTGGCATAGTATGATCGCATTTGTTGTTTGATGGTGTGTTTTGTTGATGTTTATAAGTGGGTGAGTTTCTTGTAGTTGTTGTATGATTATTTGTTCTTATGATTCATGTCTTGTATTATTTTATTGAATTTGGATTACTCACCCTGCCTGTCTTTTGTGATGGTCTATTATGCCATCCTGCATATTCTCAAGAATAGTTCGGTGATCGGAAGTCGCTCGAAGTGCGTCTCTTATCGTTATAGAGTCTAGGTGGGGTCCTGCTCTATGTCGTGTAACACTGGGGAACACTTGGTTTATATTTGTTGTTTCAGATGTTTTAATACTCGAGGATGATGTTTTGAATTATAATTGAATCCTTTTTGTCTTGAGGATTAAGATGTTGACTAATGATCCACTGCCATGAATTGAGGTTTTATTTTATGAATTAAAGTTGCAACCCGTGTTACGGGACATGATACATACTTGTTGTTTACATGATGTAATGATGTTTTGGAAGTAAATGTGATGCCTTTTCATGTAGGACTCTGATATTTTATTAAACAATATGATTAATTGTGTCGTGGGTAAAAAGGGTGTTACAACGCTTATGGGGGATAGAATTGAAATGCAACAACTCTTGAAATTGTTGGATGATAACAGTTATGTGTCTAAGTACCGAACATGCAAGGATGAAGTTATTGTTAGAGACATATTTTTGACTCACCCTGATTCCATAAGTTTTTCAACATGTTTCCTATGGTGCTCATACTTGATTCAACCTACAAGATCAACAAGTATAGACTTTCATTATTGGAGATGATTGGTGTTACCTCAATTGAGAAGACATATTCTGTTGGTTTAACATTTCTTGAGTGTGAAAAAGAGGACAATTTTACTAGGGCCTTAGAGGCCTCTAAACTTTGTAGGTATCACATAACAAATAATGTGAGAAGTCGGGTGAAACTCGCAATATGGACGAAACATATAGAGTCTGAAGATGGAAAAATGGTGAAGGCGGGTGTGGTTGTGGAAAAAAATAATGGATGCATGGAATTGTATCATAAATTCTTTGATAAAAGAACTATATGCCGATTTCGTTTTGCATTTCAGGTAAGTGTGTGAAAAGTATCCAAATTTGTTGAAATATGTTAAAAATACAATTCTTGATCAGATGAAGGAGAAAACTGTTTGTGCATGGACTGATAATGTTAAACACCTTGAAAATACAACAACTAACATAGTTGAGTCTGCCCATGCTAATTTGAAAATTTGGTTGGAAAATAGAGGGCGATTTGTGTAGAGACTAGGACTCTGTGAACCACATGATTCAAAGCCAGCATAGTGAGATGCAAACATCATTTGGTCGGAGCATCACAGTTTTAGAATACAAATTTAAAGACAACACTCTATATTCTCAGTTGGCCGGTAACATTTCTAGCGCAAAATGTGGATGCACAATTGTAAAAACTATGGTTTTCCATGTGATTTTTTTATTGCTAAAAATGTGCAACTTGGTGACCCAATAAGAATGGACGAGGTTTGCGCTCATTGGAAGTGACTTAGCTTTGATAATGATGGTGCCATGAATAAAGGTAAATCAAATATCGCTATTTTGGCTGAATGAGAAGTGATACAAGAGATATTTTTGAAAGTCGATGACAACATGAAACTCCACATCAAAGAACAATTGAGGAAGATTGTCTATCCGGAAACCATCGACATGAAATCGTCCTCTCAATCGGTAAAAACAAAAGGTGCTTCGAAGAAAATGAAGCCTACACCGAATGACAATTCAGTTACACCGCCTCCTTCATATTTTGAACATGTTGGCAAAGTTTTTCCCGACTCACCAAATCCAAAATCTCATAAAAGTGTTGTCAAAAGAGCTCACATCAGCAAACTACCTCCTACGCTGCCTCCACTAAAGATTCCATTCATCAATAAGATGCCTGTTTTTATGTGCAAATACATCGAGCGGATTGTCAATGTTTTGGGGGACAGTAATTGCGATTATCGAGCAGTTTCAAATTTACTCGATAAAGGAGAAGATAATCATACACGTGTCCACCATCAACTTATCCAAGATTTAAAGACACATAAATAATCATACACACAGTTGTACAAAAAGAAAGAAAAATTTGATGAAGTTTATGAGTCTATTGTTCCTTGCCTTAGCGGTCTGGTACCAAAGGAAAAATGGTGCTTTTCCATGAAATGGGTCACCTAATAACATGCATGTATGATATAGTTTGTTGATCTGACACGATACGGTATTTCAGAAACTTTTTCCCACTACGCACCGCTCCACCTCAAAATCCAAATGATCATATCATGTGGATTGGATGACTTTCAAAATCAAGTCATTTTGTTTAAGTTTACTTGAAACCGGGATGCCTTATACCACTTACATCACTAGAGTGGACAACTCATTCAACCACAAAAATCGAGACTTGACCGAATCATTTTTTTGGAAAGGATGCAAGAATTCGAGAAATTGAATAACATTGAAAAAAATAATTAAATGCACAAAAATCCATGGGGTTACCACCCATAGATTTAGCTTGCGAAAAATGTTCGTTTTTAATTTCTTGTTTATCTAGACAAATAAGTATATGTAATTGTGTCTCAATATAAATGAATCGTAATATATTCAACATTTGTTCATATTATGTCTTAATGCATTTTTTATCTTTCCCATAACAACGTTTATTCTTTTGTAAAAAAAGAAAGAAAAACGATTTTGTTTTAGAACTGATTTAGGAAAACTTCCGGAGATGCATTTTCGGAAGAAAATATAGGGTGCGGATCTAAAGATATATATCTGGAATCAACATGTCAGTTATTGAGTGGCACATATTGATCAATGACTTCTATAAATTAAGGTACTCTTATGTTATATTTCACACAAACTGAAAATATCTCAAATCTCACAAATAAATGTCAACTGATATGTCACAAATATCTCATTCTCCAGCTTTACACCCGGGCTAACGTTTAAGTCCACCGATTTCATATCCCTCGAGTACGGTTCATCGTCGATTAACAACAGACAGAAGATTGACTTCAATAAATTTGAGCTCGACGCAAATAGATGTAAGGGCTATGTGGAATATGTATTTTCGTTTGGAAACAAAAGTTTTACTCGAGTTGGAAGCGGCGATCGATCGGAGATATTTGAAGATGTTAAAGCGTCCACATGGATATTGAAGTAATGTTGCATTTATGTTAAATGATCTATATAATCCTAATTTTATTTTATGAAATTTTATTTTATTTTGGAAAATTACATGGATTTGACGATGTTATTACTGATGTGTATGTGTTGCGGAAATGTAACTACAGAAACATTTCAGAGATGCATATCCGAAATAAAATAAACTAAAAAACATGACGTAGCTCAGAATGATCTTTGTTAAGTGTGTGTTAAGGTGTATACGAAGATACATCTTCGAAAACTGGAAGTATTTTTGAATTTTTGCGTGATACCTAAGAAACATATAAGATGCATTAAGAAATCTTCAATGTAAAAGAATTTATTGTTCCAACAAAATGGATTCAAACCCAAAATTTTAATTATTTAATATTTAAAAAACCTAATAATAATAATAATAATTAATTTAAATAAAAATAAAAATAATTAATTATTAGTTACTACTATAAATAAATAATAAATTATCCTATTTTTAAAATAGAAGGACTACAACTAAAAAATATCAATTAGAAGGATCAAGTATGCATTTAAGCTTAAATAAAATTTAAATGTGACAATATTTTTTGAAATCTTATTTAACCACTTTAACTTTGACAAATTTTAAATGTATAATATGACTTATACATCCTCAAAGAAAGTTCTGATCTAGAAACTCCTTAAAATAAAGTGTAGAATATAGACTCAATTTGGTCTCTTGATTTCCTACATAACAGTTTAGTGTGTAATAAGTCAAAATCAACATAGGGATTTCTATTTGTAGCAACAGAGGGATTAATTTGTCTCTCCAATCAACATGTTAAGAACTATTTTGAGGATTATTTATGGTGAGAGGTTGATTTGAGGTGCAAGAAAATTGTGAGCAAGTCTTTAGTCAATTTTAATATTTGCCTTAAAAAATCAACCAAGATTATATTTTCTAGAAAGCTAAGAATCCACCGATTCATTGAATCAATACTCATAGCAATGCCAATTACTTTTGGTACCAAAATAAGTGTCTTTCTAGATAAAAAAAATTGCCTCAAAATAAGAGTCTCTTTACCTTTTCAATACAAAATTAATTAACTTTTATTTATACTCAAATATCAGCAGTACCAACTTCACCACAAATCACCCCATAAAATCGATATGAGACATCTTTCTTTTATTTTCCTGGTTCAGGGCTATGTATCACATAATCTAATCATCAACTCAGAAACCACTCTTCGACCAAAAGGGATATATAACTCAGGCGGTACTAAATAAGTGCTTCGATCTCAATGATGATCGCAATTAATGTCTTAGCCTTACTACTGATCCACAGAGCAGAAATGAATAACGACGCAACAAAGATGGCTGTTGCAAAAACACGAACAATGTCAAACATCATTTCCATTTGGTGCGCCAGCCCAAGAAAAAGGATGTACTTTCAACTGCTAACAGGTGCCAAAGGTGAACAATGCTGTAAATTATACAGTAACATGCAAGCCAGACAAGCAATTAAACAACCAGCAAATCCATAATTTTTTTGTTTAATCAAAAGCCAAAAGTGGCAGTATTTAGAGCTGAATAAGTTAGAGTATATCCCAAAGAGTGGAATCTGATGTGAAAAGTTTTGGCAGCACCTGTGTTGTAGAGAGGGGAGCAGAGGCCGCCTGACTCCTCACCCATCAAACTCTCCTGTTGCTCTTCATCATCTCCTTGATAAGTTACTTTTAGAGTGTGAAATTCAACGGAGTGATGAAAGAATGGAGAATTGAAATCCAGCCAGTTTTGCTTTGAACTATATTGCAACATCACTGGAGAAGTTTCAACAAAAACATGTAAGAAAATTTGGAGGTGAATAGAAGTTGGTCAAAATGACCCGGTCAAAAGTTGATGTGTGCACATATGATCCAATATAAACCGAAATGTGGACACTTCACTTCAAACTCAAACACCATTACACTAAGTTTGTCAAATACTTATTCAAATATACACAGTCAACTCAGTTACCATTTTGACATAAGAATATGTATCAATCAGACCACAGATAATGAATGAATATTCTATCCGACCTCACATAATCCTAGAATAGCTAATTATATTGTCATAAAATTATAAGATCTTGCCCACAAATCTTGTAGTAGACACAATCCACAAAATAACAGTCTGTGTTACTTTTCAAATAGTGTCATGCATTGAAATACAATATGAATGAAGTTATAAACATTCACTTTTAGGAAAACCATTAGGCATGAAAAATATCCTTCTCAAACACTCGCTGAAACTCACCAGGAGTCTGAAAGAAATGAAGGATGACACTTCCATGAAGCTTCCAATTATTATGGAGACTGACAAAACTATTGCAATTTGGAAGAATTTCCTCTGAGGCTAGGACCATTAACCTTATCAAAGAGCTGGTGACATTGGAAGGCTTGCATTTTCTGCAAAGAAGACCAGCTTCTATTCCGGTACCGGTACAACAATATATGCAACCAGTTCTCAGGGTAACCTTGTAGCATGTTGAGACTTTGCCATTTCCCTTAAGACAGCACCAACAATTGCTGCCTGCTCAAGGCAGTCCGCCTTATGCAGCGCATCTAAAAGAACAACACATGTTTTGCTATTTACACGACATCCTTTCATTCGAGTTTCCTCAAAAACTGTATATGCATCCATTGCTTTATTGGCACTGCTTAGTCCTTCCATCATGGCATTATAGCAAGCAGAATCGGGTATGCCCCCACTTGCCTTAAATCTATCAAATAGGCCTCTTGCCTCCATAACATTTCCAGCCCTTGCAAGTCCCACAATCATTGTGGTGTATGTGATAGTATTGGGTTTTAACCCTTTTTTCTGCATTTCTTGCCAAAACACAAAAGCCTTATTAAATTTTCCAATCATACAAAGACCATTTATCATAATGCTGTAAGTCATTTCATTTGGAGGACATTTTAAGTTTTTCATGTTCTCAAAGCAGACTTGAGCTTCATCAATTTCCTCAGCTTTCACCAATGCATCGAGTAAGCAATTCCAAGTGTATGTGTTTGGAGTCAGACCTTTCTGCATCAACTCCTCCAAAATTAAGTACGCTTCATCAATCCTTCCCACTTTGCCAAAACCATCAATAAGACTACTGTAGATAACTACATTTAAATCCACACCTATTGATTTTGCTTCTTCAAATAACATATATGCTTCATCAAGCCTGTCAATTTTAGCTAGTCCATCTACGACAGAACCATAAGTTACAACAGTGGGTTGTAGACCCTTTGTCTTCATTTCCTCCAGCAGTTGGTATGCTTTATCGACTTTACCGGACTTGCAAAATCCATCAATTACAGTGTTGTAAGCAAGGACATCCAGATGCAGTCCTTGTTCCTTCATCTCGTAGAACAACTTATATGTTTCTCTTGAAAAACCAGCTTTCACGAGACCATGAATTAAAATCGAGTAGCTCCGGACGTCAGGAACTAAACCCTGAGCCTTTATTTCTTCAAATAAAGCCCTACCTTTCTCAACTTCACCACCTTTGAAAACACAATCCATGTAAGAATTAAGAAGCATCAGATCAGGAGAACAGCCCCTATGAACCATCTCTTTGTAAATTTTGTGACCATCCTCCTTCCTACCACACTTAAAAAAGTTCTTAATAAGACATGTATACACTACTACATTTGGAGTTTGACCAGAATCTAACATTTTTTCATAAAGACTATAAGCATCATCTACCCTGCCACATCTACCCAAGCCATCGATAAGTGAACAAAATGTTCTCGAGTTGGGAGTGCATACTTTATGATCCAATCCTAAAAATATGGAGCAAGCTTCGTCAAGTTTTTGAGCTTTAGATAGTCGATCAATCATTATATTTACAGTCATAATATTTGGGAATAAGCCGGCTTCTTTCATGGTATCCTGAACTTTCAGAGCAGCTTCGAGTTCTCCTGCTTTACAAAGCATGTCAATTAAAATATTGTAGGTTGTAAGATTAGGTGCGGCATCTTGTCTCATTTCTTGGTGGATCCTCAATGCTTCCTCTACTTTACCTTTTCTTCCTAAGCAGGTTAGAATACAATTGTATGCAATGACACTAGGTATACACCCCTTTCTCTTTTGTCTCTCAAGCAAACTGTATGCTTCATTAAATTTCCCAGCTGAACCATAACCCATAATCATAGTATTATAAGCATAGACACAAGGGACACTCCTGTTGAGATCCAGTTCTTCAAACAACTCAACAGCTTCATCCAATCTCCCAGCCTTGCAAAGAACTCCAATCAAGCTAGTATATGTGACATCGTCAGGAGCCAACCCTTGAGCCTTCATCTCGTGAAAGAATTTCCATGCCATATCCACCTTACCAACTTTACCAAAACAGTCTATACATACATTATAAAGGACAAGGTCAGCAGTAAACGAGTTGCTCTTCATCTCATCCAGCAAGGACAGAGCCGCATCTATGCGACCCTCCCTAGCAAACACGCGAACAAGCGTGGTAAAAAGATGTACATTTGCTTCATAACCTATCTCCTGCATTTGGTGAAAGAGAGTGAGCATGGGATCAGGTTTGTTTGCCTCAGACAAGGCACCAATCAGTGTCGTGTAAGCCGAAAATGCAGGACGAAACTTGAACTTCCTCATTATTTCAATAACACCAAAAGCTTCTCTTAGCTTCTGCGATTTGACAAAACTAGCAACCAGTTCTATACAAATATGATTGGAGAGCCCAAATCCAGCTACACTCATTTCTTCAAGAATCTGTTCCAGATAGTCAATGTTTCTAGTCCTAGCCATAACCATGAGAAGCGCATTGTAAACTTCAGGGCAATGTGGTTGTTCAGTTTTTCTCTCCACCCACCTAAAATACTGAAATGCAACATTCATATCCTTCACCCTCCTCATCACTCCAACAATCACTTCTGGTTGAGACATTTCATCGAACAAGTTAAGTGCATCCTCGACAGCAGGCCCCCATGGACCAGTATCCAAAACCCCACATACATCATACATTGTCTTTCTCATACCATCAACTTTTGCTGCATTGTCTTGGTAGCTATCACCCATAAAAGGATTAACTTTCGCATACGTTTCAGAAGTAGAAAAATGAGACCCATTTGAAGATGATGATGAGAACCTCTTGGATAAAGGGTCAATTTGACCACATTTAAAGAAAAATCGAAACTTTAGAACTGCAACGACAACAACAATAAAAAAATACTAATCAGATTTTAGCTTGAAAGATTGTAACAAGTGAATGATAATATGGGAGATAATAACAAATGGAATGAAAGGAGAGAGGGGAAGAAAGAAGCAAAAACCTTGAACCCTTGTTAGAATCTTCATGAAGTGGTTGATTATGGAGAATTAATGGAGTATAACAACAAGGTGGAGAAAAACAGAGTTGAGCATGAAAGCGCAGTAGAGAAGAAGGGGGAACATATGATTCACAGACTTTAATTTTCTTTGTAATTGCTAAATTACGATGAAAATAATTATATTATGTATTGTTAATTGGAAAAATTAATAAAATTGATGCTCGTCCCATATTTAAGAAATGTTAATAGTAAGTCTTTAAATAAGCATTTTTGTTAGTAAATGTGATCATTTCTATTAATTTTAAAATCTACTGTCAACCTATTAAAATTTTACTGTATACATTTATTATAATATAGTAATCAACAAATGTCGAATTTTTTTTTAATATAACATAGTTTATAAAATTATTTTCCAAAATAACATATATTTGAAAAAAATTACCAAACTAACATAGTTTGGTAATGCATTCGCCAAATGGATTGAAGAATATGTGTAATATTGGTGCAATTCGCCAATTGGAGTGAAGAACATGTGAAGCTTTGCATGGATTCGCCATACCATTTGGCGAATTAGTGTACTTTCATGTACCAATTCGCCAAATGGATTGATGCATGTGTATGTGTTGATTTTTGAATTTTTGGATTTAAGGTTTTTGATATTTTTGTGTTATATATATATATATATATATATATATATATATATATATATATATATATATATATATATATATATATATATATATGTATAAGTAAATATATATAAGTATATATATTTACTTATACATACATATATATATATATATATATATATATATATATATATATATATATATATATATATATATTTACTTATATATATATATATATATATATATATATATATATATATATATATATATATATATATATATATATATATATATATACTTATACTTATATATATATATATATATATATATATATATATATATATATATACTTATATATATATATATATATATATATATATACTTATACTTATATATATATTTTTTTTCTTTTATAAATATATATATAAAGGAAAATTATAATATGAAATAAAATTATATGTAAAGAAAATTATTGATATAAAAGAAAATTAGAGAATATGAGAAAACGAAATATAAAGTAAAAGAAAATTCTTATTAATAATTGAAGAACGACATTACAAAAATTAATTTCCCGCCCGATCTAACTGCCCCCCAGTACCACATCCACGGGGATGACCCCGTCTTCGAACCCTACCACCAGGTTGTCGAGGTTCCGCTTGTATTTGTGTGTTTGGTGGAGGCGGTTGTTGTTGAGTCCATGATTCAGCCTGTCCCCAATTACGTGGAAGATTGCTGCCAAAGGCGCTGCCGTAACTGAGTTGTGTGCCCATGTTTTCAAAGTTGGGTCGGATAGGTTGGGCTGGGTTGGATTGGGTTGGGTGAGGACGATAGGCTTGACCAAACGAGGATATTGCCTCGTTTTGAGAACGAAACAAAGGTGGGGGGCTATAGGTTGGTGTGGACATGAAGGGGTTGTCGGGGGTATAGTGGTGTTGGTAAGGCTCTTGATGTTGTGATTGGGTTTGTGGCATGAAGGGGTTATGTGTTTGGATGAATGGCCTATGGGTGTTTGAAGTCGATGGCTGGAATTGGGTGGGGTAGTCATGTTGTGGAGTTGGTGGTTGGGCGTATGCTGCGGCCTGGGCGCGGGGGTCAATCAAGTATGGGTTATCAGACACCCATTGTTGCATAGTAACTGACCTAAACCAAACTAAATATTCTCTAGTTGGTTTGACGTTTTGCAGCACTTGGTCAGTTAGGACATGTTGGCGTCGATCCCTCCATTGTTGACGTAACTCCCTTGCAAAGTCTCTCCAATCTTCCATGTTCCACATGTCACTTACTCTTTTCAAATGCCAATTACCCAAACATGTCGGAGGGCCCGGAATATCCTGTTGCATTCCGAACTGCATTTTCACCCGATCTGTTTGGTGCATTTCAATTGTAGTGAAGCGGATGATTGGAGTTTTTGCCGTCCAAATTTCAGCATCTTCCGGGTTAGGCTCATGGTCGAGGGCTAAATACGGGCGCCAGATGAACTACGGAAAAAAAAAATTCGGTTAGTATAAAAATATTTTAGTTAATAAAATGCAATAAAAGGGAAAAATATTTTTTATATGTGACAATACCTGATCGATCCCCACGTGGTCTAACAACTGGCGATATAGAACTATAGAACTTCTTGGGTTTCTACTATAATCCATCCCAAGATCGGACCAGCTAAGCACAACAAATTTAAACACATTTAGATACAATAACAATTTAAATATTTAAAATTTAATATGTTTGAAAATAAAAATTAAAAGTGGACTCACTGGTTTGCGTAGGGGAACGGGCATGGATTCATGTTGCGTGGGGCAAGCATCGGCAGTCTGGAATACCCCCAAGCTTGTAACAAAAATGCACACCCATAAAAGGTACAAGTATCCTTTGCGGCATTTTTACAAAGGCTACTGTACAAGTGTGCCAAAACAGTTGAACCCCAACTGTATGTATTTACATTGTTGATGTTTCGCAACAATGGTAAATACATCATGTTTATTGTGTTCCCGGTACCGTCGGGAAATAAAAAATGACCAAATAAAAGCATAATATAACACCGAGTTTTTTGCATTATTTCTAACTCGGTTGAATCTTCAGTTAAAATAAAACTAGAATAGTGCTCTCTAAGGAGTCCTAGATTTATACCTGAACCCCGGCTACGAGTATTTGATGGCTGCTCCTCGTCAATTAGAGGGGCACCCAGCAAATCCGCAACTATAGAAACATCCTGGTTCACCTTACCAAAGACGGCTTTGCCGGATACACGTAACCCCAAAAGCATGTATACGTCTTCCAAGGTGACAGTGCATTCACCGAAGGGCAGGTGAAAGGTGTGTGTCTCTGGCCTCCACCTCTCTTAGAGTGCCAAGATGAATTTTGAGTCTATTGAGTTGTTGTGAACCTTAATAACTTCCCCAAACCCGCACAACCGTAGAAACGGTTCAATGATCGGATCAAACTCAATGTAGTCGTGCACCCGACAGCGAAATCTTCTTACATTCTGTAAAAATATTCATCGAAATAAGTACGCAATAATATATATATTTATGTGTAAAAATAAAAAGAAATAATATATATATATATATATATATATATATATATATATATATATATATATACATATATATATATATGTAAATATATATATATATATATATATATATATATATATATATATATATATATATATATTTGAGAATATATAAAAATATATATATATATATATATATATATATATATATATATATGTAAATATATATATATATATATATATATATATATATATATTTGAGAATATATAAAAATATATATATATATATATATATATATATATATATATATATATGTAAATATATATAAAAAATATATATATATATTAGTATGAAATATATATAAAAAATATGCGTAACAAAATGTACGAATATGAAACTTACGAATGCGGCGATATTTTCTACTGTGCCTCGGTGTTGATCTCCCATCGTTAGTAAAGCCATTTTCTTTTTCGCACTGATACTTGAGATTCACTATTTGATATAAGATGTTTAACTTGTTTGAATTATGATTGTGTGATATTATAGGTTTAGTAGTATGGTATTTATAAGTTTTTTGAGATATACATGATGCGGATTGGAAGAAGAACAAACATGCACATTCGCCAATCCTTGTGGCGAATTAAACAAAAACATTGAACTAATTCGCCAAACCAAGTGGCGAATAAGAACAAGGTGTTCTTGCATGTGCTGTGATTGGTTCGTATATGTGTTTGTGGATCTCTCTTCTTCAATCTGATTGGCGAAAGTGAATGTATGAGGATCACCAACTCACTGCAGGATCAGTCCAAGAGAATCTCTGCATGGTCAAGGCTTGCAGGCATTGGAAATGATCAAGAATCTCTGCTGCGTTTTCCAGCTTTGCAGGTGACATAAATACATAGTGAATTCGCCAATCCATTTGGCGAATTGCTCTTGAAATTACCTTGGTTCGCCAATTCATCTGGCGAACGTGTACATCATGCATAATTAGGTTAAGTTAGTTACCTAGTTTGGTTAGTAATTAGGTTAAGTTAGTTAAGTTAGTTTAGTTAGTTTAGTTACCTAGTTTGGTTAGTAATTAGGTTAAGTTAGTTAGTTAAGTTAGATTAGCTAGTTTGATTAGTAATCGCGTATTCGCACCGAAATGGATACGGCGAACAAGATGGTGAGACTGTGTAGTTCATGTCGTCAGCCCGGTCACAATCGAAAAAAATGTCCCAACGTTGGACCAAGCTCAACATCGTAAATTAAGTCATTGTAACCTTATTTATTTTATATGGAAGCCTAGTTCGTTTAATTCATATCAGTAAAATCATACAACCACAAGCACGAACATACATAAATAAAACAAGGAAATACATGATTCAGAAAATGACCGTACATAAATAAAACGGAAAAATACATAAATAGAACAACTGCAAGGTTCAACAAATCTAGCCTATCAGAACCATCAGGACAACTTCACCTCCACCTAGCATCATCGACAAAACACCTGCATCATTGACAATTTTTCTCCATTTCGTCACACCAAACTCCACAACCCTCTTCTCAATTTTAATTATCTTTTCTTTGTGGCCGATCTCTCCTTCTAACCAGCGGGTTAATTCTCTGTGCAAGTGTTCCAAAGTCTGGGGGTTCCATAACAGCATCTTCAGAGGAGGCTTGGTTGCCGAGAAAAACACTAAAGCATTTTTCTTCAAGATATCAAATTTTGGAAGCGGTTCTTCTGATGATGAGGAAGACGGTGCCGATGCATAATTAGATGGACGGGGAGAAGCCATGTTATGAGAGAGGGAGACTGAAAGGACTGAATGAGAGAGGGTTTGTAAGGATGGAGTGAGATGAATCTTATGTTTATGAGTGAGGCATATATATAGTAAAAAAAGTTGCAAACCCTAGGTATATATACATGTATAAGTATATATATAAATATACATATATATATGTATACGTATATATATATATATATATATATATATATATATATATATATATATATATATATATATATATATATATATATATATAAGTCTATATATGTATATATATATATTCATATATATATATATATATATATATATATATATATATATATATATATATATATATATATATATATATATATATATATATATATATATATATATATATAAATAAGTGAAGAATAAGATGAATATTTGAATTAAATTATGAATAAACAACTTGCAACAATCCATTTGGCGAATGCATGTTGAACTTACAACACATTCGCCAAATGGAATGGCGAATGCATGCAAATTTTTCATTCTTAGCCAAAGCATTTGGCGAATCCTTATGAAATAACACATATTCATCATTTGATGTGGCGAATGTGTGTGCAAACTATGTTAGTTTGGTATTTTATTTGAAAACAATGTTATATTGGAAATTAAATTATGAAACAATGTTATATTAAAAAAAAATTCACAAATGTCCAACATTTAATTCAAACAAACCATCTCTGTGGCAAATGTCACTCAATAGTAGGACCGGAAATGAATCGAATTGAGTCGAACTCGTCTCGGTTCAATTCGACTCGTTAAAAATTGACCGAATTCGAGTTTCTTATATTTTTTTTTTCAGTTCAAACTCGTCTCATTAAGAATTTTCTGAGTTCGAAATCGAGTTCGAGTTCCTCGCGAACTTTTTTTGAGTTTAAATTCGACTTCTTAGAAGTTTACGCACATCTCGGTTCAATTTGTTAGATTTATCTTATTAGATTCAAATCGCTTATCTCACGGATTTAAAATTAATTTTTTAAAGTCTATTTTATATATATATATATATATAGTCATTTTAAATTAATATTTTTAAAATAAGAAATATAGAAATAAAATAAAATTTATAAGATTGAAATTTATACGATGCTGATTCTATTTGTATACTTTTTTTTAGAAATGATTTGCTCTCTTGAAAATATAAATTATCAATTAAAATCCTTAGATTAAAAAAAAGGTTTAAGATTTAGAACAAATATTTAAATTTACTCTTAAATAATATAATTCATCTCATATATAATCGAGTTGACTCACGAACCTAACGAGTCGAACTATGTATAGTTCAAGTTCAGCTCATTTAGTTAACGAACTTAGTTTTTAGCTCATATTCGGTTCATTTGGTTCATGAACCTAGTTCAACGGTTTAATTGTTGAATCGAACTCCAAACTATTTTCGAGTTGGTTCGGTTCATTGTCAGTCATACTCAATAGTTCTCATTAAGAAATGTTAATAGTAAGTCTTTAGAAAAAAATATTTTTCATGCAGCATTTTTTAATTTCCTTTGTCATTGGCTTTACATGTAATTGATATGGATTTTATGATGCATTTTACTTTGTTTTATCATTGTTTTTAGTTGTATTTTTGGTTTTGTGTAAGTTATCTTCTCTACGCTCACCGCATCAATTTGTTGTGAATCAGATATCTTAGAAACAAAGTATAATTGGTTCTTTGATCAGTCAAGAAACCCACAAGGATCAGGGTTTAGGGTAACCAAGAATAACAACAAAGATATAAATTGTTATTATTTCCTTTCTCTTAATACAAGATTACAAGTATACAAAAATAATAAATAATCTCTCTCACTTTTGAATTAGGGTTTTATCTTCCTATTTTCCCTTATACAAAAGATGAGAGACTATTATGTTATTTATAATAAAACTAACACACTAACATAATGGTCTTTTTAACAATTACTCATTGCAAGCTAACATAGGATACAAACTAACTTAAACAATTGGATCAATAACACAAGGCGCAATTAAACAACATCATGTGAGCAGACTTCGTCAACATGTTATTCGTACTAGGGTTTGTTCCAATATTCCACAGAACATAAGTCATATTCTTTAGTACCTTGTGGTCCTTGTGGGCAAGATCCAACTTCTTGGGTAGGCTATGTTGCACTCTTTAACTTCTTGCTCTTTCCTTTTCCCTTTGTAGTTTTTGACTTCTTGGTTTTATTTCCACCATTTGGCATGGCCCTATCTACTGCCCTATTTCCTTTACATGTTCTTATGTTATATCTCATGGATCCACATTTGTGGCATTTAACAATTGCAAGCTTCCTTGACAAAGCATATGGATTTTTGGGTTCATCGTTAGTTTTGTTCCTCATCTTCTTGGGACGTCCAATTGTCCTTCTCATCACTGGTGGATTGACCATTAATGCACCATCTATAGGTAATAGTTGAGTACCATTTGTAGGTAAGATAACCTCAACATAATCTAACTTTGTTGTTCCTCCTCTAGTATCTCCTAATGAGCCGACCTCGATGGATCTTCTAGAGAAGTCTGCACCATATATGAATGTGACACCCTAAAGAACCACCTGATGTACCCGTCGATGTAGCTTTAATCACTCTCAGCTATAGTACTTTATGCCTCCTTCGGTAGCAGATGAATCTCATAATCATCAAACATGTCATCCATCAGTCTATGTGTCAAAGCAGGAGGAGCAGAGACAACAAGGTGTCTGAGAACAGTCTGAGTGTAGCCGAACTGCCGCATCACGCTTTTGGGAAGATGAGGAGAAGTGAGATGTGATCCGCAAGCCAACCATCCTGATTATAAAACTATCTCTTCAAATGGTTGTGTCTCACGGTGATTGACATAGTTGCTGAAGTGCATATACTCGGCAACCAAGCGATCAAGATACACTTTGAACGACTCTATATTATGGTTCCCTCTAAGTGGGGAAAATAAGGTAGCACACGATATATCCTCCGTGTAACTTCCAAATAGTCTACCATCATCTCGAGTATCTTGTCTTTGCTAATCCTCCCATGATCTATACGTTTTCCCCTGATCGGAAGATGTAATAAACACTACACACGTCAAGGGTGATAGGCATCTCACCAAGAGGGAAATGAAATGACGAGGTCTCAGTGTGTCATCTCTCTAAGAATGCATTAAGCATCCTGTGGTTGACCTTAATATAACCGGTCATGCACAAGTCATTCATTCCTCATAGAGACAAACCTGACTGAAACCACTCCTCATTCGGCTGAGGCAAGTTATTAATCTTCTTTCCGTGGTTGATAATCTTCCACGAATCATGGTCCTGCAGAAAAATAAATCAATGTCAAAAAATTATAAATTAAAATAAACATAAATTAAAAGAATGAATCTAACTAATGCTCTCTCTTTCTCTCTCTCCGTGCTAGATATGTACTGACAACTCTACAATGCCTCATCCAAATGACTTTGGCTCAGCATCCTCAGTAGCCTCACTATCCGGAGGTGACAATGGCTAATCAACACCAACCGTAGGAGGTGACATTGGCTCAGAAGCACCACCTGTCGAAGGTGGCACTAGTGCCTCCGACACCACAGATGATTCGGGTACCTCTGGGGTTAGAATATGTGAAATATGGGGTTTGCAGTAGGATGGAAGGAATGATGCAATTTTTAATTTCCTCTGTCATTGGCTTTACATGTAATTGATATAGACTTTATGATGCATTTTACTTTGCTTTGTCACCGTGTTTAGTTGTATATGTGGTTTTATGTAAGTTATCTTCATATCCTTATTTCTTTATCTTCATATTGATATCAACAACATACCCACATTTACATCGACCTAAAATCTAATACACAAGATTGATGGAGAGTTTCATTTTCATAAACTAATCAAAAAAAAAGGAGAACCACAATCAATGACTTTAGATACAATGAAAGGTGCCTCAAATTCACGGTTTCTTCACCTTCAATCTAGCTTCACGAAGGGGGAGAAGTAGCTTCACGAAACGTACTTCAACTCTGCGTACCTCAATTTCTACCCTAGTCACCTAAATTAGGGTTATGTAATCTAATTTAGGGATTATATAGTCTTAAGTATTTTAAAATAAGACAAATACTTATTCAACACTGTTAAATGACACATCAATATTGTTTGTGTCGCATAAGCGTTTTTAGAACGAGATTTGTGAAAATATCAACCGTAAATATATTAGTTAACATAAAGGACCACTCGTAAATAAATAAAAAAACATAAAAAAACTGACTTGTTAAAATAAAATAACTAATCAGGGTATATTTTTACCTTTTAAAAATCAAAAGACTAAAATTTAGTTTTAAGTATTTAATACACACTTTTCTAATGCACACACAATGTTGGCTCCTTGTTCTTGTTTCTGTTAGAGCGGTTTTGAACTTTTGCTTGTCATCTTCACGATTTCTTACCCTCTCTGCAACTCCCTTTCTGTCTCGTTTTGTTCTGAAATCCTAAACCCTTTTTCTCTTCATTTTCACAAGCACAAACTTTTTTTAAACCCATTCTCCGCTAAATCCATTTTCTTCCAAAATTTTGATCTTTCCGGGTTCTCATGGAACATCAACCCAAAATCGAACTTGGGTTGGGTTCAACTGATCATAACAACTTGGAAGACATGAGCATTCATGAACTGGTTTCCGTGTTGCGTAACGCGTTTCTCACGAAAGACTTTGATAGAGTTGAAGAGGTTTTAGTGAACAGAGATAAAACACTTCAAACAAAGATTCTATATCTTCAAGAGATGGTTGAATTGGAGAAACTAACGAGGTTTCAAGCCGAGGAAGATTTGAGGAATAGAGTGAAAAAAGCACTGAATAATGATGAAAGATTGTTGAAAGAAGTAAATAATAATACTAATTTATCTGTCAGACACATCAATGGAGAGCTAAGAAAGAAGAACAATGAATTGGAGTTGGAAGTTTCTAAGTTGAGAAATTTGAAAGAAAAATGGGTTGATGATAGCAATCCTCTTTATGAACATAGAATCAAAGTTGGTGTTTTAGAGAATAACAAAGATGCATTTGGGGTGAAATATAATGATTCTCCTGTAGATCCTTGGATTACAGATTTTGAAGGCAAAGATGAAAATAATGGCAATGACAATGTAGATCATGGTCTTTTTCGAACAAATGAACCACTTAGCAAAAGGAGCAAAAATGCTCAAGGTACATCATTAGTTATGAAAATTATGCATACAAGTAATGATTTAGATTAATGCATTGGTAGATTTCTAGGTAGCCTGGTCTTAGAATATGATTTATCTTTTATAAGAACAAGTGTAGGGAATGTTTATGGTCAAGACAAGAGCATTGTTTATAAATTGTTTGAACCAGTGAAGATAGTTCTTGGTTGTTACTATGTACATATGTGTCTGTGAATACTTATATATAATTATGTGCCATTGATATAGTTGGCCCAAAGTGTTTAAAGGAAGTCACAGTTGAATGAGAATAGTCACTTGTGCTCAATGTTATCAAATTGTGGCACCATGGCCGCTATGGCGGATATACATGGATAATTGTCGATGGTGATGACGGTCCATGGCGGAAAGCCAAAATCCTGTCATACCGGTCGCTTTGCGGCCCCATTATAGTAGATTATGGCAGAAAAACCCTGAATATCAGCTGATATTTACCATTGCAGTGAGTCCAAAAACCGCCATGTATACCGCCATAGCGCCCATGGTACCGCAATTTGATAACACTGCTTCGCAGTAAGTAGTTTCATTTACATGTTATATTCTTAAAACCCTTTTATATATATATATATATATATATATATATATATATATATATATATATATATATATATATACAATTTTACCACTGTTATGATAACTAATAATTATTTATTTATCACATCATATAATTTCTTATCAGTGATGGCCCAAACTAGAGGAGCTGCGGTTGATGCTGCCCATTCTGAACATGGACATTCTAGTACCTCTTTATGCCGAGAGCGTGCAGGTAGATATGAGCATATAGCAGAGGAACCACAAGAGAATGACAATTAGGGGTGTTCATGGTTCATGAATTGCACTGAACCAAACCATATTTATGGTTCAGTTCAGTTTACAGTAACTATTTCCATAAAAATATAGTTAACTGTTAAAATAGTTTCAATTCAATTTAAAACTAGTTTAGAACCAGTTTGTGTTTATAAACCAGTTTAGAACCAATTTGTGTTTAGAAACTAGTTTATAATCAGTTTGCAATTATAAACCAATTTTATAATTTGAACACTTTCAAAACCAATTTTTTTAAAATAATATTTTGAAATTTTTATTTAAATTTTTTTTATTTAGAAAAAAAAACTGAATTTTTTTTCAAAAAAAATAAATCAGAAAAAATCTTTTTTTTTCGGAAATAAATAATTTTTCATGAAAATAAATTTTTTCAAAAAAAAAATTTCAGAATACAAAATTTTTTAAATTAAAAATTTAGAGAATTTTTCTTTTATTCCGAAATTTTTATTTTTCAAAAGAAAAATTCCTGAAATTTTTTATCTAAAAAAAATAATTTTTTTTTTCAGAAAAAATATTTGTTTTTATTCTAAAATTTAAGTTTAAATTTTTTTTCAGAATTTTTTTATAAATTTATAAACCTATAAACTTAAATTTATGACCTAACGAAGGCTTATAATATTAATTATTTGCTTTAATTATTTGTCCATTTTACTTCATAACCAATTTAACTTTAGTTGGATCTATATTTAAAATGTTTAAAATACTATTTGTAAAGTGGCTGCATGTTTAATTGTAAAATTAAATTGTTTTGCTTTTGACGATGATGTAAAGTTTGTGAATATCATTGAGTAATGAGGTATCTTCCTGGACGGAAATGGATTGCTCATGAAGTTCCAGTGCATGCGATAAATATTAAGTTACTTGTAATTTTATAATTTTTCTAATTGGTTATAAAATAATATATTTTATCCCTTAAGTCAATTTAATTGGTAACTTACGAGATAAAATCGAAATTGAGATTAAAATCTAATTTGAGTTTGAGAAAAAAGCGCTTTATGAAATTAATTTGAAATTCTTGAATTCACAATCATTGAAATCAAAATACTGGTTTGAAAAAAGAAAGGAACACATTATATTTGAAAATTGGACTAACCATTTTTGTATTGGTTTTGAAAAGTGGATATTGGTTTTTTATGGTTTTAGTAAAATGGATCTGGGTTAGTTTTAAAACCAAATAATATGGATTTTTAAAATTGGTGCACCATATTTTTAAAAGTGGTTCTTATGAACCAGTTTTTTTGCACACCCCTAATGACAATGTTGTACCTCCACAAGATGCCCTGGTATGACTAGTTGCTTGGTGAATTACACAAAGTTAGATGGAGTTGAGTTGTAAAATGTATTTTAATTCATAGGGAGCTGTTTTAATGTCTTTTGATTTTTGAGTGCACATATATTGAAAAATTGTCTTAAAATAAACATTTTGAAGTGTTTTTCAAGTACACATGCGACCAAGCGCCCTACCTTGTGCCAAACACATTTCTGAAACCTAAAACGGAAGTCTGCAGGTGCCTCCTTGTGCACTTGGGGCATGTTCCAGACCTGCCTCGGTACATATTTGCAGCACTTAACTCAAGCACATTTTCACTTGTTCACTACTGATTTGGCTGGTCTGAAGTGCCTCTTTGAGTTCTTGTTGCGCATGTTGGATGCTCTGGGCGTAGTGGTTTGCGATGGAGAGGCTTTTTTTTCATTATCAGTTACTGTTTTGCACGCTGGAATGCAGGAGGGACGCGATAGGAGGTGTCTAGTTTTTTTTCGGAATTTTATGAATTTACCTTTTCTTTCTTATGATTTGAGAACTGAACCATATTTCTTTGTTGTTATTCTTTCTTTCCCACAATTTGGATGAGATTGTGATGTTTTTTAGTTGAAAATGAGACTGATGTTTTTTGTGTTGTGAAAATGAGATTGTGATGTTGGATGATGCGATCATGGTAATGGTGTTTGCAATGAATGAGATGAAATCGTTTTTCCGTTTGTTTTTTAAATTTGTTCACAGATACTATCATGTTTTGTTTTGATGTTGACTGGTTTTGTAGGAACCGATGGAAACACAAAACAAAGGAAAGAGAAAAATGGATGCCACCAACATCTCATCCAACTCCTTTGACAGTTTCCACTTCATATCATTTGTCCATCAATCGCGCTATTCTAAATTTTTGGCCCACAGAAAATTTATGTCTGAAAAAAGTTTCCATTTGAAAGGGGAAAAGTTCATGGATATTCAAGCAATGATAGTGGTGAGAGGATGGGTAAAATTGACATCATTTGCAAAAGAGGCAAGCGGCGCATTAGCTAAAGAGTTCTTTGCAAATGCTTATCAGGGTCCTACTAAAGGAGATGGGAATAGTAAGAACAATTTGATTCAATTCACTAGTTTTGTTAGAGGGAAGAAAGTACCGTTTAACGAAAAAATAATCAATCAATTGTTCGGGCTTGAGAATTATGAGCAGTGTTCGTTTGAAGCAAGAGAGGCCAAGGGCTTTTACATCGATTATCAGGAGATTCTCAGCACTTTGTGCAGGCCTAAGATGGATTGGGTTAGGAACAAAAGTGGAACACCAATAAGACTTAATTGTTCTGACCTCACACCCGTTGCTAAAGCATGGGCAATATTTGTTTTGCATACATTGCTCCCATGCTCACATACGACGCGCTTCAGCATTCAGCGAGCAAACTTGCTGACTGCAATCCTTAAGGGAGACCCAATCAATGTTGGCCGTATCCTAGCAAATGATCTTTGGGCCACAGCGAACTATTCTTCTCCCACAAGCTACATCAACCATGCATCATTGATCAGCCAGCTTTGTGAAAGGGTGGGGGTGTACTCTAAAAAGAATGAGGAAATGGTGAAGCCAGCCCTGTTAATCACCGCGAAATGGATAGAAAAGATTTAGCAGCAACTTGTAAATTACCTGTTCATCAACGTTGGTTACGATATTTAAGGTCCAAATTGTATAATCTCTCCTTCAAATTGGTTTCTTGACAAATCAATACTTACTAAGACTGTTGGAATTTTCACCACTGTCATATTGAGTGATCCTTTTGTCCCCATTGTCACAACCATAGTTGTTTATTATTGTATAAAGACTGTTGGAATTCAAAAACTTAGTTATTTACAATGGTCAATTTTATTACACATAATCTGATTAAAAATATATATCAAGTGATTTGAACTTTCTCAATGCACAGTTAGTTCACCCTTAATAAAACAAGCACCTATTTTCAAAAAATTAAAAACAAAGCCACTCTTCAATTTCATCATCACCTCCAATTACATCAAATGTGGGTAATTTGGAATTGGTGATCCACTCCTTGAGAATTTTTTTAATGCCCACCTTATATATTACTTGAGTATCATATGAAAATACTTAAATGTCCACAGATTTCGAAGATATATCTTCGGACGTATCCAATTCTAAATTAATGTTAGAATATTTCGAAGTTGAATCTTCAAACTTATTTTGAAGATACATCTCCGAAATGTATTGGAGTTTAAATCACGTCAGAACCTTTCTCCTTCCTCATTTCTAAAAAAAACTCAAAACCTCTTCAAATTGTCTCAAATTTTATTTTATCATCAAATCCAAAATCAAACAATCAAGCTCAAAGGATATTCAATCAACATCAGAAACATCATCCAACATTGAAGAAAAATGAAAAATTGTTAGTTTTTGATGTTTTGATAAGTTTTTTGAGTTTGTGTAAATGAGTAGAAAATGATGATTTATGTATTAAATGAGTAGGAAATGCAAGAATGTTAGTTTATACATGTTGTAAAACACGTTTGTTTGTTGAAAATTAGGATCAAATTGTTTATTTGTAAGTTTGTATTTTTGCATTGCCATCATTTATGAATTGCAGAGTTGCTGAAGATGCATCTCCGTAATTTTTCAATATTTGGTTTCATATTATCTGGAGATACATCTCCGTAAAGCAGCAGTCTATTTTTCTTTGTAGTGTTGCTTGCTTGCACTAAATATCCGATTTATTTTAACTTACAAGCATTATGGTTGATAGACATGATAGGATGAGACACATGAGGATTCTACAACATGCATCAGTGCGGCAGGAGAAGAGTTAGATTTCAGAAGCTTTTGTTCACTATGGCCATGCAGAGACATATACTTCTGGGGCTCATGCTTCTCCATCTTCTTCTTCCCGTAGGAGACAGGTTTCACATCCTGATGTATCATTCCTTCCATCCTCCTATAGGCCCCAGATTTCACATATTCTGACGCCAGAGGTACCTGAATCATCTGTGGTGTCGGAGGCACTAGTGCCATCTTTGACAGATGGTGCTTCTGAGCTAGTGTCACCTCTTACTATTGATGCTGATGAGTCAGTGTCACCTTCGGATAGCGAGGCTACTGAGGATACTGAGCCAGAGCCATTTGAAAGAGACCCTGTAGAGTTGTCAGGACATATCTTGGACGGAGATAGAGCATTATTTGGATCCATTCTTTTAATTTACGTTTATTTTAATTTATAAGTTTTTGACATTGATTTATTGTTCTGCAGGACCGTGATCCGCAAAAGATTATTAACCACTGAAAGAAGATTACTAGCTTGCGTCAGCCGAATGAAGAGTGGTCTCAGTCAGATTTGTCTCTATCCGGAATGAAGAACTTGTGCATGACCGGTTATAATAAGGTCAACCACGAGATGCTTAATGCATTCTTGGAGAGATGACACACCAAGACCTTATCATTTCATTTCCCTCTTGGTGAGGTGTCTATCACACTTGACGATGTGTAGTGTTTATTACATCTTCCGATCAGGGGAAAACTTCTAGATCATGGGAGGATTAGCAAAGACAAGGCACTCGAGATGATAGTAGACTATTTGAAAGTTACACGAAGGATATCTCATGTGCTACCTCATTTGCCCCACTTAGAGGGAACCATACCATTGAGTCGTTCGGAGTGTATCTTGACCGCTTGGTTGCTGAGGACATGAATTTCAACAACTATGTCGATCACCGTGAGACATGACCATTTGAAGAGATAGTTCTATACTCAAGATGGTTGGCTTGCGGATCACGTCTCACTGCTCTCATCTTCCCAAGCGCGTGATGTGGAATTTCAGCTACACTCAGACCATTCCCAGACACCTTGTTGTCTCTGATCCTCCTGCTTTGACACATAGACTGATGGATGACATGTTTGATGATTATGAGATTCATCTACTACCGGAGGAGGCATAAAGTACCATAGTTGAGAGCGACTAAAACTACATCGACGGGTACATCAGGTGGTTCTTTAGGGTGTCACATCCATATATGGTGCATACTTCTCTAGAAGATCCATCGAGGCTGGCTCATCAGGAGATACTAGATGAGGAACTACACAGTTAGATTATGCTGAGGTTATCTTACCTACAAATGGTCCTCAACTATTACCTATAGATGGTGCATTAATGATCGATCCACCAGTGATGAGAAGGACAATTGATCATCCCAAGAAGATGAGGAACAAAACTAATGATGAACCCAAAAATCCATATGCTTTGTCAAGGAAACTTGCAATTGTTAGATGCCACAAATGTGGATCCATGAGATATAACATAAGAACATGTAAAGGAAAGAGGGCAGTAGATAGGGCCATGCCAAATGGTGGAAATAAAACCAAGAAGTCAAAAACTACAAAGGGAAAGAACAAGAAGTCAAAGAGTACAACATAGCCTACCCAAGAAGTTGAATCTTGCTCACAAGGACCACAAGCTACTAAAGAATATGATTTATGTTCTGTTTTTGTATTTTGGTATTTTTGGTGTGACGATCAAAGTTTGTAAGTGTCATGAACAAAGTCAATGTTTTGGTATTTTGGTTTGTCATGAACAAGTATTTTGGTGTCATGAATAAGTTGTAATATTTTGGTATTTTGGCTTGTCATGAACAAAGTTGTAACTGACATGAATAAATTCATGAAATTTCAATGATATTTTGTGTTCTGAAATTTCACAGTTAAACATTACAGGTCTATTATGAAAAATGTATTACATTGTTACAAACAAGTGTTTTAAATTTGTGAACATTACAGGTCTAACATAAACATTACAAACTAATGTTATAGGTCGGTTAAACTTATGAACAAATTTACAATCAATATATCAATATGTGTACAAATTTACTATCAATGTATGTTCAAATTTATGTTAAACTGATGCATTTACTGTCACATCTTAGTGCAATAAAGATAGTTCAATTGTGTTCAATGTAATGCTAAATTGTATTCAACAAGAACAATTGTGTTTGCATATTGCAGACCTGTTATTTTGTTCATTTGAACATCAACAATAACTGAACATTATGTTGTACATAACCTTAATTGAACATTACATCGCATTGCACATACCCTTAATTGAACATTACATTGCAAAAACAAACTTAGCATAATCAACCTAGTCAACTCAACCTAATCAACTAATTGATTACATTTCAAACAACAAATCTAATTAACAACACTAATGTCATTCTCATGGTAAACTTATTCATCTTCTTTAAGAACTTGATCTTCAACTTCAGTTGATCCTCTATGATTATGGCTTTATTCAGCTTGACCTTTTCTTGGTTTAATTTTTGTGCATTGATGATATTAAACCAAGAAAGTAATTGTAATATAAAAAATAAAAAAATAAAAACATATAAAACACCAAAGAAATGATCAAGATTGTTGCAGGAGACACCAAAATCCTTCATTGACACAAAACTTATAATCCTTCATTTTATCTTCTTCCAAAATTTTCCTAGCCTTTTTCATATCATCTTGAATATGAACAACAACGAGTAAGAGCAACAGAAATTCACTTATGTTAGTAGGTAACAATATTTATAACTGTAGTTACCAGTTTGTGTTTCTTTTCTGTTTTTCATTTCCGGCCAGATAGAGAGTAGATTTACTTGCTTACAATTATTCATTGCTCTTATTTCCCTACAGTCAATTTTCTCAAATACATTCATTCATACAACACTCTTGCAAACCAAAATCAAGAAAAAGGAAACAACATGCACTTTTATTTATTAATAACACTGCCTACATATAGCATAGTACATTCACTATACAAGCTTGCAACTCAAACTCAAACTCAAACTAGATCAAATAAGAATGACAAGATTCTCACACACACCTAAACTTTTTCTTGACATTAGGCAAAACAGAAGAGAAAATAATCACAACAACAAAACCATCACATAAGAACCATCTAATTCATGGTTGAACCATGAGTTCTCCTCACTCTTGTTCTTCTTGTCGCTCTTTTCTTAGGTTGACCTCCAACCATCATCACAAGCCATCTAGGCTTTCCTGTTACCAACACACAACATCCAAGTCCTATTCCAAACACCACTCCACACCCATATCCAATAGCCACTGGTTTCCATCCAAATCCAAATTTCTCTTCACTCCAAATTCCGGATGAAGGTAGAGAATATTGTTTATGTCCACATTTCATTGACATGGGAAATCCACATAACTCTGAGTTTCCTTCATAGGAATCATTTGAAAATGTTAAGAACTGATTTCCTTGAGGTATTTCTCCCACTAGATGGTTATTGGAAAGATTCAAAACTTCAAGACTTTTCAGATTGATAAATCCTGCAGGAATAACACCAGTGAGCAAATTTGAGGAAAGATCCAAAGACTCCATGTTTGACAAGTTTCCTATAGATAGAGGGATAGGACCGGTGAGTTTATTATGAGACAGGTTAAGCCCTTTCAGTGCGTGAAGCTCTCCAATAACAATTGGAATCTCTCCTTCAAATTTGTTTTGAGATAAATCAATGTTCACAAAGGATATTGGAATTTTCACCATTACAATGCTATTTCCTTTCATTGTCATAGTCACAGAATCATAGTATGTCATATCACCTACTTCCATCTTATCCATGTATTGTGAGCCGCTACCTTCTTCAACTTGAATAATATTTTTCATGGCCTCAAAATTTTGTATGTAGAATTTTGGTAGGTGGCCACTAAAGTTGTTGTGTGAAATATCAAAAATAATTAAACTTGGAAATGGATGATTGATATTTATATTGGCAATGGGACCATGCAACTTATTGTCTCGCAAAACCAGTACTTCCAAATATTGTAGAGTTTGAAGCCAATATGGAAAATGGTCTTCTATTTTATTGCTGCCAAGATTTAAAACCTCCATATATATGCAGTTGGACAAAGATTTAGGCAAAATACCTTTTAATTGGTTGCCATTGACATTCAGAGTGCGAAGATCACTGTCCTTTGAAAAGTTACTTGGCAAAGTGCCATAAAAATGGTTCATTTGTAGATCCAAAACTTGAAGTGATGATAAATTAACAAGACATTGTGGAATGATGCCTGTCAATTTGTTGTGTGCCAAGTTGAGAAATTCAAGTGAACTGTGGTTGCAAATTGACAAAGAGATGTCTCCGCCTAGTAAGTTAAAACTAAGATCAAGACCGTAGAGATTGTTCCAACGATTCCTTGAGAATTGGTCCATTGATGTGAACAAGTTATGAGAGAGGCCCAAAAATTGTAATGAATCTATTTCGAGCAACCAATTGGGAAGTCTTCCATAAAGTTTGTTATTGGACAAAGCAAGATATGTCAAACAAGGGAATTTTCCTAATGGTAGTTTTGAAAACCCGATCAAACTGACAGACGATAATTCCAATGTTAATAGGACAGAAAAGTTGTAATTGACATTGGATTCAAAGTTTAGTGATAATTGACTATTATGTGAAAGGGAAAGAGAACCTAAATTCCGAAGTTTGGAAAAGTGTTGAAAACTGACAACACCACTCAAGTTGTTTGATGATAGACAAAGTGTAGTTAAGTTTGCAAGGTTGAACATGGATTCTGGAATTTCTCCTTGTAGCTTGTTGTTACATAGTTTAAGATACCACAGAGAATATGATGAGATTGCACTTATAGTTCCTGTAAACTGATTATTTGATAGATCCAACATTTTCAAAGATGACAAAGATAAACACCATGATGGAATTTTACCACTTAGTAAGTTGTTATTTAATACTAAATAACCTAAGTTTTGCAACCCTGTTATTCTGTTGGGTATAGGACCCTTTAATTTATTATAAGAACAATCTAAATAATCAAGTTGAGAAATGTTAAACAATGAAGGTGGTATTTGTCCTTCTAATCTATTATAATCTAGACGGAGTTCTTGTAATTTTGTTAGTCTGTCAAACACGTCCGGAATTCGACCACTGAATGAATTGGACGAAAGGTCTAAATTAATGAGATGTTGAAGGTTTGAAAGTGATGTTGGCAGCTCACCTTCAATTTCGTTACCACTCAAATCTAGTTCTTGAAATCTATTTGACTGATGAAATACATTTGGAATTTGACCGCTTATGAACAAATTATCCTTGAGATACAAAGAAGTTAGGTATGGAAGGGTTAAAAGTGAGGATGGGATTGAACCATTAAGTCTGTTCTCTATGAGTCTTAGGGAAGTAAGATTTGTGAGGTTAGAGAAATAAAGTGGAATTGGCCCATTGAATAGACAGTATGAAAGATCCAAGATTCTAAGAGATGTACTACAACCTAATTCTGGAAGTTGACCTTCAAGATCGTCATTGTTTGACATATCTAGCTCTTGAATACTTGGTAAACAAAGAATGTTATTTTTCCATTTTCCACTTAATCCTGTTCTTTGAAGACTAATTCTAACCAAAGAGGAAGATTGATTGAAGATCAAATTCAACAAGTTTGGATTGATTGAAGACATATCTGTTTCATCCAAAAGCAATTCTTTTAAAAGTGTTGCATTTTGCACAAGGCTCTTTAAGGTGGTTTCTTTCCAACTTAAGTCATTATTTTTAGAAAGATAAAGTGAAGTTAATTTGGAAAGGTGTGATATTTGAGGAGGAACTTCACCTTGAAAGTTACATGAAGATAAATCAAGATGTGTAAGATTTTTAAATCCACCAAACTGAGCATGCAAATTGGAGTCGAAGAAATCATTGTGAGAAAGGTTGAGTGATTGTAGGTGAGAAAGATGAAAAAGGGTAGTGTTAGGATAGATTTTACCTTGAAGATTCTCACAACCAAGATTAAGACCAATCACATGACCAGAAACAATATCACAGGTGACACCAAGCCATGAGCAACAATTTGTCCCATTTCTCCATGTTACAGTTTTCTGAGGTTGGTCATGACACGCATAGTCTGTGTATGTAGTGAAGGAGGACTTGAATTGAAGCAAGGCATAGCTATCTTGAGGATGACATAAAAGATTGGACGATGAAGAGAAGGATGGAAAATGGAAAAACAAAAAGAAAAGGTGCCAAGAGAGAAGAAACAGCCTCATGGAAGAGTTATTTCAATTGAAAAGATCAAATTTTGTGAGAATTGTTAAAGGTTTATTACATTAAATATATATATTTATAGTCAAATTGAAATGCACAGAGTCTTAGTGTTCATATTCTAGTTCATGACATAATCAATGTGCTCCCTATTTTCCTTGGCTTTGAAGTATTCTCCATAGATGGAAATTTCTTTCAAAGTTTTCTTTATTTTTGACCAGATCACTAGCCTGTCGTATGGTGGTCAACAAAAGCAGTCCACAGTATTCATATTATACATATCAATCCATGTTTCTTAAGAAATTCTTTAACTATAGCCAAAGTAAAAAAATTCAAATTCACCAAATGACATTAGCAAAAACAGTAAAAACAAAAGTAACCATGTGATAAAAACCAATTTGATTTGTGAAATTTCAGAGTCAGTGACATACCAAATAACTTCTCACCGCTTCTGCTAAATAATGAGCGACTGCAATGGTTTCTCATCAAGACAACCGCAACTGCAGCCTGAATATCTGAGAATTCTTTCTGTTCCAGCTGGAAATTTATTTCTATAAGACCACCTAACCTATTCTGGTTATTAAAATCATAAAATTCCTGAAGCATAACCTTGAAGATGGCTCTGCATCATGAATTTAACTTCTGTATCTGTCTTCTCAATTAATACGAGAAAGAAACTCACTAGAACCAACACTATTTAGAAGTTCCAGGAATCCTACCAATGATACTTTCACTCCCAGATAGAAACCAGATTCAGCTAAACGAGAGCCAAAGGCTTGCTTGAGCAGAGCGATAGAAAATCATGGTGAGAAAGGAAGAAGCTTCAAAAGTCACATTTTATGTTCCTAAGTTATGTCATACTATAATTACAATTTGCAAATTATGGTGATGAGTAATTGCCACACATATTCACACTGACAGTGCATGTAGAATTTGAAGAAAAAGTTTTAATAACAACACACAATACTTCATTCAACTCAACCAGATATATAAATTCTTAGTACAACAACTACAACCCTGAGTACCAGCAGATATCCTCTAAGGGTCGTGTTTGACGATGATCTTCGTATGGGTTGAAACAAATATCCTCTGCCAAAACACGATCCAGGGAATGTCTGTATGTCTCGGTAGTTGTATGCCCCTTATATGGAGAAATGTAACAGGCACGAAGCAACTTTTCATCATAATCATCGACAATTTGCCATGAAGCGATGGAAGGAAAATGTTGGACTATCCAAGCCTGAAAAAATGTTAAAAGAGAAATATTAGGAATTATATAAGAATTATACAGGAATTATAAGAAAATATTAAGTTATACCTGAAGGAGACAGTTGTTTCCTGCCAGTTGTTTAGTCTTAAACTTACTTGCTTCGTCTAGTTGGGCATACAAGTAAACCAGACATGCAACTCCCCAATTGTATTTATGAATACTCTGTAAATCTAAGAAGTACTTCACATATACTACTACATCAACATATGTTGCACTCTTATCGACAAAAAATGTTGTACCAACCAAATACAAAAAATATATCCTGATGGCACACAATCTATGATACTCTCTGAGTGTATCACCATTGTAACGTCCAGGGTGAGGCTCATCTCACCAATGGGTAGATGAAAGGACGATGTCTCTAAATGCCATCTCTCAACAAACGCAGACAGCAGTCCATGGTCTATGAAGGTGTATCCAGTCCTCGCAACATCCTGTAGCTCAGATGCCATTAATACATCTTGAAACCATGTCTCCTGAGGTTGCATCAATGTCAATATCTTTTTGCCGTGATTGACACACTTAACTGTCTCACAATACTGGAAAAAAGGATTTTGTGCATGTAATCAATAACTATAGTAATTATAAAGTTGATCATCATTATTATATTAAATATTTACCTCTCCGTTCCATATGTGAGGAGCAACATGGTCCGGATAGAGTGAAAGTAGTGATATGTCTGATGGGCCCCCAGGATATCCTTCTGGTGCGAGAGTCGGGGCATCAGCCGGTGCTTGTGTTTTACTACGAACACGGGACATGTCTTGAGATAGAGAACAATAACTCTGAGATGACGGTCCCGACTCATGTTGGGAGCACACAGATGCATTATGGGAAACCAACCCATTTCTAAATTGGTCTTCTTTATCGCCATTTCTATGTAATTTCAAACAATTCAAAACTTGTTAAGAATAAAAAAGTCGTTCATAAATTATGTTAGTGAATTCATATTCAAACTAAATAACCAATAGTTAATGTCTCATATAAAAAAATCAATTATATGGTATAACAACTCGTGCAAATTATGATGATGAATGGTTACCGGTGGAACAAGTTGGAACAACAATGTCAGTGGGATATAATTACACACAAATAAATATTCGCAGAGACAGTGCAGATAGAATGTGACAGGAAAATGTTTAATACCAACACAACACACTATACTTCATTCAAATCACTATTATATATAAATTCATGGTACATCTACAACCCTTTTATAGGCAAATACTACAAAAACTTAATCATGAAGGATCCTAAAAATCAAGTGGTGTTTGATTAAATTACTAGTAACAACCAAGAACTAATAGCCTCAGTGGTTCAAAGAAAATCCATACCTGATGAAGCGCATTGAGCATTCTTGCTCCTTTTGCTGGGTGGTTCATTTCTTTCAAAAGGAATAGGCTCCACTGTGTCATTGTCACCAACATTCTCTTCATTTATATCTTCAAAACCAGTAATCACAGGATCAGCAAGGACCTCATTATTATTCTCCAACTCAATATTTTTCACTAAGTGCATTTTTATCATTTTCGAAAACATCAACTTTGATTCTAAGCTGAGCAAGAGCATTGCTATCATCCACCCATTTCTCCTTCAACTTTCTTGTCTGTCTTCTGAATTTGACTTTTTTCAACAATTTTTCATAATTATTCTGTGCTCTTTTCCCTCTTTGACATAGTTCCTCTCTATTACTCAAATCTTCCTCGGCTTGAAACCTCGTTAACTTATCTAATTCAACCATCTTTTGAAGACATAGAATATCTGTTTGCCGTCTTTTATCTCTTCTCACTAAAACCTCTTCAACTCTATCAAAGTCTTGTGTCAGAAACACAGTATGCAACACAGAAACTAGTTCATGAATGGTCATCTCTTCCAAGTTCTTGTCATAGCACTCAGGTTCGGTTTTGGGATGATGTTCCATAAGAACTCAAGAGATTAAAAACTTTGGAAGTAAAAAAATGTTTAGTGTAGAAGTTTACAAATGTTTGTGTTGGTGAAATGAAGAGAAAAGGGGTTGGAATTTCGGAGTTGCTGAGATAGATGGTACCCAATAAATGATTGTGTATTAGAAAGAGAGGGAAGAGTGAAGTGTGTGTTAGTGAAGTACTTCAAGTAGAACCGTGGAAGTATATGAAAGCTCTACTCCCAATGTCAACTTATGCATTTCCAACCTTCGCAATAATTAATACAAGCACTTTCTTTTTTTAATTCTAAATTTCTTTATTGAGAGTATTCTCTTACCGAATTTTCCATCCAATAACTAAGTTAATCAAAATATGAACATTATTAAACATAGAGAAATCAGAAATTAATAGAGCATTATCAATTTAATTCTTTAATCTAAATAACCAAGCAAATTTCTTACACAAATGAAAAATGAATTTAAGAACCACAATTTCTTTATGAGATTTCAAACCCCAACAAAAAGATTATTATTCTAAAATGTATACCTAGAATATCATAACCAACATTGCACGGTTATCCGTAGGAATCCACGGGTACTTTACTCTATACAATGGAATTTCAGCGAGTATGATGATGAAGGAGGAGGCGAGAGTTTATGGTTGAGGAGCTCGGGTATATGATCCACGAGATGCGTTAGAGGAGGTGGATAAGACCTCCGGGGGTTCATGTGAGGTTCTTCACCCTGACCACTAGATATGAGCAGACACTGACTGCTGCAGGAAAGGCATGCGCTGAGATGTTACTTTTTATACTTGGTCCGCACGCAGCTGTTTATGGACATCAGCTCCACATATACCGATGTAGCTTACCTTAAGTACTTCTTGGATTCCGCACGGATCCATGAGTACAACTGGGATGCGACTACATTAGCGTACATATATTCATACATAGCAAAACGCTTAACTCTGTAATTCGAGCAGATGCGATTATCCTCCCTGGGGGAGACTACTTTCCAGTAAACAGGGTCCCCAATCACATTAAATGCCACCAAAAGGGTAGAAGAAAAGACTGAGTGAATCCCCAGAGGCTTTGGAGCTGCCCATTCTTCTACAGGGACACCCTCCTCGGGTGACTCGTCTTTTTCAGCATGAGCAAACGTTGTTTCGTCGGATGCACTCTCGACAGAAGAGCTTTCCCCTGACAGATCCTCCTCTGACATGATCACGTCCTTGTTTTCATTCGCCATCTTGTACCTGAAAAGTAGAGGACAAAAATTGAATTCGATAACAAAATCAAATCTACCCTTCTACTACTAATCAAGTGTAAGGGCACATTGAGGCACGAAGACAACGTCCCCGACCAAAGCCTTTATTCAAGATGATGAGCATTCATAGTTCGATGAAACATCTGTGAACCCTCGTGAGGAGACAAATTCGCCAGCGAAAAACTCTTAAACCCTGGGCGAGGAGATTCTCCCTGACACGAAACCCAGAATTGCGGTTGAAGATCAATCGAAAACACTGTGCGAACTCAGAGATCCGCCAATAACAAACTCATCGTTGCCACAACGACAACAAAAAACAAAGAAAATCCTAAGTTATTCTAGAACGTCGACGAGGCGCCGACGATAAAAATAACCCAGCCACCGTTTACCACCAACAGTCATAAAAAATTACTTTATAACTATCTAATTTCATTCTAACCGCGTGCATTTCTTGGTTGAAAAGAGCTTAAAACTAGCCTAAAGCAAAGGGACAGTGGAACTTACTTATTTTAAGGTGGTCTGAAACTGTGCTCAGAAGCTCTCCTTGGTTGGTACGACGGTGCTGAAGATAACACTTTAAGAAGAAGAAGAAGACGAGCAAAAGTGCAAAATGACCACACTTCACCCTATTTATAAGCATCTAAGGGCACGTGCACGAGCACACAGTGTCTAGGGTGCCATGATGACCCTAAATAGCTTCATCACGCATTTAATGTTGCACACATCTCGAGGTATATGTGGCAACTCAACTTTTCCATTCCCATCAACTGTTCGACTCCCCCGACGCTCTAGTTTCTTCGAGCATGCTCCGGACGGGCATGCCTCAAAAGGCGTACCGACCACGTACTCCATTCCCCGAGATGACGAGTTACCCTTAAGTCATCACTTATACCTAGAAGCAACGACTTGAGGCCCTCTTCTAGACTGAACCAATAACTAGGCATGACCCAATCCATTCCTGCATCCAAGACGACCAATAATCTAAATCAAGTCCATTAAGACTAAAGGGAACCAATTTTTCCTTTGCTCCTCAACTAAAGAGAGATAGTCGGGAACTAGTTTGGTTTGGTTGGTGTTGTTGTGTCTTGGTTTTCTTGTTTGTTCCCCTTTGTATTGGGTTAGCACCCTTTTGTGTTGTATTAATACAAGTGCTTATCGGAAGAAGAAAAATTAGATACGGACGATCTTAATTTAATTTGATTTTAATTTTAATTTTAATTTGTTATTATTTTTAAGAGAAACACGACTATGATTTTTACTTTTTATTTTTTTATAATTTGTTATTTTTATTTTTTATTATTATCTTTTACACAAAAATTTCTTTCAATTTTTATATTTTATTTTATTATTTCTTAATTTTGTTTGAATTACTTTGGGTTAAATAATAAACATAAAAAGAAATAACATATAAAATATGGTGAATGGATTGATAGTGTCCACGTCATTCAATATGTGTTAACTATTAAAAATATAGTTACATGTCATTTCTTTTTTGGCAGAAAATAAAAAAAAATATATTTAAAAAAAAATAAAATAGAAGAACTAATTTTATGATTTGACTAAACTAGATGATTAAAACTCTAATTTGGCCTTTTTTTAAAAATATATAATTAAAATATTAAAATATTTTGTTTTAAAATATAGTATTTAAAAATAAAAAATATATTGATTTAATAGAGTTTTTATTATTATTATTGGAGGTTTAGGTTTTTTTTTTGGCACCAATAGCTATACATTTTTACTCTTCCCGCTTTTTTGATACATTATGATCGCTTCTTCTTTTCATGGTTTTGGTGGTTTTCAGCAACACAAAAATTCACTAACTTAAGGGAAACCCATTTTCCGCCAACCACTTTGTTACCTTCAAGGTTTGCATTTTCGGGGTTCTCATGCAACATCAACCCAAAACCGAACCAGGGTTGGGTTCGACTGACCACAAGAACTTGGACGACTTGAGTATTCATGAACTGGTGTCACTGTTGCGTATTGCGTTTCTCACTGAAGACTTTGATAGAGTTAAAGAGGTTTTGGTGAACAGAGATAAAACACTTCAAACTGAGATTCTACGTCTTCAAGAGATGGTTGATTTGGAGATACTAACCAGACTTCAAGCTGAGGAAGATTTGAGGATTAGAGTGAAAAGAGCACAGAATAATTATGAAAATTTGTTGAAACAAGTTAAGAAAAATGCTATTTTAGCAGACAGAGATATCATTGGAGAGCTAAGAAAGAAGAACCATGAATTGGAGTTAGAAGTTTGTGAGCTGAGAAGGTTGAAGGAAAAATGGATTCATGATATCAATGCTCTTGCTCAGCTTAGAATCAGAGTTGGCGTTTTGGAAAATAACAAAAATGCTTTAGAAGATAATGTGGGTGGTGACTACGAGATTGGCAATGATGTCGTGGAACCTACTCCGTTGCAAACAAATGAACCACCCTGCAAAAGGAGCAAGGATGCTTCATCGGGTATGAAATTTCTGCATGCACTTTTTATTTCTCATATTCCTATATTTGTACTATTTTGTGTAGAAAAAGGGCTGTGATTATGATCAAGAATCAATATCAATATTTATAATTTATTTCAACCAATGAGGATATTAGTAATTAAATCAAGCACCACTTGAATTTTTAGGATATTCATCATTAAGTTTTTGTAGTATTTGCCGGGATAGCGGCGATCGCGGCCAGGATTGATAACTATGTTTGCATATAAAGGGGTTGTAGATGTACCACCATGAATTTATATATAATTGTGATTTGAATGAAGTATAGTGTGTTGGAATTAAAACTTTTCCTCTCACATTCTACCTGCGGTGTCAAAGTGTGAATATTTGTGTGTAATATATAGTCATTCTTTTATAATTCTGTTATTTATTTTTCTCTTATGAAATCATTTATAGTTTTATATACTTTGAATCATATATCAATTAATATAACATCTTATTAGTATAGTGACCACACAAACTAGAGGAGCTACTGTTGATGTTGCCCATTCTGGACAAGAACATATTGTAGAGGAACGACAAGAGAATGACAACGTTCATATGTCAGAGGAGATCAATGTTGTTGTCCCTCCATCAGATGCGCAGGTACGATGAAGAAATCTAGATGGAGTTGTCATGGTTGTTTGTTGCAATGTGAAGTTATGAACTATTTTAATGGCTTATAGTTTTTGAGTGCACAAAGATTGAAGACAAGCTTAAAACAAATATTTTGAAGTGTTTTTCCATTAAATGTGTCCTCAAGTGCATTTCTATGGATTTACCTTTCTTATGATTTTAGAAGTAAATGTTGTTTTATTGGTGTTATCGTTGACAATGGATTATAATTGCAAAACCTGTATTTTTTTTTAATTATTTGTGACTGTTTTTGCAGGAACAAATGGAAACACAAAGCAAAGCAAAGAGAAAAATGTCTGCCTTCAAGGCCACATTTAACTCCTTTGACAACTTCCACTTCATATCATGGTCCATCAAGAGCGATATTCTAAGTTTCATGCCAACAAAAAGTTTGTGTTAGAAAGAAATTTCCAGTTGGAAGGGGACGGATTCTCGAATATTCAAGCAATGATAGTGTCCAGAGGATGGGTTGAATTTACATCATTTGCAAAAGAGGCTAGTACAGAATTAGCTAAAGAGTTCTTTGCAAATGCATATCAGGATCCTGCCAAAGAAGATGGTTATAATAAGAAGAATGATCTAACAAAATTCACTAGTTTTGTTAGAGGGAAGAAGGTTCCATTTCATGACAAAATTATCAACGAATTGTTTGGGCTTGAAAACTATGAGCACTGTTCTTTTAAAGCAAGAATGGCCAAGGGCTCTAACATCAATCTTCAGGAGATTCTTAGTACTCTGTGCAGGCCTGAGGTCGATTGGGTTAGGAACAAAGAGGGAACACCAAGATTTCTTCGCTCTTCTGACCTCGCATCCATTGCTAAAGCATGGGCAACATTTGTTTTGCGTACAATGCTCCCTTGTTCTAATCGGTCAGAATTAACCATTCAAAAAGCAACATTGTTAACTGCAATTGTTAAGGGTGAACCTATCAATGTTGGCCGTCTTCTAGCAGATAGCCTTTGGGAAACAGCAAACTGTTCTTCTCCTGCAAGCTACATCAACCATGCATCATTGATCAGCAAGCTCTGTGAAAGGGTGGGTGTGTACTCTAAAAAGAATGAAGAAATGGTGAAACCATGTAGGCCAATCACCGAGAAATGGATGGAAAAGAATTCCCTTGTAGCTTATAAATAACCGTGGATCTGCACGTACAGTGCAACATTGGTTATGATATTTAAGGTAAACATTATAGAGTAGCAATCAGTTCAGGACACTTCTTTTTCTTTTGAATGGTTACTTGTGAGTTATGCCCTGATTATTTCTTTGAAGTAAAGTAATTTGTCTCAAACATGCTTTGGCTGCATGATCCATCATCATGGTAAAGTTGAATGGCGCAATGTTTTTGAATCATATCTGATTATAGATGTAACATACAATATCTTGTACATAACTTAGTCAAACATTGTTAGATATTGTGTCACTATCTATAAGCAAAATGGTTACAATTGTATTGATTATGAAGTTTTTAATTCATACAAAAGTAAAGTCTCTTATTTGGGTCAGTTCTGAAGCTTTGAGGTGTTTTGGCCAGTTACATTTTTAATCGATTTGTTTAGTAGTAGCATTGATTCAAAGTCTTTTACTTGAGGATTATGGTGGATTTTTGTTTGATTTTATCGTGTTATGAAACTAAAGTTGTTTATAACAAAGCTTTGATATCATATTTTATCCTAGGTTCAAACACGAGAAGAACACTTTTTTGTTTGTTTGTATTTCAAAAAATATCCAAAAAAAATGTAGCATTCAAGTCTAGAAACAACTTATCTCAATCATTTCATAAGGTGACAAGTAAACTGAACTTTTATTATGAATGTTTTATGTTGAAAATTGAGATAAATTTCTTCTTAATTTCTTAAACCAAATCTTACTTCGCAGCATCCATAATTTCTTTGAGATTTCAAACTCCAACAAAAAGATTATTATTCTTAAATGTATAACTATAATATCATAACCAACATTGCACAGCTATTCCTATGAATCCATGCGGATCCATAGGTACTTTACTGGATACAATGGAATTTTAGTGAGTATGGCTTCACAATCTCTTCATTCTTTTTAGGGTACACCCCCACCCTTTCACAGAGCTTGCTGATCAATGATGCATGGTTGACGCAGCTCGTGGGAGAACAACAGTTTGCTGTGTCCCAAAGATTATTTGCTAGAAGACGGCCAACATTGACAGGCTCACCCTTAAGGATTGCAATTAGCAAGGCTAGTTTCTTATCGCTCAAGACTGTCACATTTGAACAAGGAAGCAACGTGTGAGAAATAAATTTTAGCCATGCTTTAGCAATGGGTGTGAGGTCAGAAGAGCCTATTTCATTTCTAGATGTTCCATCTTCGTTCTTAACATGATTAACCTCGGGCCTGCACAGGGTACTAAAAATCTCCTGACGATCTATGTTAGAGCCCTTGGCCACTCTTGCTTCAAAAGAACAGTGCTCATAGTTCTCAAGCCCAAACATTTGATTGATAATTTTATCATCAAATGGAACCTTCTTCCCTCTTACAAAACTAGTGTATTGAACCCGATCATTGTTATTATTACCCGATCATTGTTATTATTACCATTTTCTTTGGCAGGATGCTGGTATGCATTTGCAAAGAACTCTTTAGCTAATGTTTTACTAGCCTCTTTTGCAAACGATCTCAATTTAACCCATCCTCTCGACACTATTGTTAATTGAATTACTGAGAACCTGTCCCCTTCCAGCTGGAAATTTATTTCTGACACAAACTTTTGGTTGGTCAGAAACTTCGAATATCGTTCTTGATGGACCAATGATATGAAGTGGAAGCTGTCAAAGGAATTAGATGTGGCATTGGTGGCAGACATTTTCCTCTGTGTTTCAATTTGTCTCTACAATAACAGTCAACAGAACAAAACATGCATTGTATCCAAAGTTAAAATGAGTACACCTATGAACAAACAAGTAACCATCCCCTTCACACAAGCATGCTCAGCCATAAATAAAAATAAAAATAAAAAGACAACCGATATTCTAGATGTAATGAAGATTCATGATACCTGCACATCTGATGGAGGGACAGCAACAATGATCTCCTCTGACATATGAACGTTGACATTCTCTTGTCGTTCCTCTACTACATGTTCATGTGTGGCTGCAAAATCCTCTACTATATATGTCATTCAACTCAATTTGATCAACAAAATCATGATACAACTACAACTAATAGAAGTGCTTGATTTGATTACAACCAACCAGTAACTAATAACATCACTGATTCAAAAGCTACCGAGAAATCTACCAAAGCATTAACCCGATCATAACATGAAAAAGATGGTGATATTTAAGAAATAAGATAAGCATGCATATTTTGCATACCTGATGAGGATGCACCAAATGCATTCTTGATCCTTTTGCTGGGTGGAGCAGGTTCGATATTGGGTTGATGTTCCATGAGAAACGGAAAAGGTTCAAACTTTGGAAGAAAAGAGGATTAGCGACAAAGGGTTTTACAAAAGGAAGACAATTATATTGACTCGCTGAATATGATCAAGAAGTAGGGCTGTATGTGGGCCACTTTGCCTTGGATTTGTTCAAACCCAATAATTTTACCCCATTCCTCTGTCTTTATCCTTGTATCCTTACATTTAATATAAAATATTAATTTTATCTTTGTATATTTTTAATTAATTAATTATTTTATTTTTTAAATAATTTTAAAATTTTATTTTGTGAACTGACACTCTTTTAAAAAGTCTTTCGATACACAAAATAAAAGTTTAAAAACATTTTAAAAAACAATTATCGGAAGTCTTTTACAAAGTCTTTCGGTACACAAAAATTAACTATAAGAACTCTTTTGCAAAATCTTTCGGTACAGACAAATTAAATACTTGAACTCTTTTGTAAAGTTTTTCGATACACAAAATAAAAATTAAAATTAAAATTAAAATAATGTTTTAAGAAATGGCTACCAAAATTTGCCGATAAATGTTTAAGAAATGACGGGAAGGGCTAGAAATTATTTTCAAACAATTCAATTTTCAATATACTAATTGCATATACTTTTATAAAAATTTACTATTTAAAACTCTAAAAAAATTAGTCTGAGAGTACTGATTAGCATTTTCCTAACTATAATCATCTTTTCCGTTCATGGATTTAACGTTTTTTAAATACTACTAAAACCAAAAACCAAATCAAACTATCTCTATTTTCATTGGTTTAATTCATTTTTAGAACCAAACAAAAAAATTAAATTTGTTTTTCAATTTGATTTAATTTGAATTGTCAATTTTATAGGCATACTAGTATGTTTTAAATAAAGTTGAAAAACCTATAAGCATATCAGATAAAGTTAGAGAACCTATAGTCATAACAATTCACCTCTCTAGAAAAATATGAATAACTTTAAAATAAAATAGATATGTTTTAAATAGTACATTGAATAATAGAAAAAGTCAAATTTTATATTAAAAAATTATGAATCTTTCACTCTAATTTTTGAATTTTTTTTTAATATAACATAGTTTAGTAATTAAATTTCCAAAATAACATAGTTTTGAAAAAAATTACCAAACTAACATAGTTTGGTAACTCATTCGCCAAATCATATGAAGAACAAGTTAATTTTGTTAGGAATTCGCCAAACAGTTTGGCTAAATCCAATTATTTTTGCCTAATTCGTCATTCCATTTGGCGAATGAGTTGTAAATACATGCATGCATTCGCCAAATGGAATGTTGCATGTTTAGGGTTAGCAATTTTTTTACTATATATATGTCTCACTCATAAACATGTATGCCTCACTCATAAACATCAGATTTATCTCACTCTTTCCTTACAAACCCTAAAAATTCATTCCTTTCAATCTCCCTCTCTCACAACATGGCTTATCCCCGTCCATCTAGTTATGCATCGACACCGTCTTCCTCAACATCAGAAGAACCGCTTCCAAAATTTGATATTTTGAAGAAAAATGCTTTAGTGTTTTTCTCGGCAACAAAGCCTCCTCTGAAGATGCTGTTATGGAACCCCCAAACTTTGGAACACTTGCACAGAGAATTAACCCGCTGGTTAGAAGGAGAGATCGGCCACAAAGAAAAGATAATTAAAATTGAGAAGCGGGTTGTGGAGTCTGGTGTGACAAAATGGAGAAAAATTGTCAATGATGCAGGTGTTCTTTCGATGATGCTAGGCGGAGGTGAAGTTGTCCTGATGGTTCTGATAGGCTAGATTTGTTGAATGTTGCAGTTGTTCTATTTATGTATGGTCATGTTTGAATTTATGTATTTTTCCGTTTTATTTATGTACGGTCATTTTCTGAATCATGTATTTCCTTGTTTTATTTATGTATGTTCGTGTTTGTGGTTGTATGATTTTACTGATATGAATGAAACGAACTAGGCTTCCATTTAAAATAAATACGGTTACAATGATTTAATTTACGATGTTGAGCTTGGTCCAACGTTGGGACATTTTTTACGATTGTGACCGGGCTGACGACATGAACTACACAGTCTCACCATCTTATTCGCCGTATCCATTTCGGTGCGAATACGCGTGCTGTTAGGACGCCCTTTTTTCTTTCTTCGCATGTTCTCATTGTGCCAGACTATTTCCCCGTTGTAGGAGGGCCAATAGTCCTCATTTGCAACAACCGGAAAGCTTTTGTTGTAGACGTTGCAAAGATTATGCACTTGGTAAACAGGGGATAGTAAGCCTGAAGGGTCCAGCCGAACCTTCGAACATGTCGCTATGACATGGGAGCAAGGCATGCGAAAGGCTTGAAATTTTCCACAGTCGCACCAATTGTTATCAAGTTCTACCCGATAGGATCCCCTCGGTTTCCCTTCGTTGTGATCCATGATCTCATCAACATTGAAATGTCCCTTATTGCGGTTAAACACGGTGACCACATGTGTGTTAGACTTGGATGCTTCGTCTTTTATGAATGTCATAGAACTATCGCTGAACACTTGACCAGACTGTAGGATTGAACTCCACTTTGAACGCTTGGTGTCAAAAAGTGCCCCGAGCCTAAAGTAGGTTGACCTCACCAAAGCGGTTATCGGTAGGTTGCGGATTCCTTTGAAAACAGAGTTCATTGATTCCACGAGGTTTGTTGTCATGTGACCCCAGCGTTGTCCTTTGTCGTAGGCCCTGGTCCACTTATCTAAAGGAATCTGGTTTATCCATTTGAACGCATCTTCATTTGCCAGTCTGATTTCGTCACGATAATGTTTGAATGACGGTTCGGTTAATGAGTACCCTGCGTTCACGACCTTCTTTCCGCAATGTCTTGTCTTTGATCTCTCTCATGAAGTTTTGCGCGATGTGTCTAATACAATAGACATGTGTTGAAGGCGGTTCCTGCCAGCTGTTATCAACATTCTTCCATGCACTCTCAATTGATGCATGTCTGTCCGAAATCAAACATAAGTTAGACAGGGGAGCCACATGCAAGCGAAGATTTTTAAGGAAAAAACTCCATCCCTCGGCAGTCTCTCCCTCGACGATAGCGAATGCAATTGGGAAGATATTGTTGTTGCCGTCCTATGCCACTGCCATCAATAGAGTTCCTTTGTATTTGCCGTAGAACCATGTTCCATCAATTTGGATTATAGGCTTGCAGAAGGAAAAACCCTTTATACATGGGTCAAAAGCCCAAAAGAGTCGGTGGAATATGTCATTTCCACTAACACAATGACTTTCCGAAGTATACGCCGACAAGGTCTCAAGGATGACAACGGTCCCAGGTGCATAGTGCTTCAGTGCCAGCAAAAACTTTGGGAGTTCTTTGTACGAGTCCTCCCAATTTCCGAATACAACGACAACAGCCTTAATTCTAGCAATCCATGCTTTCCTGTATGATGGAGTATAATTGTGTTTTTGTACTATGTGCTTAATTATCGTGCTGACCTTGACCGAAGGATCGTCGGCAACGATTGATAGGATATTGTTGCATATTAGCTGAGAGCTCAATTGCCGATGATCCTGCAATGAGTTGGTTATTACACATGTATGCTCCGGTCCCATTGAAGCAACCTTCCAATCTTCACTTCTCTTTCTGTATGATGCTGTCAATCGAAACGGACACGCCACGTTACGACAACGTATCATATATAGTGTAGGATTCGTTCGGTCGACCTTATAATCAGTCGATAAATCCATGTGGTAAAATTTTATGGCTCGAACGCATTCTTCTTTTGTTCGAAAATGGTCGCCCTCCTTTAATGCACTAAGTTCAAGTTTGTCATATGTGGAGGAGGACGATATACATGACTGGCCGGGACCTCGTCTTCATTGACCATTTCATCAACTACTGCCTCCTCTTGTTCCTCGTCCTCATCAACAACATCGACTTCAGCCAAATCATTGTCAGATTCGAAAAAGACTTGCGAATGATCAATGGGCTGAGACATTTGTTGTTGGTGAAGCGTAACATAGAGCTCGATATCATTGAAACCAGAATACTCATGGCTTAGAAACATAGTACGAACACTTTCGTCATCAGATATAGTTAATTGGAAATACATGACCTGGTTATCCTCATAGAATACTGGATTTTTGTAAATAATGACGTCCACTGGACCACGCTGCATTTTGTTTTCCAATCTCTTTTTTAGATGAGCGAAATTGGATTGTCTGGTGATTGAGAACCGAGTAACCTCGGTGTTACGAAAGTTGAAACCAGAATGGTTACATTCAAATATTTCGCCATTTATATGGGCGTTGATCATATACTGAGGTAATTGAGACATAGTTCGTATACAAAGACTCTTTTAGATACGAAAATGTTTTGCAGTTTATGGTACAATGAAGATATGAAAATAATCTATAAATAGTAAAGTCAAAAATATATTTTATGGTTATATTTACTATTCTGAATTAATGTGAATTAATGTCTCATAGGCTTATCTCCTGCACCATATAGGGTTATCTTCTCCACATATGTCTTATCTTCTGCACATATAGGTCTATCTTCTGCACATATAGACTACATTATTTTTCAACATATGTCTTATCATCTGCACATATAGGTCTATCATCTGCACATATAGGTTTATCTTCTGCACATACTTCTTAAATGTATTAACTTAACAAACCCTAACTTACACACACACACATATATATATATATATATATATATATATATATATATAATATATATATATATATATATATATATATATATATATATATACGTCTTAATTAAACCCTACCTAGTATTACATTAATGAAACCCTAACTTAACTTAATTAAACCCTAATTAAACTAACTAAACTAACCTAATTAAACCCTAACTAACTAAACTAACATAATTAAACCCTAAGTAAACTATCCTAATTAAACCCTAACTAAACTAACTAAATTAACCTAATTATAAACTAACTAAACTAACTTAATTAAACCCTAATTAAACTAACTAAGCTAACCTAATTAAACTCTAACTAACTAAACTAACTTAATTAAACCCTAACTAAACTAACCTAATTAAACCCTAACTAAACTAATTAAATTAACCTAATTATAAACTAACTAAACTAACTTAATTGAACCCTAACTAACTAACTAAACTAACCTAGTTAAACCCTAACTAAACTAACCAAACTAACTTAATAAACCTAACTAAACCTAACGTGTATAAACACGTTCACCAATTGGTGTGGCTAACCAAGGCTGACTTTATTCCTATTCGCCAAATGGATTGGCGAATCCATTAACTAATTCGCCAATCAACATGGCTACTTATGAGTCCTGCTAAAGCTGGAAAATGCAGAAGAGATTCGTGATGGTTTCAATGCTCTGACTTCCCTTGACCATGCAGAGATTCCATTGAATGCATGTGAAGTGAGCTGGTGATCCACAAACATATGCATTCGCCAATCAGAATGAAGATGAGGAATCCACAAACATGCTGATGAACCAATCACAGGACATGCAAAAAACTATTGTTCAGATTCGCCATATGGTTTGGCGAATTAGTGTAAATGTTTTTGTTCAATTCGCCACATGGTTTGGCGAATGTGTACATGTTGTTTTTGTTTCAATCCGTAACAAGTAAATGGAAATTCTTATATATACCACACTATCAAACCTAAAATATCAAATATCACACAAACAATTCATAACGGTGCAACATCAAATATCAAATATCGCGGCAAAATCGAAAATGGCTTTACTAACGATGGGAGATCAACACCGAGGCACAGTCGAAAATATCGCGGCATTTGTAAGTTTAATCTTCGTAAATTTTTTTACATAATTTTTATATATATTTCATACTAATATATATATATATATATATATATATATATATATATATATATATATATATATATATATATATATATATATTCTTGCGTATTTTAACTTATTTCGAAAAATATTTTTACAGAATGTAAGAAGATTTAGGTGTCGGGTGCACGACTACATAGAGTTTGATCCGATCATTGAACCGTATCTACGGTTATGCGGATTTGGTGAAGTCATAAAGGTGCACAACAACTCTATAGACTCAAAATTCATCTTGGCACTACAATAGAGGTGGAGGCCAGAGACACGCACCTTTCACCTGCCCTTCGGTGAATGCAACGTCACATTGGAAGACGTATACATGCTTTTGGGGTTACGTGTATCCGGCAGAGCCGTCTTTGGTAAGGTGAACCACGAAGTTTCTATAGTTGCGGATTTGCTGGGTGCCCCTCTCATTGACGAGGAGCAGCCATCAAATACTCGTAGCCGGGGTTCAGGTATTAATCTAGGAGTCCTTAGAGCCCACTATGCTAGTTTTATTTTAACCGAAGAATCAACCGAGTTAGAAAAAATGCAAAAAACTCGGTGTTATATTATGCTTTTATTCGGTCATTTTTTATTTCCCGACGGTACCGGAAACACAATAAATATGATGTATTTACCATTGTTGCGAAACATCAACAATGTAAATACATATAGTTGGGGTTCAACTGTTTTGGCACACTTGTACAGTAGCCTTTGTAAAAATGCCGCAAAGGATACTTGTACATTTTTTGGTTGTGCATTTTTGTTACAAGCTTGGGGGTATTCCAGACTGCCGATGCTTGCCCCACGCAACATGAATCCATGCCTGTTCCCCTACGCAAACCAGTAAGTCTACTATTAATTTTTATTTCCAAACATATTAAATTTTAAATATTTAAATTGTTATTGTATCTAAATGCGTTTAAATCTGTTGTGCTTAGCTGGTCCGATCTTGGGATGAATTATAGTAGAAACCCAAGAAGTTCCATAGTTTTATATCGCCAATTGTTAGACCACGTGGGGATCGATCAGGTATTGTCACATATAAAAAATACTTTTCCGTTTTAATGCATTTTATTAACTAAAATAATTTTATACTAAACGAATTTTTTTTTCGTAGTTCATCTGGCGCCCATATTTAGCCCTCGACCATGAGCCTAACCCAGAAGATGCTGAAATTTGGACGGCAAAAACACCGATCATCCGGTCCACTACAATTGAAATGCACCAAACAGATCGGGTGAAAATGCAGTTCAGAATGCAACAGGATATTCCGGGCCCTCCGACATGTTTGGGAGATTGGCATTTGAAAAGAGTAAGTGACATGTGGAACATGGAAGATTGGAGAGACTTTGCAAGGGAATTACGTCAACAATGGAGGGATCGACGCCAACATGTTCTAACTGACCAAGTGCTGCAAAATGTCAAACCAACTAGAGAATATTTAGTTTGGTTTAGGTCAATTACTATGCAACAATGGGTGTCTGATAACCCATACTTGATTGACCCGCGCTCGCAGGCCGCAACATACGCCCAACCACCAACCCCACAACATGACTACCCCACCCAATTCCAGCCATCGACTTCAAACACCCATAGGCCATTCCTCCAAACACGTAACCCCTTCATGCCACAAACCCAATCACAACAACAAGAGCCTTACCAACACCAATATACCCCCGACAACCCCTTCATATCCACACCAACCTATAGCCCCCCACCTTTGTTTCGTTCTCAAAACGAGGCAATATCCTCATTTGGTCAAGCTTATCGTCCTCACCCAACCCAATCCAACCCAACCCAACCTATCCGACCCAGCTTTGAAAACATGGGCACACAACTGAGTTACGGCAGCGCCTTTGGCAGCAACCTTCCACGTAATTGGGGACAAGCTGAATCATGGACTCAACAACAACCGCCTCCACCAAACACACAAATACAAGCGGAACCTCGACCACCTGGTGGTAGAGTTCGAAGACGGGGTCATCCCCGTGGATGTGGTACTGGGGGACAGTTATATCGGGCGGGAAATTAGTTTTTGTAATGTCGTTGTTGAATTATTAATAATAATTTTCTTTTAATTTATATTTCTCTTTCTCATATTCTCTAATTTTCTTTTATATTAATAATTTTCTTTAAATATAATTTTATTTCATATATATATATATATATATATTTATAAAAGAATATATATATATATATATATATATATATATATATATATATGAGTATGTATATATTTATATAAGTATAAGTCTAAGTGTATATATATATATATATATATTTATATATATATATATATATATATATATATATATATATATATATATATATATAATATATATATATATATATATATATATATATATATATATATATATATATATATATATATATATATATATATATATATATATATATATAGATAGATGAATAACACAAAAATAACAAAAACATTAAACCCAAAAATAAAAAAAACAACACCTAAACATGCAACAATCCATTTGGCGAATGTGTACATGAAATTACACTCATTCGTCAAATGGAATGGCGAATTAGTGAAAAATATTTCCTTCTAGCCAATCCAAATGGCGAATTCATCAGATTTTGTACATGTTCATCACATGATTTGGCGAATGAGTTACCAAACTATGTTAGTTTGATATTTTTTTTCAAAACTATGTTATTTTGGAAATTTAATTAATAAACTATTTTATATTAAAAAAAAATTCCTAATTTTTCTCCATGATTTTCCTTATTCTCTTTCGGTATCTATTTTAACATCCCTCTAATTATTTACTCACTCATACTCTATCATCTATCGTCTGAAGATATTTTAGATATATATTTTGAATTAATTTTGACATTATTTCTAATTTTAGATCTATATTTAAAATTGTTAGGTTTAATTTACATAAAAATTAATTTAATTATTATATTATGCAAATAGTTCAATTAACTTATCCCTTAATGTATTTATAATGGTTTGTGAGTTAGTGTTACCATCAACTATAGTCTAACCACTATTAATCACCAGCTATTTTTACTAAACCAAGGTAAAAACATTGTGCTACTGCTGTAGTTAATTATTACTACTAGCATTGGAAATCCACAAGTTGATATTGGGACTATAACTTTTTGATAGTTGTTCACTTCACTCTTCCCGCTTCGTTACTTCTGTTGGTTTTTGAGGGTTTTCAACTTTTCGGTGCTACTTTCACTCTCTCTACAACTCCATTTCTATCTCATTTTATTCAATAACAAGCCAACCCTCCTTTGTTTTTTCCTTCAAACTTTGAATTTTTTTTATGGAATATCATCAACCCAAAACCGAACCTGGGTTGGGTTCGACTGACCACAAGAACTTGGACGACTTGAGTATTCATGAACTGGTGTCACTGTTGCGTATTGCGTATCTGACGGAAGACTTTGATAGAGTTGAAGAGGTTTTGGTGAACAGATATAAAACACTTCAAACTGAGATTCTACGTCTTCAAGAGATGGTTGATTTGGAGATACTAACCAGACTTCAAGCTGAGCAAGATTTGAGGAACAAAGAGGAATCATGTGAGAGAGGGAAAAGAGCACAGAATAATTATGAAAATTTGTTGAAGGAAGTCAAGAAAAATACTAATTTGGCGGATAGAGAAACTATTGGAGAGCTGAGAAAGAAGAACGCTGATTTGGAGTTTGAAGTTTGTGAGCTGAGAAGGTTGAAAGAAAAATGGGTGGATGATAGCAATGCTCTTGCTCAGCTTAGAGTGAAAAATAGCGAGTTGGAGAAATCAATGAAGAAGAATAATGAGGCTCTTGCTGATCCTGGGATTAATGTTTCTGAAGATAGAGATAAAGAGAATGTTGGTGACTATGAAATTGACAATGACACCATGGAGCCTAATCCTTTGGAAAGAAATGAACCACCCAGCAAAAGGAGAAAGATTGCTCAAGCTGCTTTATTAGGTATGAATTTTCTTTGAACCAGTGAGGCCATTAATTATTTGTTGTTAATAGTAATAGTATCAAGCACTAGGATCCTTCATGATTATGTTTTTGTAGTATTAAGTAAAAGGGTTCTAGATAGGACTATTCGAAGATATTGTTGAACGGATCGAAGTAAACCGAACTCAAATTAAAATAATTGAACCATTATATTTGGTTAGTGAATTGAACCATATTGCATAAACAATCTAGAACCGAACCAAATGGTAAATGAACCGATCCAAAATACTAAACCAATAATTTTGGTAAAGTTCCTTTTTGAGCAATTTGAAATTGTCCAATTTGGTTTTAGTGATCTTTTATTATGGTTCGGTTTGCTTAGCTTTGATTTTCTGTTTGAATTACCATTAACACCCTAGTTGTAAATGGACCTTTCACATTATGATGTGTATATATGGAACTATTTATGTTTAATTCACTACGATAAAACATCAAATTAGTCAGATAACTATATCAGGTGATAATCACCTCGCAAAATAATGCACTTCCAGGGTGTTTTTCACCTCGCAATATAGTTTTTTTAAAACAAAGGTTTTTCCATCTTGCAACAAATGGAGGGAAATTTAAAAATTTTGAAAATAAATTTGCGAAGTGAAAAACACCACGCAATTGTGTTTAAAAAAAATTAGGGGAAAAATTTAATGTTGCAATTAGTGAGCGTCAGTGTGGCAGGTGACCGTTTTGGTGCTTTACTGACACGGATGTTGTGAGGTGAATTTCACCGGTGAACAAACAACAACCAATGGCATACATGCTTATTTTTCATCATGGTTCAAGCAACAATTGGCATGCAAATGTTGAATCGTCTCCATAATTACTCCATTTGAAAAACTTACCTGAAAATCATGTTAAACGTGTGAACAAATGGCACACATATTTTGTAAACGGATATAAATTTCTCACTGATGAATGGACATAAGGAAAGAAAACCATAAATAGTGGTGTGTTTGTAAAAGGAGTTATAGATGGTGGTAATGACAACTTATATGGTGTCATTATGCACATTTACGAGTTGGAATACAATTATTTGGACTCAGAAAACAAATGTGTCTTCTTTTATTGTGATTGGTATGATCCATCTGCTAGAGGCACAAAAATAAATAAGAAATATAATATTGTAGATATTAAAATGGACCTAAGGTACAAACATTATGATTATTTCATCATGGCAGATCTTGTTAGGCAAGTTTATTACGTTCCATATCCTTCAATTCAGCGAGGTAGCGAGATTGGTGTGTTGCAATCAAGTCAAAACCAATATGTTATATTGAAACTGATAAACTTATGGAAGACCTTGCTTATCGAGTCGATGAAATGTAACAAAATAATGATGTGATTGAAGTTTAACAACTTACAAATTTGTGTGATAATGAGGTTGAAGGCCACGGATTTGATGCGTCTATATTATTGTCAGCAAATAATGTGGATGGAGATGATAAATAGTCGGAATCCAAAGATAATTTTGAATCAAATGAAGAAACAAATATTTTGAGGTTACATAATTTGAATAGATCTCTTTTTTTAAAATATTGTTTATTTGAATGATGATGCATCTAGTATTAGTATTTTAATGAAGATTTTGTTGTCATGCCTTTAATATGTTCAAACTAAATAATACATATTATATTGTGTATTTGAATGATGAGTCTATTATGTTGTCAACATATTGTTTATTAATTGTTTTATAAACAAATTTTTTCTTTTAATTAGATAAAATACCACCTCGTCCTGAGGATAGAGGTAAGAGTAAGAAAGACCATCGTACGAAGATATGTGTAGTTGAGGTGCCTCCATCTTCCATGTATTGTGCTTTGCCTCAATCTAGTCAGGGGGCTCAACAGACTACGCCTCAGTCTAGTCAGGGGACTCAACAGACTATGCAGTCTAGGGGATCTAGCATCCCATATCCCACACCTAGACCCTCAGCGTCCCATCATCCAGAGGGATATCGCATCGCACATCCCCCACGTGGATCCTCATCATCCCATCACTCTAGGGGCTCATGCACCTCACATTCTCCACATGGATCCTCGACATCTCATAACCCTAGGGGATCACGCACCTCACAAGTACCCTCATCAGTCCATCAGGAGCAGGATGACCATATATTGCCCGATCAGGAGGAGGAGGAGGAGGACATTGAGGACATGGATGTGGCTGCGATGGAAGTTCAACATCGGAAGTTTGAGGGAAGATGGGTTATTAGGCCTATTGGAAACTCGTAAGTTTCTTTCTTATATATTAGCATATGCACATGTTTCCATTTTCTTAAATTTAATTAATACTTATTCGAATTATTGTTGTTTAGTTTCTTACCAAGTAGGCCTGCTGCAGTTAGTATAAAAGAAGTTATTCAAGAGTTATATAAACAATCTTGGAAGACTTTTGGACAACTTATGAAGAAGGATTATGAGTTGTATAAGACTTGGTTTGACAAATTTCGGGTATACTATTTTCGTTAAGCAATTAATTTTTTTAATTACTATCTTGTTTTAATTATCAAATATTTTTTTCAATATTGCAGGAAAAGTGCGTATGGGACACACTTGATGATGAGATGGTTGAGCGTAATTTTAAGAAGAGAGCAACAACCCGACTTTCTGACATGCTTAGGCATGCCAGACTTGGTTGGGAAGAAAGAGGGATCAAGCCTCCATGGATGAGCAAAAATGTATTTAAAGAAATGCTTGCTTATTGGAAAACAAATGAGTTTAAGAAAAAATCTGAAAAAGCAAAGCAACGTAGAGCATCAGAAAGGGGAGCTGTTATTCATAGAGCTGGAAGCATTAGTATTGCAGAGCATGCTGAACGGATGGTAATTATATTTTCATCTCACTATTTTCTTAAAATTATATTCTTAATTTTGATATATTTTTATTTGAAGTTCTGTGTGTATTAATTAGACTAATGCAAAGGGAAGAACCCCATTATTGCAAGAGCTTCATGAGAAGATTTATCGGGGAAGAGATGGAGATTATAACGATGAACGTGCTAGAAATACTCAAGTAAGATGATATTAATATTTAAATGTTATATTTTTTTTTATTAAATTTAATTGTCTAAACTCTATTATTTAATTTGATTTTTTACGTATGTGTAGGCGGAGTACCAAAGACTAAAGGTAGAATTTTTATCTCAACATCCTGAGTTAGGTGGTCCACGGGGGAAACATCCTCTTGATCCAGCTGTTGATCAATATCTTTGGGTGAAAGCAAGTAAGGGAAAGAATAAAAATGGGAAAATTTATGCTACTGGACCTTTAGCTGGCAACTACAGAAAAGGGGATAGGTTTTCTTTATTTAGGAGAATTGCAGACGGGGAAGGGTCCTCACGTCCTCCGACATTAACCCCTCAAATGGCTGAAACAATTAGACGGTTAGCTCAAAGTGATGCAGCACGTGAAGCTGCAACACGTGAAGCTGCAAAAAGTGTTGAATTGGAAGAAATGAGAAAAAAAACAAATTGAGTTGGAAAAGCATTGAAAATTTCACAAGAGTAAATATGCGTACACAATAACAAATGCAACAAATGTTTCAACAATAATATGGGGTGACAGAGTTGGAGCGGTTGGTAACCAAGAAGCGGTAGATGAGAATTCTGAAGAAAACGAGTGTTGGGGACTATTTGGATCAATGTATTAATTTATCAATTAATACAATTTCTTGTTGGTGACAATGCATACTAGGGGGACTATGGTTGATGCTTCCCATTCTGGACATGGACACCCTATTACCTATTTATGTAGGGAGTGTGCAGCTAGGCATGAACGTATAGTAAGAGAATGACAATGTTCATATGTCTGAGGAGATCAGTGTTGTTGTCCCTCCATCAGATGTTCAGGTATATGAATTTCGTTTCTACTCGATTTGTGGATTGAAGAAATTTAGACGGAGTTGAGTCGTAAAATGTAATTAAACACATGGTTGTTTTCTGCAATGTGAAGTTATGAGCTATTCTAATGGCTTATGGTTTTTGAATGCACAAAGATTGAAGAGAAGCTTAAAACAAATATTTTGAAGTGTTTTTTCAATAAATGTGTCCTCAAGCAAAGGTTGTTTCTTTGGTGTTATTATTGAACTTGTTGGATTATAATTGCAAAACCTGTGTTTTTTATTTTTAATTGTGATTGTCTTTCCAGGAACTAATCTGATCACAAAGCAAAGTAAAGAGAAAAATGTTTTGACAAATTTCACTTTATGCTGCAGTATCCTTCATCACGGTAAAGTTGAATGGCACAATGTTTTTCAACCATTTCTGATTATAGAAGTGACATTCAATATTCTGTATTGTATATAACTAAGTCAAACATTGTTAGATATTGTGTCAGTATCTATAAGTAGAGCGGTTCATGGTATTGTTCTATGAGAAAACTGAACCGAACTGAACCGAACAATTATATAAGTCATTCGAACCGAACCGAACCGTTTCCATTTTTTTCAGAACTGAACTGAACTAAAATTTTTGTTATAACGGTTCGGAACTCCGAACTGTACTAAGCCATTAGAAGACAAAATTTTCCAAACCAAACAATATGTTTAAGAACCAAACTATTAAACTTTGTTTTTTTTATATGTTTGTTATTTCTTTTTTAAAATGTTTTTTTTTATATTTTTGAAAAAAACTTGTTTTTTTAATATTTTTGGAAATAAATCGGATTTTCTTATGTTTTCGAAAAAAAAGTCGTTTTTTTATATTTTCGAAAAAAATTCAGTTTTATTTTTATTTTCAAAAAAATCCGTTTTTTTTTATATTTTCGTAAAAAAGTCGATTATTTGTATTTACAGGAAAAAAATCGATTATTTTACATTTTCGAAAAAAAATGATTTTATTATATTTTCGAAAAAAAAAATCATTTTTTAATATTTTTGAAAAAAAAAGTAGTTTTTTTTATATTTTCAAAAATAAAATCGGATTTTTGATATTTTCGAAAAAAAAGTCGTTTTTTTTTATATTTTCGAATAAAATCGTTTTTTTTATATTTTCGAAAAAAGTCATTTTTTTTAATATTTTCAAAACCAAAATCGGTTTTCTTTTTTATTTTAGAAAAAAATCGTTTTTTTTTTATTTTCGAAAAGAAATCGACTTTTTTATATTTTCGTAAAAAAAGTCGTTTTTTTTTAGTTTTCAGGAAAAAAATCGATTATTTTACATTTTCGAAAAAATCGATTTTTTTTATATTTTTGAAAAAAAATCGGTTTTTTAATATTTTTGAAAAAAAAGTCGTTTTTTTATATTTTCAAAAACAAAATCGGTTTTTTGATATTTTCGAAAAAAAAGTCGTTTTTTTTTATATTTTCGAAAAAAATCGATTTTTTTGATATTTTTGAAAAAAAATCGTTTTTTTTATATTTTCATAAACAAAATCGGTTTTTTTTATATTTTAGAAAAAAAACATTTTTTTTTCGAAAAGAAATCGGCTTTTTTATATTTTTGAAAAAAATCGGTTTTTAAAAATTTAGAAAAAAAATCGTATTTTTGATATTTACGAAAAAATCGACTTTTTGAATTTTTGAAAAAAAATCAGTTTTTTTTTTATATTTTTGAAAAAAAATCGGTTTTTTTAAATTTTCGAAAAAATTCTGTTTTTTATATTTTCTAAAAAAATGGTTTTTTGATATTTTCGAAAAAAATGGGTTTTTGAAATTTTCGAAAAAAATCGGTTTTTTTTAATTTTCAGGAAAAAATCGTTTTTTTGAAATTTTCGAAAAAGTCGGTTTTTTAGATATTTTCGAAAAAAATCGGTTTTTTTAATTTTCAGGAAAAAATCGATTTTTGTACATTTTCAAAAAAAAATTGGTTTTTTGATATTTTCAAATAAAAAAGTCGTTTTTTTATATTTTTAGAAACAAAGTCAGTTTTTTGATATTTTAAAAAAAGAAGTCATTTTTTGATATTTTCGAAAAAAATTAGTTTTTTGATATTTTCGAAAAAAATTGGTTTTTTGATATTTTCGAAAAAAATCGATTTTTTGAAATTTTCGAAAAAAAAATGGTTTTTATGATATTTTCGAATTTTTTTTCTTTTTATATTTTCTATAAAAATCGGTTTTTTGACATTTTCAAAAACAAAACCGATTTTTTTGATATTTTTGAAAACAATTAGCTTGACTTTTCAAAAGTAGTAAATATTATTTAAAATTTTCTAATAAGTTAATGGTTCACTGTTGGTTATGTTTGGTTAATTTTAGTTTGGTTCGGTTTTAGAACCGTTAATAAATAAATGGTTTGGTTCACTAACCAAACATAATGGTTTGGTTATTTTAACTTCAGTTCGGTTCGGTTTAGCGGTTCAGTTCGGTTCATAGTTTTTTTTAACAGCCCTATCGATAAGTAAAATGATTACAATTGTTTTGATTATCAAGTTTTTAATGCATGCAAAAGTAAAGTCTCTTATTTGAGTCATTTTTCTTATAGTGGAGTCTATTTATAATGTCTTATTTTTTATAAGATTATAGTCTTCTATATATCTGATTACAATCTTTGTGTTGAGTGAATTCATATAGAATTTGATTTTGAATTCAATTAAATTTTAAAAATGTACATTGGAATTAATCCTCGGACTAGTACTTTTGTATTGATCTTTTTTTATCATGTTACCATAAGTATGACTTTAAGATATTAACATCTTTACAATTATTAATTTGTTTAATTATATTTAAATTTATATATTTTTGCTAACTAGTCATGTTGCTAATGAGAGGTGTTCAAACACAGTTTTGAACCTAAATATTGGAAGGTGATTTGGCTAATCATCAACTTGATGTTAATTTTGAGCAGTGATAGTTTTTCTATTACTATACTTTCTGATCTTTTGGTTGGACTTTTCGAATATGATAATGAAATTATGTATACTATGAAGTAACATTTGACTTAATAAATTAAGAAGAAATAGCATTTCATTTAAGAAATTAGAAAGAAATTTATCTCAATCTACAACCTCTGCAAGATCGAGTTTTCCAAGCTTGAATCATATTAGTACCTCAATCGATCGTCCAATAGTTTCAACTATTCCTTGTGTTCCAACATCATAATCATCATCCATATTTTTAATTGCATGACATTCAATAACTCCAAGTCTCATTTGGAGTACATGGTGCAAACAAACTCATGTTGAACATCTTCCACCTAGTGCAACAATAGAACACGATTCTTTTTTGTATTACTCATATGTCAACTCAACTAGAATAATATATATAATATTATACAAGTGGCGTAAGTTATTTTCATGGTGACAGTGGTGCATATCACCCTTCTACTTGAAACAACTATAAATCCTATATATGGAGTCGAGTACTTTATTGTCGTTCAAAAATTGTTAGTAATACTATGACCATAAATATGGTTGACGAGTACTCCAAAAATCATGTTGAGGAATGTGAGTGACCTAGATAGAATTGTTCTATTCAGCGTAATATGATAAATCTCTAAGGGTCATATATTAAACTAGACAAGGATGACACGATTTATGTCGTATGTTCAATATAGACATGATAACAAAAGAATAATTATACACATAAATATTATCACACAAAGATTTTGTCATATCAATTGTCATTTTTGTGACTTGAGTAGTAGTGATGTGTTCTTATATCACTCACTACTTATTATATTAAATGTGTGATTTAATATAATTGTCAATGTTACGAGAATTTACAATGTGATTCACATGAACAAATTGACGATAGATAAATAAATTGATTGTATAGTCTTATAATGCATAATCATCAATTAGAGAAACGTTGTACAACGTAAGATACAAGCAATATAAAGAACTGTAAGATACAATATATTTAAGTTAATACAAAATATTGAAAGATATTTCTAAGTGAAATATGGTGCATTGTAAGCTACAATGTGTTTAGGTTGGCTTGTTTAGCTTACATCCTAAAAAATCATTTTATTAATAGAACCTTTGTGTTAGAGTATTTCATGTTTGACCAAAACTCGATTTGTGAAAAGGAAGCCAACTCAATAATTTTATTAATAGAACCTTTGTGTTAGAGTATTTCATGTTTGACCAAAACTCGATTTGTGAAAAGGAAGCCAACTCAATAAAGCGAGAACTAATATTAATTCTAATAAATTTATTTTTGTGGAAGTTAATACTCAAACTGGACACCAATTCAAAACTTCTCAACACCATTTTTAAGATCTAAATATGATTCCAACTTCCATCCCCAATCATTATGTTATTCTTAGTCCGCCACAAATTCAAACAAACTATTAACCATATACTACACGCCATCTTGCTATCAATACGATCTCGAAGTTTAACGATCCAAAGTGTCAAGTGATTAGCTGGATTTACTTCTTGAAAATCAGTAACCTCCGGCCAATTACAAACCAATTTCCATACAACAATTGATTTCGGACAAGAAAAGAAGAAATGACTTACATCATCTATCGTGTGAAGATAAGTTTAGATATATATTTTGAATTAATTTTGACATTATTTCTAATTTTAGATCTATATTTAAAATTGTTAGGTTTAATTTGCATAAAAATTAATTTAATAATTATATTATGCAAATAGTTCAATTAACTTATCCCTTTATTTATTTATAATTATTTGTGAGTTACCATCAACTATAGTCTAACCACTATTAATCACCACCAGCTATTTTTACTGAACCAAGGTAAAAAAACATTGTGCTACTACTGGACATAATTTGAAAGAAGGAAAAAATAAACAATTATTCTACATGTTGTTAATTATTACTACCAGCGTTGGAAATCCACAAGTTGATATTGGGACTATAACCTTTTGATAGTTTTCACTTCAACTTTTCGGTGCTACTTTCACTCTCTCTACAACTCCATTTCTATCTCATTTTATTCAACAACAAGCCAACCATCCTTTGTTTTTTATGGAATATCATCAACCCAAAATTGAACCAGGGTTGGGTTCGACTGACCACAAGAACTTGGACGACTTGAGTATTCATGAACTGGTTTCGCTGTTGCGTATTGCGTTTCTGACGGAAGACTTTGATAGAGTTGAAGAGGTTTTGGTGAACAGAGATAAAACACTTCAAACTGAGATTCTACGTCTTCAAGAGATGGTTGAATTGGAGAAACTAACGAGGTTTCAAGCTGAGGAAGATTTGAGGAAGAAAGAGGAATTATGTGAGAGAGGGAAAATAGCACAGAATAATTATGAAAATTTGTTGAAGGAAGTCAAGAAAAATACTAATTTGGCGGATAGAGAAACTATTGGAGAGCTGAGAAAGAAGAACGCTGATTTGGAGTTGGAAGTTTGTGAGCTGAGAAAGTTGAAGAAAAAATGGGTGGATGATAGTAATGCTCTTGCTCAGCTTATAGTGAAAAATAGCGAGTTGGAGAAATCAATGAAGAAGAATAATGAGGCTCTTGCTGATCCTGGGATTAATGTTTCTGAAGATAGAGATAAAGAGAATGTTGGTGACTATGAGATTGACAATGACACCATGGAGCCTAATCCTTTGGAAAGAAATGAACCACCCAGCAGAAGGAGAAAGATTGCTCAAGCTGCTTTATCAGGTATGAATTTTGTTTGAACAAGTGAGGCCATTAATTATTTGTTGTTACTAGTAAGTAGTAATACTATCAAGCACCACGATCCTTCATGATTATGTTTTTGTAATATTAGGTAAAAAAAAGATTCTAGATAGGACTATTCAAAGGTATTGTTGAAGGGATCGAACTAAACCGAAATGAAATTAAAATAATTGAATCATTATATTTGGTTCGTGAATCAAATCATGTTGCATAAACAATCTAGAACCGAACCAAATGGTAAATAAGCCGAATCGAATCAAATGGTAAATGAACCGATCCAAAATACTAAACTAATAATTTTGGTAAAGTTCCTTTTTGAGCAATTTAAAATTGTTCAATTTGGTTTTAATGATCTTTTATTATGGTTCGGTTTGCTTTAGCTTCGGTTTTTTGTTTGAATTACCATTAACACCCTAGTTGTAAATGGATCTTTCACATTATATTTGATGTGTATATTTGGAACTATTTATGTTTAATTCACTACAATAAAACATCAAATTAGTCGGATAACTATATTAGGAGATAATCACATCGCAAAATAATGCATTTTCAGGGTGTTTTTTCACCTCGCAATGTAGGTTTGAAAAAAAAGGTTTTTCCATCTTGCAACATATGGAGGGAAATTTAAAATTTTTGAAAATAAATTTGTGAAGTGAAAAACACCACGCAATTGTGTTTAAATTACCATTAACACCCTAGTTCCTAGCTGTGAATGGACCTTTCACATTATATTTGATGTGTATATATGGAACTATTTATGTTTAATTCACTACATTAAAACATCAAATTAGCAAGATAACTATATCAGGTGATAATCACCTCGCGTGTTTAAAAAAATTAAGAAAAAATTTAATGTTGCAATTAGTGACGCGCCAGGGTAGTAGGTGACCGCGTTTTGGTGCTTTACTGACACAGACGTTGCGAGGTGAATTTCACCGGTGAACAAACAACAACCACTAGCTTACATGCTTATTTTTCATCATGGTTCAAGCAACAATCGACATGCAAATGTTGAATCATCTCCATAATTACTCCATTTGAGAAACTTACCTAAAAATCATGTTAAACATGTGAACAAATGGCACACATACTTTGTAAACGGATATAAATTTCACACTAATGAGTGGACATAAGGAAAGAAAACCATAAATAGTGGTGTGTTTGTAAAAGGAGTTACAGATGGTGGTAAAGACAATTATTTGAATTCATAAAACAAATTTGAACCTTGTACCCCTACAATTGTCCTCTTACCCCTATGCAAAAAAAATTGGGACGAAATTGCCCTGATATAAATAGTTTGTATTTCAAAAAATTAAACTTTTTCTGCTAATTTTTGCAAGTCACAAATTTTGTCCAAAAATTTAGTTCCTTTGATTTCGCTCCTGAATAACCAAGATAGAGGAATTCCGTTTCAGAAATTTGCAAATCGGATAACACAAGTAAGCTACTTCCGGTTTAGCTTTTTTTTTCCTTTACACACCGAAAGTAGGTGCTGGGCTATTTCCGGTTCTTCCAATTTTTTTATTTTACACACCGAATGTAGCTATTTAGCTATATCCGGTTAAGGCGTATTTTGAAATACATACCGGATGTAGCCTCTATGTTATTTCCGATTGTGTTTCATTTTTTTTTAGTTTTTTTTTAATTTATTTTTTAATTTTTGATTATTTATTATTATTTTTTTTGTTTATTTTTTTTGGTTTTTTTCAGTGTCTCGTATTAGAGGACGCGACGGACATATTCATCGACGATTGCCTGATGGAAGTACAGTTCCGACGCATCTTTATCAGCAGGAACTTGAGGCACTTCAGGCTGTTAATCCTGTTGCGCCTCATGTTCCACCGCATCCAGCATTTCCCGGAGGACCGTCTGATACCTCACTTTTGGTGAGGTACCAGAATCACGTCGCTCAACATTTGTGGGAAGGTGAGGTAAGTCAATATATAACCTGTCAATGGTGAATAAATGTAATTTTAATTTTTAGTGTATAATGACATATAATATGTGTCGTTTTCAGGAGAGACGACCCAAGAAAGAGTTGAAGGTCGCTGCACATGGTAGCAAACTTATTGGATGGGTTCCACATATGCTCCCACCTCAGATGGAGCAATGGATATCTCAGTCTGGTCTATCCTCTCTTCAGAGGACCAGCTTATCCAGGATAGATACGAACCTCTTATCTGTATTTGCTGAGAGATGGCATCCCGAGACATCGTCGTTTCATATGACGTTTGGCGAGATGACCATCACGTTGGACGATGTATCCTGCCTCCTTCACATACCTATTAGAGGAAAGTTATGTATCCCTACAGAAGGAATTACTGACTCAGATGCTATCAGTCTTGCTATTCGTCTGATGGGTATTTCGCTGGAGGATGCATCCGAGGAGATCCGTTTATCTAGAGGTCCATATTATAGACTTGAGTGGTTGAAGATACAGTTTGTCCGTCTGCAAGCTGAGGGGAGATTTGATTGTGCTGCTAGGGTGTATATATTGTTGATACTTGGCTGCACTATTCTTACAGATAAGACCTTTACTCTTGTAGAGGCAAAATATTTACCGCTGTTTGAGGACTTGGACAGATGTGGCAAATACTGTTGGGGTGCTGCTGCACTTGTCACACTTTATAGATACCTCGGAGATGCTTCATTTTATTCATGCAAGCAACTTGATGGATATGCTTCTCTTCTACAGGTACATATATTTTATTTTAAATTACTTTATTATTATATTATGTAATTTATAATACTTTTAACTGATAATTTTCATATTTTGATGATAGTGTTGGATTCACGAGTATTTCCCAACTATTGTGAAGAGAGGATTCTCGAAGATTGCTGGTGTTGGTAGTCCACTTCCGAGGGCGATGAAATGGTGCTACAAGCAATCTACGAGGAAGGTTGACGAGATCAGAGCTGTGTTAGATGGATTGACACCCGGTGATGTCATTTGGCGCCCTTTTGAGGATCATAGGCAGCACAAACCCTTTGATAATATCAGTTTGTACAGGGGTGGTTTGCGATGGTACGATACATCTGTCCTTTATTTACCTGATAGATGCTTACGTCAGTTTGGATATCGGCAGTATGTACCATCACATCCACCTGACATTGATGCACTAGACATAGTTTTTGATTGGGTGAGTTGTCATGTAAGCATTAGACAGGTGATTCAGCTTTTGCAGTTTGCTGATGTTCCATATGATACAGTGGCAGAGTACCTGACTTGGTACTACACAGTATCTCATCCTCGTTTGATTCCACCACCTCAGGGAGAGGATAAAGAGGTTCCAGTTCCCGAATTTGATGATGGACCGTCAGATCCGAGGTTATGGCATATTTTACATGAGTTGAATCGCTATCTGCAGCGTCACAGGGCTGAGGAGGATGATGATGAGTATGTTGAGATCTTTCGAGCATTGCGTCTAGCACAGGGTGGACCGTTACCTCAGGGTGGACCGGTACCTCAGGATGATGCGTGATCTTTTGTTATAGTAATCTTTTGTTGTAGTAATCTTTTGTTTTATATATTCAGACAACTTATATTATTCATAATTATTCCGATGAATTGAAACTTATATTATTTATATAGTTCTGTATTGACTAAACTTATATTATTTATAATTATTCAGATAAATTCAAAAAAAAATAACATGTAAAGAATCGTAATTTAGAAATATATTAAAAAATGAAAATATATCATAATATAATATGGTTTGGGAGGATCAATGTAACTTTATGTCAATGTTGTAACCGTCCAGAGAATCCTGTTATCCTAGATGTAGCATCTGATGTGTGATTATTCTGCCAATCCACTGTGACTGGTGGTAAGGGAATTCCTTCGTTCATGTTTACCTATTACAAAAATATATTAGTGAGATGGCAAAATGAATAATATAATATATTGGAAAATAAATGTTTATAATATTTACCTGAACCCAATTATTTGAGTTTACAAAACCAATGCAGTAAATGGAGACATTAGGATTATGTTTAGTCGTCATAGGGAAGAACGTCAAACTAAGAGCACTTAATGACACAAGAAATATTATACTTATTTGCTATCACATAACCCATTTTTGGTAGTGTCATCCATTTGTCGTATGGTTTGGAACCTAAATATGATATCAACAAGGATTCTCTTACTTTTTCTAAGCGATCTCCAAATAACTTTGCATAAAGACTATTTCTAGGACCTCTAATTTCATTATCCAAATCACGACGAACCATTGACCAACCATCTTCACCATACCCATGCATTGTTGCAATGGCTCTAAACCCACAATTTCCATCATCCTTAACATCAACAATGTCGTCAATAAAAGGTCTGATATGTTTAGGAAATTGTACAATGTACCTATGAGATGTTTTTTTCTTTGACGTCTGTGATAACTGTGAACATGGCCTCTTAGAAGATTTCTGAGAATTATTGTGTGCTTGTTAAACATACTCATGATACGAAGGATCATGATAAACATCATACCCAACAGGTTTTTTTCCCTTTTCTCCTAACTCCTCCTTTTGTCTTTATCTTCTCAGGTGGTGGTACCATCTTTGTTGTAGTGGGGTAAACTATTTTACACACCGTACTTTTTAATGCTTTATTTCCTGCAACATCCAATGAATGAAACTGTTTCTAAAGTGCCTCAATTGCATTTGTCATACCCATCTATGTTCCATCCCCTGTGTCTACCTCTTGTTCACCTTCCAACCTTAGTTTCCTCCAATGAATATGAATATCATCTATTGGTATTGGTTCACCTCTCAATGTGTATTTTCTTAACTCACAGGCACAAGGTAAACCATAACTTGTTCTACGAACGCACCTGCATATCTGGGTGTTTGTATTCACCATGGCAACCATGTGTCTCTCTTCAGCAATGTGATGCAAAGCAACTCTAGATACTTATCCAACCAAATTCACATAAAATGGACCTTTATGGACACACTTAACCTCATAAAAACTCTTCTGAAACGAAACCCTAATATTTCCCACTTGAATCTTGATGTTGCCATTCATAGCCTCCCAACAATGGACCATATCACCTAAGTTGTTCTCCAACATCTACTTCATCTTCCAATGCGCAGATTCAACTCTAAAAAGAAAAAAAGTTCAATATCATTACAATAAACAAACAATGTCTAAACCCCTAAAAAACAAACACATTATCTGTTAGTTGTGACGTTGCCTAAATGCAATATTTTATTGATCCAAACTTCAACAAATATATGGCTATGAGGTGTCAACCACAGTCTTTCACATAATTAATAAAAGGTTTGTAGTCCAAACAAGCATTCTCAAGTAATTTCAACCTTTGATGATACTCAACCTCATCATTATCCAGAATAAGTTTGTACCAAAGCCTCTTTATCGGTTCTCGCATATCGTTCACAACATACTCCCTGCACTTCGCTTTCACATTCTTAGTTATGTGAAATCGACAAAGCATATTAACTGCCGTTGGAAATACAGTTTCAATTGCTTTCATCAAAGCAAGATCTCTGTCGGTTAAAATTACTTGGGGCCATAACCCTTGTTTAGTGAATAACTGTTTCAGTTTATCTAGTACCCAACACAAAGTCTTTGTTTGCTCAGATTGCATATAGACAAATGCAACAATAAATGTTAATTCAGTTGATGTGACACCAATTATTTCAAACAAAAGTTGCCTATACTTATTGGTTTTATAGGTATTATCCATAATCAACATAATCTGAACATATTCAACAATTTCACAGAGTCTGGATAGGCCCAGAAAATATCTTTCACAACAACTGATTCATCTTTTTTCCTACTATAATAAACATAATTCAATTCATCAATCAACTTAAACAAATGTTGTATTTTTGTTCTACTTCCTCTGATTTTTTCTTGAATCTTAATCTTGTATTTATATATTTGGGTGATTCGAGTCACATTGTTTCGATCTCGCTCTTGTAAAGACAACAATATATATCTTGGAGGAACACGGCGTTTTGACAAATCTAAAATATGTTGTTGGTCATCTTCAATGAGCCGACTAACAAACACATGACCTTCTAAACTATCAGGTAAACCATGGTTGTGAACTCCATATTTTACATCGATTTTCCAACCCGAACCATCCTTTAGAGGTGTTGATCTAACTTTGAAAGGACACTCACATCTTTTGGAAGCACTTTGTGTTTCGCTTTCTCCTTCTTTATACTTTCCACCTCTATCACAACCAAATATAACTTTGTCACCTCTTCCTCTCTTGTCGGTCTTTGTGTCCGAATGAGTAATTATAATAGTAACCCAATTTCTGAGTCCAACCTCCCTGATCCACCTAGTCGTCTCTTCTCTTGTAGGAATTTTTTGTGAAGGTGAGAATATCTTTGTTGTATCAACATTTGTGTCATCTTTGCCGCATATCATCAAAGGAACATTCATGTCTCCTAAAAAATATGTCAAATTAAAATATAAAAAAAAAACGAACCGGACAACCTCACTAGGTTACTTCCGGTGTAGAGAAAGCACAAGCCGGATAACACAAGTTAGCTACATCCGGTCTAGGGAAAATTTCAAACCGAAATATGTTGGTCCTCTAATTTCAGTTACGAATATTCCTAAGTCGGATAACACAAACGTGTTACTTCCAGTTTAGGATTTTTGTTAACCGGAATTCTTGTCATTGCTACTTTCGGTTTGCAATTTTTATAAACCGGATTACTTATCCTTGCAACTTCCGGTTTTAGTCAAGCAATGTCAAAAAATAATATTTTACTACGCTGAATTCGCTATAAAAGTTAACAATATTTAAATGAAAATTGAAAGGATATAATTAGAATATTGAAAAATATGTAGGGGTATGAGCTAATTGTAGGGGTACAAGATTCAATTTTCCTATTTTTATCTCATTTTATTCAACAACAAGCCAACCCTCATTTGTTTTTTCCTTCAAAGATTGATTTTTTTTATGGAATATCATCAACCCAAAACCAAACCTTGGTTGGTTTCGACTGACCACAAGAACTTGGACGACATGAGTATTCATGAACTGATTTCGTTGTTGCGTATTGCATATCTGACGAAAGACTTTGATAGAGTTAAAGAGGTTTTGGTGAACAGTGATAAAACATTTCAAATTGAGATTCTATGTCTTCGAGAGATGGTTGAATTGGAGAAACTAACGAGGTTTCAAGCTGAGGAAGATTTGAGGAACAAAAAGGAATTATATGAGAAAGGGAAAAGAGCACAAAATAATTATGAAAATTTGTTGAAGGAAGTCAAGAAAAATACTAATTCAGCGGACAAAGAAACTATTGGAGAAATAAGAAAGAAGAACGTTGATTTGGAGTTGGAAGTTTGTAAGCTGAGAAAGTTGAAGAAAAAACGGGTGGATGATAGTAATGCTCTTGCTCAACTTAGAGCGAAAAATATTGAGTTTGAGAAATCAATGAAGAAGAATAATGAGGCTCTTGTTGATCCTGAGATTAATGATTCTGAAGATAGCGATAAAGAGAATGTTGGTGACTATGAGATTGACAATGAGAAGCTATATGGGGATTGACAATTATTATAAATGGATAATTGATTGACACTTCAAGGACTTAGAAAATTTTCAAAGTTTAAAGATTTCAAATTTTTCCATTTTGAAAACAAAGTAAAAAATTAAGTTTGAAACTTTTTCTTTGAATATCTAAAGTCTATGGATCTGTTTGTTTTAGCTTTAAAAAAATGGATTTTTTCTATATATTTTCAAAAATGGATTTTGTAAAACCGTTTTTTAAAATATTACAAGTTTTTCTATATTCATTTTTTCTAAATTGCAAGACTAAATTTGACATCGTACACCATAAATATATATTATTGAAGATCAAAATATATTCGAAATCACAATTTTAAAAAAAATTGTATTTCAAAAATGACTTTTATGAAAATCTATTTGAAATAACTTCAAAATTAAGTGATTTTTTGAAATTTTGATATCCAAATTTTTTCCGATAAGATGATGAAATATCTAAAATAACATTTTAAGAATAACTATTCAAACCAAATTTTTATTTGAAGCTTTTATGTAAAGTTTCTTTGTAAATTTTTTTTCCACAAAATTATGTTACACTATACAAATCATTTTAAAAAAAGTTAAAACAAACAGGCCCTATATCGCATGAAAAATATATTGCACCTTGTCTTAACTTTATTATCTTTCAAAATACATAAATTGATCATTTTATTTCCTTAAACCATATATTTGATTAATCTTTACTAAAAGACTTTAAACTTGTCTTGAAACCTCACTTCTAGTTGAATCTTTTTCTTCTTTCATATATTTGTCTTCATCAAAATATTTCCATAACTTCATAAAAAACTCGTCTTCACTGATATATCGATGTTGAATTGAGCTCAAACTCGGGATGGGGAATTCAGTCAAAGAATACTGGAGCTCCTAACAAATGGGACAGAAAATGGCAAAATAAAAAAGATTACACTAGTTCCCTATGAATGAGACAAGTAATGAGAAGACATCAAAGATTACTCAAAGTTCCTGATGTAGGACGAGTAATGGTGAAATGAAAAAGATTACACCATTTCCCATAAATGGGACGAGTCGTGGAAATACGTCAAAGATTATTCTAGTTTTCAATAAATGGGGTGAGTCAGATAATGGAGACACTAGCACTCACCCCGTATCTGCCTTGAACATGTCCGTTTATTTTATTATGTGCATTATTATTTAGTTTTGATAATTTATACTTTTAAATACGTGATTAGTACTTTTATATTTTGATTTGTATTAATTAATTAAAATATTTAAAATGTATGTATGCAAAATTTTGAGATTGGTTTATTTTATTATTTGTAATGTAATTTGATTTTGGAAAAATAAATATTTCTATTAAAAAAATTGATTTTACGAAAAGGATGATGACAGGGTCAGGGAAAATCGAACCCAATCTGAATCAGTTTGAGATAAATTTGAGTTTTAATTCTCTATCCCCGGTAGGATTTGGACGGGAAACAAAGATTATTTAGGAATTCAGATTTGGATTTAAGAGTTAAAAAACCGTCGTCAATCCGATCTGTTGTCATGGCTACTCTTGTCCTCGGGTCTTCTTTGATTTATATTCTAAATGGCCCGTAACTATACCATTTTCAAAAATAAGATATTTCTTCCTAGCTTGATCGTTTGATATCATCAAAGCCCAAATTATCAATACGGAGAGTAATTCTTCCTTAACTGTTCATTCATCCATGCAAGATTTTATTCTCCTGAAAACCTTCAACGTCAAAATCAATTAATACAATATAAAAAGCTGCATTCTAAAAAAACCTACATTCGTGTTGTGGTGCGTTCGTCTTGGCTTTCTAAAAAAAGCTACATTCTTCCTCCTCAGTTCATGCAGAATTTTCTACAATTATTAATTCTCTATTGGTGTCTCAAAAATGCGTGGACACATTATTTGACTCTCATTACAAATATTATCCTTTACATCTCTCACATTTACAAATAGTTTGTGCAATTTTTTAAACTAATTTAGACCTCATTACTGAATCAACAATGTTATGTTTACACCATTCTTACACCTACATCGTATGTACTGTTCACAAGTATAATAAACAGTGGTACTGTATGTGAACAATGTCGTGTGAACAATAATATATATATGAACAGTACTCGTGAACAGTATCCCCACGAATAGTTTATGAAAAATAATTTTTACTCGTAAAACAAATTGATTAATACAATGTAAAAAACTGGTTAATAAAATTATGAAGTTGATTAATAATATGCATATATAAAAACAACTTTAATAAAGGAAAATTGATTAATATAATATAAAAAATTGGTTAATGAAGATATAAAATTGGTTAATAAATACTCAGATATAAAAAAAATTAATTTTTATATTTTAAAATAAAAATATTTTATTATTATAATATTTTACTATTTACCGTATTAGTGAACAATAAAATATGGTATAATGTATATTTTATTGTCAGAATATCATTTCTCCTGCTATATCCCTCTTGTTATGACTTCATCCATTTATTCATTAGAAAGGATTCGTAAAGAATAAAATTGGTATGTTTTTTTTTTTTAAGTCTAGCCATTTTTGAATGCTATATTTTGTTTAGATTATGTAAAATAGAAAGAAAATGAAATAGGAGGTTTGTGGATCTAACGATAGTATTGGAGTTGTTTACTGTTGTCACTATTTGTAATTGAATATATCATCAATAAATAGTTTTTGCTATTTAGAAGAGAAAACCATGTTTAACATAAAAAAAATACTACTCACTATTTTATTTATACAATTTTTTAAAATAAAAAAAACATGTGTAGTACAAAAGAGTATTAAAGAAATATTAGCAGTAACTCGTTCTATCCTATTTAATTCTCTTATTTCTAAATCACTCTTTCGTTAATTTAGATCTATCTTCATTTCCTTCCTCGTTCATTATTTTCACAACTCAAAATTACACTTACTTTGCTAAAACCCTTTTTTTCCTTCCAAAGTTTGAATCTTTTTGGGTTCTCATGGAATCCAAAATCGAACCTGGATTCGGTTCAAGTGACAATAGGAATTTGGAAGACATGACCATTCAGGAACTGGTTTCTGTGTTGCGTATTGCATATCTGACGGAAGACTTTGATAGAGTTGAAGCGGTTTTAGTCAATAGAGATAAGATACTGCAAACAGAAATTCTACGTCTTCAAGAGATGGTTGATTTGGAAAAATCGACGAGGTTTCAAGCTGAGGAAGATTTGAGGATTAGAGGGAAAAAAGCTCAGAATAATTATGAAAATTTGTTGAAGGATGTCAAGAAAAATACTAATTTAGCTGACAGAGAAACTATTGGAGAGCTAAGAAAGAAGAACAATGAATTGGAGTTTGAAGTTTGTGAGCTGAGAAAGTTGAAGGAGAAATGGATGGATGATAGCAATGCTCTTTCTGAGCTTAGAATCAGAGTTGATGTTTTGGAATATGACAATAATGCACTTAGGGTGAAAAACAGTGAGTTGGAGAAATCAATGGAGAAGAATAGTGAGCCTCTTGCTGATCATGTGATTACTGACTCTGAAGATAGTGATGAAGAGAGTGACAAGGACTATGAGCCCCCCAGCAAAAGGAGCAATAATGAACAAGGTTCATCCTCATCAGATATCAAGAATATCAATGTTGTTGTCCCTCTATCAAATGTGCAGGTATGTGAATCTTCATTACATCTCGAATTATTTGGGTCTTCATGAATGCTCGTTTTAACATTGGATACAACGCATGTTTTGTTTTGTTGATTGTTATCGTAGAAACAAATTGTAACACAAAGGAAATCAAAGAGAAAAATGTCTGCCGCCGATGCCACATCTAACTCCTTTGACAGCTTCCACTTCATATCATTGGTCCATGAAGCGCAATATTCTAAGTTTCTCACCAACAAAGCGTTCATGTTAGAAAGAAATCTCCAGCTGGAAGGGGACAGATTCTCTGATATTCAAGCAGTGATAGTGTCCAGAGGATGGGGGAAATTGACATCTTTTGTAGAAGAGGCTAGTAAAACATTAGCTAAAGAGTTCCTTGCAAATACATACCAGGGTCCTCCCAAAGAAAATGGTAATAATAAGAATGATCTGATTCAATACACCAGTTTTGTGAGAGGGAAAAAGGTTCCATTTGATGATAAAACTATCAACCAATTGTTTGGGCTTGAGAACTACGATCATTGTTATTTTGAAGCAAGAGTGGCCAGGGGCTCTAACATCGATCGTCCGGAGATACTTAATATCCTGAACAGGCACAATTTCAATTGGGTTTGGAATGAAGATGGAACACCTGGAAATTATATCAGCTCTTATGACCTCACACCCATTGCTCAAACATGGATGAAATTTATTTCTCATACCTTACTTCCATGTTCAAATGGGTCTTCAAATGTGTCTGTCTTGAGCAATAAGAAACAAGTCTTGCTGCTATTTGCAATCCTTAAGGGTGAACCAGTCAATGTTGGCCGTCTCCTGGCAAATAATCTTTTGATCACAGCAAACTGTTGTTCTCCCACAAGCTGCATCAACCATGCATCATTGATCAGAAAGCTCTGTAAAAGGGTGGGGTTGACCCCTAAAAAGAATGAAGAAATGGTGAAACCGTTAAGGCCAATCACGGCGGAACTGATAGAAGAGTATTCCAGTGAAACTTTTAATATACCTGTTAATCCGCACGGGCAGCGCAACGGTGGTTACAATATTCAAGGTATGCATTATAGATTAAGTGAAATGATTGGAAATTGATAATTCATTTGACAAACATAAACCTAAATAAATAATACTGAACATGGATTTGAGAGAGAATGTTACTGCTGAATATTTCGGTAACTTGGTTCTACATCTCTTTGCATTCTTTTCTTGTAGTAAAGAAATTTATCTCAAACACGCTTTTGCAGCATTATCCTTCATCATTGTAAAATTGAATGGCACAACATTTTTTTAAACCATGTCTGATTATAGAAGGAATATACAATGTTATGTATATAACTAAGTCTAATATTGTTAGATATTTGTATTAAAATGATTTGTGATATTTGACATTTTTACAATTTTTTTGGAACCTCGATATCCAACTCCAGGAGCGACTCATCAGTGGAGACAATTCCCACCGTCCATTAGCGGGTGGCCCAATCCGACTCTAGGACCAACTAATCCGTGGGGACAAATTCTACCGTCTATTAGCGGATGGCCCAATCCGACTCCAGGACCGACTAATCCGTGGGGACAAATCCCACCGTCTATTAGCGGATGGCCCAATCCGACTCCAGGACTGACTAATCCGTGGGGACAAATCCCACCGTCTATTAGCAGGTGTCCCAATCCAACTACAGGACTGACTAATCCGTGGGGACAACTCCCACTGTCCATTAGCGGGTGTCCCAATCTGACTCCAATACCGACTAATCCGCGGGGACAAATCCCACTGTCTTATAGCGGGTGGCCCAGTCCGTCTCCAGGACCGACTAATTCGCAGGGACAAATCCCACCGTCTTATAGCGGGTGGCCCAATCCGACTCCAGGACCGGCTAATCCGCATGGACAAATCCCACCATCTAAAAGCGGGTTGCCCAATCAGACCCTTGGACCGACTAATCCGCATGGACAAATCCCACCATCTAATAGCGGGTCGCCCAATCAGACTCCAGGACCGACTAATCCGCATGGACAAATCCCACCATCTAATAGCGGGTCGCCCAATCAGGCTCCAGGACTGACTAATCTGCATGGACAAATCCCACCATCTAATAGCGGGTCGCCCAATCAGACTCCAGGACCGACTAATCCGCAGGGACAAATCCCACCGTCTAATAGTGGGTCGCCCAATTGAAGAAGACCTAGCAAAGATTTGTTCGGACTGGTCAGTGAGATTCAAGATCTCATGCACCAACCCGCGTATTTCAGGGACTTGAATCTTTACAATTACTAACTAGTTTGATTAGTTTTAAATTTTATTTACTTTTTGCAATGTAGTCCCTGTAACGAATGAGGTACTTCCTCTTCAAATACTTTTGAACCTATATATTAGAATGGACTTTGGCTAATCATCAATTTGCTGTTAATTTTAAGCTGTGATAGTCCTCCCAGCACAAATAATTTGAAGTATATATTTTCTGTTCTTTTTGTTTGAGTTTTGAAATCTCATAAAGAAGAAATTTATTTATATTTTCATGATAAAACTATCATAATAAAGTTCAGGGTCACTTAAAGTATTGATTTTCTCTTTAAAAAGCTTGAACTTTTAGGTGAAGAACATAAATTGCATATACCAGCTAATTTGTCACCTTTTGAAATTGTTAAGATTAGTAGTTTCTACACTAAAAATATACAAATAATCTATGTAACTATTGATAATTTTGTCATTTATTATTCCTTTGCATCTGTTTTCTCCCTACGACAAATGAAAACAATATTAATTTTAAAAATGAAGTTTTAAATATTACATTTTTCTTACATTTCTTAAAACGTAAAAAAAGGTGTTCATTTAGAATTTTTTTTTAAAATAACACACTTTATAAAATTATTTTCCAAAATAACATATATTTGAAAAAAATTACCAAACTAACATAGTTTGGTAACATGTTCGCCAAATGAAATGAAGAACATATGGATATTTGTTGAGCAATTCGCCAAATGGAATGAAGATCATGCATATTTTTTAATGTATTCGCCAAACCATTTGGCGAATGAGTGTACTTTGATGTACCAATTCGCCAAATGGATTGTTGTATGTGTACATTTTGATTTTTGAATTTTTGGTTTTATGGTTTTTGATATTTTTGTTATATATATATATATATATATATATATATATATATATATATATATATATATATATATATATATATATATATATATATATATATATATATATATATATATATATGTATAAGTGTATATATATATATATATATATATATATATATATATATATATATATATATATATATAAGTATATATATATATATGTATATATATATATATATACACTTATATATATATATATATATATATATATATATATATATATATATATATATATATATATGTATGTATAAGTGTATATATACATATATATGTATATATACACTTATACATACATATATATATATATATATATATATATATATATATATATATATATATATATATATATATACTTATACATATATATATATATATATATATATATATATATATATATATATATATATATATATATATTTACTTATATATATTTACTTATTTATATATATATATATATATATATATATATATATATATATATATATATATATATATACTTATATATATATACTTATACTTATATATATTTTATTTTCTTTTATAAATATATATATAAAGGAAAATTACAATATGAAATAAAATTATATCTAAAGAAAATTATTGATATAAAAGAAAATTAGAGAGATGAGAAAACGAAATATATATTAAAAGAAAATTCTTATTAATAATTCAAGAACGACATTACAAAAATTAATTTCCCGCCCGATCTAACTGCCCCCCAGTACCACATCCACGGGGATGACCCCGTCTTCGAACCCTACCACCAGGTTGTCGAGGTTCCGCTTGTATTTGTGTGTTTGGTGGAGGCGGTTGTTGTTGAGTCCATGATTCAGCCTGTCCCCAATTACGTGGAAGGTTGCTGCCAAAGGCGCTGCCGTAACTGAGTTGTGTGCCCATGTTTTCAAAGTTGGGTCGGATAGGTTGGGCTGGGTTGGATTGGGTTGGGTGAGGACGATAGGCTTGACCAAACGAGGATATTGCCTCGTTTTGAGAACGAAACAAAGGTGGGGGGCTATAGGCTGGTGTGGACATGAAGGGGTTGTCGGGGGTATAGTGGTGTTGGTAAGGCTCTTGATGTTGTGATTGGGTTTGTGGCATGAAGGGGTTATGTGTTTGGATGAATGGCCTTTGGGTGTGTGAAGTCGATGGTTGGAATTGGGTGGGGCAGTCATGTTGTGGAGTTGGTGGTTGGGCGTATGCTGCGGCCTGGGCGCGGGGGTCGATCAAGTATGGGTTATCAGACACCCATTGTTGCATAGTAACCGACCTAAACCAAACTAAATATTCTCTAGTTGGTCTGACGTTTTGCAGCACTTGGTCAGTTAGGACATGTTGGCGTCGATCCCTCCATTGTTGACGTAACTCCCTTGCAAAGTCTCTCCAATCTTCCATGTTCCACATGTCACTCACTCTTTTCAAATGCCAATTTCCCAAACATGTAGGAGGGCTCGGAATATCCTGTTGCATTCCGAACTGCATTTTGACCCGA